>CM073491.1:90905785-92219285 GCA_037074585.1 Biancaea sappan | reverse complement strand
AAACACCAAACCAAACACACCTTTATTGCTTTGAGTAATTAAAGTTAATTATTGATACCGCTGAATGTAACGTTTGAAAATTTGTTACATTGATTTGCCCTTGTACGCCAGTATGCATATGCTGTTCAAGTACGGTCTGACAGCGTGAACATTCATTTTTTAAACCAGCCTCCATTTTTTCAAAATGACCTCCAATCTCACGAGACCTTTTATAATTTATGATTAAAAAATTTTAATTAATCCTAATCTATCATGACCTATGAGTTGATTTCATAGATTTATTTATCTTATTAAAAAAATATATTTTTAATTATTTTAATGATATAAATTAAGTATTAGAATAATCAAATTTAAAAAAATTAAATTAAAATTCTAAAAAAATATATTAAACCTTAAAATAAGTCTTTTTTTAATATAATTTTAATTAGTTTGAATAAAAAAAATTAAATATTAGAACAATGAAATTAAAAAAAATAGAACTAAATTTATATAAAAAAAGATTAAAACATAAAATATAAAAAATAATAGCCCACAAAGACCAGCTTACCTCATCCCATACCTAAATTTAGTGGCTTTGTTGGGTCGAGCTAAAACAATTTTCTTCAAAATGAACTATTAAATTATCAACTCACCACATCTATTGACAATGTTATAATTGGCTGATCTATTGGGCCAAACTCATTTTGACAATTTTAATTTAATGTTTTTTTGGTCAGATTGGCCTATTTTGGTGTAACTGAGCGTCTTTCATAAGGACTGATTGGGTCGTTGGCCCACAAACATGTGATGTATTTTTTTCTGGCTGTTTCACTTCCGTTCGAGGACGTTGTTAGTTCTTTATACAACGATTATTGTATCTGCGTCTTAATAGAGTTGCTTCGGTTTGTTGCAGATATGTTTAGTTTCAAAAAAATCTAAAAAAAAAAGAAAAACAGTTAAATATCTTTTTTTTTTCAAATGAATGGATTATAAGCAAAAGTCATTTTTATTGATGGAAAATAAAAATTCAACAAATATTTTTGCAACGTATAAAAAATGTGTGAAGAGTTGGAAAATATTTTTTGAATGACAAATATCAAATATAATTTAATAAAACATTGAAGGAAAGCAATATAATTTATCATTTATATCTTAAATAATATTTTTACAATGTGTTATTGGAAATAAGCGTTTGCTGAATAATTATACGTATTATTACAAATTTAAGAATAAAATATAATTCAGCATTATGTATTTTGACTTTATATTCGTCGCATTAGTACTCCAAATTTAACACATACAACACCATATTTCTATTTTTTTAATAAACTATTAATTTCCTTACAAAATCCCAAAATTCTTATGCATCAATGACTAAAAATCCTCCATGGGTTAATTGAAATCCTAAATTCTACATATACATCATAACATCAAATCTAACCAAATTAGAAGCACTTTGAGGATAAAAATATGAATAAATTGAAAATCTCATTAGTTGCATGCAATCTAATTGTTACGTTTCGTAAAACGGTTGACACAATGACAATGCAATACTACTCGTATGCTAATTATTTAAATTTCAAACTATTAAATTGTTATCTTCAATCACACATAAATTCAAACATAAAATTAGTACTGGACAAAAAGCTCGTAAAACGTGGGCTAATTTGTGACCGCCCGTAAATGAGCGGTCTTATACAGAGTAAATTAGACTCGTTTAAAAATGGGTCTAAATGGTCAAGACCGTAGTTTAAAAAATCGGATCGGACCTGCCGGTTCGACCAGTCAGACCGACAAATGGTCTCAAGTCCAGTCCGGTAGGGCTATTGAACTGTTGGAGGAAAAAATCGGTACATAATCGGTTTAACCAGTTTTAAACCGGTGAAACCGGCCAAGTTACTAGTTTGACCGGTTCCATCTTTTTTTTTTTTTCCACCGGCGAGGTTCAGGTGATTTGCGACAGAGAAGAAGATGGAAACAGAAGCTGTGTAATACCCCAATAATTTGTATGAATATTTAAAATCTATTTTGAAGTTTAGTAAAAAATTTAATTACGTGAAAAATGTGCTTTTTGAATTAGTGAATAAAATCTGAGAATAGAAATTTTAATTTTTAATTTAGAAAATTTTTACAAATTCTCAATGACTTAATTGAACAAATCTTATAAGCTAAGGTGGCTATGAGCGATTTTATCGAAAAAGAAATTGGTAGGGCTCACACGTACAATTATTAGTTTCTCTTATCATTCTTCCTCCTGAGACTCCACTTTTTCTTCATCTATCATTTCCATCTTCTTCAATCTTTTTTTTTAAATTTTTCCGGTGATCTGATATTTTCTAACCATACTTCCGATTCTTAAGAGTTCTAGAGGCAAAGAGATAAGTTTTATCTGCTCTATTTCTCTTTTTCTCCATTTTTGGACCTATGGAAGAAAATTAAGATTTTGAGTTTTAATGGATGAATTTAAGTGTGGATGTTAATCTAAAACATTCCTAGGTGGTTTATGATGTTATTAGAACAAGAAATTTGGAGAAAACTAGGAGAAATTCGTAGAATTTGGATATTTGAAAAAAGTTAGTGTTTTTGATGAAAATTTGATATTTGAGCTTGGATTGTTGGTAAAACTTGGGGGTTTTGGTGTTAAAACACTCCTTAGACATTAAGCATGAAAACCCATGGAAGAAATCAAAAGAAATGTTGTTTTAGATGTGATTTTAGGATTTTTGGATGAAGAACACGAAGAACGTCACTGTTCATTCTAGAAATTTTCCAGAAAATACTGTTCACCGAGAAAATTTTTTCTAGATTTTCTCGTTACTGTAGCATTGACTTAGTCAACGACACTGTAGCTGCGTTGACCGTTGACTGTTACTGTAGCATCAGTTTTTTTTTTTTTTTAAATATCGTTGAAAAGCTCTTTGAGTCTAGTTTCCAATGGTATAAGTTTCATCTGGATATTCATTACCAGTTAGGAGTTATGATTTGAGAAGTGAGTGAAGGTCGGGAATAATGGTAGGAAATTTCTCTATTTCGTAACCCTGATGGTTTTTATCTAGTTACAATAGTAATGGTCAAAGCGCAAGGTGGGAGTGCCGAGAGCATGAAATCCAGGTGAGTGGTTAATACTTGCTATGATTAAATATCTTTGTTATTGACTTTTTGCATCATAGTGAAAATATGTTGTATATCCAAGTTTGAAAAGGATGATGTGGGATGATGAGACATAAACAATTGTGGAACTTGCCTGGTGATGTATATAATTATATTTTCTTATTTTCTCATGAATGGAGGTTATATGATGGATTGTGAATGACATGTGAACTGAGTTGAAATGTGTCATACTATGATTGTTGAGTTCATTCATACGCGGATAGTTGAAGTATGTTATTGTTGAATAATTGTTTTATATTATGGGTTATGTTGTATACATGCTATGTTGCTGGAACCATATTGATTATGTTGTGACTTGAATTGTAAATGACTGAGTTGTTTATGTGGCTCATGATTATGATTGAGAATGCTCTTAGATGTAATTGTGATTGTATTTGACTAGAAAGGAAAGGCATGACGGTGTACTTCATGAAAAAATCTATGTGAAGCTATAAGAGTGGAGAATATAAATGGAGCGATAATGGTAGATGCGGCGGGAGTCGCGGGCAACGATCCAGAGGTACTCTGGACGACCCGATTGGTACGAGAAATGTGTGAAATTGATTTCACTGTTTGCTGTTGTGAATTATTTGAATTATGTTGAAATGTATTTGATTTACTTGGATATTGTTGTGAAGTATTATGAATTATATTATATTATATTATGATCGATTACATATGATTGCTGCATCTTATCATTATGATGCATGATATTTTTTTGTCATAGTGTTGTGTTGTTTGCTCACTAGGCACGTGGTTTGCTCATACCCCTCTTATTAACATTTTTTTCAGAGTTGACAGTTGAAGGTAAATATCTATACAAAGAGTTATGAATCCTTAGCCCATGATTACCTTTTCATTTGTTCAGGGTAAAGGTATAATGTTTAGGTCTTATTCTAAGTTGTATAAATCTATAAAATTTCTGTAATCGGGTAGGTTCATTCAGTGATATAATGTGAATAACTGTAGTGTGTATAGAGAACTCGGTTGAGCCGTATTTTCTTATCTTTTGTGAAAAGATGAATAATTCTCTTATTTTAATTCTTAAATTATGTAATTTAGATTAATTGTATTTAAAAGAATGATATGATGCTTAAGAGAAAGATAGGCTTACGGAGGTGAAATGAAATTCACTTTTTGTGCCGGTCATGTCACATCCCAAAAATTGAGCATGTGAAAAGATACTCCTCATTTGATAAAATTCTCAAACATACGTTATATACATATATTCTGTAAGGTTTTACATTCAACCTTAATCATTCATTGCACACTACAGAATTATATTCATCTGATAAGCAAATATAGACATACATAGTCTGATATTTCTATCTCATCGCAAGCCTAGGAGACCTATAGAAAGTACAGAGCGTTTCTAGTATCCACATTAATAAGTACTGGTATCCCACCAGACAGAAATAGAGGATAATTCCAATGGGCTTCTATTTTTCAAACGGATACTCTTGTTCCTTGTTTTCTGTATCTGAAAAAAATAATCATAGGGAGTGTGAGTTTATTTAAAAACTCAGTAAGTAAATAACTGTACTATATAAAATATCAAAAGTACAAATACCACATTTACTCATATAATTAATTGTCTTATACATCGAGTAGTATGAGACTCTAACCCTTTCAAACTTATGAATAAGATTTCATACATATACACCGAGTAGTATGAGACTCTAACCCTTTCAAACTCGTGAATAAGATCTCATAGGTATACACCAAGTAGTATGGGACTTTAACCCTTTCAACTCGTGTATAGATTTCATAGATATGCACTGAGTAGTATGGGACTTTAACCCTTTCAAACTCGTGTATAAGATTTCTTAGATATACACCCAGTAGTATGAGACTTTAACCCTTTCAAACTCGTGTATAAGATTTCTTAGATATACACCGAGTAGTATGGGACTTTAACCCTTTCACACTCGTGTATTAGATCCCGTAGATCTTTACTCATTAATAAGATAGTGAGAATTCATCACATAGTACAATTGTCATGAAATAAATAATTTCTACATACTCTTATTTCTACTGATCATCATATACTCCCATATGAAAAATTAATTGCTTATTATCCAAATAATATTGTAAATGGGACTTATATTGTACTTTGACTAGTAATATCAAATTAGCTGAGCAAGGTTATTCACTCACCTTGATGTTTGTCCAAGTTTACCTTGTTACACACAAGAATTTGTGTAGGAAAATTTTTTAGTAAAATATATTACAAGGAAACATAAGAAAGGAAACAAAATCACGAAAATACGCAAAATTTTCTGATTGCTACAGTAACGGTTCGCTACAGTGACGGTTCGCTACAGTACCGTTGACTGCCGACACTACAGTACTGCTACAGTACCCGAAGAAAATTTTCCAGATTTTTTTCCGAAATTTCTGGTCGCTACAGTAACTCGGTTTTTGCAGAAGTTTTTGCAGAAATTTCTAACAAATTCATCCTTTCCTTTCTTGTTTCAAAACCAAAATTTCAACTCTTTTAACCGATTATAACTCAAATATAACTTCTAAAACAACTGAGATTCACGAATTATCATCAAAATCTTCAAGAACAAAACCTCCTCTAATCTTCCATATAAACTTAGATTTAAGGAAAATAACGAGATTAAAACTTACCTTTGATCCTTACAAAGCTTTTGAACCGAACAAATAATCGAACTTCTGAAGATCAAGGAAAGGATTTGAGAAGAAAATGAAGAACTGAGAGAGAAAATGCTTTTCTGCCTTCCTTCGGCTGAGTGAAAAATGAGGGGGTACTATTGAAACTTTATATTAAATATTTCTAATGGGTTATTCAATAACCCATGGGTATCCATAACCCAACATCCAAACCCATCCAGTCAATTTACAATAAATGGACTAATTGACCATTCTGAAACCACTTTTCCATGAATTTCACCATTCTTAGAATATATCCCTCATTGTGCAAATATTTAGTCCAGTCATTTAACTCAATTTTCATAAATAATATTCAAAGAGAACAATTAAATATGAAAATTTAAAATGACCAAAATAAATAACTAAAGTAACGTTGTAGAATTCTAAAATACTCTTAAGCGAATTATATTCTGAAATTAACGGGTATTACAGGTCACGTGCTCAGATTTTGGTATGTGACAAGCTGAGAGAGAGGGAGAGAGGGGGAGAGAGAGAGAGAGGGAGAGAGAGAGAGAGAATGACATGGACAGTAACAAAAAAAGTTAATCAGTCGACGCCCCTCCACCAAAGTCGCCGTGGATTAGGTTGCTTTGAGCTCCTTCCCGTTCTTAATCATCTTCTCATTGGATACAGCTCGTCGGAGAAAAAAAACTATCCATATGAAGCTTTAGGAAAAACTGAGAGAGAGAGAGAGAGAGAGAGAGAGAGAGAGAGAGAGAGAGAGAGAGAGAGAGAGAGAGAAGTGTGTGTGTGTGTAATACCCATTATTTTTTTTAAGTTATAAGTATTTAAGAATTTCGATAAATTTATTTTGAAGAAAATAAATTCCCTATCAGTTTAATTTTTGTATACTCGTTTGTGCATGTTGTTGAAAATATAAATTTTTAATTATAGATTCTATAAATTGTGGGATATAATGGATGATATGATATGGAATTAATCCCATTAAGTAAATATACAGTTCAAAAGTGGAATCTAGAATGAAAACTGGTAAGTGAGACTAGTAGATGAAATAGTATAGGAGAATGGTAGATGAAAACTGGTAAGTAAAACTGGTAGATGAAATAGTATAGGAGAATGGTAGATGAAAACTAGTAAGTGAAACTGGTAGATGAAATAGTATAGGAGAATGGTAGATGGAATAGTAGCAAATAGTACCATAATTTCTCCTATAAATAGGCCCTTCCATTTCAATTCAAAACTCACACCTTCAGTTTCTCTTCTCTCCTTTCCTCAAAACTTCTCTTGTTCCGGCGTTAGGGCTCTGAGATTCTAGGTCTTTCTTCCTTAGCCTAGATCCAAGGTAAGAATACTATGCCCCTTTTCTGTGCCATTCAGATTTTTAAAAGTTATTTTCTTAAGTATGCTCTGTGGTTGCGGCTTTGGCCGATCTTCCACATCAGAAAAACTGTCCTTAGCTACCTATATGTTGTTTTGATTCTCTGATTACTGAAATAGAATGTAAACTGTGAAGAATACATGTCTATGAAAGTTCTGGCTAAGGAAAGACATGGTTGTTAAGTGTGTCCATTGGGACTCTCCACTCTTTCCTGGGAACTTACCTGGTGTACTCTTTTACAGATTATATTCTCTATTTCTGGCATGAATAGTACCTGTACGTATGAATATTTTTATCCTTGTAACGTTATCTATTCATTGAGATTATTATCTCATATTGTGGTGGATATATTTTTTTCAGATCCTGAGATTAACGAAAAACATCCGTTTGAGGAGTAGCGCAAGTTCAATATCCTAACCCTCTTTGCTTCAAGGGTTGGTATTTATTTGAATTAAAGCTGTTTCTTCAGTTTTAAATTCTAGAAAGCTCTGCAGTCAAATAGGACATCTAGAAGGAAGTGGTTATTGTACATAATTATGTTATTACAGTACTTTAAGTTTACTGTATGTTTTGTAAGATTGTAGCTTATTAAGTAAAATCGGAGTATTTAATTAAGATAAGTCTTTGTTATATTATTACTCTCACATTTTAGAATAATTATTATATGGAGCTAAAAGTATAGGCTTACAACTAGAGAGTATCTCTAAGTTGTGCTGGTCACATACCATTTTGAGGGTCGTGACAAAGTTGGTATCAGAGGATTGGGTTTTTAGGTCTCCTATTGGCTACAGAGCAAAAGGTGTCTTCGGTAGACCCTCCCCTATTATTGTGAACCGCGGCACAATCATAGGATGAGGTTCCACAGAAGGCAGCATAGGATGTCATTAATATTCCTTTGGTGTCATACTCCTTAATTAGTATTGCGCTCTAAGGTATTCTTAACATCTAAAGGTGTTTGCTAAATCTGTGTAGATTTTGACACCTTTAATGGCAAGAGGAAGACCATCTAACTAAGGTAGGCGTTTGGGCTCTAGAAGAGTGCCAACACCTTCCTCCTCAGTGAATGCATCACAAGAAAGCAGTGAACGTACTGAGACTGTAGGTGCTGATGAGATACCTCCTCCAAATGATCCATTTCTAAGGGCTATGTTCAATACTATCCAAGAACGAATGGATAGAATGGAGGCAATGATAATAGGGCAATCTATTATGAACAATCCCCCAGTGGCACCTCAAACAAATACGCAAGCACCTCTTCCCCAACAAGAGGAGATTTTGACAGAAAAACAACTTACAAGCTTCCTAAAGCTCAAACCTCCATCATTCTCTGGAGAAGATTCAAATGAAGACCCAAGAAAATTCTTGGATGGTATTGAAAAGGCCTGCACAGCTTTGGGATGTTCAAGTGTCCGGAAAGTGGCATTAGCTGTTTACCAATTGAATGGAGTTGCTGAATAATGGTGGAACAGCTTTAAAGGGGGTAGAGCTAGTAATGCCCCACCAGTGGAATGGGAAGAATTTGAGAGGATGTTCATGGAAAGATTCCTCCCTCAAAGTGTACGAGGCGCAAAAACCCAAGAATTTGAAACCCTCAAGCAAGGGTCTATGTCGATCCACGATTATAACACTAAGTTCATACAGCTCTCTCGATTTGCAGCTAACAAAAATCTAGATGAAAGAGAAAAGATAAGGAGATTTGTCATGGGCCTTCGCCCCTTTTTAAGACAACTTGTGGAGACCCAAATTGAAACATATCCTTCTTATGCCGCAATGATAAGTACTGCAATATTCATGGAAACGGCAGAAGAGGTGAAGGGTGAACAAAGAACGAAGAAAAAGCGAGCACGGGAAGAAAAGCCCTACAATAGCTCAGCAGGAGCACCAAAGCCGCCAAATCGAGGCCAATCAAATCCTATACCATTTTCAGGGCAAACTATTGCGTCATCCAGTGTAGTACAACCGAGTTTCAATCAAAGGAGGGATGATCAAGCACCAATTCAACAAAAGCATGCTAAGCCTATGTGCCCGCAATGTGGGAAGTTTCATTCGGGAATATGTTATAAAGAGAGCAAAATTTGCTACCATTGTGGTCAAGCGGGTCACTTTGCAAGGGAATGTCCACAATTACTTATTGGGGCTAGGTCTGCACAACCATCATATCCTCAAGCAATGACAACATCAGCTAGTGTAGCTCATTCATATGCAGGAAGGGGTGGACTAGGAAGAGGAGCCAGAAGAGGAGCAGGAGGAAGAGGGCAGTAGTCTTTTAATCATGGTCCAGCTAGGGTGTTTGCTCTTACCAGACAAGACGCCCAAGCATCTAATGCTGTTGTCACAGGTATTTTGACCATTTACTCACATAAAGCTCATGTATTATTCGACCCTGGATCTACCCATTCATATGTATCTCCAAATTTTGTTAAATACATCCTTAAGAAACCGATAAGTTTAGAACAACCGTTTCTTATGTCTACCCCTATGGGAGAAAGGGTTCTAATAGAGAAAAAGTATAAAGAATGTAGTGTGGTTGTAGGAGGGCTAGAAACCGTGGCAGATCTTATGATCCTTGATATGATAGATTTTGATGTACTTTTAGGCATGGATTGGTTGGCTTCATGCCACGCAACCCTCGATTGTCATAGTAAATCCATAAAAATTTCTATACCCGGAGAAGCCACATTTGTATTCCAGGGAGACCAAAGCAGGACACCGCATAACTTGATCTCCCTAATGGGCGCCCAACGATTATTGAGAAAATGGTGCAGAGGGTTCTTAGCCTTCGTACAAGACGTAGAGAAGGAAAAGCTCAAACCTGAAGATATGCCAATTGTGAGAGAGTTTTTAGACGTGTTTCCAGACGAATTACCAGGACTACCCCCGGATCGAGAAATTGAGTTCAATGTAGATCTGGCACCAAAAACTCAACCTATCTCAATTCCACCTTACAGAATGGCACCGACTGAGCTGAAAGAACTCAAGGAACAACTGCAGGATCTTCTAGATAAGGGTTTCATAAGACCCAGTTATTCCCCGTGGGGTGCCCCTGTTCTCTTTGTAAAGAAGAAAGATGGATCAATGAGACTTTGCATTGATTACAGGCAACTGAATAGGGTCACTATAAAAAATAAGTACCCTCTGCCTCGTATAGATGATCTCTTTGATCAGTTGCAGGGAGCTAAGCATTTTTCTAAGATTGACTTGAGGTCTGGTTATCACCAACTCAAGGTCAAAAAGGCAGATATACCCAAGACAGCATTTCGTACTAGGTATGGACATTACGAGTTCACAGTTATGTCTTTCGGACTAACAAATGCCCCGGCAGCTTTCATAGATCTCATGAACCGGGTATTTAAACCATACCTTGATCGATTTGTCATAGTATTTATAGATGATATATTAGTTTACTCAAGGAGCTCGGAGGAGCACGAGCAACATCTTCGTATGGCATTGCAGAAGCTGAGAGAACATCAACTTTATGCGAAGTTCTCAAAGTGTGAGTTCTGGATTGACCGAGTAACCTTCTTAGGTCATGTGATTTCAAAAGATGGCATACAGGCGGACCCAAGCAAGGTTGAAGCGATCAAGATGTGGCCGAGACCTACTTCAGTAACAGAAATTCGGAGCTTCCTAGGATTGGCTGGTTATTACCGACGTTTCATCCAGGACTTTTCAAAGATAGCTGCCCCTCTCACACGGCTAACACGAAAGAATGTAAAGTATCAGTGGGATGATGAATGCGAGAAGAGTTTCTTACAACTTAAGCTGCGGTTGGTTACAGCGCCAATACTTGTATTACCATCCGGACCAGGAGGGTTCACGGTATATTGTGACGCCTCTCGAATAGGACTTGGTTGTGTCCTCATGCAGAATGGTAAAGTGATAGCATATGCCTCCAGACAACTCAAGAAACATGAGCAGAATTACCCGACACATGACCTAGAAATGGCAGCGGTTGTGTTTGCACTTAAGATATGGCGGCACTATCTCTATGGGAAAAAGTGTGAAATATTCACTGATCATAAAGAGCCTTAAATATATCTTTGATCAGCGTGACCTTAATTTACGACAAAGGCGCTGGATGGAATTGATGAAGGATTATGACTGCAATATCCTATACCACCCTGGAAAAGCAAATGTGGTAGCAGATGCCTTAAGTAGAAAATCCTCAGGTACTCTTGCACATATAACTGAGGTAAGAAAGCCCTTAGTACAGGAGTTACAAGAATTAGAGTCTCGTGGGGTATACTTTGAGATATCTGACTCTGGCATGTTCTTGGCTCACGTTAAGGCTAAATCTTCTTTATCCGACCATATTCGTCTATTTCAGAAGGATGACCCAAAATTGGCCAAGATCATGGACAAGGTACACAGTGGAGATACCCAAGAGTTTACACTTGATGACATAGGCACACTTTGGTTTAAAAATCGATTGTGTGTTCCTAATATGCCGGCTCTGAGGAGAGAGATTATGGAGGAAGGACATAACACGGCATACACAGTTCACCCTGGTATGGCCAAGATGTACCAAGACTTGAAACAAATTTACTGGTGGGATGGAATGAAGTGTGACGTGGCAGATTTTGTATCAAGATGTTTAACTTGTCAGCAAGTTAAAACTGA
This sequence comes from Biancaea sappan, assembly GCA_037074585.1. Classification (NCBI taxonomy): domain Eukaryota; kingdom Viridiplantae; phylum Streptophyta; class Magnoliopsida; order Fabales; family Fabaceae; genus Biancaea; species Biancaea sappan. Next base: position 92,207,521 of record CM073491.1, on the reverse strand, counting down.
ACACCTGAGATCGGCAGGGAAACTTCAGCAAATTAAAATTCTTGAGTGGAAATGGGAAGATGTGACGATGGACTTCGTAGTAGGATTACCACATTCTTCTAGTGGCTATGATTCTATCTGGGTCATCGTTGACCGGTTAACTAAGACTGTCACGACCCATTTTCTAGGCACATGACCGGCACAATGATGAATATCCCATCACTGTAAGCCTTTCGATAAATTCTTCCCACAAGTAAAATTGTTAGTCATTATCTCTATATTCTCAAAATACCATTCCTTAATAAATACAAAGAAAATACATCAGATTTTCTTAATTAAAAATAATAGATCCTCAGTACGAAATACATTATCATACTGAAATACAAGCCAAATACCAAACCCCTGACCTAGATGTCCTAGACGGTTACAGAGCAACATACTGTATAACAAAAGAAGGGCCTACCCGACAGCGGGAAGGTCCAACGTGATCTACTCCTCTAGCGGATGTACTTCGGCGGCAACCTGATCTGAACAAAAAGTTTGTACAAACAGTGTGAGCTTTTAAACTCAGTGAGCAAATCGGCCTTGCGTTAATAAAATTCAAATACATCACCAGTCATGCAAGCATATCCGAAGGCTCAAGCTCAACCAATAGACATAGTTAGAAATTACATACAAGAAAAATTCATCCAATTCAACAAACGATACTAGTACTCGTCAATGGCAATTTATCCCGGAGAGCGCACACAGGCCGGCTCACCAATTTTGTATTTTTCCGCCATGACGCACAACCTCATCCTCTTAGCTAGGGCGCCTCACAGATTTATCACCAATCCGGGCTATATCCCTACTGAGGGAATCGTTGTCTCCACACTCATTGGTCAAGACACCCTTTAACCCGGGTTTTCCGCCTTGCCGTGAGAGGGGGTACTGCACCGCTCAATCACAATCAATAGTACAACAGTTCATATCATAATCAGAAGCACAATATAATACTCATCCATATAACAGGTATAGTATATAACTATATGATTCAAATTTCATATCATCATGAGATATTTGCTTTGTCTTATCCATACTTCTGGATTAATTATCTCATTATATTCGTCATTCTGAATCCAATTTCTCCCTATGAATCTTGGGAGTGTCCTACGACATACTTTTTATCACCAGTAATGCTAAAACTCTATTAAAACAGGGTCGTTTCACTCACCTGGATTCCGTACGAGTATCACTTCTCTAAATCGTTACGAACAAGAGTACGCAGGTGAATTTCAGTGTTCCGCTACAGAGATTTTCATGAAAGATTACAGAAAATACGTTAAGATCATTTTCGTACAGATACTGTTCATACGTACGGGTACTATTCATACAGTCACTATTTATAAATACGGTACTATTCATACGGTCACTATTCATACGTACGGGTACTATTCATACAGGAAATACAGAATACAATCTGTAAAAGAGTACACCAGGTAAGTTCCCAGGAAAGAGTGGAGGGTCACACTGGACACACTTAAAAACCAGGTCTTTCCTTAGCCAGAACTTTCCTAGACATGTATTCTCCACAGATTATATTCTATTTCGGTAATCAGAGAATCAAAATAACAGCTAACGACAGTTTTTCTGATGTGGAAGATCGGCCAAAGCCGCAACCACAGAGCATACTTAAGAAAATAACTTCTAAAATTTGAAAGACATAGAAAGGGCATAGTATCCTTACCTAAGCAAAAACGGAAAGGCCCAAAATCTCAGAAGCCTAGCGTCGGAGCAAGAGAAACTTAAGGAGGGAAGAAGAGAAGTTGAAGGTGTGAGTTTAGAAGTGAAATGGAAGGGCCTATTTATAGTAAAAGTCAAGGGTACTATTTGATACTATACGCTAATAAAATATTCAATTTACTATTCATGAAAATGACATTTCTAATAATGTAGTTACTGTGCACCTTACGCGTACGATGCAAAATTTTCGTTTATTTACTATTAGAAACTTTAAAGGGAAAACTATCCTTTCACCTTAAACCTTTAAGTTTCTTTTCAATTCAGTCCTTTCAATTTAGTCCCTGAGGGTATTTTTACACATAAAACGTCATTTTCTCCTACAAACTTCTTTCTAGTTTTCTCTTATAACCAAACCACATCTAGTATTTGACATTTTGATTGTATAAATGAACAGTACCATATACGTAAATAGTAACAGTAGTTTGAAAACACGCATTTATATTTTATTTTTCATGGGTATTACATTATCACCCCCTTTAAGAAATTCGGTCCTCCGAATTTAAATTACCTCAAGTCGTGAAAAGATGGGGATATCTAGAACGCATGTCGGCCTCAGCTTCCCATGTGGCTTCTTCGTGAGTTTGATTCCTCCACAAAACCTTGATGGATGGAATCTCCTTAGATCGGAGTTTCTGTCACGACCCGTTTTCTGGGCACATGACCGGCACAATGATGAATCTCTCATCACTGTAAGCCTTCCGATAAATATATCAAATTTTCTTATATGAAAATCATAGATTATCAATTTAAAATACATTATTATACTGACATACAAGCCAAATGTCGAACCCCTGAACTAGATGTCCTAGACGATTACAGAGCAACATAATCTATAACAGAAGAGAGGTCTACCCGACAACGGGAAGGTCCAAAGTGATCTACTCCTCTAGCAGATATTCTTCGATGGCAACCTGATCTGAACAAAAAGGTTGTACAAACAATGTGAGCTTTTAAACTCAATGAGCGAATCGGCCTCGCATTAATAAAATTCAAATACATTACCAGTCATGCAAGCATATCCAAAGGCTCATACTCAACCAATAGACAGAAGATAAAAATTTATCTAATTCAACAAACGTTACTAGTACTCGTCAATGGCAATATATCCCGGAGAGCGCACACAGGCCGGCTCACCAATTATGTATATTTCCGCCATGACGCACAACATCATCCTCTTACATACAAGATAAAAATTCATCCAATTCAACAAACGTTACTAGTACTCGTCAATGGCAATATATCCCGGAGAGCGCACACAGGCCGGCTCACCAATTATGTATATTTCCGCCATGACGCACAACCTCATCCTCTTAGCTAGGGCGCCTCACGGATTTATCACCAATCCGGGCTATATCCCTACTGAGGGAATCGTTGTCTCCACACTCATTGGTCAAGACACCCTGTCAACCGGGTTTTCCGCCTTGCCGTGAGAGGGGGTACTGTCCCGCTCAATCACAATCAATAGCACAGTATTTCATATCATAATCAGAAGCTCAATATAATATTCATCCATATAACAGGTATAGTATATAACTATATTATAGATTTACATATCAAGATAACAATTAATCCATTTTTGAAAACATTCAAACTTCACATCATCATAAGATACTTATTTCATTTTATCCATACTTATGGATTAATTATCTCATTTAGATTCGTCATTCTGAATCCAATTTCCCCCTATGAATCTTGGGAGTGTCCTACGACATACTTTTTATCACCAGTAATGCTAAAACTCTATTAAAACGGGGTCGTTTCACTCACCTGGATTCCGTACGAACATCGCTTCTCTAAGTCATTACAGACAAGAGTTCTCAGGTGAATTTCGGTGTTCTGCTACGGAGATTTTCATGAAAGATTAGAGAAAATACGTCAGGATTGTTTTCGTACAGATACTGTTCATATATACGGTTACTATTTATACGTACGGTTACTATTCATATATACGGTCACTATTCATACATACGGATACTATTTATACATATAGATAATATTCGTACATACGATCACTATTCATACGTATGAATATTATTTTTATGTACGGATACTATTCATATGTACGGTTACTATTCATTCGGTTACTATTCATACGTACGGATACTATTCATACCAGAAATAGAGAATACAATCTGTAAAAGAGTACACCAGGTAAGTTCCCAGGAAAGAGTGGAGGGTCACACTGGACACACTTAAAAACCAGGTCTTTCCTTAACCAGAACTTTCCTAGACATGTATTCTTCACAGTTTACATTCTATTTCGGTAATCAGAGAATCAAAATAACATATAAACAGCTAAGGACAGTTTTTCTGATGTGGAAGATCAGCCAAGGCCGCAACCACAGAGCATACTTAAGAAAATAACTTCTAAAATTTGAAAGACATAGAAAGGGCATAGTATCCTTACCTAAGCTGAAAAGGAAAGGCCCAAAATCTTAGAGGTCTAGCTTTGGAGTAAGAGAAACTTAAGGAGAGAAGAAGAGAAGTTGAAGGTGTGAGTTTAGAAGTGAAATGGAAGGGCCTATTTATAGCAAAAGTCAAGGGTACTATTTGACACTATGCGCTAATAAAATATTCAATTTACTATTTATGAAAATGACATTTCTCATAATGCAGTTACTGTGCAAATAGCGGCAACGGCCGAAAATTTTTCTATTATTACTATTGAAAACTTAAAGGAAAAACTATCCTTTTACCTTAAACCTTTAAGTTTCTTTTTCAAATCAGTCCTTTCAATTTAGTCCCTGAGGGTATTTTTACACATAAAACGTCATTTTCTCCTACAAACTTCTTTCTAGTTTTCTCTTATGACCAAACCACATCTAGTACTTGACATTTCGATTGTATAATGAACAGTATCGTATACGTAAATAGTATTATACGGGTGAATAGTACCGTATACTGAAATAGTAACAGTAGTTTGTAAACAAATATTTATATTTTATTTTTCTTGGGTATTACATTATCACCCCCTTAAGAGAATTCGGTCCCCCGAATTCAAAACTCATCTCAAGACTGAAATAAATGTGATTACTTCGTCCATATCTCATCCTTTGCATCTCTTTCTTCCAAAACCTTATCACACCCTTGGTGAGATTTACAAGAATATTATACCATTGACTGTGAACTCTAAACCGCATTATCAATAATTTGCATAAGACTTTTGCCTTTTCTAGACAGCAAGTAATCTCTTCCTCATCAGTTTAATCTTCTCCACAACCTTTTGTACCATAAAGTGTCTCATCCTCATAACCTTTACCAAACTCAAACCACCTAATCAGAGACGAACTCTGTCTCTATGTAAAACCTCAAATAGGTGTCATCTCAAAAGTGGCACGTGGTCTTTCCAGTTCACATTGAATATCAGAATACATGTTTCCACACACATAGCTTATAACTTTTACGAATACAAGTACCTTACCCGAAGGCATCATTTTGGCCATAAGCAATACTCTTGCCCGAAGGCGATCCTTCTACCTTAAGGCGATACTCTCAGCTGAAGGCGTTATATAAAATGAAATCATTACATAAATCTCTAAGAAGAACAATTCTAGAAAATGTGTTAAGTAAATAACATATTCCTCACGCATAATTATAAAATAAATATATATAGAAATTCCTCTCACCTCAATGACTCATATAGAGTCGTATCCCTTCAATGCTTAGGGCAAACCCATAGTTCTCTATATATAGGTTCATAAAATACTTATTCAGCATTCCTCCATAGCTCAGAAGTGCAATGAAATATCATTTTAGTAACTCTGCTCAGTCACAAAGATATTACTATACTATGCTTTAGAATCAAGTATGAAATATAACAAGTCCAATATCTTCTCATTCCTCAAGTTCTTTCAGTAAAATGAATCACTTCAACAAAGAAGATATAGATACTAACTTAAATTTTATTTCTAGTACATAGATAATTTTAATACGTGAAGCTTACACCAAATGTAGCTTTAGGTACAAACAAAAGAAAAATAAATTAAGGACGAGGAGGCTTTTGAAATGTAAAAGGTGCTCCAGGTCTAGAAGAGGAAGGTGCTTCAGACCTTAAGGAGGAAGCTAATCGTTGCAGCCTAGAAAGAGTTTCTGGAGGAAGCGCCTGAGAAATTTGGCGAAGAGCATAAGTCACTCCGTTCATACAGTCAATACACCTTGCTTGTTGGTCACGAAAATTTTGAGTTGCAAACATTGAATGTCTATCAACTCGATTAGCCAGTTCCCCGAAACGACGGTTTATCAGTTTCTCTTGGTTTTCAAAGAGACGACTTATTAGTCGCTTCTGGTCCTCTATCTTGTATTCCAGGCTCTCTATCTTACGTTCCAGGAATGCAAGCTTATTTTCTGAGGATGTTGCAGTACTGTCCTCCTCCAACTCTATTACATCCCTCTTTCTCTTCTTAATTTCTGGTGACCTGTCTACAGGTCTCTTCCCTTTGTTGTTTCCGAGACTTAGATTTAAATCAAGCTCTACATTGCCAGTCTCAAAATTCAAGTTGAAAGACTTATTATCGGCCATTGCTCTAGGGATCTCAGAAATAACTTCGAATGAGAAAGGAATGGAGATTGAGAAATAGGTATGTAATGAAAGAAGTAGGTTTGCTTGGTGCGATGAGTAGGGTAACGGGCAAACAAGATTTATAGACAACCCGAAGCCCCTGGAGCTAAAGCCACCACAACCTACACGCCGCTTGCTATAAGGTTTACAGATCACATATGTCGCAATGCCAGCAATTAATGTCGGACATGCAGATAAATAGTAAATGCAATTAACATAAGTCAAAGATTTCCTCAAAAAATTTTCGGCTAATCTTGACCTTTCTCAAACTTTTGACTAACTACGCTCTTCAGTCTGAGATTTTCTCCCTCTAACTTGTTTTATCCTGTAATCCCATATCACGATGTCCCTCTATGATCGGGCAGTCTCATATTAGCCTTATCTTAGATTCTGATCGGTGTCTTTATTCTGGATTTACACATAATATATGTATATCAATATATTAAAACAAAGTTAACTGCTTACGGTCACATGCAGTAAGTATTATCATGATGTAAGGAAATCACTGCCTTTCATTTGCCCACGAGAGCATTATATGTAAGTATGTGTAACCATGAAGATATATCATCATCTACACATTTTATTCTATCCAAGTCATTTTGATTTCACATCTCTATGAGTATATGTAGGATCATCACATATTCTCCTTGATCGTAGCCTTCACTCATTATGCATGAATAACATACATAAATGTAATTACAACATGATTCAATCAATTATGTATGTTATACTCAACTGAAGGCTCTTAAGAACAACACAATAAAACGGAGAAATGTATTTCAGTTCATCATAAAAGCATCCAAGGCAATCTTTGATGGCTATGTTATCAACTTCTTTGAATTTCGGAAAATGCCAACGGGAGAAATGGGAAAACCGAGTAAAATCTGCCGCAAATTCACCGAATACTGACTTTCGTGGTTTTGGCATTAATGCGACGCATTGTTGGTGTGCACGCCTACCCTAGACTTCTGGCTTCTAGCTTGCAGAAATCCATAGGTTGATCGTGTAGGGGTGCGGTGAAAAGATATCTTCTTTGTCTCTAAGTACTAATTTTTCTCTATAAAAACCATCCCAGCGTTCTCAGTTACCACACCACAAAGAGTAATAATCTCCGAGCCTACAATCCCCCAGTATTCCTCTCGCCTCATACTCTTACAAAAATTTCTAAATTTTTCCAAATCATGGCCTCAAGGAAGTACATTGATCTCACAGTAGAGGCTAAGGAAGAAGAGCTCGACTTAAACTTAAGTCTGGGCAAAGACAAGGGCAAAAGACCTTTTGAGGGGTCTCCAGAGAAACAGAAGGAGAAGAAAATGAAGAAGATCGAGGAAGCTGAGGAGACTAGCACGGGCCATACCTCGGAGGACAAAATCGCCTGTCTAGAGCAGGAGGTGAAAAATCTGAAAAAGATGATAGGAGACCTGGAGAAGTTAACTAAACGCAATCATGCAGAAATGACTTCAAGAATAGACAGGTTCTTCTATTGGTCTACCCAGTGCTTCTGCAATCAACAACAAAGAAGTGTTGATTGTATGAATGGAATTTACACTACCCTCCGCGACATTGCTATGTCTCTTGCTCCACGGAATGGTCGAGGGGTGATGATACAATACAACCCTCCTAATCCAAGACCACCTCGCTTTTAGATTACTCATGCATGAGTAAACTTCTTCTTTTTTGCAATGTAATCCTTCAGTTTTTTTTTTGTTTTTAATTCGAGTAGTTTCTTTTATTGGCTGGTACCCTAAAATAATATAGCTACACAAATTCAATCATGAATTCAGCTTATAAAATCCACCATATAAAATTTTGATCCGACAACAACGGAATCAAAACAAGTAATAACCTTTCCTTTACTAAGTTCAAAAGTGTAGCCACATCTATCTAAAATTAAACCTGACAACATAATTTCTAACAAGAGATAAGTCTCGGAGGGAAAGGAAATGAAAACATCCTACAGGACCTTCAGTAGAGCCGTCTCTCTATAGTTGTGCCCGGGTTCACAACGATAGAGGAGGTCCTACTAAGGTTACCTTGCTCTGTAATCACTAGGAGACCTAACAACCTTTGCTCTGATACCAACTTTGTCACGACCCGTTTTCTGGGCACATGACCGGCACAATGATGAATCTCTCATCACTGTAAGCCTTCCGATAAATATATCAAATTTTCTTATATGAAAATCATAGATTATCAATTTAAAATACATTATTATACTGACATACAAGCCAAATGTCGAACCCCTAAACTAGATGTCCTAGACGATTACAGAGCAACATAATCTATAACAGAAGAGAGGTCTACCCGACAACGGGAAGGTCCAAAGTGATCTACTCCTCTAGCAGATATTCTTCGATGGCAACCTGATCTGAACAAAAAGGTTGTACAAACAATGTGAGCTTTTAAACTCAATGAGCGAATCGGCCTCGCATTAATAAAATTCAAATACATTACCAGTCATGCAAGCATATCCAAAGGCTCATACTCAACCAATAGACAGAAGATAAAAATTTATCTAATTCAACAAACGTTACTAGTACTCGTCAATGGCAATATATCCCGGAGAGCGCACACAGGCCGGCTCACCAATTATGTATATTTCCGCCATGACGCACAACATCATCCTCTTACATACAAGATAAAAATTCATCCAATTCAACAAACGTTACTAGTACTCGTCAATGGCAATATATCCCGGAGAGCGCACACAGGCCGGCTCACCAATTATGTATATTTCCGCCATGACGCACAACCTCATCCTCTTAGCTAGGGCGCCTCACGGATTTATCACCAATCCGGGCTATATCCCTACTGAGGGAATCGTTGTCTCCACACTCATTGGTCAAGACACCCTGTCAACCGGGTTTTCCGCCTTGCCGTGAGAGGGGGTACTGTCCCGCTCAATCACAATCAATAGCACAGTATTTCATATCATAATCAGAAGCTCAATATAATATTCATCCATATAACAGGTATAGTATATAACTATATTATAGATTTACATATCAAGATAACAATTAATCCATTTTTGAAAACATTCAAACTTCACATCATCATAAGATACTTATTTCATTTTATCCATACTTATGGATTAATTATCTCATTTAGATTCGTCATTCTGAATCCAATTTCCCCCTATGAATCTTGGGAGTGTCCTACGACATACTTTTTATCACCAGTAATGCTAAAACTCTATTAAAACGGGGTCGTTTCACTCACCTGGATTCCGTACGAACATCGCTTCTCTAAGTCATTACAGACAAGAGTTCTCAGGTGAATTTCGGTGTTCTGCTACGGAGATTTTCATGAAAGATTAGAGAAAATACGTCAGGATTGTTTTCGTACAGATACTGTTCATATATACGGTTACTATTTATACGTACGGTTACTATTCATATATACGGTCACTATTCATACATACGGATACTATTTATACATATAGATAATATTCGTACATACGATCACTATTCATACGTATGAATATTATTTTTATGTACGGATACTATTCATATGTACGGTTACTATTCATTCGGTTACTATTCATACGTACGGATACTATTCATACCAGAAATAGAGAATACAATCTGTAAAAGAGTACACCAGGTAAGTTCCCAGGAAAGAGTGGAGGGTCACACTGGACACACTTAAAAACCAGGTCTTTCCTTAACCAGAACTTTCCTAGACATGTATTCTTCACAGTTTACATTCTATTTCGGTAATCAGAGAATCAAAATAACATATAAACAGCTAAGGACAGTTTTTCTGATGTGGAAGATCAGCCAAGGCCGCAACCACAGAGCATACTTAAGAAAATAACTTCTAAAATTTGAAAGACATAGAAAGGGCATAGTATCCTTACCTAAGCTGAAAAGGAAAGGCCCAAAATCTTAGAGGCCTAGCTTTGGAGTAAGAGAAACTTAAGGAGAGAAGAAGAGAAGTTGAAGGTGTGAGTTTAGAAGTGAAATGGAAGGGCCTATTTATAGCAAAAGTCAAGGGTACTATTTGACACTATGCGCTAATAAAATATTCAATTTACTATTTATGAAAATGACATTTCTCATAATGCAGTTACTGTGCAAATAGCGGCAACGGCCGAAAATTTTTCTATTATTACTATTGAAAACTTAAAGGAAAAACTATCCTTTTACCTTAAACCTTTAAGTTTTTTTTTCAAATCAGTCCTTTCAATTTAGTCCCTGAGGGTATTTTTACACATAAAACGTCATTTTCTCCTACAAACTTCTTTCTAGTTTTCTCTTATGACCAAACCACATCTAGTACTTGACATTTCGATTGTATAATGAACAGTATCGTATACGTAAATAGTATTATACGGGTGAATAGTACCGTATACTGAAATAGTAACAGTAGTTTGTAAACAAATATTTATATTTTATTTTTCTTGGGTATTACAGTTTCTTTACTTGACTATCGAGGATTGTCACCGGTATCTCCTCGTATGACAAGTTTTCATCTACTAGGATAGAATTATTCTGAGAAGGGTGAAGTATGTGAGAAGGGTCATGAAGGTACTTCCTTAACATGGATACGTGAAAAACAGGGTGAATCCCTTCCAGATCCATAGGTAGGGCAAGCCGATAAGCCACTTTTCCCACTCGTTCTAGAATCTCATAAGGCCCGATGTATCTAGGACTCAACTTTCCTTTTCTTCCAAATCTCAACACACCTTTCATTGGAGAGACCTTAAGGAATACCATATCGCCGACTGAGAACTCCAAATCACGTCGTCTGTGGTCAGCGTATGCCTTTTGTCTACTTTGAGCTGCTCGCATCCTATCTTGTATTGTCTTAACCTTGGTTAGGGCATCCTGGGCCAAGTCAGGTCCTAATGCTTTCGCTTCACCTACCTCGAACCAACCGATCGGAGATCTGCAACGTCTCCCATACAAGGCCTCAAAGGGTGCCATCCCAATAGTGGCCTGGTAGCTGTTGTTATATGCGAACTCTACAAGATACAGATGCTTTTCCCAGCTACCACTGAAATCTAGAATACAAGCTCGTAACATATCCTCTAGCGTCTGAATCGTTCGCTCTGACTGTCCGTCTGTCTGTGGGTGAAAAGCGGTACTAAGGTCCACTCGAGTACCTAATGCCTCCTGAAAACTTCTCCAGAAACGAGAGGTAAATTGAGGACCTCTATCAGAAATGATAGATATAGGTACTCCATGCAACTTTACTATTTCTTTAATATACAATTGTGCCAACGTTACTACACCATAAGTGGTTTTGACTGGAATGAAGTGTGCTGATTTGGTTAGTCGGTCAACAATGACCCAAACTGAGTCATAACCTCCTGTGGAGCGAGGTAGACCAACAACAAAGTCCATCGTCACTCGTTCCCATTTCCATTCAGGAATCTCTAATTGTTGTAACGAGCCTCCTGGCTTTAGATGCTCAGCTTTAACCTGTTGACAGGTTAAACAACGAGACACAAATTCTGCTATGTCTTGTTTCATTCCTTTCCACCAGTAGATCTGTTTCAAATCCTGATACATCTTGGTGGCTCCTGGATGTACAGCATATGCAGCACGATGGCCTTCTTCCATGATGTCTCGTCTAAGAGTTCCAACATGTGGTACACACAACCGTTGTTCAAAATGTAAGACTCCTGTATCGTCGAGTGTGAAACTATTCACTTCACCAATCTTCACCTTTTCCATAATTTGGACAAGCTCAGGATCCTCCATTTGAGATATTCGTATCTGGTCAACAAGGGAAGATCTAGCCCTGATATGGGCTAAGAATGATCCTGTCCTTGTAACCTCAAGAGTAGCACCTTTTGCTCTCAGCTCTTGTAGTTCTTGGATCAAGGGTCTTTTTGTTACTGCTATATGGGCCAGACTACCCATAGATTTTCGACTCAAGGCATCTGCTACCACGTTCGCTTTGCCTGGGTGGTAAAGAATATTGCAATCATAATCTTTTAGTAATTCTACCCATCTCCTCTGCCTCAAGTTTAAGTCCTTTTGGTCGAAAATATATTTTAGACTTTTATGGTCAGTGTAGATTTCGCAAGTTTCTCCGTATAGATAATGTCGCCATATCTTTAAAGCGAAAACTACTGCTGCCATTTCCAGATCGTGGGTGGGGTAGTTTTGTTCATGTTTCTTAAGTTGTCTCGATGCATATGCCACTACCTGGCCATGCTGCATGAGAACACATCCCAACCCTACTCTTGATGCATCGCAGTATACTGTAAAACCTCCTAGGCCTGAGGGTAAGACCAATACAGGTGCGGAGATTAACCTTTTCTTGAGTTCTTGGAAGCTTTCTTCACAAGCGTCATCCCATTGGTACTTTACCCCTTTCCTAGTCAGTCGTGTGAGAGGGGCGGCTAACTGGGAAAAATTTTGGATGAAACGACGATAATATCCTGCCAATCCCAAGAAGCTGCGAATCTCCGTGACGGAGGTAGGTCTAGGCCACATTTTGACCGCTTCTACTTTGCTTGGGTCTGCTTGGATGCCATCTTTGGAGATTACATGTCCCAAGAAAGTTACACGATCAATCCAAAACTCGCATTTAGAGAATTTGGCGTACAATTGATAATCCCTCAATGTCTGCAACACAACACGAAGGTGTTGTTCGTGCTCTTCTGAAGTCTTTGAGTACACCAGAATATCGTCTATGAAGACAATGACAAATTTGTCTAAAAAGGATTTAAAAATCCTATTCATTAAATCCATGAAAGCAGCTGGTGCATTCGTTAATCCAAATGACATCACCAAGAACTCGTAGTGCCCATATCTGGTACGGAAGGCTGTTTTAGACACATCCTCCTCCTTGATCTTGAGTTGGTGATAACCAGACCTCAAGTCAATCTTTGAAAAACACTTGGCTCCTTGAAGTTGATCGAAAAGGTCGTCGATGCGAGGCAACGGGTATTTATTTTTGATAGTTACCTTATTCAGTTGCCTGTAATCTATGCATAGTCTCATCGATCCGTCCTTCTTTTTCACGAACAGAACAGGAGCTCCCCAAGGTGAATAACTTGGCCTTATAAAGCCTTTGTCTAGCAAGTCCTGTAACTGAGTTTTTAACTCTTTTAATTCTGTTGGTGCCATTCTATAAGGGGGTATGGAGATTGGGCGAGTATCTGGTGCTAACTCTATCTGGAACTCAATCTCTCGATCTGGGGGTATACCTGGTAGATCATTTGGGAAGACATCTACAAACTCCTGGACTACTGGAACGTCTTCTACTTTTAGTTCTTCTTTCTTAATATCTTTAACGAATGCCAAGTATCCTTTACAGCCCTTTCGCAATAAACGTTGGGCACACATTAAAGATATAAAATTCCCAGAAATTTCACTCCGTTCACCATGAAATACGAAAGAAGGCTCCCCCGGAATATTAAATTTAACTATCTTATTATAGCAATCCAGGGTGGCATGACAAGATGCCAGCCAATCCATGCCCAAGATGACATCAAAGTCTGTCATATCTAACAGCATTAGGTCTACTGTTGTATTTATTTCTCCGACTCTTACCTTGCAAGCTCGATAGCCTCGTTCTATTAGTAAGGTGCCTCCAGTAGGCGTAGTTACTAAAAATGGACATTCTAATCTAACAACTTTTTGCTTAAAGTAGAGTTGGGGGCAATCTCTTTTGATGTGGCCCTGTTGACCACATTGGTAACAGACCCTAGTGTTGTTGTTGACAAAACAAGCTCCGAAGTGATTTCTTTCACATTTAGAGCACCAGGGCCTTTGTTGACCCCCTGTACCACTTTGTTGACGCTGTGGTGCACTAGCAGTAGAGGCTGCACGTCCAGAACTCTCTCCGTGGTAGCGTGATTTCTCATCTTGCTTCCTCTTTCTTTTGTTATTCCATTTTTCTTTTTGCATATCTCTTTCTTCCATCATACGGGCGATGTCGACGGCTTCTGTGTAAAATGAAAAATCTCGTATTTTCGATCCCACCCTGTCAAATAAAGATTCTCGAAGGCCTTTAATAAACCGTCGGATCTTTTCTTTCTCAGTTAGGACCATGTGAGTAGCATATTCAGATAACTCTATAAACAGATTGTCGTATTCATCGACGGTTCGTGATCCTTGCCGGAGTGCCTCAAACTCATTCATCTTTGCTTCTCGTATACTCTCCGGAATAAATTGTTCTCGAAAAATTCTTTTAAAGTCATTCCATTTAATGGGTGGGGCATTTCTGGCCATGCCCTTCTTCCATGTTCGCCACCAGCGGTCGGCCTTACCTCTTAACTGAAAGGTAACAAGGGTTACTTTTCGAGGTTCAGGGCATTCTAACGTGTCAAGGATTTTCTCACAGTCATCTAGAAAACGTTGTGGGTTTTCATTAACATCTCCTGCAAAGGTTGGCGGATTCAGCTTCATAAATTCCGAGATTTTGACCTCTGTACCTACCCAATCCTGAGGAGGGGGTGGAGGTGGCATCTGGTCTGTCTCTTGTACTTTTGCAGCATGTACTGATGCCTGTGAGCCATCTTCAGATGATTGTCCCATCAAAAGTTCCTTTAGCCCATTCACCTCGTTCTGCATTGCAGCTAATGCTTCCATCACTACAGTCGCGTCAATTTGTGATGGTTCTCCAGCATTTCTTCCAGGGTTTTCAGTGGATATTTCTCTGTTTTGTGCATGGTTATCTTCTGCACGATTAGGCATCTCCAGTCTTGCATTTGCTGACTGAGCAGCTGGAGGGACCAAGGCCCTGCCAGATCTTGTGCGGATTCCAGAAGCGTTTGATTTTCTTGGTGCCATCTAAATTTATTCTACAATTAAGAATAATATATATCGTCACTATTATGCTTCAAGTAAAGACACGAAAGAAAGGGATTTTAAACTCTACAGGGCTTTTGGTGGATCTTCATCCTATGGTCGTGCTGCAGTCACGACAAGAGGGGAAGGCCCACTAAAGACACCTTGCTCTGTAATCACTAGGAGACCTAACAACCTATGCTCTGATACCAACTTTGTCACGACCCATTTTCTAGGCACATGACCAGCACAATGATGAATATCCCATCACTGTAAGCCTTTCGATAAATTCTTCCCACAAGTAAAATTGTTAGTCATTATCTCTATATTCTCAAAATACCATTCCTTAATAAATACAAAGAAAATACATCAGATTTTCTTAATTAAAAATAATAGATCCTCAGTACGAAATACATTATCATACTGAAATACAAGCCAAATACCAAACCCCTGACCTAGATGTCCTAGACGGTTACAGAGCAACATACTGTATAATAAAAGAAGGGCCTACCCGACAGCGGGAAGGTCCAACGTGATCTACTCCTCTAGCGGATGTACTTCGGCGGCAACCTGATCTGAACAAAAAGTTTGTACAAACAGTGTGAGCTTTTAAACTCAATGAGCAAATCGGCCTTGCGTTAATAAAATTCAAATACATCACCAGTCATGCAAGCATATCCGAAGGCTCAAGCTCAACCAATAGACATAGTTAGAAATTACATACAAGAAAAATTCATCCAATTCAACAAACGATACTAGTACTCGTCAATGGCAATTTATCCCGGAGAGCGCACACAGGCCGGCTCACCAATTTTGTATTTTTCCGCCATGACGCACAACCTCATCCTCTTAGCTAGGGCGCCTCACGGATTTATCACCAATCCGGGCTATATCCCTACTGAGGGAATCGTTGTCTCCACACTCATTGGTCAAGACACCCTTTAACCCGGGTTTTCCGCCTTGCCGTGAGAGGGGGTACTGCACCGCTCAATCACAATCAATAGTACAACAGTTCATATCATAATCAGAAGCACAATATAATACTCATCCATATAACAGGTATAGTATATAACTATATGATTCAAATTTCATATCATCATGAGATATTTGCTTTGTCTTATCCATACTTCTGGATTAATTATCTCATTATATTCGTCATTCTGAATCCAATTTCTCCCTATGAATCTTGGGAGTGTCCTACGACATACTTTTTATCACCAGTAATGCTAAAACTCTATTAAAACAGGGTCGTTTCACTCACCTGGATTCCGTACGAGTATCACTTCTCTAAATCGTTACGAACAAGAGTACGCAGGTGAATTTCAGTGTTCCGCTACAGAGATTTTCATGAAAGATTACAGAAAATACGTTAAGATCATTTTCGTACAGATACTGTTCATACGTACGGGTACTATTCATACAGTCACTATTTATACGTACAGTACTATTCATACGGTCAATATTCATACGTACGGGTACTATTCATACCGGAAATACAGAATACAATCTGTAAAAGAGTACACCAGGTAAGTTCCCAGGAAAGAGTGGAGGGTCACACTGGACACACTTAAAAACCAGGTCTTTCCTTAGCCAGAACTTTCCTAGACATGTATTCTCCACAGATTATATTCTATTTCGGTAATCAGAGAATCAAAATAACAGCTAACGACAGTTTTTCTGATGTGGAAGATCGGCCAAAGCCGCAACCACAGAGCATACTTAAGAAAATAACTTCTAAAATTTGAAAGACATAGAAAGGGCATAGTATCCTTACCTAAGCAAAAACGGAAAGGCCCAAAATCTCAGAAGCCTAGCGTCGGAGCAAGAGAAACTTAAGGAAGGAAGAAGAGAAGTTGAAGGTGTGAGTTTAGAAGTGAAATGGAAGGGCCTATTTATAGTAAAAGTCAAGGGTACTATTTGATACTATACACTAATAAAATATTCAATTTACTATTCATGAAAATGACATTTCTAATAATGCAGTTACTGTGCACCTTACGCGTACGATGCAAAATTTTCGTTTATTTACTATTAGAAACTTTAAAGGGAAAACTATCCTTTCACCTTAAACCTTTAAGTTTCTTTTCAATTCAGTCCTTTCAATTTAGTCCCTGAGGGTATTTTTACACATAAAACGTCATTTTCTCCTACAAACTTCTTTCTAGTTTTCTCTTATAACCAAACCACATCTAGTATTTGACATTTTGATTGTATAAATGAACAGTACCATATACGTAAATAGTAACAGTAGTTTGAAAACACGCATTTATATTTTATTTTTCATGGGTATTACAAAGACGGCCCAATTTATACCGGTTAAGACAACATATAGTGTGTCTAGACTGGCTGACCTCTACATTAAAGAAGTTGTGAAGTTACATGGAGTTCCTTTGACGATTATCTCCGATCGTGGGCCACAATTCACGTCCTGATTTTGGAGAACTTTTCAGGAAGCCCTTGGCACCAGAGTAAACCTTAGCATGGCTTTTCACCCGCAGACTGACTGTAATACCCGTTAATTTCAGAATATAATTCGCTTAAGAGTATTTTAGAATTCTACAACGTTACTTTAGTTATTTATTTTGGTCATTTTTAATTTTCATATTTAATTGTTCTCTTTGAATATTATTTATGAAAATTGAGTTAAATGACTGGACTAAATATTTGCACAATGAGGGATATATTCTAAGAATGGTGAAATTCATGGAAAAGTGGTTTCAGAATGGTCAATTAGTCCATTTATTGTAAATTGACTGGATGGATTTGGATGTTGGGTTATGGATACCCATGGGTTATTGAATAATCCATTAGAAATATTTAATATAAAGTTTCAATAGTACCCCCCTTATTTTCTTCTCACGATCGAAGCAGCTGAAGTGAATAGTGAATTCACTTTCTCTCGTTTCTTCACCCTCTTCTCAAATTCTTTCCTTGATCTTCAGAATTTCTGATTATTTGTTCGGTTCAAAAGCTTTGTAAGGATCAAAGGTAAGCTTTAATCCGATTATTTTCCTTAAATTTCAGTTTATATACAAGATCAGAGGAGGTTTTGTTCTTGAAGATTTTGATGATAATTCATGAATTTCAGTAGTTTTAGAAGTTATATTTGAGTTATAATCGGTTAAAAGAGTTGAAATTCTGGTTTTGAAACAAGAAAGGAAAGGATGAATTTTTTGAAAGATTTTTCTGCAAAAATTTGAGTTACTGTAGCGACCACAGATTTCGGAAAAATTCTGGAAAATTTTCTTCGAGTTACTGTAGTAGTACTGTAGTGTCGGCAGTCAACGGTACTGTAGCAGTCAACGTTACTGTAGCGAACCGGCACTGTAGCGAACCGTTACTGTAGCGAACCGATACTGTAGCAAACCGTACTGTAGCAACCCGTTACTGTAGTAGTCAGAAAATTTTACGTATTTTCGTGATTTTGTTTCCTTTCTTATGATTCCTTGTAATATATTTTACTAGGAAATTATCCTACACAAATTCTAGTGTGGAACAAGGTAAACTTGGACAAACATCAAGGTGAGTGAATAACCTTGCTCAGCTAATTTGATATTACTAGTCAAAGTACAATATAAGTCTCATTTACAATATTATTTGGATAATAAGCAATTAATTTTTCATATGGGAGTATATGATGATCAATAGAAATAAGAGTATGTAGAAATTATTTATTTCATGACAATTGTACTATGTGATGAATTCTCACTATCTTATTAATGAGTAAAGATCTACGGGATCTAATACACGAGTGTGAAAGGGTTAAAGTCCCATACTACTCGGTGTATATCTAAGAAATCTTATACACGAGTTTGAAAGGGTTAGAGTCCCATACTACTCAGTGCATATCTATGAAATCTATACACGAGTTGAAAGGGTTAAAGTCCCATACTACTCGGTGTATACCTATGAGATCTTATTCATGAGTTTGAAAGGGTTAGAGTCCCATACTACTCGATGTATAAGACAATTAATTATATGAATAAATGTGGTATTTGTACTTTTGATATTTTATATAGTACAGTTATTTACTTACTGAGTTTTTAAATAAACTCACACTCCCTATGATTATTTTTTTCAGATACAGAAAATAAAGAACAAGAGTATCCGTTTGAAGATTAGAAGCCCCTTGGGTTTATTCTCTATTTCTGTCTGGTGGGACACCAGTACTTATTAATGTGGATATTAGAAAAGCTCTGTATTTTCTATAGGTCTCCTAGGCTTGCGATGAGATAGAAATATCAGACTATGTATGTCTATATTTGCTTATCAGATGAATATAATTCTGTAGTGTGGAATGAATGATTAAGGTTGAATGTAAAACCTTACAGAATATATGTATATAACGTATGTTTGAGAATTATATCAAATGAGTAGTATCTTTTCACATGCTCAATTTTTGGGATGTGACACTGACGGACAAACAGAGCGGACCATTCAGACTTTGGAAGACATGTTGAGGGCATGCATCCTTGACTTTGGTGGAAGCTGGGAAAAGCACCTTCCGCTAGTGGAGTTTGCCTACAACAACAGTTACCAATCAAGTATCAAGATGGCACCTTATGAGGCCTTATATGGTCGCCGGTGTCGATCACCGATTGGATGGTTCGAGATGGGTGAGGTAAAACTCCTGGGACCCGATTTAGTGCAAGAAGCAATCACCAAGGTAAGAGTTATCCGAGAACGGATGTTAGCAGCCCAGAATAGGCAGAAAGCCTATGCTGACCATAGACGAAGAGACTTAGAGTTCATCATTGGAGACATGGTGTTTCTCAAGGTTTCACCCATGAAAGGCATAATGAGGTTTGGGAAGAAAGGGAAATTAAGCCCCAGGTATATTGGACCTTATGAATCCTAAAGAGAATAGGCAATGTTGCCTACAAGCTAGCCTTACCCACAGAATTAAGGGGAATCCACCCCGTCTTCCATGTGTCTATGTTAAGGAAGTACCTTCCTGACCCTTCACACGTACTTCATCAAGATACCCTCCAATTAGATGAAGATTTGTCATACGAGAAAGTACCGATAGCTATCCTGGATAGCCAGATTAAGAAGCTCCGATCTAGAGAGATTCCATCGATAAAAGTACTGTAGCGGAATCAGACTCACGAGGAGGCCACATGGGAAGCCGAGGCTGATATACGAATTAGATACCCACATCTATTTGAATCTTCAAGGTAATTTAAATTCGGGGACCGAATTTTTTTTAAGGGGGGTAGAATGTAATACCCATTATTTTTTTTAAGTTATAAGTATTTAAGAATTTCAATAAATTTATTTTGAAGAAAATAAATTCCCTATCAGTTTAATTTTTGTATACTCGTTTGTGCATGTTGTTGAAAATATAAATTTTTAATTATAGATTGTATAAATTGTGGGATATAATGGATGATATGATATGGAATTAATCCCATTAAGTAAATATACAGTTCAAAAGTGGAATCTAGAATGAAAACTGGTAAGTGAGACTGGTAGATGAAATAGTATAGGAGAATGGTAGATGAAAACTGGTAAGTGAAACTGGTAGATGAAATAGTATAGGAGAATGGTAGATGAAAACTGGTAAGTGAAACTGGTAGATGAAATAGTATAGGAGAATGGTAGATGGAATAGTAGCAAATAGTACCATAATTTCTTCTATAAATAGGCCCTTCCATTTCAATTCAAAACTCACACCTTCAGTTTCTCTTCTCTCCTTTCCTCAAAACTTCTCTTGCTCCGGCGTTAGGGCTCTGAGATTCTAGGTCTTTCTTCCTTAGCCTAGATCAAAGGTAAGAATACTATGCCCCTTTTCTGTGCCATTCAGATTTTTAAAAGTTATTTTCTTAAGTATGCTCTGTGGTTGCGGCTTTGGCCGATCTTCCACATCAGAAAAACTGTCCTTAGCTACTTATATGTTGTTTTGATTCTCTGATTACCGAAATAGAATGTAAACTGTGAAGAATACATGTCTATGAAAGTTCTGGCTAAGGAAAGACATGGTTGTTAAGTGTGTCCATTGGGACTCTCCACTCTTTCCTGGGAACTTACCTGATGTACTCTTTTACAGATTATATTCTCAATTTCTGGTATGAATAGTACCTGTACGTATGAATAGTAACCGTACGTATGAATAGTAACTGTACATATGAATAGTAACTATACGTATAAATGAATAGTAACTATGTATAAATAGTATTTATATGTATTTTTGAATAGTACATATACGTGTACATTTTTATATGTATTTTTGAAAAGTACACGTACGTATACGTGATTATATGTATTAAAGAATTATATTAATTGAATCCATTAAATGTAATTGTGTAGATTTAAAGAAGATATAGTAACTTGGATTTCAGGTGAGTAGCTAACCTACTTGGATACTTATTTAATTATATGAATAGTCCAAATAATTTACATATTCAGAGTATATCTACTATTACCTTTGACTGAATATTTCAATTAATATGGCTGTGTGCCGAATATGATTATGGTCATATGCTATGGCTGTGTGCCGAATGTGAATATGGCTGTGTGCCGAATATGATTATGGTCATATGTTATGGCTGTGTGCCGAATGTGAAGATGGCTGTGTGCCGAATATGAATATGACTGTGTGCCAAATATGATTATGGTCATATGCTATGGCTGTATGCCAAATGTGGAGATAGTTGTGTGCCGAATATGATTATCGTCATATTCTATGGCTGTTTGTCGATTATAAGTATTATATGATTTTACTTATGCATTTTATACATATACTTGTGTATTGTTAATGTCACATCCCAAAAATTGAGCATGTGAAAAGATACTACTCATTTGATATAATTCTCAAACATACGTTATATACATATATTCTGTAAGGTTTTACATTCAACCTTAATCATTCATTCCACACTAAAGAATTATATTCATCTGATAAGCAAATATAGACATACATAGTCTGATATTTCTATCTCATCGCAAGCCTAGGAGACCTATAAAAAGTACAAAGCGTTTCTAATATCCACATTAATAAGTACTGGTGTCCCACCAGACAGAAATAGAGAATAATCCCAATGGGCTTCTAATCTTCAAACGGATACTCTTGTTCTTTATTTTCTGTATCTGAAAAAAATAATCATAGGGAGTGTGAGTTTATTTAAAAACTCAGTAAGTAAATAACTGTACTATATAAAATATCAAAAGTACAAATACCACATTTACTCATATAATTAATTGTCTTATACATCGAGTAGTATGAGACTCTAACCCTTTCAAACTCATGAATAAGATTTCATAGATATACATCGAGTAGTATGGGACTCTAACCCTTTCAAACTCGTGAATAAGATCTCATAGGTATACACCGAGTAGTATGGGACTTTAACCCTTTCAACTCGTGTATAGATTTCATAGATATGCACTGAGTAGTATGGGACTTTAACCCTTTCAAACTCGTGTATAAGATTTCTTAGATATACACCTAGTAGTATGGGACTTTAACCCTTTCACACTCGTGTATTAGATCCCGTAGATCTTTACTCATTAATAAAATAGTGAGAATTCATCACATAGTACAATTGTCATGAAATAAATAATTTCTTCATACTCTTATTTCTACTGATCATCATATACTCCCATATGAAAAATTAATTGCTTATTATCCAAATAATATTGTAAATGGGACTTATATTGTACTTTGACTAGTAATATCAAATTAGTTGAGCAAGGTTATTCACTCACCTTGATATTTGTCCAAGTTTACCTTGTTCCACACTAGAATTTGTGTAGGAAAATTTCCTAGTAAAATATATTACAAGGAATCATAAGAAAGGAAACAAAATGACGAAAATACGTAAAATTTTCTGACTGCTACAGTAACGGGTTGCTAAAGTACGGTTTGCTACAGTGTCGGTTCGCTACAATAACGTTGACTGCTACAGTACCGTTGACTGCCGACACTACAGTACTGCTACAGTAACCCGAAGAAAATTTTCCAGATTTTGTTTCGAAATTTCTGGTCGCTACAGTAACTCGGTTTTTGCAGAAATTTCTAACAATTTCATCCTTTCCCTTTCTTGTTTCAAAACCAGAATTTCAACTCTTTTAACCGATTATAACTCAAATATAACTTCTAAAACAACTGAGATTCATGAATTATCATCAAAATCTTCAAGAACAAAACCTCCTCTAATCTTGTATATAAACTGAAATTTAAGGAAAATAATCGGATTAAAGCTTACCTTTGATCCTTACAAAGCTTTTGAACCGAACAAATAATCGAACTTCTGAAGATCAAGGAAAGGATTTGAGAAGAAACTGAAGAACTGAGAGAGAACTGCTTTTCTGCCTTCCTTCGGCTGAGTGAAAAAAATGAGGGGTACTATTGAAACTTTATATTAAATATTTCTAATGGGTTATTCAATAACCCATGGGTATCCATAACCCAACATCCAAACTTATCCAGTCAATTTACAATAAATGGACTAATTGACCATTCTGAAACCACTTTTCCATGAATTTCACCATTCTTAGAATATATCCCTCATTGTGCAAATATTTAGTCCAGTCATTTAACTCAATTTTCATAAATAATATTCAAAGAGAACAATTAAATATGAAAATTAAAAATGACCAAAATAAATAACTAAAGTAACGTTGTAGAATTCTAAAATACTCTTAAACGAATTATATTCTGAAATTAACGGGTATTACAGTTAATCACTTGATGATTATCTGTAATTAAGTTTTTATCCTTGTAACGTTATCTATTCATTGAGATTATTATCTCATATTGTGGTGGATATATTTTTTTTAGATCCTGAAATTAACGAAAAACATTCGTATGAGGAGTAGCGCAAGTTCAATATCCTAACCCTCTTTGCTTCAAGGGTTGGTGTTTATTTGAATTAAAGCTGTTTCTTCAGTTTTAAATTCTAGAAAGCTCTGCAGTCAAATAGGACATGTAGGAGGAAGTGGTTATTGTACATAATTATGTTATTACAGTACTTTAAGTTTACTGTATGTTTTGTAAGATTGTAGCTTATTAAGTAAAATCGGAGTATTTAACTAAGATAAGTCTTTGTTATATTATTACTCTCACATTTTAGAATGATTATTATATGGAGCTAAAAGTATAGGCTTACAACTAGAGAGTATCTCTAAGTTGTGCCGGTCACGTACCATTTTGAGGGTTGTGATAGAGAGAGAGAGAGAGAGAGAGAGAGAGAGAGAGAGTGAGACGCACGGAGTAGCAGTTGAATGAAAAAAAAAAGAAAATGAAGGGAAAGGGTGCATAGTGTGAAGAGAAAAAAAAAAGGCTAAGCTTAGAGTGCAAACCTAAAGCCTATTGCCAATATCAATGTATAGGAACCCAAAAAAAAAAAAAGGTTAACGTTGAGGGATTCGAATTTTAAGGAAAAGTGAACCTAATTTTAAAATATTAAAAAAGTTAAAAAGTATTATTTTCATAAAAAATATATAAATATGTGATTTATTTTTCCATTAAAGTATGAAATTTTAGACGAATGCCATAGAAAAATAGGTGGATAAATTTAGTAGGGAGAAATATAAAGTATTTTTTTTAAACAAATTTTATAATTATGTAAAATATTTTATTATTTTTAATTATATATTTTATTTTTTAATATTTTTTAAATATAACCGGTTCGTCTACGGTTCAACCACGGTCCAACTATTAATCCTTGAACCGGTGCCTTCACTTGTTCAATGATCGGTCCGGTTTTTAAAATATTGGTCAAGACCGTTTAAGCCCGCGGGCTAAACGGTCTAGACTGCAGGCTCTTCGGGCCGGCCCGTGGTCTTTTTTTTTTTTTTAAAATTTTATAAAAAATATATTATTTAGTATAAATAATTATATTTTTATATTTTATAACCTTATAATATAGTTAATTTTGAAAGAAAATATGAAAAATTGAAGTGATTGATTATTTGAAAGTATTAAAAAAGTAATGTTTTACATGTATAAATAATATTTTAATAAAACAGTTATTGAATTTTTTACTTAAAAAATTAAAAATTATATTATTTTATTTTTTTTAAAAAAGGTAGACCGTGGTTAGACCGTTTAGCCTTGTGATCTTATGCAGGCGATATTGGTCTTGTTATATGAAAACCGTTTATAAACGGGCTGGCTGATGATTGATCCGTTTAAATTAAGAATGTAATAGACCGGTCTGTGACCGGTCCGGACCACCCGTTAACCACCACTACATAAAATACCCCATTACATTTTACTTTATTCATTGAAATATCCTCAATATTTGATTTGAGAATCACTTTGCTGTAATAATAAACATAACAAACACACATGCATTGTGTTGAAGTTTAAAACAATTTTCCACTTAAATTTATGATTTTAAGACAAAAGTTTTTTTTTTGAATAGCAACTTGAAAAATAAGAATTAATACAAAATAGAAGAATTAAATATTAAAGTAAAAAATATAAATTACATGGTATTGAGCTGAAGTTCGAGTATCTTGATTTTATTTAAGATAATTTCACGTCTCTCACAGATTAATTTTACTATATTATCTAATGCAGGGATACACAAATACATTACTTTCAAAATACAACAACACATGATTTATTTGTTTATTTATTACATCTACATAAAAAAAAGTAAATGAATCTCAACTTCTCCCACACTTTTTTTATCCAAAATATCACACATATATAATATCTTATATATTTAATTTTCACACTATCACAAAGTCACGCATATATATATTTATTTACTTCCATCCCTCTTCTATAAGACCATATACGAGTTTTGAGAAGATGTCCGTTGGCAAACACTTTAAATACATTATGTGTTGTCAAAAGTGAAAACCAAAGCCAACGTACATCTGCTTATTAATAACATTGAATTGCAGCATCCATATTAACACAAAAAGGAAGTCAACGTTCAGAAACATTAACGTGCCAATGCCAACGTATAAAAGGATTTAAGCAACAAAAAGTTAAATTAATGTATATAATATTTTAAATTAATAAAATTCCAACATTATAACATTTATATCAAGCTTTGATTTTGTTCTTAATATTTGTTTACGTTAGTTATATTCTATATATTTTATTTTTGTTTCAAATAAATCATTTGTATTAATATCGTTTATTTCACTAAAAGAAAATATTGGTTTAGTGATTAATAAAAATAGTATATTTGAAACAAAAATAAAATATATAAAATTAAAATCTACCATATTTATGTCCCAAGCTTTTTTTTTCGTCATTTATGTTTTATATATTTAATTTTTATTTTAAATTTATTATTTTTATTAACTATTTAATTAGTATTTTTTATCAATAAAATAGGTAGTGATAATAAAAATATTAGATTTAAAACAAAAAATATTTTCTGTCAGTAAAATAACTGATGTTAATAAAAAATAAATTTAAAATAAAAATAAAATATATAGAGACATAAAAAATATTTTGTCAAATTTTAAAAATTATTGTCCTAACTCCTAAGAGCAATTTGAGTGTTCGATTTTTTATTTTTAAGCACGATCCGCATGAATCATAAAAATTAATTATTCTTATAAAACATTACCAATCTGACTGCTGAAAATATTAGAGAAACTACAAAATTATGTATTATATATATATATATATATAAAGCATTTCAATATCCACACAATGACGGTATAACCCCCATAGTATGACGTGTTACTCAAGGATTGGTTGAAAAATTTTGCCCCGGGTGATTTATTTGGCTTGGAAAAAAATATGGATAATTGGAGAATATCTAATTTCATCATCTTTCACTGCCAAACAGCCAAATCTTCCTCATCTCACTTCTTCATCTCCAACACATCCTTCTGTCGATGAGAAGCTGAACTGTCTCTGTCCTATCCTCTCGAAGCTTCTCATCCATGGCGAAGACATTAATTTCCTCGACTTCGTTCATCGGCACGCCTCTTCCTTCACTTTCTCGCCTTGGTCTACAGACCTTGCCTCTCCCTCACCGTAGGCTGGTTAGCACCAGAGTTAAATTCAGCTTCCAGGAAATTCCCCCTATTCACTCTCTCAATGATTCCTTTGACTTCAACCAAATTGTTACCAGAGCTGAAGCGCTTCTTTACACGCTTGCTGATGCTGCGGTTACCGCGGATTCAGGTGCTGGTGCAGCGGCATCGACCTCCACAGATGTTGCCGTACAAAATAACGGCGGGTGGTTCAGCTTTATCTCCGAATCCATGGAATTTGTTCTCAAGGTAGTCTAGTTAGATAACGCAAAACTATAAGCGCTGATGCAGCAAATTATGTTTTGGATTGGGATATATAAATATCAGGATCACGTTTGTGCGCGCGTGTGTGTTGTGATTGCTCCATATGGTGAGCGGTGAAAATTGTGGAAATTGTTATCCAGTGATGTAGATTTGCATATATTTGAAAGCACTCTCTATAACTAAATTATGCTGGGACGTCATCGATATTGAGAGGAGTGAAGCATTGTATTTGTGATGGAATCATTGGGTATAGTAAACAACTGAACAGACGAAGTTCACAAGAAAATTGGTATTAAGATTATGAAGACTTGGCAAGTGATGAGATGCTATTATGCAGGGTGAAATGTTTACTTTTTTGCTGTAAAATTAAATATAGACAATGACAATTAGCATGAATATTTACTATGTGATCTCTACACAAAGCTTAGTCAATGACTCAATGTCAATCAATACTTGGTTTGTCATATGAACCTATAACTGGAATTTGTGATGCCTCTTTTTTCATTTTTTTTTTAAATGTTAAATGATATTGAATTTGTTTTCAGGTATTAAAAGATGGCCTTAGTGCTGTGCATGTGCCTTACGCATATGGATTTGCTATAATATTGCTCACTGTTATTGTTAAAATTGCCACACTTCCCTTGACAAAGCAACAGGTTAGTAAAAATTACAGCAGCTTCAACAGCCAATTTTGAAATGCAAAATATTGCACTTTTTATGGAATCTTTCAATTATTTTTTTAAATACAGATTTTTTTTTTCATCCTATGAAAGTAATTGGAATATTTTTGTTCTGCTAAGCTTGAGATACTTCTTATTCAAACCATTTTGAATAAAAGACAAGTGTAGTTGAGCTGAAATGATGTGACTGAATTATATGCTTTGCTTGAACATTATATTGAAGTACTGATTTAGCTAATATGTAGGTCGAATCAACACTTGCTATGCAAAATCTTCAACCCAAAATTAAAGCCATCCAGGAAAGATATGCTGGCAATCAGGTGAGCGATCCTGTTGGTTGTGTGGCCTTAATAGGTCTTTCATTTGGTTTTAAGTAAATATTGTTTTCATTTTAGCATGAAACTGTAGCATGGTTTTTTCTAAACTAGTCAAGTTGGCTGTCTTCTTTTAAGGAAAGAATACAACTTGAGACATCAAGACTATACAGGCAGGCTGGTGTCAATCCATTGGCAGGTACCTTTCGTACATTGCTTTTCTCTTCCTTTTCTTCCTGCTCCTGCTCCCCCTCTTTTTATTCTTCTTCTTGCCACTTGTGTCATATATAATATGACACTGAGATATGAAGTTAACCGTTCATGCAGAAGATGGTCTTCTAGTAGTGATTGCTATATCAAAATTTGTTTTTTGTTTTTCTTCATCCATATTGCCCCTCTGTTTTCCTTTCCATATTACTACTGTCATTTCAGTGAGAATTGGTCTATTTTCTACAGATTTATATATTCTCTATATGTATTACAATGTTGCTATTTTGTTTGTCTTCATGCATAGGTTGCCTCCCAACTTTGGCTACTATTCCAGTCTGGATAGGTCTCTACCAAGCTTTATCAAATGTGGCCAATGAAGTAACTAATACTACAAAATCCTTTGTCATTTAAGCAGAGATTTTGATCAATAAATTATGCATGGAAATTTGATTATTGCTGATTTTGAAAAACCTTAAACTTGAAGGGACTTTTAACAGAAGGTTTCTTTTGGATCCCCTCTCTGGGTGGTCCTACTACCATTGCCGCCAGACAAAGTGGAGCTGGAATTTCTTGGCTTTTCCCATTTGTGGTAAGAATATCTTTCCCTTTGTAGGTGAAACTTTAATTTGTTTGATACATTTTTCTTGTAAAGATGATGTCATCATTTTCTCACATCTGACCTTTTACTCTCTGACACTTTCATCATAATTAATTTTTTTGATGTGGTTCATAAAACAATATATCTCTAAATTGAATATGGCATCTGGTTCACTTGGTGATAGAAATTTGTAAGTAGTTTAGGAGGAGATTTACACATAATATGGTCTGTTATACACAGTATTAGCTGCTTTGCCTTGCCAATTTATCCAAGTGCCATCACTATCCTTAAATTTAATTAAACATTGAATATGATTAATTCATCAATAAAGCAAGATATAAACTCATTATGGCTATTTCCTTAGTTAGTTTTGATCTGGGAAAGTTATATTATCTGGTCATTCTCTCAAGAAATTTAATCATCCTTACCCTCCTCTTCTTGGATAGGAGAACAATTCTGATTAAACATTATAATATACAAAATAACTGTGCTTGTTGTAATAATTAATACCTTCGCTAGTTGCTTTATGGCTTTTAAGAAAAAATCAAATTCTATGGTAAATGGCTTGTCAACTGTCGTGCAATGTGTGGTGAACTTATGACGTTGAAGTAAACATCATATTCCTGATGATTTTAATATCTCCTGTCTTTATTGCTAATTGACTCTTCTGTATTTTCTTTCTTTTCACTAGATGGAAGTTTTTTTTACTTTTCTTTCTCAGGGGGAAGGGGTGGATTAAGCATCTATTCAGTTGAATTCTTGATTCCTTTTTCTTTTAAATAAAGAAAATGCTTTAGGCTAATATTACATCCTTTAGCAACCTGTAGAGAAAAGAAACCAAAGATTGGGAGATTAAATTTGCTAGAACCATGTAGCCTTGCCTGTTTCTGTATGAATAATAGCTTTTGAGTGATATGCATTGATTGTTGGTCTGTAGTTCATTTGTTCAGTTCTTGCAGTCATCTATTGAGTGGGAATAAATGGCCTAGTTTCTATCTAGTGTTTTTTTACTTATTATAAGGTGTCATAACAAACAAACTGTCATGTAGGATGGCCATCCACCCTTGGGTTGGCATGACACTGCAGCTTATCTCGTTTTACCAATCCTTCTTGTTGTTTCGCAATATGTTTCTATGGAAATTATGAAACCGCCTCAGGTAAACATGTCTCTTTTCCTTTTGTTTAAATCTTTTTGTAAGAGAGTTCCAAGTCCTCAATGACTTCTTTTGACAGACTGATGATCCGACTCAAAAGAATACACTTCTTATTTTCAAGTTTCTTCCACTCATGATTGGTTATTTCTCGCTGTCTGTCCCGTCAGGACTATCAATTTACTGGTTAGTGTCCAGAACCTTTTTTTATTAATAAATCATTCTTTACCCAATTTTTTGTTCATTTTATTGCTACTAATACCTGCATATTTGTAGCCTTTTCTGGTTTACAATCTTCTAACTCTACATCCCTAGTACTGTATATGCGTTCTCTGATATGCCTGTTGAAGGTTGACTGCTCAAATGCTGAGAGAATATGTATGAGAACTTCAATTCTTGTTTTGGACAAAAGGTTTTTAAGCAAATTCATAGCTTTTGGCATCATACATCAAAGATATCAATTTGTACAACGAGACCTATTTTTAATTGTAGACATATCACATGTTGATCATGTACAAAATTCTGCTTGTTGGATTTGGAGATGGTCATGATAACATTGCTAGTGTGCTAACAACAAATAAAATGTCATGAGTTTTTTCCTTGATTAGGTCTAGTGATCTACACAGCCCTCCACCCCTCTTTACCCAGAAAGAAAGCTATAAATGGCAGCCAAATTTATCTTCTTTCTTGTTGTACTAGGTTCACAAACAATGTTTTGAGCACCGCGCAACAAGTATGGTTGCGCAAATTAGGAGGTGCGAAACCTGTTGTAAATGAAAATGCAAGTGGAATTATCACTGCAGGACGTGCTAAACGATCAGTTTCTCAGCCAGAAAGAGCTGGTGAGAGGTCAGTGTCGTATGGTATACAATGCAGACTTACTTTTTCATCTCCTGTTGAAGTTTTCTTATATAGAATTGGTGACATATAGGTTTAAACAGTTAAAGGAGAAGGAGAAAAAGAAGTCAAGCAAGGCACTGCCAAAGGAGGAGGCTCAACCTCTGGCTTCCATTTCTGATTCTGACGATGGATCAGACGAAGACAGTAATGACAAGGTAAATATTCAACTTGTAGAGTATTTTTCGGCAGTGTTATGTGATAAGGCTATCCTCCAAGCCTGCAATTAATTGTTAATTCACTTTAAATCTTTAATATTTCTTAAAGAATGGGGAAAAAGAGCAACCCTCATCTGCGTTAGTGGATATTGCAAGAAAAACCTTATTCAAAGTTGCTATTATATGAGCAACTTATTCTGACTGCCTTCTCTCTCTATATATATATATATATATAATAATGTCAAAGAATATGCTAGGCCTATCTTTCAAAGAAATAGATTTACTCAAGAGAGAATAGTACTGCTTTATTAATTCATCTCAATCACATACAATATTTATATTACACTTGTCTGTACATTAAGCTTCTCTAGATCTAATCTAACCATTCACCATATGACGCATGTACATGCACATGTACTCTAACTGCTTACTTAACAAATTACTTGACTTGGTAACAGACTAACTACACAGTAACATACACATTACCTTACATCCCCCCTCAAACTCAGAGTGGGTGAAGCACAGACTCTTAGTTTGGTCTTGTTAAGATTAAAACTAGGAAGAGAAGTTGGTTTTGTAAGTATATTTGTTGTCTGTTCGTGTCCTGGAACATGAACCACCTAAACAGTGCCTTGTTGGACCTTCTCACGCACAAAGTGTAGATCTAACTCAGAGGATCAGAGGATCCAAAATAATTTGTTCAAATCCATTGTAAGGTACTTTTGTTGTCAGATTTTTTGGATTCATTGTGATATGGTTGCTGGCTCCTAAGTTAGGGTACCAATTGGGATCGTACAGTACCTCTGGTGTTGCCAACATAGCTTGCATAGGCGCTGTTCCTCTAGGCTGACCTTGTGGAAAGTTGTAAGAGTAAGGTGCATGTCCTCCATAACTCTGATTATATCTATGATAGCATTGCCATGCCTCATGACCGAACTTCCAACAAACTTGGCACTCAGGTTTTCCATACCGTGAATGTCCTTTGCCATTAGCTCTTCCACGAGATCTTTCTCTTCAATACTGGTTATAACCACTCTATTTTGCTGAGGATTTCCTCTACCAGAATTGTTAGTATTCTGATGCTTTTTATCCTTAGTTGAACCTTGATTGTCACTGGACGCTGTCAATGCAACTTTGTTGTGGCATTGGCTACTGTGCCTTCAACTGTCTTTTTATTTTTTTCTATTCTATCTTCAAAGGCCATTCGTAAAGCTTCAATTTTAGTTACTGTGTATGGCACTGTTCTAGTAGATACAGAGACCACAAAACCATCGTATTCATCAGGTAATCCTTCAAGAATTGCATCAATATGCTCAGCCATAGAAACTGAGTCACCAATCGAGATCAATGCATCAACTGATTTCTTGATTTTGAGAAGATAGTCAGAGATCGAGGTCGTACCTTTCGTGTTCTGTAATTGAGTTCTATACAATTTTACCTTCGCTCAGGTTTGAGCCACAAAATAAGTGTCGAGTTTCTTCCATACTTTGTGTGAATGATCGCTTCCAACCATCCTGGCTAGCATTCTGTCAGCCATAGATGCGAGAAGCCATGAGCGGAGTAGTTGATCTTGCTGCTTCCAGGTCAGATATTCCTCTGAGATCTGGCCTTTTTCTTCATCTTCAGCGGTCGCAAACTTCGGTGGTACAAATTGTGCATTGACAATGAATTTCTGCAACTTGAATCCTTTGATAGTGGCGATTACTTGCTAGCGCCACGGTAGAAAGTTGTGCTCATCTAGCTTGAGTAAGAATGGGTCGGAGAAAGTTTGAAGTGAGAACTTCACTGTGGTGTTTGCAGCATTCTTGATGCTGCTTGATACATCACTGAGATCGGGAGAGGCGCTTGCCATTTGTTCCTCTGATACTATATAAAGAAATAGATTTACTCAAGAGAGAATAGTAATGCTTTATTAATTCATCTCAATCACAGATACAATATTATATTACACTTCTCTGTACATGAAGCTTCTTTAGATCTAATCTAACCATTCACCATATGACGTGTGTACATGCACATGTACTCTAACTGCTTACTTAACAAATTACTTAACTCAGCAACAGACTAATTACATAGTAACATACACATCACCTTACATATCTAAGTTATCTGCCTTCTTTTAAGTTAGTTAGCACTGTTGCAAGGTCTATCACAGAACCCTAAGCTGCATGCCAAATGTGCTTCATAATCATTATATGACGCTATCCTATTGAGGCTATGACCTTTCCCTTTGTACGCTGAAACTTGGATTTGTTATTAGTATGCTTTTTACCAAGAAATCTCCAACACTAAGTCAACTTTTTACAGGGTGAGCAAGTTGAAGAAGAAGCATATGCTTCCACAGCAAGCAAAGAAGTTCCAAATTATTCTAGGGAAAGAAGAAGCAAGCGCTCAAAGCGGAAGCGTGCGGTATGAAGAGACCACACAGGTTGTCTGTAGCTTATAGGGAGTCTTGTATATGTCAACAGATTGTATTTTAGCCATCTGCGCCATTTTTGGATTGGCTCATTCAAATTGAATATTTAGTTTTTACTTCTTCAAGTATCTGTTCTCCTCACCTAATATAGCATATAGTTGCTGAAGAAAATTTTCTTGAGAAGTAAGTTTCACGCCTTCCAATGATGAATTTCCTGCTGGAAACAAGCCTACATCACTGTCAACAAGTTACGACACACGAAACATAGACATTTGCGTCTACTGTAGGTCCAAGGAGCTAGCAAAAATGTCGTGAGTTACCATTTTGTCTCTTAAATTTCGTCCGGTTTTCATTTTTGTCTCTAATTTTGTTTTTGGTCCATTCCTGTATCCATGTTGATTGCAAGAAGTTTGCCCAAGAATTTGTTAGACGCGGATGCAAAAATTCCGACTTTAGAAACAGTGATTTTTTATGTCTCAGCCCATGGACGGTGCTTCATAAGAAAATGATATGAAGCTGATTGCATAATTTTAGAACTTACTGAAAGAAACGAAGTGCCCTATATAGAGAGCTGTGAAATTAGCACAGGTGGGTTTTTTTTTTGTCTTTTGGAACTAGAGGCACGAGTCTCCAGGTCACTTTTTTCTACATTTTTGTTCTTATTTTTTAAAATAAATTATATTAACTGTTAAATTTGATAATAGTTGAATCAGATCATCAAATTTAATGACTAATGGAATTTTCTTTTTAAAAAAAAAACAAAAAATGGAGAAGAAACTATAACAATTAGATGCAATATTTAACAGTTATGAGTACGCGCTGGAGCCCCCTACGTCCAGTTTTTTAAAGTCATAACCCTAAGGTGTTAAGAAACACAAACCAATGTCAACAAACAGCAAGCTCATGGAGAGTGATGGCTTGTAAAGTACAAATATTCAATTAAATCCCATTTTGTACAAACACAATAGTCCTAGAAACAGAAATATAATTTGAGTCCTCAGACACAGTGACTCATCTCCATAGATGCCGAATGGCTATGTGCCTGTCTGTGTCCATCCACCACTTCATGTTTTAGACGGAGGTTGGTGATTCCCTACCGGGTTTGGTCCTGATGGGGTTTTTCGAGTTCTCTTATATTCAACCTGTAGTTTTTGTCATTTCAATTAGACTTATGTCACATTAATAAGTCAACAAAAAAAAAATTCATGAATAGATGGGAGAAGATTCTCTCCTTAGCCTCCTGATTTTTTACAGTCATTTAAGGACTGTGAGGAACTAAAGACAAAAAAAAAATTCTCTTTATAAATAAATAATTATGAACGAAATTTTAAGAGAAAATTCTCTTCATAAATAAATAATTATAAACAAAATTCTTTCTTTCACAACATTAAATTGTTTATCTTTTTTTTAGTGGCAAATTTTTTTTTACATTCTAATCTTTAAATGAATTGAAAATCTCAAAATATATATTATAATACTAATTAAAACAAATTCAACTATTTCAAAGATAAGAGTTCTTTATAAAAATATTCTACATGAAATGAAAACTATGGAGAGAAGAAATTTGAATCCTCTCATGTTTTATTGTCAACATGACCTTTACATTCTTTTATTGCAAACATTTATTTTGAATTGGACAGTTATGATTAAATATAAAAACAATATAAGCACATGATGGTCATGTTGGCGCAAGAATACAAGATAATTTGAATCATAGAAAAACTATGTCCTCTTGGTACTAACCCATGTAGGAATGGCATGCCCTGAGTGTGGCATTGAGCTGGTTTGTACGGTTCTGATCTTGAAATGAACTGTTGGGCAGAAGAAACAGAGTAATGTGAGATATGACAGTTACTAGCAATAACCACAGCAGAGTCAGCTGGCTATAGCTCTCTGTAGTCTGTACTTATTCTGCAGAAGTACAAATAGTTGACACTTTGAGAGTTATATGCATGAGAATGTCGCATACACACAATGGCCGTTAAATTTAAACGATCAATGGTCATCATTCTTAATCTTTTTCTGCTCAATGGCAATTAATTTAGATAATCAACAATCATTGTGTTACGTCCCTTAATCTTTTTCTACGTGATCTTAATGGCTCACATTGTTTACTCGTATGAGTAATAATTGTTGATTGTCGGAATCCAACAATTATTACGCCCCAAATAATTTATTTAACTTTTACGCTAAACAAGTGATTCAAAATCACATGCATGTACATGTATATACCTGACCGAATAGGCTGGGCATTAGCAGTGAAGTGATTAAGTGGAGAAGCTGCAAGTAGGAGACACGCAAAGAGAAGACGAGCGAATATTTGTCTTCTCATTTTTGGCGTTGCTTCCAGTGGAGAACACACAGAGAGAGAGAGAGAGAGAGAGAGAGAGAGAGAGAGAGAGAGAGAGAGAGAGAGAGTCACGGTGTTAACAAGAACGAAAGGAAGCAGGTTATATATATATATATATATATATATATATATGCAGTACATGTGTTTCGTGTAAAATCATATGTATATAACGGAAAATGAAATTTGAAGGGAGGGTGTTGTTGAAAGATGCCCGGGAATCCTATGCAAATTACAGAGATAGATGGCATTAATGGGGTTGATAAGATCGAGAATCTGGATTTATGCTCATTGTGGATTGACTTCTTAGGTGCTATCATTTCTGGGGTTATCATTGCTTCCATGATAAAAAATCACAAGTAAGTACCTTGCTATTATTTTTCTCTTGAGTGCTTCGCCTCGCTGTCGGCACGCTTTGTCCGGTTCCCCCAACTCTTACTCCAGATTACATTGCTACTTCTACGATGTGGTATTTCAGAATAGAACTGGTAGAGATGGTAGTGTGTATATATATACATATACACATATATATGAGGGAGACTAGAACTCGTGGTATATATACTTGCTGAGATGGTGTCTATATATATATATATATATATATATATATATATACACACTATATATGTAAGTAAAATTTTTCTTTCCTTTGGATCTTGATTTTCACAATTCACACAATTAATCATAAACATACTTGGATCCATATTTGTAAATTTAAGTCTCTTTATTTCCTCTGGATTTCTGTCTTTTTGGTATCCTTGATAATCATGAGAGAAAACAGTAACGGTACTTTTCTTTTCAGAACAACACCGCTCCAAAAAACGTTTCTGTTACTTTTCAATTTGAAATCAGAGTAAAAAAGGGTAAATTACTCTGACCCCTATAAAATTTTTAATTACATAATAGCCCCTCAACCATCACAAAAAGGCCCCAATATATTAAAAACTTATCATTTAAGTCCTTCAATGTTATATTATGTGAATTTAACAATTAATGCTATTAAACTAAATTACATGGGCCATATATTAAAAATAATCTAACAATATACACACATAAATATAAGGGAGACTAGAACTTGTGGTATATATACTTGTTGAGATGGTGCACGCGCGCGCGCACACACACATATATAAGGGAG
Organism: Biancaea sappan; assembly: GCA_037074585.1. Classification (NCBI taxonomy): domain Eukaryota; kingdom Viridiplantae; phylum Streptophyta; class Magnoliopsida; order Fabales; family Fabaceae; genus Biancaea; species Biancaea sappan. Next base: position 92,170,327 of record CM073491.1, on the reverse strand, counting down.
AGAGGAGACTAGAAAGTAGTGTGTGTATATACTACAAGTTCTAGTCTCCTTTATATATATACGCAAAAAAAAATTTTTGTCACTAATGTTTTACTTTGACTTATAATTTCTTTCTTTAATTTTTTTGGTGTCAATTTCATCCTATGTTACTTTTTTGTTTTAATTTTTTTTAAGGCTAATGTCGTTAATAAAGTTGATAAAAAATATTAATGTAAACTCCTCTAAGTGATACATACACTCTTCCAAATAATATATAGACCTTTTCATATGAAACATCTAATGATTAATTGTTAATTTGGGACAAATAAGAGAAATAAAAAAAAATATTTTAAACAAAATTGAAACTTAATTAAATGTTTTGAGACAAAATTAAAGTTAAAATCAACTAGTACGACATTGGTAATAGACAAGTCACATGAAAAATCTAATGTTAACATTTTCTATTGATTATGTTAATGACGTTAATCTAAAAGATAAAATTGAAACCAAAAAAAAGTGTGAGATAAATATTAGAGATAAAATTAAAAATTGAGTTAAACGTTAAAAATAAAAAATTATTTCTGCCTATATATATAAGGGAGTGGTAAATGGGGTTTATATATGAAAAATCTAATGTTAACATTTTCTATTAATTATGTTAATAACGTTAACCTAAAAGATAAAATTGAAAAAAAAAAAAGTGAGACAAATATTAGAGATAAAATTAAAATTTGAATTAAACGTTAAAGATAAAAAATTATTTTTGCCTATATATATATATATATATAAGGGAGTGGTGGATGGGGTTTATGGGGTTTATACCTGTTTTCGCTATCAATCTTCCATTGCACCATACTAAATTTTTAAAAAATTTGAGAATATCCAAATTCAATATATTATTAAGTTTTGAGCTCAATCTCAAACCCTTTTGAGCATTTAGCACAACTCTTTTATTATTATTTTATTTCTCTTGCTTTTTGGCTTTGTGTCTTATTAGTTTTTCTTTCTTTCTTTCTTTTTCTTTTTGTCTCTATTTCACACGTTCACAAATAAAATAAAAAAAAAGCCCCATATCGAAATGTACTTAAGCATATATACTTGATATGTGTGTGTGTTAAAGTGGGCATGGAAATATGTGTATTATAACACTAGTTGTTTGTAGAATTGTCAAAGTGACCCAGGTATTTTTTAGGCGAGTTACTTGTAGAGTTGTTAAAGTGAACCAGCAAAAAAAGTGGGCCTGAAAATATGTGTATTATAACACTAGTTGCTTGTAGAACTGTCAAAGTAGGTCGGGTATTTTTTAGGCGGGTTGCTTGTAGAGTTGTTAAAGTGAACCAGAAAAAAAAGTGGGCCTGAAAATATGTGTATTATAACACTAGCTAGGTACTTTTTAGGCGGGTTGAAATTTTGAGAGCCTGACCCACTTTTTTTTGCTGACTAGCGGGTTAAACGGGCCAGCCAACTAGCTCACTTTTTTTTTTACTTTTTAGTTTTCTTTTATTCTTTTTTATTTTATTTTTTATCAATCCAAGCCAATAAAAACATTTAAGCACAATACAACTAATTTAAAAAATCAAAAGTCTTACAATACAAAATAATTTATCAATATTTTCCAAAATGTAATATTAAAAAGAAGAAAAATTGAAGGCACATACATCAATAATTATTCAATACTCATTTTTTAATTAATATTTTTATACAAATACATACACATTTATATAATAACATATGCATGATAACAAAGTAAAAAAATATTATTATAAAAAAAAGTGATTAGGAAGACCAACCTACAAGTTAGGCGATCAAGGCCTAAAAAGTTTAACAAAAAATAGACCTCAATTGTCATACAGGCCAACGGCTCTAATTGCTTGAGTATTACATTAGAAATGGCTCTAAATATTTTATTTGAAGATGGTGTGCAAGTGTGGCATCCTTGTTCATTGCACTTATTCAATTTAAAAGGAGTTACCATAACTTTATGTGAGGCATGATTAAGATCTTTAGTTACAAAGTCAAGTGCTGTTATGATTGCATTAGTTATAAATCAACTGACCTCACAAATGTCATAAATAAATTAAGTCAATCGCCGAATTCAAAAAACAGATGCGCCCAAAATGTCTCCAAAAATGTTTCGTGGCAGAGAGAATAAAAATTTGTTTGATTTAGATATTTTTTATTCTTATTTTTACTGAAAATAATTTATAGGCTAAAAAATATATTTAATTGAGTTTAATAAAAATATTTTTTAAAAAATATGTCCAAATTCTGAAAATACCAAAACTATGCTTTCAGTGTTTTGAAAAATAAAGACTGATGTCACGTCCCAAAATCTGAACACGTGACCGGCACGGAAAGTGAATTTCATTTCACCTCCGTAAGCCTATTTTTTTTCTCTTAAACATCATACCATTCTTTTTCATGCAACCAAACCGAGTTCTCTATACAAACTACAATTATTCACATTACATCACTGAATGAACCTACCCGATTACAGAGATTTCTAGATTTATACAACTTAGAATAAGACTTAACTATTATACCTTTATCCTGAACAAATGAAAAGGTAATAATGGACTAAGGATCCATAATTCCTTGTTCCGATATTTACCTTCAGCTGTCAACTCTGAAAAAAAATATCAATAAGAGGGGTATGAGCAAACCACGTGCCCAATGAGTAGATAACACAACACTATGACAAAAAATATCATGCATCATAATGATAACATGCAGCAATCATACGTAAATCGATCATCATATGATATAATATTATTCATAATACTTCACAACAATATCCAAGTAAATCAAATACATTTTAACATAATTCAAAATTCACAACAGCAATCGGTGAAATCAATTTCACACACATTTTCCGTACCAACCGGGTCGTCCAGAATACCTCTGGATCGTTGCCCGCGGCCCCCGCCGCATCCACCCTTATCGCTCCATTTATAATCTCCACCCTTATAACTTCACATAAATTTCTCCATGGGGTGCACCATCATGCATTTCCTTTCCAGTCAAACACAATCACAATCACATATAAAAACATCCTCAATCATAATCTTGAGCCACAACATAATCGATGTGGTTCCAGCAACATAGCATGTATACAACATAACCCATAATATAGAACAATTATTCAACAATAACATACTTCAACTATCCGCATATGAATGAACTCAACAATTAGAGTATGATACATTTCAACTCAATTCACATGCCATTCACAATCCATCATATAACCTCAATTCATGAGAAAATAAGAAAATATAATTATATACATCACCTGGCACGTTCCACAATTGTTTATGTCTCATCATCCCACATCATTCTCTTCAAACTTGGATATTCAACATATTTTCACTATGATGCAAAAAGTCAATAACAAAGATATTTAATCATAGCAAGTATTAACCCACTCACCTGGATTTCACGCTCTCGGCACTTCCACCTTGCACCTTGACCATTCCTATTGTAACCAGATAAAAACCATCAGGGTTACGAAATAGAGAAATTCTTTACCACTACTCCCGACCTTCATCCACTTCTCAAATCATAACTCCTAACTGGTAATGAATATCCAGATGAAACTTATACCATTGGAAACTAGACTCAAAGAGCTTTTCAACGATATTTTAAAAAAAAAACTGATGCTACAGTAACGTCAACGGTCAACGCAGCTACAGTAACGTTGACCGAGTCAACGCTACAGTAACGAGAAAATCTGGAAAAATTTTCTCGGTGAACAGTAATTCTGGGGAAAATTTTCGATGTTCTTCGTGTTATTCATCCAAAAATCCAAAAATCATATCTAAAACAACATTTCTTTTGATTTCTTCCATGTGTTTTCATCCTTAATGTCTAAGGAGTGTTTTAACACCAAAACCCCCAATTTCTACCAACAATCCAAGCTCAAATCTCAAATTTTCATCAAGAACACTAACTTTTTTCAAATATCCAAATTCTACAAATTTCTCCTAGTTTTCTCCAAATTTCTTGTTCTAATAACATCATAAACCACCTAGGAATGTTTTAGATTAACATTCACACTTAAATTCATCCATTAAAATATTCTACAAAAATTTTGCAAAAATGATAACCAAGGATTTGATCTTGTAATAAGGGGAAGAAGAATAAGAACATCAACTTACCAATCATCCTAACTTTCATAGCTTCCTTCCCAAAGCAAAAATTGCATGAATGATTGATGAAGAAATTCCTTTGCAAGCATAATCGAGAGAGAGAGAAAGTGAAGCTACGGAAGGGAGAATGAGAAAAAGAAAAGAATAAGGAGAAGTGTATACGCGTGGGCCCCACCAATTTCTTTTTCGATAAAATCGCTCATAGCCACCTTAGCTTATAAGATTTGTTCACTTTAATCTCTCTCGATGTCTCAAATACCACTTTAACCTCGAATCCATCATTTTTTCAGTACCGGACTCATAATTCATTCTCATAAGCTTTATTCTTCCTCTCAGGTTCCTATTTGGTCATTTCTCAAAAGTCCTCTATACTTTCTTTTCTTTTCACTTTAGTCCTTGAGAATTTGTAAAAATTTCCTAAATTAAAAATTAAAATTTCTATTTCCATATTTTCTTCACTAATTCAAAAAGTAAATTTTCCACGTAATTAAAATTTTCACTAAACTTCAAAATAAGCTTTAAATATTCATATAAATTCTTGGGATATTACAATTGAAAATAAAAATAAAAAATATTTTCACAAATTAAATAGACAATTAATTTTCCCATAATATTATCTAGGACGATTGAGTGTCTTAATTTTTTTTTTAGTAAATCAAAATGGATTTATATCTTAACTTGAAATTTATGAACTTGACTCGAAAGGAGAAAAAAAAAAGGTCTGTTGAATTACTTAAATTACCTGATGAATCAAACTATAATTCAACCCGGTATTTTAGGAGTGCAACCCAAAAGAAGAAAAAAAAAACTTGGAGCAATCCATGATCCATTTTATGTTTTCTCCTATAATAGTTTTGTATTTTCTGATATATGCTCTGTTTCAGTTTCATTATGTATTCAGAACAACTTTTGCCAATGAAAGAAGAAGAAATTATCTTTGTCCATAATTGTAGGTCACATTGATCAAACCATATTAAATTCGTATATTTGCTACGTTTTTATTTTTATTTATCTTATCTATTTACTGTGTTTATTACTTGACAAGGTCTCTAGTATGAACAGGGCGAGGATCGATATGATTTTGACCAGTTATTTATATTTTCTAGAGCGACCTAAACTTATTAAGTTTTATATATATATAGTATACGACTCTATAATTATTTTTATGACTTGTAATAATTTTGGCTTGAATAATAAGAAATTTATCTCTTTATTTTTAAACATAAATCACATAATTCTGAGTGAGTCCTTTTTTTTTTTTGGTTCTGTTTTAACTTTTATCTTCTCTAATTATATGCAATTTTCGTAACAAGGACCATTATTAGCTTGCTTGGTTTGCTTGATAACTTGGTCTCGTTTTTTAGTCTTTATTCTCCATAAACCAATAATGGCTTTCGAAGTTTGCGGGAGAAAGAGGAGGGGGACCCAAAAATTATGACTTGTTTTGACGATGACATTGTGGAAGGGATTTTTTTTTTTAATTTAGATATATGATGGAGCAAAAATTTAAATTTAAAATCATTTATTAAACTATTCACTTCTTCATTGCTAAACCATTCAAAGGCCTACCGTGGAAGTAAATTTGTTAATAAAGTAATTTCATAGAGAGATTATACTTCTTTGACAGTTTGAATTTTGTCAATGTTTATGAAAAAGGATTATATACAAATTTTGAGATGATTTCAATATTAAAAGGCTAAAAGCTCAAGTTGTTGGTGTCTACTCTCTCTCTTTTTTAAAATAATTTTAAAAAAGTTATAATACAATTTTATATATAATTGATGTTAAGTTTTATAACTAAAACACTATAAATGAATAGTCTTTAAAAATAATTATATGTTTTTTTAAAACTTAACATTACATGTTAAGTTGTTTAAGAGACAATTTATGATGAAAAGACTGTGGTTTACATGGTTATATTGAAAGAAATGGGTTGTTTTAGAGCAGTTCCAAATTGTTGGACAGTTTTGTCCCTTTTTTTTTGCTTTGTACTCGGGGATTGAGTGAGAATCAATCTTCTAAGGATCAAAACACTCATGATCTTTCAGGATTAAATGGACACAAGCCCTATTTTTCAGGGACAAAAATAGTAACTTACACTAAAACTTGGGTTCTTACGTGTCATTTTCAATTTTTTTTGGACTGTACAACGGAAGTGTGCTGCTTTTTGTTGGTCTGAACAAAGTATGAGTTGAGAAAGGACTACGGACCACCTGCATAATGGGCTTGGTAGGGCCCAAAATAAATCAGCCTAATACAAATAGGCCCAATAAAATAAAGTCCATGTTATTTTAATCTTCGTTGGTATTTAGCTTACAAAATTCAATAACAAGGCCCGAAAACACTTGCAATTGCGATGGTCTGGGTTTTTTTTTTTAAGAACCCAAAATATCTCCAAGTCATATTGGACTTAATATTAATTCATATTAAGCCAAAAGTGTTTAATATTAAAATTCTCTCAACAAATATACTTTTCATATTTGAATTTGTGCTTTCTTCCTTATTGAAATAAGACTATTTGCTATCTCAACTAATAGCTTGTTTTTTTTTTTTTTTCAAAAGAAGGCACAAGACCTCAAAAAGGAGAAAGGGAAAAGATCAATAAAGGAGTGGGTAAGATCAAATCCACAATCATCAAAACTCCTTAAAAATTTATGTTTAGAAAAAAAAGTCACTCGTCGCCCGAACCAATCAATCCTAAAACACAACTTGCAGCATGCAAAGACACTTTGCTAGGGCAACCCTCACCTCCTCACGCTCTCTTCCCTTTCTTCCTTTCCCTTCCTTTTCATTAGACTTTTGTCTCTTCATTCATGGAAGCTTTCCTCCTCCCTTAAAGTAGATGTTTTTTTTGACGGATCTTTGGTAGTGAGAAGCTCTAGGAAGCCGATGGAGTTCTACACTTCGTGCCAGCGCTAGAAGGGACTCTGGGCTTTCTGCACCTCAGGCTTCCATCTCCCAACCAAATTGCTCGCCACAGCCATTCTTGCTCTAGTACTCGCAGTTTCCCTCATCTCCCACCCTCTGTCCCATCTCCTATTTGCTCTAATCGGAGCTAGCTACTCCTCTTCGTGCTCCGGCAATTAGAGCTACAATTCGCGATCTTCAGCATTGAGAACCTGTTATGGATGAGTAAGCCCATGAACCTCTGATTTTTGCAAAACTGCCACCAAATCCATTGTTTTTATTTTTTTAATATTGCTAGAAGACTTGCTTAGATTATTTCCCTCGATAAAAATGTTAAGATGAGGTATGTTATTCTTACATTTTAATCTTATAGTATTGTCGTTTAGATTTAGTATTAGTTTAAATTATGTATCTTTATCCCATAAATTTAAGTTTATGTTATAATAGTCTATTTAATTTGATATATTTTTAATAGAAATAATTTTTATTTGTTTAAAAAAAAATCACTTAAGTTAAGACTCCTTGACAAGAACAGAAACTTTTTTTGATGTTTGGCCTCAGAGCTAGTGTCCAATAAGACAAGGAAAAATGTGGAAATTTTAAAACTATTATTTATACCTATTTTTTGGTTACGAGCTAGTAACTCGAAAAAAGTTTGATCTTGTATAAAATTTTAAAATATATGTGTATATATATATTTTTAGCTTTTAAAGTGATTGACAAATTTATAGACTTTGGTTCAAGGGTGCGGATTTTCTTTAAAAAAATTCTTCCAGACTCTTTCCGGCAAAAACATAAATTATTTGAAAAAAAAAATGATCACTCTTTTTTTGATTCATTAAATCTATAAATCCACCGTGTAAAAAACTCTTCCAATTCTCAAGAATCAGGAGGGATCCTCATTCTTGGTTCAAACGTACGTTTTGTTTTTCCCCAGAGCTGAGCAGTACCAGAAAAAAAATTATTTTTTAAGAGGACAAAAGTATCTTTATTAAAAGGATAATAATGAAATATTTATCTTTTACTATTTTTTACCTTTAGTTCCTTTTTCTTTTTAATTTTTGTTTCTCCTTTCGAAATTATATATCTTTTTGATACTTATAATTTCTATTCCTTTGTTTTTTGATTTAAAGTTTGTATATGTATTTTTGTTGTTCTGTTCTCTTTATTTAATCAAATAAAAAATAAAAGCTTGATTAAAATCAATTGTAATAAAAAAATCCATAAAGCATAGATTTTGGCATCTGCGTTATCCAGCAGAAAAAGAAAAAGCTCATTGGCTGTCAGCCGACAACGGCCTCGTAAACGGAGCTTCTTATCCATAGCGCCAACGTTTTTAGCATTGGAGAGGCGACGAATCCCGGTCCCCACTTAACGACAACTCTTAAGTAAATGTTTATTAAATTAAATTAAATTATTATATATATTTATTATTCACTAATAATATGTGGTGCTTAAATTTTAAAAAAATAAATAAAACGAAGAGCAACGTCCCCGTATCCGTTTCGAACAGAAGCCTCGAGATCCTGTCTCCGCGTCACTGGTTTTTTCATTTCCAGCACCAAAACTAAAAATTAAAAAAATAAAAAATGTAAAAAAAATTTCATAAACTTTTATTAAATGTATAAAAAATTTTTATAAACTATAAAATTCAACAAATAATTTTCATACATTTTTTATTTTATATAAAAAGATATTTTCATCTAATTAACTTAGTCATATTAACTGTACTAGACTTTATACCACATCAAACACGTTGACATGATAGCGGGAATCCGAGGACTCGGCTTGGACGTGCGTTGACATCGATGTGGGGATTCCGACTCAGAAGCTGGCCGATTCAGGCCACTGCGTGCTTGGTCGTCGACTCGGTTCCGAGGCCCAGGACCATGGCGAGCGGATTTGCTGCTGTACAAAATGGTGTTTTTTGCTGCTTTTCACTTTCAGCAACGATTTTTACCGTTGCTGAAAATTTTGGCAACAAAATAAATTTGCCACAATAACTTTTAGCAACGGTAAAGATCGTTGCTAAAAGTGAAAAACAGCAAAAAACACCCTTATGCACAGCAACAAATCCGGACTCAGGACGATGCCGGACTCGCCCTCTTTTAATTTAATTTATATTATTTAAAAAATAATATTTAAATATTAAATTAATAACTAAATACTTATAATTTCACAAATTTTTAAAAATTTAGTCTCTATTATCATTATTTTTTTATCTATTTTATTAAATTTTACTAATATAACTAATATTATAATTTAACAAAAAATAATAATTAAGTGACAGGTATATAAGATATAAAGTAATTTATATTAAATAATTATAATAAATTAATTTAATTTACGTATATTTTAAATATTAAAATAATATATAACTGTAGCTAAAATTTAATAAAATATTGACAAATTTTGATAAAAAAATAAATTAAAAAAATCATAAAATTATAAAGACTCAATTAATAATTTTTAAATTATAAAAGTTAAGTTTAAAAAAATTGAATAAAAGTACAAGGATAAAAAGCCATAGTTTAACTAATTAAAAAGTAAAAAGTAAAAACTTCACTGCTTGCAAGGTCTCCGTCCTATCGCAGGTTTCTGATCGTTTTTTCACCATCCTTTATCAAAGGTAATTATTACTGCCAAAGCAGCCCTTGCTGTCGCTGTCTCAATTATGATGTACGAACCCAATGAATTATCAAAAAATATTTCCTTTTTCTTTTCCAAAAAAATTTCTTAAAGCATGATCTTCTTTGGCTTTATACGTGTATGTTACTTCTTTAAATTTATTCACGACAATATTTTTTTGTTGTGAACTCTCCTGCTATGGACCGTTTCTATGGGAGATGTAATGACGGATATGCTCTTGCTCTAAAGGTAAAGAAGATTATGCCTCTGATACCTCCGATTAAGAAAGTGGTGAGAGCAAGGGCATATTCGTCATTACATGTCGCATAGCAAAACGAGTCCATAGATTAGCAGGTCACTGTTCACAACGAAAATGGATTCGGATTATACACTTTCCCCTCCTATATAACCTACCTGACCTTTCTCAAATCACAAACACACATCTATCAATGGCTTCTTCTTCTTCCTCAGTCTTCCCTCTCTTCCTAGCCACAGCGTCATTTCTCATCCTCACCACCCTCTCCAATGCCGCCATCCTAACCCTCGTCAACAACTGCAAATCCACCGTCTGGCCTGCCATCCAGCCCAACGCCGGCCACCCCGTCCTCGCCCGCGGCGGCCTCGTCCTCCACACGCTCTCCCACATATCCATCCCTTTCCCGGATCGCCACTGGTCGGGGCGGGTCTGGGCCCGGACCGGCTGCGGCTACTCCAACAACCAGTTCCACTGCGAAACCGGCGACTGCGGCGGCCGCCTCGAGTGCAACGGCGCCGGCGGTGCCACTCCGGCGACCCTGGCCCAGTTCAGCGTCCACCACGGCGCCAACGACTTCTCCTCGTACGGCGTGAGCCTGGTAGACGGCTTTAACGTCCCCATGACGGTGACGCCGCACGAGGGCAAAGGCGTGTGCCCCGTGGTGGGGTGTCGCGCGGATCTGCTTGCCACGTGTCCTCCGGCGCTGCAGCACCGTGCACCGGCGGGTCACGGACCCGTGGTGGCGTGCAAGAGTGGGTGCGAGGCTTTAGGTACGGACGAGCTGTGCTGTAGGAACCACTTCAATAACCCACAGGTGTGCAAGCCGTCGATATATTCAGAGTTCTTCAAGCACGCGTGCCCTGCGACGTTCACTTTCGCTCACGACAGTCCTTCGCTGATGCATGAGTGTTCCTCGCCGCGCGAGCTCAAGGTCATATTTTGCCATTAGAGTCTAGGAAGGAAGGAATGTATGTAAGCAGGAGCACTTCGTTTGTGGCTGTGGGTCACTCACTCTAGTGAGTCACCTCATTGTCTGGGCTCATTTGAACTAAGAATATCGAAAACTGCGTGTTTTAATTTTTCTTCCAAGTTTAATTTCTGCTAATGTACTGTAGAGTATTTAAAAGTGAAACGGTGAGTTTTTTTTTCTCCAATCGCTTCAGTATAAGTATTTTTTTTTTTAAATTAGAGAAATATTTTTAATATTTACATTAAATTTTAATTTTTTGTCAATTATATTTTATATTTGTTATAAATTTACCAGTTTTAATGTATCTTTGTTATAAATTTACTTTTTTATTTAACGTTAGTAATAAAATTAGATTTAAAAATAAAAATAAAATGTGTAACATTTAATTTATTTAAAAAACATTATGAATGTAAAAGGCATTGAAACTTCATCGGGAGCCTTCCTCTGACTATTCAACCTACGTTTCTCGTTCAAATTCTTTTCCCAAAGTGGCCAAAGTATTGTGTTGTCCTTTCAAACTTCATTGGGATCCTCTCGCTAAATATTTGTAACGGAATTTGTGAAAATAAAAAAACAGATACTATAAACAGTGCAAAAAATAAAAAATATATACAAATTTAATTTAATTAATGTGGCATAAATTTATGAACAACCAAGAGAATTTTTTATATTTATCACAAAAATTATATAAATTACATGATAAAAATTAAAATACATACATAAAAAATTTACATACTGTACATACGATAGAATCGACCCTCGTCCTATTTATTCTAAAAAAGCTTTAAATATTTTTCCATCTCGATGTTGTTCCCAAGAAATAAATTTAGTCATAATACGAATTATTATATATTCAATACACATTAAAATAACATCATGGCTTGTGACGGAAGCAGTGAGTTTTCAACCGGACATGAGAAAATGCTGTTTGTGGCATCAAATATAATTTGTTACTGAATTGATTTTCTCTTTGTTTCAGAATTCATACAGGTCATTTGCGGGTCTCATTCTGACTTTTCAATATACGATAATGCTCGAAGTCCAGAACCTTATTGAACATTAATTTGAATCCCACCTTAGGCCGACTAGCTTGTCAATTTGAATTTCGTTCCTGACCAAAATTTCAATAAATTGATGGAAAAAAAAAAAAGAGTAATGTTGATTAGTATTAATATTATTTTGACTTGCAATCATATTTTTAAATTTTATTTTTTATAAAAAATACTTATAATATGATAGTTGATGCATAAATATCACAATTAATAATCTGTCTGAGTCCCTAAAAATCTCAAAATAACTTTAGGCTTAAATTCATTATTGTTTAATTTTATCCCTAAACACAAATTTAAACAAAATTAGTTTATAAGTATTTAGAAAATACACAGATTTTATCAATCCATAACCACTGCCAAGCGTCCGCACACCACACTTCATATCAAGAGTTTATACTTCAAAGAGTTAACTAACTAGTTCGACATATTTTTTTTAAGTAAAATAATAATTTGAGCTTTTTAATAAAAATATTAGCGTTATGAAAAATTTACATACACTAATTCTTCTTAAATAATATCTTAGAATGAGTTTTGTGATTAAAAAAATTAGGTGTTATGAGAGTTTTATATTTTTATGATCTGATTTTGCTTAAATTATATTAGGTGAAGTTCAATGAGTAATCAAAATTAAAGAAAATTTAATATATAAATTTAAGTTTTGATCAAAAGAAAAATCTAAATTAAGTATAAAATCTAAGGGTACATTTGATTTGTGAAATTATTTTTTATTTTTTATTTTTATTTCTTGAAATGTATTTTTTAAAACATTAAAAATATTTTTTAATATTTTCATAATAAAACATATTTTCAAGTCTTATTTATATTTTCAGTAAAAACAAAAATAATAAATACTCAAACCAAATACACCCTAATTTTCTAAATGAAATAATAGGTATTCTAGATACTCTGCTATCTTTCATGTTTATTCTTCAAACTTCTTTTCTCAATGTATTTTCTGACTTTAAAATTTGATCCATAGTTGACGTTTGTATTGCTACAATGTTCTATGTTTAGCACATCCTAATAACATATATGTGAAGTTATGTGGGGCATGAGAAAAACATTATATATTTTAAATAAACTATGTTGAAATACTAATCAAATTTGTAAGTGTTAGAAATAAAATGAATTTTCAAGACGTGACGGACACTATTTTTAAAGAGTGTTTGTCGCATACACTATTTTTATAGATACTATCTATATATTAGAAAATCACAAATAGACAGTTTCAATATATAACAAAGTTTTTTGTAGAATTTTCGTCTGAATGTTTTTTATCCAATATATCTATTGTAAAATTTTAAATAGGATATATATATATATATATATATATATATATAAACAACTATTTTTATTTAATTTTTAACATATGTGTTTGTTTAAATTTAATCAAGATCATTTGTTCAAATTTAAAATTGAACCAATACATTATTTTAAATTATTTTAAAATAATTTAAAATTTAGTTGACACATCATCTCAAAAAAATTGATCAAATATTAATTAATTATAAAAACAGTTTCATCTTAATAAAAAAAATATCAATTAAATATTTTTATAAATATTTTATTTTATTTAATGTGAGACTTCAATTCTACTTTAATTTGACAAACTATATACCACAAAACTTTGTTATGGCGACCTTTATTATTGTGTTAAGATTAAGCACGCTCAAGTGGGGATTCTTGGAACCATATGCTCATTGGTCATCACATGCAATGTTTGTTATATATTCCTATTTGACTCTAATTAAAAATAACTTTCTTTTTTTAAGGGGAATGCAATTTATTCTTTTAATTTATTTGGTTAAAAGAAACATATAAAACCTCAAGCGTTGTAAGTAGAAGAAGAGAAGTAGAAATTGAATTCAAAGATATTATATCACCTTATTATCTATAATCAATAAAATTGTTATTTAAGTCTTTTTTTTTTGTGGAAAGTAGTCAATTTTTAAGACTACGTTCTCTTTTTAATAAGGTTTTTCTTAAAATCACTTAGTTACAAAAGGCCGCTTAGGCCAAGGAAGTTTGAGGCAATAACAGGTTTGTGATGCCCTTAGATGTTCTGGGTCGCACGCGCGCTACACTGATGTATTCAACGAGTCTATAGCCTTGGCCGACAGGCCCGAGTAATTTTTGAAATTTCATCGTGATGGGCGTTGTGGGTTGGGCGGATCATGGCCTCTCGTGAGCCCTGTCTCGCGGCTGGTTGAAAAGAGAAGCCCTCGGTGGCGATCGCCACGCTGCTCGGTGGATGAGCTTGCCTCGATGCCGGTGCGCCCCCGGCGGCCCTTGAAAATTCGGAGGATCGAGTGCCTCCCACGCCCGGTCGTACTCATAACCGCATCAGATCTCCAAGGTGAACAGCCTCTGGTCGATGGAACAATGTAGGCAAGGGAAGTCGACAAAATGGATCCGTAACTTCGGGAAAAGGATTGGCTCTGAGGAAGGCTTCTCATTGAAAATAAAGATATTTGATTTTTCTTAACATGTGTTTAGTATAACTATAAAAAAGTAAAATTATTTAATTATCTATTGAAATATTATTTAAAGAAATAGATTAACCGATGACCAATAATAAATCGTTAGATACATGCGTTATCTACGATGGGAAAGTTTTATCCAAGCAAAAGATAATTAAAGTTGAAAAATATTAAAAGCGACAAAAGGCTTTTTTTGAACGGAGGTTAAAAAGACAGAAGTTTCAACTTGCACCACGTATATCAAAAGTAAACAACTTAAATTAACAACAAATAAAAATTCAAGTATTTTTATGTTTAACAATTTTTAATTTTTTTGTTAAAATATACGTTTCGTCCGTATAATTTTACCTAACATTAAATTTAATTTTTATAGTTTTAAAACTTTGAATTTAGGTCATGTAATTTATAAAATCATTAAAGATAGTTCATGGTGTTAGTTAACGATTAGTCAACTATTATATGTGCACATGTGGCTCTAATTAAAACTCTTCATTCAACATAAGAGTCTATATCAGAAGCCATATCAATCTTACTTATCTGTTACTTTATGGTTAGTAATCTTTTTTTTTTAAATTGCTATTTTTGTGTAGGTTGCTCGGAATGTACATAATAACATTTTTTTCAAAAAAAAATAAAGGCCATTAGTCATGCTGTGACATATAAATAAGATTGATATAACATTTAATATGGACTTAGATGTCAAGCAAAAGCCATAGTTAATACACATGTACACATATAATAATTGACTAACTGTTAATTAATATGAGAAACCATCTTTAATGATTTTAAAAACTACAAAACTAAATTTAAAATTTTAAAATTATATGAACTAAATTTAATATTTGATAAAATTATAAAATGCAAAGATGTATTTTATTTTATTTGGTTGGTATGTCTCTTCAATCGTTAAAGAATTTGGAGATACCAATTTTAAGGCACTTTTAATGGTCAAGAATTCAAATACTGGAGAACAACTTTAAAGTTTGAACTGTATACTCAAGAACGTACTAGAATCTTTTCGGGTGCTACCAATCGCAGCATCCGTCTTACGTGGCAAATTGGGATTGGATAGTAAAGCGTCGTAAAGAGAACCCGGCCGCACAGGATCCTAGCTCCCATTTGCAATGCACCGGACGCATAGGACACAACTACGCGGAGGAGCCCGCATTGAGGAGACATCTCTCTTCTCTATCTATATATAATCGAAGTGTCGGCTTTCGGATTTCTCTGTTTCTTTATAATCGCAGAGCTCTCCCTCTCTCTCTGTTTTTCATTTTTGTCGGGGCTATTTCTCTATACCTCCTAGCGTCTATCGATGGCGTCCCAAGCTAGCCTTCTCCTTCAAAAGCAGCTCAAAGGTAGCGATGACATGAATCCTGTCTCTGCTTTTGTGTTCGTATTGATTTGCTGATAGACGCGAAGGGTTTCGCGTGGATTTTTCGCGGTGTTTTAATTGACCTCCTGTTGGTTTCAGATCTTTGCAAAAACCCCGTCGACGGGTTCTCCGCCGGTTTAGTCGATGAAAACAACATATTCGAATGGAGTGTTACGATAATTGGACCTCCCGATACTCTTTAGTAAGTGCAAAAAATATACATCTTTTGTTTCCTAATAAATATCGATATGATTTCCTATTGTTTAGTTGGAATTTTATATTTCCCTTAACATGTCGAGTCACAATTATTTGATTGGATGTTTGTATTAAGTGGCGCGGTTTTGGCTTCCGAAAGATCATACAAAAAATCACTCTACCCTAAAGGCTGGAGAGCTTGGGTTTTGGTGATTGCTAATGGCTTTTAAATTCATCAGATTGCTTCTTTTCTACCCTAATTATGATGGATTCATCAAGGTAGCAATAGCATGAAACCCATTTTTTGTTGGTGTATTTAATTGGTGAAAGTATTTTAGGAAAAATTTATTATGAATGCAATTCCTAGGTTGCAAAAAGATTATACTTTCCCAAACTGCTAACTATGATACAAACTCTTGGGTTTGGTCCTTGGTTGGTTTCAGTTGGATGCTTCAGATTGTCCTAATTTGTGAGCTTGACTTTTCTACTTGAATTATAGAAATTGATCTAAACGTTTACTTCACGTTCCTCCAGTTGGTTCAGTTCCACTCGTTAATGTATGTATTCTTTGTTCTGTTTAGCATTTGAATTTTACTAACTACTCTGTTGTTTCGTAGTGAGGGGGGATTCTTCAATGCCATTATGAGTTTCCCACCCAACTACCCAAACAGCCCGCCATCAGTGAAATTTACATCAGAGCTATGGCATCCCAATGGTTAGTTTTTGTATTTTATTTATTTACTTTTCTGTAATTTGTGATCCTGGTCTGATTAAAGTGACACAATAGTAACTTATATAGCTATTTGATTTGCAGTATATCCAGATGGTCGGGTTTGCATTTCAATTCTTCACCCTCCCGGTGAGGATCCAAATGGTTATGAGCTTGCAAGTGAGCGCTGGACACCTGTTCATACAGTATGTGAAAATATAAGACCATAAGCCTAGTTTTTTCTTTTTTGAATACGAGAGTTTGCCCTTCATTATTAAGTTGGTGGCCTAGCTTTGTTTTTTGCTGACTAAACAAACTTGGTGCTAGATATTTGAGACTAGTATTTGTAAACTTAAACATATCTAATGTGCTCGTGTAATTATTAAGCTTCAACCATATAATGTGTGAGTACGTGCTAGAAGCTTAATGTATAATGCAATTATCTAATTGTTATTTGTTGTCTGGTTTAGTTATGTACATTATATGCATAAAGTTAGATGAGGTTTGCTTGTCAATGTTCTCAACACTGAGCATTGCATTTAATGGTATGTCTGGTAGTTGTGGAGCTATTCTTATAACGCATATTACCTCCCCTTTGCTTTCCCCCACCCCCCCTTTCTCTGCCCATTAAGGGTACTATTCAAACACTTACTGATTACATATAAATATAAATATATATATATATATATAAGCAAAATCTGATCATTGAAGATACTGCAAGGAAGCACTAAATTATCCAATTTGCTATTGTAGTGCTGTTATGCTGCTGTCTAACATTAAAGGCTTTATTTCCACACGTTTTTTAGCATAAACTTGAGGAAACGCTTGTCAATGATCTCATGTAAATTTGCATTACAAGTACTATTAGGAGGGGAGTTTTGCACTTATCATTGAAAATAAGCTCTGACGGTTGTCAGATTGTAAGGCTTATGAGTTGATTCAGTTAGTTATTTCTATTTTGCGATGGTCCAATGAACTATAAGATGGAAAGTCTAATGTAGAAGTGAAAGCACTCCAGCATTATATCTATAATAGAAATAGCTAAAATGTTTGTGAAGACTACAACCCTTTAATGTCTTAAAACTAATCTGGAGTGTTAAAAATTTCAAGGTTGGTTTCTGCATCACTAACTTTGGTGCATATCCTAGGGAACCATTACGCCACTTCTTGTCCACCCCTAATGATTCTATATTCCCAGTTACTTGTAGAGATATTTACAAACTTCTTATGAATGATATTCTACATGTTTTCTTGCAGGTAGAGAGTATTGTATTGAGTATTATATCTATGCTTTCTAGTCCTAATGATGAATCTCCGGCAAATGTTGAAGCTGCTGTAAGTTTGACCTGCTTTTTGTTTTCATCGTTGTGTACAAACGACTTTTCCCTCCCACATCTCATGGGTACTTCTTATATTTTGCCTTTTTTATTTGGTGAACTCTTGGAGGACAAAGCAAACTAAAACTTGTGTGAAGCTGCAAAAGTCTGTAATATATCAATAAAGTGGGCTGTCTATAGTAGATCTCGTTGTTATCTTATGGATTTTACAACTATAATCCCTAAATAGTTTTGGTCCTGTATATTCTATTGGTTTCTGTGGATATTTCCTTAAGCTTTGGTATCCAACACAATATTCCCCGTTTATGATCAAACTTCAGAGATACATGAGCACTGACCACGGTCATTGCAAATGGTGAGGAAAAGATTTGAATAACATGAGGGACTGGTATGAGACTCTTCATCTAACTTCAGATGTCGTCTATAGATTAGGAAATGGAAGAGCACAGAGAGAGTTGGTTTCTTTGTTTAAAGTAATGGATGATCGTATGAGTGACAGATAACCATACCATGGCAAAATAAGATGGGGAACATAGGCATCGCACGGAGTACCCTGGTCTAATCTAAGCCCAGTTTTTCTTATTTATGACTCGCGGGAAGAATGATGGATCCCCCTTTTGGTGTTGCTCTTTTTTTTTTTTTGGTTTTTTTTTTGGGGGGGGGGGGGGGGTGGGGGGTTGTTGATGTGCGTTATGTCTTGAATCTGATACAAATTTGGACTTGGTTCAGAGACTAGTAATTCCTCTTCAAAAATTGTGTACAAGTATTTTCTTATTTGTGCAGTTAGCTTTTTAGATATCTTGTCTAACAGAAATACAGAATCTCATAAATATGCCACAATTTTTTTTTTTTAAAAAATACTGGAGGATCTTACATGGGATCTTGAAATTTCTTTTTATGTGTAACCTATGTATCGTAGTAATTCTCATTGCCATTCATATTATTATTGCTGAGTGAAGCATATTGCCTGGAGACACAGACCACAGTATGCTTTAATCTAGAGAGTCTAAATGTTCCTTTTGAGGTTGTTTTGAGACCTATGTTTTATTGTTGCAGAAGGAATGGAGAGACAGGAGAGAAGAATTCAAGAAGAAGGTTGGCCGCTGTGTGAGGAAGTCACAAGAAATGTTGTGATTCATTACCAGCGCCAGCGCCTGATCCCGCTTATTGTGAACTGGAGGACATATAACTTAATCAATGTGTAATGGATTGGTTCACCTGTTACTACGGTTGATCCGTGTAGAATTCTTCCATGGGAAGTTGTCAACATCATCTCATCAGTTCCATTCTGTTTATTCTCTACACGGCAACTTGTCATGACTGGGAAAAACCACAAAAAAAAAAAAAAGAAACCAAATGTGTTGAAAGTGTTTTGGCTGGTGTTTGGGTTGACTGATTTATTGGAAATTTGCTTTGTTCATTTGCATAACCTTATTCTTAGGTTGAGCTTAGGTGCTGCCAAGTTTTGTCCTTTGCTGGATGTTGTGATTTTTAACTCTTTTTATCATTCTACCCTTGTGTTCCATCTCAAACTGTGGTATGATGATCAAAACTGTATATTTCTCTTCTATATTCACTGTCTGTAACAATTAAAGTGGTATAATGGCCTCAGTACGCAGTGCCGTAGGATTTCTTAACTGGGAGTAGGTGCTATTTATTAGGGGCGTGCTTTGAGTTGAGTTAACTTTTAATTTAAACTAACTCGCTTAGGTTCGGTCGGTTTGAATTTGTGGGCTAGTTTGATTTTTTTTTGATCTGTTAACTATTAGTTTGAGTAATGGATTTATAATTTTTAACTTGTTAAATTTGAACTAATTCATTAACTAGTCTAATTTTTATTTTTTTGTTGTAATTTTTGAAATTGTACATTTATGTTGTATGTAAACTATTGGAGGTTTAATTAACATTATTTTTTTTAATATTTCTCTCTTTTCAAATAATAATATATACTAAAGCATTGATTGAATAATAAATTTACTTTTTGGGCGGTGTTAATGTTAGCATCTGTCCCAATATAAAAAGAAAAGATGAGTATACTATCTGCTTATAGAATATCCTATGATGTGAATGGGATGTAATCATGTGACGGAAAGGTAAATTGGTAAGGTAAAATATTCTTTTCCTCGAAGAAATTTTTTATTATAATGTTTTTATTATACAAATATATATTAAAATAACTCTTTAAAGGTAAACCAAATGCGCCATAACGAACTTTTTATATCCAATGGTATCCGTTGCTTTAATAATAGTTGAGTTGACACTCAATGAAAACATAATAAATATGCGGATAAGGAGGATTTGATCATGCAATTTTGCATTTGTGCCGGTGAAAAAAAAGAAAAGAGAGGCTCATAGAAACTGATGAAAGGTCGGAAAAATAAATAAATAAATGACAGCAAGGCTTTGACCACCAGAACAATGAAAAATGGAACTAAGTAAAGTAATACACTCATTAAGGCCGGTTTAAAATTGAGTTTAGTTATAGCGTATATTTATATTTAAAAGAATTTATGTCTATTTTTTTAAAAATATAATTAAATCATTTGTCAGAAAAAATAGAAATAGTTTATTAGAATAAAATAGCATTTATCTAGGTGTAAATGATATGCAGCCGTTGAGATTGCTAACACTTTGGCCTTGCATAATGCAACTCATCCCATGAGGTAAATTTGCATGCAGAGATTGAGTCATGTGTCATCTAATGAATATGTATTGCTCTTTGTAGTTATTGTATAGTTAAATTCCTCTTTGTTCATGCACTTTTTTCTATATATATATATATATATTTATAGACAGATAGATATAGATATATAGTTGAATTTTCTTTCCTATTGTTGTAGAGGTTCATATTTTTTTTTGGTAGTCTGGAAAGGTTTGGTTTCGCATAAAGGAGTTTTAGAGGTCTCCTGTCTCTCATCATTCTCAATAGGTCTTCTTTTCTTCCCTCATAAATAGGAAATCTGCGTTGGAGGCTTCCTAAGTAATTTGTGAAAAGAAAATTAATGATTTATTTTTTATGTCCTTTGGATCTGTTAGATCCAACAGGTAATATCTAGTGTATTGAGAGAATTCAAATATCATAAATAGGTCTTTTGTTTGTTGTCAGTGTCAAACATGTTTTCTTTGTTGAATAAACTATAACAAGAAAAAGAAAATCATATAATAAACCCAATGATCTTTCCTTCTGCCATTGTGCATATGGAAATTTTAGTTTCATGCATCTCTGAGTTTGCTATTTGCAAAATACATTATGGCCTCTTAAAGAAACATATAGTATCATCATCAATAGTGGATAAGAAAGAGGAGATAGTGGCATCTGTAATCATAGATATAGTATAACATACTTGGCTACCCTCTTATCCCAATGTGGTTAGGATGAATCATGGTTGAGAAAATCATTGAGGCACAAATTCAATGATCAGTGATTGGATTGTGTTTGAACTAATGGTATTTAAAATATATTAAAATATATAATTAATATCTATGTTAAGCAGGATAGATTTACTTGTATAGGTGTGGGGTCAATTGCTTCCATAAGAAATTTTTTTAATTAATATATGTTGTACTTTTTTTTACCCCTACTAACCAAAATTTCTAGATCCTTCCGTGTTACAGATATTAAAATATTAAAATATTTTAGGTATGTCACAGATATATATTTATAACAATCTAGATATTCTTCTAATAACTTTTAGAGATTTCTTAAAATACATAATAATATCCCAGTGAAAAATAAAAAATTAAAAAAATTAAAAAAAAAGAACTTGTTGAACCATTTGAACCGGCTGGTTTTAAAGCTTTACAGATTTTTTAATAGTTCAAATACTTACTAATTTATTGGTCTAAATCTAATTAGTTCTCTAACTGATTTATTAATTTTCTAGTTGAATCAGTTGGTTCAATCCGATTTTCTGAGAATGATCAAACTAAATGACAATTTCTTTCTTTGATGGTTGGCTCAGTGCCTTTTTCTGTCTTTTTCCTTTTCTAATGCTTGCCATATCCATGAGTTTGCTAATAGCTAACAAATCTGTGCTTTCAGATCCCATCAAGACCATTACTAGTCATTTCAATTGTAACAAATTTTTCTGAGCAATCAGAATGCAGTGATGGAATTTTAGATTGTTGCCATTTGTTCCCAAGATTCAGAAGTATAGTCGGAACTATTGTCTGTGCATGGCAAATTGAATACAAGGTATATAGAGTCTCTGAAGCTTCATGCCAAGAAAGAGATCGTTCTACTTGCAAGCTATTTCAGGAGAAATTTGAGATTAATGTATAGGCTGTCTTATGTCCTGAGTTCTACTTGCAAGCTTCTTACTTCTCCTTTTTTTTTTTTCAGCTTTCCAACTTCCAAGACATAGAATCTGAAAATTGGTTAATTCAACTCAACAAAGAGCTGGAAAATGAAGGGATTAGCTTGCCAGAAATGTATGTGATGATTATCTTGCATTTTAGAATCCTACTGATGTATATTATTGTACCATTGCTAAACATACTATGACTTTATACTCCATGAATTTCCAATCAAAGTAGGTTGCTGGATGGCGCAAGTGAAATCATTTTTTTTACCTATATTTGTTGAAATCTTGATCTAAATCTTAAAATTTTATGATATTACAATTTTAAATAATTTGAACGATTCCGATCTTATATAAGATTTAAATATGTTAGGATCTCAATAGAATCTTGATTTAAATCTTAAAATCTTACAATTTTACGATTTTTTCAATCTCATAATATTTTGAATTTGTCATTTTTTTGATATATTTTTAATCTATTAGGTCAATTGAATTAAAAAAAGTCATTAAACTAATTTAAGTATTTACTATACTATATAATTACAGTCTTATCACTCATAATTTGTTCAATTTCAACTTAATTTAATGAAGGCTGATAATGAGATATAATATTATAAGTTTTGAAGAAAAAAAAGGTTTCTAAATAGAAAGTAAGAGTTGTTCTCTATTTTTTTAACTAATTGTATGATATTTGACCTTATTTTATTGAAATATAATAAAATTTTGATAGTTTTATATTTACAAAATTTATATTATTATGTATATTTTTTTATAAAATCTTACCATTCTCTATTCAGTCTATTATATATTCCTTTTAATCTTGTATAAGATCCCGATTCTAACAATCATGTCTATATTGATAGTATAAGGGTTTGTGTGGGATTGCCATTAAAATCTGGTTATGAAGCAACTTTTCTCTTTTTTTTTTTAAAGAAGCTTCATAAGCATTTTGTGCAAGAGAATCACTCTGTACTTGGCAAAATTACTTGATAAGTGTTTTTATCAATGTTATTGTGTTCATAAAATCTTAAAAAAAAAAACTTTATTCAAATTGCTAAAATGGACATGTATATAATTATATATTGGAGGGCAGAGGTTTGGTGGTAATTAATGGTTTTGAGTTGGGGTACGATTGCCTTCAAGAAAATGTTTGCTTTGACTTTTGCAAAACAGGATTTTGTTCGATCTGTACTATCGATTTGAAAAATCAAGATTTCACCTGATTTTTGGGTTTTTTTTTAATCTTTTTTGTGTTTTAAATTTTGTCTTTTTCTAGACTATTGATCTAAAAAAAATCAATTGTTCAGATTAAAAAATAACACCCTTATGATCCTAAAAATGGACAAGACAGGATCCAAGTCCAGTTTTTGCTGCCTTCCTGTAACGGGAAAAGATACTTCTCGTACCAATCAGAAGCAGCTTGTTATTAATTGTTTTCCAGAAACTTGGCCAAACACCTCAAAATCTTAAAATAAGTACTTTTTAATACACAGCTTCTGGCCTCGCAGAAACTGGGCCAAACATGCCATAAATCAGAGTTGTAGAAATCGCACGATTCACGATTCTGATCGTGCGATTCGTCTCGATTCACCTTCCCAGCGATACGAACGGTGAGGTGAATCGCTTGAGGGCTTGAATCGCCGGTCGAATCGCCGGAATCGTGCGATTCGCGCCGGAACCGGCGAATCGCAGCGTTCCGGCGATTCAGGAGTCTCTGGTGCGGCGGGTCACGAAGTCGGGTTCTTCGTGACCCGTCGCACCCGAGAAGACGAAGTCGCGCGTAAGCCTTCGATTTCTTTTTTTTTTTTAAACTTCAGAGCTACAGATTGCTGGGCGGCCCATAATCAGTATTCAGCAGTAGTCACTTTGAAAGTTTTAAAAGAAATTTGGGCTAGGCCTGTCGAAGCTGCACTGAAATGATTTAGTAATGTAGTTGACTTTGGGACTGGACTCTGGACAGCAGATGCAATCAGCAAAAAAGGAAGACACTTTAGTTAATCAGAAAAAAGATCCCATCAAGATATACACCAATGAAGAAATTTTTTGAAAAACAAAGCAATCAGATTTCAGATTGCAGAAAGCAGAAGAGATTGCAATCAGATTTTGTGTATCAAAAACTCAAGTAGTCTGGTCAGCACATGGGTAACGTCTAGCTCTAGTAGTCTGGTCAGCACATTTGATTCAAAAACTCAAGACTCAAAGCCACTGATTTTTCGACCTTCAAGCTCCCTTTTTTTTTCTCTACCGCAGCCACAGGGTCTTCAACGTCCAAGCTCTCTTTCAAATCATTCTGCCAGCCACACATTCCTCAATCCTCATTCTTCAACCTTCTTAACAGTTTCTACCTCTTTTAATTTTTTCTCCACAAAATACTTTCTAGTCTTTTTTCTTCCAATGGCTCCAAAAAGAAAAGTGAAAAAAGATGTTACATGGGACCATTGCAAGTCTCTTGAAACAAGGTTACATGTTAAATGTAACTATTGTCCTAAAGAGATGTGGGGAGGAGCTTATAGGATGAAGCATCATCTTGCCGGAACACACAAAGAAGTTGCTCCATGCCAACTAGTGCCGGAAGAGGTAAATAATTTGTTTAAAAAATTGTTGGAAGATATGAATAAAGGAGATGATATTGATGAGTGTTTTGATGATAGAGGAAATATAGAGCATGATGAGTCACACAAAAAAAGGTCTATGGATGCCTTTGTAACAAAAGGAAAAGGGGGGAGTGGCTCTAGTATGAAACAACAAACTATGAATGCAATGATTAAAGATAGGGATTTGGTTGTTAGAGATATTTGTAGATGCATATATGGCAATGCATTGCCATTTAATTTAGTCAAGAGTCCCCATTTTATTAATATGGTTAAATCTATTAGTGAATATGGTAGAGGATTGAAGCCTCCAACTTATCATGAAGTGAGGGTGTCATATTTGAAAAAAGAAGTTGATCAAGTGAATGCAAATTTGGAAAAATATAAGATGGAATGGAAAAAAACTGGTTGTACATTGATGTCAGATGGATGGACTGATGGAAAGGGTAGATCCCTTACTAATTTTCTGGTTAATAGTCCTAGAGGGACCGTTTTTATAAAATCTGTTGATACTAGCAATTTGATTAAAGATGGGGGGAAGATGTTTGAATTGCTTGATGAAATGATAGATGAAATTGGGGAGGAAAATGTAGTTCAAGTAGTGACTGATAGTGCTTCAGCTTTAGTATCTGCCGGTATCAAATTGATGGAAAAAAGAAAACAACTTTTTTGGTCACCTTGTGCAGCCCATTGTCTTGATTTGATTCTTGAAGACATTGGGTGTTTAACGGTATTCCATAATACCATTGGAAAGGCAAAACGTATAACCACTTACATTTATAGGCATACTTGGGTACTCAACTTGTATAGAACCTATTCTAATGGTATGGAATTAGCTAGGCGAGCAATAACAAGATTTGCTACATCATATTTGACAATGAAGTCTATTTTAGATCAAAAGATTGCCCTTCGATCCATGTTTGCATCAGAAAAATGGGCTAAGAGTGCCTATGTTTCTAGGGATGAAGCCAAAGTTGTAGAAGATATTATTTTAACGGATTCAAGATTTTGGAAATCTATAAAGTATTGCTTGAATTGTGTATCTCCCCTTGTAAAAGTTCTTAGACTTGTGGATGGGGATTCAAAACCGGCAATGGGATATATCTATGAGGCCATGGATAGAGCAAAAGAACAAATTGCAAAAAATTTCAATCATGTGGAAAGTAGATATAAGAAAGTATGGGAGATCATTGACAAACGTTGGGACTATCAACTTCATAGGCCTCTTCATGCAGCGGCATATTTCCTTAATCCTAAGTAAGTCTTATGAAAAATGATCAATTATATTTCTATGTAGGCATACTAGCATTTAATGACAATTCTTATCTTTCTTTATAACCCTATAGGTTTCATTATGATGCAAACTTTAATGCGGATCTTGAAGTGAAGATTGGATTGTACAAAGTGTTGGATAAGATGTGTCCTGATATTGAGACAAGAGTTAAGATTGATTTTCAAATTGAAAAATTTGACAAGGCAGAAGGACTTTTTGGATATAGCTTAGCAGTTGCAACTAGAGATAAAAAGCAACCTGGTAATGAATAATAATTACTTCATTTCATTTATAAACATGTATTTGAATGAGTAATTAACATTTAACACATGTTTATTTTAATTTTGATGCTAGCTTTGTGGTGGAATAGTTATGGAGAAGAGTGCAAAGAGTTGCAATCACTTGCCATTCGTATACTAAGCCTCACTTGTAGTGCTACGGGATGCGAAAGGAATTGGAGTGTCTTTGATCATGTTCACTCCAAGAGAAGGAATAGGCTAGAGCAACAAAGATTGAATGCTCTTGTATTTGTCAAATACAATTTGCAATTAGAGACTAGACAAAAGCAAAGGGAGGCTAAGGGAGATACATATGATCCTATTTATTTATCGGATCTTGAATCTGATGATGAATGGATCACTGAACAAGAAGAGCCTTGTCTTATGGAAGGGAACTCATGGATGGATGTCCAAGAGTGTTTTGGTATTGATGAAGGTGGTTCATCATCTAAAAAGAGAAAGAGAGGTAAATTTAGAATTCTTAATTTGTTTTCACTTACTCAAATACACTTGTCTTAGAATTCTTAATTTGTTTTCACTTACTCACATTATACTATATTAAAAATTTAGGTCCTCGGAATCTTAATGCGGAAAAGAAGGACAAAGGAAAAAGCATTCAAATACAAGATGATAATGTTGAGCAAGACCTTGGAGATGATGGTGATACCGAAGAGGAAGAGGAGGAACGAATGGTTATGTTGGATGATGACAAAAGTAGTGATAGTGATGATATTGAGTCTCTTGATGAATAGAATAGAAGGACCACTAGTCTTTGAGTCTTTTTAAACTTGGTTTGATTACTTACATAGTTGTATTATGACTTATGTTATATATGACTTATTATAAGTCTTTTGTTTTATTTGTTTGTTATAAATTGCATTTGTTTTATCACTTATTTATGAGTTAAACCTATAGAATCAAGTATGTTATATATGTTATATAACATATCTATGATATTTTTTTATTACAATCGTGAATCTTACGATTCGATACGATTCACGATTCATAATGGCACTTAGCGATTCACGATTCGAATCGCGATTTGATAACTATGCCATAAATCTATCACTTCCTTTTGTTTTTGAAGAAAATTATGAGAACAAAAAATCCATTATTTATAGACAATAGCATTTTTTTCCCTTCTCATGCAGTTTAATATGCTGACTATTTTTTGTCAAGCGAATAGAATTAATGTAATCTGGCTGTGTCAGCTTCTTCTGTTACAGCAGATCATGATTCAGTAATGTTTATGCAGAAAGAGGATGAGCTCCGAAGATTTTATAATGCTTCTAATGACGAGTACTTTTCATACTTCCTTACTTCAATAGAGTTACAGGATTCTTGCAAGAGAGGAGGAGCTTGAAATGTGGTCAAATATGGTGTTCTCGCCACAGAAAATCAATTTGTGCATATACCAAAACATGGAAATGGGGTAAAAATGTAAAATCTAGATGCAATGAATGAATAGACCATAGCATCGAAAATACAATGATAAACACATGGATTGAACAATTCAGAATTAATCTCATCTTGAAAGACTCGTTATTACCAAAGTTATAAAGCTTTGTAACTGTTTATTTTTGTTGGTTGATGTATATGTATACTAGGGATTTAAACATCAAATATTCTCAGGATTATGGTTATATTTTTTAGGATTAGGAACCAATGGAATCTTAAAGAGTGCTAACTAGAGGGACTCAAGGTAGTTCTTTTTTTTTTTTTCCTCCACTAAAAGAACAAGGTTCAAGTAGTTTTAAATGCAGTTTTTTGTAGTATACGTTTGGTATAAATTAAAACTTTTGAAGAAATTAAAATGAGAATGAGAATCTTAATATTATGTTTGGAATGAAACGAGAAACAATGAAAAGAATTTAATTTATTTTGTTTGGTACGAAGTTTAAAATAAAATAGTAAAAACATTTGATATGAATTTACTAAATTGTTCTTAAGATAATAGAAATAGAAGCACTTGTCTCTCTTTTCTCTAACTCGTCTCATTCCATATTTTCTCTCTTTCTTGCTTTTTATAATCATCTTTTTCTTCTCTTCCTCTTCCAACTTTAATCTTCTTCGTTCGTCGTCTACTACTATCATCATCAAAAAATGCCATTCAAGCCGTGGTGGTTGCCGTCAAGGAGTGCCTCCATAGTTGCCGATGATTATCAGTGGGTGACGATAAATGATAGTGCGGAAAGTTGTTAGTACATATGACAACGATAGACAATAGATGAGAGAAGGGTATTTTTTTTGACATTTCAATATTAACTCAACTGATGAAATCTCATTTCATCCTATTTTATCCATATGGGATTTTTATTCCAGCCACAAAATAAATACCAAACATAGTTCAATAATACAAGGGAATAGAAATCTTATTCTTTAAGTGAATACCAAACATAGCCTTAAAAACTAAATATTTTATCTACACGATGGAAACTCTCTTATACAAGTGAGATTTGTTGTCATAAACCCATAATAGTATTAGATTAATCTCATGCTTATAGATCTATCCGTCCATTGACGCAACCGAGAAATTTTTATGTATGTATAATATATCATTTGACTTTGCAATAAGTTAATAAAAATTTATAAAGTGGATATTGTAGGTAGCTAGGGTTTCTAATTAATATACTCACTTCTCTAATACTTAAATAATTTGAATAAAAAAAGTAAACCTGGGTTTGTTTCTTTTGGTCTTTAGAAACAGAAAGCATACCGCAAAGACGAGTTCGCACTACGTACATTGAAGAGAACTTTTTCAAGCTACAGACAAACCCTCTGCATAGGATCCCACCACAAATGGTCATACAATGCCTGCTTCCTGTTTTACAAGAAAACCTTTATAATTAATACACACTTGAATCAAGTGGTTTCGCACTTTCTTTTAAAATAATGTCTCAAATACTCTTTTTTGTTTCGATATTAATAATGTCTCAAATTTAAATTTTGTTAATAGAAAAAATTAATATTAAAAAAACTTTACATCATCTAACTCGACTTCAACTTGATTAATTAGAATTTATTAAATTTTTAGATATTTGTGAGTTCTTTTTATATATATATATATATATGTATATTATTACGAAAAATCACAGCTAAATAGAAAAGACAAAACAAAAATATATATAAATTTACATAATTTGATCGATATAACTTATGCCCACAGAAATAAATATATATATTTCTTATTCCTTGAAAAAAAATAGTTACAAGTCATTAAAGAATATCCTAGAACCACATAGAATATATATATATATATACATATATATAACATAACTAGTTCGTATCACTCTAGAAATAAATTTATTAGCCCTCACCCTACTTGCACCATAATCAACCACTTTTTGTCCCCTCTTTTTGGATTGAGCTCTTAAATTTTAGGTCGAGTTATAAATCCATCTTGATTTACCAAAATTCAAAGCACACAACACACACTGCACCACAAACAACCACTTTTTTTTTCCTTCTTTTTTGGGTTGAGCTCTCAAATCTCAGGTCGAGTTATAAATCCATCTTGATTTACCAAAATTCGAAGCGCACGCGCACACACACACACACACAAATGAATTCATCTTGGTTTACCTTAATTCAAACACCGCACGTGTGCACACACACACCCACAACACACGTCAGACAATAAATACATAAATAGATAAAATAAAAATGAAAGAAAAATTACATAACACAAACAAATTTAACGTAGTTTGATCAATGTAACTTATATTTACGAATAGAGAGAAGAATCTTATTCTTTAGAAAAAAAATATTTTGATACAAGAAAAAAAAATACATATATATTATACATAGATAATTGATGTAAATCAGGTTGCTCCAAGTGACCTATCAGTCTCAACTTTCTCGTCTTACAAATCTTTAAGTTTTTTTTTTTCGAATTTCACTTTCAAAATAATGGGTGAGTTTATAATCTAGTTTAACTCACTCAATAATTAATATATACATATATATATATATATATATATATATATATATATATATATATATATTATCGTCAACGTCAGCTGGCCACCCCGAAAAAGATGGTGCATGGTGTGCGCGAGTGGGTTGGTGTGATAGTCCTCCAATAAAGACTACAAACTCAACTTCCTCACCACCTTATTCCGCCGACATAAAAAGCAACATCTCACTTGGCGCAAGATGATCAAAGAGCACGCCGCTTACTTTTCAGCATTTATGATACTAAAAGTTGTTTATGAGAAATAACAAATATATATATATTATAAAAGGCAGCGCCTCTCTACTTTAACGAACTCGTACGACTATTCTATTTGATAAGTGCATTAATTAAGTATTTAAGGCTAAGGGTTTTCCTACTTGACCCTTCCTGCTCCCCAAGGGAAACATTTGATTTCTTTCTTCTTCTTCTTTTTTTTTTTAATTCATCGGTATTTAAAAATTTATTAAATTTCAATTAATCTAATTTTAGTTCATTAAATTATAAAAATATAAAACTCTTTTAACGATAAATTTTTTTTATTTGTTCACAAAATTTAAATATAAAATTTTGTTTTAAAAAAATAAATACTAGATTACTTGAACTATTTAGTAATGATAGAAAAAGTTTTTAGATCCTCTGTTTGGTTAATACTTTATTTGATTAAGCAATATCATTCGATCAGGTGAACCCTACACGAGTTTTACCTGTCAATTTTAATCAAATGATCTTATTTAATCAAGTAAAATACTAGCTAAGCATAGGAGTCGGGGTCGGTAGAAAAATGTTTGATCTCTGTACTATATATTGTAAACAAAAAAAAAACAAATGACAAGTTACTTGAACTAACAAGCAATGTTAAGAAAAGCATGTAAATCTTTTGTTTGGCCAAGCGGAACCGTCCGATCAAATAGGCTATATAGACTCTATTTGTCAACCTTGATCAAATAACTCTATTTAATCAAACAAAAAAATCACACTCGATGAGAAAATGTTTAAGTGCTATCCTGAACAGAAAATTAAGTTGAGTAGTGGTAATCTAGGAAAACCCCACTTTTAATCATGTCATCTATTCAGTTATTATTGCTTTATTAATTGCCATGAACTATTGGTTTCGACAGGGTTGAATTGAATCAAATTCCACGGATGACGCGCACAACCACTCAGAAATCACAATTCGTGTTCCATGTCAATATCTATATGTAAATTATCTTACACTGTACTGTTTATGAATTAATTAGGTAATATATAAGACTTTAGAGCTTGGCGGCCATATATATATATAAAGACTAACATATTACTAGAGATCAGAATAAATGATAAGATAAAGCGTGGACATATCTTCTCACTTTTTTGGACTGAAAAATTACAACTTGAGGATTACTTAAATGAATCTAATATGGTGACTTCAGAAGAGAAAGTGGTCGCCTCATGCAGTAGTTTATCCACAGGAGAGTCAACACACACATGCAGCGACAATTATATTGTATGAAAACATATAGATCCTATATTCGAAATATATATCATTTATTATATATCTCCTTCAAAGTAAAGCTGAGATTATCCCACATGGAGAAAAACAGTCACCCTCGTTATTTATACCTAAGATACAACATCTCAATTTAATACTTGGAGGTTGAATTTACATCAGTTTCGTCCCTTCATTACAAATAACTTTTGATAATGACAAAATTATGAGATACCAAACTGAAAAAAAAAATTTAGAAATCAAATCTATAATTTACCAAAAAACTTCGTTTGTGTGTATATCTAAAATACGAGGATCCTCTACTAGACCAACATCCTCCTATCAATGTAGGACCCACATGACTTTCAAACTCATATCCAAAAGGCTACTTGTCTTCTATGCATTCTCCTCCTCTTTATAAAACCCAACCACTCTTACAAATTTCATCATAACAGGCTAAAATCTAAGACACACAAGCCACAACACCGCACTAGGCTTCTTAAACATGCCTACTACTGGAGGATATTCCAAAGGCTTGTGGCGACTCTGCCTCGCTTCAGCATTCCGAACCGCCGTGGCCTGCCTCATCGTGGGTTGCGCCACCTTCTACGGCCCTTCTTCAATCCAACGGCTAATAGCCTTCCCTGCATTCTCCTACGTGACCGTTATTCTCATCGTAAACGACGCCGCTTTGGGTGACGCCTTACGTGGCTGCTGGCTCGCGCTTTACGCTACGGTCCAGAGCATAGGTCCGGCTATGCTGAGCTTGTGGGCTATTGGGCCGGGCCGGTTGACGACCGGCACCACCGCTTTGGCGGCGGCGCTGGCAGCATTTGTGGTGGCGCTGCCGGGGGAGTCGACGCATGTGATAGCTAAACGCATAGCATTGGGGGAAATAGTGATCGTGTACGTCGTGGCTTACGTTAATGGCGTCCACACTAAGCCTATCATGCACCCCCTACACGTGGCAGCCAGTGCCGCCATTGGAGTCTTCGCTTGTGTTCTCGCATTGCTCATACCCTTCCCGCGTCTTGCATGTCAAGAGGTAATCAAATCATTCGTCATTCATGCTTCTCCTTTTTATTATAGGTTTTGTTATGTACAGCTTGAACACTTTGAAACCTATTTACAGGGGTAATCAAAAGGTAATTTTCATTCCAAGACTATTTAGTATTTACTGAGTTTGAAACTGTATTCCTATTCGGTGCAGTTGAAACAGAACAACAAGCTGCTGGCTCACAATACTTTAGATAGACTTAAGCTTCTTGTAAAAGCATTATATGAACAGGACAAGACTTCTGCACTTGCCTCCATCTCTCGTTCGAAGGCTTTAGCAGCTACTCAAACCGAGCTCCTCCAAAATATCACACGCTTCAAAGTAAGCACTGACAACGCATAACATCTTTTTTATTTAAAGATGTTAGCTTTATATTTATATCGAGTTTTAATTTAGTCTTTAATTTTTATTTATCAATTATTTTATATATATTTTATTTTTTATTTTAAATTTATTTTTTATTAATGTCGTCTATTTAATTTATTGAAAATTCTAATTGAACAGTGAGTAAAATGGTAAATTTGATATAAAAATAAAACATGTAAGATATAAATAATGTAAAAAAATTAAAGATGTAAAAAAATAGGTTTGAATCCTACATTTTTTTTATTTTAAATCTATTATTTTTACTAATGACTCAGTCAATATTTTTCGTTAATAAAATAGATCTCATTAATAAAAATATTATATTTAAAACAAAAATAAAACTTATAAAATATAATTGACACAAAAAAAAAGATATTAGAAACAAAATTAAAAGTAATTTTGTCAAACTATTTGATATGATTTTAACCTCGCAGGAGGGCACGAAGTGGGAGAGACCGTTATGGACAACCCATTACATAAGCCCGAGAGAGAGGCTTCAAGAGGTAGATACAGCCTTGCGAGGGATGGAAATGGCTTTAAGAAACATTGATTCATTCCCCGTCAGAATTCTCGATGAGGAGCTCCGACATGACCTTAAAAGACTCGAAGATCATGTTGGTCTAACCATAAAACATGCTAAACACAATTCAAATGGTCGTTCCCTCACTGTTCCTGAACCCAACACAAAAAGCACAACACAGTTTCTCCAATCACTTCACACCATCATTCCCATAACAATAACCCTCCAAGACTTACCCGTCTTTTTCTTCTTATTTTGCGCCAAACTCCTCCTCGATAAACCGGAGTCGGGATCCTCTGCGGTTCATTGGAAGAACGCCACATCTGACCATGGATCTCACCATTCATCAGATGGTGCTAAGAAACTTAATACCATGCAGCACAGCAGAGAATCCCAACTTGATAAACCGTTGGCCCAACCTCCAACTTCCATTCCAAAGACTGAAAATCAAAATCCCTTGTGGAGTAAAATTAAAAAGAAGTGGGCTAATTGGGCCATGTCATTAAAAAGCCCAAAGATTATTCCCGCAGTTAAATGCTCGCTCTCGCTGGGCCTAGCTGTGTTATTGGGCCTAATTTACAGCAAAGAGAATGGGATATGGGCTGGGCTCCCAGTGGCAATCAGCTTAGTGTCAACCAGAGAAGCAACATTAGCAGTCGCAAATGTGAAAGCCCAAGGGACTGTATTAGGAACTGCGTATGGAGTATTGGGCTGCTTCGTTTTTGAGAGATTCTTAATCTTGCCTGTGAGATTCCTCTCTCTTCTTGCTTGGTTCGTTTTCACGAGTTTCCTCCAACGAAGCCGAATGTATGGCAAAGCTGGTGGGATATCTGCGGCTATTGGCGCTGTACTTATATTAGGTAGGAGAAATTTCGGAGCACCGACTGAATTTGCTATATCCAGAATAATCGAAACCTTCATTGGGCTATCTTGTTCCGTTATGGTGGATCTCATCTTCGTTCCAAAACGAGCCTCTTCATGCGCGAAATCTGAGCTCGCACAAAGTCTAGCCTCGCTTGCTGAGTCCGTTCGATGTCTGAGGAGACTCAGCTCGGAAGATAACCAGAAGTTGAGAAAGCATGTTAACGAGCTGAGGAAGTTCGTTGCAGAGGCTGAAGTAGAGCCCAACTTATGGTTCTTGCCTTTTCAGAGTAATTGCTATGGTAAGCTTTTGAAGTCGCTATCTGAATTGACGGATCTCCTGCATTTTGGAGCTCGCGCACTAGAATTCCTGGGGCAAGAGTTCGGGAAAGAGGCATTTAATATGCTAGAACCTGACATTGGAAACATACAGGGAATACTTTCTTCTTCGTTGAGATGTTCAGAGGAAATCTGTAAGATTAAATCGCTCCAACTTCTTGACAGGGAGCTTGAGAAGAAGAACATTATAACTTACGATCTCGAATTGGGCAAGTCGCCAGAATCTAATATCTGCTTAGTTTCTCGTTTGAGCGAAGATGACGTTGAGAAAACCCTAGGCTCGTATCTCCAACACTCGAGAAATGCCGTTGAAGAAGGAGGCTGGGGGGAGCTAAAGGGTATAGTTGTTGTGAGTTTAAGTGCTTTGGGGTTCTGCTTAAGTGCATGTATGCGTAAGACACTGGAGATTGAAGAAGGAATTCAAGAGCTTGTCCAATGGGAGAATCCTTCTAGGGAGATTAATTTGTACGACATATCTTGTAAGCTACATGCTTTGTACAAATGACACGTATAAATACGTACATATATTTTTGGACAAATAATACGTACAGAACAAGATGCCACCGATGATAGAACCGTGAAAATGGACTTCATCCAATTGGTTAATTTTAGTCAATAATTTAATATTTTATTTTGAACAAAGATTTTTAATGTGATTTATCAAAATATTTGGGGCTTGGGTGGTTGGAGTCAGCCGACCCTTTTGGATGTCTTTAATTTTTTATTTTAAGTTTTAATATTTTTTTAAAAAAATTTTATTTTATTTTTTGAAGTTTTATATTTTAATATATATTTTTTGTCATTCAAAATAATTAAAATTATATTTAAAAAATAGCTTATTTTAATTTAATTTTTTAAAATTTGATTATTCTAATATCTAGTTTCTATTATTAAAACAACTAAAAATATATTTTTAAAATAAGATAAATAAATATGGACTATAATTTTTTAGCCATAAATTATATAAAGTTTAATATATATTTTTTCTCTTTCCATTGATTTTTGTTCTCCCACTCCAAAAAAAGTATTTATGACACATGAAAGGAAATGAACAAGAGCATTAAATGATGTATTCGTTAAGATTCAAAATGGAACAACAATTATCTTCTTGTCACTAGTATTTAATGCTTTGATTGTTGTGCATGTCCAAGTCAACGCTTTAAGAGGTAAAATGATGCATGTGTCATAATTTTAGACTTCTCATTTACTCTTGCAAAGAATACTTTCACGTCTTATGATTTTCATAAGTATTTTGCGTTAATAAATAAAGATGGAGATGAGAATGTGCATTTAAGAGCTGCGGATAGTTCATGATGAACGCTAGTTTTCCTCATTGTCTATTTTAGCACTAGGACAATTCCATGAAATAATTAACAAAGTGCATAAGAGAGAGTTTTAGTAGAGAGAACATTCTCAACTATATATGATCTTAAGGGTGTTCAAAATCGACAAAGCCAAACCAAACTGGCCAAAACAGAAGAAAAGATGTCTAAATCGATTTTTTAAATATGAATTTTAAATGGTTCAGTTTAGTTATCAATTTGGTTTGGTTTGGTCAAAACGGAACAATCTTTATATATACAAAATTATATTTTGTATATATATATATATATATATATATTACTGTCACGACCCGTTTTCTGGGTACATGACCGGCACAATGATGAATCTCTTATCACTGTAAGCCTTTCGATAAATTCTACCCACGAGTTTAAATTATTTAGTTATTATCTTTATGTTATCAAAATAACTATTCCTTAATAAATATGAAGAAAATATATCACATTTTCTTATCTAAAAATCATAGAGATGATTTGCATGTAATAATATATTATCAATATAAAATACATTATTATACTGACATACAAGCCAAATGCCAAACCCCTAACCTAGATGTCCTAGACGATTACAGAGCGACATAATCTACAACAAAAGAGGGGCCTACCCGATAGCAGAAAAGTCCAAAGTGATCTACTCTTCTAGCGGATATTCTCCACCGACAACCTGATCTGAACAAAAAGGTTTCACAAAGAGTGTGAGCTTTAAAACTCAGTGAGTGAATCGGCCTCGCGTTAATAAAATTTAAATACATCACCAGTCATGCAAGTATACCTGAAGGCTTATACTCAACCAATAGACATAGTTAGAAATTACATACAAGAAGATAAAAATTCATCCAATTCAACAAACGTTACTAGTACTCATCAATGACAATATATCCCGGAGAGCGCACACAGGCCGGCTCACCAATTATGTATATTTCTACCATGACGCACAACCTCATCCTCTTAGCTAGGGCGCCTCACGAATTTATCACCAATCCGGGCTATATCTCTACTGAAAAAATTGTTGTCTCCACACTCATTGGTCAACACACCCTTTAAACCGGGTTTTCCGCCTTGTCATGAGAGGGGGTACTGTCCCGCTCAATCACAATCAATAGTACAACATTTCATATCATAATCAGAAGTACAGTGTAATATTTATTCATATAACATGTATAATATATAACTATATTATAGATTTATAATCCACAAATTAAGATAACAATGAAACTGTTTTTGAAAAGATTCAAACTTCACATCATCATGAAATACTTGTTTCGTCTTATCCATACTTCTAGATTAATTATCTCCTTAGATTCGTCATTTTGAATCTAATTTACCCCTATGAATCTTGGGAGTATCCTACGACATACTTTTTATCACCAGTAATGCTAAAACTCTATTAAAACGGGATCGTTTCACTCACCTGGATTCCGTACGAGTATCGCTTCTATAAGTCGTTACGGACAAGAGTACACAGGTGAATTTCAGTGTTCCGCTACAGAGATCTTCATGAAAGATTAGAGAAAACAAGTTAGGATTATTTTCATACGGATACTGTTTATATGTATGGTTACTATTCATATGTATGGTCACTATTCATACATACTGTCACGCCCTAAATATAAGCCCGTGACCGGCGCGGACGATGTCTAATCTCACACCACCGCAAGCCTAACTTTCCATTTAACTTATTACTCTTTCCTTAATCCAATTATTCCTTTAAATATAATTGTTTTAAATTACACAATGAAGAAGTAAAACAAGAGAATGTTTTCATATTTAACCATCCTATACAACAATACATAACCTACCCGATTACAGAGCTTTCTAAAATTACTAAAACAACATAATTAAGTCTGTTACCGTACCCTGAACAAAGGGGAGGCATTATCGACACGTTCATCCTCGAAGTTAAAGGGCCTTCTTTACCTGAAACTATGAGGGGGTGAGTCTTATCCACTTGACTCACCATAAAATAGCTTTACCGCACATATAATCAATTATGCATGCCAAAAGTACATATAATCATGTATGAACATGTGAAAAACTCACAACATTAATAATTCATGACATAAATGTAAGTCAAGAGCAATTCATCATAAGAAAGTTCGTAAATAATCACATGCACCTCGCCCGAAAGCATTATCCCACTTGTAGATGTCATCCCGCCCGAAGGTGTGTTCTGCCCGTAGGTAATATTTCTGCTTAAAGATATATTCATGTCTACAACTATTACATGCATTGGTATCTTGGGAAATCAAACCCTCAACCATTCCATGTGTATAATTCCATGCATTGGTATCTTGGGTCAAGCCCTCAACCATTCCATGTGTATAATTCTATGGATTGGTATCTTGGGTCAAGCCCTCAACCATTCCATGTGTATAATTCCATGCATTGGTATCTTGGGTCAAGCCCTCAACCATTCCCTTTGTATAATTTTATGCATTGATATCTTGGGTCAAGCTCTCAACCATTCCCTTTGCATAATTTCATGCATTGGTATCTTGGGTCAAGCCCTCAACCATTCTATGTATATTATATACTCAATTCATAATTCTCATCAATATAATCTTAAATCAACAATAAATTTCATTATCTAGCAATCATCATTAAATATAGAATCTAACTGCGATATGAGATGGAATTTATATTGTATCTTGGAGGGATGAATCCCTCAACTATTCCATGTGTATAATTATATACATTGAATATCTTGTGTCAAGCCCTTAAAAGGACGTCAAGCAATTCAACCTTATTTCACCCCTGTCCTCAAAGGACGCAAAAGTGTTCGAAATCTCTGTTTCTTTCAAATACAATCAATTGCACAATCAAGAGCATTCATATGCACATCATGAACTTTAATAAATCCATGTCATTCATAATCATCAATCATTCACATGATTTCCTTTGCAAGCTCTATCCCAATATATAGAAAATATATTCATTCCTTAATTTGTTATATCTTCTAACAAACAAATTTTTAAAAATAAATCAAACAAGACAAGGATAAATCAATCCTTCAACTGAGCTCAAATTTTCAAAATTTAGGTATAGTATAAAGTTCTATATTCCTTCATCCACATACAGTTTGCAAGCTCAAATTATATGCATGTGGTACCTTATATCATGTATGTCAAACACATAATCACCTTATCACATGATATCATTTTACGAAACTTTAGAAAGTACAATCCTAGAAAATATAATCATACAAGGTATAGCTAGATCCCTCACCTCGAGTCCGAGCTAGATTTCTACATCTTATATCAATCAAAAGATGTCCAAAATCTCATTGAAGGCTCAAAGCTAAACATGCATCTCCATTGGGATGCACTGTTCTCTCCTTTTCCTTCGACTCTTGTAATATTCAAAAATACGTATGATTAATATTTACATGTATAGACACTATTCATACGTACAATTACTATTTATATGTACAGATACTATTCATATATACAATCACTATTCATACGTATAAATACTATTTATATATACGGATACTATTCATATGTATTGTCACGACCCATTTTCTAGGCACATGACCGGCACAATGATGAATATCCCATCACTGTAAGCCTTTCGATAAATTCTTCCCACAAGTAAAATTGTTAGTCACTATCTCTATATTCTCAAAATACCATTCCTTAATAAATACAAAGAAAATACATCATATTTTCTTAATTAAAAATAATAGATCCTCAGTACGAAATACATTATCATACTGAAATACAAGCCAAATACCAAACCCCTGACCTAGATGTCCTAGACGGTTACAGAGCAACATACTGTATAACAAAAGAAAGGCCTACCCGACAGCGGGAAGGTCCAACGTGATCTACTCCTCTAGCGGATGTACTTCAGCGGCAACCTGATCTGAACAAAAAGTTTGTACAAACAGTGTGAGCTTTTAAACTCAGTGAGCAAATCGGCCTTGCGTTAATAAAATTCAAATACATCACCAGTCATGCAAGCATATCCGAAGACTCAAGCTCAACCAATAGACATAGTTAGAAATTACATACAAGAAAAATTCATCCAATTCAACAAACGATACTAGTACTCGTCAATGGCAATATATCCCGGAGAGCGAACACAGGCCGGCTCACCAATTTTGTATTTTTCCGCCATGACGCACAACCTCATCCTCTTAGCTAGGGCGCCTCACGGATTTATCACCAATCCGGGCTATATCCCTACTGAGGGAATCGTTGTCTCCACACTCATTGGTCAAGACACCCTTTAACCCGGGTTTTTCGCCTTGCCGTGAGAGGGGGTACTGTACCGCTCAATCACAATCAATAGTACAACAGTTCATATCATAATCAGAAGCACAATATAATACTCATCCATATAACAGGTATAGTATATAACTATATGATTCAAATTTCATATCATCATGAGATACTTGCTTTGTCTTATCCATACTTCTGGATTAATTATCTCATTATATTCGTCATTCTGAATCCAATTTCCCCCTATGAATCTTGGGAGTGTCCTACGACATACTTTTTATCACCAGTAATGCTAAAACTCTATTAAAACAGGGTCGTTTCACTCACCTGGATTCCGTACGAGTATCACTTCTCTAAATCGTTACGGACAAGAGTACGCAGGTGAATTTCAGTGTTCCGCTACAGAGATTTTCATGAAAGATTACAGAAAGTACGTTAAGATCATTTTCGTACAGATACTGTCCATACGTATGGGTACTATTCATACGGTCACTATTCATACGTACGGTACTATTCATACGGTCACACTGGATACACTTAAAAACCAGGTCTTTCCTTAGCCAGAACTTTTCTAGACATGTATTCTCTACAGATTATATTCTATTTCGGTAATCAGAGAATCAAAATAACAGCTAACGACAGTTTTTCTGATGTGGAAGATCGGCCAAAGCCGCAACTACAGAGCATACTTAAGAAAATAACTTCTAAAATTTGAAAGACATAGAAAGGGCATAGTATCCTTACCTAAGCAAAAACGAAAAGGCCCAAAATCTCAGAAGCCTAGCGTCGGAGCAAGAGAAACTTAAGGAGGGAAGAAGAGAAGTTGAAGGTGTGAGTTTAGAAGTGAAATGGAAGGGCCTATTTATAGCAAAAGTCAAGGGTACTATTTGAC
This sequence comes from Biancaea sappan, assembly GCA_037074585.1. Lineage (NCBI taxonomy): Eukaryota > Viridiplantae > Streptophyta > Magnoliopsida > Fabales > Fabaceae > Biancaea > Biancaea sappan. The sequence continues at coordinate 92,128,833 of CM073491.1, read as the reverse complement.
ACTATGCGCTAATAAAATATTCAATTTACTATTCATGAAAATGACATTTCTAATAATGCAGTTACTGTGCACCTTACGCGGAAAATTTTCGTTTATTTACTATTAGAAACTTTAAAGGGAAAACTATCCTTTCACCTTAAACCTTTAAGTTTCTTTTCAATTCAGTCCTTTCAATTTAGTCCCTGAGGGTATTTTTACACATAAAACGTCATTTTCTCCTACAAACTTCTTTCTAGTTTTCTCTTATAACCAAACCACATCTAGTATTTGACATTTTGATTGTATAAATGAACAGTACCATATACGTAAATAGTAACAGTAGTTTGAAAACACGCATTTATATTTTATTTTTCATGGGTATTACATGTATGATCACTATTCATACATACATACTATTCATATGTACGGTTACTATTCATAAATACGGTATAAATACATATGATCACTATTTGTACTAGGAAAAGTTCTTTTCTGGTGTGGAGGATCAGCTAAAGCCGCAACCACAAAATATACTGAAGAATTTAACTTGTATAATTATAAGAAAGGGTATAGTATTCTCACCTTGGATCTAAGCTGACAGAAAAAATGCCTAAAATCTCAGAGACCTAGTGACGGGATAAAAGAAGTTTGAGGAGAGGAAAGAAGAGAAACTGGAGGTGTGTGTTTACAAGTGAAATAGAAGGGCCTATTTATAGGAGAAGTTATGATACTATTTACTACTATTTCATCTACCGTTCTCCTATACTATTTCATCTACCAGTTTCACTTACCAGTTTTCATCTACCAGTTTCACTTACCAGTTTTCATCTACCAGTTTCATCTACTAGTCTCACTTACCATTTCACTTACTAGTCTCACCTACCAGTCTCACTTACTAGTCTCACATACCAGTCTCACTTACTAGTCTCACCTACCAATTTTACTTATAAGTCTCATCTACCAGTTCTACTTATCGGTCTCATCTATCAGTATAATCAATTTACTATTTAAGTTTCCTTTCAATTTAGTCCTTAAGGGAAATTTTCTCATATAAAATGTCATTTTTCTCCCAATTTCTTTCTAGTTTCCTCTTATACCCAATCCACATCTTACCCGTGGGATCATTGCCACATCCCACAATTTATACAATATTATGAAAATCTGTACTTTCATCAACATACACATACACATACAAGATAACAAGATTCTCATAAGCATATGGGAAATTAAATAGACAGAGAGATCATTTTCTCCATTGAATTATTCCAAATCAAAATTAGCACTCATTCATGATGAACATATATGTGAACAGTTCTGTATATATAAATAGTGCTATATAGGTAAATAGTATCATATACTGAATTTTTTTACGGGTATTACACATACGGTTATTATTCATATGTACGGATACTATTTATACCAGAAATAGAGAATACAATCTGTAAAAGAGTACACCAGGTAAGTTCCCAGGAAAGAGTGGAGGGTCGCAATGGACACACTTAAAAACCAGGTCTTTCCTTAGCCAGAACTTTCCTAAACATGTATTCTTTACAATTTATATTCTATTTTGGTAATTAAAGATTCAAAATAATATATAGGCAGCTAAGGACATTTTTTCTGATGTGGAAGATCAGCCAAAGCCGCAACCACAGAGCATACTTAAAAAAATAACTTCTAAAATTTGTAAGACATAGAAAGGGCATAGTATCCTTACCTAACCTGAAAATGAAAGGCCCAAAATCTCAGAGGTCTAGTGTCAGACCAAGAAATCTTAAGGAGAGAAGAAGAGAAGTTGAAGATGTGATTTTGAAAGTGAAATGGAAGGTTCTATTTATAAGAAAATTTAAGCGTACTATTCCATCTACCCTGTCTCACCTACCAATTTCACCTACCCCGTCTCACCTACCAATTTCACTTACTAGTCTCATCTACTAATATAATCAATTTGCTATTTTAGTTTCCTTTCAATTGAGTCCTTCAGGGAATTCTCTCATATAAAATGTCATTTTTCTCCCAGTTTCTTTCTAGTTTTCTTTTATAAGCAAACCACATTTAGTATTTGACATTTCGATAGTATATATGAACAGTACCGTATCTGCGAATAGTATTATATAGGTGAATATTTCCGTATGCTAGAATAGTAATCATAGCTGGCAAACATATATTTATATTTTATTTTATTTTATTTTATTTTTTACGGGTATTACAATTACAGTTATATATTTTTATGTCAACAAAATTATTTTTATATATTTTATAATTAACTTGGTCTATTTGTTTAATTTTTTTTATCATTGAAGTTAAAAAACCACAACTTATTGTAAACAAAACCAAACAAAATTGTCCAACCAAAACTGAATCAAATCGCTCAAAAATTAAAACTGAATTGGTCAATAATTTTACAAAACTGATTAGCTTGATTCAATTTGGTTAAGGCTAAAAATCGAGCCAAATTGACCTTATAAACACCCCTATTTGATCTTCATTTTCTATCATGTGCTCTATGTGAATTTGTATTGTCACATCCCAAAAATTGAACATGTGAAAAGATACTCTCATTTGATAAAATTCTCAAACATAAGTTATTTACATATATTCTGTAAGGTTTTATATTTAACCTTAATGATTTATTCCACACGACAGAATTATATTCATTTGATAAATAAATATAGGCATACATAATCTGATTGTTTATCTCAACGCAAACCTAGGAGACCTATAGAAAGTACAGAGCATTCCTAATATTCACATTAATAAGTACTGGTATCCCACCAGACAGAAATGGAGAATATTTTCAAGGGGCTTTTAATGTTCAATCGCATACTCTTCTTTCTTGTTTTCTGTATCTGAAAAGATAATTATAGGGAGTGTGAGTTTATTTAAAACTCAATAAGTAAATAATTGTACTGTATAAAATATCAAACGTACAAATACCACATTTACTCATATAATCAATTATCTTATACATCGAGTAGTATGAGACTCTAACCCTTTCAAACTCGTGAATAATATTTCATAGCTATACACCGAATAGTATGGGACTCTAACCCTTTCAAACTCGTATTTATGATTTCATCAATTTACACCGAGTAGTATGAGACTCTAACCCTTTCATACTCGTGCATAAGTTTTCATAGTTATACACTGAGTAGTATGGGACTTTAACCCTTTCAAACTCATGTATTAGATCCCGTAGATCTTTGCTCTTTAATAAAATAGTGAGAATTTATCACATTGTACAAAACCATGAAATAAATTAATTTATACATACTTTTATTCCTTTGAATATCTATAAAAAATATGTCAATCGTCATATACCATCATCTAAAGATTGATTGTTTAATATCCAAATAATATTGTAAATGAGACTTATATTGTACTTTGATTAATAATATCAAACTAGTCTAGCAATGTTATTCACTTACCTTAATATTTGTCCAAATTTACCTTGTTCCACACTAGAATTTGTATAGGAAAATTTTCTAGTAAAAGATATCATAAGAAAAAATAAGAAAGGGAACAAAATCATGAAAATATGCGACATTTTCTGATTGCTACAGTAACGGTCAATGGTCAACGTAACTACAGTAACGGTTCACAAACAGTTACGGTTTACTACAGTAACGGTTCACTACAGTGACAGTTTGCTACAGTACGTTGACCGCTACATTACCGTTGACTGCCGACACTACAGTGACTGTTACAGTAAACTCGAAAATTTCTAGATTTTCCAGTTGCTACAATAACTTCGAATTTTGCAGAAAATCTTCCAAAAAAATTTCATCTTATAATTCCTTGTTTCTAAACCAAAATTTCATCTCTCCTAACTTACTTAACTCAATCTTAACTTAAAAACTTCCAAAACAACTCAAATCCATGAATTATCATCAAAATTTTCAAGAACCAAAATCTCCTCCAATCTTCCACATAAACTGAAATTTAAGGAAAATAAGGAGATTAAAACTTACCTTTGATCTCTACCAAGCTTTTGAACCGAACAATTCTCAAAAACCATACCAAATCTATGGGAGAGTTGAGAGGGGAAGTTTGAAGGTTGAGAGAATTGTGAGAGAGTGAAAATAAAGAATGTAATATCTCAAGAATTTATATGAATATTTAAAGTATAATTTGAAATTTAGTGAAAAATTTAATTACGTGAAAATGTGCTTTTTGAATTAGTGAAGAAAATTTGGGAATAGAAATTTTAATTTTTAATTTAGGAAATTTTTATAAATTCTCAAGGACTAAAGTGAAAAGAAAAGAAAGTATAGAGGACTTTTGAGAAATGACCAAATAAAAACCTGAGAGGAAGAATAAAGTTTATGAAAATGAATTATGAGTCCGGTATCGAAAAGATGATGGATTCGAGGTTAAAGTGGTATTTGAGACATCGAGAGGGATTAAAGTGAACAAATCTTATAAGCTAAGGTGGGTATGAGCGATTTTATCGAAAAAGAAATTAGTGGGGCCCACACATACAATTATTAGTTTTTCTTCTCCTTCTTCCTCCCGAGACTTCATGTTCTTCGTTTATTTCCATCTTCCCTTCTTCAATCATTTCTCAAATTTTCATCCGACGATCTTGTATTTTCTAACCATACTTCCGATTCTCAGGAGTTCTAGAGGTAAAGAGGTAAGTTTTATCTACTCTATTTCTCTTTTTCTCCATTTTCGGACCTATGGAAGAAAATTAAGATTTTGAGTTTTAATGGATGAATTTAAGTGTGGATGTTAATGTAAAACATTCTTAGGTGGTTTATGATGTTATTAGAACAAGAAATTTCGTAGAATTTGGATATTTGAAAAAGTTAGTGTTCTTGATGAAAATTTGAGATTTGAGCTTGGATTGTTGGTAGAAATTGGGGGTTTTGGTGTTAAAACACTCCTTAGACATTAAGGATGAAAACCCATGGAAGAAATCAAAAGAAATGTTATTTTAGATATGATTTTAGGATTTTTGGATAAAGAACACGAAGAACATCGAAAATTTTTCCCAAAAATTACTGTTCACCGAGAAAATTTTTCCAGATTTTCTCGTTACTGTAGCGTTGACTCGGTCAACGTTACTGTAGCATTGACTCGGTCAATGTTACTGTAGCTGCGTTGACCGTTGACTATTATTGTAGCATCAATTTTTTTTTTAATATCGTTGAAAAGCTCTTTGAGTCTAGTTTCTAATGGTATAAGTGTCATTTAGAAATTCATTACCGGTTAGGAGTTATGACTTAAGATGTGAGTAAAGGTCGAGAGTAGTGATAGGAAATTTCTCTATTTTGTAACCCTAATGGTTTTTACCTGGTTACAATAGGGATGATTAGGGCGCAAGGTGGGAGCGCCGAGAGCGTGGAATCCAGGTGAGTAGGCAACCTTGCAAATTTAATTTAATAAATTAGTCAAAGCACAATATAAATCTCATTTGCGTTATTTGTGAAATTGAGAAGATTATCAGTGTGTGTTCAGGTTGAGAAAAAGTATAATATCATTGGAAGGTATTTTATTACCTTTGAGAATTGATTTCTCTAGTTGACTAAAGAACTAGATGTGATTGTTCCTTGAATAAATTGGAACATTTTGTAAGTGAATAACCTTACTAAACTAATGTGATCTTATTAGATAAGGTACAATACAAGTCTTGTTTATAACATTATTGAAGTGAGAAATAATCAATCTCGCTGTTGATAATATATGATGATTGTTATGGTTGATGATAGACATTCAAGGGAATAAAAATATGTGTAAATTCATTTATTTCATAGTAATTATATTGTGATAAATTCTCACTATTTTATTGATGAGCAAAAGATCTACGAGATCTAATACACGAGTTTGAAAGGGTTAGAGTCCCATACTACTCGGTGTATAAATGTGAAAATCTATGCACGAATTTGAAAGGGTTAGAGTCCCATACTACTCGGTGTATAAATGTGAAAACCTATGCACGAGTTTGAAAGGGTTAGAGTCCCATACTACTCGGTGTATAACTGTGAAAATCAATACACGAGTTTGAAAGGGGTTAGAGTCCCATATCACTCAGTGTATAAATGTGAAAATCTATGCACGAGTTTGAAAGGGTTAGAGTCTCATACTACTCGGTGTATAAATGTGAAAACCTACGCACGAGTTTGAAAGGGTTAGAGTCTCATACTACTCGGTGTATAACTGTGAAAATCAATACACGAGTTTGAAAGGGGTTAGAGTCCCATATCACTCAGTGTATAAATGTGAAAATCTATGCACGAGTTTGAAAGAGTTAGAGTCCCATACTACTCGGTGTATAAATGTGAAAACCTATGCACAAAGAGTTTGAGGGTTAAATTCCCAAGTCACTCAGTGCAAGTATTTATGGCATATAATACTATAATTATTTAAAATAAATGATAGATTGATTGTATTAGTAAATGTGGTGTTTGTGCTTATGATATTTTCATGTACAGTTGTTTACTCACTGAGTTATGATAAACTCACACTCTCCATGATTATCTTTTCAGATACAGTGATTGAGAAGAAGAATTTATAGCCTTTAAGGATATACTCCACTTTTGTCTGGTAAACAATTGGTAAGGATTAGGAAACGCTCTGTAATCTAGTAGGTCACCTAGGCTTGGGAGGTTGTATAGTACTGTATAGTGTTTGAAAGTTGAACATTTTCTGAATATGTATACAAAATATCTTTCTTGGAATATTTATGATTCACATAATTATGGATATTAAGAATGTTCACAGAGATTATGGGGTACCACGGAGGTACACCCTAGGTATTTTATGTTTATATCACATGTAAGTTTTGGGATGTGACAAAGAAGATGCGGGAAAGTGAAATGAAGAAGGGAGAGAGAAAGCTAAAAACTTGGTGGGTTAGTTGGATAACCCAATGGGTATCCATACCCATTGTCCAAACCCATTTGACCCAACATACAAAATACCTTAATTAATTCTTCAATTAATTAAATTCAATCATTTTCCCACAAATTCTACTATTCTTAAGAATGTACCCATAAGGTTTAAATATCCAATCCAGTCATTTAACTCAATTTTCATAAATAATATTCAAATAGAATAATTAAATATGAAAATTAAAAATGACAAAAGTAAATAGTTAAAGTAACGTTGTAAAATTCTAAAATACTCTCAAATGAATTATACTCCAAAATTAACGGGTATTACATATATCCTTTACTTGGTAGTTGAAAAAAGTTCATTCTTTTAGTTTATTTCTTGTATTTATGTTTAAAGTTTTAGATTCGCTAAAAATTTGGTTGTTGAACCTTAAGGTGAAAGGTTGTATTTGTTTCCCTGTTGAGTTTCTGTCTAAGTGTAGGAAATAAAAATCTGAAAGTATTGTTCATAAACGAAAAATCAAGGAGGATTATTTTTAAAGGATTTTCTTTGTAATACTCAGACTATTAAAATTTATAAAAATTCTCTTTGCCTTTGTGTATTGGGAGGTGAACGTAAAATTTAAGAAGTTAAGATTTGAACCTCATTAAATTTTGTGTGTTTATCTTTTTCTTTTTACTCTCTATTTTTTTAAAAATATTGGTTTCTTATACTTACATATTCATGAACTGAAGTTTTATTTTTTAAAAAAAATTTCAAAATATACAATTCAACTCATTCCTATTCCCATGTATATTTGAAATAACAAAATAACTAAATACGCAACATTTATTCATTGTTTAAGAAAATATGCCCAACAAAAGACCAAAGCAACAACGTCAATATAAAGGAAAGTTAATTGATATTATTGAAATAATTTAAATTGTATAAGTTAAAGTTTTATTATCACGTTAATTATATTCAGACAAATATAAAAAAATAAGAGAGGTGATGCCACATCACTAGTTAACAAGCCACATGGGCCTACAATGGGTCACATTAGCATTGCTGTTAAGAGAAATACAAACTGGACTAACGTGTATAGTGGTTTTGATTTTAAGAGACTAAGGGATATAGTGGGTATTTTTGAGGGAGTTAATAGTTTTTCAAGGAATAAAATGTGAGTTTAGTTATATAAATATCCATCTTGTTTGTGGTTCAACTCATCCTAGTTTTATTATTTTAAAGTTATTATATAGTATTTCAAAAACAAAAAATAAGAAATAAATAAATAAAAATTTCTCCATAATCTAACTATATATATATATATATATTTATAGTGATATGTATTGATTTACTGTTGTTAAAACAGATACCCAAATAACGGGGCATCCGTATGTTGTACAAATAACAACACATACGTCAACACCTGCAATGGCATACTGTTTTGTCTTTTAGTCTAAAGCTACAGAGAAAGATCGGAGACCATACCATAACGAAGCACCTAACTTGCCCTTTATCCCTGCAACAGAAACAGCTTCTTTAAGCTTAATTATCACTACTCAGTCTTTAAGCTTGATATCATCTCTCAATCTGTCCCCATTTAGATCTCAGAATTGTTTATCAAATAGGTGATTAACCATTTCCGAAGCAATATAAGATTTGCTTATTGATTGATTGGTTGATTTATTTATTTGCGTGTTTTCATCTCTGAAAGTTTGGTGTGGTTCCTGTATTTGTTGTCTGTCGTTGCTGCTTTCGTTATGGTCTTCAACTTTCCGTGAGTTGGAAGTATCCAAAATTGAATTACTTCTTTATTTTATTTATTAATCTGGTTGTTGTCAATTTTTCTAATTCAGCGTTTGGTGGGAGAAATTTTAATTTCCTGGATCTCTCTTCTTCTATAAAATGGATCTCTGACCATGATTTGTTCAGATCAGAGCTGAGTTTAGGGATTCCTTGGTTTGATCGTTGCCTAAGTTCGAGATCAGGTCCATTACGACTATCTCTGACTCTCTTCTTATGCTTGTTCCCGACCAAGTTGTCCGTCACTATCTCAGGGCTATCAGCTCTGCATCAAATATTTTGAAACCACTTTATTTGATTTTTAATCTCTTGCTACCCCATTCAGTGCTGTTCGTAGAAGAATTGAGATAAAATGAGTGTCGGAAATTGACTGTTTGGAAAATCGTGCAGGAACTGAATTTCACAGTTTTGAACAATGGCAGCTAACTCTTCAAATGGAGAACAAAAGGCAACAAAGCCACCTCCCCTGCCATCACCTTTGCGCTTTTCGAAGTTTTTTCAGGTGAAATATCGCCATATCTTATGGAGATTTCATGTCAATTCGACCCGGTTGTTGGCATTTCTTTGTCTTCGAGCAGTTATTAACATTTATTATAGATATAATGCTCTGAGTATGATTTCTTAAAACGTGAAGTTGTCTATTTGCTATTGCTAATGACGATAGTCCTGAGTCCTGACAGTATCTCTCAAACGATTCTTTTCAAATGTACTATGCTTCTGGTTGCAAGCTTCGCTTATTTGCTCTTATTATTGAATCTAGTAAATTGGTGCATTTTCTTTTTGCTGGAAACATGAATGCGTGAATATTCTGACCTCTCAAAACGTGGATGGATGTGGAGGTTCCATGTTATAAATTTTTGTATATTATAGACTAAACAAAGCACTCTCTTCTTATTGTATATTCGATTGCATTGTTTAATCTTTCAGTCTGTCAATCGTGCTAATAATAGAGAAGAGGGGAAAATCAGGAATAAGTCTGTCGGATTTTTCCAGGAGGATATCAGACTTGCTTATCCCGATCTTTTGGTCTATTAAAGATTTTTCCATTTTCACTAATTTATGCCCCCTTACCTATAATCTCGCAAAATTATGGTTAGATGTGTACCTTTTGTGCACATGACATAATATTCCATCTTGTAAACAGAAAGGTACTTTTGCCAGTATTAGTTGTTTTATATGATTGATTTGTTAAGTTTGTGATGATTTTTTGTTTTACCAATATTTCCCTTGTGCCTCAAACAGTCCAATATGAGAATTCTGGTCACCGGAGGAGCTGGATTTATTGGCTCTCACCTAGTTGACAGGTTGATGGAAAATGAAAAAAATGAGGTTAGCATGTCCAATATCTTTCTGTACACAGCTATCAAGTTTATTAATGATGCGATAAATTTTATAGAAATGGCACACCTTAGTTTGACAATAATAAAATTTTGGTACATTATTGTTTGCTTGTTAGGTAATTGTTGTTGATAACTTCTTCACTGGATCCAAGGACAACCTTAAAAAATGGATTGGTCATCCAAGATTTGAGCTCATCCGTCATGGTATATTTTCATTTTTTAATCAAAACCAATCATCCACTGCCTGACATTGCTGCATTTTAGTTGCAACTGAAATGCAAATTCTCATTCTCCCATTTTGTCATATATGTTTGGCCTTAGTCTAGCCAGTAAATGGTCTTCTAGGCTGTGAAGGACCATGCAACAGAAGCTTGTTGGTTATTAAACCTAATATCAAAATGAATGATATGTGAACCATTCTGAATCAATTGTTAGTGAAGATCAGCTGGCTCTATTATACTGTACTCTCACATGGCACAACATGAATGATGATGCTTTCACATGCAATGGGCCACTGAGTTTTCTGTGCTTCTCACTGGCTTTAAATCTTTTCTTGAATAATTATGGATGTTGACATGTGTATCTCTTATTTTGCCTTCTGTCTAGATGTAACCGAGCAATTATTGATCGAGGTTGATCAGATCTACCATCTTGCTTGCCCTGCTTCTCCGATTTTCTACAAATACAATCCTGTCAAGGTGAGATTTTAGAGTTGTCTTTGGTGTTTTCTGTCATTTACCATATGTTTACCACATATTCAAATTCCTATCAACTGCATCGCTTGCTCACTCTCTCCTTCTTCTCACCCTTAAATTGTTCTGATTTCATGAGGCTTTCATGTATATCATTATCATTGGCTGAAAGTTCTATCAGTCCAATGAACCTTGAGAGTATCTGATGGTTAAGAAATCTTTACAGACAATAAAGACAAATGTTATTGGAACACTGAATATGCTTGGGCTTGCAAAACGAGTGGGAGCAAGGTTGGGAACATTTTATCATTTTTTCTTCATTTCATAGTCTAATTTGATACCATCAGTTGGTTTCAACAATTTGTGATCTTATTTGACAGGATTTTGCTTACATCTACTTCAGAAGTATATGGGGATCCTCTTGTGCACCCACAACCTGAAAGCTATTGGGGCAATGTTAACCCTATTGGTACATCTTTGTCGTAATCCAAACAAATCTATGACATATAAAATGGGATATCATTATTTCTTCAATAGCCAATTATGATTCAGCAGAGTTTCTGGTAACATATAGAACTGAAACACATATTCACTGTTTAATCTGTGTACTTCAAAGTGGTTTTTCATTTCTAAGTGAAGAAACATGTTATTCATTAATGAACGTAAGAAGCTAAAAATTACATTTGAATACTTCTCTTTGGGTTATTTAGATAAGACAAATGACAATCATATAGACATTCATTTTTATATAGGCCATCCCTGTACTCTTATTTTGACCTGTAAATTTGTCTGTGAAGCTTTTTTTCTAGCTATACTTCATTCTTGTGCTGTGAGGTACACCTGAGTTACATGCTTTGTGTGATATTGTGATAGGAGCCGAAAATTAAAACAGAGAACACAGAGAGTAGAAGGGTCTTACTAGAAGGAAATCTTAAATCACTTTGACTGCCATTAAGAGAAGTCTAGTCGAGAAGACAAATCTCCAACAATAACAACGGACAATATTTCCAAGATAACAGCGTAAGCTAATCATAGGGATATTTATAACCAACAGCAACAACCCAATAAAATAGGAAATCATGAGAACATGGCAGAATTAAACTAACAGACCTAAAAACTAGGGAAACATTATCCATAACAACTAATGGTCCTAGAAAACAGGAAATCATGGGAGTAAGGATAGGATTTGTTCAGATAATGGCTGTGACCGAGTCATAGTGTATCTGCAGATTGAATTGGACTTGGTCAATGCTATGCTTCTTCCAGTTCTTTCGGTATTATGTTTTCGGGGGGATTTTGGGCTGTGTAATGTATTAAATATTTTTTATGAAAGTAAAAGAATGTATTTCGTTAAACCCATGATGGTAAATCTAACTACAAAATATTTTCATCACAGGAGTTCGGAGTTGCTACGATGAGGGGAAGCGTGTGGCAGAAACTTTGATGTTTGATTATCATAGGCAACATGGAATAGGTAATGTCTTGTCTTTATTTTATTTTAAGTACCTTCTCCACATTGGACAGTGATGCAAGTTCAGGTTTTCCTTTGTTGCCAACTCCATGATATATTTACTTCCAACTTATCACAGAAATACGCATTGCTAGAATCTTTAACACATATGGACCACGTATGAACATTGATGATGGGCGTGTTGTCAGCAACTTTATTGCCCAAGCACTTCGGTAAGTCCTTCAACTTTACAGTGTTACTATGAGATTAAATCTACTATTAATATTTTTGCACGCTTCTCAATAAAAAAAGTTTATATCTCAAGGAAACATCAGTGCACTTTTATTAGCTAATCAATAAGTTTATTCTGACAGTAGTAGTTGATAATCTCTTTAAACAGGACATGTGAATATGTGTTTGATGGGCATCCTGTTTGTGTGCTGTCATTTCTCACATAATCATTTTTGTGTTATAGTGGTGAACCCCTGACTGTCCAACTTCCAGGAACACAAACTCGCAGTTTCTGCTATGTCTCTGACATGGTATATAGGAAATGGTTACTTTTCATTTGTGTTTGTTGCCTATGATTTACTAGTGGTGATCTGACTATAACATTGTGTTTGAAATTTACAAGGTTGATGGTCTTATCCGTCTCATGGAAGGGGAAAACACTGGTCCAATCAACATTGGAAACCCAGGTTACTTTTCTACTGCAAGCCCTTTATTATCTTTCACCCACCTCAGTTGCTTACCGGCAATGTTTACTTTTCAGGTGAATTTACGATGATCGAGCTTGCTGAGACAGTGAAGGAGGTCAGTTATAAGCCTCTAATTATTTTCAAATATCGTTCGCCTGCCTTGTGGTAGTCTATGTCTATTATTTTTTTCCCCTCTCTATTTTAAGCATAAGCTCTGAATAGAGTGTATGTACAATATGCGTCAATAAAATAAATATAAATGCAGCTGTGGTATAACAAAAAAGTTGTTGGTGAAATATTTGAATACTTTGTGGGTGGTCTTGCAGCTTATCAATCCAGCAGTGGAGATAAACATGGTGGAGAACACTCCTGATGACCCTCGACAGAGAAAACCAGACATTACAAAAGCAAAGGAATTGCTGGGTTGGGAACCAAAGGTCAAGTTACGAGATGGCCTTCCTCTTATGGAAGAAGATTTCCGTCTGAGGCTTGGTGTTGATAAGAAGAATTAGACTCAACTTTTTGTCCCTTCATGTCATCATATATGCTGGATAGTTAATGTGACGAATCTGTCAGTTTACAAAATTTTCAATCAGAAGATACCGAGTTTGGAAGTTCCTTGAATTTGTATTGCATAGTTAAAACTTGAACATGGACTTGTCCTCCTTGTTTTGTGCCCCTTCTCTTTTGTTTGTCAACTGCAGTATGATTTCCTATTTGTTCCAAATTTTCCTATTGGAAATATATTGAGTTCAGCTTTCTTATTTAACCAGCACTTTTAAGCTTTATTTAGCTTTCTTAATACTTTGTGCTTCAAGTTGTCCAAGTCAACAACAAAAAGGTGAACCCAAAAAAAAAAAAAAGAATTTAAACTTCATGTCATGCCAAACTATAATATATATATATATATATATATATATATATATATATATATATATATATAGATGAATTTACAATTGATTCCTTCATATGACATACCCATATACATACATATACATACATATATATATATATATATATAAATTCATCACTAATAAATCATGCAAACATTTCCCGTATGTCAGTCTCTTTAGGTAGTGTTTGGGTATATGGTTATCTTAATTTGGTAAGACTTGAAGAATTTAACATATTTGTTAAGTTTAAATATTTTATAAATAAAGTTTTAGGGATTAAAAGAAATCAAATTTTTATATTACAAAATGTTGCTTAAAACTCAAGATTACTCTTCGGCACAATGTTGTCTTTACATTGATGTACCAGGTTTTATTTTGGTTAGGAGATACTAGGACGTCAAGGAAGAGTGGCAAAAAATTTTGGTCTTATTTATTTATTTATTTATTTATAAAAGGTATTAATTTTACCTGAATTGTTAATATCATCTAAATCAATCACTTATGAAAAATACTAAATTGTAAGAACATGTAAATGATAACTCGTTAGATATTATCGGCGTGTAATTTTAAAATTTCAATTCCAATCTTCATGTTTAGAGTAAATTTTAATTTCATCCTTATATGTACAGTAACTTTTAATTTTGTTTCACTTATTTATAAGAAGTGTCAACTCCATCACAAATTTTTAAATTAATTAATTAATTAATTACTTTTGTTGTTGTCTATATACCAACTTTTCTATTTTTTTAACACTGTTATATACCATAATTCAAATAAACCAAAAAATTACATTGATGGAAAATGTAGTCTAAATCATTATCTTTTTTTTATTAATTTTAAAGTATGTTATTTAAATCATTGATGGAAGATTTTAACATATTCAAACATGCAGACGATAACTCATTTCACATTATAAACATGTAATTTTAACCAAATAAATGACAATTTGAGGTGGAGAATACCATTACCTTTAAAAATAAGCTAATTTGACGTATTTACTTTTATTTTAATTGTACCCTCGCTTGATTCCTCACTTGGTAGAAACTTGAACTATAATTTTCTATTGTCACATGGTAATAAGATTGTGATTTCAATTATGTTATCTCTTATTGTTGTGATCCTTTTTTTTTAAAGCTTTCCACAAATATTCTCTAATAGAAGTAATTATCTTTAAGGTATTGTCTCTTTCCATTAAACTTAATTTTCACTATTTTGTAAAACTAACTCATTTCATTAAATTTAACCCCATTAATTTAGTACTGTAATATTTGCTACATGTTAGGTCGTCTTTATTTTTATTTTTTAATAAATCATAAAAAAGTGTTTAAAGTGACCAATCAAATTATTTTTAAATTGGTAAAATTAGAAAATAGAATAGTTGGTACATAGAAAATTAAAAAAAAAAGTAAAAACTTCATTCATTTCAAAAAATTGAAATAAAATTGACATTTTTATCAACAAATAAAATAAAATTAATACTTACCCTATATGAAGAACTAAATTAAAAACTTGCCTAAACATAATGAACAAAATTAAAACTTAAAATTACCCGTCCTTGTCCACCTGTTCAAACTTATCAGTCAAGAAAAAAAATTAACAGACTTTGTAAATTAATAAAATAAAATTGACAAAAAAACACGTGACGTGAAATCACGTAAGCAACAAAACAATACATTTGGTTGATACAGTAAAGTAAACAGAAGCGCTATTATATTGTTCAGTTACCACTTGCTTGTAAGAGTAGCTATGGGCTCAATATATTTAATTTTAATTTTTAGATAATTTAATTTAATTTAATTTAAATTGAATGATTTAATTTTAAATTATTTTATTTATAATAATTTATAATTTATAATTTTAATAAAATGTATATAAATATTAAGAAAAAAGAGGCCTAATTAATTAAAATATATAAAAATAATTTTGTTGACATAAAAATATAATATTATATATATATATAATATAATATAATTTTTTTATATAATGTTAGTTCGGTACCAAACTAAATTAATAATTGAACTGAACTAATTAAAATTTATATTTTTAAAACCGAGTTGGACATCTTTTCTTTTGTTTAGGTCGATTTTTAGTTAGTTTGATTTGGTTAGTTGGTTTGATTTAGTTTTAAACAATCATACTTGCTAGTATATTAAGCTATTGAGTCAATTAAAATTTAAAATTTGAAATTTGTATAACCAGTCATTGGGTCATCTTAAATACACTGCCTATTTTCATTTGAAATTTAAAATTTGCATAATCATTATATAACGAATTGGTCAACTTGCTAAAATATTCAAGAAGGATGTTGTAATAATACACAAGAGTGCAATTAATGCGCAAGAGTGTAACTCTTATGTTTCTCGAGAAGTATAACATATCCAACTGAAATTTATTGGTTATAAAATTAGTGTATTAAAGATTATCAAATTTTCAAGGCCATTAGAAGTAAATAATCCTATAGCACCCCACTTGGATGAAAAAAAAAACAAAATTGAATATGACCAAATTTAAAAATGACATGACACATATGATAAACAATTAGATAACTGATAACGTGTAATTAAAAGAATCTAACATAGAAAAATTGTGAGAGATGATAGTTTTAACCAACTTTATTAATTACTGAAAGTAGAACTGTTTTATTATAATATATTGATTTATTTATATATTGATTATTAGCCCCCCCGCCTCCCGGGCGATTCCTCACTTGTATAAACTGGAACTATAACTTTCTATTGTCACATGGCGATAAGAGTGTGATTTCAATTATGTTATCTCTTTTATTGTGATTTATTGTGATTTTTTTTCGTTTCTTTTTTTAAAGTTTTTCACAAGTATTATCTAATGAAAACAATTATATCTTCAAGGTATTATCTCCTTCCACTAAACTTGATTTTACTATTTTGTGAAAAACTAACTCTTTTAATTAAATTTAACTTCCATTACTTTAATATTGTGATATTTGAAACAAGTTAGCTAAGAAAAATATTATTATATTAGTAACATTAGAAAATAGAATAGTTGGTACATAGAAAAAAAAAAAAGAAGTAAAAACTTCATTCATTTCAAAAAATTGAAGTAAAATTGACATTTTTATAAATAAATAAAATAAAATTAATACTTACTCTATGTGAAGAACTAAATTAAAACTTGCTTAAACATAGTGAACAAAATCAGAACTTAAAATTACACGTCCTTATCCACCTGCTCAAACTTATCAGTCAAGAAAAAAGTTAACAAACTTTGGACATTAATAAAATAAAATTGACAAAAAAACACGTGACATGAAATCACGTAAGCAACAAAATAATACATTTGGTTGGCTCAATAAAGTAAACTGAAGCGTTATTGTCTTCTGTTACCACTTGCCAGTTGGAGTGGTCATTGGTATAATATGGTTTAAGTTTGAGTCTTAATTAAATTAAATTGAATTTATTAATTTTTTAAAATTATAAATTTATTTAGTTTGATTTTAAATAATTTTATTTACAATAATTTTTAATTTTTAATTTTTAATATTAATAAAATGTATATAAATATAAAAAAATAGATCAAATTAATATATATATATATATATAAATAAAATTTTATTGATATAAAAATATAAAAATATAATATTGTATATATATAAAATATAATTTTTTATATAAAATTAGTTCAATATTAAACTAAATTAACAATTAAAATGAACTAATTAAAATTTATATTTTAAAAATTAATCTAAATTTTTTTTAATTTTAATCAATTTAGTTTAAATTAGTGAATTTGATTTAATTTTGATCACATGAATGTCCACTACTTGCCAGCATATTGAGCTGTTGTGTCAACTGCCAGCCTGTCATTCCGGTGTCCAGTTTGCCCCCAACTAGCAATTGTGGGTTCACGTAACTCATGTTAGGCCACGTGGCAGTTTCGAAACACGTAATCTTTCGCTGGCACTGAATAGTGCAGTAGTAGAACTGTAGAAGGATTCGGTTTCGTCTGGCCCATATTATAATATTTTGGACGTTAATCTCTTTCAGATAGAGTTTTCCTTAGCCTCAACTTCCTTAATTAATAATAAATTAAAACTATGATGTGCCGATCGATCCCTTACCCGCAAATCATTCCCTTATTATAATATCTGTTGCAGATTTGATTTCCAAATCTTGTAACCCAACAAACGTTTTCATTGAGAACCCCATTCGGAGCTCTCTTGATCGGGTAGGTAGATCCTTACAGATACAAACTCTAATGCTGGGTTTTCGCATGTTACTTAATGATGACGGGAACAGTTTGGTGTGATTTCCATTACTGTTGTTGTTGGCTAGCAGCTTTCATGATGGCCTTCAACTTTCCGTGAGTTTGAAGGCTTCGAAATTGAATTGATTTGTTGCGAGTTTTCGTTTTATTTTTAGTTTTAACGTTTGGTGAATTCTTGAAATTTTGGCTCCTAATCTATATAAATGCGTCTGTCATAAAGGAGATTTCAAACTAGAAGAGAAGTTAGGGTTTTGAGTTGGTCCTCTGTGAAGTTCGCGATCAGGTCTATTACCGTTCTTAATCTGTCTCTTGGTTTCTTCTACTAGCTGTTGGACTTGTTTGTTTCGGTCTCGTCGCACCCATCCAGCGCAGCTATTGACCTTCTTGTTAATATATTTGTAACCAGATTGCTTTATTTTTGATAAATTTGATATCTCGTCAATGTGTACGTGCATACAAGAGTGAAATAAATTGACCACTTGGAAACTCGTGCAGGAAATTTTAGAGATTCTGACAATGGCGGCTAATTCTTCTAATGGATCTCACCAAACACCGTCGAAGTTACCACCCCCGCCATCTCCATTGCGTTTCTCCAAATTCTTTCAGGTTGAATTGTTGCATCTGCGAAACAATTCGCTATTTTCTTGCCACATTGTCACTCCCATTATTGCTAATTTGTTGTTTGGATCGTGCTAAGCGATATATGCTTGTTCAGTCGTTACTGTCATGTTTGGCCTTTAGGTAGATGTAAGCTCTTAGTATTGATTTAGTACCATTTGATCATGACTTATAAGTAGAGATTTTGTGTACTTCCAGATGGGCATAGTGCCTGCATTGTTTCATAATATGATTATCCCTATTAAGCTTTGCATGTTTGTCTTTAGATTTAGACTTTTGTCCATGTCTTATTCAAACTTTTATTGTTGTTCATATGTTCGTTATGAAATCACTCTGCAAATGATTATATTCTATTTCTACTTGAAATACCAATAACACGAGAGTGGAAATTCCTGACTTCGGAGAACACAAATCACATTTACCTATTACTTTGCATAACCATTGTTCAGAAGTTTGTTTATGGAAACATAATTGCATCTTATATCAATTGATTGAAAAATTGCCTATGATTGTAAATAGAAGGACTTTGCCTGAATTACTTGTTTTATGTAATCACTTTTTTGTCAAGATGTCTTGTTTTACCTATATTTCTTTGTCAACAGTCCAACATGAGAATTTTGGTCACTGGAGGAGCTGGATTCATTGGCTCTCACCTAGTCGACAGATTGATGGAAAATGAAAAGAATGAGGTTAGCGTGTGATCTTTCTACTTATATTGTCGTAGTCATCAAGCATGTGATAAAATAGGTGCAGCGTATGGAATTGATTATGGTTTCTACTTTCTATGCCTTAATCAGGTAATTGTTGTTGATAACTACTTCACTGGATCCAAGGACAACCTCAAAAAATGGATTGGTCATCCCAGATTTGAGCTTAAACGTCATGGTATTGTCTTTTTTTTTTTTTTTCGTTCTCTCTCTAGTCAATCCATGCCCACAAGTTTGTCTAATAGATGATGATACAGTGGAGGTTAATTTTTCTTTTTCTCTCATTTGGTAGTTTATGTTTGAACTTTGACCTCTAGGTGAACCTGATTTCTGTTAAATAAAATGCTGTGAAGGTTCATGCAACTAATATAAGCTTCATGCTTGTTACACCAAACAAAGTAAAGCAATTGATATTTTTACTGTTTCTTGATCAGCTTTTAGGATGCTGTAATCAGGGAACATGAATAATGACGCTGTTTTCTGTACTTAGTATTTTGACTTCCATGTTGCCTTTAAATCCACTGTGGATAAGTGATGCTGATCTTTTACATTTTGACCCCTTTTCAGATGTCACGGAGCCTTTGTTGGTTGAGGTTGATCAGATTTACCATCTTGCTTGCCCTGCATCTCCTATCTTCTACAAATACAATCCAGTAAAGGTATACTTTTTAAGAGTCTTCTTTACCTTTTTATCATTTACCCTGTGCTTGCCAAATAAGTATGTTGGTTTAAATTTTAAACTATTCAGGAATTTTCTTTCGAAGTCTGTTGCTTGCTCTAGCACTGTCAATTTGGCTTGTGCTCACCCGCTTATGGGCGGGCTTAGGTTTTGCATTTTAGGCCCGTTCAACCTGCAGTTGATTTTATTTTATTTACAAAATTTCACTTTATCACTCTTTTTAGATATGAAAACTTTTATAATTTTTTTAATGAAAAATATAAAACACATTAAAACTTGCGTTCTATTTTGCCCAACTTATGTTACTGTCTTGCCCATTTAAAATTTGCATATTTGTACTTGCACTCTGAAGATCCGTGGTCACCAGAAAAGAGTAAGATTGTCCTACATGTATATCTAAGCTAGTGTAGCTCTGTTAGAAGTAGATTATGGTTCTGATCTTGAAATTGAGACTTGTTGATACTCCAACATTGTGGACACGGTAAGTTTTCCCTGTTCACATTATCAGCACAGTGTCTCATCCAATATATTGCATTATCATTAAGCTTGTAATGTAAGCCATTATATATTGATGCTTCAGTAAAGATGTCAAGTTAACTTCAAGCATTATCACCAAGTATAAAACACACTACATGAGGAGTACTGATCAAATGACCTGAAAAGGCTACATTTTACCCTTCGAGTTTAAGCTTGATTGCAATTATAAAAATTACTGAAGTTTTTACTAAAAATTATAAATTGTCTTTTAATATAAATTACTAAAGTTTCTATGGAAAAGAAGTAATATTTAATTAGTTAAATATAATCATTTTTAAAAGTAGCCTACATGACGACCCTTTTAGGCCGTAGTCACATGCGGGTGGGCGTGAGCATTAAAAAATTGCCTATTTAATAAACAAGCTGAGCCAGCCTATTTGACAGTTGCTCACTGCTCTAAGTTGGTTTATTAGTATAAAAAGCTGAAACCCCTCTCTCTCTCTCTCTCTCTCCCCCTTCAAAGTAACTTGATGTTGATTCCAATACATGTTGTCATAATCTGTCCTTGTATTTTTATCAAGCTCATGTGGTGATTGGTCGACAGTCAGCTGTCTGGCGATACTTGAGAGACTAATATTTAAGGAAATGATGATTTCACAGACAATTAAGACAAATGTGATTGGTACGCTGAACATGCTTGGGCTTGCAAAGCGTGTTGGAGCAAGGTTGGGATTTCTTTTTTAAAATTATTATTATAAAGAAGGATTCATAATTTCAACTGCTTCCATCTATTGGTCTCAATCATTTGTTATTTTATTGACAGGATTTTGCTTACGTCAACTTCAGAAGTATATGGGGATCCTCTTGAGCATCCGCAACCTGAAAGCTATTGGGGCAATGTTAACCCCATAGGTACATGTTTATCTCTGACTTAAATTGAACTGTTGTCTTCTTAAATTGAATTATTGCTATTTTCTATATTGTATACTGCACTTTAATGGAGATGTTTGATGTTTAAACTATGAAGACCTACTTCCTTATTTATTTTTTGTACTACAAAGTGAATTATTGATTGAACTTTCCTTTCACGAACAGGAGTTCGGAGCTGTTATGATGAGGGGAAGCGTGTGGCTGAGACTTTGATGTTTGATTATCACAGGCAGCATGGACTAGGTAATTGCTTTTCTTATTTTTCCTATAATTGCTTCATTGTTAGAGGGATATGGCTTTTTGAATATTCCTTTGTTAATGCCTTGAGGTGTTCATGTCCTTTCACTGTAGAAATACGCATTGCAAGGATCTTTAACACATATGGACCACGCATGAATATTGATGACGGGCGTGTTGTCAGCAACTTCATTGCTCAAGCACTTCGGTAAGTGCTTTACCTCTTTTATGGTATATTACGTTTGCTATGATGCTGTTATTTCTGCATGACTTGTTTATATCTAAAGAAAGCATTTTTGCATTTCTATAAAAATATTTATCCCTTCTATTCTGATAGTAACATTTGCCCCCATTGAAACTTTTTACCTGTATTCTTGATGAGTTAATTAATGAGCATGCTGATTCTCGCTGGATCAGTTGTTAATTCAGTTATCTTAATATTAAAAAATTGGTTGACTTCTATCTAAAAAATTATGAAATTGGTTGACTGCCTATGACTTCTTTTTCATTTTTTGCCCATTTCTGTATTGATGCCATCCTTCACTTTTCACTTAATCGTTTGTGCGTTGTAGTGGTGAACAATTGACAGTCCAATCTCCCGGAACACAGACTCGCAGTTTCTGCTATGTCTCTGACCTGGTATATATAAAACTTATTCACCGTTTGTTTTTGTTTCATTGAATTACTGGCAGTAATATGATATAAGTATATTTTTTTGTTTGAAATCTCTCAGGTTGATGGCCTTATCCGTCTCATGGAAGGGGAAAACACTGGTCCAATCAACCTTGGCAACCCAGGTTACTTTTCTACTGCAAGACCTATATTAAGTAACTTTTGTCCAGCCACGTTCCTTACAAAGTATGTTTACCTTTTCAGGTGAATTTACAATGATCGAGCTTGCTGAGACGGTGAAAGAGGTCAGTTAAAAGCCTTTAGTTATTTTCAAATACTGTTCACTTACCTTGTGGTTGTCTTGTTTATATTCTTCTTTTCATTTCAATCTTAATCTCAGAATAGAGGGATTTCAAAGCAACACTTTGATTCAAATTTATAAATATATTTTTTGGGAAGATTGTGTATGTGCAGTATGCAGTCAACAAATACTATATATTGGGCTGTGGTATGGTGATAGAGTTCTTGGCGCAATATTTGAAGTTAATGCTTTTTTTGTGGCGGCTTTTGCAGCTTATTAATCCAAATGTGGAGATAAAGATGGTGGAGAACACTCCCGATGATCCTCGTCAGAGAAAACCAGACATAACGAAAGCAAAGGAGTTGCTAGGTTGGGAACCAAAGGTCAAGTTGCGGGATGGCCTTCCTCTTATGGAAGAGGATTTCCGTCTGAGGCTTGGGGTTGATAAGAACTAAAATCTACTTCTATTTGCTCCACATATCTTGTCAAAGTAGATAATAAGTTTGGATTGAGTCCATCCTTTTTTCCCCTCAATTTTCATGATTATAATACTTAGGAAGTTAAGTCCATTTGAGTTTTCGCGTCCGAAGTAATCACAGTAGTTAAAGGTCTTCGTCTAAAATTCATGTTGCTCCAAGTTTTGTCTTTGGTGTGATTATTTCGAGTTGAAATTCTTATTGATAAGACTCTGAACTTTATCTATAAAATTGTGATCTTTCATCAGTTATGCTTCATAATTGTGATCTTTTATAGCAATAAGCTATGCCTTTTTTTTTTTGTTCCCTTTAAATTGCATCTAAATTAAGTCAATTGTCTGAATCAGAACAGTTGGCCTGTCCTGCATCATAAGGGGCCAGGGGCCATTAATCAAATTAAAGTTAATATAGGATGAGAGACAGAATCTTGAGGGGAAAATGTATACCGAAATATTGCAATTTTAGCATTGCTGCCACAACTAGCTTTGAGGCATCAA
Organism: Biancaea sappan; assembly: GCA_037074585.1. NCBI lineage: Eukaryota > Viridiplantae > Streptophyta > Magnoliopsida > Fabales > Fabaceae > Biancaea > Biancaea sappan. The sequence goes on along the minus strand of CM073491.1, from coordinate 92,105,383 downwards.
ATATCTAATAGATGAAATGACATTAACGCAAATATGATGTTTTGGACCTCACAAAAGAGATATGTCTGTTATAATCCTCAATAACGGCATGACTACCTTTCTTTAACGTTTTGGAAGTTTTCCCTTCAAGTTGTGAGGCACATTATGACAAATCTTCAACTCAGCTTCATAATTTTTATTTTTTATTTTTAAGTTTTGCGACAATTAGACTGAAAAATTTTATGCTAACTATATTTCACTTTTGGCACTGTGCGTGTGCGTACTATATGTACATACATGTGATAAACTGATAATATATATTTGATTCGATCCACCATATACACACACACTCGTCAAGAGATGTATACTTTCAAGAACTATGTTCAAATAACTCATAAAAATGCAGTGCTTTAGCTGAATTTCTTACTACGTTACTCAAAAAAACAATCCATTTTAACAGATTTGATTCTTATTTGATAGTTCTGTAATTGATATAATTCATAAATTTTATCGCCCTTGCATATTATTGGATTAAGCAAAAGACTAACGGGTAGCAGCAGCAAAGTTAATTGCATTACCAATAATCATAGTTTTAAAAATTGGCTTGGTCACTCCTCCAAGCTATTTTTTGAATTATTGAATTAATTGTTGAGTCGGAGAATATATATATATATATATATGCTGATAAATAAATACTAAAATATGTAAAAATAATAATTCATATGTAAATTTAACAATCAAAATATTTTAAAAAATATATCTTAAAGTAATTTTAGCACATAAATATAATATTTAATAAATAAATAAATAATTATATATTCTTTATAGTGCTTTGTTACTTAGTGGAGTTTTTTGCGTTTTCTTTCTCGAAAGGAACTACTACGTAGGTGCTGTTCATCCTGTACGATCTAACGGTAAAAATGCAATGTCACCGTTATTAATGTTAAAGGATCTAATTCCGTCTTTGAGTTTTATTATGTATAACCCTGTGTCTCTCAATAACAAAATTTTCTTTTCTTTCTCTATCTGACACGGATCACTATGTTCCACTCTTCTGATATATTCTATGGACTTTTCTACTGACGCTATCTGGTGCTACAAAATTTTCTTTTCTTTCTCTATCTGACACGGATCACTATGTTCCACTCTTCTGATATATTCTATGGACTTTTCTACTGACGCTATCTGGTGCTACATAGTATTGGGGGTAGTTCCATATCCTGAATCGCTTTCTGTCGGATGGTCTAATCTGAAAGACTGCCTTCAGGCCGTTTCCCTTCATGTCCAGCCTTTTTAATTTTTTTTTTTTACCATCAACCCACGAGATCGTATCCTGTTTTTCTATTGAAGTTCTGTTGCCTTGATTGTAAAGGTTTTTTACATGGTAAAAGAAATTCTTTTTATTCGAAATGATTTCCTTATTGTATTCAAATTTGTGACTTTTATGCTTATGGTGTATTGATGTTGTTGCTACTCTTCTGGACACTTCGCAAGTTCTTTGTGAGGTGATTTTCGTGTTCAAGGTGTTGTTGCTGTGAGCTTCACTTAACAATTCAAAAAATGCAAGTGATAACAACCCCACATGGCAGGATCTTTGGACCTCTTATTCATAACAGATAACATGCAAATCTTGAACCTTTTTTTTTATTTTGGCATACAGAATGTTAAAGCCTAGTTTCTCGGTGAGATTAGTTAACAACGTGGCTGAATCTTCTCTTTCTTTTCACAAAAGAAACATTCTCTCTGGGCCACCAAAGCAAAGCTCATGCAATTTGGTTTTGTCTACATATTTTGCTGTCATAAATTTGTCTTGACTTGCCTAATAGATTTAGACCTTTTTCCCTAACTTCTTGCTGATTCCTTATAGCCTTACCTCAATATACCTTGTGTCCAAAACCTATCATTGTGCTTATAAAAGCTTATCGTTTTGGCCTAACACTGGCCGTCTTCAGTCTACACTCTACAGTATATTCGCAATGTCGAATCCTCCTGTATCTACCATGCCAGTTTCCCTTGTGTTTTTCCGGTTGGGGTATCCAACTAGCAAATAGCAATCAAGAAACAGACAGTAGATAGAGAAAAGAGGGAACTCCTATGTCTGCTGACTACCATATGTCCATGCTCATTCTTTGGATGCGTTGGTCCCTACAACTTGTTATTTGGCTGGTCCAACCCAATATCATTATCACGGTTCTATCAAATGCAATTATATCAACAGGAAGTTTCATTCAAGTGGAATACTGAAGCTTATCTGTAATTAGCCCTTGCTTTAATTTTGTTCCAGGGTTACACACAAGAGAGCGACAGGAGGAGACAAGTGAAAGATTTTGCAAGCTGTTCTGCTGGAGTCATGTATGTGCTGTGAATTTCAGTTGGCTGGTCCTGTGTTTGAATATAATCAGCGTATCTCCTTTCTGTCTTCTGTGTTAGCTGAAAAGCTGTTTAGATGTGAATCATAAGATAAAGAAATTTTTTCTCGAGCTCTGATAAAGTTGAAGAAAACCAATGTGGATGCTTGGCAATTCATTAAGCACATCTTATACATTATTGCGGATATGTTGTGCTGATGATCACAAGGGTCTTCTTTATGACATTATGAGAACTTGAAAGACTTGAATATGAATGTAAGGTTTTTAGTCCTTCTCAAAGTTATTTGTAATATCATACATTTGGCAGCTATTAACCTCCCATTTCAATCCTTTACAATATACTAGAAGGCGTAACATCTTCATTCAGTCAACTTTTGATGGACTGCATCTACCGAGACGGGGTACCTTGTATCATTTCTGTTGATGACTTGATTGGAGGTGAAATACCCCGTGTTACAGGTTCTATCACTAGGTTTGAGCTCCCTTTTTACCACAATACAGAAATGGCTTAATCACAATTTCACTTTTAGGTATATGGAATCAACTGATTGAAAGTCACAGAATTTTTCAGAACTGCCAGTTTTGCAATTGTGCTCCTGTCATTTAGTTAATCTTGGGATGAGAAATACCAGAATTCTGCCATCTGCTTTGGAAAAACACTGGAGTAATGACCATACTTGTTATTTTTATAATATTTGTGAATTAATGAGATTTTTGGTTGCTTTTAGGAGTCACCACTTCTCTTTAGTAAACGGGTAGTGATTAGAGTACTTCAAATTTTCAGTAGAAGGGGTAATTGATGATGAAACTTACTGAAGCATCTTTCATAATCACCAATGATTCATCTTTTGGTTGACAGATTTAATTATATTAAAACTGAGATTGTGTTCAAAATCCACTCCAGATCCTCTCTTCTATGGATACAGTTTTGATCTTCCCTGGCAACTAAAACAGTTGCAGTATGCTGACACGCTTGAATTTTTCTTCTCAGATTTCATATGGTTGATTTTTGCCAAATACCAGGGAGTATCGTGATTTAGAGCTATTTATTCAGCAGGCGGATTAAAAAAAGTCATAGATCCTGAGAAGGAGAATGTTCTATGTGATGTAATCAAAGATAACCCAATTGCAGCTCAAGAAAGAGAGAATACTTCAATTGAGCCTCTAACTCGTTCAAAGGCTAAAGGGTTTGGATTGGGCTTAACCACATTGTTGAAAGTGGAAGAAGTGTGAATAAGATTGCATGTGGGATGGTTGCATTTGTTGAATATAGTTGTAATCTATTACCTAGACATTTATTGTCTTTGACATTTAGCTACTTATGCATTTATTGTCTTTGACATTTAGTTACCGATATATTTATTATCTTTGACATTTAGCCTACACTACTTGACTTTTAGTTGATGCATTTAATGCATTAGTTGGAGTCTGTTATCTTTTGTTTTGGAGACTCTCTATAAAAAGGATCCTTGCTATATGTTGTAATCCATCCTTGAATCATATATGAGATATTGGCATTTTGCTTTCAAAAGGATTCTTGAGTTCTTTCTCTTATCTAACTTAGATTAGTGGCGAGAGCAGCTAGATTTCTTATCACTCACGTTCTTCTTTCTTGAGTGTGGCGAGATCAACCCATTTCTCTTAGTTGTGACGCCGTTTGGCTTATCAATTGAGTGATTTGGTTTTCTTTATTTGTTTCTTTCAACCTATCCAGAAAATCGATTAAGTGTTTTCCCTCCAGAAATCACATCACTATGTTCATGCATGAAACTGGAAATGCTTCATCCATAGGTTATCATTTCATTGCTAACCGAAGCCAGATGCAGTAACTATTGGCTGCTAAGCCAGTTGAGCTATCTGGACAGAGAAGACCCTGGGTTTTCTACGATGTCACATCTGCTTTCAAAAAACTTGGGATTTGTATTTTCGTGGTAAGAAATTCGGCAATACGATGAAGCAAATATATGAGTCTTAGATGAATAGTTTCCTTGCCAAGCAACGTGATTTATATGTAGAAGCTAGTTAACAGTTGAAGTAGATGAGCATATATTTGGAACTCTCGAGACAAAAAGTGAAAATGAAAAACTAACTCCATGTTCTCTGTTGATAGTAGAGAAAATGTTGATCCCCTCGACATGGCAATGCTGGGTAATAATAGAAAAACACAGCCGGGTAAAGAGAAAAGAGTTTATGTTATTCATGATGTATTTGAATGAGGAGCAAAGCCATGCCAGGGAGCTATTATGCTTATGATATAATAGGATAAGAATTGATTAAAACCTTATGCTTCTCCAGGTGTTCGTGTCATGGATTATTCCAGCCATTCAGATTGATCAAGCTGAGTTTGGTCACTAGACGCTTCAAATATTGTCTTTAGCTACTATCAGAATTGAGTCTCTTATCTATAATGTCTCGAGTAAACTCAAATCTAATTCGAAATATCTCAGACTGAATCAGCCTTGGACATCAGAAGTTACAAAGGCCAAAAAAAAAAAAAACTATTATGCCACCATGTCTGAGAACAGTACTTTTTTGACCTCCTACAGAGTATCAAGAGTTAGATATAAAGGGTGAGAAAGGATTTGGATCACCTCCAGCCAGCTCTAGTTGAATTTACAATAAGAGGATAAGTTTTTTTTTTCTTCTTCTTTTTTTTTTTTAAATTTTACAATTTTTTTTACAATTATACTAATTAATTTTATAATTCTTCTACTATAAATATACCATATTAATTAATTTTAGTTTTGATTTCATCCATAATATTTGTTTTTGTGTTAATTTTGTTCCAAATTAACTTTTAAACATTAATTTTAATATTTTTTAACAAAATTTTACAAAAAGAATTTACAATTATATATTCTATGTTTATTATTGTGTTTATAATTATTATTGAATCAGTTAATAATTATAAAAAAAATTTGTGAAATTTTTTTAAAAAAAAAACACAAGAAAATGAGAACCGTTGGATCAAATGATCCAACGACTCTAACTGGAACAGGACCCTCCAGCTATCTAGAAAAGGGGAGCAAATTCTCTCCTGATAGCAAAGAAAAAAAAAACCAAGAGCCTCCAATTCTATTTTCAACCATTGATCAAGGGTGACTGTGCCGTGCATGAAGGTTGGTATTCACAAGGACCAAAATGAAAAAAGTGTTAGATAGAGAGGTCAGAAAGAAATTATATAGGCATCAAAATGAAAAAAGACAGAAATGTGGGGCTCAAATCTCTCATTTTCTTCTCTTCTCTTCCTCTGAAACTCTGTGAATACCCACATTTGAGCCCTACATTTCTATTTTTTTCATTTTGGTCCCTGTATAATTTCTTTCTGACCTCTCTATGTAATACTTTTTTCACTTTGGTCCTTGTGAATACCAACCTTCATCCACCGCACGATCAGATAATCAGCTTTGATCAGTGGTTAAAAATAGAATTGGAGGCTCTTGTTTCTAAACTAAGAGAAAAGACGAGATAAGAAAAAATTGTTTTTGGACAAATAGATATAAGTTTCATTGAATTAGCATTAAGGTAGGGTTACATAAAATAAATTAAATCTAAAAATTATTAAATATATTATAAATCTAAATTTATAAAAAAATAATATATAATTTAAAATAACATATCTTAAAAATAGTACCAAATATAACACTGTTATGCCAATTTTTATTTTCTGAGAAGCCAAACATTTGCTGTCACATTCGTTTTTACACAGTGGCCCCATTCAATATTTGGGTTTAGATTTTCTGTTTGGATTTAGGTGTACTTAAATTTTTAACAATTACTAAATTGTCAATTAACTGTTGCTATTATCCAAACAGGCTTCTGGTTGAATCAATCCCAAGCGGGGATCCTCACGCCATTCAATACGTATGTCTGACTCGCTCTCCCTCCTCGCCTGATATATACTTCCAACCTCATCCAAAACCAAATAGCACGTGGGACAAGCCTAATGGAGATGCACAGACCATCCCGCCATGCCACGCCTAACAAATGCCTTAAAGCAAAATTATTATGTTTTTTTCATGTCTCCACATATCTCCATCACACCACTGTGCTCCTCCGTGGGCAGCTTCTCTTGCCGCCACGCTCTCTCACAACCCCCAAAATTAATAAATAAAGAACCCGAGCTTTACGCCTTTGTCAATTTATATGTTCATATGTCAACGAAAAGATGGAAGGGAAAAAAAAAAAACGCAAGAAGCAGTGGAAGGAGCTGATTGAGATCATGTCGGTGAAATTGATTAACACCAAACAGTAGATTCCAATTCGTAACTTCTTTTCGTAATTGCTAAGTTAGGTTGGATTCATTGTGCTGCTCTAGCCAACATCTTCGATGATGTCAAGGCGATGTCCGCATTCGAATTAGGGCTAGGGTTCTGTATTGCGGGCTACTGATCCTCCTGCTTTCTAGTTCCTTATTTTCTCGGATATGTCTGCCGGAGCTCACTTCACACGTCGAAGCTCCGCTTACCTCGATGCTCTCTCTCAAGCGATCCACAAGAAGCTCCAGCGGGTTCGTTATCTCTTCATCTTACACTTCCTTCGAAATTCTGCAGGCTTTTGTGTTTGGATGTGAAAATGGAACTAAGAATAGTTGTCTATTATGGTCTGTCTAGTAGCCTATTGATTATGCTTTTGTGGCTTCTGCTCTTGATGAAAATACTGGTTGCACTTGCATATCTTTCAACTATTGTTTGATTTTTCAAATATTCGTCGATTGTTACGTTTTAATTTTCCTCTATAGAATCTGTGAGAATTAATGCCTACGTGAACATGGCCTGATAAAGAGAGCCCTAGTGTTATTTCTTACCCGTGCAGAACTACTGATAAATTTGTTGCAGGAGCTAGCTAATTCGTCGCAGAGGCGCAATCTGTTGCAGGAGCTATTTGCAGACTTAGCTTTAGAAGTTGATGACCGAGCCAAAGGTGAGTTCTAAATAGTAGATGAGAGACTAGGACTTGCCAGCAAACACTTAATCCTTTAAGATATTTGTCTTCATATATGACTTTATTGAAGATTACTGAAAAAAAAAATACGTAACATTGGAAATTTGGAGTAAAATTTTTTTTTAATTCAAATGACTTGGGCGTGTCAACAACTAAAATGCCTAGTTATTTGAATCAAAATGACGTTTGGTTCTATGGGTCAAAAACAGTCTGGTATTTTGGTGCATGTGTTTATTTTCTATTTCCAAAACATGGTACCAACTGGAACTATTATTTTATCTTTTTTTTTTTTTTTAAACAACAGATATAATTTTCAGCAAGGATGTAGATGTAATTTCTCCTGCTGGTGATGTTATTGATGGCCTGTTATGTTTCTATGATGTGCTTGCTGATTATTTTGTATGGGTGCCCGAGAGTGGAAAGCCTATCCTTGACTTGATTGTCCAACTGTGGAGCCAATCATTTGCTTCACATATTTTTGCCCTCCTGTTCCACAAATGGGTATGAAAACATGCAGCTACCACATTAAGTCGTCGCTTTTTTACAGTATTTTTCCCTTTGATGGGTTGTATGATATTTTCATCACAATTACAAGTCTGCAGTAAGAAATGAGTGAGCTAATCTTACATATTTAAATTATATTGCTTATTTCAATCAAATAAAGGTAAGGGTTTGAAATGCAATGGCTATTGTTGTTTCTATCATGATCCTCATACATCAAATTAAATCAAAAAGGCGATCCGGACAATATTTTCCAATCTGATAATTCAGAAAAAAGAGTTATTAACTTATTATCCTTATATTTAATGCTGTTTTATTTTCAGTTTTACTACTTGTCTGAACTTCAAATTCCCAGTTCCATCATGATCACCATGCGCTAAATAAAACAAAAAAGTCAATTAAGATATTTTATTTTATAACTTCACAGATAGAGGCCTTGTCCATGTTTTGGTTCTGTGTCATTTGAATTTTTCTTCTCTAACTTTGACATACCCCCATATGTACATCTAAGTTTGCCACTGCTTGAAGTTAGGGTTTCTGTAATGACAACTGATTCTGTTTTCTGGTAAATTTGCTAGGTTAATTTTCGTAGTTTTTTTTTTTTTCTCTGATAAGTTGATATTGATAGACATTAATTATGGACCTCTCTATAGCATGTGACATGAGTCTGTCATGTTTCCATTCCATGTTTTCAGTATTGAGAGTTTCTCAATATAATGCTATGATCCCTAACAATTCCACACCGGCAAGGAAATACAAATTGAGTTGGAGATCACTGTTTTTGGTGCAACAAATGGCAGAAATATGGTTCGAATAAAATTAATCAATAATACCGACAGTAGCTTGTAGTTGGCACCTAACTCTTTTTCCTCTAGCTTCCTGTTGTGTTGCATAATGACTACTAATTCAGACCTGCCAACTATTATGCAGTTATTTGAAGTTCAACTTGATAATCCAGAAGTGCTTCTGCGCTATTCATCTGCTCTGGTCCAAGGCGCCACAAATGTTTTCTGGTATAAATACAAGTTATAATAACTGAAGTTACTTAATTGGTTATAATTTGCAATTGCCTGTCAGCCCTGATTTAAGTCTACAAAATATAATGCTCGCAATAAGTCAAGCTTGGGGGTTTAAGTCGGCTGGCAGTTACTAATTCTAATCCCATTCATGTATCATGCTTGAACAAAAGTATAAGGCTATCAATTAAGCTTTGATGTAAAGGTTCTTCCATAATTTTCAAACTTCTGATAGGAAAGGATAGAAAAAACTAGCATGAGCTCGTCATTTTTCGAATTATGTATATGTATATATATATATATATATCAATTTTTGACATTGTGAATCTGTTCTTGCTGCAAGTCAATTTCTGTGTCATTTTCCCAGTCTCAACTCAAAAATATCTAATCCAAGCAACCTAAAAAAAAAACAAAGTGACGGAAAATGTCAAATCTTCAGGAGCTATACAACCTTTTGCAGTTGAACATGGCAACATGCTCATAAATTCAATACACTGAAACATTACTGCAATAAAATTATTGGTTGTGCGCAGGATTGACATTCAGACAAACACGAGGCGTTTCCGGTCCCTCTTTCATGTAAGAGTCATTCAGGACAAACTTATATTTATATGCAGCGGTACTTCTATCCAAAAAAAGGGTGTAATTAATGCTTATGTTTCGCGATTTATTTGCATATTTACCCTTGAGTTCAGTACCTTCTTGAAGATGTTGCATTGGACAACAATCGATTGAGTAAAATTCCTGTGCAGGTCAGATTACCTTTTAACAAAAATAAGAATAAGATTCCTTTCTCTGTGTGTTATTCCTGCTAGCAATTGCACTCTGAAATTTACCACTCTTCACAAAATTCTCAGTCACAGCGAGATATGTTTCTTTTGCTGTCAAGATTCATTCTATTTTACAACTCAGGTAGCCATTGTTAGTAGTGGTGAATTCGCGTGTAGATGGCATTTCACTATTCTTATATTATTATATCATTCTGCTTGCAGCCGACAAAATGGAAAGCTTCTTGAAACAATGCCCAGATTTTCCAAATGCACTATTAGTTGGTGGTCCACCAGATATATTTGTGACCGAACTTACTGATCAAGTACGTTTGGAATTTGGATTTACTAGTAGCTGGTTTTCATATTAAGAAATGAAGATTTTACCCATTTTAAAAGTGTTAAAAATCTTTGGTTGTTCAGCTTCAAAAGTTAAAAGTGGAACCAGGGCTGCTACATTACCTGTCAGAAATTAAAGTACTACAGGGTACTATATTTATCATTTAGATGCCTTAGGCTGATACTCTTATCTCGACCTTACTTGGTTTTTGCCATTCTGCTGGTCATGGTGTACCACAGGGATGGAATTGAGAATGACTACAAGTACGAGATTGAAAACTTGCTTGTATAGTTTCACTTCTCCTGGTGGTCCGATGTACCCCACTAGAGCTGTTCGTCATGCTGCCTGGGAAGCATTGGATTTGCTTTTTCCTGTGAGTTTCTATACATTTTTTTCTTCCCTGTTAATTCATGCTCAAATCAAATTTATAAACCGCACGACCTCCATTGTAGTCATCGTCTCTGACACCTTAGCTAATATAAATTTTAATGCAATGACACAGGTGGGGCGGTATCCTAGGCATCTTATAAGTATTTTCTTCAGATTGCTATATCCATGGTATTGGCCCTCCTCATGTTGGAACCTAGTAATTCCTTGCGTGAAGGCAATATTTTTCTCCTTACTGAGGTTTATATTTTCCTGCTGGGATAAGTTGGCCAAGTCAAAATCTTCTTAGATTCTCCCATGACTCAAATGTTGTAATAACTAAATGGGGACCCAAAAAAAGGAATGCCACCATTCGTCGTCTCTTAAAAGCCTTACCCTCTGAACTCTTGTTTTTCGTGAGGAACTGGAGTAGGGAATTTTATTACTGCATGTATCATTTCTTATGTAAATCCATTGGATTTAAAATAATATAGTTGAATTAATTTCATCATCTTCTACTAGATTTGTAGCCGAGAACTTTTGGCAATGATTTAATTTGATCTAGATTTGGATTCACTGACGAACTGAAATAAATTTTAGATGACATTTTTTCTCCATCCAACTATACGACGCTTTTTCTTGTTAATATTGAGACCATGCTAGAAAAGCATTCTATTATGCCCTACAACGAAGAAATCAAACTTGAATTATCATAATGTGCTACAATCGTGTTGAAATTTTTCAACCAAAACTTAGATGTTACATTTAACCCAAAAAATACTTTCAAGTTTTTAAGCCAAAAAATCTAACTTCCAAATTAATGGAGACAAGAAATTATATGTAATCACAAATTGTCATCACTGATCTACCGCAGTACGAAGAAAAGAATCTTCGACCAGAACTTCACGACAATAGAAAATAGAGGAACTTATTTTCCATTTAACCACTTACTATCAGAAATATGGGCAATCCAACTATGCAGCATCCCTGACAATAATATTTGCGTGATAACTCCTTCCGCAATCAATATTAACCTTCGTAAACTGTGTTACTGCCGAGAGTTCGAGAAAGCTCTCGAACGAAGGAAAAATGTCACTAGATTTAACAGTAGTATCCACAACACGGCAGCAGGGAGGGAACATACAGCATGCCCCACATAGATTAGGTTCAACAAAGCCAACAACTTCCAGCCGCAAACAGACTACATTGATCAGGGACGCTCCTCTCCACCCCTTCCTCACTTCTTCCAGAAAGAAAAATAAAAAAATTGGGTATAATGAACTACCGCGTAATATAAAGCTCAAAACAGCTGTGAACAGTGCAGGTCAAATGAGTGCAGATTACAATTCAGAATTCTCAACAAGCCGGACGTGAATGCTGCAGAATTTATCTGCATGACATCAATATTAACTCCTGAAACATCCCAACAGGGAAGGCTCTCTACATCTTCATTTGTAGACCTATTACATCTTGATCAGAGCACTCAACCGGAGAAGTTTAACAGATGATACTCCATCTCACTAGATGATATGCCAAAATTACCAGACAGTCAAGGAATAATTGTCCTCTAACACAAGAAACATCTCAAGACAAAATATCCAATCAAACAAATACTAATCAGACAATTTTAACAGACCAAAATTATGATAGCGAGATGACATAATTCTCTTTTTGGGGGAGGGGGAAAATGCAGGCAGAAGGAGCAGGGAATCTACCTCGTCTGAAGATTCCACTGTTTTAACGCACAAAACAGCTGTGGGTGAATTCTGCAGCCTCACATCTTGCAGCCAATGCTTTGTTTGTGCGTGAACAGTTGAGATCATGGTTTCCACTTCCATATCCCACTTGTTGAATAAAACAAATGATAAAAGCCAATGAAAGCAAGCATGGGTACAGATTACATGCTGACCTCGGATTGTTAACCCAGATTTCATACCCAAGGATAAAGAATATTTCACAACAGAAGCCCAAACTCCATACATAAACAGTTTTCTCTAGAAGCAATCCTTTCCCTTCCCCTAGAAACTAGGACTGTGATAAAGATACATAAATAGGTGCTGTTCCATCACCATGCACCTAACAACCACAGATGTAATAGCAAAATACTAGAACATGGGACACGGCCTTCAATTTAATTCCATTGCCTCTGAATGATACTTCTCCAAATCAGCATCAAGATCTTCAGCAGATACCTTTTCTCCACGACCCCTTCCACGTCCTCGACCCCTCCGGATGCCACGCCCTCTACCTCCTCCACGGGGCCTTCCAAATGCCCCACCTCTCCCTTGTCCACTGCCAAAAAGACAAAATTAAGGACACATATACTCAGCTTTCCTACAAGTAAGAAAGACAACTAACTTAACAATCACAACCAAAAATTATCCTCTTGCTTAAGTTGAAGATACATCATTGAGTGTTAGTGAAAGAGAAAACTTAGCTACAGTTCTTATATTTTTGCTATCAAATTTTCCAATCAAAACACAAAGTGTACAGTTTTCTAAAACCATTGTACTTTTGGTTCTTTTAAGTAACTTTTTACACGTTCTATTTTTAATGGAAAGCCTAACAACAAAAATACAAAGTACTACATACAAGTCTAGTCCATAAGTGAAAGTGAAAACAACTCGGTTTAAATGCCAAATCCTACTTCCAGATCTCAGAGTAGCACTATATCGACAAGTGCAGGACAAAGAGAGTATATAGGAAGCAAGACATCTCAAGAATTATCAAATAGTTTCCTTGCATCAAAATATTTCCAGGTATTGTTGCTATAAAAATTCCAGACCTAGAATACAGAAAATTATTTCCCCATACACTATTAAACTGAAAGATGCACAGAATAGAATACAAGTATGCTGTAACGACAAAATTGACAAAATACCAGCCAGGGTATTTTAGACCATGCAAAGATTTTTTTTTTTTAAAAAAAAAGAAGGCATTCACACTCTGTATCTATTTTTTTAAAGTTTATACCAATTTTCAAACTTAATAAATATAATTAACAAGATCCAATTTTGGAATTTAGACCTAACCAGCAGTAAGTAACAGTCTTTCACTAATCCAAAATAATTTTGCCGTCACAATGAAACTGGAGTGATTTACAAGAAATGACAGTTTTAAGGATCACTAAGATCGTTTCAAAAACTCCCACTTCTCCATAAGCATTCAGCCATTATGAAGTCAATAAATTGCATTCTTTCGCATTCATTTTCAGAAAAAATGTTAACATGAGACAACAATTTTAAGGATCAGTAATTGATTCAGATACTTCCAAACACTTCATGAACGTCCAGATAAAAAAGAAATCCCATGTTTACAGACCATTGGTTATCTAATACAAACTGGAACCTCTCAAAATACTCCATTAACAACTTTTGACAGACTTGACCACTTTTAACAACACAAGCCCAGATATGAGATTACTTCTCCAAGACACATTAACAAGTTTATGAATTTAGTACAAAGAAAAAGGATAACTCCTACATAATTCGTAATTGGTCCCTTTATGAATAAATAAGAAAGAGATTATTCTGCATCAGCATCATGCTATGGCTGAAATCATTGCTACAGAGTGAAAAGAACATTTAAGGACTCTTATTAGATTATTTCATTTCAAAGATTGAAAGACACCAATTCACAAAACTTTAACATCGGCTGACTTTAACCATCATAAACATCCTAAAGTACTAAACAAACTTACAAATAAACACAAATTTAAAATAGGAAAATAACTCTGCTCAAGCATTCAAAAAGCTGCAAGGAAGTGATAATATGCAGGAAATATTCACACCTTCAAAAATCAAATAACTAGAAACAACCAATTCATTAAGGCATTTCATAAAAGAAGGGCATACATTCTAGGAACTCCATTTGCATTCCCAACAGCTCCATTTGCAGCAGGCACCACAGCAGGTGTGGCAATATTCGTCCCCACAATCTCTATCTTCATCGGTTTCCCATCAAGTTGAACATTGTTGTATCTCTTTACTGCAGCTACAGCATCAGTTCGTCGTGAAAAGACTACTTCTGCTGTACCCTGAAAGAGATTTTTTTTCTAAACCACAGCCAGATAGAAAGTTCTAATCAAAAGGACCAAAATTCTGCCAACTTGACAAGATACCTTTGATCTGCCACTCCTATCATAGTGAACTGTATGCCGTTTCAGGTCACCAACTTCAGAAAACAATTCCTGTAAAAATTCAGGACAAACTTCAAACAACATGAAATATGAATATGCTTTAAGCATCTCTGATTTAAGAAACAAATAATCAATTAAGAACAGAATGAAGCTATTGGTAAAAATAAAATAAGACACCAAAATAGTCCACTAAACATTATAGCAATACAAACGATAAATGTATAATTGCAAGATTACTTTTTACAGTAAAACAAAAAATAAAAAATTTATTAGTGTAAGTTGATATATTTCTGTTTCACGCTGGTGAGATTGGATCCTACTCCCACTCTAACTGTATAGCCGCATGAGGTATGTTTTCATAGAAGTATCAAGAGGAACAAAATGAAACCAATTGAAATCAAATTGGATATATAAGTCTTATGCAATGACAAGTATGCCTAGACTGTAGTTAGGAGGTAAAGTCATAGGAAGCATGAAGTTAAATAAAAATCCAATTTACAACTATAGTAAGACGTGCAATATCCTAATAAACATATCTACCATTCTAACTATCTCGACTCCCCATAATGTTCTTTAGCTCTACAGGTCATAACAACAACACAGTCTACGAAACAGGTGTCTGAAAAAATGCGATCACTATCCACAAAAGAAAATAAAATGCTACCGAACCACCAAATGCACCTTCGCTCACACTGATCTACAATTCAATGGTAAAGGTCATGCCAAATCAAAAACTGAAAGCTGTAAAATCCAAAACTTATGCAGCAAATCATGAGAGGAACAACAAATTATTCCTTCTAAAAGATAGACGCAAGTTCAAACTACCGCAGCATTAAATAATCAGTACCTTAATATCCTCGTTCGAGACACCGTAATCCAAATTAGATATGTAGAGCTTGGTTCCCGTTTCTATGGATGACGCTCGACCACCTTGAGTTGCGTACTGTGCCGCGGGCTGATCCGCGTACATATCATGCTGCCATGTCGCCTCCGGTGCCTAAACGCCCCAAAATAATCAACGGCGATGTAAGCATAACGCCATCTACATTGATGGAATATCCAAATCGAACGGACATGGATTTGAAAAAGCTCATCGATTATCATCGAAAGCTAAGACGTACCTTCGCAGTAGTATAAGGTGCGGCACGATTGGCAGCGCGGTTAGAGACGCGGCGAGCCGGACCGGGACCGGATCCTCGACCACGACCTCTGGAGTTAGCGGATCCAGACTTCTTGTTGTTTTTTATGATATCATCAAGGGTCATATCCAAAGCCGCAGACATGACTGCTAACTTTGACCTTCAACACACAGAAAACCAGAGGAAGGATAGAGGGGAGAGAGAGAGAAAGAGAGACAGAGACAGAGACAGATAGAGAGACGGTTGCTGCTGGAAGAGAAATAGGGCGAGAGGAGGAAGTTTAGGGTTCCCTCGAAGATACTTTCTGCGTGAGGAGGGTAATTGAAGATGCAGATGGATCTCAGCCGCTAGAAAAAAGAGCCTGCTCAGGACGCTAACTTAACTTTTCAATGTTCAAATAATTAATTCGTATTTATATTATCCGAACGCTGTCGTGTAATTGGTTATCACATCAGTCTAGCACATTGGAGGTCTCGCGTTCGAGTCTGGGCGAGACGCGAATACATTTATTTTATCAAATCAAAAAATAACAAGTTTTTCTAAACTTGTCCAATCATTAAAAAATAAATCAAAAAATAACAAGTTTTTCAATAAGAGTCAATAGTAGTTGATCTACTTAAAAATATTAAAAAATAAATATAATTATAAATATAAATTTATAAATTTAATTAAAAATAAATTTTGATATTAAACTATACACAACAATATTTTCAATTAAAAATTTACATTAAAAATTGATTATTTATTAATATCAAATCAATAAAATATTAATATATTAACATGTTTATTAAAATTAATTGATTTGTAAATTAATTTTTTTTGTTATATGATTATAATATAAAAAAATTAAAAAAATCAAGTAGATCAGATCAATTTATTCATTTAATACATGGTTTTATCTTGTTCAACCAATTTAATTATTTACTAATTTTAAGAGTTATTATTATTGATGGAGCCCAATAGTTTAATCCATTACTAATAACAACAGAAAATAACCATCTGGGGGCCAAATTTCCTTTTGTAATTTTTGTAACTTTTGGACTGTGCAGTGGGAGTCTTCAACTTCTCCGGAACACAAACTAAAGTTTGCCTTAGTTTTGGGTTTGGCTTGTGTTCCAGCTCTCTCGTAAATGAAATCCTGCAAGCAAAAACAGATAGAGCCTCCAGTTATGCAAAAACACATTGTTTCCAACAAAAAATTATTAACCAAAAAGTTGTGCAATAACAGCAAAAGGATGTGTTACTCTTGATAGTGATATCAAATTATTAACCAGCAAAAAATTATATCCCATGTATTGTTGTCTGTTAAAAGCGGGAAAAAAAAAAGAATTATTAAAAATGTTACAAAATTAACAAATTATTAACCTTGATAGTGATAACAAATTATTAACCAACAAAAAATGTTATTAGAAAATTGTGTATTTTACACTTTTAGTTTTAAAAATTAACAATAAAACTCTTAAATTTTTAACAATGGGCAAATTACCTTTCTGCATTACTAAATTCGTACGTTTGATTGTTACTCATTCCAGTTGTGCAAAAAGTTTTCAATTAGCAAGTGAGTTTGATACATGCCTTTTTTTTTTTTGGTAAAAGTATACTTTATCTCTTCAATATTTATCTTAATTTTTATTTATGTTTCAAATATTTTTTTGATAAAATATATTTCATATGTTTTAATTTTTTAATATATATCTTTTTTTAACATTGTCAAAAAATTAATTGAATTTCATATAACTTGCCATGTAAAAAAATTTCACGTCACCTGATGTATCCAATAAAATTACAGCACGTGGCACTTGAGTTTGTTTGAGAAAAAAATGAACAAAATGCCATGGGAAGAAATCAAACTTGAGGTCTCTTGGAAGCAAAAACCAATTTTCAACACTGAGCCATTAATTGCATTTATAATTTATTTGTGAAATTTAATATATATAAGATCTTCTGTTATTATATTCAAAATTCAAAATAGTATACACCAATATTATATGTTATAAAATAATGACAAATCTTATAATAAAAGAATATGCTATTATTTTAGATAACTCATTTTAAATTATATAAAAAATTAATAACAAATCTTATAATATAAATTTAATTATTATTCATACTTAATAAAAATTAACTTTATATTAAAAAATAATTATAAAAATATGGTATGCATATTAAAATTATTTTATAATATAAGATTTGATATTATAATTTTTAAATCTTATTAAAAATAATTATAGCAATATGTTACGCATATTAAAATAATTTTATAATATAAGATTTGATATTGTAATTTTTAATAATAATTATATTTTATAATATCTAAATCTTATTGAAAATAATTATAATAATGTGTTATGCATATTAAAATTAATTTTTTTAATATAAACTTAATTTCTATTAAGTTTAGTGGCTCGGTAGTGGAAAGTGTTTTTGACTTCTAAGAGGCCTCAAGTTCAAATCCTTTTCATGGCACTTTATTATTTTTTCCTCAAATAAAACCGTACCACGTGTTGCAATTCTATTAGATATGTCAGGTGACGTGGAATTTCTCCATATGGCAAATAACGTGACAGAGTATATTTGCCACGTGTCAGCAAGTGATATATAAGTCTATTAATTTTTTTACAGTGTTAAAAAAATGACATATTTAAAAAAAGTTAAAACATATGAGACATATTTGAATATATGAATAAAAATTAGATTAAACGTGGAGACATAAAATATATTTTTACTTTTTTTTTTCTTACAAGGTTATATATTTTAATAAAAGAAGAAAAATGATGGAGAAAATAACCCAATCCAGAACCCCAAATTCGTTCTTCTTCATTCAGAACCATTAATGCTTCAAATCCCTCAACAGCGATCTTCATTTCTTCCTCGTACAAATTCATCACGCTGGAGAATTCACATGGCCTTCAGCAAAAGAGTAAAATTATTGACTAAGGGTCCTCCTTTTTTAGTTAAAAAAGTGTCCCAAACGCTTCAATAGAGGAACCTCTGGCTTAATAATAAATATTTTTCTTTTATTTAATAGAAGGTTAGTCTCTAATAAAAACAGCGCCCTTTAACGTCTAAAGAAAAACACAATCTGACATTTAAGAATGAGATCCAAAAAAAGAGCCCCCTATCTTTTAAAATAAAGGACCGTCTCTCAAGTGCTTTACCTAATTCATGAAAGAGATGATTAAATAAGAGGGACTTTTTCTTCAAGAATATTCAACAAATCCATCTACTGGATAGTAAACTACATAGACACCAAATAGTCAAAGTAAGCTGTCAAGTGCCCTAAGTCTTTCTAAAATCAAGTAGCTTGACAGTGAGATATTATTGACACTTGGCCTCTTCTAATAATATACTTTGTTAAGTTAAATGTTTTAAATTGTCTAATAAATTCGTTCCTTTGACACTGAACTCTCACCTCTTAAAAAGTTTGAAGTATGCAAATATTTTTTAATTTTGTTATAATGTACCTTTTTTAATATGTAAAATTAAAATTTATATATCTTCAATTACTTCTAATTCGATTTGAGTTCGACTATAATTGAATCAGTGAACCGTAAATTAGTACTTTCATTAATTCAGTTACTAGTTTAGTTTTTAAAACATTAGATTTAATTAATCATCTTTTACATTAGATTTAATTAATCATCTTTTCTTGTTAAAGCCTCATTTTGCTTTCCCTGATCCAATTAACTACACTCTTCTGATTTATTCACAATTGGCTATTCTGCTTGCTTCTGCCTGAGTCTTCTTCTTTAGCCGAGCTTCATATGAAGATGACGAGATAAGTGAGTTTTGGGTCACTGGGTTTCACTCACATACCTAAATCAAACGAAAAGTAATTTAAAAGCAACCACAAAGCAATGGTCTATAGAAAAGAAATTCAGCAGCCAATGTGTAAATAAGATCAAATGAAAACAAAAAAAATTAAGAGAAACAAAGGAAAGTGCTAGACTTTGATAAAACGATGGCCAACGGAAAATGATCACCATTTCAATGCAAAGGAAGTACACTGTTAACCATAAACGTCAGGCTGCCACGCATCTTTCTGGTAACAGTGTTAACATGGATTTAACCTATCCTAATATTACAAATGGGATAAGAAAAATTAATAATTTAATAGTTTATTATAAATAATAATTTTTAACTCAGTCTATCAAAATCTTTAAAACTTAAGTAAGTTGGGATGAATTAGTCTAATTAAACTTTTTTAATAAAAAACTAAAAAAGAAAGAAAAAATCAGGCCTCTACTAGGTATAGAATCTAGGTTCATAAATGGAAAGCTTAATTTTTTATTAAATTGATTTAAAAATTTTATATAAAATACAATTTATGTCATAAGTTTATAAAATTCCAAGAATAAATAGATTATAATCGTTGAAGACGTGGAACTTTATGGTTAGGCAATATAAATTTGTTATCGTTATATTGGTTTTAAAATATTTATTATTAGTTGTACAATCATAATCAGACGAATAATAGAGATCACAGTTAACACTTCTCTAAAATTATATCCGAGAATTTAGAGATATCATCTATCCGAACTCATTATTATTATATTCTCCTGGCGAGTAAGTGGCGTCCACTTTCAGTGATAAAATCATTCTCTTCCCATTATTCAATCCATTTTCAGACGCAGCCCAAAATCAGGCTTTTAAATATGCACTTGAGAATGGAAATTGGATATGTAATTGAAATTAGAAAAATGTTTGTATTTCAGTAATGAAAGTGTGAAACAACTCTGATTAAGGTTTTCTTAAACATCTTTCAACACAAAAGGATGAATATCAACTATCAATTTTAAAAATACAATTACAAAAATATATATTAAACGAGTAAATTTGGGAAGATATTACCACATCGGGACGCTTGAGCACCTAAAGTTATGACAAAGTAATATAATTAGGAAAACGCCAATGTGGATATCATTTTTGAAAGAGCGTTATATTATTCTTTCGAGTCCTATAGTTTTAGTTCATTTTTAACTCGATCCTTTAGATTAAAAATTTGTAATAAGATTTGTGTAGTTATGAAAATTGTAATATAGTCCTTATTTTTAAGCTTTCAATATTCTGTGAAATTTTGCTTACGTTATCAATTATATCTTATCTTAACGTAGAGATGAAATCTTTTAAAATATTATACTTGGTAAAATTGAAGAGAGATATAAATGAAGAAGTGGAACCCATTTATATGGGCCTAGTAAACTCAGTTGAGTCTTAAAATCCAACTTTTTTTATGTTTATTTCTCTCTAGTTTTATTTAATAAAGCTTTTTTTTTAAATAGCTTAGAGAATCCAAATCTCTTAACACTGTATTTATATATACAATTTAAATTAGTTTGCTCAAATTATTTAATATAAGTTATATCGTGTGCTATATATGTGAGTCGATTTCACTCATTATTTACTTTATTTATTGTTGGCATAAATTATATACATTGAAAATGTTAAAATATATATGGTTAGTTTTGTTGGTAACATTAATTAAATTAAAAATTTATAAAACTATAAAAACTTGATAAGAAAAAAAAGAGTAAAATTATAAACGTCAAGAGGATAATTTAACATTAGAGAATACTAAAGTGAACAAAAAAAACAAAGAGATAATAGCATAAAAATCAAAGTTGTTAAAACTAGAGAGTTTACCTAAATTTTGATAGGGCCCATAGTACTATGGGATGCCTTAGTTATATATCGAGTAATATGAGATACTCAGTAGATTACTTAAATAGCTTGATATTTCCTCTTACTAACTTTTAAGAGAAGGTTTTTCGTTACTTGAATGTTTAACATTGGTATCAAAGTCTGGTTGTCGATGCATTAGAAAGGGTTACTTGTAGAGGGACTGATTGAAAAGGCCGAGTGAAGCGTTGTAGAGTGTAACGGACATCAAATAGTATAAGATGTTTGTGGAGTATTTAAATGGTTTGGTTTTTCCCCATTTAATAAGTTATTAAAATTATATATATTCTAACACATACATGATATTTTATTTTATAATTAATATAAAATTATTTAATTTCAATTATTGTGATATTCTCTTCTTATATTCAATTGACTCCTTATACAAAATATAAATTGATAAAGTAAAGTAAAATAAAATATCAATTAAAATAATAAGGTGTTCATATAATACAATTCATAAAAGTAAAGCATCAAACAATATTTGGACTTATTAGTTTTGGATAAGAGTGACTCAATTTCTTTAAGTTGGATACTAGAAAAACAAAAGAAAAAATGACTATTGTTGGCCTAACTCAATAAGTTCGACGAATTTAAATGAATTTAATCAAGTTTCAATTCTTAATTTAAAAACTTAAAGTCAATCAGTTTAAGAATTAATCCAAGAGTGTAATATTTATAATAAAAATTGTAATGTGTGTGTCTACATAACCAATTAACAGAGGTCTTCTAAATACTTTTCAGGTCATGAAGCTATTTAGATGAGAAGGTATCTGTAGACAGTGGAGAGCCTGCGTCACGCCTGTTCCGACACGGCCAGAGAACAAAGCAGGCAAGCAGAAGCACCCACAGCCAGAGCAGCAAACAACGATGGCAAGAAGAAATCCAAAGGAGACCTGGCGATCACGGTATGTTCCGGCAAGCACACAGCCTCTCTCGGAAAATCTAACGGAATCCTAAGGAAGCCATCGCCGCCGCAGGGGGATAACGCCGACGTGAAGGCAATCCCCGGAGCCAATGAAGCCAGAACCACCGTAACAATCAAGAGAAGCGTCCATGTGGCGGCATGGAGGATCTGCGAGGGTTGCCGGAAAATTGAATGAAAGGGAAAGAGGTACATGAGGAAGAGGAAATTATATATGTATATATACACATATATATGGATGAAACTAAATGAAAGTGAAGAATTGTGAGCGAGGAAGATGCGAATTGCGAAGTGAAGAGGTTGGAGAGGTTTTTATGTGATTTGAGATTTAATCTGTGATTGTTGATTAGTGAGTGGCGTGGGAGGAGGAGGAGGAGAAAGTGGAGGCACGTCTAACAAACGGGTCAACATTGTGACATAGTTGGCCTTTTGCTATGATTCGTCGTCGTCTTCGTCTTGTTTAATGGTTTAGGAGCTAATTTGTTTGGACTTTTGGGAAACGACAGTAATTAGGAATGTCGTTACGTATAAGAATGCCGCATATTACGGAGTACATTTATAGAAGACTAGAGCATTTCTGGGTCTAGTCTCTGATGTCGATACGTATAAAAAAACAATTGAGATAGATGCACATCTCGGTGTAAAAACTCTACAAATTAATAATGTTGACACCATAAAATTTTATTAATTTAAAAAGGTATTAGTTGATAGATAAATTAATAATTTATTAATTTTAAAAATATTTTTTTAATTCTGTGAATATAAATTTAATTACATAAAAAAATATTGTATATATGTATCATATTTTGTGAATTAATTTAAAAAATTCATTGTATATATATATATACTTATGAATATAAATAAATGACATTTATTGTTTTTAGTACTTAAACAATATTCATTGTATTAACTAATTAAATAAAGTTCAATACAAGTCATTTACTTAAAGAAATTATGGTTAGTGTCATTGAAAATAAATTTCAATATAATTTAGTACATTTGAAACCAGAGAAATGAAACAATCATAGTGGCAACAACTCTTCATAATTTTTTGTTGCAATTTGAGAACACAACACTGAAGCTTTTAAATATAATGAGAAAAGTTAGAGATGAAATCTAACTAGATTTAAATTTCATAGAAAGATAAACAATATTAGATTCATATTTTACTAAATTGACATAGTTGTGTTCATAATTTTAAAAAATTATTAATTTATGATATCGACAACACTATAAATTTATATAATAATCTTTTTAAAAATTATTGTTTTATTAATTTATTAAAATTACTAATTTTATAAATTAGCTCAAGTTGGGATCAAAAAAATATTATTTCAAAAAAATTATTAATTTATCGAGTATTAATTTATGAAGATTTAATTGTATCTTATTCTCATATACAAACCTTACCGATATCATTCTTTCTTTTAATAATATCAATTTTAAATTGTACCCCTTATATATTTTTTTATGATATTATCAACTTTGCCCTTGCTATGTTTACAATTAGTCATATATACGTTTCTCACTCTTCTACGTTCTTTCTTTTTTTTTTTTTTGATAAAAGACTTCCACATTCATATGAACTTTTTCTTCTTATATTATATTCTACACTAAAACATCATTGTAGTCCCTCACAAATTTTTTATTCTCAATTTGATTTCTCATAAATTTTTATTCTTAATTTGGTCCCTTACATATGCTCCTCAATTTGGTCCTTCACAAATTTTAATTTTTAATTTGGTCACTTATGGATGCTCATTTATTTAATTTGGTTCCTTAGAAATTTTTATTATCAATTTGGTCCTTCATAACAATCAAAACGTTCTCAATTTGGTCAATACTATGTTTGGAATTGGTTATTGGAGTGGATGATCATTTCTTTCTATTAATTTTGGTATAAGAAAGTGATTACCAAAATTTATAAGAATCCAATCTCATTAGGTATCCTAAATTTACTAAATTTGCATGGTTAACCAAAACAAGGCAGTTTAACTTGTGTTGTATTTTGTGAGGTGAAAACCTAATTGGATCAAGTCTTTTTGACTTGAAATTTTTATGAGATATTCCTTAATATTTGTTGATATAAACCGGAAGGTTTCATAATTTTTGTGTAATCACATCTTGGTCAAATACCAAAGAATTAGTACCTATTTCAGATTTAGAACTAAACTAACCAATTTTACCCACTGCTCTATTAGATTAGTCAAATTGATATATTTTGTTCTGAAATTTCTATGGTAGGATGTCATAATATTAAAGTATAATTCTACTAAATTTCATTGAAATTGGAGTCGAAATGATAGGTCAAGTAATTTTGAGATAGTCTTGAAACTGGTTGTGAAAACAATGTTTTTGAAAAGGCAAATCATCATATTATTTCTGAAATTTTTATCTAAGAATTGAGACATGTTATAGATATTATCTACCAAATTATATGAATTTTCGGAGTTGTATTTCCTACCCAGAAAATTCTTGAAGTTTGAAATCTGAAATTCAATCCTAAATAGAATATATTAGATCAAACTTAGATATTTAAGTGGTACTGTAATACCCATGAAAAATAAAATATAAATGCGTGTTTTCAAACTACTATTACTATTTACGTATATGGTACTGTTCATTTATACAATCAAAATGTCAAATACTAGATGTGGTTTGGTTATAAGAGAAAACTAGAAAGAAGTTTGTAGGAGAAAATGACGTTTTATGTGTAAAAATACCCTCAGGGACTAAATTGAAAGGACTGAATTGAAAAGAAACTTAAAGGTTTAAGGTAAAAGGATAGTTTTTCCTTTAAAGTTTCTAATAGTACATAAACGAAAATTTTCATCGCGTAAGGTGCACAGTAACTGCATTATTAGAAATGTCATTTTCATAAATAGTAAATTGAATATTTTATTAGTGCATAGTGTCAAATAGTACCCTTGACTTTTGCTATAAATAGGCCCTTCCATTTCACTTCTAAACTCACACCTTCAACTTCTCTTCTTCCCTCCTTAAGTTTCTCTTGCTCCGACGCTAGGCTTCTGAGATTTTGGGCCTTTCCGTTTTTACTTAGGTAAGGATACTATGCCTTTTCTATGTCTTTCAAATTTTAGAAGTTATTTTCTTAAGTATGCTCTGTGGTTGCGGCTTTGGCCGATCTTCCACATCAGAAAAACTGTCGTTAGCTGTTATTTTGATTCTCTGATTACCGAAATAGAATATAATCTGTGGAGAATACATGTCTAGGAAAGTTCTGGCTAAGGAAAGACCTGGTTTTTAAGTGTGTCCAGTGTGACCCTCCACTCTTTCCTGGGAACTTACCTGATGTACTCTTTTACAGATTGTATTCTGTATTTCTGGTATGAATAGTACCCGTACGTATGAATAGTGACCGTATGAATAGTACCCGTACGTATGAACAGTATCTGTACGAAAATGATCTTAACGTACTTTCTGTAATCTTTCATGAAAATCTCTGTAGCGGAACACTGAAATTCACCTGCGTGCTCTTGTCCGTAACGATTTAGAGAAGTGATACTCGTACGGAATCCAGTTGAGTGAAACGACCCTGTTTTAATAGAGTTTTAGCATTACTGGTGATAAAAAGTATGTCGTAGGACACTCCCAAGATTCATAGGGAGAAATTGGATTCAGAATGACGAATATAATGAGATAATTAATCCAGAAGTATGGATAAGACAAAGCAAGTATCTCATGATGATATGAAATTTGAATCATATAGTTATATACTATACCTGTTATATGGATGAGTATTATATTGTGCTTCTGATTATGATATGAACTGTTGTACTATTGATTGTGATTGAGCGGTACAGTACCCCCTCTCACGGCAAGGCGGAAAACCCGGGTTAAAGGGTGTCTTGACCAATGAGTGTGGAGACAACGATTCCCTCAGTAGGGATATAGCCCGGATTGGTGATAAATCCGTGAGGCGCCCTAGCTAAGAGGATGAGGTTGTGCATCATGGCGGAAAAATACAAAATTGGTGAGCCGGCCTGTGTGCGCTCTCCGGGATATATTGCCATTGACGAGTACTAGTATCGTTTGTTGAATTGGATGAATTTTTCTTGTATGTAATTTCTAACTATGTCTATTGGTTGAGCTTGAGCCTTCGGGTATGCTTGCATGACTGGTGATGTATTTGAATTTTATTAACGCAAGGCCGATTTGCTCACTGAGTTTAAAAGCTCACACTGTTTGTACAAACTTTTTGTTCAGATCAGGTTGCCGCCGAAGTGCATCCGCTAGAGGAGTAGATCACGTTGGACCTTCCCGCTGTCGGGTAGGCCCTTCTTTTGTTATACAGTATGTTGCTCTGTAACCGTCTAGGACATCTAGGTCAGGGGTTTGGTATTTGGCTTGTATTTCAGTATGATAATGTATTTCGTACTAAGGATCTATTATTTTTAATTAAGAAAATCTGATGTATTTTCTTTGTATTTATTAAGGAATGGTATTTTGAGAATATAGAGATAATGACTAACGATTTTACTTGTGGGAAGAATTTATCGAAAGGCTTACAGTGATGGGATATTCATCATTGTGCCGGTCATGTGCCTAGAAAATGGGTCGTGACAAAATTGGTATCAGAGGATAGGTTGTTAGGTCTCCTAGTGATTACAGAGCAAGGTGTCTTTAGTGGGCCTTCCCCTATTGTCGTGACTGCAGCACGACCATAGGATGAAGATCCACCAAAAGCCCTGTAGAGATTAAAATCCATTTCTTTCGTGTCTTTACTTGAAGCATAATAGTGACGATATATATCATTCTTAATTGTAGAATAAGTTTAGATGGCACCAAGAAAATCAAACGCTTCTGGAATCCGCACAAGATCTGGCAGGGCCTTGGTCCCTCCAGCTGCTCAGTCAGCAAATGCAAGACTGGAGATGCCTAATCGTGCAGAAGATAACCATGCACAAAACAGAGAAATATCCACTGAAAACCCTGGAAGAAATGCTGGAGAACCATCACAAATTGACGCGACTGTAGTGATGGAAGCATTAGCTGCAATGCAGAACGAGGTGAATGGGCTAAAGGAACTTTTGATGGGACAATCATCTGAAGATGGCTCACAGGCATCAGTACATGCTGCAAAAGTACAAGAGACAGACCAGATGCCACCTCCACCCCCTCCTCAGGATTGGGTAGGTACAGAGGTCAAAATCTCAGAATTTATGAAGCTGAATCCGCCAACCTTTGCAGGAGATGTTAATGAAGACCCACAACGTTTTCTAGATGACTGTGAGAAAATCCTTGACACGTTAGAATGCCCTGAACCTTGAAAAGTAACCCTTGTTACCTTTCAGTTAAGAGGTAAGGCCGACCGCTGGTGGCGAACATGGAAGAAGGGCATGGCCAGAAATGCCCCACCCATTAAATGGAATGACTTTAAAAGAATTTTTCGAGAACAATTTATTCCGGAGAGTATACGAGAAGCAAAGATGAATGAGTTTGAGGCACTCCGGCAAGGATCACGAACCGTCGATGAATACGACAATCTGTTTATAGACTTGTCTGAATATGCTACTCACATGGTCCTAACTGAGAAAGAAAAGATCCGACGATTTATTAAAGGCCTTCGAGAGTCTTTATTTGACAGGGTGGGATCGAAAATACGAGATTTTTCATTTTACACAGAAGCCGTCGACATCGCCCGTATGATGGAAGAAAGAGATATGCAAAAAGAAAAATGGAATAACAAAAGAAAGAGGAAGCAAGATGAGAAATTACGCTACCACGGAGAGAGTTCTGGACGTGCAGCCTCTACTGCTAGTGCACCACAGCGTCAACAAAGTGGTACAGGGGGTCAACAAAGGCCCTGGTGCTCTAAATGTGAAAGAAATCACTTCGGAGCTTGTTTTGTCAACAACAACACTAGGGTCTGTTACCAATGTGGTCAACAGGGCCACATCAAAAGAGATTGCCCCCAACTCTACACGAGATCTGGCCAAGGGTCAGTACGCCCTAATCAATCAGAGGCTACTGTTGCCAACAGAGCCCCTGTAACTGTAGGAGGCAATGGAATCGGAAGAGGTGCTGGCAGAGGACAAGGTGGTCGAGGGCAGGCTTCAGCAGGCCGAGGGAACGCTCGAGTATTCGCTTTAACCCGTCAAGATGCTCAGGCGTCTAATACGGTGGTAGCAGGTACTCTTCTGATTGAATCAAATTTTGCACATGTTTTGTTTGACTCTGGCTCTACGCATTCCTATGTGTCACCATTCTTTGCTAAGAACTTTAAGCAAAAAGTTGTTAGATTAGAATGTCCGTTTTTAGTAACTACGCCTACTGGAGGCACCTTACTAATAGAACGAGGCTATCGAGCTTGCAAGGTAAGAGTCAGAGAAATAAATACAACAGTAGACCTAATGTTGTTAGATATGACAGACTTTGATGTCATCTTGGGCATGAATTGGCTGGCATCTTGTCATGCCACCCTGGATTGCTATAATAAGATAGTTAAGTTCAATATTCCGGGGGAGCCTTCTTTCGTATTTCATGGTGAACGGAGTGAAATTTCTGGGAATCTTATATCTTTAATGTGTGCCCAACGTTTATTGCGAAAGGGCTGTAAAGGATACTTGGCATTCGTTAAAGATATTAAGAAAGAAGAACTAAAAGTAGAAGACGTTCCAGTAGTCCAGGAGTTTGTAGATGTCTTCCCAGATGATCTACCAGGTATACCCCCAGATCGAGAGATTGAGTTCCAGATAGAGTTAGCACCAGATACTCGCCCAATCTCCATACCCCCTTATAGAATGGCACCAACAGAATTAAAAGAGTTAAAAACTCAGTTACAGGACTTGCTAGACAAAGGCTTTATAAGGCCAAGTTATTCACCTTGGGGAGCTCCTGTTCTGTTCGTGAAAAAGAAGGACGGATCGATGAGACTATGCATAGATTACAGGCAACTGAATAAGGTAACTATCAAAAATAAATACCCGTTGCCTCGCATCGACGACCTTTTCGATCAACTTCAAGGAGCCAAGTGTTTTTCAAAGATTGACTTGAGGTCTGGTTATCACCAACTCAAGATCAAGGAGGAGGATGTGTCTAAAACAGCCTTCCGTACCAGATATAGGCACTACGAGTTCTTGGTGATGTCATTTGGATTAACGAATGCACCAGCTGCTTTCATGGATTTAATGAATAGGATTTTTAAATCCTTTTTAGACAAATTTGTCATTGTCTTCATAGACGACATTCTGGTGTACTTAAAGACTTCAGAAGAGCACGAACAACACCTTCGTGTTGTGTTGCAGACATTGAGGGATCATCAATTGTACGCCAAATTCTCTAAATGCGAGTTTTGGATTGATCGTGTAACTTTCTTGGGACATGTGATCTCCAAAGATGGCATCCAAGCAGACCCAAGCAAAGTAGAAGCGGTCAAAATGTGGCCTAGACCTACCTCCGTCACGGAGATTCGCAGCTTCTTGGGATTGGCAGGATATTATCGTCGTTTCATCCAAAATTTTTCCCAGTTAGCCGCCCCTCTCACACGATTGACTAGGAAAGGGGTAAAGTACCAATGGGATGACGCTTGTGAAGAAAGCTTCCAAGAACTCAAGAAAAGGTTAATCTCCGCACCTGTATTAGTCTTACCCTCAGGACCAGGAGATTTTACAGTATACTGCGATGCATCAAGAGTAGGGTTGGGATGTGTTCTCATGCAGCATGGCCAGGTAGTGGCATATGCATCGAGACAACTTAAGAAACATGAACAAAACTACCCCACCCACGATCTGGAAATGGCAGCAGTAGTTTTCGCTTTAAAGATATGGCGACATTATCTATACGGAGAAACTTGTGAAATCTACACTGACCATAAAAGTCTAAAATATATTTTCGACCAAAAGGACTTAAACTTGAGGCAGAGGAGATGGGTAGAATTACTAAAAGATTATGATTGCAATATTCTTTACCACCCAGGCAAAGCAAACGTGGTAGCAGATGCCTTGAGTCGAAAATCTATGGGTAGTCTGGCCCATATAGCAGTAACAAAAAGACCCTTGATCCAAGAACTACAAGAGATGAGAGCAAAAGGTGCTACTCTTGAGGTTACAAGGACAGGATCATTCTTAGCCCATATCAGGGCTAGATCTTCCCTTGTTGACCAGATACGGATATCTCAAATGGAGGATCCTGAGCTTGTCCAAATTATGGAAAAGGTGAAGATTGGTGAAGTGAATAGTTTCACACTCGACGATACAGGAGTCTTACATTTTGAACAACGGTTGTGTGTACCACATGTTGGAACTCTTAGACGAGACATCATGGAAGAAGGTCATCGTGCTGCATATGCTGTACATCCAGGAGCCACCAAGATGTATCAGGATCTGAAACAGATCTACTGGTGGAAAGGAATGAAACAAGACATAGTAGAATTTGTGTCTCGTTGTTTAACCTGTCAACAGGTTAAGGCTGAGCATCTAAAGCCAGGAGGCTCGTTACAACGATTAGAGATTCCTGAATGGAAATGGGAACTAGTGACGATGGACTTTGTTGTTGGTCTACCTCGTTCCACAGGAGGTTATGACTCAGTTTGGGTCATTGTTGACCGACTAACCAAATCAGCACACTTCATTCCAGTCAAAACCACTTATGGTGTAGTAACGTTGGCACAATTGTATATTAAAGAAATAGTAAAGTTGCATGGAGTACCTATATCTATCATTTCTGATAGAGGTCCTCAATTTACCTCTCGTTTCTGGAGAAGTTTTCAGGAGGCATTAGGTACTCGAGTGGACCTTAGTACCGCTTTTCACCCACAGACAGACGGACAGTCAGAGCGGACGATTCAGACGCTAGAGGATATGTTACGAGCTTGTATTCTAGATTTCAGTGGTAGCTGGGAAAAGCATTTGTATCTTGTAGAGTTCGCATATAACAACAGCTACCAGGCCACTATTGGGATGGCACCCTTTGAGGCCTTGTATGGGAGACGTTGCAGATCTCCGATCAGTTGGTTCGAGGTAGGTGAAGCGAAAGCATTAGGACCTGACTTGGCCCAGGATGCCCTAACCAAGGTTAAGACAATACAAGATAGGATGCGAGCAGCTCAAAGTAGACAAAAGGCATACGCTGACCACAGACGACGTGATTTGGAGTTCTCAGTCAGCGATATGGTATTCCTTAAGGTCTCTCCAATGAAAGGTGTGTTGAGATTTGGAAGGAAAGGAAAGTTGAGTCCTAGATACATCGGGCCTTATGAGATTCTAGAACGAGTGGGAAAAGTGGCTTATCGGCTTGCCCTACCTATGGATCTGGAAGGGATTCACCCTGTTTTTCACGTATCCATGTTAAGGAAGTACCTTCATGACCCTTCTCACATACTTCACCCTTCTCAGAATGATTCTATCCTAGTAAATGAAAACTTGTCATACGAGGAGATACCGGTAGCTATCCTCGATAGTCAAGTAAAGAAACTCCGATCTAAGGAGATTCCATCCGTCAAGGTTTTGTGGAGGAATCAAACTCACGAAGAAGCCACATGGGAAGCCAAGGCCGACATGCGTTCTAGATATCCCCATCTTTTTACGACTTGAGGTAATTTAAATTCGGAGGACCGAATTTCTTAAAGGGGGTGATAATGTAATACCCATGAAAAATAAAATATAAATGCGTGTTTTCAAACTACTGTTACTATTTACGTATATGGTACTGTTCATTTATACAATCAAAATGTCAAATACTAGATGTGGTTTGGTTATAAGAGAAAACTAGAAAGAAGTTTGTAGGAGAAAATGACGTTTTATGTGTAAAAATACCCTCAGGGACTAAATTGAAAGGACTGAATTGAAAAGAAACTTAAAGGTTTAAGGTAAAAGGATAGTTTTCCCTTTAAAGTTTCTAATAGTAAATAAACGAAAATTTTCCGCGTAAGGTGCACAGTAACTGCATTATTAGAAATGTCATTTTCATGAATAGTAAATTGAATATTTTATTAGTGCATAGTATCAAATAGTACCCTTGACTTTTGCTATAAATAGGCCCTTCCATTTCACTTCTAAACTCACACCTTCAACTTCTCTTCTTCCCTCCTTAAGTTTCTCTTGCTCCGATGCTAGGCTTCTGAGATTTTGGGCCTTTCTGTTTTTGCTTAGGTAAGGATACTATGCCCTTTCTATGTCTTTCAAATTTTAGAAGTTATTTTCTTAAGTATGCTCTGTGGTTGCGGCTTTGGCCGATCTTCCACATCAGAAAAACTGTCGTTAGCTGTTATTTTGATTCTCTGATTACCGAAATAGAATATAATCTGTGGAGAATACATGTCTAGGAAAGTTCTGGCTAAGGAAAGACCTGGTTTTTAAGTGTGTCCAGTGTGACCCTCCACTCTTTCCTGGGAACTTACCTGGTGTACTCTTTTACAGATTGTATTCTGTATTTCCGGTATGAATAGTACCCGTACGTATAAATAGTGACCGTATGAATAGTACCGTACATATGAATAGTGACCGTATGAATAGTACCCGTAGGTATGAACAGTATCTGTACGAAAATGATCTTAACGTACTTTCTGTAATCTTTCATGAAAATCTCTGTAGCGGAACACTGAAATTCACCTGCGTACTCTTGTCCGTAACGATTTAGAGAAGTGATACTCGTACGGAATCCAGGTGAGTGAAACGACCCTGTTTTAATAGAGTTTTAGCATTACTGGTGATAAAAAGTATGTCGTAGGACACTCCCAAGATTCATAGGGAGAAATTGGATTCAGAATGACGAATATAATGAGATAATTAATCCAGAAGTATGGATAAGACAAAGCAAGTATCTCATGATTATATGAAATTTGAATCATATAGTTATATACTATACCTGTTATATGGATGAGTATTATATTGTGCTTCTGATTATGATATGAACTGTTGTACTATTGATTGTGATTGAGCGGTACAGTACCCCCTCTCACGGCAAGGCGGAAAACCCGGGTTAAAGGGTGTCTTGACCAATGAGTGTGGAGACAACGATTCCCTCAGTAGGGATATAGCCCGGATTGGTGATAAATCCGTGAGGCGCCCTAGCTAAGAGGATGAGGTTGTGCATCATGGCGGAAAAATACAAAATTGGTGAGCCGGCCTGTGTGCGCTCTCCGGGATATATTGCCATTGACGAGTACTAGTATCGTTTGTTGAATTGGATGAATTTTTCTTGTATGTAATTTCTAACTATGTCTATTGGTTGAGCTTGAGCCTTCGGGTATGCTTGCATGACTGGTGATGTATTTGAATTTTATTAACGCAAGGCCGATTTGCTCACTGAGTTTAAAAGCTCACACTGTTTGTACAAACTTTTTGTTCAGATCAGGTTGCCGCCGAAGTGCATCCGCTAGAGGAGTAGATCACGTTGGACCTTCCCGCTGTCGGGTAGGCCCTTCTTTTGTTATACAGTATGTTGCTCTGTAACCGTCTAGGACATCTAGGTCAGGGGTTTGGTATTTGGCTTGTATTTCAGTATGATAATGTATTTCGTACTAAGGATCTATTATTTTTAATTAAGAAAATCTGATGTATTTTCTTTGTATTTATTAAGGAATGGTATTTTGAGAATATAGAGATAATGACTAACGATTTTACTTGTGGGAAGAATTTATCGAAAGGCTTACAGTGATAGGATATTCATCATTGTGCCGGTCATGTGCCTAGAAAATGGGTCGTGACAGGTACTAAAAGAGTTTTACAAAGAGATGACACATAAGAAAGTACTCATGTAGCTTTTAATTCCAAGCAAGCTCATCCAATGGTGTCACGTCCTAAAATTTGAGCACGTGACCGGCACGGAAAGTGAATTTCATTTCACCCCCGTAAGCCTATCTTTCTCTTAAAAAAAATCATACAATTCTTTTTCATGCAACCAAAACGAGTTCTGTATACATACTACAATTACTCACATTACATCACTGAATGAACCTACCCGATTACAGAGATTTCTAGATTTATACAACTTAGAATAAAACTTAACTATTATACCTTTATCCTGAACAAATGAAAAGGTAATTATGGACTAAGGATCCATAATTCCTTGTTCCGATATTTACTTTCAGCTGTCAACTCTTGAAAAAAAATATCAATAAGAGGGGTATGAGCAAACCACGTGCCCAGTGAGTAGATAACACAATACTATGACAAAATAAAAATCATGCATCATAATGATAACATGCAGCAATCATACGTAGATCGATCATCATATGATATAATATTATTCATAATACTTCACAACAATATCCAAGTGAATCAAATGCATTTCAACAAAATTCAAAATTCACAACAACAATCGATGAAATCAATTTCACACACAATTCCCGTACCAACCGGGTCGTCCAGAATACCTCTGGATCGTTGCCCGCGGCCCCCGCCGCATCTACCCTTATCGCTCCATTTATATTCTCCACCCTTATAGCTTCACATAGATTTCTCCATGGGGTGCACCACCATGCCTTTCATTTCCAGTCAAACACAATCACAATCACATATAAAAACATCCTCAATCATAATCTTGAGCCACATACACAACTCAGTCATTTACAATTCAAGCCACAACATAATCAATGTGGTTCTAGCAACATAGCATGTATATAACATAACCCATAAAATAGAACAATTATTCAACTCAGTTCACATGCCATTCACAATCCATCATATAACCTCCATTCATGGGAAAATAAGAAAATATAATTATATACATTACCAGACACGTTCCACAATTGTTTATGCCTCATCGTTCCACATCATCCTCTTCAAACTTGGATATACAACATATTTCCACTATGATGCAAAAAGTCAATAACAGATATTTAATCATAGCAAGTATTAACCCACTCACCTGGATTTCATGCTCTCAGCACTCCCACCTTGCACTTGACCATTCCTATTGTAACCAGATAAAAACCATCAGGGTTACGAAATAGAGAAATTTCCTACCACTACTCTCGACCTTCATCCACTTCTCAAATCATAACTCCTAACTGGTAATGAATATCCAGATGAAACTTATACCATTGGAAACTAGACTCAAAGAGCTTTTCAACGATATTAAAAAAAAAACTGATGCTACAGTAACGGTCAACGGTCAACGCAGCTACAGTAACGTTGACCGAGTCAACGCTACAGTAACGTTGACCGAGTCAACGCTACAGTAACGAGAAAATCTGGAAAAAATTTTCTCGGTGAACAGTAATTCTGGGGAAAATTTTCGATGTTCTTCGTGTTCTTCATCCAAAAATCCAAAAATCATATCTAAAACAACATTTCTTTTGATTTCTTCCATGGGTTTTCATCCTTAATGTCTAAGGAGTGTTTTAACACCAAAACCCCCAATTTCTACCAACAATCCAAGCTTAAATCTCAAATTTTCATCAAGAACACTAACTTTTTCAAATATCCAAATTCTACAAATTTCTCATAGTTTTCTCCAAATTTCTTGTTCTAATAACATCATAAACCACCTAGGAATGTTTTAGATTAACATCCACACTTAAATTCATCCATTAAAATATTCTACAAAAATTTTGCAAAAATAATAACCAAGGATTTGATCTTGTAATAAGAGGAAGAAGAAGAAGAACATCAACTTACCAATCATCCTAACTTTCATAGCTTCCTTCCCAAAGCAAAAATTGCATGAATGATTGATGAAGAAATTCCTTTGCAAGCATAATCGAGAGAGAGAGAAAGTGAAGCTACGGGAGGGAGAATGAGAAAAAGAAAAGAATAAGGAGAAGTGTATACGCGTGGGCCCCACCAATTTCTTTTTCGATAAAATCGCTCATAGCCACCTTAGCTTATAAGATTTGTTCACTTTAATCCCTCTCGATGTCTCAAACTCCACTTTAACCTCGAATCCATCATCTTTTCGGTACCGGACTCATAATTCATTCCCATAAGCTCTATTTTTCTTCTCGGGTTCCTACTTGGTCATTTTTCAAAAGTCCTCTATACTTTCTTTTCTTTTCACTTTAGTCCTTGAGAATTTGTAAAAATTTCCTAAATTAAAAATAAAAATTTCTATTCTCACATTTTCTTCACTAATTCAAAAAGAAAATTTTTCACGTAATTAAATTTTTCACTAAACTTCAAAATAGGCTTTAAATATTCATATAAATTCTTGGGATATTACAAATGGTGTTTCAAATTGATTCACCAAATATCAAATAAACACATGAATGTATGAGAAATGATGAATTGATTTTTGATGTGAACTCTTAATTCCTTAAATTTGGATACAATATTTAGAGTACTTGTAATGAATTTCTCCTAAATCCTTAGGGCTCGTTTGGTTCGTATTACTTACTAGAAATGGAAAGGAAATGAGGAATAGAAATGAAAAGAAGAATGAAAAGGAAAAGGAAAAAGAAAAAAAATTGTTTGGTTGGGTATGAAAAAATGATTAGGAAAGAGAAAATAAATATTTTAATATATATTTTTTAATAGGATAGTTTTACTAAATTACTCCTATATAGTTTTTATTTAAAAAAAAAAGAATAAAGCAGATAGCCTCTCACACTATCTCTCACAATCCAGTGTTTGCGTTTGTCTCGCTTGCCCATCTTCCTCTCTCTCTCTCTCTCTCTCTCTTCTTCATTAGATTTGATTCAATATAGTTAGCATCAGTAGCAACTTCACATGAAATAGTTTTCCTTTAAATTATTAGCAGTGGCATCAGTAAATAGTTTTCCTTTAATGCACTAGATCTGTTGAATATGAAAGGGCTAGCAATGAAGAGGAAGATGGAAACTAGAGATACCATGCGATACCGGGGGAAAAATTTAGTACTATTAATGACGGAAAACAGTGCCATCAGGAACGGAAGCTCTCTTGGTCAACGTGCGAAGCAAATGCCAAAAGCCACATTGTAGCACATAATTCCTTTAACGATTTTTGGGCAAGTGTTCGAAGCAAACATGCTCTTAGTGTTATACGGAAAACTCCTCTTGAAGGGATTATGGGGACAGGGAGAGGGATTGCATTCCCTGCCCGCGTGATCCCCATCCCCGAAAGTTATTTTAGTAATATTACACGATTTACTACAATACTTTCAATATATATATATATATATATTTGGAGTCTTTACAGTTTTATCCAATAATGAATTTAGTTCCTATACTTTAAAAATAATAAATTTAATCCTTATAGTTTTCAAAATCATGATATTGGTTCCCGAAGTTAGTTAAATGTTAGTTAACCATTAAATCAGTACACGTAACGCTGATTATGATACTTCCATCAGCACTAAAAACGACATCAGCATCACATATGGCAAGGTAATATGCTAATATGGCGCCACCTAATTTTTTTTTCTCTCTCTCTTTTTTTTTCCTTTTTTCTTCGTGTACAACGTCGACGATTGAATATGTAGAGATTCTTCTCAGTTTTTTGTTGCGCCTTTCTCTTCTTCAAATTTTCTCTTTTCGTTGCTCCATTCTTTTCTTTAACTTTTTTCTTTTCACAGCGTCCACGGAGAAGATGTTGAAGACTGAGTTGCGAGGTGCTTTTGAATATACAGAGTTGCATACTACCTTTGAACATAGAAGACGCATGAAGCATGCAAACACGTATAGGGATGCAAGCAGCCATGTTGGATTTGTGCAATTCTTGTGAAATGAACAAGAAGTCCATAATTGTGTCATATATACAAATTATTCAATAATATTTAATGATTTCGATAGATAATCGAACAACATATTTTCTATATTGGAGTGGATTTTAACAAAAGTTTCCAAAAAGCAAGAAGATGAAAAGATTGCGGGAAGGAGGGATGAAGATGCTGAGAAAGAAAGGCTCTCAAAGAAGGAGATTAAAGAAACAGAAGGGAACCCTCTAAATTATGTGCTCCCAAAGTCCCTCAGAAGGAAAAGGAAAACACCAGCAAAGTTGTAGCTGCTAGTGCCAACGATGGAATGGTTGATGCAATAGGGAAGAGACTCAAGGAAGTGACTAGTACTGTTTTCTAGGCTTTCAAAAGAATTTAAAACAAACCTATCTTAGCAATAAAGTAAAATAAAATAAAATAATTCGTAAACTTAGAAATAGAATTTGAGACAAATTAGTAATAGATTGAATTTTTGTCCCAACAATCAGCCACACCAATTATAGAGACGATGGCATTTTATCTGTCTCTAGTTCCATTTTAGATATGTTTGAGACGAAATTCTTCACATTTTAAGATGGATTATTTTATCTTCAATTGTGATTGTTTAATCTAAAATGAATGGCCATGATGGAAGAATATGATTTATTTTGGCTCCAAAACATGCCTGGCAAGAAAATAAAAAAATCTAAGACAAAAAAATCCTTTTAAGATATGCAAAAATTTCATCTAAGATGGAAAATGTTTCGTCTCTAAAACTGGCATTGCTAATTTGTTGAGATGGAAAGAAAAAATTTTTGTTTCAACCCTGAGATAAAATTTTTCATCTCAAATGTCTTTCCATTATCATCATTGATATATTATGTATATGTGTGTGTGCGCGTGTGTAATCTAACTTAAAAAAAATTAAAGATGAAATTTGGGAAAACAAATTTTTTGTCTCTAAATTTATCTCAAATTTTAATTTAATTTTTTAAAAAATAAAAAATTATAGATGAAATGTCAGACAAAATTACAACAAATGTGAGAAGGAAAATTTTTTGTCTTAGATCTAAAATTTTTTGATAGCGATAAATTTCTAGATTTGTAGAGAGGCGTCTGAGTAGATTAATTAACAGTGACTTTCAGTGATATTTATTGACATTGATAGTCTAATACCATCCATTTTCGTTCTCCGATAAGGGGTTGTAGATCTGGCCTTAGTATTGTCAGTTTGACTTGTGGCCCGCAGACTAGCATGAAACCACCTGTAAATAGACAATCTTAAATTAAGAAAAATAGGTCTGTTTAAAAATAAGCCTAAATGAGCTAAGCCCACGGATCAGCCTTTTTTTTTTTCATTTTTTTTAGAAAACTATATACTTAGTATAAATAATCTTACGTTAATATATTTTTATATTTTATAACCTTATATCCAATAAATATAATAAATTTGGATATGAAAATTTTTATTTTTTAAATAAATATAGAATTTGAAATTTTACATATAATATAGTTAATTTTAAAAGAAAATATGAAAAATTAAAGTTATTGGTTATTTAAAAATATTAAAGAAGTAATATTTTATATGTATAAATTCTATTTTATAAAAAATATTGATTTTTTACTTAAAAAAATTAAAATTGTATTATTTTAATATAAAAATTGAAAAAAAAAGAATAGCTTGCGGGCCAAAACAGGTGGTCTTAGTTTTCAAGAATAGGTACACCGGCTTAAAAAAGGCTAGCCTGTTTAGTTCTTGACCCATCACGGCTAGATTAGGCCTCCCTTTTAAAAATACTATTTGTCCTACATTTTAATTTTTAAGTTAATTGATTATTTAATTTCAAAGCAATAAACAAATTTGGGATAATGTGAAGAGTTTATGTACTATATAATTGTGATAGTTTGTGAGACATTACCAACTCATGATTCCTGCCACAAGATATTATAGTTCTTCCATGATCATGGAAATGCGTCCGTGTGTATTTGTTTTGTAGTTGAAGCCAAAACTTCAATAAAACTAGTAATTATTTTCAACTCTTTTTAATGACTGCAAAAACATATGATTCAACCTTTTTTAATAGAAAATAAATTGTTGTTCATTGTATATGAAAATTTTGAATGTGTCAATAACAACCAACTATTATGAAACATAGCCGACTGTTGTTGAATATATATGACAGTCCATTGCTTATAGAAAATAGTCAAATGTTCCTGATCATTTATGAAGAAGGGGATTTTCCAACAATTAATCTCATACACATCTTTGCCATGTGTTAAGGTTATATTATACTACTTCAAAAATGAATATTTTTACTCATATAATTAGGACCCTATTGTCTATATGTTTTTCACAAAACAAGAGAAAGCAACAATATAAAGAGATTTTATACACACACACACACACACACACACACACACACACACATATATATATTGGAAAAATACAATTATCAGCATCTAATTTCTTATATTTGTTTGATATAAATGAACAAATAGGATATTTGATATTTCAGAATAATCATTTATTTAATATATAGAAAAATAATATAAATTATCAAATTTTATTAATAAAATATAAACTATTAATAGAGAAAGACGCATGATTCGAATTGAGAATACAAGAGATGTTCAATGGTCTCATTATAATATATGTTATGTTAAAAAAAACAAGGCGTTCAACCATGACAAGTCGACAATATTATACACTACCGATGATATTAAGCCAAAATATCTCAACCTCATTATTTTTTTAAAAAAATTACTTTGGTGAAAGGAAACAATATTATAAAATTAAAGCATAAATGAAGTTGGAGATTAATATGGGTTCTGCTGCTTTTTCTCTTCTATCCATGATTAAAAAAGTTAGGAAAGATCTGAAAATATGGAATAAGAAGGAATTTGGCAACAGAAAGGCTAAAATCAACGAATTGAGTTAAAAGCTGAAAGATATTTAGAAAAATACTAATGAGAGGCCCATATTTGAAGAGATAGAATTTGAAGAAAGAGTTTGAAGTTGAATTAGCCTTATTCCAAATGGGTACCCACAAGGATCCGAAGCCAGATGGATTTCCTGCATTTTTTTTTTCAAAAATTATTGGAACATTGTAAAAATAGATGGTATGAAAATGATGACTTCTTTTTTCAATAGAGGATACATATTGAAGAAAGTCAACCAGACTTTCATCCCAAGAGTCAATGCTCAGAATCTTTTGGGAATTTTAGACCTATTGATTTGTGTAACATCATATACAAAATAATCTCATTGGTCAACAGATTACAATAATTCAAGAAGCAGTGGAACTCGCCATACCAAAATGCTTTTGTAAAATGAAGGCTGATTTCAGACACATTTTTCCTTGCCTCGAAACTGATGACCTTCATTCACAAGGCCAAAAAAAAAAAATATGGTGTGCTTTGAAGCTTGATCTACAAAAGGCCTATGACAGAGTTTCCTGAAATTTTGTTGATGCTATTCTAATTGCTATGAATTTTCTAGAGAAATGATTATGCCATGCATTTCTACCGTAAGGTATACCCTTCTTTTTAATGATGTCTCCCTTGCCTCTTACCCATGATTTTTTAGCAATGATTGAAACCGTAGCTAAAAATATTGGAAAAAGTATTTTATACAACACTTTTAACAACGGTAAAAGTTTTATTTATAGTTAAAACTGTTGTTAAAAGTTTTAGCCACAGTTTTAACCGTAGTTAAAGAGACGAGCAGCGGTTTTGGTCACTTTTTTAACTGGCGTGCTTCCTCTCAAATAAAAACTTAAAGAGATGTGCATCAGTGTGATCTTCTGTCACCTTATATTTTTCTGTTGTGTGCAAATGTGCACTTGAAAGGAAAATTGAGGAAATCCATTTTGCTAGAAGAGGACCATCAATTTTCCCATTTGGTGTATACGACCACACGATACTATTTTTTAAAGCATTGCCTAAAAGTTGTCAGAACATCAACAAAATCCTACATGAATTTTGTTTGTTTGTTTGTTTGTTTGTTTGTTTTTTCATTTTAACTAGGCAATCCATAAATACAATTAAGTCTCACATGGTCTTCAGTCGAAATACTTAAGGAGGTTCAAGAAAATTTTTGCTGGCATCTTTAAAATTCAATACAGTGATAAGCTTGGCAAATACTTGGGAGTTAAAGTGGATAAGGCTACAAAAAAGAAGGAAGTTTATGAAGAAATTGTTGAAAAAGTAAAGGCTAAAACAGAGTTACATGGGCTTAGATTCTATGAATAAAGGGACCTTTCCTTGGAGTGAATTCTTGAAATGTGACATCCCTCGTAGATTACTTGTTTTTATTTGGAAAATTATGTCTAATGCATTACCATGTGCTGATATTTTAAGAAGGCACCACTTTAGTGCATGTGGACCCTATTTGTAGCCTTGGTAATGAAGAAGAGGAGAATCTAGATCATCTTTTTTGGTCATGTCATTTTGCTGGTTCGGATCCAACAATGGTAATGAATGTTTTTTATATTGATTTTATTTAGTTGGGTTTTTAGTTGTACCAAAAAAAAAGTTGCATTAGTATTATAAACATCCAGGCCAACTGGCCAAGTTACATAAAGGTGGTGAGGTAAAATGATAATGAATTCATTAGTAGTCTTCCAAAGTTAATTAGGTCTGTATAACAAGATACTATATAAATTTAATTAAAAAGACCCAAAAATATATCACTAATTGTATTCAAAAGACTTTCCTTGTACGATCGTCTAATAAAATCACAAATTGCAAAGACTAGAAACGTTTTTTTTTTTTTTTTCATGAATGGGAGTGGAATTTGTTATGTGAATGGGCATCATATCATTATTATATGAGTAAATTAAAAATTTGGTCCTTGAATTTGTGGCCCCATTTAACTTTGGTCCCCAAAAAAAAAATCCAATCCTCAAATATGTTGAACTTGTTCCAATTTGATTCTTCTGTTAAATTTTCATACTATGTAAAATGAACTGCCCAAGGGAATCTCCATTGCACTCCATTCTTGTTGCCCTAGGGAATCTCCATTATATAACGATAGGAACCCAGTATTTAGCCAAGAGAAGAAACAAAGTTATATATTACTAAGGATTGGAAATACAGAACAAAATAGGGGGGAAAAAAAAAAGACTAATCGGAAAAGAGAAAAGTTACCAGAGACTAAGTTTCCTACCAAAGCCAAGACTCCTCGAGAGCAAAATATTCCTACCACACATTCTGACAAGAACGTCATGCACGTCCTCTCTTACTCTCACTCTCCATGCATATTCTACACTCTAAAATTTCTATTGTACCCCTCTAACAGAAAATTCTTCCCAGTATCTATCACATTCCCATTCTTGGAAGCTTTTCAATGCAAAGGAATGTTGGAGTGGTTCATCACATGCAAGGAGATTATTAAACAAAAGGTGTTGATGTGGTCGAAATCCACTATTGCTGACAACAGACCCAAAAGAACTATGAAAGATAATTCATCCGATGGCCCCTGTATAAGATGTATGGACTATATGCATAAAATAAAAGCCAACTTAGCTACATTTGATTTAGAGATTGACATGTGAGTTTTTCCAATGCGATGTGATTATTTTATTGATAAAATTTAATATATATAATGCATAACGAGAAACTATATTTTAACCACTAAACTAAGGCTTAGTTAGAATATAATAATATTGGTGCATAAATTTTTAATTGTAACAAAATGCACCCGTAAACATTGGATTGAAATAGAAAAAAAAAATGCTAAATCTCAATTAGTTTTTGTAATTATAAATGAAATTTTTGTAATTAAGTCCAAGCATTGAACAAGATTTTAGTTTTAACTAGCCTCTTGCAATTATATTCGACTCATGGCAAGTTCATGGAGCATTACCTTGATATGTATACACTACAAACAATGGTAATTATTAGGGGTTTGCAGTCATCCACGGCCCTCTTTGATAAGCATGCAGTCTGAACTCATCTCTAGACAAAAAGGAAACTATAAAAAAGTTGTCAAGTGATTTGAATATAATAGTCTGAATTATGACGTGACTTAATTTTTGGGACATGACCCAAAAAAAAAAAGAAAAAAAAACTCAGAATGAACTAACAGGCAAGGATCAATTCTGTGTTATATTTTGAATTAGAAGATTATGTATTTTATGTATATATTCATTTTTTATTTCATTGTATTGTACTCTCATATACTTTGTCAGAATAAATATAAGTTTTACTCTTTATCCGTGAATATAGATCATACTAATCAAATCACGTAAATTTTTGTGTTTTTTTTAATTTTATATTGTTTATCTTCTCTATTGCATAAATTATCTGAGCCTCCCATCTCCGTTATAACATTATTATCAGAGGCTCTCATCTCTCTATATGAATCATCTTCCTCCATGGAGGCATCTTCTTCTTGATAAATATTACTATTGATTACTTTATCTTTGTATGATTCATACCCCTTTCCTCCTGTATCTATCATTCTTTTTCTTTTTTACACTCCGTTAGGGATTAATTTAAGTTGAGGGGTGTTGCTTACTATCGTCATATATTAGTAAGGGCTTTTTGGTCTTTTTGTTATAACAGATGTTAGTTGTTTTCAATTGTTACCGTTAGGT
Organism: Biancaea sappan; assembly: GCA_037074585.1. Classification (NCBI taxonomy): domain Eukaryota; kingdom Viridiplantae; phylum Streptophyta; class Magnoliopsida; order Fabales; family Fabaceae; genus Biancaea; species Biancaea sappan. The sequence goes on along the minus strand of CM073491.1, from coordinate 92,061,045 downwards.
TTTTCATCTTGTGTGATAATTTAAATAGCGTGTAATCCCGATTAAGTTAATGCATCTTCCTCTTTTCTAATTTCCTTCATCTCTTCTAATTTTCCTCTATTACATCTCTCCTTTTTCCGTCTTCCTCTTTTCTCTCTGCAACTTTTTTCTTATTGGACCTTTTTCACCCTAGTCAACTGCCTCTGTTACATGTCTTCTAAAAAAAAAAGAATGATAATTTATTTGACTTCTCATTCTTTTTTCAAAAATATAAAAATTGTTATAATCTAATCTTATATTAAAAAAATAATTCTGAATTATATTGGAAAAAAATTAGCATACACTAAGTCACTAATATACCACATTGGGTACTCTCCAATAAAAGCATGATGTGTGGGCTTTATACATATTATAAGAAAAGTAGTGTATGGTGCACACGACTCCTTTTTTTTTTCCTCTCTCTCTCTCTCTCTCTCTCTCTCTCTCTCTCTCTCTCTCTCTCTCTCTCTCTCTCTCTCTCATTTTCTTATCTTCTTAATACATTTATACATACATGTGTGAGTGAGAGAGTGTGTGTTTTGTAAACCAATTGCTTGTTTTTATTTGGAAAATTTTGTCTAATGCATTGCCATATATTTTAAGAAGGCACCGTTGTAGCGTGGATCCTATTTGTAGCCTTTGTAATGAAGAAGAGGAGAATCTAGATCATCTTTTTTGGTCATGTCATTTTGCTGGTTCGATACAACAATGGTAATGAATGTCTTTCTATTGATTATATTTAGTCGAGTTTTTAGTTGTACCCAAAAAAAAAAAACACAAGTTGCATTAGTATTATAAACATCCAGAACAGGTGGCCAAGTTAGATAAATTAAAGGAGGTGAGGTAAAATTATAATGAATTAATTAGTAGTCTTCCAAAGTTAATTAGGTTTGTATAACAATACTATATAAATTTAATCAAAAAGACCAAACAAAATATCACTAATTGTAGTCAAAAGACTTTCATTGTATGATTGTGTGATAAAATCACAAATTGCAAAGAGTATAAAACATTTTATTTTTCATGAATGGGAGTAGAATTTATGTGAATGGGCATCATATCATTATTATATGAGTAAATTAAAATTTTGGTCCCAGAATTTGTGGCCCCATTTAGCTTTGGTCCCCAAATGTTTTCTTTACATAATTCAGTCCTCAAATATGTTGAATTTATTCTAATTTAGTTCTTCTGTTAAATTTTCATTGACAGTCATTCAGATATTGCAGACATGAGACATCTATGTTGCCTAATAAGATGTTTCCTCCTAAATGCACCGTTCCAATCTACGGTAGGACGAAAAAGTTGTTATAATTAAACAACACTTCTTGCTAAGATGTCACTACCATGTTCCGTGTATATTGTCAACTACAAACTATCCAATAAAAGTGGGTTTGAAAACCAACAACCAAAAAAAAAAAACTTGCAGAACAGAGAAGTTGACATCGTTGGAGAAGGATAAGGCAGTGTGACTTGATATCTTGGATGTTCATTCACACCGAAACAAATGTTTATGCACACTTCTTTAAAGGTACTATAGATGAATTAAGGTAGTGTGACCTTAATATCATTATGCGTAGGACCTACCCACGGTATTCTCAAGTCTTTTCAAAAGACTCCAGCTATCTTTATCTTGCTATTTTTTGAGATCAAGAATATTTTGGTATTTCATCATCATAAGAAAACAACACATTTGAAAAAATGTTCAGCCTCCTAAGTTTATTTTGACATAAGGATATCAATATAAGACACCACAATTGATAAACAATTGATAATTGTGAAAGATTCCAGGAAATCTTACCAGGTTAATTTCACTGAGTAATAAAGATAGTTATAAATTATAATACATTCTACAGTGAATTTTTCTAAAATTCAAGATAAATACCACAAAAGAAAAAAGAAAAGCAAATAGCACGTAAAAAGGTTAACTCCGATGTTAAACTTTCGTGCATAACAATCCAATAAAGCACCAAAGAAAAATCCAACATATAACATTTTTAGAAAGAATAACATCATGAAAAAAGTTCCAATGGCACGTATATGATCCAATATGCTTCCCTGACTTCTCCAGTTGTGGAAATTGTGTTCCATCTAAACCCTTTTAGTGGCCTAACTATTGTTCCTCTTGGTAGACTGACCTGTTTTGAGTGTTCAAGTTCATTGATATTGTAATAAAGGAAAGCAAAAATTGTTGTCATTCTACGTAGTAACCTTAATTCTTTTTATCTCTCTGTTCTTGTGAGGAATTTAAAAAGGAAAAATTTGTAAACATATCATTAACATGGTAAAGAACTACTATAAATAAGAATTCTGAATTATGATCCTCATAGCCCTTCATTGCCCACCCTTTCCAGTGAGGTTTCGTGTGACAGGAAATAATAATGATACTAATAAAACCAATTGTGGACCCTAACTGTAAACTTTTGGATTGAAATGATGTCTTTAACATGCATGTTAAAACATACATGCTTCCCAAAGGAACACAATTGCTTGGATCTCTTTGGCCTGCTTTAAATAGAAAGACATTAAAAGACAAACACCACTTTTGCATTATAATCTAAAATTTAAAATGAAACAACATCAATTCAACAACTAAATCACAAGAGTACATTTAATGCTGAACTCTGGAAACAATGGACCATTCTTGCTTGTAATGGAAGGTTATAAAGATGGAGTGTTTCAGTACAGATTTCTTCGCCGCAGGACTATTGCAGTAAAATTTGTTTACCAAATTGTCGGAATCAGATCCACTCCAGCGTCTATAAGGCGCTGGAGGTCTTGCGAGCCACGTGACGCGCAGGTATGCTTAAAGTGGGACCCACATTGCAGTGGGGCCCACTTTCATTTATTTTTTAAATTTTTTTTCACCTACAATTTTTTTTTAAAATTTTAATTTTTTAAAAATTTTATTTTTCTACAATAAATGATAATAAATTAAATTAAACATTATTGTAAACTCTAAACCCTAAATCCTAAACCCTAAATTCTAAATTCTAAATTCTAAACCCTAAACTCTAAACTCTAAACTTTAAATCCTAAACCCTAAACTCTAAATGCTAAACTCTAAACATTAAACCCTAAATTCTAAATTCTAAACCCTAAACTCTAAACTCTAAACTTTAAATCCTAAACCCTAAACCCTAAATTCTAAACTTTAAATTCTAAATTATAAATTCTAAACTCTAAACTTTAAACTTTAAATCTTACATCCTAAACCCTAAACTCTAAACCTTAAACCCTAAACCCTAAACCCTAAATTCTAAACCCTAAATCTTAAACTTTAAATCTTAAATCCTAAACCCTAAATTCTAAACTCTAAATTTTAAACTTTAAATTAAGTATTATTGTAAATTCTAAACTCAAAAATTTAAACCCTAAATTTTAAATTAAATATTATTGTAAATTCTAAAAAATTAATTTTTTTATTTTTTAAAAATAATAAAAATTAAAAAAAAAAGTCGCGCAGGACCTCCTCCGCGTAGGAGGAGATCCGCGTTCCAAATTGTCCGTTGTCTACTTGAATACCCGCAACCACTCATTACAATCGTTCCTCTGAAAATTAATGATTTATCATTATCCCATACCAAGATGCAAAGCCAGGCTGTATAGATTAACTTGAAGATTTTCGACCCATCTGTTGTAGGTACAACAATCCAATTTTTTAAAAAAGAGTGCAAATATAAGCCTCTAGTACCACTAACACATAACAACTTAAATAGAAAAGATAAGATAAAACCGATACACTTGCAAGTTATGAAGCATGAATACAACTAGGCATCCACCACTTCAATAAAACACCAAAATACTTGAAGTCAATGTTATTGGATCCAAACCAGCCCTGATCACCTTTTCAAACTGCTACACAAGCAACCTGGCTACGGCCCAAATAACCCGTTCAAGTCTCAATTGACCCAGCGACTCGGTTGACCCAGTTCAATTTTTTTAAAAAAAGAAAAAGGAAAAAAAATCTATCATCCCCGTCATTAGAACCTAAGCTTCAGTAATCATTCATTACTATCATCTCCGTCGCTCGTCTATGCTCAGTAGGTGCTAGGCGAAAGAAGAAGAAAAAATTCTCACCTTAAGTGCATGAAGAACAAAAAAATCCAAAAGAAGAAGAAGAAGTAAACACAGACACACACACACACACACACACACACACACACACACACACACACACACACACACACACACACACACACACACACACACACACATATATATATATATATATTAATTTAATTTATTTACCTAATTCAGCAATTGATCCAGTGATATGATAGTTGAATCAGTGACTCAGTGATCCGAAGATCAATTTAGGTCAATAATTAAGCCAATTCCAATAGCATTGCTTGAAGCTCTAGGCTTGAAACTTGGATAGTTCAATCCATTAATAAGAACTATGTAGAATTACTACTGAACCTCATTAGATACATTTTGTAAATAAATAAAATTCTTCCAAATTCTTACAAGTTAGGGCATTACCTGAATACCTTATGTTTTCTCTACCATGAATCCACAAAAGCAGGCCACAGATATGTACACAAAAAAACAAAAAAGAAAAGTAGCTATCATTATCACAATGGTCTTAGAACAATTCTCATTGTTGCTAGTAGAAATCCCTCTATTACTTACTTGAAAATTATTGCATCTCCATTTAATGAAACTCTTGAATTGGGTTCAACATAATGAATTGGGCTTTGAACATTTAATATACAAATCTTGATCTTCTTTCTTTTTTGGGCTTTTATAATTTGTTCATTAGGCTTAACTACCTTTTCCATTTTCAATATTGGGCTGTTACAAAATGACTCTTGGACTATTGGGCTACTGTACTTTTTTCCCATGTTTGGGCCAAAAACTCAACTACTAATCAAAAAGCTAAGACGGTCTTGTTGTTTGTGCTAACAAGGTCCTTGATGATCTTTCAACCTCAAGAAAGAGGTTCTTTCATACAGTTTGATTGGAACAACAAAAAAATTCTTGACACGTTTGACTCCCTAATTATTCAAATGTTTTTGCAATTTCAGCCTAGAGAACCATTGGATTTGGCATATAAAATGTCTGATATAGCAAGAAAGATAATATTAGAAAGAAATTAAGCAACCTATTTCCTAAACGTTGAAAATTCAATGACCTAATTTTGAAAATTAAATGTTACATAAACATAGAGTTTAACCTCTCAAAAAAAAAATTAGAGACGTATATTTTTATGTGAAAAATAATAATGATTTTTACATTTGCGTTCATATATTCATATTGTTACGCTCACTTGCATCTCTTATTTCTAATTTCTTTGCACTTTTATTTTTGGGTGAATTTATAATGCAACATTTTGCATCTTTAAAACATCTAAGGCGACACAATCTTAAAATGTCTTAGAAACCTCTTTCCTAAATGTTGAAAATTCAATGATCTAATTTTGAAAATTAAATGTTGCATAAACATATAGTTTGACCTTTCAAAAAGTTAGAGACGTATATTTTTATGTGAAAAATAATAATTACTTTTACAGTTGTGTTTATATATTCATGTTATTATGCTCACTTGCATCTCTCTCTCTCTCTAAATATATATTTTTTCAAACACGATAATTACACCACATATATATTTATTAAAGTAAGGATATGTATACAGAACATATATATATATATATATATGGAAATAAAAAGTTAGGCATGCAGCTAATTTTTAGTAGCAATGAACTAATGTCATGCCATTTGTTAACCGTTACTTGAAAATATTGGAGAAAGATAATTTTGGTATGTATCACCATCATCTCGAGACGTAACATCAATAAATCACATGCATGCAATATATTTAATTTTATTTAGTTCCAGTCTTTGCGTTATTACAACAAATGTTTGAATGCTAATTTGATTATGGTTGTCAATAAATATTTTTTTCTTTTGTTGTCATAGGCATTATTAAAAAATATTTTTGAAAAACAAATGATACAAAGACTGGAGTGCAAGTCAATTTTAGATTTTCCTTTCCAAAAATTAATTGCTTAATCTTAAACATTTTAAAGGCCACACTTGCAGGTTGCCAGATCTTTTTCATTTGTTCGTTTCCATTTGTTTTATATTATTAACTTTATAAGATGATATATCACACTAAGTATGGCCATTGGATTGAATCATAGCTTTTAATTTCAATTTTAAGGGGATAAAAACGAAAGAACTCACATTTTCACATATCGATTAATGTTGGACTGTGATAATTACGCACAAAAAAAAATGAATTACAAGTCTAGTTCAATATAATGGTACAGAGGGAAAAATAATAATGTATTATAGGTGATCAATCACTAAGAAATTTCACTTTTTACAGATATTCATGTAAGGTCTGATGATCCATTCTATTGTGCTTCAAATTGATCCATTGTTCCCAATTTCATTTGTATCAACTTAAAGACCATGGGTAACTATAAAATTAAATATGGATCAACTATGAGGAAGAATATGGGGAACTTGCTACTTAAAATAAGGACTAAAATTATATGCATTTTTTATATGGGGAACTTGCTACATAAAACTCTCAAACCAAGAGGGATGAAGATTGATGGGAAACGTTTCTTCTACTATAATGGTCATCTCTTGCTCTAGTGTAGGAAAAAGCTCCTTATCAAATTTTAATTTGGGGACATAATGCTAATTATAAGGATTGGCTTGGAAATACAAGTTATAAAGTGTATTGTGTTGTAAATGTTTAATGATATATATTTTAAAAAAATCTTTTTAGCCCCTTGGTAAATAACCTTTGCAGTCACTCCTTTTGAAAAGAATGGCTAAATGCATATTCCATTCACTGCAAGCAATTTGTTACATTAAACTTCAATACTTCAAGTTGAAAACTCTACCATATCTTAATTTTAAAAAGATTTATCAAAGAAGGCAGATCACTTCTTTGCTACAAATAGCCATTCTCATTATAACAACTAATGAACTCAAGAGTTTTTTATCTAGATTTTAAATTCAAAAATTTATGATTTGAATATAAATGTCACGTCCCAAAATCTGAGCACGTGACCGGCACAGAAAGTGAATTTCATTTCACCTCTGTAAGCCTATCTTTCTCTTAAGCATCATACCATTCTTTTTCATGCAACCAAACCGAGTTCTCTATACACACTACAGTCATTCACATTACATCACTGAATGAACCTACCCGATTACAGAGATTTCTAGATTTATACAACTTAGAATAAAACTTAACTATTATACCTTTATCCTGAACAAATGAAAAGGTAATCATGGGCTAAGGATCCATAATTCCTTGTACAGATATTTACCTTCAGCTGTCAACTCTGAAAAAAATGTTAATAAGAGGGGTATAAGCAAACCACGTGCCTAGTGAGCAGACAACACAACACTATGACAAAAAAAAATATCATGCATCATAATGATAACATGCAGCAATCATACGTAATCGATCATATTATAATATAATATAATTCATAATACTTCACAACAATATCCAAGTAAATCAAATACATTTCAACATAATTCACAACAGCAAACAGTGAAATCAATTTCACACATTTCCCGTACCAACCAGGTCGTCCAGGGTACCTCTGGATCGTTGCCCGCGGCCCCCGCCGCATCCACCCTTATCGCTCCATGTATATTCTCCACCCTTATAGCTTCACGTAGATTTCTCCATGGGGTGCACCACCATACCTTTCCTTTCTAGTCAAACACAATCACAATCACATCTAAGAGCATCCTCAATCATAATCATGAGCCACATACACAACTCAGTCATTTACAATTCAAGTCACAACATAATCAATATTGTTCCAGCAACATAGCATGTATACAACATAACCCATAATATAGATCAATTATTCAACAATAACATACTTCAACTATCCGCATATGGATGAACTCAATAATCAGAGTATGACATATTTCAACTCAGTTCACATGCCATTCACAATCCATCATATAACCTCCATTCATGAGAAAATAAGAATCACTAGACAAGTTCCACAATTGTTTATGTCTCATCGTCCCCTTCAAGCACAATATAATTTAAACATATAAATATATAAATATATATATATATATATATATATATATATATATATATTTATGTCATCATCCTCTTCAAACTTGGATATACAACATATTTTCACTATGATGCATAAAGTCCATAACAAAGATATTTAATCATAGCAAGTATTAACCCACTCACCTAGATTTCACGCTCTCGGCACTCCCACCTTGCGCTTTGACCATTCCTATTATAACCAGATGAAAACCATCAAGGCTACGAAATAGAGAAATTTCTTACCATTATTCCTGACCTTCACTCACTTCTCAAATCATAACTCCTAACTGGTAATGAATATCCAGATGAAACTTATACCATTGGAAACTAGACTCAAAGAGCTTTTCAACTATATTAAAAAAAACTGATGTTACAGTAACGGTCAACGCAACTACAGTAACTGTAATATCCCAAGAAATTATATGAATATTTAAAATATATTTGAAGTTTATTGAGAATTTTAATTACATGAAAAAAATGTGCTTTTTGAATTAGTGAAGAAAATCTGGGAATAGAAATTTTAATTTTTAATTTAGGAAATTTTTACAAATTCTCAAGGACTAAAGTGAAAAGAAAAGAAAATATGGATTACTTTTGAGAAATGACCAAATAGGAACCTGAGAGGAAGAATAAAGCTTATGAGAATGAATTATGAGTCCGGTACCGAAAAGATGATGGATTCGAGGTTAAAGTGGTATTTGAGACATCGAGAGGGATTAAAGTGAACAAATCTTATAAGCTAAGTTGGCTAAGAGCAATTTTAACCAAAAAAAAAAGGAAAGTGATGTGTGTGAGTTGTGCGGAGGAGGATGAGGGAGAGAAAGATGCAAGGACAAAAAAAAAAAAAAGAAGAAGAAGAAGTAGACAACACACACACCCACTTTTGTCTTCTCAATCATACACTACTATTGCCTTCTCTATCATTTCCGTCAAGTGTGTGTGGGAGAAAGGATATTTACAAAGGAGAGTTTGAGAGAGAGAGAGAGAGAGAGAGAGAGAGAGACCAAGAGCTAGGGAGAAGGAAGGAGAATTCTTGCTACAGAAATCATTCGTTCCTTTTCTGTCATGAAGTAAGGTTCATCTTCTTCTCCTCTTTTGTTTTTCAGCTTCCTCTGCTCTTCTCTGTTTTTCTATCATGAGCTAAGAACCCTAGAGATCAAATTGATGGAAACATGGTCATGGATGTAATTCTTACCATAAAAATAGAGCAAGGTAACAATAAGCTTGAATCCTTTGAATCCATGAGTTTAATTCATTTCCTTTTATTTAGTCTTTGGGTAGAGATGATTATATAAACTATTACAGATTAAAAATGAAGAAAACAAACATAAGACATGAATCAAGAAGCAAAAATCGAAACAAATGGTAAGGAGACAAAGAACAGAGCTGATTATGTGTCTGCAGAATTTTTTCTTTACTGCTAAGAATTGTTTGGACTGTTTGAGGTATCAAACGAATTTCAATGGTCATGAAACTTGGTACACAACCAGAAATGGTGTCTAAGAGTATACCTAAATTATGTCAGAATTTTCTGGGTTGGTTTGGTATCCTTCATATACCTAAAACAGTTATTGACATTTGTAAAAGGCAGAACAAAACTGATTTGTCATGCTACTGGTTTTATGTGTTTTGGAATAACCAAATTAATTCCAAAAATCACGAAATTTTTATGGGGAACTCTTAACATGTTATTGCTCTGATCTGGAAAATTTCATTTCATTTGGAAATGGTTAGCTAGGTCAAAAAAATCATGGAACAGCAACTTGTTGGAAATAAGACAGGTCTGACCTATGGTCATGAATAAGATCTTTAGAGGGTCCAAACGATAGAATTTTAATCTGAAAATTTTACCCTAGCTTGCTAACATATAAATATAGTTCTATGTCAAATTTCACGATTTTTGGAGCCACAGATTAATACCAGTAATTTTCTAAAAATTTAGACCCAAAAGTAACCTCAAAACAGAACGTGGTTGAGAATTTGGTAATCTTTGTTCTAATTTAGTGTTGTTTCTTGCTTTACTTGTTCTGTAGGCCTTCAATAAGATTTTTGGTGTCCTTCTCTGATTTGAAGTATAGAAACTTTGGCTCGGAGTTAAGGTGAGTGGGTTAATACTTGCTATGATTAAATATCTTTGTTATTGACTTTTTGCATCATAGTGAAAATATGTTGAATATCCAAGTTTGAAGAGAATGATGTGGGACGATGAGACATAAACAATTGTGGAACGTGCCAGGTGATGTATATAATTATATTTTCTTATTTTCTCATGAATGGAGGTTATATGATGGATTGTGAATGGCATGTGAACTGAGTTGAAATGTATCATACTCTGATTGTTGAATAATTGTTCTATATTATGGGTTATGTTGTATACATGCTATGTTGCTGGAACCATATTGATTATGTTGTGACTTGAATTGTAAATGACTGAGTTGTGTATGTGGCTCAAGATTATGACTGAGGATGTTTTTATATGTGATTGTGATTGTGTTTGACTAGAAAGGAAAGGCATGGTGGTGCACCCCATGGAGAAATCTACATGAAGCTATAAGGGTGGAGAATATACATGGAGCGATAAGGGTGGATGCGGCGGGGGCCGCGGGCAACGATCCAGAGGTATTCTGGACGACCCGGTTGGTACGGAAAATGTGTGAAATTGATTTCACTGTTTGCTGTTGTGAATTATTTGAATTATGCTAAAATGTATTTGATTTACTTGGATATTGTTGTGAAGTATTATGAATTATATTATCATTATGGTGCATGATATTTTTTTGTCATAGTGTTGTATTGTCTGCTCACTGGGCATGTGGTTTGCTCATACCCCTCTTATTAATTTTTTTTTTCAGAATTGACAACTGAAGGTAAATATCGGTACAAGGAATTATGGATCCTTAGTCCATGATTACCTTTTCATTTGTTCAGGATAAAGGTATAATAATTAAGTCTTATTCTAAGTTGTATAAATCTAGAAATCTCTGTAATCGGGTAGGTTCATTCAGTGATGTAATGTGAATGATTGTAGTGCGTATAGAGAACTCGGTTTGGTTGCATGAAAAAGAATGGTATGATGCTTAAGAGAAAAATAGGCTTACGGAGGTGAAATGAAATTCACTTTCCGTGCCGGTCACGTGCTCAGATTTTGGGACGTGACAGTAACATTGACCGAGTCAATGCTACAGTAACTTTGACCGAGTCAATGCTACAGTAACGTTGACCGAGTCAACACTACAGTAGCCAAGAAAATTTGAAAAAAATTTTTCGATGAACAGTAATTTCTGGGAAAAATTTTCCAATGTTCTTCGTGTTCTTCATCCAAAAATCCTAAAATCATATCTAAAACAACATTTCTTTTGATTTCTTCCATGGGTTTTGTTTCTCAAAAGTAATCCATATTTTCTTTTCTTTTCACTTTAGTCCTTGAGAATTTGTAAAAATTTCCTAAATTAAAAATTAAAATTTCTATTCCCAGATTTTCTTCACTAATTCAAAAAGCACATTTTTCACGTAATTAAATTTTTCACTAAACTTCAAATTAGACTTTAAATATTCATATAAATTCTTGGGATATTACATTCTTCCCCCCTTAATAGAATTCGGTCCTCTGAATTCAAAACTCAAGATTGAAACAAATGCAGATATTTTGTCTATATCTCATTCTCTCTTTTGAAATTTTTACAATCAAGTACAAAATATAACAAGTCCATTTTTTTTTTCAAGTTCCTTCAATAAAAGAATCACCTCAACAAAAGAATATTCGAAAACTTAAATTTTATTTCTATTATATAAGCTACAGGCAACAAGCTTAACTCGAGTTACAAAACAGATAATTTTAATACGTAAACCTTAGATCAAACATCAGCTTTAGGTACAAACGAAAGAAAGAATAAATTAAGGACGAAGAGACTTTTGAGATGTAGAAGGTGCTCCAGGTCTAGAAGAGGAAGGTACTTCAGACCTTATGGAGGAAGCTAATCGTTGCAGCCTAGAAAGAGTTTCTGGAGGAAACGTCTGGGAAATTTGGCGAACTGCAGAAGTCACTCCATTCATACAGTCAATACATCTCGCTTGTTGGTTACGAAAATTTTGAGTTGCAAACATCGAATGTCTATCAACTCTATTCGCCAATTCCCTAAAATGACGATTCAAAAGCTTCTCTTGTTCTGTAAAGAGACGATTTATCAATCTCCCCTGGTCCTCAAAGTGGCGGTTTATCAATCTTTCCAAGTTCTCCATCTTTTGTCTCATAAGCGCAATCTCATTATTAGAGGATGTTGCTGTGCTAACATCCTCTAGCTCTACTACATCCCTTTTTCTTTTCTTAGCCTCTGGTGACTCTTCCATGGATCTCTTATTCTTATAATTCTCCAGGCTAAGATTTAGATCCAGCTCTACCTTGCCAGCCTCAAAGTTTAAATTGAAAGATTTATTGCCGGCCATATTTTTCTGAGCTATAAAGGTTGTAGGGAAGGAGAAGTTTGATGCTAGAAAGCTTATAGGTAATGAACTCTTAGTGTAGTGAGCAGTGTAATGGGGCATCCATTATATATAGACGAAATTTAGGGTTACAAAAACCTTTACATCATACTCTAAAGATGGCCTACAGACCTTATCCGTCGCAATGCCAACGGTCTATGATAAGCATACCAAAAAATAATAAATATAATCTAATGCAAAAGATTTCCTCAAAAATTTCGGCTAACTTTTGACTCTTGCTCAAATTATTCAACTAATCGCCGCTTCAATTTATGACTTCTTAACTCTGTATTTGTCTTATCCAATAATCCTAAATCGAGATATTACTCCATGAACGGGTAGCTTCATACTAGCCTTATCTAGGTTTCTAATCCGTGGCTTTGCCCTAGGCTTACACATTTTCAAACATACATATTAAAATAAAAACTTCTCACATTTACACATCAAGCGTTCCATAAAGTGAGAAAGATTTTTACCTTTCACTTGCCTCTACGAGTATATATGTATATATGTATAAACATAGAGATACATCATTATCTATATATTTTCATCTATTCAAGTCCTTTTAAATTTCTGACTTCTCATTCTCTGAATGTATGTGGGATTATTACATATTATTCCTGGCCATAACAAATAGCCTTCACTCACTATGCATAAATAGCATACATATCATATATTTTTAGATACATATAATCACAGTATGATTCAATCAATCTTGTATATTATACTCAACTGAAGGCTTTCAAGAACAACGCAATAAAGCAAAGAAATACATTTTAGTTTATCGTAAAAGCATCCAAGACACTATGTAATGGCTACATTATCAACTTCTTTGAATTTCAGAAAATGCCAACAAGAGAAATGGAAAAACCAAGTATGAATCGACCGCAAATCCACCGAATATTGACTTTTGTGGTTTTGGAATTAATGTGACACACTGTTGGTGTGCATGCCTACCCTAGACTTCTAGCTTCCAGCTTGCAGAAATCCACAGGTTAAGCGTGTAGGGTGCGGTGAAGAGATATCTTCTTTGTCTCTAAGTTCTAATTTTTCCTCTATAAGAACTGCCCCAACGTTCTCAGTTACCACACTACAAAGAGTAATCATCTCTGAGCCTACAACTTCCTAGCATTCCTCTCTTCTCATACTCCTACATAAATTTCTAAATTTTCTAAATCATGGCCACAAGGAAGTACATTGATCTCACAGTGGAGGCCAAGGAAGAAGAGCTCGACTTAAACTTAAGTCTGGGCAAAAACAAGGGCAAAAGACCTTTTGAGGGGTCTCAAGAGAAGCAGAAGGAGAAGAAAATGAAGAAGAACGAGGAAGCTGAGGAGACTAGCACGGGCCATACATCGGAGGACAAAATCGCCTGTCTAGAGCAAGAGGTGAAAAATCTGAAAAAGATGATAGAGGACCTGGAGAAGTTAACTAAACGCAATAATACGGCAATGACTTCAAGAATAGACAGGTTCTTCTATTGGTCTACCCAGTGCTTATGCAATCAACAACAAAGAAGTGTTGATTGTATGAACGGGATTTACACTACCCTCCGCGACATTGCTCTATCTCTCGCTCCAAGGAATGGTCGAGGGGTGATGATACAATACAACCCTCATAATCTGAGACCACCTCGCCTTTAGATTACTCATGCATGAGTAATTTTTTTTTTACAATGTAATCCTTCCACTTTTAATGCCAATGGTTTCTTTTATGGGATGGTACTAAAAAAAAGTAATAATAAAATTAAGAAAGATAAAGGAAATCAGTCACACAAAATCAATCATGAATTCAACATATAAAGCCCCATACATACAATTTGATCCGACAGCAACGGAATCAAAACAAATAATAACCTTTCCTTTACTAAATTCAAAAGTATAGCCATATCTGTATAAAACTAAAACTAAAAACACAATTCCTAAGAAAAGACAAGTCTCGGAGGGAAAGGAAATGAAAACATTCTACAGGACCTTCAGTGGAGCCGTCTCTCTATAGTTGTGCCCGGGTTCACCACGATAGAGGAGATCCCACTAAGGTTACCTTACTCTGTAATCGGTAGGAGACCTAATCCCAAAGCTGTGATACCAACTTGTCACGTCCCAAAATCTAAGCACGTGACCGGCACGGAAAGTGAATTTCATTTCACCTCCGTAAGCCTATCTTTCTCTTAAGCATCATACCATTCTTTTTCATGCAACCAAACCGAGTTCTCTATACACACTACAGTCATTCACATTACATCACTGAATGAACCTACCCGATTACAGAGATTTCTAGATTTATACAACTTAGAATAAAACTTAACTATTATACCTTTATCCTGAACAAATGAAAAGGTAATCATGGGCTAAGGATCCATAATTCCTTGTACAGATATTTACCTTCAGCTGTCAACTCTGAAAAAAATGTTAATCAGAGGGGTATGAGCAAACCACGTGCCCAGTGAGCAGACAACACAACACTATGACAAAAAAAAATATCATGCATCATAATGATAACATGCAGCAATCATACGTAATCGATCATAATATAATATAATATAATTCATAATACTTCACAACAATATCCAAGTAAATCAAATACATTTCAACATAATTCACAACAGCAAACAGTGAAATCAATTTCACATATTTCCCGTACCAACCGGGTCTTCCAGGGTACTTCTGGATCGTTGTCCGCGGCCCCCGCCGCATCCACCCTTATCACTCCATGTATATTCTCCACCCTTATAGCTTCACGTAGATTTCTCCATGGAGTGCACCACCATGCCTTTTCTTTCTAGTCAAACACAATCACAATCACATCTAAGAGCATCCTCAATCATAATTATGAGCCACATACACAACTCAGTCATTTACAATTCAAGTCACAACATAATCAATATTGTTCCAGCAACATAGCATGTATACAACATAACCCATAATATAGATCAATTATTCAACAATAATATACTTCAACTATCCGCATATGGATGAACTCAATAATCAGAGTATGACACATTTCAACTCAGTTCACATGCTATTCACAATCCATCATATAACCTCCATTCATGAGAAAATAAGAATTACCAGACAAGTTCCACAATTGTTTATGTCTCATCGTCCTCTTCAAGCACAATATAATTTAAACATATAAATATAAATAAATAAATATATATATATATATATATATATATATATTTATGTCATCATCCTCTTCAAACTTGGATATACAACATATTTTCACTATGATGCATAAAGTCCATAACAAAGATATTTAATCATAGCAAGTATTAACCCACTCACCTGGATTTCACGCTCTCGCCACTCCCACCTTGCTCTTTGACCATTCCTATTGTAACTAGATAAAAATCATTAGGGCTACGAAATAGAGAAATTTCTTACCATTATTCCCGACCTTCACTCACTTCTCAAATCATAACTCCTAACTGGTAATGAATATCCAGATGAAACTTATACCATTGGAAACTAGACTCAAAGAGCTTTTCAACGATATTAAAAAAAACTGATGTTACAGTAACGGTCAACGGTCAACGCAGTTACAGTAACATTGACCGAGTCAAATGCTACAGTAACTTTGACTGAGTCAATGCTACAGTAACTTTGATCGAGTCAATGCTACAGTAATGTTGACCGAGTCAACGCTATAGTAGCCGAGAAAATCTGAAAAAAAATTTCCCGATGAACAATATTTCTGGGAAAAATTTTCGAATGTTCTTCGTGTTTTTCATCCAAAAATCTTAAAATCATATCTAAAACAACATTTCTTTTGATTTCTTCCATGGGTTTTGTTTCTCAAAAGTAATCCATATTTTCTTTTCTTTTTACTTTAGTCCTTGAGAATTTGTAAAAATTTCCTAAATTAAAAATTAAAATTTCTATTCCCAGATTTTCTTCACTAATTCAAAAAGCACATTTTCCACGTAATTAAATTTCACTAAACTTCAAATTAGACTTTAAATATTCATATAAATTCTTGGAATATTACAGTAAAAGTGTCCAAGAGAAATAAAGAATATTAGCATAAATATGCTTCTTAATGAGGTTGAATTGGGTGAGTGAAATTTGTCAAGATTTAAAAAAAAGGTAAAATTGTAGTAAAAGGTCAAATATACTTTGCTTACTAATTTAACACAATGATTAAGAGTTAAGCACATTCTTATGGAGTTCAAATAGTAGATTAAAAAAAGGGACAAAAAAGGGAGAAAGAGTGACATCTTATTCTAAGACAATGTCTTTTAGGCTCATGAGATTTTTTACAAGAACTCGACAAACACGTTCACAACATTATAATACTTTACAACCTCAACACATGTAATACCCATGAAAAAAATAAAATATAAATGCGTGTTTACGAACTAATGTTATTATTTCAGTATACGGTACTATTTACCTATATAATACTATTTACGTATATGATACTGTTCACTTATACAATCGAAAATGTCAAGTACTAAATGTGGTTTGGTCATAAGAGAAAACTAGAAAGAAATTTGTGAGAGAAAATGAAGTTTTATGTGTGAAAATACCCTCAGGGACTAAAATGAAAGGACTGAATTGAAAAGAAACTTAAATATGTAAGGTGAAAGGACAGTTTTTCCTTAAATTCTCAATAGTAAAGCCTCCTTCGAATTTTCCGTGATTGCACAGTAAACTAAATGATTAACGTACAAATTATTTTATTAGAAATATCATTTTCATGAATAGTAAATTGAATATTTTATTAGCACATAATATCAAATAGTACTATTGACTTTTCCTATAAATAGGCCCTTCTATTTCACTTCTAAACCTTCAACTTCTCTTCTACTCTGCTTAAGTTTCTCTTGCTCTGACGCTATGCCTCTGAGATTTTGGGCCTTTCCTTTTTAGCTTAGGTAAAGATACTATACCATTTCTATGTCTTTCAAATTTTAGAAGTTATTTTTTTAGGTATGCTCTGTAGTTACAGCTTTGACTGATCTTCCACATCAGAAAAACTATTCTTAGCTGCCTATATGTTATTTTGATTCTCTGATTACCAAAATATAATGTAAACTGTGAAGAATACATGTCTAGGAAAGTTCTGGTTAAGGAAAGACCTGGTTCTTAAGTGTATCCATTGCGACCCTTCACTCTTTCTTGAAAACTTACCTGGTGTACTCTTTTACAGATTGTATTCTCTATTTCTGGTATGAATAGTATCAATACGTATAAATAGTAACTGTATGTATAAATAGTGATCATATATATAAATAGTAACCATATGTATGAACAATATCCGTATATAAACAGTATCTGTACGAAAACAATCTTAACTTATTTTCTCTAATCTTTCATGAAAATCTCCGTAGCGGAACACTGAAATTCACCTGTGTACTCTTGTCCGTAATGACTTAAAGAAGTGATACTCATACGGAATCCAAGTGAGTGGAACGACCCCGTTTTAATAGGGTTTTAGCATTATTAGTGAAAAAAAGTATGTCGTAGGACACTCCCAAAATTCATAGGGGTAAACTGAATTCAGAGTGGCAAATCTAGAGAAATAATTAATCAAGAAATATGGATAAGATAAAACAAGTAGTTCATGATGATGTGAAGTTTGAATCTTTTCAAAAACAGTTTAATTGTTATCTTAATTTGTGGTTTATAAACCTATAATATAGTTATATATTATACCTGTTATATGAATGAATATTACATTGTACTTCTGATTATGATATGAAATACTGTACTATTGATTATGATTAAGCAGGACAGTGCCCCCTCTCACGGCGAGGCAGAAAACCCAGTTTAAAGGGTGTCTTGACCAACGAGTGTGGAGATAATGATTTTCTCAGTAGAGATATAGCCCGAATCGGTAACAGATCCGTAAGGTGCCCTAGCTAAGAGGATAAAGTTGTGCGCAATGGCAGAAATATACAAATTTGGTGAGCCAGCCTATGTGCGCTCTCCGGGATATATTGCCATTGATAAGTACTAGTAACGTTTGTTGAATTGGATGAATTTTTATCTTCTAGTATGTAATTTCTAACTATGTCTATTGGTTGAGTTTGAGCCTTCGGGTATACTTGCATGACTGGTGATGTATTTGAATTTTATTAACACGAGGTCGATTCGCTCACTGAGTTTTAAAGCTCATACTCTTTGTAAAATCTTTTTGTTCAGATCAGGTTACTGGTGAAGAATATCCGCTAGAAGAGTAAATCACTTCGGACCTTTCCGCTGTTGGGTAAGCCCCTCTTTTGTTATAGATTATGTTGCTCTGTAATCGTCTAGGATATCTAGGTAAGGAGTTTGGCATTTGGCTTGTATTTCAGTATAATAATGTATTTTATATTGAGGATCTATTATTATATGCAAATCATCTCTATGATTTTCAAATAACAAAATTTGATATATTTTCTTCGTATTTGTTAAAGAATGTTATTTTTGATAACATAAAGATAATAACTAAATAATTTAACTCGTGGGTAGAATTTATCGAAAGGCTTATAGTGATGGGATATTTATTATTGTGCCGGTTATGTGCCTAGAAAACGAGTAGTGACAAAGTTAGTATCAGAGTATGATTGTTAGGTCTTCTAGTGATTACAGAGCAAGGTGTCTTTAGTGGCCTTCCCTTATTGTCATGATTGCAGTATGACCATAGGATGAAGATCTACCAAAAGCCCTATAGAGTCTAAACCCTCCTTCGTATTTCAAGATGAACAGAGTGAGATTCCTAGAAATCTCATATCCTTAATGTGTGCCCGATATTTATTACGAATGGGCTGTCAAGGATACTTGACATTTGTTAAGGATATCAAGAAGGAAGAACTAAAAGTGGAGAACGTTCCAGTGGTCCAGGAGTTTGTAGACGTCTTCTCGGATGATCTATCAAGTATACCCCCAGATCGAAAGATTGAGTTCCACATAGAGTTAGCTCCAGAGACTCGCCCAATCTCTATACCCCTTTATAAGATAGCGCCAATAGAACTAAAATAGCTAAAGACTCAGTTACAGGACCTGCTAGACAAAGGCTTCATAAGGCCAAGTTATTCACCTTGGGGAGCTCCTGCTCTGTTCGTGAAAAAAGAAGGATGGATCAACGAGACTATGCATAAATTACAGGCAACTGAACAAAGTAACTATCAAAAATAAATACCCGTTGCCTCGCATCGACGACCTCTTCAATCAACTTCAAGGAGCCAAGTGTTTTTCAAAGATTGACTTGAGGTCTGGTTATCACAACTCAAGATCAAGGAGGAGGATGTGCCTAAAACAACCTTCCGTACTAGATATGGGCACTACAAGTTCTTGGTAATGACGTTTGGACTAACGAATGCACCAGCTGCTTTTATGGATTTAATGAATAAGATTTTTAAACCATTTTTTGGACAAATTCGTTATTGTCTTTATAGACGATATCCTCATATATTCAAAATATTCAGAAGAGCATGAACAATACCTTCGTGTTTTGTTGCAGATATTGAGGGATCATCAATTATACTCCAAATTCTCTAAATACGAGTTTTGGATTGATCGCGTAACTTTCTTGGGACATGTGATCTCCAAGGATGGCATTCAAGCAGACCCAAGCAAAGTAGAAGCAGTCAAAATGTGGCATACGATTGACTAGAAAAGGAGTAAAGTACCAGTGGGATGATGCTTGTGAAGAAAGCTTCCAAGAACTCAAGAAAAGGTTAATCTCTGCACCTGTATTGGTATTACCCTCAGGACTTGGAGGTATTACAGTATACTGTGATGCATCGAGAGTGGAGTTAGGATGTGTCCTCATGCAGCATGGCCAGGTAGTGGCATATGCATCGAGACAGCTTAAGAAACATGAACAAAACTACCCTATCCACGATCTGGAGATGGCAGCAGTAGTTTTCACCCTAAAGATATAGTGACACTATCTATACGGAGAAACCTACAAAATTTACACTGACCATAAGAGTTTAAAATATATTTTCGACTAGAAGGACCTGAACCTGAGGCAGAGGAGATGGGTGGAATTACTAAAAGATTATCATTGCAACATTTTTTACAACCCAGGTAAAGCGAACGTAGTAACAGATGCTTTGAGTCGAAAATCTATGGGTAGTCTAGCCCATATAGCAGTGACAAGAAGATCATTGATCCAAGAACTACAGGAGCTGAGAACAAAAGGTGTTACTTTAGAAATTACAAAGACAGGATCATTCTTAGCCCCATATCAGGGCCAAATCTTTCCTTGTAGACCAGATACGGGTATCCCAGATAAAGGATCCTGAGCTTGTCCAAATTATAGATAAGGTGAAGAATGGTGAAGTGAATAGTTTCACACTTGATGATGTAGGAGCCTTGCATTTTGAACATCGATTGTGCATATCAGATGTTGGAACTCTTAGACGAGACATCATGGAGGAAGGCCATAGTGCTGTATATGCTGTACATCCAGGAACCACCAAGATGTATCAGGATCTGAAACGGATCTACTAGTAGAAAGGAATGAAATGAGACATAGCAGAGTTTGTATCTCGTTGTTTAACCTATCAACAGGTTAAGGCTGAGCATCTAAAGCCGGGAGGCTCGTTACAGCAACTGGAGATTCCTGAATGGAAATGGGAACGAGTGACGATAAACTTTGTTGTTAGTCTACCTCACTCCACATGAGGCTAAGACTCAGTATGGGTCATTGTTGACTGACTAACCAAGTCAGCATACTTCATTCTAGTCAAAACCACTTATGGCGTAGCGACGTTGGCACAATTATATATTAAGGAAATAGTGAAGTTGCATGGAGTACCCATATCTATTATTTCTGATAGAGGTCCTTAATTTATCTCTTATTTGTGGAGGAGTTTTCAAGAGGCAATAGGTACTCGAGTAGACCTTAATATTGCTTTTTATCCACAGACAGACGAGCAGTTAGAGCAGACAATTCAAATGCTAGAGGACATGTTACGAGCTTGTATCTTAGATTTTAGTGGTAGCTGGGAAAAGCATTTGTATCTCGTGAAGTTTACATATAACAACAGCTACCAAGCCACTATTGGGATGGCACCCTATGAGGCCTTGTAGGGAGATGTTGCAGATCTACGATCGGTTAGTTTGAAGTGGGTGAAGCGAAAGCATTAGGACCCGACTTGGCCCAGGATGCCCTAACCAAGGTTAAGACAATACAGGATAGGATACGAGTAGCTCAAAGTAGACAAAGAGCATACGCTGACCACAGATGACGTGATTTGGAGTTCTCAGTAGGCAATATGGTATTCCTACAGGTCTCTCCAATGAAAGGTGTGTTGAGATTTGGAAGGAAATGAAAGTTGAGTTCTAGGTACATTGAGTCTTATGAGATTTTAGAACGAGTGGGAAAAGTAGCTTATTGGCTAGTTCTACCGATGGAACTGGAAGGGATCCACCCTGTTTTTCATGTATCCATATTGAGGAAGTACCTTCCTAATCCTTCTCACATACTTCACCCTTCTCACAATGATTCTATCCTAGTAGATAAAAACTTATCATACGAGGAGATATCGGTGGCTATCCTCGATAGACAAGTAAAGAAACTCTGATCTAAGGAGATTCCATCGGTCAAGGTGTTGTGGAGGAATCAAACTCACGAAGAAGCCACATGGAAAGTCGAGGCCAATATGCGTTCTAGATATCGTCATCTTTTCACGACTTGAGGTAATTTAAATTCAGATAACCGAATTTCTTAAAGGTGGTGATAATATAATACCCATAAAAAAAATAAAATATAAATGCGTGTCTGCGAACTACTGTTACTATTTCAGTATAGGGTACTATTCACATGTATAATACTATTTACGTATATGGTACTGTTCATTTACACAATTGAAATGTCAAGTACTAGATGTGGTTTGGTCATAAGAGAAAACTAAAGGTTTAAGGTGAAAGAATAGTTTTCCCTTAAATTCTCAATAATAAAGCCGCCTTCGACTTTTCCGTGATTAGACAGTAAACTAAATGATTAACGCCCGAATTATTTTATTAGAAATGTCATTTTCATGAATAGTATTTGAATATTTTATTAGCGCATAATTTCAAATAGTACCATTGACTTTTCCTATAAATAGGCCCTTCCATTTCACTTCTAAACTCATACCTTCAACTTCTCTTCTACTCTCCTTAAGTTTCTCTTGCTCTTAGGCTAGGCCTCTGAGATTTTGGGCCTTTCCTTTTCAGCTTAGGTAAGGATACTATACCCTTTCTATGTCTTTCAAATTTTAGAAGTTATTTTCTTAAGTATGCTCTGTGGTTGCGGCGTTGGCTGATCTTCCACATCAGAAAAACTGTCCTTAGCTGCCTATATGTTATTTTGATTCTCTGATTACCAAAATAGAATATAAACTGTGAAGAATATATATTTAGGAAAGTTCTGGTTAAGGAAAAATCTGGTTCTTAATTGTGTCTATTGCGACCCTCCACTCTTTCCTAAAAACTTACCTGATGTACACTTTTACAGATTGTATTATTTATTTCTGGTATAAATAGTATCCGTACGTATGAATAGTATCTGTACATATAAATAGTAACTATATGTATAAACAATATCCATACATATGAATAGTAACCATATGTATGAACAGTATTTGTACGAAAACAATCCTAACTTGTTTTCTCTATAATATAGTTATATATTATATCTGTTATATGAATGAATATTACATTTTACTTCTGATTATGATATGAAATACTGTACTAATGATTGTGATTGAGCGAGAAAGTACCCCCTCTCACGGCAAGTCAAAAAATCTGGTTTAAAGGGTGTCTTGACCAACGAGTATGGAGATAACGATTTTTTTAGTAGGAATATAGCTCGGGTCGGTAACAGATCCATGAGGCACCCTAGCTAAGAGGATGAGGTTGTGCGTCATGGCGGAAATATACAAATTTGGTGAGCTGGCCCATGTGTGCTCTCCAGGATATATTGTTATTGATGAGTACTAGTAACGTTTGTTGAATTGGATGAATTTTTATCTTCTAGTATGTAATTTCTAACTATGTCTATTGGTTGAGTTTGAGCCGTTGGGTATACTTGTATGACTAGTGATGTATTTGAATTTTATTAACGTGAGGTCGATTCCCTCACTGAGTTTTAAAGCTCATACTCTTTGTAAAATCTTTTTGTTCAGATCAGGTTACTGGTAAAGAATATCTGCTAGAAGAGTAGATCACTTCAGACCTTCTAGTTGTTGGGTAGGTCCCTTTTTTGTTATAAATTATATTGCTCTATAATCGTCTAGGCTATCTAGGTCAGGAGTTTGATATTTGACTTGTATTTCAGTATAATAATGTATTTTATATTGAGGATGTAATACCCGTTAAAAAAAATTCTGTCTGCTTAAATTTTTACGTCAATTTTATTATCTTGGTTGTGTATGATGTTAAAAATATGAATTTTCACTTATAAATTGAATAAATTGTGAGATATAATAAATGGTACGATATGGAATTTATCCCATTAAGTAAAATACAATTCCAAAGTGGAATCTAGAATGTATAGTTGAAAGTGAGACTGGTAGATGAAACTGGTAGATAAAATAGTATAGGAGAATGGTAGATGAAAACTGGTAAGTGAAACTGGTAGATGAAATAGTATAGGAGAATGGTAGATGGAATAGTAGTAAATAGTACCATAACTTCTCCTATAAATAGGCCCTTCTATTTCACTTCTAAACTCACACCTTCAGATTCTATTCTCTCCTCTCCTCTAATTCTTCTGATTCTGGTGTTAAGATTCTGAGTTATTATAAAAGTCCTCCTTTATAGCTTGGATTCGAGGTGAGGGAATATTCTACTATACTCTTTTAAATTCTTGCAATAATTTAGAGGTTAAATTCTTAGTATGCTCTGTGGTTGCGGCCTTAGCCGATCTTCCATATCAGAAAAGAACTAACCTCGATTGTTTAAGAATTATTTATTGATTACTAAGATACTGTGAGGGTACTATATTTTTTTTACAAATACCTGTGTGATAAATTCTTAGCATGCTCTGTGATTGCGGCCTTAGCCGATTCTCCACATCAGAAAGGAATTATCCTCAATTACTTGAAATTATTTCTGATTGTCGCATATATAAATAGTACTATACCGTACATATGAACAGTGCCGTATTTATGAATAGTACCATATATATATATATGAATAGTATCGTACGTACATATGAACAGTGATGTATTCATGAATAGTATCATATTATATTTATGAATAGTATCATATCGTACATATGAACAGTATTGTACGTACATATGAACAGTGTCATATTTATTAAGAGTATCATATACTATATATGTGAACAACATCACATACATGAGTAGTATTGCGTGTAAAGTTGAATTATTGTTATGTTTGTGATTGACGAAGAATGTTACGGGGATGGGTCCCTGTGTGGGAGTAAAAAGGGAGGAGCAGGAGATAATAAGGGTGGCAAATCATGTTAAACAAAAATTTGTTCCAATACAAAGAGTATTGAAAATATAGGGGTGAAATAAGGGAGGCATTTATGAAAGCAGTAATAAGGGTGGATGCGGCAGGGGCCGCGGGACAACGACCACCTTATGTGGGTTGGACCCGAAAAATGTCTGGGAATTTAATTTGGAACTATATGATATATTTTGTGATTTTATATGATTGTTTCTTATGTTAATGTGATAGAATAATATATTTCCTCATTGAGTAAAATATACTCATGTCATTCCTCCCTTCACAGATTTTCAAGAAGAAGTAGAGGCACAACCAGCTAATCGTTCGAGTCCTCAACCCCATTGATCGGGGTAAATATTTGTTATTATGTAAAACTTTATCAAAAGTATTCTAGTAGTAGCTCTGTAATTTGGGTAGGTAAATCTTGGACGAATAATGTTTGTTGAGAATATTATTTAATGAATAAATGGATATATTTGAAATATTTATTGTACTCTCTTTCATGAGATAGCATTCTTATATATATCAAATTGGTATGGAATTAGGCTTACGGTGGTGAGGTAAAAGCTCATCTATCGTGCCGGTCACGTGCGTAAGTTAGAGGCGTGACAAAGTTGGTATCAGAGCTTTGGGATTAGGTCTCCTACTAATTACAGAGCAAGGTATCCTTAGTGGAATCTTTTCTATTACTATAAGCCCGGGTATAGCAATAGTAAAAGACTCCACCAAAGGACCTATAGGGATGTCATGTCACATTTTCTTTCCTAAATTGTTGTTCTTTAGAACGTCGTTAAAAGTCAAAAATTTTATATTGTAGATTCGAAATGCCTTCTTTGCAGCACAAGATACAAGAAAGAGAACGTGAGACCTCGGAGGAAGCCTCATCTCATCCTCCGATGTTAACTACTCGGGACCAAGGGAAGGGTCGAGAAAAGGAAGGAAATCCTGAGCATGACAAAGGCACTCACGATATGCAGAAACCAGTAGAAATACTCCATGTAAGGGAAGGAGCATCTCTCTAACTAGATAATGTACAACTTATGGCTTTCATCTCAAGAATGCAAGCACCATAGAAACTATAGCGACTGGTTTCCAAGATGCCATACAGGCTATAACGGCTGTGGTAGCTAAGCAGAATGTTGAAACGAGTCCTCCGATAATATCGGTCCCTACGACTGTTCAACCTACAACTAATAAGGTTTCAGAGTTTCTCAAATTACAACCGCCTACTTTTTCAGGGTCAGAGGATGAGGACCCTCAAGAATTCTTATATCATATTGAAAGAATTCAATCTATTTTGGGATGGTCTGCTGATAGTATGGTTGAAATGGCCGCTTTCCGATTTCTAAATGATGCTAGTGATTGGTGGGAAACATGGCTAGCTGGCCGACCCATAGGAGCCTCGGCAGTCACCTGGGGAGAATTTAGGGAAGCTTTTACAGAACAGTTTCTTCCAGAAACCCTTCAGATGGCTCTAGAGTAAGAATTTGAGCGACTAACTCAAGGCCCGGAGATGTCCATTGAAGAATACAATACTAAGTTTGTTCGCCTTGCTCGCTATGCATCCCATATGGTACCAAATGAAAAGCGTCGAATTAGGCGATTTATCCTGGGGCTTTGCCAACCATTTTATAGTTTGATATCCTCACAAGTCAATGTTTACCCGTTATATGAAGCGGTAGTTGAAGCTACACGGATGGTCGAATATGGGCATAAAACAAAAAGTAACAATTTTAAGAAAAGAGGGCGAGATCAAGGGAGCGTGACAACTAATAATGGTGGGTCAAGAAGATTTAAGTCCTCTGGTCGAGGTAATTTCTCTTCAGGTACACCTTCAGCATCAGTACAAACTTCAGCAAGTGCCCCGAAAAATAGATCAGAAAGTAAAGTGGAACAATCTACAGTTCAACAAGGTTCTTCCCAGCCTTAGCAAAATAAGCCCAAATGTACAAATTGTGGAAAGCATCACTTCAGAGTATGTAGACTAAGTAGGTCATTTCATGAGAGACTGCCCTTACTTACTAGAAGGGTCAGGGAAAGAATCTTTACACCCTTCAGCACGACAATCCGAGCCAGCTTTTGGCCCTAGAGCTCCTTCTTCGTCATCAGGAAAAGGCGGTGCAGGTAGAGGACAGGGTCGTGGATCTGGAGGAAGAGGCCAACCAATGGCTGGTAGAGGGCAGGCACGTGTCTATACTCTTACTCGACAAGATGCACAGGCCTCCAATGCAGTAGTCACAGGTACTCTTCTTATATGTTCTCATAAGGCATGTGTGTTGTTTGACCCTAGTTCTACACACTCGTATGTGTCACCTCTATTTGCCAAGAGGTTCAAGTTTGAACCAGTTATACTGGACGAACCATTTCTGGTAGCTACACCAATAAGGGAAACCCTAGTAGTCAGATCTGGATATCGTTCTTGTAAGGTAACTGTTAAGGACATGGAAACGGAGGTAGATCTCATGCTTCTTAGTATGACAGACTTCGATATAATTTTAGGCATGGACTGGTTATCCTCATGCCATGCTACATTGAATTGTCATGACAAAACTATTTCATTTAGTATACTGGGTGGAAATAATTTCATATTTCAGGGAGACCAAAGCAAGGTTCCTTGTAACATAATATCTATGATAACCGCCCGACGTATGTTACGAAAAGGTTGTCATGGATTTCTGGCCTTTGTCAAAGATACCGACAAGGAGGAACGAAGTCTTGAACAAATACCAGTGGTTAGTGAATTCCTGGATGTATTTCCAGAAAATCTACCTGGTTTACCACCAGAGAGGGATATTGAATTTAATATTGAATTGATTCTAGGCACTCGACCAATTTCAATTCCTCCTTACCGTATGGCACCCGCAGAGTTGAAAGAGCTTAAAGAGCAATTACAAGACCTGCTGGATAAGGGGTTTATTCGCCCAAGTTTTTCACCTTGGGGTGCCCCAATACTCTTTGTAAGAAAGAAAGATGGCTCTTTAAGACTGTGCATAGATTATCGACAGTTAAACAAAGTCACAGTAAAGAATAAATATCCTTTACCAAGAATTGATGACTTGTTTGACCAACTTCAGGGGCCACAATACTTCTCAAAGATAGATTTGAGATCCGGATACCATCAACTAAGGATTAAAGAGGAAGACATACCCAAGACTGCCTTCCGAACACGATACGGGCATTATGAATTTCTCGTAATGTCATTTGGGTTGACTAATGCGCCAGCAGCATTTATGGATCTTATGAACCGTGTGTTCAAACCTTTCCTTGATAGATTTGTGATTGTCTTCATTGATGACATTCTAGTTTATTCTAGAAGTATTGAGGATCATTCAGAACATTTGAGAATAGTACTGCAGACTTTGAGGGTACGTCAATTATATGCTAAGTTCTCAAAATGTGAATTTTGGATGAGCCAAGTAACATTTTTGGGGCATGTAATCTCCCAAGAAGATATTCATGTAGATCCAAGTAAAATCGAGGCAGTAAAGCAGTGGCCTAGACCAACAATTGTATCTGAAGTTCAGAGTTTCCTTGGCTTAGCGGGGTATTACCGTCGCTTTGTCGAGAATTTCTCCAAATTGGCTCTTCCACTGACTAAGTTGACTAGGAAGAATACTAAGTATGTTTGGGATGACGCTTGTGAGCAGAGTTTCTCTGAATTGAAGAAGTGCCTAACTTCAGCACCGGTACTTGTTCTACCATCAGGATCAGGGGGTTATACTGTATATTGTGACGCTTCGAAGGTAGGATTAGGATGTGTATTAATGCAACACGGTAGGGTCATTGCTTATGGTTCTCGACAGCTTAAGAAGCATAAACTCAACTACCCCACTCCTGATCTAGAAATGGCAGCTGTAGTATTTGCTCTGAAGATTTGGAGGCATTACTTGTATGGGGAGACATGTGAGATCTTCACGGATCATAAGAGTCTTAAATATATATTTGATCAAAAAGATCTCAACTTAAGGCAACGGAGATGGATGGAACTCCTGAAGGACTATGACTGTACCATTCTCTACCATCCAGGAAAGGCAAATGTGGTAGCGGATTCCCTCAGTCAGAAGTCAATGGGGGGTCTAGCTCACATTACCACAGTAAGAAGGTCCTTGATTCAGGAATTATAAGAGTTGGAGGCTAGTGGGGTATTCTTTGAGATTACTAAGTCAGGTGCTTTCTTGGCTCACTTGACAGCTAAATCCTCCCTTGTAGAAAGGGTGAAGACAACATTGGAGAATGATGCTGAAATGGTTAAAACTAGAGACAAGGCGAAGGGAGGTTTAATACCGAGTTTTTCAGTAGACGCGGAAGGTGTATTATGGTTTAACGGAAGATTGTGTATTCCGAACATTGCACCCTTGAAGCGGGAGATTTTACAAGAGGCTCACGGTGCACCATATGTTGTTCATCCTGGTGCCAACAAAATGTATCAAGACTTGAAACAAGTTTATTGGTGGGAGGGCATGAAACGAGATGTGACTGACTTTGTCGCTCAATGCTTGACATGTCAGCAAGTCAAATCTGAACATCAGAAACCACCTGGGTTGATGCAGAGACTTGAGATTCCTGAGTGGAAATGGGAACGAATTACTATGGACTTTGTGGTGGGTTTGCCCCGATCTTCGAATGGGTACGACTCTATATGGGTCATTGTGGATCGACTTACTAAGTCGGCACATTTCCTTCCTGTTCATACCACCTACAGTGTAGCAAAACTTAGTCGACTATATATAAAGGAGATAGTGAAGCTTCATGGTGTACCAGTATCCATCATATCAAATCGAGGACCCCAGTTCACCTCTCGATTCTGGAGAACTTTTCATAAAGCTCTGGGCACTAGAGTGGATTTGAGCACAGCTTTTCATCCTCAAACTGATGGTCAGTCTGAGAGGACTATTCAAACCTTAGAAGATATGCTAAGAGCATGCGTGATGGATTTTGGTGGAAGATGGGAAGACCACTTGTCACTTATTGAATTTGCTTATAACAATAGTTATCAAGCTAGCATTAAAATGGCTCCTTTTGAGGCATTATATGGGAGGCGATGTTGATCTCCTATTGGTTGGTTTGAACTAAGTGAACCTAAAATGGTGGGACTCGAGATGATACAGGAGGCTGTGGATAAAATTAAACTAATCAGGGAGAGGTTATTAGCCGCTCAGAGTAGGCAAAAGTCCTATGCAGACAACCGACGACGTGACTTAGAGTTTTCTGTTGGTGATATGGTTTTCTTACGAATCTCACCTATAAAAGGAGTAATGAGATTCGGAAAGAAAGGGAAGCTCAGCCCAAGATATATTGGTCCTTATGAGATTGTGGAAAGAGTGGGTAACGTGGCTTACCGCCTAGCCT
The DNA here is from genome assembly GCA_037074585.1 of Biancaea sappan. Lineage (NCBI taxonomy): Eukaryota > Viridiplantae > Streptophyta > Magnoliopsida > Fabales > Fabaceae > Biancaea > Biancaea sappan. The sequence goes on along the minus strand of CM073491.1, from coordinate 92,030,749 downwards.
TACCCTCGAACCTAGAGGGAGTACACCCAGTATTTCATGTATCGATGCTACGTAAGTATCTTCCTGACCCCTCTCATGTCATCTAGCTACAAGACGTACGATTTGATGAGACTCTTGCTTATGAAGAGGTGCTAGTAGCTATCCTCGATAGGCAGGTCAAGAAACTTCGCACCAAGGAAATTCCCATTGTCAAAGTTCTGTGGAGGAATCATACTCACGAGGAAGCCACATAGGAAACAGAAGATGAAATGTGGACAAAATATCCATACCTCTTCGAATCATAAAGTAAGTTTTCGAATTCGGGGGACCGAATTCTTTTAAGGGGGTAGAATGTAATACCCGTTAAAAAAAATTCTGTCTGCTTAAATTTTTACGTAAATTTTATTATCTTAGTTGTGTATGATGTTGAAAATATGAATTTTCACTTATAAATTGAATAAATTGTGAGATATAATAAATGGTACGATATGGAATTTATCCCATTAAGTAAAATACAATTCCAAAGTGGAATCTAGAATGTATAGTTGAAAGTGAGACTGGTAGATGAAACTGGTAGATGAAATAATATAGGAGAATGGTAGATGAAAACTGGTAAGTGAAACTGGTAGATGAAATAGTATAGGAGAATGGTAGATGAAAACTGGTAAGTGAAACTGGTAGATGAAATAGTATAGGAGAATGGTAGATGGAATAGTAATAAATAGTACCATAACTTCTCCTATAAATAGGCCCTTCTATTTCACTTCTAAACTCACACCTTCAGATTCTATTCTCTCCTCTCCTCTAATTCTTCTGATTCTGGTGTTAAGATTCTGAGTTATTATAAAAGTCCTCCTTTATAGCTTGGATTCGAGGTGAGGGAATATTCTACTATACTCTTTTAAATTCTTGCAATAATTTAGAGGTTAAATTCTTAGTATGCTATGTGGTTGCGGCCTTAGCCGATCTTCCATATCAGAAAAGAACTAACCTCGATTGTTTAAGAATTATTTATTGATTACTAAGATACTGTGAGGGTACTATATTTTTTTTTACAAATACCTGTGTGATAAATTCTTAGCATGCTCTGTGATTGCGGCCTTAGCCGATTCTCCACATCAGAAAGGAATTATCCTCAATTACTTGAAATTATTTCTGATTGTCGCATATATAAATAGTACCATACCGTATATATGAACAGTGCCATATTTATGAATAGTACCATACCATCCATATGAATAGTATCGTACGTATATATGAATAGTGACGTATTCATGAATAGTATCATATCGTATTTATGAATAGTATCGTATGTACATATGAACAGTAATGTATTCATGAATAGTATCATATTGTATTTATGAATAGTATCATATCGTACATATGAACAGTATTGTACGTACATATGAACAGTGCCATATTTATTAAGAGTATCATATACTATATATGTGAACAACATCACATACATGAGTAGTATTGTGTGTAAAGTTGAATTATTGTTATGTTTGTGATTGACGAAGAATGTTACGGGGACGGGTCCCTGTGTGGGAGTAAAAAGGGAGGAGCAGGAGATAATAAGGGTGGCAAATCATGTTAAACAAAAATTTGTTCCAATACAAAGAGTATTGAAAATATAGGGGTAAAATAAGGGAGGCATTTATGAAAGCAGTAATAAGGGAGGATGCGGCAGGGGCCGCGGGACAATGACCACCTTATGTGGGTTGAACCCGAAAAATGTCTGGGAATTTAATTTGGAACTATATGATATGTTTTGTGATTTTATATGATTGTTTCTTATGTTAATGTGATAGAATAATATATTTCCTCACTGAGTAAAATATACTCATGCCATTTGTCACATCCCAAAAATTGAACATGTGAAAAGATACTACTCCTTTGATAAAATTCTCAAACATACGTTATTTACATATATTCTGTAAGGTTTTACATTCAACCTTAATCGTTCATTCCACACTACAGAATTATATTCATCTAATAAGCAAATATAGACATACATAGTCTGATATTTCTATTTCATCGCAAGCCTAGGAGACCTATAGAAAGTACAGAGCGTTTCTAGTATCCACATCAATAAGTACTGGTATCCCACCAGACAGAAATAGAGGATAATTCCAAGGGGCTTCTATTCTTCAAACGGATACTCTTCTTTTTTGTTTTCTGTATCTGAAAAGATAATCATAGGGAGCGTGAGTTTATTTAAAAACTCAGTAAGTAAATAACTGTACTAGATAAAATATTAAAAGTACAAATACCACATTTACTCATATATTTAATTGTTTTATACATTGAGTAGTATGGGACTCAAACCCTTTTAAACTCGTGAATAAGATTTCATAAATATACACCGAGTAGTATGGGACTCTAACCCTTTCAAACTCGTGAATAAGTTCTCATAGATATACACCGAGTAGTATGAGACTCTAACCCTTTCAAACTCGTGAATAAGTTCTCATAGATATACACCGAGTAGTATGGGACTCTAACCCTTTCAAACTCGTATTTACAATTTCATCTATTTACACCGAGTAATATGGGACTCTAACCCTTTCAAACTCGTGTATAGTTTTTCATCATTATGCACTGAGTAGTATGGGACTTTAACCCTTTCAAACTCATGTATTAGATCCCGTAGATCTTTACTCATTAATAAGATAGTGAGAACTTCTCACATAGTACAATTTCCATGAAATAAAATCATTTATACATACTCTTATTCCTTTGAATTTCTGTAAAAAAAATATATCAATCATCATATACTGTCATATGAAAAATTGATCAATTAATATCCAAATAATATTGTAAATGAGACTTATATTGTACTTTGACTAGTAGTGTCAAATTAGCTTCGCAAGGTTATTCACTCACCTTGATGTTTGTCCAAGTTTACCTTGTTCCACACTAGAATTTGTGTAGGAAAATTTCCTAGTAAAATATATTACAAGGAAACATAAGAAAGGAAACAAAATCACGAAAATACGCAAAATTTTCTGACTGCTACAGTAACGGTTTGCTACAGTGCCGGTTCGCTACAGTAACGTTGACTGCTATAGTACCGTTGACTGCCGACACTACAGTACTACTACAGTACCTGAAGAAAATTTTCCAGATTTTTTTCCGAAATTTCTGGTCGCTACAGTAACTCGATTTTTGCAGAAATTTCTAACAATTTCATCCTTTCCTTTCTTGTTTCAAAACCAGAATTTCAACTCTTTTAACCGATTATAACTCAAATATAACTTCTAAAACAACTGAGATTCATGAATTATCATCAAAATCTTCAAGAACAAAACCTCCTCTGATCTTCTACATAAACTGAAATTTGAGGAAAATAATGAGATTAAAGCTTACCTTTGATCCTTACAAAGCTTTTGAACCGAACAAATAATCAAAACTCTGAAGATCAAGGAAAGGATTTGAGAAGAGGATGAAGAAATGAGAGAAAACGCTTTTCTGCCTTCCTTCGGTTGAGTGAGAAAATGAGGGGGGTACTATTGAAACTTTATATTAAATATTTCTAATGGGTTATTCAATAACCCATGGGTATCCATAACCCAACATCCAAACTCATCCAGTCAATTTACAATAAATAGACTAATTGACCATTTTTAAACCACTTTTTCATGAATTTCACCATTCTTAGAATATATCCCACATGGTGCAAATATTTAGTCTAGTCATTTAAATCAATTTTCATAAATAATATTCAAAGAGAACAATTAAATATGAAAATTAAAAATGACCAAAATAAATAACTAAAGTAACGTTGTAGAATTCTACAATACTCTTAAGCGAATTATATTCCGAAATTAACGGGTATTACACCATTCCTCCCCTCACAGATTTTCAAGAAGAAGTAGAGGCACAACCAGCTAATCGTTCAAGTCCTCAACCCCATTGATCAGGGTAAATATTTGTTATTATGTAAAACTTTATCAAAAGTATTCTAGTAGTAGCTCTGTAATTTGGGTAGGTAAATTTTGGACGAATAATGTTTGTTGAGAATATTATTTAATGAATAAATGGATATATTTGAAATATTTATTGTACTCTCTTTCATGAGATAGCATTCTTATATATATCAAATTGGTATGGAATTAGGCTTACGGTGGTGAGGTAAAAGCTCATCTATCGTGCCGGTCACGTGCGTAAGTTGGAGGCGTGACAGAGGATCTATTATTATATGCAAATCATCTCTATGATTTTCAAATAAAAAAATTTGATATATTTTTTTCGTATTTATTAAGGAATGGTCATTTTGATAACATAGAAATAATAACTAAATAATTTAAGTCGTGAGTAGAATTTATCGAAAGGCTTACAGTGATGGGATATTCATCATTATGTCAGTTATGTGCCTAGAAAACGGGTCGTGACAACACAATATAACCACATCCGAACCAAAAAACTCTTTGAAATGCAGTAAGTATTTTGCTAATGGCTTTGCTCCTCTGCTATTCATTTCAATTCCTTTCTGCAATGCTGTAAAATCAACATAGCAATAGGCTAAGTGTCACGACCCGTTTTATAGGCACATGACCGGCACTATGATGAATCTCCCATCACTGTAAGCCTTTCGATAAATTCTACCCACGAGTTAAATTATTTAGTTATTATCTCTATGTTATCAAAATAATTATTCCTTAATAAATATGAAGAAAATATATCAAATTTTTTTATTTGAAAATCATAGAGAAATGAGTTACATATAATGATAGATCCTCAATATGAAATATATTATTATACTGAAATACAAGTCAAATACCAAACCCCTGACCTAGATGTCCTAGAGGATTACAGAGCAACATAATCTATAATAAAAGAGGGGCCTACTCGACAGCGGGAAGGTCCAAAGTGATCTATTCTTCTAGCGGATATTCTTCGTCAACAACCTGATCTGAACAAAAAGATTTCACAGAGAGTGTGAGCTTTAAAACTCAATGAGTGAATCGGTCCGAGTTAATAAAATTCAAATATATTACCAGTCATGCACGTATACCCGAAAGCTTAAACTCAACCAATAGACATAGTTAGAAATTACATACTAGAAGATAAAAATCTATCCAATTTAATAAATGTTACTAGTACTCATTAATAGCAATATATCTCGGAGAGCGCACATGGGCCGGCTCACCAAATTTGTATATTTCTGCCATGACGCACAACTTTATCCTCTTAGCTAGGGCGGTTCACAGATCTGTTACCGACCCGGGCTATATCCCTACTGAGAGAATCGTTATCTCCATACTCATTGGTCAAGACACCCTTTCAACCTAGTTTTTGGCCTTGCCGTGAGAAAGGATACTGTCCCGCTGAATCACAATCAATAGCACAGTATTTCATATCATAATCAGAAGTACAATGTAATATTCATTCATATAATAGGTATAGTATATAACTATATTATAGGTTTATAAACCACAAATCAAGATAACAATTAAACTGTTTTTGAAAAGATTCAAACTTCACATCATCATAAAATAATTATTTCGTCTTATCCATACTTTTGGATTAATTATTTTCCTAGATTTGTCACTCTGAATCCAGTTTAACCCTATGAATGTTGGGAGTGTCCTACGACATACTTTTTATCACCAATAATGCTAAAACCCTATTAAAACGGGGTCGTTCCACTCACCTGGATTCCGTACGAGTATCACTTCTCTAAGTCGTTACGGACAAGAGTACACATGTGAATTTCAGTATTCTACTACGGAGATTTTCATGAAAGATTAGAGAAAACAAGTTAGGATTATTTTCATATAGATATTGTTCATACATACGGTTATTATTTATATGTAAGATCATTATTCATACATATAGTTACTATTCATATATACTGATACTATTCATACCAGAAATAAAGAATACAATCTGTAAAAGAGTACACTAAGTAAGTTCTTAGGAAAGAGTGGAGGGTCGCAATGGACACACTTAAGAACTAGGTCTTTCCTTAGTCAGAACTTTCCTAGACATGTATTCTTTGCAATTTACATTCTATTTTGATAATCAGAGAATCAAAATAATATATAAGCAGCTAAGGACAGTTTTTCTAATATGGAAGATCAGCCAAAGCCGCAACCACAGAGCCTACTTAAGAAAATAACTTATAAAATTTGAAAGACATAGAAAGGGTATAATATCCTTACTTAAGTTGAAAAGGAAATGCCCAAAATCTCAGAGGCCTAACGTCAGAGCAAGAGAAACTTAAGGAGAGTAGAAGAGATGTTGAAGGTGTGAGTTTAGAAGTGAAATAGAAGAGCCTATTTATAGGAAAAGTCAAGGGTACTATTTGATACTATGCACTAATAAAATATTCAATTTACTATTCATGAAAATGATATTTCTAATAAAATAATTCACGCGTTAATCATTTAGTTTACTGTGTAATAACGGTAAAGTCGCAGGCGGCTTACTATTAAAAACTTAAAGAAAAAACTATTCTTTCACCTTAAACCTTTAAATTTCTTTTCAATTCAACCCTTTCATTTTAGTCCCTGAAGATATTTTCACACATAAAACGTCATTTTCTCCTACGATCTTCTTTCTAGTTTTCTCTTATGACCAAACCACATCTAGTACTTGATATTTTGATTGTATAAGTAAACAGTATCATATACGTAAATAGTATTATATAGGTGAATAGTACTGTATACTAAAATAGTAACCGTAGTTCGCAAACACGCATTTATATTTTATTTTTTTATGGGTATTACATTATCACTCCCTTTAAGAAATTCGGTCCTCCGAGTTTAAATTACCTTAAGTCGTAAAAAGATGCGGATATCTAGAACGCATGTCGGCCTCCACTTCCCATGTGGCTTCTTCGTGAGTCTGATTCCTCCACAACACCTTGATCGATGGAATCTCCTTAGATCAGAGTTTCTTTACTTGACTATCGAGGATAGCCATCAGTATCTCCTCGTATGATAAGTTTTTATCTGCTAAGATAGAATTATTATGATAAGGGTGAAGTATGTGAGAAGGATCAGGAAGGTACTTCCTCAACATGGATACGTGAAAAACAGGGTGGATTCCTTCCAGTTCCATCGGTAGAACGAGCCGATAAGTCACTTTTCCCACTTGTTCTAAAATCTCATAAGGCCCGATATACCTAGGACTCAACTTTCCTTTTCTTCCAAATCTCAACACACCTTTCATTGGAGAGACCTTTAGGAATACCATATCACCGACTGAGAACTCCAAATCATGTCGTCTGTAGTCAACGTATGCTTTTGTCTACTTTAAGCTGCTCGCATCCTATCCTGTATTGTCTTAACCTTGGTTAGGGCATCCTGGGCCAAGTCGAGTCATAATGTTTTTGCTTCACCTACCTCGAACCAACCGATCGGAGATCTGCAACGTCTCCTGTACAAGGCTTCATAGGGTGCCATCCCAATAGTGGCTTAGTAGCTATTGTTATATGCAAACTGTACGAGATACAAATGCTTCTCCCAGCTACCACTAAAGTCTAGGATATAGGCTCATAACATGTCCTTTAGCATTTGAATCGTCCGCTTTGACTGCCTGTCTGTCTGTGGATAAAAAGCAGTACTGAGGTCCACTCGAGTATCTATTGCCTCTTGAAAACTCCTCCAGAAACGAGATGTAAATTGAGGACCTCTATCAGAAATGATAGATATGGGTACTCTATACAGCTTCACTATTTCCTTAATATATAATTGTGCCAACGTCACCACGCCATAAGTGGTTTTGACTGGAATGAAGTGTGCTGACTTGGTTAGCCGGTCAACAATGACCCCTACTGAGTCATAGCCTCCTCTAGAGCGAGGTAGACCAACAACAAAGTCCATCCTTGGAGATCACATATCCCAAGAAAGTCATAGCCAATCCTAAGAAGCTGTGAATCTCTGTGACGGAGGTAGGTCTAGGCCACATTTTGACCGCTTCTACTTTGTTTGGATCTGCTTAGATGCCATCCTTGGAGATCACATGTCCCAAGAAGTCAAGCGATTAATCCAAAACTCGCATTTAGAGAATTTGGCATATAATTGATGATCCCTCAATGTTTGCAACACAACACAAAGGTGTTGTTCGTGCTCTTCTGAATTCTTTGAGTACACGAGGACATTGTCTATGAAGACAATAACGAATTTATCCAAAAAGGGTTTAAAAATCCTATTCATTAAATCCATGAAAACAATTGGTGTGTTCGTTAGTCTGAATGACATTACCAGAAACTCATAGTGTCCATAGCTGGTATGGAAGGCTGTCTTGGGTACATCCTTCTCCTTGATCTTGAGTTGGTGATAACTAGACCTCGAGTCAATCTTTGAAAAATACTTGGCTCCTTGAAGTTGATCGAAGAGGTCATTGATGCGAGGCAATGGGTATTTATTTTTTATAGTTACTTTGTTCAGTTGCCTGTAATCTATGTATAGTCTCATTGATCTATCCTTCTTTTTCATGAATAGAACAGGAGCTCCCCAAGGTGAATAACTTGGCCTTATAAAGCCTTTGTCTAGCAGGTCCTATAACTGAGCCTTTAGCTCTTTTAATTCTGTTGGCGCCATCCTACAAGGGGGTATGGAGATTGGGCGAGTCTCTAAAGCTAACTCTATCTGGAACTCAATCTCTCGATCTGAGGGTACACTTGGTAGATCATCCGGGAAGACGTCTACAAACTCCTGGACCACTGGAACTCCTTCACTTTTAGTTCTTCTTTCTTCATATCTTTAACAAATGCCAAGTATCCTTGACAGTCCTTTTAAAATAAACGTTGGGCACACAATAAGGATATAATTTTTTTAGGAATCTCACTCCGTTCACCGTAAAATACGAAGGAGGGTTACCCCGAAATATTGAACTTAACTATCTTATTATAGCAATCCAGGGTGGCATGACAAGATACCAGCCAATCCATGCCTAAGATGACATCGAAGTCTGTCATTTTCAATAGCATTAGGTCTGCCGTTGTATTTACTTCTCCGACTTTCACCTTACAAGCCCGATAGCCTCGTTCTATTAGTAGGTTGCCTCCGGTAGGCGTAGTTACTAAGAATGGACATTCTAATCTAACAACTTTTTGCGTAAAATTCTTAGCAAAGAATGGTGACATATAAGAATACGTAGAGCCAGAGTCAAATAAAACATGTGCAAAGTTTGATTCAATCAGAAGAGTACTTGCTACCATCGTATTAGACTCCTGAGCATCCTATCGGGTTAAGGCGAATACTCTATTGGCAATGGTGGCCTCCGATTGATTAAGGCGTACTGATCCTTGGCCAGATCTCGTGTAGAGTTGGGGGCAATCTCTTTTGAAGTGACCCTGTTGACCACATTAGAAATAGACCTTAGTGTTGTTGTTGGCAAGACAAACTCCGAAGTGGTTTCTTTCACACTTAGGACACCAGGGCCTTTGTTGACCCCATGTACTACTTTGTTGACACTGTAGTACACTAGCGGTAGAGGCTGCATATCCAGCAGTTTTAGTGGGTACAAAACTCCCTCCATAGCCATGCGATTTCTCATCTTATTTCCTTTTTCTTTTGTTATTCCATTTTTCATTATGCATATCTCTTTCCTCCATCATACGGGCGATGTCGACAGCCTTTGTGTAAGATGAAAAGTCTCGTATCCATGATCCCACCTTCAAAAATAGGAAATCTCGAAGGCCTGTAATGAAACGTCAGATCATTTTTGTTTCATCTAGGACCATGTGAGTAGCATATTCGAACAACTCTACGAATAGATTGTCGTATTCATTGACAGTTCGTGCTCCTTGTCGGAGTGTCTCAAACTGGTTCATCTTCATTTCTCGTATGCTTTCCGGAATAAATTGTTCTCAAAAAATTTTCTTAAAGTCCTTCCATTTGAGCGGTGGGGTATTTCTGGCCATGCCCTTCTTCTATGTTCGCCATCAGTGATCCACATTACCTCTTAATTGAAAGGTAACAAGGGTCACACTTCAAGGTTTAGGGCACTCCAATGTGTCAAGAATTTTCTCACTGTCATCTAGAAAATGTTGTGGGTCTCCATTAACATCTCCTGCAAAGGTTGGTGGATTCATCTTCATAAATTCTGAAATCTTGACCTCTGTCTCTACCCTATCTTAAGGAGGGGGTGGGGTGGCATCTGGTTTGTCTCTTGCACTCTTGCAGCATATATTGATGCCTGTGAGCAATCTTCAGATAACTGTCCCATCAGAAGTTCCTTCAGTCTATTTACCTTGTTCTGCATCATGGCTAATGCTTCCATTACCACGACTGTGTCGATTTGTGGTGGTACTTCACCTCTTCTCTCAGGGTTTACAATGGATATCTCTTTGTTTTGTATATGGTTACCTCCTGCATGGTTAGGCATCTCCAACCTTGTATCTACTGACTGAGCAACTGGAGGGACCAAGGTCTTACCAGATCTTGTGCGGATTCTGTAAGTATTTGATTTTTCTCGTGCCATATAAACTTATTCTACAATTAAAAATAATATGTATCGTCACTATTATGTTTCAAGGGTAAGACACGAAAGAAAAAAATTTTAAACTCTATAAGGCTTTTGGTGAATCTTCATCCTATGGTCGTGTTGTAGTCACAACAATAAGGGAGGGCCCATGAAAGACATCTTGCTCTATAATCACTAGGAGACCTAACAACCTTTGCTCTGATACCAACTTTGTCACGACCCGTTTTCTGGACACATGACCGGCACAATGATGAATCTCCCATCACTGTAAGCCTTTCGATAAATTCTACCCACGAGTTAAATTATTTAGTTATTATCTCTATGTTATCAAAATAATCATTCCTTAATAAATATGAAGAAAATATATCAAATTTTCTTATTTAAAAACTATAGATAAATGAGTTACATATAATGATAGATCCTCAATATGAAATACATTATTATACTGAAATAAAAGTCAAATATCAAACTCCTGACCTAGATGTCCTACACGATTATAAAATAACATAATCTACAACAAAAGAGGGGCCTACCGACAGCGGGAAGGTCCAAAATGACCTACTCTTCTAGCAGATATTCTTCGCCGGCAACCTGATCTGAACAAAAAGATTTCACAGAGAGTGTGAGCTTTAAAACTCAGTGAGTGAATCAGCCTCGCGTTAATAAAATTCAAATACATCACCAGTCATGCAAATATATCCGAAGGCTCAAACTCAACCAATAGACATAGTTAGAAATTACATACTAGAAGATAAATGTCACATCCCAAAAATTGAACATGTGAAAAGATACTACTCATTTGATAAAATTCTCAAACATAAGTTATTTACATATATTCTGTAAGGTTTTACATTCAACCTTAATCATTCATTCCACACAACAGAATTATATTCATCTGATAAGCAAATATAGGCATACATAATCTGATGTTTTTATCTCATCGCAAACCTAGGAGACTTATAGAAAGTACAGAGCGTTCCTAGTATCCACATTAATAAGTACTGGTATCCCACCAGACAGAAAGAGAAAATAATTCCAAGGGGCTTCTATTCTTCAAACGGATACTCTTCTTCCTTATTTTCTGTATCTGAAAAGATAATCATAGGGAGTGTGAGTTTATTTAAAAACTCAGTAAGTAAATAACTGTACTATATAAAATATCAAAAGTACAAATACCACATTTACTCATATAATTAATTGTCTTATACATCGAGTAGTATGAGACTCTAACCCTTTCAAACTCGTGAATAAGATTTCATAGATATACACCGAGTAGTATGGGACTCTAACCCTTTCAAACTCGTATTTATGATTTCATCTATTTACACCGAGTAGTATGAGACTCTAACCCTTTCAAACTCGTGTATAGTTTTTCATCGTTATGCACTAAGTAGTATGGGACTTTAACCCTTTCAAACTCATGTATTAGATCCCGTAGATCTTTACTCATTGATAAGATAGTGAGAATTTATCACATAGTACAATTTCCATGAAATAAAATAATTTCTACATACTCTTATTCCTTTGAATTTCTGTAAAAAAAATATATCGATCATCATATACTGTCATATGAAAAATTGATTGCTTAATATCCAAATAATATTGTAAATGAGACTTATATTGTACTTTGACTAGTAATATCAAATTAGCTTAGCAAGGTTATTCACTTACCTTGATGTTTGTCCAAGTTTACCTTGTTCCACATTAGAATTTGTGTAGGAAAATTTCCTAGTAAAATATATTACAAGGAAACATAAGAAAGGAAACAAAATCATGAAAATATGCAAAATTTTCTAATCGCTACAGTAACGGTTAGCTACAGTAGCGTTGACTGCTACAGTGTCGTTGACTGCCGACACTACAGTAACTGCTACAGTAACTAGAAAAATTTTCCCGAAATTTCTGGTTGCTACAATAAATTCGAGTTTTTGCAGAAACTTTCCCAGAAAATTCATCCTTTCCTTTCTTGTTTCAAAACCAGAATTTCAACTCCATTGACCGATATAACTCAATCCTAACTCAAAAATAACCTCTAAAACAACTAAGATTCATGAATTATCATCAAAATCTTCAAGAACAAAACCTCCTCTGATCTTCTATATAAACTGAAATTTAAGGAAAATAAGGAGATTAAAACTTACCTTTGATCTCTACCAAGCTTTTGAACCGAACAATTCTCAAAAACAACACCAAATCTATGGGAAAGTTGAGAGGGGAGGTTTGAAGGTTGAGTTGTGAGGGAGTGACTGAAGGAGGTGCGAGGAAAATGAAACTATAAGGGAGAGAGAGAGAGAAAACTAAAAGCTTTGGGGGGTTAGTTGGATAACCCAATGGGTATCCATACCCATTGTCCAAACCCATTTGACCCAACATACAAAATACCTTAATTAATTCTTCAATTAATTATATTCAATCATTTTCTCGCACATTCCACTATTCTTTAGAATGTACCCATAAAGTTTAAATATTCAGTCCAGTCATTTAACTCAATTTTCATAAATAATATTCAAATAGAATAATTAAATATGAAAATTAAAAATGACAAAAGTAAATAGCTAAAGTAACGTTGTAAAATTCTAAAATACTCTCAAACGAATTATACTCCAAAATTAATGGGTATTACAATAAAAATTCATCTAATTCAACAAACATTACTAGCACTCATCAATGGCAATATATCCCGAAGAGCACACATGGGCCGGCTCACCAAATTTGTATATTTTCGTCATGACGCTGTAATGCTCCAATAATTTGTATGAATATTTAAAATCTATTATGAAATTTAGTGAAAAATTTAATTGTGTGAAATATGTTTTCTTTCTTTGAATTAGTAAAGAAAATTTGGGAATAGAAATTTCAATTTTTAATTTAAGAAATTTTTTATAAATTTTCAAGGACCTAAGTGAACAAATCTTAAAAGCTAAGGTGGCTATGCGCAATTTTATCCAAAAAGAAATTGGTGGGGCCCACACATACAATTATTAGTTTCTCTTCTCCTTCTTCCTCCCGAGGCAATGCACCATTTCTTCGTTTCATTTTCATCTTCCTCTACAATCCTTTCTTTAAGTTCTTCCAGTGATCTGATATTTTCTAACCATACTTCCGATTCTTAGGAGTTCTAGAGGCAAAGAGGTAAGTTTTATCTGCTCTATTTCTCTTTTTCTCCATGTTCGGACCTATGGAAGAAAATTAAGATTTTGAGTTTTAATGGATGAATTTAAGTGTCGATGTTAATGTAAAATATTCTTAGGTGGTTTATGATGTTATTAGAACAAGAAATTTCGTAGAATTTGGATATTTGAAAAAGTTAGTGTTCTTGATGAAAATTTGAGATTTGAGCTTGGATTGTTGGTAAAAATTAGGGTTTTGGTGTTAAAATACTCATTAGACATTGAGAAACAAAACTCATGGAAGAAATCAAAAGAAATGTTGTTTTAGATATGATTTTAGGATTTTTGGATGAAGAACATGAAGAACATTCGAAAACTTTCCCCAGAAAATACTGTTCACCGAGAAAAATTTTTCAGATTTTCTCGGTACTGTAGCATTGACTTTAGTCAACTTTACTGTAGCATTGACTTTAGTCAATTTTACTATAGCATTGACTCGGTCAACGTTACTGTAGCTGCGTTCCGGACTAAGATACTGTTAGAAAGCTCTTTGAGTCTAGTTTCTAATAGTACAAGTTTCACTTGAAAATTCTAATGTATTCTTTATTTTTCATCTAATTTACATTTTAGGAAATGTTTGAGAGTTATTTCCTAACACCTCATAATTTAGCTGCAAAAGGAAAGGTAGTTAGGGCCACATTTGAGGTGAGTGTGATAACCTTATCTCATCCATATTTCTTCAAAAGTTTTGTCATCAAGTATCATAAAGAAAATTGAGAAGGTGGACTTAAACGGTATGTTGTGTATTTATTTATCAAGGACTTGTATTCTTTGTATTTAAAGGTATTGTGGATTTCAAACCTCTTGTTTGATTAAATGTTAATTCTTATAAAATATGTAAAGTTAATGTTGATATTACCGTTATTATGTTGAGGTTGTGTGAATACTTGCGTTATGGTATGACGTGGTTATAATATTTTCGTGGTGGTGCACCCCACGGGAGAAGTTACAGGAGTTATAAGGGTGGATGCGGCCAGAGGGCCGCGGGCAACGATCCACTGGTACTGTAGACGACCCGGTTGGTACGGAATTTGTGTTGGCACTGAGTAATTTATACTGTGTATATCATTGGTAACTGATGTGAGTTTAATTCAACGATATCTTTATGATACTATTTGCTAAATTACTTTTGATTGATAATGTTATCCATTCACTGAGTATTTCATTACTCATCCTATTATTTTACAACATTTCAGAATCTGTGGCTGACGCTAGGGATTTTTCAGGGGAATAGCGAGTTTATCTTAAACCAACCCTCTTGTATTTTCGGTTGGTTCCTTTGTATTCTATATCTTGTAAGCTCTAGAAGTAGCTCTGTGGTCACATAAGCCTCCTAGGATTTTCTTTTTTTTGGTCGGACTATGTGTAAATATGAATATTATGTATGGTTTCATTGTACGGAAGTTAAGACCTTGATGATGTTTTTAATCTAGAGTTAATGTGAATCGGACTCACTGTTGAGGATGTGACAGACGCACAACATCATCCTCTTAGCTAGGGCGTCTCACAGATCTGCTACCGACCCGAGCTATATCCCTACTGAGGGAATCGTTGTCTCCACACTCATTGGTCAAGACACCCTTTCAACCGAGTTTTTCACCTTGCCGTGAGATAAGGTACTATCCCGATCAATCACAATCAATAGCACAATATTTCATATCATAATCAGAAGTACAATGTAATATTCATTCATATAACAAGTATAGTATATAACTATATTATAGGTTTATAAACCACAAATCAAGATAACAATTAAACTATTTTTTAAAAGATTCAAACTTCACATCATTATGAAATATTTTTTTCGTCTTATCTATACTTCTGGATTAATTATTTCCCTAGATTTGCCACTCTAAATCCAGTTTACCCCTATGAATATTAGGAGTGTCTTACGACATACTTTTTATTACCAATAATGCTAAAACCCTATTAAAAAGGGGTCGTTCCACTCACATGAATTCCGTACGAGTATCACTTCTCTAAGTCGTTACAGACAAGAGTACATACGTGAATTTTAGTGTTCTGCTACGAAGATTTTTACGAAAGATTAGAGAAAATAAGTTAGAATTATTTTTGTACAGATACTGTTTAAACATATAGTTTCTATTCATATGTACAGATACTGTTCATATGTATGGTTACTATTTATATATATAGATACTGTTCATACATATGGTTGCTATTCATATGTATGGATACTGTTCATACATATGGTTACTATTCATATATACGAATACTATTCATACCAGAAATAGAGAATACAATCTGTAAAAAATGACACCAGGTAAGTTCTCAGGAAAGAGTGGAGGGTCACAATGGACACACTTAAGAACCAAGTCTTTCCTTAGTCAGAACTTTCCTAGGCATGTATTCTTCACAGTTTACATTCTATTTTGGTAATCAGAGAATCAAAATAACATATAGGCAGCTAAGGACAGTTTTTCTTATGTAGAAGATCAGCCAAAGCTGCAACTACAGAGCATACTTAAGAAAATAACTTATAAAATTTGAAAGATATAGAAAGGGCATAGTATCCTTACCTAAGCTGAAAAAGAAATGCTCAAAATCTTAGAGGCCTAGTGTCGGAGCAAGAGAAACTTAAGGAGAGTAGAAGAGAAGTTGAAGGTGTGAGTTTAGAAGTGAAATGGAAGAGTTTATTTATAGGAAAAGTCAATGGTACTATTTGACATTATGCGCTAATAAAATATTCAATTTACTAATTCATGAAAATGATATTTCTAATAAAATAATTCACGCGTTAATCATTTAGTTTACTGTGCAATTCCGAAAAAGTCACAGTGGCTTACTATTGAAAACTTAAGGGAAAAACTATCCTTTCACCTTAAACATTTAAGTTTCTTTTCAATTCAGTCCTTTCATTTTAGTCCGTGAGGGTATTTTCACACATAAAACGTCATTTTCTCCTACGATTTTCTTTCTAATTTTCTCTTATGACCAAACCACATCTAGTACTTGATATTTTTGATTGTATAAGTCAACAGTACCGTATACATAAATAGTATTATACAGGTGAATAGTATCATATACTGAAATAGTAACTGTAGTTCGCAAACACGTATTTATATTTTATTTTTTTATGGGTATTACACTAAGTCATGTTTAAAATAAGTAGGTGAAGTTCTATCTTTTTGAAAAATAAGACAATAATTAAAGTTAATTCTTTATGTGAGAAAGGTATATTAGTAGCTCATCATCAAAATCTAACAGGATTAAGAATCATTCAGTTACAAGTAGAGAGAAAAAGAAAAAAATTAACAATTCATTAATATTAAGAACTCGATTGAACGGGTCTACGTATGTAGATAAACAATATTACATCAAAATTGAAGTATATGTTAAAAAAAGTGATTAACTAATAGAACAAATGAAATCTAATCTAAACCAATGAATTTTTAAATGCATAAGTTTTACCACCACGTCCTTGTAATGCTGATGACAACAAATCACTATAAATATATCATGCCATATAAAAGAAAAACGCAATCTTCAGAAAAAACTAGGATGGAAATTTATTTCATGATAAGGCACAATCTAAATTGAGGTTGATTGCAACACAAACCTGATAGAGCATCAACTCAAATGCTAGACCAATTTCCTTCAAAAATTTTATAGGATCCCATGCTCTTCATTTATAAATTGATATGGTTCCTATATGTAATATTCATCAATCGAGTTTTATATAAATAGAGTTAGAAAAACTACTAAAGAAGATTCATTTAAGTAGAAGAAGCAATATATAACACTTCACACTGTTTCATATGTTCTAAATAATAATAATAATAATAATTTGGTTTACTATGTATAGAAATTTTTTTTTTAGTCACCAAGTTTTATTATTTTTTGACAAGTATTTTGATTGCGACATTTGTTATTCGTATTCATTTTTTAGGTCATCACTCCAAACAAAACAAATACGGCCCCAATTTCTATGTATATATATTTATATGAATGACGAGAAGTGCTTTTCAATAGGAGAAAAAGATGGCAATGATTTTTTTTTTTTTTCCTTCTTGTATCAAAGATTTCTCGGTACCTAGTTTGTTGCTTTTATGAGTAAATCATGGCTTTATCGTAATACAATATAATATTGTTAGATAAAGCATCAACATTTAACTATTATTCTTTTAATGAGAGAAGCAAAAATCAAGTGGGATATAATATAAAATTTGACATAAAAAGATAGAGCATAAGGTTGAAGAAATACCTGTAAGGGCAAAAGACACTCATGGAACTCATGGAATGTAACTAGCTTAATCAAATATATACAACAGGGACGTGAGAGATTCTAAGCCAATCATGTCCATTCCCCTCTTGGTATCGTTGCCTAAGCATTGGACAGTCCCCAATACCTAAATATTCAAGATTTGGTAAAATCTGCTCTGGCAAGCACTTATTTATTTGGTTGTTGCTCACAAAAGGAGTTTTTATTTATGAAAGAATTTTTTTACTATATAAGATATCCATGATGAGGCATATATGTTACTACAAGACTTTAGTTTTGACTATATATTGTCTTGTACATCTATATTGTTTTTGCAAGTTCTTTTACTTAGTTTGAAAAATTCTTTTAAAGAAGATTGTATATATAACATATATATACATATGTGAAGCAAATGCATATTATTTTGATCTATTAGCAAAATACTTACATAGGTGAAATTATTATCTACTATTTTTTATGAGCACAACTCATAATTTTCTTGAGTTTTAATTTTGAGTGATCGTCAAGTGATCGATTTTTGATCATGAAGCAAATTTATAAAGTGATGATTTCTTCTCCCAACATCATGAGATATGTATTACTATTTTAATCTTTTTCTTTTTTGAGAATTTTTATTAATAGTGGGGGCAAAGAAGAAAAATATTTTTTGGGTATTATTTTATAACAACAAGTGGGGGATGTGAATATGTTGTTATAAAAATATAAAAATTTTGGTAAAAATGTTTTATGGTCAATAGTTAATAATGTTATGGTTTAATATAAATTCTTTGAGTTTAATATTTGAGTATTGAGTATATTTCATAAATTTCTATTGACATAACTATTGATAATATGAAAAGACTTTCTTAAAGCTTATATATGAACAAGTATTCAACATTTTAAATGTTGAAAATTGTGTTTCTAGAATTTTTGAAATTTTACAATAAAGTTTTATGATCATATTATTGTGAGCATTTTGAAGCTATGTGGAATATAATTTTTATGGGCATATATTGTGAGCTCTCTAAAGTTATGTGAAATATGAATTTTCACTTTGAAAATTTGTTTTTAATTCTACATTTCATTTTTTGGCCAATGGTCAAGAGAATTAAAAACAAAATGTGTTAGTAGAATTTTATTTTAATTCTACTATTGTGAGTTATATAAAGCCATGTGAAAAAATAAAGTTTACTTTGTGAAATTTTTTAATTTTACTATTGTGGGCTTTATAAAGCCATATGGGAAATTGTACTTTATGGAAAATACTTTAATTTGTGAAAAATGTCTATATCTAGTTTAGATATTTGATGACATATGTGCAATACAAAAAGGAAATTGTGAATTTTGTGAAAATTCACTCTCATATATAAATTGTGATTTCACATAAATGTGATATTTTTATATTGCCACAATAATATTATATTTTTGGTGAACAACAAAAAGTTTGAGATTCTTGTGCAAAGGCCCATCAATAGTGAGGGTACATAATTTTATGTATATCCAAAAATGAGTTCACCAATTAGATAGTAATTTTATTGCTATATATGCAATATTGTGAATTGTACATATCATTTTGGAACTAATTTTATTGTGAATTTGTGACTATATATTTGTGATTTTTGGCATATATATTTTTAATTACGGATATCATCTCATTAAAATTTGAGATGATGATATATGCCATAGATAAATTTTTAAGGAAACATAGTTTTTATGATATTATATGAGAACACTCCAATTGTACAATAAAGTACAATGGTGTTGAGAATTTTGGTCACAATTAAATTTGAGAAAGTTTTTTAAATGATTATATGCTCATGGATTAAATTATAATTTGATGGAATAATAAATATTTGAATATATATTATGTGATTGTATACCCACCTTTAATAATATGATATCACTTATTGTAATAAATACTGTTTTACCTAGATTCTTTAAATTTTGAGATTTTCTTAAACTATAGTTATAGTCAAAGAATCTAGAGACATTGAGCGGATGTGTATGTAGCCCATCAGATTAAAAGTAACCTATGAAGATACCCTACCTTGTGACTAGAGATCCTAAGAACTTAGTTCAAAGGGAAAAACGAATCATAGGGTTGCTTATTTGAATGCACATTTTATAAGAGTTCAAACTTTTTAATTCATCCCTATTGTCATGACCCGTTTTGCTGGGCACATGACCGGCACAATGATGAATATCCCATCACTGTAAGCCTTTCGACAAATTCTACCCATGAGTTAGATTATTAATCATTATCTCTATATTCTCAAAATAATCATTCCTTAATAAATATGAAGAAAATATATTAAATTTTCTTAATTAATAGATTCTCAATACAAAATACATTATTATACTGAAATACAAGTCAAATACCAAACCCCTGACCTAGATGTCCTAGACGATTACAGAGCAACATAATCTACAACAATAGAGGGGCCTACCCGACAGTGGGAAGGTCTAAAGTGATATACTCCTCTAGCGGATATTCTTCGCTGTCAACCTGATCTGAACAAAAAAAAATTTGTACAGAGAGTGTGAGCTTTTAAACTCCGTGAGCGAATCGGCCTCGCGTTAATAAAATTCAAATACATCACCAGTCATGCAAGTATACCAGAAGGCTCATACTCAACCAATAGACATAGTTAGAAATTACATACAAGAAGATAAAAATTCATCCAATTCAACAAACGTTACTAGTACTCGTCAATGGCAATATATCCCGGAGAGCGCACACAGGCCAGCTCACCAATTCTGTATATTTCCGCCATGACGCACAACCTCATTCTCTTAGCTAGGGCGCCTCACGGATTTATCACCAATCCGGGCTATATCCCTACTGAGGGAATCGTTGTCTCCACACTCATTGGTCAAGACACCCTGTCAACCGGGTTTTCCGCCTTGCCGTGAGAGGGAGTACTGTCCCTCTCAATCACAATCAATAGCATTTCATATCATAATCAAAAGCTCAATATAATATTCATCCATACAACAGGTATAGTATATAATTATATTATAGATTTATAAACCACAAATCAAGATAACAATTAATCTATTTTTGAAAAGATTCAAACTTCACATCATCATGAAATACTTGTTTCGTCTTATCCATACTTCTGGATTAATTATCTCATTAGATTCGTCATTCTGAATCCAATTTCCCCCTATGAATCTTGGGAGTGTCCTACAACATACTTTTTATCACCAGTAATGCTAAAACTCTATTAAAACGGGGTCGTTCCACTCACCTGAATTCCGTATGAGTATCACTTCTCTAAGTCGCTACGGACAAGAGCACATAGATGAATTTTAGTATTCCGCTACAGAGATTTTCATGAAAGATTAGAGAAAACAAGTTAGGATTATTTTCATACAGACACTGTTTATACATACGGTTACTATTCATGCATATGATCACTATTCATACGTACGATCACTATTCATATATATGGTCACTATTCATATGTACGGTTACTATTTATACGTATGGTCACTATTCATATATATGGAGACTGTTTATACCAGAAATAAAGAATACAATCTGTAAAAGAGTACACCAGGTAAGTTCCCAGGAAAGAGTGGAGGGTCACACTGGACACACTTAAAAATCAGGTCTTTCCTTAGCCAGAACTTTCCTAGACATGTATTCTTTACAGTTTATATCTTATTTCGGTAATCAGAGAATCAAAATAATATGTAAACAGTTAAGGACAGTTTTTCTGATGTGGAAGATCAGCCAAAGCCGCAACCACAGAGCATACTTAAGAAAATAACTTCTAAAATTTGAAAGACATAGAAAGGGCATAGTATCCTTACCTAAGCTGAAAAGGAAAGGCCCAAAATCTCAGAGGCCTAGCATTGGAGTAAGAGAAACTTAAGGAGAGAAGAAGAGAAGTTGAAGGTGTGAGTTTAGAAGTGAAATGGAAGAGCCTATTTATAGGAAAAGTCAATGGTACTATTTGATACTATGCGCTAATAAAATATTCAATTTACTATTTATGAAAATGACATTTCTAATAATCTACGTTAATCATTTACGGTTACTGTGCAACTACAGAAAAGTCGCAGGCTGTAATACCCAAGAAAAATAAAATATAAATATTTGTTTACAAACTACTGTTACTATTTCAATATACGATACTATTCATCCGTATAATACTATTTACGTATACGATACTGTTCATTTATACAATCGAAATGTCAAGTACTAGATGTTGTTTGGTCATAAGAGAAAACTAGAAAGAAGTTCGTAGGAGAAAATGACATTTTATGGGTGAAAATACCCTCAGAGACTAAAATGAAAGGACTGATTTGAAAAGAAACTTAAAGGTTTAAGAGAAAGGATAGTTTTCTCTTTAAGTTTTTAATAGTAATAAAACAAAAAAATTCCAGCCGTTGCCGCCCATTTGTACAGTAATTGCATTATTAGAAATGTCATTTTCATAAATAGTAAATTGAATATTTTATTAGCGCATAGTATCAAATAGTACCCTTGACTTTTCCTATAAATAGACGCTTCCATTTCACTTCTAAACTCACACCTTCAACTTCTCTTCTTCTCTCCTTAAGTTTCTCTTACTCCAAAGCTAGGCCTCTGAGATTTTGGGCCTTTCCTTTTCAGCTTAGGTAAGGATACTATGCCCTTTCTATGTCTTTCAAATTTTAGAAGTTAATTTCTTAAGTATACTCTGTGGTTGCGGCCTTGGCTGATCTTCCACATCAGAAAAACTGTCCTTAGCTGTTTATATGTTATTTTGATTCTCTGATTACCGAAATAGAATGTAAACTGTGAAGAATACATGTCTAGGAAAGTTCTGGCTAAGGAAAGACCTGGTTTTTAAGTGTGTCCAGTGTGACCCTCCACTCTTTCCTGGGAACTTACCTGGTGTACTCTTTTACAGATTGTATTCTCTATTTCTGGTATGAATAGTGATCATACGTATGAATAGTGACTGTACGTATGAATAGTGATCGTATGAATAGTAACCGTATATATGAACAGTATCTGTACGAAAACAATCCTGACGTATTTTCTCTAATCTTTCATGAAAATCTCCGTAGCAGAACACCGAAATTCACCTGAGAACTCTTGTCTGTAATGACTTAGAGAAGCGATGTTCGTACGGAATCCAGGTGAGTGGAACGACCCCGTTTTAATAGAGTTTTAGCATTACTGGTGATAAAAAGTATGTCGTAGGACACTCCCAAGATTCATAGGGGGAAATTGGATTCAGAATGACGAATCTAAATGAGATAATTAATCCATAAGTATGGATAAAATGAAATAAGTATCTTATGATGATGTGAAGATTGTTATCTTGATATGTGGTTTATAAATCCATAATATAGTTATATACTATACCTGTTATATGGATGAATATTATATTGAGCTTCTGATTATGATATGAAATGCTATTGATTGTGATTGAGCGGGACAGTACCCCCTCTCACGGCAAGGCGGAAAACCCGGTTGACAGGGTGTCTTGACCAATGAGTGTGGAGACAACGATTCCCTCAGTAGGGATATAGCCCGGATTGGTGATAAATCCGTGAGGCGCCCTAGCTAAGAGGATGAGGTTGTGCGTCATGGCGGAAATATACATAATTGGTGAGCCGGCCTGTGTGCGCTCTCCGGGATATATTGCCATTGACGAGTACTAGTAACGTTTGTTGAATTGAATGAATTTTTATCTTGTATGTAAGAGGATGATGTTGTGCGTCATGGCGGAAATATACATAATTGGTGAGCCGGCCTGTGTGCGCTCTCCGGGATATATTGCCATTGACGAGTACTAGTAACGTTTGTTGAATTGGATAAATTTTTATCTTCTATCTATTGGTTGAGTATGAGCCTTTGGATATGCTTGCATGACTGGTAATGTATTTGAATTTTATTAATGCGAGGCCGATTCGCTCATTGAGTTTAAAAGCTCACATTGTTTGTACAACCTTTTTGTTCAGATCAGGTTGCCATCGAAGAATATCTGCTAGAGGAGTAGATCACTTTGGACCTTCCCGTTGTCGGGTAGACCTCTCTTCTGTTATAGATTATGTTGCTCTGTAATCGTCTAGGACATCTAGTTCAGGGGTTCGACATTTGGCTTGTATGTCAGTATAATAATGTATTTTAAATTGATAATCTATGATTTTCAGATAAGAAAATTTGATATATTTATCGGAAGGCTTACAGTGATGAGAGATTCATCATTGTGCCGGTCATGTACCCAGAAAACGGGTCGTGACACAGGCGGCTTACTATTGAAAACTTAAGGGGAAAACTATCATTTCACCTTAAACCTTTAAGTTTTTTTTTCAATTCAGTCCTTTCACTTTAGTCCCTGAGGGTATTTTTACACATAAAATGTCATTTTCTCTCACGAACTTCTTTCTAGTTTTCTCTTATGACCAAACCACATCTAGTACTTGATATTTCAATTGTATAAGTGAACAGTATCGTATACGTAAATAGTATTATACAGGTGAACAGTACCGTATACTGAAATAGTAACAGTAGTTTGTAAACAAATATTTATATTTTATTTTTCATGGGTATTACATTATCACCCCCTTAAGAGAATTCGGTCCTCCGAATTCAAAACTCACCACAAGACTGAAATAAGTGTGATTACTTCGTCCATATCTCATTCTTCGCATCTCTTTCTTCCTAAACCTCATCACACCCTTAGTAAGAATTACAAGAACACTATACTATCGACTGTGAACTCTAGACCGCTTTATCAATGATTTGCATAGGACTTTTTCCTTTTCTAAACAGCAAACATTCTCTTCCTCATCAGTTTGATTTTCTCCACAATCTTTTGTACCATAAAGTGTCTCATCCTCATAACCTTTACCAAACTTAAACCACCTAATGAGAGACGAACTTTGTCTCTATGTAAAACCTCAAATAGGTGTCTTCTCAAAAGTGGCACATGGTCTTTCTAGTTCATACTGAATATCAGAACACATGTTTCCACACACATAGCTTATAACTTTTACGAATACAAGCACCCTACCTGAAGGCATCATTTTGGCCATAGGTAATACTCTTGCCCAAAGGCGATCCTTCTACCTTAAGGCGATATTCTCAGCTAAAGACGTCATATAAAATGAAATCATTACATAAATCTCTAAGAAGAACAATTCTAGAAAATGTGTTAAGTAAATAACATACTCCTCATGCATAATTATAAAATAAATATATATAGAAATTCCTCTCACCTCAATGACTCATATAGAGTCGTATCCCTTCAATGATTAGGGCAAACCCATAGTTCTCTATATATAGGTTCATAAAATACTTATTTAGCACTCCTCCATAGTTTAGAAGTGTAATGTAATATCATTTTAATAACTCTGCTCAGTCAAAAGGATATTACCATACTCTGCTTTAGAATTTCCATAATCAAGTACGAAATATAAGTCCAACATCTTCTCATTCCTCAAGTTCTTTCAGTAAAAGGAATCACTTCAACAAAGAAGATCTAAATACTAGCTTAAATTTTATTTCTAGTACATAGATAATTTTAATACATGAAGCTTAGACCAAATATAGCTTTAGGTACAAACAAAAGAAAGAATAAATTAAGGACGAGGAGGCTTTTGAAATGTAAAAGGTGCTCCGGGTCTAGAAGAGGAAGGTGCTTCAGACCTTAAGGAGGAAGCTAATCGTTGTAGCCTAGAAAGGATTTCTGGAGGAAGCGCCTGAGAAATTTGACGAAGAGCAGAAGTTACTCCCTTCATACAGTCAATACACCTTGCTTGTTGGTCACGAAAATTTTGAGTTGCAAACATTGAATGTCTATCAACTCGATTAGCTAGTTCCCCGAAACGACGGTTTATCAGTTTCTCTTGGTTTTCAAAGAGATGATTTATTAGTCGCTTCTGGTCCTCTGTCTTGTATTCCAGGCTCTCTATCTTACGCTCTAGATTTTCGATCTCACGCTCTAGGCGTGCAAGCATATTTTCTGAGGATGCTGCAGTACTGTCCTCCTCCAACTCTATTACATCCCTCTTTCTCTTCTTAATTTCTGGTGACCTGTCTACAGGTCTCTTCCCTTTGTTGTTTTCGAGACTTAGATTTAAATCAAGCTCTACATTGCCAGTCTCAAAATTCAAGTTGAAAGACTTATTATCGGCCATTGCTCTAGGGATCTCAAAAATAACTTCGAATGAGAAAGCAATGGAGATTGAGAAATAGGTATGTAATGAAAGAAGTTCGCTTGGTGTGATGAGTGGGGTAACGGGCGTACAAGATTTATAGGCAAACCGAAGCTCCTCGAGCTAAAGCCACCACAAACTATACGCCGCTCGCTATGAGGTTTACAGATCACATACGTCGCAATGCCAGCAATTAATGTCGGACATACAGATAAATAGTAAATATAATTTAATGCAAATAACATAAGTCAAAGATTTCCTGAAAAAAATTTTCGGCTAATCTTGACCTTTCTCAAAATTTTGACTAACTACGCTCTTCAGTCTGAGATTTTCTCCCTCTAAACTTGTTTTATCCTGTAATCCCATATCACGATGTCCCTCTATGATTAGGTAGCCTCATATTGGCCGTATCTTAGATTCTAATCGGTGTCTTTATTCTGGATTTACACATAATATATGTATATCAATATATATATTTTAAAACGAAGTTAACTGCTTACGGTCGCATGCATTAAGCATTATCATGATGTAAGGAAATCACTGCCTTTCATTTGCCCACGAGAGCATTATATGTAAGTATGTGTAACCATAAAGATATATCATCCTCTACACATTTCATTCTATCCAAGTCATTTTGATTTCATATTCTCTATGAGTATATGTAGGATCATCACATATTCTCCTTGATCGTAGCCTTCACTTCATTATGTATGAATAACATACATACATGTAATTACAACATGATTCAATCAGTTATGTATATTATACTCAACTGAAGGCTCTCAAGAACAACATAATAAAACAGAGAAATGCATTTCAGTTCATCATAAAAGCATCCAAGGCAATCTTTAATAGCTATATCTTCAACTTCTTTGAATTTCGGAAAATGCCAACGGGGGAAATGGGAAAACCAAGTAAAATCGGCCGTAGATCCACCGAATATTGACTTTCATGGTTTTGGCATTAATGCAACGCGCTATCGGTGTGCACGCCTACCCTAGACTTCTGGCTTCCAGCTTGCAGAAATCCATAGGTTGATCGTGTAGGGGTGCGATGAAGAGATATCTTCTTTGTCTCTAAGTTCAAATTTTTCTCTATAAAAACCATCCCAGCGTTCTCAGTTACCACACCACAAAGAGTAATAATCTCTGAGCCTACAATCTTCCAGCATTCCTCTCGCCTCATATTCTTACAAAAATTTCTAAATTTTCCAAATCATGGCCTCAAGGAAGTACATTGATCTCACAGTGGAGGCCAAGAAAAAAGAACTTGACTTAAACTTAAGTTTAGGCAGGGACAAGGGCAAAAGGCCTCTCGAGGGATCTCAAGAAAATCAAAAGGAGAAGAAGATGAAGAAGATTGAGGAGGCCGAGGAGATTAGTACAGGTCATAGCTCGGAGGACAAAATTGCCTGTTTAGAGCAGGAGGTGAAGAACCTCAAGAAGATGATAGAGGATCTGGAGAAGTTAACCAAACGCAATAACACGACAATGACTTCGAGAATAGACAAGTTCTTCTATTGGTCCACCCAGTGCTTCTGCAATCAACAGCAAAGAAGTGTTGATTGTATGAATGGAATTTACACTACCCTCTGCGACATTGCTATGTCTCTTGCTCCAATGAATGGTCGAGGGGTGATGATACAATACAACCCTCCTAATCCAAGACCACCTCGCCTTTAGATTACTTATGTATGAGTAAACTTCTTTTTTTTTTTTGCAATGTAATCCTTCAGTTTTTTTTTAATGTAAGTGGTTTCTTTTATTGGCTGGTACCATAAAATAATATAGCTACACAAAATCAATCATGAATTCAGCTTATAAAATCCACCATATAAAAATTTGATCCGACATCAATAGAATCAAAACAAGTAATAACTTTTCCTTTACTAAGTTCAAAAGTGTAGCCACATCTGTCTGAAACTAAAACTGAGAACATAATTCCTAAGAAGAGATAAGTCTCGGAGGGAGAGGAAATGGAAACATCCTACAGGACCTTCAGTAGAGCCGTCTCTCTATAGTTGTGCCCGGGTTCACAACGATAGAGGAGGTCCTACTAAAGTTACCTTGCTCTGTAATCACTAGGAGACCTAACAACCATTGCTTTGATACCAACTTTGTCACGACCTGTTTTCTGGGCACATGACCGGCACAATGATGAATATCCCATCACTGTAAGCCTTTCAACAAATTCTACCCATGAGTTAGATTATTAATCATTATCTCTATATTCTCAAAATAATCATTCCTTAATAAATACGAAGAAAATATATTAAATTTTCTTAATTAATAGATTCTCAATACAAAATACATTATCATACTGAAATACAAGTCAAATACCAAACCCCTGACCTAGATGTCCTAGACGATTACAGAACAACATAATCTACAACAATAGAGGGGCCTACCCGACAGTGGGAAGGTCTAAAGTGATATACTCCTCTAGCGGATATTCTTCGCTGTCAACCTGATCTGAACAAAAAAAAATTTGTACAGAGAGTGTGAGCTTTTAAACTCCGTGAGCGAATCGGCCTCGCGTTAATAAAATTCAAATACATCACCAGTCATGCAAGTATACCAGAAGGCTCATACTCAACCAATAGACATAGTTAGAAATTACATACAAGAAGATAAAAATTCATCCAATTCAACAAACGTTACTAGTACTCGTCAATGGCAATATATCCCGGAGAGCGCACACCGGCCAGCTCACCAATTCTGTATATTTCCGCCATGACGCACAACCTCATTCTCTTAGCTAGGGCGCTTCACGGATTTATCACCAATCCGGGCTATATCCCTACTAAGGGAATCGTTGTCTCCACACTCATTGGTCAAGACACCCTGTCAACCGGGTTTTCCGCCTTGCCGTGAGAGGGGGTACTGTCCCTCTCAATCACAATCAATAGCATTTCATATCATAATCAAAAGCTCAATATAATATTCATCCATACAACAGGTATAGTATATAATTATATTATAGATTTATAAACCACAAATCAAGATAACAATTAATCTATTTTTGAAAAGATTCAAACTTCACATCATCATGAAATACTTGTTTCGTCTTATCCATACTTCTGGATTAATTATCTCATTAGATTCGTCATTCTGAATCCAATTTCCCCCTATGAATCTTGGGAGTGTCCTACAACATACTTTTTATCACCAGTAATGCTAAAACTCTATTAAAACGGGGTCGTTCCACTCACCTGGATTCCGTATGAGTATCACTTCTCTAAGTCGCTACGGACAAGAGCACATAGATGAATTTTAGTATTCCGCTACAGAGATTTTCATGAAAGATTAGAGAAAACAAGTTAGGATTATTTTCATACAGACACTGTTTATACATACGGTTACTATTCATACGTATGGTCACTATTCATATATACTATTACTATTCATATGTATGGTCACTATTCATACGTACGGTCACTATTCATATATACGGAGACTGTTTATACCAGAAATAAAGAATACAATCTGTAAAAGAGTACACCAGGTAAGTTCCCAAGAAAGAGTGGAGGGTCACAATGGACACACTTAAAAACCAGGTCTTTCCTTAGCCAGAACTTTCCTAGACATGTATTCTTTACAGTTTACATCTTATTTCGGTAATCAAAGAATCAAAATAATATGTAAGCAGTTAAGGACAGTTTTTCTGATGTGGAAGATCAGCCAAAGCCGCAACCACAGAGCATACTTAAGAAAATAACTTCTAAAATTTGAAAGACATAGAAAGGACATAGTATCCTTACCTAAGCTGAAAAGGAAAGGCCCAAAATCTCAGAGGCCTAGCATTGGAGTAAGAGAAACTTAAGGAGAGAAGAAGAGAAGTTGAAGGTGTGAGTTTAGAAGTGAAATGGAAGAGCCTATTTATAGGAAAAGTCAAGGCTACTATTTGATACTATGTGCTAATAAAATATTTAATTTACTATTTATGAAAATGACATTTATAATAATCCACGTTAATCATTTACGGTTACTGTGTAACTACAGAAAAGTCGTAGGCGGCTTACTATTGAAAACTTAAGGGGAAAACTATCATTTCACCTTAAACCTTTAAGTTTTTTTCAATTCAGTCCTTTCACTTTAATCCTTGAGGGTATTTTTACACATAAAACGTCATTTTCTCCCACGAACTTCTTTCTAGTTTTCTCTTATGACCAAACCACATCTAGTACTTGTTATTTCAATTGTATAAGTGAACAGTATCGTATACGTAAATAGTATTATATAGGTGAACAGTACCGTATACTGAAATAGTAACAGTAGTTTGTAAACAAATATTTATATTTTATTTTTCATGGGTATTACACCTATAGTGTCAGTGTCTTATCCTGCAGTGAATATGTGAGGTTGAGTTTTTAAAACTCTTAATGAAATTTGTAGCTCTATAAGAGTGGAGTGTCTAAACTGTAAGAACACTCTTGACATAATTTACTTATTTAAAAGTGGCGGAGTGGGGCCACTCCTACATGAGAATATACAAGACATATTTTTATAACACATTCAAGAAATAGGATACGACACGAGGCCACATAACTGTGTCAGTTATGACTCATGATTTGCACCTGGGTTGTTATGTACATGATATATATCTTATCTCCCTTAAGCAGTCATAGTTCAAGGTGAATACTACTATGACTCTGGATCAAGAAATATATTTTTGCTAAGTATAGGTTCAAGTAAATTTAACTATCTATATTATGCATAATAATCTACCTCTACCCAAAGAGTATATATATTATTGTATATTATTTTATAATAATAAGTAGGAGATTGTTGAAAATTATTATAAAATATTAAATAACAAATGTTTGAATTTCCTAATCTAATTGTGGCCCTTGGTTTCTATATATTAAATAGGTGAATAAAGAAGCATAATGGCTTAAAAGAAGGCAAAATAATACTATATGTCCCTAAAGTTTACATTAAATTTTACTTATGCCCCTGAACTTTTTTTTGGCTTGCTTATATCCTACATCTTCCAATTTTTGTCACTTATGCCCTTTTTTTGTAACATCGTTAATCAACTTAACGAAATGCTGACTGGGCTACTGATTGGACTGCTACGTGGATTTTTTTTTTTTATAAATTTGGCTGTCCACATGGACTGCCACGTAGACAACTAATTTTTTTAATTTTTTTAAAAAAATTTAAATTTTAAATTTTTTAAAATTTAAAATTTTTTAAAATGTTTTTTTAAAAAAAAGTTTTAGTTTATTCACTTTGGTCTTTTGTTAAAATTTTTCTCTCGTCTATTTTTTATATAAACTCATATTCTACTATAAATTTGTCAAAATCATCTCCTATAAATTTTTCATTTTGTTCTCTCTAGTTTCTATTCTTCACTTTCATACTTTTTTCTCATGGTTTGGTCCTCCAAATCAGTCAATAATTTCATTTCTAGTTATAATATGATTAAATATATCATTACAACCAAATTTTTTTTTATGTTTTAAAAAACAATTTTTTTAATTTTTTTAATTTTTTTAAAAAGTTTCAGTTTATTCACTTTGGTCCTTGGTCAAAATTTTTCTCTTATCCAATTTTTGATATTAACTCATCTTCTACTTCATCTAGGTCCCTAGTTTAAGTATATATTTTTTCTTTGTCAAAATCTGTAATACCCGTTAATTTCGGAATATAACTCGCTTAAGAGTATTTTAGAATTTTACAACGTTACTTTAGTTATTTATTTTGGTCATATTTAATTTTCATATTTAATTATTCTCTTTGAATATTATTTATGAAAATTGAGTTAAATGACTGGACTAAATATTTGCACAATGTGGGATATATTCTAAGAATGGTGAAATTCATGGAAAAGTGGTTTCAGAATGGTCAATTAGTCCATTTATTGTAAATTGACTGGATGGGTTTGGATGTTGGGTTATGGATACCCATGGGTTATTGAATAACCCATTAGAAATATTTAATATAAAGTTTCAATAGTAACCCTCATTTTTTCACTCAGCCGAAGGAAGCAGAAAAGCATTTCTCTCTTAGTTCTTCATTTTCTTCTCAAATCCTTCCCTTGATCTTCAGAGTTTCGATTATTTGTTCGGTTCAAAAGCTTTGTAAGGATCAAAGGTAAGCTTTAATCCGATTATTTTCCTTAAATTTCAGTTTATGTAGAAGATCAGAGGAGGTTTTGTTCTTGAAGATTTTGATGATAATTCATGAATCTCAGTTGTTTTAGAAGTTATATTTGAGTTATAATCGGTTAAAAGAGTTGAAATTCTGGTTTTGAAACAAGAAAGGAAAGGATGAATTTTTGATAGATTTTTCTGCAAAAATTCGAGTTACTGTAGCGACCAGAGATTTCGGAAAAATTCTGGAAAATTTTCTACGAGTTACTGTAGCAGTTACTGTAGTGTCGGCAGTCAACGGTACTGTAGCAGTCAACGTTACTGTAGCGAACCGGCACTGTAGCAACCCGTTACTGTAGCAGTCAGAAAATTTTGCGTATTTTTCGTGATTTTGTTTCCTTTCTTATGTTTCCTTGTAATATATTTTACTAGGAAATTTTCCTACACAAATTCTAGTGTGGAACAAGGTAAACTTGGACAAACATCAAGGTGAGTGAATAACCTTGCTCAGCTAATTTGATATTACTAGTCAAAGTACAATATAAGTCCCATTTACAATATTATTTGGGTAATAAGCAATCAATTTTCATATGGGAGTATATGATGATCGGTAGAAATAAGAGTATGTAGAAATTATTTTATTTCATGACAATTGTGCTATGTGATAAATTCTCACTATCTGGTCAATGAGTAAAGATCTACGAGATCTAATACACGAGTTTGAAAGGGTTAAATTCCCATACTACTCGGTGTATATCTAAGAAATCTAATACACGAGTGTGAAAGGGTTAAAGTCCCATACTACTCGGTGTATATCTATGAAATCTTATACACGAGTTTGAAAGGGTTAGAGTCCCATACTACTCAGTGCATATCTATGAAATCTATACACGAGTTGAAAGGGTTAAAGTCCCATACTACTCGGTGTATACCTATGAGATCTTATTCACGAGTTTGAAAGGGTTAGAGTCCCATACTACTCGGTGTATATCTATGAAATCTTATTCATGAGTTTGAAAGGGTTAGAGTCTCATACTACTCGATGTATAAGACAATTAATTATATGAGTAAATGTGGTATTTGTACTTTTGATATTTTATATAGTACAGTTATTTACTTAGTGAGTTTTTAAATAAACTCACACTCCCTATGATTATTTTTTTCAGATACAGAAAATAAAGAACAAGAGTATCCGTTTGAAGATTAGAAGCCCCTTGGGATTATTCTCTATTTTTGTCTGGTGGGATACCAGTACTTATTAATGTGGATACTAGGAACGCTCTGTACTTTCTATAGGTCTCCTAGGCTTGCGATGAGAAAGAAATATCAGACTATGTATGTCTATATTTGCTTATCAGATGAATATAACTCTGTAGTGTGGAATGAATGATTAAGGTTGAATGTAAAACCTTACAGAATATATGTAAATAACGTATGTTTGAGAATTTTATCAAATGAGTAGTATTTTTCACATGCTCAATTTTTGGGATGTGACAAAATCCTACCCTATAAATTTTTTAATTTGTTCACTTTAGTTCGTATTCTTCACTTTCATGCTTTTTTCTCATGGTTTGATCATCCAAATCAGTCCATAATTTTATTTTTAGTCATAATATGATTAAATATATCATAACAGCTAAAAAAATTATGTTTTAAAAAACAAATTTTTAATTTTTTTAAGAAGTTTCAATTTGAATTGCAAATTAAAATTTTACCTTTTATGAGAGGCAGGCTTGATTAAATATATTATTTCTATCCAAGAATAATACAAGAAATGAATTAAAATTTTAAGTTTAAAAAATTACATATCTCTCCCTCTCATAAAAGGTAAAATTTGAAACTTGAATTTTAATTCATTTCTTGTATTTTTATTGGGTAGAAATGATATATTTAATCATATTATAACTAAAAATAAAATTATGGACTGATTTGAAAGACCAAACCATGAGGAAAAAGCATGAAAGTGACGAATAGTGACTACAGTGAATAGACAAAAAAGTTCATAGGGGATGATTTTGACAAATAAAAAATAGATGCTTAAACTATGGACCTAGGTGAAGTAGAAAATGAGTTTATATCAAAAATTAGATAAGAGAAAAATTTTGACTAAGGACCAAAGTGGATAAACTTTAACTTTTTAAAAAAATTAAAAAATTTGTTTTTTAAAACCTAAAAAAAATTTTGGCTGTAATAATATATTTAATTAAATTATATTTAAAAATAAAATTATGGACTGATTTGGAATACCAAACCATGAGAAAAAAACATGAAAGTGAAAAATAGGGACTAAAATGAACAAAATGAAAAGTTTATAGACGATGATTTCAAAAAATTAAAAAATAGATTCTTAAACTAAGAACTTAAATGAAGTAGAATATGAGTTTACATCAAAAATTGGACATGAGAAAAATTTTGACCAAGGAGCAAAGTGAATAAACTGAAACTTTTAAAAAATATATAAAAAAATTTAAAATTTTTAAAAAAATTTAAAAATTAGTTATCCACATGGCAGTCAAGGTGTCTGTCACGTGGACAGCCAAAACTTTTTTTTTAAAAAAAAAAAGTCCAAGTGGCTACTACATAATAATTTGTCAACAGCCCAATCAATATTTTGTTAAATTGACTAATGATATTATAAAAAGAGGGCGTAAGTAACAAAAATTAGAAGATGTATGACATAAATGGGCAAAAAAAAAATTCATAAGCATGAATAAAATTTAGTGTAAACTTTAAGGATATATAATACCCTTTTGTCCTTAAAAGAATGGTTTTCAACGTTATGCTACCTGGAAGTTTTCATTGCAAGCTTTACTCACCTTAATACCTCTTTATAGCACATAATGATCTTTCATAGGTGGCCAACGGATCTTTTTAGCACTGTATTCATGGTCTTGCGTAGAATTTGATATATATATGTCATTGTGGAATGTAGTACAGCAAAATGAAAAAAATGAGATGAATATATATATATATATATATATATATATATATATATATTATATATGTGTGATAATTTGGATAAAAAAAAGTGCGAAAGAAAATGAATTTAGTTTGCTTCTTACGTGTAAAAATAGTAAATAAACAGGTGAGTCTTAGGCTGTTATATCCTAAAAATAACATATTTTTGTACCTCCGCATCTAATAATATAGCAAAATTAACCTGTGAAAGACGTGAAAATTACTTTAAAATTTTTTAATCCATTTCATATTTTACAACAGAATAAAATTACGAAAAAAATTATATATATATACAAAGTAAAATTTCTATAAATTAATAATGTTAGAACCATGAAATTTTATTAATATAGAAAGAGTTTAATTAATCGATAAATTAATAGTTTATTAATTTAAAGAATATTTTATAGGTTCAAAAGATATAAATTTAATTACATAAAAATTATTGTGTATATCATTGTACATATATATTTATGAAAATAAGTAAATGATATTAATTATTTTTAATACTTAAATAATATTTATTGTATTAACCAATTAAATAAATCTCAATACAAGTCACATGTATATGTATATATAATTTATTATACTAGAACCAAATATACGATGATCAATGAAATTACTATATAAACAATATAGAAAATATTCTTAAAATTATACCTAACAATAACTTATTTATGTTTGTAATTTAAAAAAATTATCAATTTATAATATTGACAGAATTATAAATTTATATAAAAAAAATTTTAAAAATAATTATCTTATAAATTTATCAAAATAAATTTTATTTTAAAAAATTATTAATTTATCAAGCATTAATTTATTAAAATTTAACTTTAAATTGTAGTGTTAGAAGGTGTACAAACACACACACCTATATATTTTTAAGTAATTTAATTTATTTACCTTTGACAAATGAGATCTACAAAAAATTTCTCACGACATTAGAAAGAAAGAAAAAGGCAGGCATTGAAGTAACTTCCCATTGGTTAATTTCAAAGCACACGGATACCTGAGTAAATCAGCTGTAACCGTCGATTATTTTCAATCCAACGTCCAAATCGAATCCACTGCCACATCCTGCGAATCCCCCTTTGAGCGTCCTTGCCACTATAAAATTGTGCCAGCGTATCTCATCTTACCATCCTATTTCGCCTCTATCCGTCTTTCTCGCTCAGGCAGATCGCAGCAAAAAATCTGTTGTCCGAAACCGGCTAGCAAAGTTCGTTCCAATGGATATCGGAGGGAAGGTGAAGAAGGGTGCCGGAGGAAGGAGAGGTGGAGGGCCGAAGAAGAAGCCGGTGTCTAGGTCTGTGAAAGCCGGTCTTCAGTTTCCTGTCGGAAGGATTGGCCGTTATCTTAAGAAAGGAAGATACTCGCAGCGCGTCGGATCCGGTGCTCCTGTTTACTTGGCTGCCGTTCTAGAGTACCTTGCTGCTGAGGTAATTCGTCTCTTCTTTCACTACCCTACACTGTTTGGTGAATCTCTGATTAGTGCGATTGGAAATATATTGTCAGTGTGAAGATGAGAAATTAGTAGGTTCAGAAAATACTGATTTCGAGGATTTTTCGGATGCATTGCGACTATGTCGTTGTTGTTATTCTATGAGTTGGATTTGGTAGTTAAGATCCATTCGGAAGGCAGGGAGGGCAATTTGATTCAGTTGTTGGTTGTTCAATCTCAGTACAATTAGATTGAAATAGAATAACGAGAAGATATTTTTTTAGTCTGTTATTTTGTTTTTCTGATGTAAATGATAGCGAAATGTGGGAAGTGGCTCTGGTAACTAAGAAAATTAGCTTTGGGGGTGCTAATATAGGAATATCATTGACGCTGAACTAGATCTGTACTTCTAGGTTGGTTTTGACATGGTTAACTATGCGTGATAATGCAGGTGCTGGAGCTGGCTGGAAATGCAGCTAGAGATAACAAGAAGAACAGAATTATACCAAGGCATGTTCTGCTTGCTGTGAGGAATGATGAGGAGCTTGGGAAGCTACTTGCTGGTGTGACAATAGCACATGGTGGTGTCCTTCCTAACATCAACCCAGTGCTTTTGCCAAAGAAGACTGACAAGGCCACCAAAGAGCCCAAGTCTCCATCTAAAGCCACGAAGTCCCCCAAGAAAGCCTGATTTGATATTCAGTTCATTCATCATCTTCTTCTTTCTTTGGACCATTTTCGTTTATTGTATATTAGCTTTTAGTGCTGTGCTGTAGCAGAAAGTTTCAGCACCTGAAACGATGTAACCTTTTGGTGCCGTCTCCTTCTATTTTGACTCTGAATGGGAACAACTTGTTTTTAGTCCTAGTCATTATTAGAAAGTCAGACTTTGATATTTCTTCATTGGCACATCATCTTAAACATCTAATGTGTGTGGGAAAATTGAGCAATACAATTTCTATCTATTTAGCATGGTTTAATGCTTTGCGATGAAATGACGTTTTGGCCGGTTTCATTGTAAACTTGTTCAACATATCTATTTTGTGAGAATTTTATCTTACGCATAATATAAGCTTATACCTTCATTTCAAAAATTAAATTTATGGTTTGGCATACACTTAAGTAAACATCACTTTTTTTTTTCCTATAGTTTTTTTATTTAAGTTTCACTTTATTGGAAGTTAAAATAATAAAAAGAAACATCAAAAGTTATTTAATATACCAATTCTCACTCTTACATGATTTTATATTATAGCAGTACGTCATTTAAGATGTTTAATTATATAAAATAAAATAATTTTAATTTGAAGGCAATGCAACATTAAGTTTTATTTTTCAAATTTAATATTTATTATAATGAGATATAAAAAAATTATGAATTAATAGGTATAAACGTAATTATTTAATTTTTTATAAGGATATCATAGTAAAATGACTCTTCATGAACAAGGAATCTTCATTCCTTCATTTAAAGGAATATAATTTCAGCAGCTAAACATAAAAATACAAGTAATTTCCATACACATTCTCATTTCCTAACTAAATTTTAGGAGCCAAATGTAACGTTAATGGAATTAAGTGCACAAATTGTACTCCCACTAATCCACTTTGAAGTCAACGTGTGATGTTATTCTTAAACTTGTTAGACTAAACTAACTAAACGTATAGTTTGGCTAGCATATTGGGACTGAGTCATGACAAGTGGAATCATTGAAGCAATTAGTCAAAAGGATGTACAACAAATCAAAATGATTAAGCAATTAGTCCCTATAATTTTGTTCAATTTATAAATCTGTCCTTACACTTTGTTTTGTTTTAATTTAGTCTTTACACTTGGTAAACATGTTTTAAAAAAAAAATTCCTTCCATTCAAAATGATTAAATAGTTGTTAGTTGGATCTTATGTGACAAATGAAGTGATACACATTAGACCAAATAAGTAAGTCACGCCATTATTTTCTCCAAGTCAATAATATTGTGGCACCGCTAATATTTTGACCAAGTCTTCACTGAAAAAGAAGAGAATCACCTATTTGGCTCAATTTGAAATATGTGAATTTTTGTTGTTCAAGCATCCAGCTCTAATTTAATGTATATTTATTATTGTACTTATAACTATCATTAGATCAATAATTGTCAAAATTTTTTTGAAAAGTTTTTAATAAAAAAAAAAAAGAAAACACAAAAATGAGAGTCATTAGATCAATTTTTTGAATGGAGCTGGAGCTGATCCCAATTTTAATTTGAATTATTAGATTTCATAATTAATAATAAATATTTCAAAAAAAAATTTAAAAAAAATAGCATCATGAAATTTTACAATTCAAATTAGAACCAGCAATGCCTCAACAAAATGCCTTGAAGACTTGACACTTTCCATTAGCATGCATCGCAGATCACAATGGCTCTCAACCCAGTTCTGCATCCTAGCGTGTATCATGATTTGCTCATTAGGAAATGACAATTCCGACAAATCCTTCCTTTACAAGCTCATCCGAAAAAAGTTATTTCTTACCTTGTCGAAGCCATTCATGATTTTTGTATCATTCAACTCCGACATCTTTGGTTCCCACACATTCGCATTCTGAACATATATCCATTTGAAACGACACCGTCGTAGGGCTGCGTACTTTATCCGTACATCGCTAGAGATCTCAATTGTCTCAAGTGCAAGGCTCTGTACTTGCAAAAGATCTCTCGTGTTGTACTCAGTGGGCAAATAGCTGAAGATCCTCACCGGCTCCGTCACGAGACATTGGAAATGATGCGTCATCAGGTAAGTGGGGGGGAGGGTGGAAATTGGAGAAGAGGAGGGATATAACTGTGGAAGAGAGGAGGAAGTTGAGATTGAATGCAAACATGCCTAGTCTTTTTTGCAACCCCTCATTCGTCTTTTCTCGCCTTTTACAACAAAAAAAAACACTTTTAAAGAACAATGCGATATGCACATTGGAATAAGATTTTCTCCCTGACAAATGAGAGTTCTTAGTAGTTCACAGTCGTCAAATAAACCGTGAACCCCACACGACCAGGTGAAGCCCACAATAGTGTGGTGTGGGCCTCTATGGGACTCGACAAGTTGTGATGTTAAGGGGATTTTGAGTCCCTGCATAGTTTTTAAAGTCAAGTAAGGTATTTAACTTATTTGAGCCGTTAATTTCTACAACTAACAATTTAAATTTTAGGATACTATAATTTTTTTATTTTAAAAAAACTGAAATTTTAGCTATAAAAAATATACGGCTCAAATAAGTTAAACACCCTGCTTAACTTTGAGAATTTTCCTATTAGTGGTGCCAAAATGCTGCTTACTTGGATGAAACTGATGACATGACTTGCTTATTTGGTCAAATATTTGCTACATCCTTTGCCACATAATACTCAACTAACAACATTTAACTATTTTGCAAGGTAGGTAGGGACTGTTTTATACATGTTTACAAAGGGTAGGGACTAAATTACAACAAAAAAATTGTAGAGACCAATTTACAAATCAAACAAAATTATGGGTTCGAAACTACAATTTAACCTATAGTAAAACTAAACATTATCTTGATCTGATATGTTAACCACTTATTTTTCAAATATCAAGAATTGCGAATGTTGTTTTGGTTAGAATTAATTCTTGGTTGATCATCAATAAACTCAATGGGTAGATATATAAATTAGATCATAGTGTACTTCATAGATTATACACGAAAAAACCGAACAACAAAAATTATGTTAATATACCTAGCACACTATTAGCAGAAATAAAAATGCATCAACCAATTTTATCAAAATAATATCTACAAAGAAGTAACAAAAAATGCTTGAACAAGTTTACCAAAATAATATATACAATAAAGCTCTCAACTTGAACTATTGACAACACAAAAAGGATTAGAAGTCCGGTAAAATAAAGAAACTCGTACTTTATTTTGAGTATTGATTCCTTTTAACGAAATTAGACTCTCTTTATATTCTATTACAAGATTTGTTAAGAAGTATTCTTTTGGATTAGACGATACATTAACAAATTTAACCCCAAGATCTTTAACCTCTAGGGTTTGAAGATCATACAACACCAAATCCATATCGTTTTCCATTGCCACTGCGTGATAATTTTTCCATATTGGCAAAATGGGATTCATACTAACATGATCCACAGTGAAGTGCTTGATCCAAGAGTTATCATTCCCCATTTTTTCCATTACCTATATATCAACCACGTATGTTTCTTCTTTTCTGGAACATGAAACCAAACCTGCTGTGTCGTCTTTGATTTTAATTCCATATATAAAAACTTGTTTTGGGTCATCAAGAATCGGCAATCGCAAAACCCTAAACACCTCATCAACCATGTTAAACACGAGAAAAAAAAATAATTCGAAGAAACGACTCTAATCACCCAAAATATTTCATTGTCCGAAAT
Organism: Biancaea sappan; assembly: GCA_037074585.1. Taxonomy (NCBI): domain Eukaryota; kingdom Viridiplantae; phylum Streptophyta; class Magnoliopsida; order Fabales; family Fabaceae; genus Biancaea; species Biancaea sappan. The sequence continues at coordinate 91,989,865 of CM073491.1, read as the reverse complement.
GGTATCACATGAGAAAACATAGTCGATAAAGGGAATGGAGCTAACCACTTCCCGCCAACTTTTATCAAAACCTAAACTATTTACGAAGGTGAGCTGAGAAACTGTGTCCCAATAACAATGTTCTTTGATCTTAACAATCAAAACCACTTTGTAATCATAAGCTTTGGCATCAAAGCGAAACCCGGAAATCGTTTCCATATTCTCCGCAGCGGATTCAATATCAACAAAAAACTGAGGGAGGATTTTGATTTCTCTCATGGAAGGGTTTAGTAATGCATACGACTTTGGATTATCAAGTTCGTGACGTAAATCCAGTAAGTATATGCCGTTGCATGTCCAATAATATCAAAAGCATAATTAGGGTTTAGATCCAGAAGGCTTACACGTGAATTCTTTGTTGCATGCACAGAAGAAAACGAAGAGATCATGGATATGGGTCTGTTCCTCCATGTTCGGTTTATCATTATGAATAGTATATGAGTGCCATTGTTTATTTGTTTTGGTTCTTCTCGTTATAAGAGACATAGTGCTTGAGCACAAATTTTGAATCATTACTCAAATCGCACCATGATTTTACAACACATTTGAAACGTATATTAGACATTTCACAAGGAGCCTTAGCAGAATTTCTGGCACCACATTTGTCAATTCGCTCTCTATTTATGCACTTTTGTAGCACAATTCTTTATTCTCATATAGTTCATTCTTACAAGTTTTTATTCCCTTGTGTATTAAATATTACTTAATGAAAATTTAGTGTTATGTGCACCCAATTCGGATCCATAAAAGCTAACTTTAAGGTCAAACAATGTTGACTTAATTAGGATAATTATAGTATTAAAATATTACTAATTATTTACAATATTCAATTCCAAACATTTGTTTTATTTCAAAATATGTGTTCATAGAAGAAAAATCATTTAATAAGTTGCTCTTAAAACGTAAGTGGTAACATTGTCTCGGAAATAGCTAGTTGTGATTACACGCTTTAGTGATTCATTGTTTACTATGCTATTAGAAAAATTAAAATTATTGTCGGATATCAAAGTCTTTTTTTTTTCTCACTTCTTACATGTCAATTTAGCGAAAGAATTGTATATGTGATTTACATTTTTGGTGACAAATTTCAATTCATCATTAAAAAATTTAAATATTATTGATAGATTAGTGACAAGTTGAAAGTCCATTGCTAATTTTTTACAAAAAAAAAATTCTTCAATTTATCTCTTAATTTTTCTACCCTTAATTAATATTAAATTTCCTAAATTTTTCTCCAATTAATTTATTTAAGATTAATTTTTCTATCTCTCAAATAATGTTAAATTGGCTAAATTAATTTTGATCTATAATTTTTTCCTTCAATTAATTTAAATATCTCAAAAGAAGAAATAAATAAATTAAAATAAATTCTCTAAATACTTTTCCTTCTTAATTCTTCTCTCAAAATTTCCAATCCTAAATGCTCCCTCTCAGCAGAAATCCTCCCCTTTTCTCTTAGAACCTATCTGTTTTCCTCTTCCTTTCCGTAATGCCTTAAACTGCCCTCTCCTTCTAGATTTTGCCTCTCTCACACTCTTGAGTCCAGCACCTCTACTTGATTAAAAAAACAATATGATTGAAATTGACAGATAAGATTTATATGAGATCTATTTGATTAAACAACTCTACTTGAACATACAAAAAATTTACAAGCCACACTCATTTGAGATTAATTTCATCTCCCTTGTCTTCTTCTCGTCTCTCATCCCCAATTATTCTTTGCTCCCGTGGGCATAGTTACTTGGTCAGCATTGCATTTCTTATCTCATTCATATGGATGATTAAATTAAGGCTAGAATCCTGCGGATTTACCATATCTTTATTTTTTTAACAATTTTCTGGACGATTTTTGACAATGTGCCTAAAGGGCCTTTGTACTTTGGACTTCTTTTTTTTTTTTTTCCTGAATTCGCGTTGGTTTTGAAAGTCAGGAGTACGACCGTGAAGATAAAGACATTTTAAGTCAAAAAAAAAAACTAAATTAACTTTTCCTTGTAAGAATTCAAGGTTTCCACCTCATTTACAAAATTGCAGAACGGAAAATTTTGTGAGAACATTTGCTTTCCCAAACATGCATTGAAAACGAAAAATGGTTCAACCCTCTTTTCGTTTTCCTTTTTAGTCATGAGGACCACCTCTTTCGGAATAACAATAGTAGGTATACACGTAAGCAACTACAGAACGGTCCAAACATGTTCTTCAAGATAATTATAAACAATAATTTAGTAGTTTAATGTTGGATAATACTTGTTTTTTGGGAAAATTTTGATTATACTTTAGCGTATAGCTCAAATTATATAAAATTAAAATTTGTAAGGTTTAAATCCAGAATTCAAACCCTTTGTAATAAAAATAAATTGATTGTATTTACCATAATTTTAGAGATTAAATATGCTACTTTAATTTGTAAAAAAATAAAAAGTATTTTTTACCTCTATTTTGATTTCATACTTCAAAAAATTATCTTTGATACCAATAAATTTTAATTTAATAATTAAATTTTTTGTTTTAATTAATTAAATTAAATTATATAAAATAAAGTAAACTAAAATATTCGAGTGACTACATTATTGATTTAATCAAATAATTACACAAAAAAAAGGTAAATACCGAAAATTAAAGGAAAACAAAACAAAAGCCTAAAGCCACAAAAAGACACTGATGACAGTCCTTGAAAATATCTTGACATTCCAGAGATGTGATTCAAGCACCTAACCGTATATCATTGAAGTACAATTCTGAGTAGCAACAATATACGAATCTATATTCTTAATTCTACCATACACAAAAGGATTACAAGATCCAAATCCTTGGAATAACAAATCTACAAAAAGAAAAAGGAAGAAACTCACCTAGTAAATTTAAGCTTAAATTAACGACAAATTGACACCTAAAGGACTTGGAATCCAAACAACTAGCAAACAACCCAATCAATCAGAAATTCAAGAACTAGTAAACTTGGTCACCGCCTTTGTACCCTCAGACACAGCGTGTTTGGCAAGTTCTCCTGGCAAAACCAGCCTCACCGCCGTCTGGATCTCCCTGGAAGTAATCGTAGGCTTCTTGTTGTAACGAGCGAGCCTAGAGGACTCCTGAGCGAGCTTCTCGAAGATATCGTTGATGAAGCTGTTCATGATTCCCATGGCCTTGCTGGAGATCCCAATGTCCGGATGCACCTGCTTGAGGACCTTGAAGATGTAGATCTTGTACGTCTCCACGCTCTTTTTGCTCCTCTTCTTCTTCTTGTCGCCGGCGGCGGCACCACCCTCCTTCGGGAGCTTCTTCCCGGCCTTAGGCTTCTTCTCCGCCGGTGGAGCCTTCTCAGCGACTGTCGACTTCTTCTCTTCGGCGGGCTTCTTCTCCGCGACCTTCTTCTCGGCCTTGGGCGCCATCAGGTACTGAGAATTTGAGATTCGAAAGGGTTAGGTTTGAGAGATTGCGTAAGAGATATGAAACTGCGGTTGCAAAGAGATTGGAGGATTGAATAAAGCACAGAACGGAGCGTGAAAAATATATAGAAAAGATTGTCGCGTTCTGATTGGCTGAAAGGGTTTAACGCGGATCAGTGACTGGGGCCCGTCAAATGGTTTTGTTGGAGGAATGGACGGCCAGGATGTGTCAATGACAAAGCTAGTGTGTCTTTAATTTCGAGAGCGCGCCCAAATGCAAAATTAATAAATTATACACCAGCTCGCGCGGTTAGCTTTGAAACGAAGCAGAGGGAAGGGAACATTTGGAACCTCTTGAAAATTGAACTTTTCATTGAATTGAAGGATGCTGTAAGGGTGAATTGTTGAATTATTTATGTAATTGGAACTAATTTATTTTTAAATACTAAAAATATATATTATTATTAAAATTTATAAATTTATTTAAAATAAAATTTAATATCGAATTAAATAAAATAACATTTACAATTAAAAATTTATAATAAAAATTGACTAAATAACAAAAAAATATTATTAATCAAGATAATATTTACTCATATTAAATTTATAAAATATCAAGATATTGGTATTTTTTATTAAAATTGACTAATCTATAATATTAATTAATGATTCAATTATTTACTAATTTTAAAGATTATTCTGAACCGATTCATAATCTAATCGGTTGAATCGATAGTTTCTAGTTCTTATAACAATAAACTTAACTAACCACAATTAAAACTAATGTGACGCTAATCAATTCTTTTTGTAAAAGATGATTGATCAATCATGATTATAATTATATCTAATGTTCATATAACCATGCCAAACTGGATGATTCAACTGGGAAACCAATTTAGTTTGGAGTAGTCAACTAGTGAGTGTTTGAACAGGTAAAAAATCAATTCAATCAGTTCTCTTTTTTTTTTACTGAATATTATTATGTATTTTTAAGATATCTCAAAAAAAATTAAGTTATTAGAAAAAAACTTAAGATTGGTATAAATATATATATATCTGTAACATGTCTAAAATATTTTAATATTTATAATATATACATTAATTATATATTTTAATATTTTAAATATTATCAGTTCAATTACAATCTAATTATTAAATTTTAAAATAATATCTCATTCGATTAAATAGTCAATCTGATTTTTTTAATCTTGGTCATACCAATAGAAATAATTACTTAATTGGGGTATTTCAGTATTTTGTGCTTAGAAATTGTTTTCATCTAAACACTTTGGTAGGCCCCACGGTTTATGAATTTAGTTTTATTAAAAATGAAAATGAAAATCAAGTTTACTATTCTCTATAATATGATTTCGACAAAACAAATGAATTTACCATTTAAAATTTTGGTGGTTAAAAAAAAAGATAAAATTTAGTAGCCGTGGTTTTAATCATGGAATCAATTTTATCTTTACAAAAAAGATGGATTGTTTTTGCCTGTCAATGCATAGTAGTGGATTGTGCAAAAAAATTGGGTGGGATTGAGTGGAAAAAATTTTAGATATTGAACCAATCAAAAGGGGTGAGGTGGGTTGAGTTAATTGTGGTTGAGATATTTTCACTTTTTCAACCAACCAAATCTATTGAAAAATAAGTTGATTTGGTTTGGGTTAGTAAGTTGAGTTATTTTTCTTTTTGATTGTAGACTTTATTTAAAATGTTACATAATTATATTTTTTTAGAAGAAAATATCATCTATAATTTAATATCATATTAATTTTTCTTTTGTTGTTTATTAGAACTTTAATGAAAGGTGGAATAACAAATTTATAATGAAGAGATTGAAATAAATAATTAAAATAATGAATGTTATATCCATTACTATACATTATTATTGAGAGAAATAAATGTTGCAAAAGAAACTAAACAATATGATAACTAAATTTTAAATACTTTGTATACATCATAAGTGCATAACATATAAGTACTATAATTTAAAAAAAAAATTAGGCAGGTTTATGAGTTTGTCCAAGTTCGGTGAATTGAAATTTTATAAACTAATTACTCGAACCAAAAGTCGACAAATTAAAAAAAATAAAATTGAACAAACCTACCAACCTAACACAATCTTGTAGGTTAGAAAGTTGATACAATTCAATGCACACACCCTCCTGAGCAGTGTCTACCAATCCAAGCATAATGATGGTTGGGTCAAGCGTAAGAGCATATAAAATGGTGTCACTCTAATAAGTTACTTATTGTAAGTTTCACAATGTCAAATCACCACATTTTACTTTAAATAACTCTTTACTACTTTAAGTAACACTTTACTCAAATTATGCAACTCTAAAAAATTCATAAATAGGTCCCCGCAAATAGTTAATTTATGATTTTTTATTGATTTTTTATTTTAAGAACCAGTTGCTTATTTAATAACCGATTCTTATATGTGATAGTCATGCTAACACATTTTAATAATAAAACTAACTGAAAATTAATTTTTATTTTTAAGAACCCGTCAAAAATGCCCAAAATGAAAATATATGAACAAGGATCGTCTTATGAAATTGGGTTGGGGGACTCGTGAATAGAAAAGTCAACACAAGTGTTGCCCCAATTCTATCATCATTATGGCTTCTGGGCCGAAGCTTGTAATGTTTGTAGAAGGATCTGTAAAACTTGGATGTTACTTGGGGTATAGGCCCTTTGAACCAGATAATGAATAACAAGTGAATTTTTGGAGTTACAATATTACCATGTGTTTGGATTAGAGTTGGACAAATTTAATTTTAAATTAACTTGATTTTTGGTGTGTGTTTAAAAAATAGATGAATATAATTGATTTTTAAACTTGATTTTAGGTAAAAGTGAGTTTGTATGAATTTAATTTATGTTTAGAAATAATTTTGAAAAAATAAATTTTAATTAAATGATAGTTATTAAAATCACTTTTGAGTGTATAATTATTAAAAAAAAGTTTTAATTTTATTTTTGTTTTACACTTTTTCTTTTGACTTATTTTAAAAAAAAATTTCAAGCTACTTAAACGGCCTAATTGAAAATTTTAAAATTAAACAAATCACATATTTAAACACAATTCAGGCTAATAACAAAAACTAGAACTAACATAAAAATAAAGATCTAGCTATGGGTCAAAGTTCAGATCTAGTAAAAAATAAGGGTGTAAAAACGCAATTTTCTCTGAAGCAAAATTGCAATTTTTTTCCAAAATTTCAGTCTTCATTTTTGCTTTCTCCTTAGCTTTTGTTCGTTCCATTTTTGAGCCTCTGCCCAGAAACATCTTGTTTCGTTCCATTTTTTATGTCACATTTTAATAATGACCATTTTTGTACTCTTTTCCAAAGTGTTGGCATAAGATCCACTCAAATGCCTGCCCAAAAAACTTACAAAGAGGAATTAGAGAAACAGAGATCACGAAAGTTGAGAGGAGATTGAAGGAGTGAGGGTTAAATGTTTAGTTATAACTTGAACCGAACTTTTACACGTACCGGCTTTGCCAAATCCTTCCTCCATCCATAGTTTACATTGGTCGAGTCAACCTGTTAATTCGTTCAGCCCAAACCAATTTACAAGACTGAGTTGGATTTGTGAGTTAGTTCAGTTTATTTTTTTCAACCCACTGATTATAAGTTTTTAACCTGCAGAACCCACAAACTCGTCCATTTTTTTTCATTATAATATAGTACTCCTATGTTATGCACTTATATTATTTGTAAAATGTTTAGGATTTAGTTAATTTACTATTTATTTTTTTGTATAACATTTTTCTTTTTCAATAATAATATATAGTATTACATATAATATCTGTAATACCCATGAAAAATAAAATATAAATATTTGTTTACAAACTACTGTTACTATTTCAGTATACAGTACTATTCACCCGTATAATACTATTTACGTATATGATACTGTTCATTTATACAATCAAAACGTCAAGTACTAGATGTGGTTTGGTCATAAGAGAAAACTAGAAAGAAGTTTGTAGGAGAAAATGACGTTTTATGTGTAAAAATACCCTTAGGGACTAAATTAAAAGGATTGAATTGAAAAGAAACTTAAAGGTTTAAGGTGAAAGGATAGTTTTCCCTTTAAGTTTCTAGTGATGCACAGTAACTACATTATTAGAAATGTCATTTTCATAAATAGTAAATTAAATATTTTATTAACGTATAGTGTCAAATAGTACCCTTGACTTTTACTATAAATAGGCCCTTACATTTCACTTCTAAACTCACACCTTCAACTTCTCTTCTTCTCTCCTTAAGTTTCTCTTACTCCAAAGCTAGGCTTCTGAGATTTTGAGCCTTTCTTTTTTTGCTTAGGTAAAGATACTATGCCCTTTCTATGTCTTTCAAATTTTAGAAGTTATTTTCTTAAGTATGCTCTGTGGTTGCGGCTTTGACCGATCTTCCACATCAGAAAAACTGTCGTTAGCTGTTTATATGTTATTTTGATTCTCTGATTACCGAAATAGAATGTAAACTGTGAAGAATACATGTCTAGAAAAGTTCTGGCTAAGGAAAGACCTGGTTTTTAAGTGTGTCCAGTGTGACCCTCCACTCTTTCCTGGAAACTTACCTGGTGTACTCTTTTACAGATTGTATTCTCTATTTCTGGTATGAATAGTACCCGTATGTATGAATAGTAACCGTACGTATGAACAGTATATGTACGAAAACAATCTTAACGTATTTTCTCTAATCTTTCATGAAAATATCTGTAGCGGAATACTGAAATTCATCTGTGTACTCTTGTCCGTAACGACTTAGAGAAGTGATACTCGTACGGAATCCAGGTGAGTGGAACGACCCCGTTTTAATAAAGTTTTAGCATTACTGGTGATAAAAAGTATGTCGTAGGACACTCCCAAGATTCATAGGGGGAAATTGGATTCAAAATGACGAATCTAATGAGATAATTAATCCATAAGTATGGATAAAATGAAATAAGTATCTTATGATGATGTGAAGTTTGAATGTTTTCAAAAACGGATTAATTGTTATCTTGATATGTGGTTTATAAATCTATAATATAGTTATATACTATACCTGTTATATGGATGAATATTATATTGAGCTTCTGATTATGATATGAAATGCTATTGATTGTGATTGAGCGGGACAGTACCCCCTCTCACGGTAAGGAGGAAAACCCAGTTGACAGGGTGTCTTGACCAATGAGTGTGGAGACAACGATTCTCTCAGTAGGGATATAGCCCGGATTGGTGATAAATCCGTGAGGCGCCCTAGCTAAGAGGATGAGGTTGTGCGTCATGGCGGAAATATACAGAATTGGTGAGCTGGCTTGTGTGCGCTCTCCGGGATATATTGCCATTGATGAGTACTAATAACGTTTGTTGAATTGGTTGTGCGTCATGGCGAAAATATACAGAATTGGTGAGCTGGCCTGTGTGCGCTCTCCGGGATATATTACCATTGACGAGTACTAGTAACGTTTGTTGAATTGGATGAATTTTTATCTTCTGTCTATTAGTTGAGTATGAGCCTTTGGATATGCTTGCATGACTGGTAATGTATTTGAATTTTATTAACGCGAGGCCGATTCGCTCACGGAGCTTAAAAGCTCACACTCTCTGTACAACCTTTTTGTTCAGATCAGGTTGCCAATGAAGAATATCCGCTAGAAAAATAGATCACTTTGGACATTCCCGCTGTCGGGTAGGCCCCTCTATTGTTGTAGATTATGTTGCTCTGTAATCGTCTAGGACATCTTGGTCATGGGTTTGGCATTTGGCTTGTATTTCAGTATGATAATGTATTTTGTATTGAGAATCTATCAGATAAGAAATTTTGATATATTTTCTTCGTATTTATTAAGTAATGATTATTTTGAGAATATAGAGATAATGATTAATAATCTAACTCATGGGTTGAATTTGTCAAAAGGCTTACAGTGATGGATATTCATCATTGTGCCGGTCATGTGCCCAGAAAACGGGTCGTGACAAAGTTGGTATCGGAGCAATGGTTGTTAGGTCTCCTAGTGATTACAGAGCAAGGTAACCTTAGTAGGACCTCCTCTATCGTTGTGAACCCGGGCACAACTATAGAGAGACGGCTCTACTGAAGGTCCTGTAGGATGTTTCCATTTCCTTTCCCTCCGAGACTTATCTCTTCTTAGGAATTATGTTCTCAGTTTTAGTTTTAGACAGATGTGGCTACACTTTTGAACTTAGTCAAGAAAAAGTGTTTTGTTTTGATTCCGTTGCTGTCGAATCAAATTTTTATATGGTGGGTTTTATAAGCGGAATTCATGATTGAATTTGTGTAGCTATATTATTTTAGGGTACCAGCCAATAAAAGAAACCACTTGCATTAAAAAAAACTGAAGGATTACATTGCAAAAAAAAAAAGAAGTTTACTCATGCATGAGTAATCTAAAAGCGAGGTGGTCTTGGATTAGGAGGATTGTATTGTATCATCACCCCTCGACCATTCCTTGGAGCAAGAGACATAGCAATGTCGCGGAGGGTAGTGTAAATTTCATTCATACAATCAACACTTCTTTGCTGTTGATTGCAGAAGCACTGGGTGGACCAATAGAAAAACCTATCTATTCTCGAAGTCATTGCCGCGTTATTGCGTTTGGTTAACTTCTCCAGGTCCTCTATCATCTTCTTGAGATTCTTCACCTCCTGCTCTAAACAGGCAATTTTGTCCTCTGAGCTATGGCCTGTGCTAATCTCCTCGGCTTCCTCATTCTTCTTCATCTTCTTCTCCTTTTTATTTTCTTGAGATTCCTCGAGAGGTTTTTTGCCTTTATCTTTGCCTAAACTTAAGTTTAAGTGAAGTTCTTCTTCCTTAGCCTCTACTGTGAGATCAATGTACTTCCTGGTGGCCATGATTTGGAAAATTTAGAAATTTTTGTAAGAGTATGAGGCGAGAGGAATGCTAGAAGATTGTAGGCTCAGAAATGTTAGCCCTAATGTATTATGCTATAAGTTTTGATGATGACAAATATGTGAGAATTATAGTATGATTTAATCTTCTTGGCTCAATGTATGATTTAATCTTTCTTAGCCCAAATAGTATGATTTAATTTTCTTGGCCCAAATGTATGATTTAATCTTATTGGCCCAAATGCATGATTCAATTTTTCTTGGCCCAAATATATTTAATGCTTTATATATTTATATATAGTAATATAAATTGGTTTTTGATAAAGTTTATTGGGTGTTGTAATATAATTTGAAAAAGAATATCTTTTACTGTAGCACTTTTGAAAAAGAAATTTGATTGTTGAAAAAGTATGATAAAGTTTATTGGGTGTTGTAATATAATTTGAAAAAGAATATCTTTTACTGTAGCACTTTTGAAAAAGAAATTTGATTGTTGAAAAAGTATGATAAAGTTTATTGGGTGTTGTAATATAATTTGAAAAAGAATATCTTTTACTGTAACACTTTTGAAAAAGAAATTTGATTGTTGAAAAAGTATGATAAAGTTTATTGGGTGTTGTAATATAATTTGAAAAAGAATTTTGATTGTTGAAAAAGTATGATAAAGTTTATTGGTTGTTGTAATAAACTTTGAAAAAGAATACTTTTTACTGTAGCAAATTTGAAAAAGAATATTGATTGTTGAAAAAGATTGATAAAATTTTTTTGGTTGTTGTAGAAAGGTTGAAAAATGATGATGAAACTTACTGTAGCAATTTTGACTAAAACAGTCACTGTAGCAGCAAGGTTTCACTATATAAAGGGGACTTCACAACACCATTTACATCAAGCTTCAATTGTTCATTTCTCATATTATCTTGAGTTTCATTCTCTCTAAATTGCTAGAGAAATATTCTAAGCTTAATTTTTGCGTTATCTACACTTTGAGAGTGTCCACCATTATTTTCCTTAAGCCTTCAAATTTAGTTGCTCAAAGATTGGTTCCTTAAGTTAGTGTTTGAGAGAAAACACATTGTAAGGGGGAGAGACACCCTTGAGCAAGAAAAGATCTCTATGTTGTAGTGGCTTACAAGTGCTCAATTGCATAAACTTGTGGTCTATAGTGAAACACTCAAGAAGTTATCTTGAGGACTGGATGTAGGCTTGGTTTAAGCCGAACCAGTATAAATCTCGCTGTTTAATTTTCTCTTCCCTTGCTCTTTAATTATTTATATGTTCTTTACTTTCTTGCATTTTATATTCATTCATCTCTTTAATTGTTTTTGATTAATTGTACTCTATATTTATTCATCTTGATCATACTTATTTTACTTTCATAAAAAGCTTGGCATTGTTTTTAAAACTTCTTAAACTTCCATCAAGTCTTCGCAATTTTTTTTTAAAACCCAATTCACCCCCCTCTTGGGTGCTAGCCATTTCTATCAATTGGTATCAAAGCTTGGGCTCTTGATCAAAGACTTAATCGTCTAAGAGTTGAAATATGGCTGGCTTTGGTGATTGTGTTTTACCTGAAGGAAGTTCCTTTACAAAACCCCCTGGTTTTAATGGAAACCATTACACTTATTGGAAGTCTAAGATGAGAATGTTTTTCGATGCGGTAGACCTTGATCTTTGGGATGTTGTGGAAAAAGGTCCTTATACTCCTACTAAGGAGGTTGAAGGGAATGTTATTCCAAAACCCAAAAGTGAATGGAATGATACCGAAAAGAAACTTGTCCATCTTAATGCCAAAGCAAAAATGATCATAGTTAATGCTTTAAACCAAGATGAATATTTTAGAGTTTCTAGCTGTGCAAGTGCTAAAGAAATGTGGGATACTTTAGAAATTGCACATGAAGGAACTCTTGGAGTCAAAGAGTCAAAAATAAGTACTCTCACCAATGAATATGAAAATTTCAAAATGAAAAGTGATGAGAGTATTAGTGAAATGCAATTAAGATTCACTCATATTACTAACCATTTGAAAGCTCTTGGTGTTTCTTATTCAGAAAAATCACAAACCACCAAGATTCTAAGATGTCTTACCCCGGAGTGGGAGGCAAAGAGGACTGCGATTATGGAAGTAAAAGGAGAGTCAATGAATTCCCTCACAGCCTTGTTTGGGAACCTCCAAAACTATGAGTCCAAAATAATAGAGATGAGGCAAGAGGAAGAAACCAAGAAAAAGAAGACTTTCTCCCTTAAATCATCTTCTTCCAAGAGGGTGGAAATCGATAGTGATGAGGGAGAAGAGGAACTTGAAATCAATGATGAAGACATTGGTCTCTTGGTCAAAAAATTTAGTAAATTCCTAAAAAGGAAGAATACAAGAAGATGGCGAAGAGACCAAGATAGCAACAAGGAAGGTCCCACTTGTTATGAATGCAAAAAGGTTGGACACATCAAATGAGATTGTCCACAATTCATCAAGAAGCAAGAAGGAAAGAAAAGCTATGACAAAGTGAAAAAGAAAGCATATATTTCTTCTGTATGGGGAGAAAGTGAATCCGATGAAGAAGAAAATGAAGAAGCCAACCTTTGCCTTATGGCAAGAAAAGATGAAGAGGTAAACATTCTTGAACCTTTACACTCTTTTAATGAATTACAAGATGCTTTTGAAGAACTACACAATGAATCTTTAAAGCTTGCTAAAAAGTTAAGTTTTTCAAAGCAAAAAATTTCCTTACTTGAGGATGAAATTTCAAAATTGAAAGATGATCTTATTGCACTTAAAAAGGAAAGCCTTGTTTTTTAAGATCAAAACAAAATTTTGCAAGAAGAAAATGCAAGCTTAAAAGAATTGATTATCTCTCCAAAAGAAAATTGTCCTTGTTGTGAATGCATTGAATTAGAAAGGAAAAATAAAGATTTAAAAAATACCCTTGCAAAATTTACACTAGGAAGAGACAATTTGAACATATTGCTTGGAAAACAAAGATGTGTATTTGACAAAGCCGGCTTAGGATATAAGCCCAAAGCTAGTCAAAAATACTACAAGAATTTCTTTGTTCATGCAACTATGTCAAGTAGTCCCTTCACTACTTGTTTTTATTATGGTTTAAAAGGACATAATTCCTATTCTTGTTGGTATAGAAAGAATATTTCCTATGAAAATAAAATGAAATGGGTTCCCAAGGGAACAACTAACAAAGAAGGACCCAAACAAATTTGGGTACCTAAAAAGAAAACTTGATTTTGTGAGTTAGGTGTGCCTCAAGACAAAGAGTGAAAAATGGTACTTAGATAGTGGTTGCTCAAAGCACATGACCGGCGACCAATCAAAATTTCTCTCTTTGACACCAAGAGGAGGCAAAGTGACCTTTGGAGGAAATAATAAAGGTCTAATCAAGGGAATAGGTAAAGTGGGTAAAAATTTCTCAACTTCTATTGAAAATGTCTTATTTGTTGAAGGTCTCAATCATAATTTGCTTAGCATTAGTCAACTATGTGACAAAGGCAATAGAGTGATTTTTGATTCAAATCGTTGCATAGTTGAAAATATTAATGATAAGCAAGTTAAGATTGTCGGTCAAAGGATCAATAATGTTTACGTTATAAATCTCGATGAAGATCCTTCTATAGACTCTACATGTTTAATTAGTGTTAGTAATGAAAGTTGGTTATGGCATAGAAGACTAGCTCATGCTAGTATGAATCTTTTGGATAAACTAGTCAAGAAAGAACTTGTAATTGGCTTACCCAAAATTAATTTTGAAAAAGATAAGCTTTGCGGTACTTGTCAAATGGCAAAGCAAGTTAAAAGCTCTTTCAAGACTAAGGATATTGTTTCTACAACTAAGCCTTTGCAATTACTTCATATGGACCTTGTAGGACCATCTAGGACAAAATGTCACGACCCGTTTTCTGGGCACATGACCGGCACAATGATGAATCTCTCATCACTGTAAGCCTTCCGATAAATATATCAAATTTTCTTATCTGAAAATCATAGATTATCAATTTAAAATACATTATTATACTGACATACAAGCCAAATGTCGAACCCCTGAACTAGATGTCCTAGACGATTACAGAGCAACATAATCTATAACAGAAGAGAGGTCTACCCGACAACAGGAAGGTCCAAAGTGATCTACTCCTCTAGCAGATATTCTTCGATGGCAACCTGATCTGAACAAAAAGGTTGTACAAACAATGTGAGCTTTTAAACTCAATGAGCGAATCGGTCTCGCATTAATAAAATTCAAATACATTACCAGTCATGCAAGCATATCCAAAGGCTCATACTCAACCAATAGACAGAAGATAAAAATTTATCCAATTCAACAAACGTTACTAGTACTCGTCAATGGCAATATATCCCGGAGAGCGCACACAGGCCGGCTCACCAATTATGTATATTTCCGCCATGACGCACAACATCATCCTCTTACATACAAGATAAAAATTCATCCAATTCAACAAACGTTACTAGTACTCGTCAATGGCAATATATCCCGGAGAGCGCACACAGGCCGGCTCACCAATTATGTATATTTCCGCCATGACGCACAACCTCATCCTCTTAGCTAGGGCGCCTCACGGATTTATCACCAATCCGGGCTATATCCCTACTGAGGGAATCGTTGTCTCCACACTCATTGGTCAAGACACCCTGTCAACCGGGTTTTCCGCCTTGCCGTAAGAGGGGGTACTGTCCCGCTCAATCACAATCAATAGCATTTCATATCATAATCAGAAGCTCAATATAATATTCATCCATATAACAGGTATAGTATATTACTATATTATGGATTTATAAACCACATATCAAGATAACAATTAATCCATTTTTGAAAACATTCAAACTTCACATCATCATAAGATACTTATTTCATTTTATCCATACTTATGGATTAATTATCTCATTTAGATTCGTCATTCTGAATCCAATTTCCCCCTATGAATCTTGGGAGTGTCCTACGACATACTTTTTATCACCAGTAATGCTAAAACTCTATTAAAACGGGGTCGTTTCACTCACCTGGATTCCGTACGAACATCGCTTCTCTAAGTCATTACAGACAAGAGTTCTCAGGTGAATTTCGGTGTTCTGCTACGGAGATTTTCATGAAAGATTAGAGAAAATACGTCAGGATTGTTTTCGTATAGATACTGTTCATATATACGGTTACTATTCATACGGTCACTATTCATACGTACGGTTACTATTCATATATACGGTCACTATTTATACGTACGGATACTATTCATATATACGGTTACTATTCATACGTACGAATACTATTCATACCAGAAATAGAGAATACAATCTGTAAAAGAGTACACCAGGTAAGTTCCCAGGAAAGAGTGGAGGGTCACACTGGACACACTTAAAAACCAGGTCTTTCCTTAGCCAGAACTTTCCTAGACATGTATTCTTCACAGTTTACATTCTATTTCGGTAATCAGAGAATCAAAATAACATATAAACAGCTAAGGACAGTTTTTCTGATGTGGAAGATCAGCCAAGGCCGCAACCACAGAGCATACTTAAGAAATTAACTTCTAAAATTTAAAAGACATAGAAAGGGCATACTATCCTTACCTAAGCTGAAAAGGAAAGGCCCAAAATCTCAGAGGCCTAGCTTTGGAGTAAGAGAAACTTAAGGAGAGAAGAAGAGAAGTTGAAGGTGTGAGTTTAGAAGTGAAATGGAAGGGCCTATTTATAGCAAAAGTCAAGGGTACTATTTGATACTATGCACTAATAAAATATTCAATTTACTATTCATGAAAATGACATTTCTAATAATGCAGTTACTGTTTTCTGTTATTACTATTGAAAACTTAAAGGGAAAACTATCATTTCACCTTAAACCTTTAAGTTTCTTTTCAAATCAGTCCTTTCACTTTAGTCCCTGAGGGTATTTTCACCCATAAAACGTCATTTTCTCCTACGAACTTCTTCCTAGTTTTCTCTTATGACCAAACCACATCTAGTACTTGACATTTCGATTGTATAAATGAACAGTATCGTATACATAAATAGTATTATACGGATGAATAGTACCGTATACTGAAATAGTAACAGTAGTTTGTAAACAAATATTTATATTTTATTTTTCTTGGGTATTACACAAAAAGCCTTGGAGGTAACTCCTATGTACTAGTTGTTGTAGATGACTACTCAAGGTACACATGGACTCTCTTTCTAGCTCATAAAGATCAAGCTTTTAAATCTTTTCTAAAACTTGCAAAGTTTATTCAAAAAGAGAAAAGCTTGACCATTGTGAGGATTAGGAGTGATCATGGTGGAGAATTTGATAACCATGACTTTATGAAATTTTGTGATGAAAATGGCATTGAGCATACCTTCTCATCTCCTAGAACTCCTCAACAAAATGGTGTTGTTGAGAGGAAAAATAGAACTTTAGAGGAGATGGCTAGAGCTATGCTTAATGAAGGAAAACTTCCTCAATATTTTTGGGCGGATGCGGTTAATACTGCTTGTTATGTAATGAATAGAGCCTTGATAAGGCCAATTTTAAATAAAACCCCATATGAGCTATATAGAGGAAGAAAGCCCAACATTTCTCATCTCCATGTGTTTGGTTGCAAATGCTTTGTTTTAAACAATGGAAAAGATAATTTGGGAAAATTTGATGCCAAAGCCGATGAAGCCATTTTTCTTGGATATTCTAGTACTAGTAAAGCATATAGAGTCTATAACAAAAGAACTTTACTTGTTGAAGAATCTATGCATGTTGTTTTTGATGAATCTAACAATTCCCTTAAAGATTGTGATGATCAACATGAAGTGTTAGATTACTTCAAAGACCTTTCATTAGATGATGAAATGAGGAAGAAGCAACAAATAATACCAAAAAATGATGATGATCATGATGAGGGTGCTAAATTGCCACAAGAAGAGGAGAAGCCTCAAGAAAAAGAAAAGCAACAAGAAGAAGAGAAACCACAAGAGGAACCAACAAGAAACAATGATGATCTTCCAAAGGATTGAAGGTATGCAAAAAGTCATCCTAAGGAGCTCATCATTGGAGATGCCTCTCAAAAGGTAATAACACGAAATTCTCTTAGGAATGTTTGTAACCACTTAGCCTTCCTTTCTCAAGTTGAACCAAAAAATATTGATGATGTAATTATAGATGAACATTGGATCTTAGCTATGCAAGAAGAACTAAATCAATTTGAAAGAAACCAAGTTTGGGAATTAGTTCCTAGACCCAATGATCATCCAATAATTGACACAAAATGGGTTTTTAGAAACAAACTTGATGAAAATGGAATAGTGGTTAGAAATAAGGCTAGACTTGTCGCAAAAGGTTACAACCAAGAAGAAGGCATTGATTATGATGAAACTTTTGCACCCGTAGCTAGACTTGAAGCTATTAGAATGTTATTGGCATTTGCATGCATAAATGATTTTAAACTATTTCAAATGGATGTGAAAAGTGCCTTTCTAAATGGCTATATCATGGAGGAAGTTTATGTTGAACAACCTCCCGGTTTTGAAAATCATGATAAGCCAAATGATGTTTTTAAATTGAAAAAGGCTTTATATGGTCTCAAACAAGCTCCTAGAGCTTGGTATGAGAGATTGAGTTCATTTCTCTTAAATAATGGATTTTCAAGAGGAAAGGTCGATACAACCTTGTTCTTCAAAAATAAAAAGCATGATTTAATTATAGTGCAAATATATGTTGACGATATAATATTTGGTGCTACTAATGAAAGTTTGTGTAAAGAGTTTGCTAAGATCATGCAAGGTGAGTTTGAAATGTCAATGATGGGAGAACTCAACTTCTTCCTTGGGCTCCAAATCAAACAAATGGATAATGGAATATTTGTTAGCCAAACCAAGTATGCAAAAGAGTTGCTCAAAAAGTTTGACATGGAGAACGCAAAACCAATTGCTACTCCCATGAGTACCTCAACAAACTTGGACAAGGATGAAAGAGGTTAACCATTTGATGTGACAAAATATAGAGGTATGATTGGCTCTCTACTATACTTAACCGCTAGTAGACCCGATATTATGTTTAGTGTATGCATGTGTGCACGATTTCAAACTAACCCCAAGGAATCTCATTTTAAGGCTGTGAAAAAAATTTTTAGATACTTGGTTGGCACATCTCAAATGGGTTTATGGTATCCTAAAGGATCCTCTAATTTTTTAATTGGCTACTCTGATGCGGATTTTGCGGGTAGCAAAACAGACAAAAAAAGTACAAGTGGAACTTGCCAATTCTTTGGTAGTTCTCTTGTCTCTTGGTTTAGTAAAAAGCAAAACAGTGTTGCTTTATCCACAGCTGAAGCTGAATACATTTCAGCTGGGAGTTGTTGTGCCCAAATCTTGTGGATGAAACAACAACTAGAGGATCTTGGTGTATTTCTTAAAAACATACCCATTAGATGTGATAACACAAGTGCCATATGCTTATCTAAAAATCCTGTCATGCACTCAAGAACCAAACATATTGAAATAAGACATCATTTTATAAGAGATCATGTTCAAAAGAAAGATGTCTCTCTTGAATTTGTGCAAACGGATTTTCAGTTAGCTGACATTTTCACGAAGCCTCTTGCTGAAGATAGATTCAACCTTATTAGGAGAGAACTTGGGATGACAAATCCAAATGAACTTTAAAAATTATTTTTTTTAATTGCATGATTTTTAAATCTTTCCTTTAATCTTTGATTTACATTACTAACTTAAGCATTGGAGTGGTTGTCAAAATTTTTGCAGGTGCTCATCCTCAAGATACATATATGAATACATCTTGAAAATTACATTTGTTTAATATGGATTGATTGAGGGGGAGCCTAACCTATAATTAAATCCTCTATATCTTTAAGGTCACTTTATCTGAGATGCAATATTTTCCTTAATTATATATTTTTGGCATATCAATGATAAGTTTTGATGAAATTTTACCTCATGACGTCATATGATATTCTTGCTTAAAGAAGGAATACGCTTTAGCCTTTATATATTGCCTTCCTTATACCTTTTTGTTGATGTCAAATAGGGGGAGAAGGATATGGAAAGAAAAATATGTGTATATTGTATAATGATTATTATATTGTAACAAATTTTTCTTTGGTGATTTGTCATCATCAAAAAGGGGGAGATTGTTAGCCCTAATGTATTATGCTATAAGTTTTGATGATGACAAATATGTGAGAATTATAGTATGATTTAATCTTCTTGGCCCAATGTATGATTTTAATCTTTCTTAGCCCAAATAGTATGATTTAATTTTTCTTGGCCCAAATGTATGATTTAATCTTATTGGCCCAAATGCATGATTCAATTTTTCTTGGCCCAAATATATTTAATGCTTTATATATTTATATATAGTAATATAAATTGATTTTTGATAAAGTTTATTGGGTGTTGTAATATAATTTGAAAAAGAATATCTTTTACTGTAGCACTTTTGAAAAAGAAATTTGATTGTTGAAAAAGTATGATAAAGTTTATTGGGTGTTGTAATATAATTTGAAAAAGAATATCTTTTACTGTAGCACTTTTGAAAAAGAAATTTGATTGTTGAAAAAGTATGATAAAGTTTATTGGGTGTTGTAATATAATTTGAAAAAGAATATCTTTTACTGTAGCACTTTTGAAAAAGAATTTTGATTGTTGAAAAAGTATGATAAAGTTTATTGGTTGTTGTAATAAACTTTGAAAAAGAATACTTTTTACTGTAGCAAATTTGAAAAAGAATATTGATTGTTGAAAAAGATTGATAAAGTTTTTTTGGTTGTTGTAGAAAGGTTGAAAAATAATGATAAAGCTTACTGTAGCAATTTTGACTAAAGCAGTCACTGTAGCAGCAAGGTTTCACTATATAAAGGGGACTTCACAACACCATTTACATCAAGCTTCAATTGTTCATTTCTCATATTATCTTGAGTTTCATTCTCTCTAAATTGCTAGAGAAATATTCTAAGCTTAATTTTTGCGTTATCTACACTTTGAGAGTGTCCACCATTATTTTCCTTAAGCCTTCAAATTTAGTTGCTCAAGGATTGGTTCCTTGAGTTAGTGTTTGAGAGAAAACACATTGTAAGGGGGAGAGACACCCTTGAGGAAGAAAAGATCTCTATGTTGTAGTGGCTTACAAGTGCCCAATTGCATAAACTTGTGGTCTATAGTGAAACACTCAAGAAGTTATTTTGAGGACTGGATATAGGCTTGGTTTAAGCCGAACCAGTATAAATCTCGCTGTTTGATTTTCTCTTCCCTTGCTCTTTAATTATTTATATGTTCTTTACTTTCTTGCATTTTATATTCATTCATCTCTTTTATTGTTTTTGATTAATTGTACTCTATATTTATTCATCTTGATCATACTTATTTTACTTTCATAAAAAGCTTGGCATTGTTTTTAAAACTTCTTAAACTTCCATCAAGTCTTCGCAATTTTTTTTTAAAACCCAATTCATCCCCCTCTTGGGTGCTAGCCATTTCTATCAAGAGATTATTACTCTTTGTGGTGTGGTAATTGAGAACGCTGAGAAGGTTTTTATAGAGAAAAATTAGGACTTAGAGACAAAGAAGATATCTCTTCACTGCACCCCCTACACGATCAACCTATGGATTTCTGCAAGCTGGAAGCCAGAAGTCTAGGGTAGGCGTGCACACCAATAGCGCGTTGCATTAATGCCAAAACTATGAAAGTCAATATTCGGTGGATTTGTGGCCGATTTTACTTGGTTTTCCCATTTCTCCCGTTGGCATTTTTCGAAATTCAAAGAAGTTGACGATATAGCCATTAAAGATTGCCTTGGATGCTTTTATGATGAACTGAAATGCATTTCTCTGTTTTATTCTGTTGTTCTTGAGAGCCTTCAGTTGAGTATAATATACATAATTGATTGAATCATGTTGTAATTACATGTATGTATGTTATTCATGCATAATGAGTGAAGGCTACGATCAAGGAGAATATGTGATGATCCTACATATACTCATAGAGAATGAGAAATCAAAATGACTTGGAAAGAATGAAATGTGTAGAGGATAATACATCTTCATGGTTACACATACTTACATATAATGCTCTCGTGGGCAAATGAAAGGCAGTGATTTCCTTACATCATGATAATGCTTAATGCATGTGACCGTAAGCAGTTAACTTCGTTTTACAATATATATATTGATATACATATATTATGTGTAAATCCAGGATAAAGACACCGATTAGAATCTAAGATACGGCCAATATGAGGTTACCTAATTATAGAGGGACATCGTGATATGGGATTACATGATAAAACAAGTTTAGAGGGAGAAAATCTCAGACTGAAGAGCGTAGTTAGTCAAATTTTGAGAAAGGTCAAGATTAGCCGAAAATTTTTTGAGGAAATCTTTGACTTATGTTAATTGCATTAAATTATATTTACTATTTACTTGCATGTCCGACATTAATTGCTGGCATTGCAACGTATGTGATCTGTAAACCTCATAGCGAGCGGCGTATAGGTTGTGGTGGCTTTAGCTCCAGGGGCTTCGGGTTGTCTATAAATCTTGTACGCCCGTTACCCTACTCATCGCACCAAGCAAATCTACTTCTTTCATTACATACCTATTTCTCAATTTCCATTCCTTTCTTATTCGAAGTTATTTCTGAGATCCCTAGAGCAATGGCCGATAATAAGTCTTTCAACTTGAATTTTGAAACTGGCAACGTAAAGCTTGATTTAAATCTAAGTCTCAGAAACAACAAAGGGAAGAGACCTGTAAACAGGTCACCAGAAATTAAGAAGAGAAAGAGGGATGTAATAGAGTTGGAGGAGGACAGTACTGCAACATCCTCAGAAAATAAGCTTGTGTTCCTAGAGCGTAAGATTGAAAATCTAGAGCGTAAGATAGAGAGCCTGGAATACAAGACAGATGACCAGAAGCGACTAATAAATCGTCTCTTTGAAAACCAAGAGAAACTGATAAATCGTCGTTTCGGGGAACTAGCTAATCGAGTTGATAGACATTCAATGTTTGCAACTCAAAATTTTCGTGACTAACAAGCAAGGTGTATTGACTGTATGAACGGAGTGACTTATGCTCTTCATCAAATTTCTCAGGCGCTTCCGCCAGAAACCCTTTCTAGGCTACAACGATTAGCTTCCTCCTTAAGGTCTGAAGCACCTTCCTCTTCTAGACCTGGAGCACCTTCTACATTTCAAAAGCTTTCTCGTCCTTAATTTATTCTTTCTTTTGTTTGTACCTAAAGTTATATTTGGTCTAAGCTTCATGTATTAAAATTATCTATGTACTAGAAATAAAATTTAAGTTAGTATTTAGATCTCCTATGTTGAAGTGATTTCTTAAAGAACTTGAGGAATGAGAAGATGTTGGACTTGTTATATTTCATACTTGATTATGGAAATTCTAAAGCAGAGTATGGTAATATTCTTTTGACTGAGCAGAGTTACTAAAATGATATTTCATTACACTTCTGAACTATGGAGGGATGCTAAATAAATATTTATGAACCTATATATAGAAAACTATGGGTTTGCCGTAATCATTGAAGGGATACGACTATATATGAGTCATTGAGGTGAGAGGAATTTCTATATATATTTATTTTATAATTATGTGTGAGGAGTATGTTATTTACTTAACACATTTTCTAGGATTGTTCTTCCTAGAGATTTATGTAATAATTTCATGTGATTTTTCCTTTTATATGACGCCTTCAGCTGAGAGTATCGCCTTAAAGTAGAAGGATCGCCTTCGGGCAAGAGTATTACCTATGGCCAAAATGACGCCTTCGGGTAAGGTACTTGTATTCGTAAAAGTTATAAGCTATGTGTGCGGAAACATGTGTTCTGATATTCAGTATGAACTAGAAAGACCACATGCCACTCTTGAAGACGACATCTATTTGAGGTTTTACATAGAGACAAAGTTCGTCTCTGATTAGGTGGTTTAAGTTTGGTAAAGATTATGAGGAAGAGAATGTTTGCTGTTCAGAAAAGGCAAAAGTCCTATTCAAATTATTGATAATGCAGTTTAGAGTTCACAGTCAATGGTATAATGTTCTTGTAAATCTCACCAAGAGTGTGATAAGGTTTTGGAAGAAAGAGATGCGAAGGATAAGATATGGACGAAGTAATCACATTTATTTCAGTCTTGAGATGAGTTTTGAATTCGGGGGACCGAATTCTCTTAAGGGGGTGATAATGTAATACCCATGAAAAATAAAATATAAATATTTGTTTACAAACTACTGTTACTATTTCAGTATACGGTATTATTCACCCATATAATACTATTTACGTATATGGTACTGTTCATTTATACAATCAAAATGTCAAGTACTAGATGTGGTTTGGTCATAAGAGAAAACTAGAAAGAAGTTTGTAGGAGAAAATGACGTTTTATGTGTAAAAATACCCTCAGGGACTAAATTGAAAGGATTGAATTGAAAAGAAACTTAAAAGTTTAAGTGAAAGGATAGTTTTCCCTTTAAGTTTCCAATAGTAATAACGAAAAAATTTTCCACCATAAGGTGCACAGTAACTGCATTATTAGAAATGTCATTTTTATAAATAGTAAATTAAATATTTTATTAACGCATAGTGTCAAATAGTACCCTTGACTTTTGCTATAAATAGGCCCTTCTATTTCACTTCTAAACTCACACCTTCAACTTCTCTTCTTCTCTCCTTAAGTTTCTCTTACTCCAAAGCTAGGCATCTGAGATTTTGGGCCTTTCTTTTTTTGCTTAGGTAATGATACTATGCCCTTTCTATGTCTTTCAAATTTTAGAAGTTATTTTCTTAAGTATGCTCTGTGGTTGCGGCTTTGGCCGATCTTCCACATCAGAAAAACTGTCGTTAGCTGTTTATATGTTATTTTGATTCTCTGATTACCGAAATAGAATGTAAACTGTGAAGAATACATGTCTAGGAAAGTTCTGGCTAAGGAAAGACCTGGTTTTTAAGTGTGTCCAGTGTGACCCTCCACTCTTTCCTGGAAACTTACCTGGTGTACTCTTTTACAGATTGTATTCTCTATTTCTGGTATGAATAGTACCCGTATGTATGAATAGTAATCGTACGTATGAACAATATCTGTACGAAAACAATCTTAACGTATTTTCTCTAATCTTTCATGAAAATCTCTGTAGCGGAATACTGAAATTCATCTGTGTACTCTTGTCCGTAACGACTTAGAGAAGTGATACTCGGACGGAATTCAGGTGAGTGGAACGACCCCGTTTTAATAAAGTTTTAGCATTACTGGTGATAAAAAGTATGTCGTAGGACACTCCCAAGATTCATAGGGGGAAATTGGATTCAGAATGACGAATCTAATGAGATAATTAATCCATAAGTATGGATAAAATGAAATAAGTATCTTATGATGATGTGAAGTTTGAATGTTTTCAAAAACGGATTAATTGTTATCTTGATATGTGGTTTATAAATCTATAATATAGTTATATACTATACCTGTTATATGGATGAATATTATATTGAGCTTCTGATTATGATATGAAATGCTATTGATTGTGATTGAGCGGGACAGTACCCCCTCTCACGGCAAGGCGGAAAACCCGGTTGACAGGGTGTCTTGACCAATGAGTGTGGAGACAACGATTCCCTCAGTAGGGATATAGCCCGGATTGGTGATAAATCCGTGAGGCGCCCTAACTAAGAGGATGAGGTTGTGTGTCATGGCGGAAATATACAGAATTGGTGAGCTGGCTTGTGTGCGCTCTCCGGGATATATTGCCATTGATGAGTACTAGTAACGTTTGTTGAATTGGTTGTGCGTCATGGCGGAAATATACAGAATTGGTGAGCTGGCCTGTGTGCGCTCTCCGGGATATATTGCCATTGACGAGTACTAGTAACGTTTGTTGAATTGGATGAATTTTTATCTTCGGTCTATTGGTTGAGTATGAGCCTTTGGATATGCTTGCATGACTGGTAATGTATTTGAATTTTATTAACGCGAGGCCGATTCGCTCACGGAGCTTAAAAGCTCACACTCTCTGTACAATCTTTTTGTTCAGATCAGGTTGGCGATGAAGAATATCTGCTAGAAAAGTAGATCACTTTGGATATTCCCACTGTCGGGTAGGCCCCTCTATTGTTGTAGATTATGTTGCTCTGTAATCGTCTAGGACATCTTGGTCAGGGGTTTGGCATTTGGCTTGTATTTCAGTATGATAATGTATTTTGTATTGAGAATCTATCAGATAAGAAAATTTGATATATTTTCTTCGTATTTATTAAGTAATGATTATTTTGAGAATATAAAGATAATGATTAATAATCTAACTCATGGGTTGAATTTGTCAAAAGGCTTACAGTGATGGATATTCATCATTGTGCCGGTCATGTGCATAGAAAACGGGTCGTGACAATATCTATTATCTTAATTGTATATATTAAACCATTAGTCTCCTCATATAAAAATTGGTTATTACACCTTTCATTTTAGTTCTAATAAACTCCAAAAGAAAAAAAATTAATTTAATATCAAATTATAGATAAAATTTTCTTCTAAAAATCATATAACTATATAAGGCATGATTATATTATTTTTTTCATTTTTAATTTTAACATTTTAAATCATGTATATCATTCTAAAAATCAAAAAATAAAAAAAACTTAACTTGTCAATCCAAACTCGATCTTTTTTGATTTAATAAGTGAAAATATCTCAACCTAAATCAATTCAATACGTGTATTTTATTCGATTTATAAAATTTTCTTAAATCAACTCAATACAACCCAACTCACGCATGCCTCTACCTCCCTCTCAATCATTCATGAAATAAACAAATTAAAATTAAGCTATGCGAGCATACAAAATAATATTTTATTTTAATTGAGGATATTAGTACAAAATAAAGGATAATAAAAAAGAAATTCACTTAATCCATCGATAATTTTTAAACGTCGTACCTATGAGTCTATCCTTCCAAATAAACATTGGAATATACCATCCTGTGATAAAATTAAATCAATAATATGGCGTGAGAACCTCACAGAATGCAAGCAAACTCGAACAAAACATTCCAAATCAAAAGAATTTATCATGAAAAGAGCCATAAAAACTTAGAATCTCCAGCAAACAACGATTCATACAATTAGATCCCCCAACATTGAATCATGGTGCTGCTTACACAGAGGAGAGAACTCAATACATGTAGATTATAAGGTACATAGATGAATGAGGTCATCTATGTATATACATACATACATACGTACGTATACCCTCGTATATGAAAAGTGCCAAAGGATGTTAAGTTGCCCGAATACTCGAAGAAGCCCGTAACGGCTTGCAATTGTCAATGGTTGAAAATCAGATCAAAGGCTCTTAATGGATCATCATCTTTCTGGCTGCTTTCTCCACCGTTGATCTCGCAACTGCAATCTCTGGCTGCCATAACTGTCCTCGTATAGTAATAGGACTTGCAGTTACGGAGACTCAAAGGGGATAACAATAATAAGGAAATTAAGGAGAGTTATGAGAGCTATAAAGAAGAAGCCATTGCTTTTCCTTTTTGGGGTAAGGGGTAGGAGAAGGGGATCTTCCAAGCATATGCTTGGGGCATTAACTTGCTGGCCTATTCTTTTTTCCTATATGCTTCTGACATCTTTCCTTAAATTATTATAGTTTGATGTCACTCAAAAGTACCGTTTTCTTCCCTAAATTTTTATCTAAATTATAATTTTATCTCAAAATTTTATTTTTTTGTCGATTCTATCTCACATCTTTTTAATTAATTTTAATTTTGTCACTGAGCGTAATATAATTTAAATTGTTAATGACATACGTTAATATGAACACCAATTCACACATTTTTTTAAAATTTTTTTTGCTTTTTATTAAAACAAAAAAAAACAATCTATTTGCTTAAAAAAAGAGATAAAGATATATATTTGAAGATTTGGAACTAAAAAAAATAGAATTATTCTTTCTCTTTTTTCTGTAGTGTCATCTTCTTTCATTGATTAAGATCAAATAATCAAATAAATTTGATATAAAATTATTTTTAAATAATATCTATTACTCTCTTTGTATTATTCAACTTAACACATATTATTAATATTTAATACATATATATATATAACAGGTTACCTCGGATTAGGTAAATTAAGCCAAATAGCCAACTTAACTCGCCCTTTAAGTGGGTTAAACTGGTTCAACTTGTCAAATTGAATTCATTTTGCCAGCACTACTCTAATTATAGGTAAATCCTAACACGTGGTGAACACAAGTTGGATAAGGCAAATTAATGCTTAGATCACAACTTATAGGACATGTTTGGTAGCCAAAACGGGAAAAGAAAAATAAAGTGTACATGAAAATGAGACATTTTACTAAAATATTATATATATTATTTAAAGCTTAGTATTTTTTTAGGAAAATAATTTAAATTTTTTTTTCAATATCTTTCTATTTCCTTCAATCATTCCATTACTATGATTCTTTGGACAAACATGTTGATAATTCTTCAGCATGTCCCAATAGTTGGTGAAGTCAATCATGAAGAATCAATGCATAGGCATATGTGGAAAGCACAAAGGAAGTAATAGCACCTCTTTGTCTTCTTTGGATTTTTTTTTTTGTGGGTTTAAGTCCTCTTTGGATTTTGAAATGAACAACCAATAGACATAGGAAAATGCTCAAGTGGATTTTTATTTTTAATTTTTTTGGTTTAAGCCCTCTTTGGATTTTGAAATGAACAACCAATAGACATAGGAAAATGTTCAAGTGAATTTAATTTTAAAAAATAGATAAACTAAATTAATAGCATCTAGTTTGGTATGTTTATGCGATGGACCGTATTTATTTAAGAATTGATTTTAATAAAGATCCAACTTTTTTGTTCTAGAAGAGGATTATGGGAAACAATTAAGGCAAAAATACTTTTTAGTCCATAACATTTGTATTAAGTTTCAATTTCATCCCGATTTTTTTTATTAGTTATGTTCTATATATTTTATTTTTGTTTCAAATCTATTTTTTTTTATTAACCACCCAGTTAATATTTTTTTTCAATAAAATAGACGGCGTAAGTACAAAAAATAAATTTAAAACAAAAATAAAACATGAAGGACATAATTAACTCAAAAAAATTAGAGACGAAATTAAAATTTTATGTAAACATTAGAGATATAAAAAATATTTTTGTCAATAATTAATGTCTTGTTTAATAAGCTCAACTAACAACATTGGTTAATTTGTTAGCTGGAAGCATCATCCGATTTCACTTTTATGTTTTTCTTCGTTATTTATTTTTAGGTATTCTGTTTCATTCTTCTTCTCATGAATTTTTGGAATGGGAATAGGTGTCTTATTTCTTAATATCCATAATTTTTCTAGGAACTTTTTTCTGAGTTCAATTTATTTCATTTGTTTTTCTCTCTTTTTTTTTTTACCCAAAAATGTCTTAGTCAGTGGCTATGTTATATTCTATTGTGCCAATTTTTGTAATAAAATCATCTGGCTTTTTAAGTCATAGAAGAAATATGATAACAACTACCTTCATTAGTTCTCATGAATATATATAATGCAAATTTAAACGGATGTGAGTTTTTTTGCTTGGCCAAACAAAATCTATTTTGACAAATAAAGTTCATATAGACCTTACTTAATTGAACAACTCAAATAACTTACTTGGTCAAATAATTTATTCGCGTTCAGTTTAAGGAGGGACCAAAATAGAGACCTATTTGACAATAACATTAAAGGAAAATGATCTATATTCTCTAGAATTTAGAAAAGGTTAAAATATTATATATTGATTAAAAAATATATAAATTGTCACATAATATTTTATGATTTTATCACTTTTCTTTAATCTTTAACTTGTAATTTTCTCAATTTTTCATACTTTAAATGCTAATTTTGACTAATAAACATTCTTTTGATTTTTATAATAATTAAAAAATTAAATCATAAATACATTATTTGGTCATCTTTTAAAAAGGCACATTACTTAAATTTAATTGGTCATAATGAGTCACTTAGTATACGTGGCAATATTTGATTAGTTGCCATATATGTCTTTCGCGAACCCCTTTTAATGCCACAAATAACCCATTTTATTGGCTTAAATATTTATATGATATGCGTTCGTCATATGGAACTTTATGTTTGGTGTAGAATATATGATGTAGTAAATTTTGATACGCCAAAATTAAAGGCCACTTACTTTGAAATTTTAAGAACAAAGGTTTTGACAACAAGATATCAAACTTGAGAGTTTTATATTAGTTTAGAGAATGGAAGATAAATTTAAAATGTAAACTCCGATTTGTAAATTTGTAACAGTTTATATATATCCGTCATCTTTTAATAAATTATTAAAATTATATATATATATATATATATACAAATATTAATATATTAATCCATAATTAACATAAAAAGTATTTAATATTTTAATTTATATTGTATAATTATCTAATATTTTGAAGTCTCAATACAAGCTCTAGTTCTTATATTTAATTAAATCCCAACAAATACCAACAAGAAAAAAAAATTAAATTACTGTTGAGCCAACTCAGTCTACTTAATATAAACTCGACGAGTTTGATTGATTTTCTATTATAGGACCAAGTTTTCGTGATTTGTGAAGTTAAACTCATAAATTCAAATAAATTTAAGAATTAACTCAATATTTAACAACAATATATGAAAATGTTGCTCAAGACTTATGGTCTCAAAATGCATGATAATTTATGGCTAAGACTTAATTATGCTCCTTGACCATTAACACAATAATAATAATAATAATAATAATAAATAAATAGTATTTTATATTCTTCTGTATTTTTTTTCATCAGACACAAACTTCCTTATTGGTTGATTGCGGTGTAGGCAAGGGATGAACAATTCTTTTATCTATGTTAATATTTAATAAGGGCAAGATATATGTACTCCGATCACATATAACTTTTTATTTCATAAGTAAATATTATTTTATGGGAGGCGAAAGTGGGTGAGATTAATTAATAAATGGTTGGCTTAGGGAAAACGCCTGGAATCCAATCAATGAAGGTCTATAGTATGCATGTTAATAAAAAGGAAGAATTGCACACAGCCACATTAATTTTGGGTCTTTATAATTTATTCTTATGAGCTTTTAAATTTTGTAAAATACTCATTCTAACTTTTAATTATTTGTAAAAAATTTCTCTATTAGGTTGACTATCAAGTTGAGCATTAGTTAATAGTTTAGTTAATTTTTTTATAGCTAATCAAATATGAAATACAATAGTTTTGATTTAATTTTTATTATTTTTTATGTGTAATTTTTGTTTTTTTATTTATTAATTCGTTAAATTTTTATGTTAAAAAGACAAATATATTTCTACTATATTAGTGTCATGGCATGTTTATGTTAGATGATCATAAAAAAAATTGACTAACATTGACAAATAATTAATTTGACGGTAAATTTAACAAATGAAATGTTTGGCAAACATTTAAAAGTTAAAAAGAGTATTTTACTAAATTTAAAAGTTAATAGTAATAAATTATAAAGACCACAAAATTGATAAGATTTTGTGTAATTTGCCCTTAAAAAACGACATAAATATTGATTATAAATATGAACACGAGCGGCTTAGTGGACCAAAAAGAAGGGCAAACATATACTGGTTCACAATATTAATTAAAGATCTCCCTTAATTATTTAGAAATTATAACAGAATTAGCTGTAATATTCAGGGTTCTGAACTTTATTGCCACATATATATATATATATATATATATATATAGAGAGAGAGAGAGAGAGAGAGAGAGAGAGAGAGAGAGAGAGAGGACAATTTGCTGTCTTTTTTGTCTTGTCATTTCTGATGTAGAGAATCTGCTTAAAGGCACAATAACATAATAAAATATCGACAATTTGAAATTTTGAATTTACTGTGTGTTCCAGTAGGAGAAGTTGCCTTAATACGAAAGAAAATGAATTCGACAAGCCACTGTCTCCAGAATTTCGACGGAGAATGTTTCATAATTCGTCTTCATTGAATTGGTCAAAAAATTGTCTGAGTCTTTTAGTGTCCCCCCAAACTATGATTGAACTTTTCTTTTTTCTTGTTCCCATCCCCCTGGAGAATCAACATTCACAGATATCTTTTTTTTAAAAAAAAAATTAAACTCCCACAAAATTTTATTTTCAATTTAGTCCATCACATATGCACTTTTACACAGATTGGTCATTCACATATTTTTATTTTCAATTTGATCCTTCACAGATTCGACATTCTCAATTTGGTCCATCAATGCAGATGTTGTTAAATAATTTAATGGATGTACTAATTTAGAAGTTAACTTATGTTATGTAATTTTTTCTTTTTTTTTTTTTGTGTTAATATGGTGCGTAATGTTAGGAGACTTTGATGATTTTTTTTTTATATAGGAGTGACCATTATGAGAACCAAGTTCAATGGGCCAAGTAAGTTGTAGAGACCAAATTGAGATTGTTTGGATTTGTGAAAGGGCTAATTTGAGAATAAAAATTTGTAAGAGATTAAATTGAGAAAATGGACATACATGAAGACTAAATTGAGAATAAAAATTTGTGTGGGACCATATTGAAAATGTTTAAAATTATATGAAGAACCAAATTTATTAAAAAAAGATTTGTGAGTGACTAAATAAAGAAACAAAACACTTGTAAAGGACCAAAATGTAGTTTTAGTCATTATATATATGCTCAAATTTCTACAATATTGATTATATCTTTTTACTAAGAATATTATAGTTCAATGAGACAAAAAAAAACTAATCTTTTTTTTTAATTTACAGCACGCAAAAGAATTTTTTTTTTGTTGAGTGACTTTAATATGCGATGATCCAAATTATGATTTGATCCAATTTTTTTTTTGTTTAGGAGCACGAGTGACTTATAAAACAATTCAATCTGAGTAGTTATGTATTCAATATTTGTAATATACATATTTCTTTCAAATTTCTTGTACTATACATCAAATATTTTGTTAAAAGAAATATAAGAACTATGCAATGTATGTCACATTAAATGAACTATATTAAATTTGTGTGTTTTGTACTTTTTCGCATTATTTATATTCTATGTTTATTGCATCTTTTGTCTAGTACTTTCTAAATTAACTTTTATAAGAATTAAACTATTACTATCATTTTTAAGGTTTAAATAATTGTTATGACTGTGAACGGTGAATAATATGTTACTACATTGACTATATCAAGTTAACGATATTGTATTTGAAAAGTATTAGAGGTGTATTTACATTTGAAAAATAATGTTTGTTTCTTATGTCAATCAATATATGTTTGTTATCAATCAATTATTATTATTTTTATAAATTATAAAAATTTTTAGAATTGTAAATTATTTGTATATTGTACGGGTCACAATACTTGAATTTATGGAGGAAAGGGAGAAATGTATATATATATATATATATAAAATTTGCCTATCAAATGTTATAACTGAAATATGTCATGTTATTTTCGTCATGCTATATTCAATTTCATCATTCAGAAACAAAATCTTGTAATTTAAATTTTCTAATTATTTATTAATTGCATATATCCTGAACAAGGGGAAGCGGAAAAATGGAATGTGAAAGGAATGAAACTCTCAACCATTAAGATTTTTTGAAATTTATATTTTAAAAAAAATATTACTTGAATTAAAACTTTTGAACAATTACATATATTTTCATTACTATAGTTTGTAACCTATTGATGATATAATAAATTTATAAATTTATGTAAATGTCAGATAAATATGATATACTTGAATTTAGAGAGAGAGAGAGAGAGAGAGAGAGAGAGAGAGAGAGAGAGAGAGAGAGAGAGCTGATCCAACAGAAGCAAATTTAAAAATGAGTTATACTTATTTTTATCAAATCTAACGGTGTTGATTTAGTTTTCTTTTTCTTTTTAAATAGATAGTACATTTCTTTAATCGCTATGTACATTTTGGATCAGGTAAGAATAAGAGAATGAATATTTTTTTAAAAAAAAAATAAAAAATCCAACTGCATGTGATATTTCTTTCATTCAATTGTGACTATCTGATTCAAAATAGACAATCGCGAGACTTGGTCCCCAATTTGAATCCAATGTAAAAAAATTCATGAATAAACAAAATTAGTGATAAAAAAAATCCACTCCTTTACAGTTTACAATGCAATCTAACTCAAATGAAAATAGTCTCAGCCAATTTTAAATCATTTGCTGTATTGTACGATGCCAAACTTTTTAAAAGTATTTTCAATGATGTAATTTTAATAAAAATGTTTATTATAAATTTTATTATACCATATCACCAATTTTGACCTTAAGTAATTATCTATTAAGGAATTGTTTTAATGAAAGGGAGGGGAGAGAAAATAAACATTTTTCTGTTTTGTTTTAATAAAAGGAGAGAGAAAATAAAATAAAATGGTAAAATAATTTAACATTTTATCAACTTTAATTTGATTCATGTAAAAAAATCTCAAATATATAATGTGTTTTAAAAATATATAAAATTTTAATTTTATTTTTATAGTAATAAGAAAACCAACTAAAATTTAACTAACTTATTAATTTATTCAATTTATTTTTAATTTAATCATTTTTAGCTATTCTTTATTATTTAGTTATACATATAATATATTATTTACATATAATAATAATAATAATAATAATAATAATAATAATAATAAAACTTTTATATAGTCAAAAATATATTATACAAATATGTTAATAATATTATTTAAGAAACAACATAAAGTAAGTTATAAAACTATTTGTAAGCAAATAAACAAATATGTTAATAAGTGATAAAATAATATAAATAAAATAATAACGTAACATGACAAATCATTAGATATTGTTTTTTAACAAAAATCTTAATAGTTTAGCTTAAAGTATAACTAATTTTCTTAGTAATTTGACACATTATTTATTCACATACTCTTTCTCTCTTAGAGTTTAAAGTATAATTTATTTTTCTCATACCAAAATAAGAATAAAATAACACATATCAGTTGAGCTACAGCTTTTTGACGCAAATCAAATCATATATCTTCAATTTCAATCTAACAGATAAACATAATAAAAATTAATAATAATAATTAAAAAGCAGATTAATTGATTTTACAAAGTTTCCCAATCCACAATGGATCTGGATCTTCTGCAAAATTATAGAGGTGCACTACTTTTAACAATAATTTTTTTGTTGCTAAAATTTTCAACAACAATAAAAAAGTATTGCACTCTGTAATACTGGTCCATCCATAATCAACAAGAGATAGCAGAATAAACAAAATGAAACCAAAACCAACAGGTTTTGAACACCCACAACTAAACAAAATGGTTCAGTAGTAAAAGAAGATAACATAAACATATTTAATATCATCCATAAAAAATATAACAAAAAGAAAATCAGAAATACTCATCTAGACAATATCACAAACATCGAAAATCAGTTTTTGAGTCCAGACTCTAATTTACTCAAACTTTAGTCAGGGTACAAGAGAAAAGAATAATAAAATATATATGCTCCTAAACAAAGAAAACAAATTATTAAAAGAAAGAAGTTAAAGAGAAAAAAAATCCTCATTTTAAAAGAATATTTGAGCTCCTCGTATTAATAATTTTAGTTCATTTATCCTGCTCTCATCTTCTGAATATTTTTTCTTTTAGTGAGCCAACTGCAGAAAACAAACACAACTCGAGAAATAGTATCAACCGCACACTTACAAGGAATCAATTAACCATGTCTAATCTATTAAGATAATGTAGTGTATATGAACATTATTTATGTATATATATTTCAGAAGATACTAGAAGGTCTGGATTCTGACCAAGTGTCATAAATATGACTCCTTAATGAAATTCAAGCACAACTGTATAGTTAATTTGACTTCAACCTTGACAGACTAACTACTAATTCCGTCAAGATTCAAAAATATAATTTAGAGACACACACATATTGCGATGATGAGACAATAGAAAAACAGAGACAGACATAAAACACAGAAATAGAGAAGAATGACGTGTATAGAAAAATAAAAACAAAACAATGATAGGCAAACCATAAAACAGAACAAAAATGACAAACAAATATGAATTAAAAAAAGTACAACAGACGGCGAACAGAGTGTGCAATTTCAACCAAAACAGAAACATAGGTGAAGAAATGAGCCCTTTCAAATGATTATGGGGTTAAATTAGTGGGCAATTTTTGCATTGAAAAAAAGTTACTAAAGTTACTTATATTTTTTTATATTGTTATAATTTTTTTTTATTTCAAATTTTTTGTTTTTGGAGAGAAAAAAAAATGATAAAGAATGAAAAATTTCTCACTTCTATTTTTTTCCTCTTTTATAAAATAAAAAGTCAATTTAAAAAAATTATATTAGAAATGCTCTAACACCATCCGTTGAATGATAGGGCTTACGTAGAATTCACTTGTAAGAAACATCCACCCGTCAAAATCAGATAAATTTCTGGGTAATGGTCCCGAATTCAAATAAATAAACGGCTTTAACAACCAAAGGGATATGGTATAGAGATACTAAGCCAGCTGGCTTCCGTTAGGTGCCAACTCATACAAAGAACACCAGTCCTCTAACGCCACCTGTCCTAAGTTTTACATTTCTGATTCATCGGCCACTATTTAAGGGATGCGTGAAATAAATTTATAGCAATAACGAATTGTTAATTTTGACGATTTTGAGAGCCAAATTGAGAGTTGCGATTGATTCGAATAGCAATCCTCTGTAATCGTTGGGATCTTTGTTCTTGGTTGTTGTCTTCTTTCTATCCTCAAATCTCACTGATTCGTATTTGTAGCGCTAGCGTGCGCATCTGAGGCGTATGCGCATCTCAGGAAAAGGTGTAAACCAAAAAGCGAGAGAAAGTGCGCACTTTAGCGAGCCCACCATAGTCGGAGGAGCTTGGAGGTTCCAGGTTGTCTCTTACTGGAGGGGTCAAGAGGAACAATTAAGCACCCTTCCTTTCTCTCTCTCTGAATCTCCATGGTCTATCACTTGTGAGCTTTGGAGATCCCACTCTCTCCTCCCATCTTCCTCTGCATTTTCGATCTAGTAATGCTCTTTCTCTCTCTGTTCTCTTGCATTTCGTTCTTGTTAATGCGAAGAAATATGAAGATAATTTGTATGTGTTTCTCGTTTTCGATTTCAATGCAGAAACCAGAGAGGAACACCATCTTAATTTGTCAGTGTTGTAAGTAATTAATTGAGGAATCGAAAGTTGATGGCTGCTCCACCGGCAAGGGCTCGTGCGGATTACGATTACCTCGTTAAGCTTCTCTTGATCGGTGATAGTGGTAAGTAACTCCTTCCTCCCCTTCTCTCTCGTTTTCGGAAAATATTGTGAAATGATCGATTCGTTTTATCTGAAAATGTTAGATTTGGAGTTTTAAACTAATGCAATCTACTTTAGATTTTATTCCTTGGGTAGGGTAAAAGGTGATTCATCGCATCGCCTCATGATCTAGTTCGAGTGAGCATTTGAATCGTATTTTGAATCATAATGCAATAACGAGGTTCGAATAAAGATTTTCTAGTGCTTGATTAGTAATTTTGCAGGGATAATCAACTTTTCTGTGTTAGCTAAAACGTGACACTTGTCCTTCTTCTGATCTTATGTTGATTTTTCACTGTAAGACTCATTTGCAATCAATTTTTGCAGGTGTTGGTAAGAGTTGTCTTCTTCTGCGTTTCTCAGATGGTTCTTTCACTACTAGTTTTATCACAACCATCGGGTAAATGTTTTTGTTTATAAACAATTTATGAGTATAACAACACAACCTTGTTTGCCGAAAGTTTTTCCAACGGGACAAGCTATCTTCCTAATGCAGAATTGATTTCAAGATAAGAAACATAGAGCTTGATGGCAAACGGATCAAACTCCAAATTTGGGATACTGCTGGTCAAGAGCGGTTTCGAACAATTACAACCGGTACTGATACTAATTTCTGGTATTAGCATTTTTTGGTTGCTTGACCCATGGAAATAGCTTGGTGTGTGATTTATGAGAGGAGAAAAAGGTAAACCAAAAAAATAAAAGGAGAAAGAATGCAGGGGAAAAAAAGGACAAAGAATATATATATATATATATATATATATATATATATCTGTATATATAGAGTAAAGAGGTGCACATTACTTGAGGTAGCTACAGTTTTGATGGATTATGGGTTCTTTCTTATTCATTGTCTTCGGGTTTAATACCAATAACAATATTTTATAACTAATGCTAGCGTTTTGTTTATTTCAGCTTATTATCGCGGAGCAATGGGCATATTGCTAGTCTATGATGTTACCGACGAATCATCATTTAACAGTAAATTACACATATCTTACTTCATTTGGAAATTTGGATTCTGTGCCTTTCTTTGAAGGATTTTCCATCTGGAAAATTAACTAAGCTTCTGCTCTTTACAGATATCAAGAACTGGATTCGCAACATTGAACAGCATGCTTCAGAAAATGTCAACAAAGTACTGGTGGGGAACAAAGCTGACATGGATGAAAGCAAGAGGGTATACGAACTGTGTTGGCTATGTTTGTAAACCTAGCCTCTTCCACTTTCTCCTTTTCTTCTCTCTCTCTTTTGCGTGTCATATTTGTACTGATTGTGATTATATAATTTGTTCTTTCCTTTAGGCTGTACCCACGTCCAAAGGCCAAGCACTGGCTGATGAGTATGGAATTAAATTCTTTGAAACAGTAAGTGATGGATAATTGAGAATGTGAGAACCCCCCGAAGTTCTTTACCGTTATGTACACTGACTGAAAGCTTTTGTATCGCAGAGCGCAAAGACAAACCTAAATGTGGAGGAAGTTTTCTTTTCCATAGCAAGAGATATAAAACAAAGGCTAACTGACAGTGCAGACTCTAAATCAGAGGTATTTAAATATCCTCCTCTTCTTTGAAAGTTCGATGTGTTATTATTGCACCCACACTCTTAGGCTGAAGGTCTCGTGATATTTTAAATGCAGCCATCGACAATCAAGCTCAACCAAGGCCAGGCAGCAGAGGCTGGGCAGGCTGCACAAAAATCAGGTTGTTGTGGTTGAAGGTTATAATTTCTATATAGAGGCGATACTTTTGTTTAAGAACTAGGAGGAAGGATGGAAATACTGATGAGGATCTCTGGTTTACATTTTTAACGTTGTCATTCTTTACAGTATTTTTTATTTCTTACTATTCAATATTAATCCAAAGCTGTATGCCACTTTGTGAGAATGCATATTTAACCTGCCCCTTGCTTAAACGCTGATTAATTTGATGCATAAATGGAGTCAGAGCTTGCGGTGGGTTTTAGTAAATACACGTTTTGTATCTTTTCGTTCAGTAAATGCAGGTGCCATTACTTCCTTGAAAATGCATAGCCACACTTCACGAAGATAACTATTAACTCAGCATGTTAATATCTGCTAAATATTCCAAGTCTATGACTCCGTTCACCTCTTACTTTTCAAGCTAAAAACTATCAGATCTCCTTAACTTGTTCTTTGTGCTCATTATTTTATTCCCACCGATAAAATAATAAAGGAGGGTGGTTTCATTTCATGAATATTCCAAGATATTATTTGTATCCTTGAGAACCAAAAACAAGACATATTGCCAAGAATTTCAGGTGCATGACAATTTATCAATTTCGTTTCCCGCTAATCTTTTATTGATTTCATTGAAGTCCAAACAATGCATCTGAATAATTACCATCTTTTTCAGAAAGAACAAGAACCATTGCATTTATTTTCACCTTAATCTAATTGTTCTTCCGGATGGTTTACTCTAACTTATAGAGGACTATTAATTTTCAATATTCATTCAAGTAAATGTTTAGCAAAGGTTTCACTAAGGGAATTGGATTAACTCCAGTACTAAAGTCATTGATTCTCTCATCAACCATTTAATCAACAATCAAACGACTGACAGTTAATCCCTTAAAAATAAATTTTATCGCCAACCATTTTGATCATTCAATTGAACGACTGGTGAAGAAATCGGTAGTTTCAGTACTGAAAACAATCCAGTTCTAAAACTGGGACCCCACCACACAGAAGAGAATCATGCTCTTTATAAATATTGCTCTAAAAGGATACGAGCATTTCACATAATGTTATTGATAATTCTTTACCCATCAAGCCACTTAATCTTTGTACAATTTACAAATCTAATAGCAAAGCATTAATTGCCCTAAAACTAACTATCTACATGATCGATTTTGAATGTGTGAGATAAAATTAAATTAAATTAAATGACTAAATTAATTAAAATGCCGATGATTGGCAAAAATTAATACAAATATATTGAAGAAACTATTAAGAAACTACAAATTGTTAAGGTGTTAGGAATCTAATTTCACTACCCTATTCAACTGTGGGTTGAGTTTCCTCTTTAATCTAAGTATTCACTTTCTACATTGATGGTTGAATTCTAAGTTCTAATTAAAACTCAATTCTTTTGGTGAATTAATACTTTTAACCTAATTAAATTCTCTAATTCCTTATACCAATCAAATTAAAAAAAAAGCATTAAGCATATGTGAATTCAATTGAAACCACATAAAAAATTTATCTATTCCTAGATCAAATTTATTTATGGCAATTATTTCAATAAGAAAATTCATATATAAATTAATTTTTTCAATTTCTTATATAAATTCTAAATCAATTTTTAAGTGTCTAATTTGAAAAATCAATAAACACAGAAACAATTGCTCAATGAGAAAAAAAATAAACTTCGACTATCATTGAAAATTCAATCCATAACATTCAAGAGAAGTTACATCTTCCCTTAACAAAGAGAATCTAGCCACTGATGACAAAAGAAACATCCATAATAACCAAATGTATGAAAATTTCCATCTAAACTAAAAGAAAATAGAAGAAAAGATAAACAAGAATAAAGAGATGTGAAGAACTTCTCTCTCCAACCTGTGTCCTCTCTCTTGTGCCGCAAAATCATCTTTTTCAAATCTGATTTCAACATAAAATAATAAATCAAAATAAATTCAAAAAATATAAAAATCAATTTAACAAAATCCTAATCTTAAATTAACTCCTAAAAAAAATCAAAATAAAAGTTAAATGATAAATCCTAAATTAAACTAAATAACCACAATAAATTATAAATTCTAAAATAAATCTTAAAGAAAAACTAACTCCCTACAAAATAAATTCAGAAAAAGACTTTAAAACATTGATTTTCCTCAATTTATTAATAAAAAAGTAGGTTAAATAACTTTATAAAATAGATTTATTAGAATCGGTGGCTCCAGTACTAAAAATAATCTAGTTTCGAAACTAAGACCCCACCCAACAGAAGAGAATCATGCTCTTTATAAATATTGTTCTTAAAGGATATGAGCATTTTACATAATGTTAGTGATGATTCTTTCCCCATCTGGTTACTTAATGTCACGTCCCAAAATTTGAGCACGTGACCGGCACGGAAAGTGAATTTCATTTCACCTCCGTAAGCCTATCTTTCTCTTAAAAAAAATCATACAATTCTTTTTCATGCAACCAAAACGAGTTCTGTATACATACTACAATTACTCACATTACATCACTGAATGAACCTACCCGATTACAGAGATTTCTAGATTTATACAACTTAGAATAAAACTTAACTATTATACCTTTATTCTGAACAAATGAAAAGGTAATTATGGACTAAGGATCCATAATTCCTTGTTCCGATATTTACCTTCAGCTGTCAACTCTGAAAAAAAAATATCAATAAGAGGGGTATGAGCAAACCACGTGCCCAGTGAGTAGATAACACAATACTATGACAAAATAAAAATCATGCATCATAATGATAACATGCAGCAATCATACGTAGATCGATCATCATATGATATAATATTATTCATAATACTTCACAACAATATCCAAGTGAATCAAATGCATTTCAACAAAATTCAAAATTCACAACAGCAATCGATGAAATCAATTTCACACACAATTCCCGTACCAACCGGGTCGTCCAGAATACCTCTGGATCGTTGCCCGCGGCCCCCGCCGCATCCACCCTTATCGCTCCATTTATATTCTCCACCCTTATAGCTTCACATAGATTTCTCCATGGGTTTTCATCCTTAATGTCTAAGGAGTGTTTTAATACCAAAACCCCCAATTTCTACCAACAATCCAAGTTCAAATCTCAAATTTTCATCAAGAACACTAACTTTTTCAAATATCCAAATTCTACGAATTTCTCATAGTTTTCTCCAAATTTCTTGTTCTAATAACATCATAAACCACCTAGGAATGTTTTAGATTAACATCCACACTTAAATTCATCCATTAAAATATTCTACAAAAATTTTGCAAAAATAATAACCAAGGATTTGATCTTGTAATAAGAGGAAGAAGAAGAAGAACATCAACTTACCAATCATCCTAACTTTCATAGCTTCCTTCCCAAAGCAAAAATTGCATGAATGATTGATGAAGAAATTCCTTTGCAAGCATAATCGAGAGAGAGAGAAAGTGAAGCTACGGGAGGGAGAATGAGAAAAAGAAAAGAATAAGGAGAAGTGTATACGCGTGGGCCCCACCAATTTCTTTTTCGATAAAATCGCTCATAGCCACCTTAGCTTATAAGATTTGTTCACTTTAATCCCTCTCGATGTCTCAAACTCCACTTTAACCTCGAATCCATCATCTTTTCGGTACCGGACTCATAATTCATTCCCATAAGCTCTATTTTTCTTCTCGGGTTCCTACTTGGTCATTTTTCAAAAGTCCTCTATACTTTCTTTTCTTTTCACTTTAGTCCTTGAGAATTTGTAAAAATTTCCTAAATTAAAAATAAAAATTTCTATTCTCACATTTTCTTCACTAATTCAAAAAGAAAATTTTTCACGTAATTAAATTTTTCACTAAACTTCAAAATAGGCTTTAAATATTCATATAAATTCTTGGGATATTACACTTAATCTTTGTAAAATTTGCAAATCTAATAGCAAAGCATTAATTGTCTAAAAAAGTCCTTTTTTTTTTTTGTAAACAATTGCCTTAAAAGTTAAAACTACTGTTGGCAAAATCAGACCGATTCGACGGGAAATCGGAAGGGGTATCAGTTCAGTCTTGCCATTTAACCGGTCAGTGGTTGGACCGGAACTGAACCGGTGGAACCAGCGCTGAATCGGGCGAACCGGCCAAAATCAGCCGATCAGATGGTTGAACCGATTTTGTCCTTTTTTGTTTTTTTTTCTGGTAGTTTTTTTCATGGAGGTGGGTAAAAAAAATGTATAGGGAGCGTAAGGGGAGTAAATTGGACAATTTGTACTGCATTAACTTGGAATTGTGAGCGTGTAAACTCACCATTTATCTTAACCTCTTATAATCTCATTAACATATATTAGTATATAAAACTTTTTTTCCTCCTTATTCTAAGCAATGTGTGACTTACTCACTCTTTTACAATATCATTTTCACAACTAACACTTAGTTTGAAATTGTGAATATTATGAGTTAGTTAGAAATTATGGATATTATGAGTTGTGATAAATTATCAATTATGGATTAATTTTTTTTTATTTCCTTCACTTATTGTATGAATTATCAATTATATTAAGTATTTTAATATTTTAAATTATATATAGTTTTAATATTTTAAATTATGTATATTTTTAATATTTTTTAATTACTACCAGTTTGATTACTGAAATTTGAATCTATGACTTCATCGATTCAATGACTGATTTAATTTTGAAAATATTGATTAAAACTGTACAATTTACTGCCGATTGTCAAGCCATAATAGAAAATATTGTAAGAGATTGATATTCACACGAGTTTAATTGCCTTTTGACCAAAGCTTGTGACTAACATGTTAGTACTTTGTTTCCATAAATACGCGAAGAGCACGTTTGGTGGTTAGGATAGGATAGGAATGAAAATGAAAGAGAAAAGTGAAAAGAAAAAAAGAAAAAAGAAGAT
The DNA here is from genome assembly GCA_037074585.1 of Biancaea sappan. Taxonomy (NCBI): domain Eukaryota; kingdom Viridiplantae; phylum Streptophyta; class Magnoliopsida; order Fabales; family Fabaceae; genus Biancaea; species Biancaea sappan. The sequence goes on along the minus strand of CM073491.1, from coordinate 91,946,599 downwards.
GAAAAAAAATGTGTTTGGTATGAGATTGAAAAATAATAGAGAAAGAAAAAAGGTATTTGGTATGTATTTTTTAATGGAAATGAAGTAAGTATGTAGAACACATTTATTAAAATACTTTTATATTAAAATTATTATTTATAGCACAAATAAAAATATGTTTAGTAAGATGATAACTTAATTATTATTTTTGTCCGTTAATTTTTTTTTAAAATATAGTTCCTTTACTTTTTTTTCTTTTAATATAATCCTTTTACTTTTTTTTTTCCTTTCAAGATGATGGAGCTTTTTCCTGTAAGATTGACATTTACATTGAAATTTTCTTTTACAATCTCAAAATATCACATGTTCAAGAAAGAATGAAACTTTTTCAGCAAAAATCATAGACTCTTATGAACCGAAGTGAAGCAAATCCAATGCCTACACTGTCAGAAACGGCCTAGACCACACCAAAATCCTCATAAATTATATGTGTGCCACACTTCAATGATGCCATTGATGGCTCGAGGAACTTCTTGTTTCCTCAATGGTACACAGCTCACCTTGACTTCCTTCTTTTTTCCACACTTCAATGAATACCTCTAAAAGGCAACGAGCTCTTCAATAGTAGCCCAGACCTGCTCACATTTCATTGACTTCCTGCATAAACACAGCATGAATTTTCTGGTGAGGAGACAATTAGCCTGCCTGGGTAACATTTTGTTTTTCTACAAGAAACTTCAAAAAGAAAGAATTAGAAAAGCTACAAATTTCAGCTTCTAAGCAAGCCCCATAAAAGAGAAGAAAGCTATTTGACATAATGAAACATTTTTTTTCCAAAGAGGCTTTTCTTATACCAGAAGAACTTTTCGACTTTTGGAGAAAAAACAAAAAGATCCAAATGGGTGCTTAGTCTAGCAATGACAACAAATATTTGTAAATGCAGGCAAATAAACAGAAAATTAAAAAGGGATATGCAAAGAGAAAATTTTCCCTTTATAGAGCCAAAGAAAAAAAAAATGATTACATGGGGCTCCTTATGTGCTGGAAAAATTATGTCAGTTCTAACTACAAACTATTCCTCTCTTTGACACAAGAAACCTGTAACAATCCTTCGTCTTGTCTTCTCTGATCCTAGCCATTATCAGTGTATCACAGATTCACATACAGTTTATCACAAATTCACATACAAACTATTCCACTACAATTCCAGTAACAGAGAGAGAGAGACACAATTCCAGTAAATGAAAATAATTTCACAACTACTATAGAATGGACAAGTTTCCAACAAATAAATATATATCATCAATCTTTAATTCCCAATATTGTACATTAGTGGGAGTTAATATTATATGTTCATTCATGATTGACCTAATCTACAACTTTTTTTTGTTCAGATGAGTTTAAAACATAACTCCTAATGGAAAGTAACTAAATAGGGAAACTGGGAAATGATCAACTTACTGTGCGATTTATAGCTCCTGGAGGACCCTCGAGAATGTGAATCTGTGATGTTGCAGACTTGCAGTGAGAAAAAAACCGAAAGTTAAAAAAAAAGAGAAAAACCTAGAGAGAAGAAACAAAAACTCTGTACCTAACGGCTAACGGAGAGTGAGACTGTGCCATTTATAGCTCCTGGAAGACCCTTGAGACTGTGAATATGTGATGTTGCGGACATGCAGTGAGAAAAAAATCGAAAGAGAAAAAGAGAGAAAAATCTAGAGAGAAGAAACAAAATCTCTGTACCTAACGGCTAACGGAGAGTGAGAGAGAGCAAGTCACAGTGCTGCCGCCGTGCCTGTGAGAGGCTGGAGCATGAGTGTGTGCTGTTTGCGTAGTTGCCGGTGCGAGGCAGAAGGGCGAGGAGTGTTGCGATCTTGCAGTTGCAAAGATACGCATTAATCAGTAAATGTGTGTGTGAGTGCGAAATTGCTAAGATAGAGTGTGAATAAAATGTGAATAAAAGTGTGAAATGAAAGGTGCGGGAGTACCAAAACGCGACAGAAGAATACGGATAAATTTGATATTTCTCTTCCTTTTTTCTTTCAATAACCGACTTTTTATTGATGAAGTAAAGGAAAAGAAAATCAAGAAAAAAAGGAAAGTAAAAGTTTCGGATTCTATATTTAAAAATTACAGTTAAGTTTACCAAACGCAATAAAATTTAAACAGTACAAGAATACCATTTTCTTTTTCAATGATTTTTGGGCTACTAAACGAGGCCTAAAACTCATAGGTTTCTACTTGTAATATTTCTACAAGGAGTTGGAAGGAGCAAGAAATTGAACTAGTGATGTACCAAAAAATAAAAAACCTTATCCGCATGTTCATGTGTTTGTGTAAGACACAATTAAGGAAGTAATTAATTTATTTACATTTCCAAATGCACAAAGCTTACTGATTAGTCGGTACACCCAAAACTGTTTGAATTGTATTAAACAACAGAATCTCAGGGGTACTCCTCAGTTCCTGTAATTTCTAGGAAATTCTCTTCCCGTTCTCCAAGTAAAGATGATTAATCGTTTGGGATGTTTTGTTATGCAAACAATTACATGTCTCTCAGGCCCATACATAAGCATACACCTCTTATAAAATAATCCTTGTTTCTTTACTTAGTGTGTTGATTTTGCTTCAACTATAGTTTTAGAAACTAGTTTGTTCATTAACTCGGATTAGTCATTTGATTTTGTTTCAACTATAGTTTTAGAAATTAGTTTGTTTATTGACTCGGACTAATCATTGAATTATTGAGTCAATTGTTAAACTGAAATATATATATATATATATATATGCTCATAAATAAATATTAAAATAAATAAAACAAATAATTTATATGCAAATTTAACAATTAAAATATCTTAAAAAATATATCTTAAAGTAATTTTAGCATATAAATATTATATTTAATAAATAAATAAATAAAATATTTTATAATTATATTAATAAATTGTAAAAATAAAATTAAAAATAATTTAGTGTTGAATATCTTATGATTATTTAGTTATTTTTAATTTTATATGATATTATAAAATTCATTACTAACATTATTGTTCAACTTTTATATATGAACTACAATCATTTTAGATGATATAATAATATAATATACATAAAATAATAACATTTTATGATTCAAAATATCATTATTATATATATATATATATATATATATATATTGGCGCATTAATATGATAATTGCAATTTGTTTTTTATTGTTAAAATGTTATTTTCTTCTATGAATTATTGGTTTAATATTAGTTAGACTATTTTTTCTTATATATGATTTTTTTGTTGAAATTAAAATAAAAAATCAAACCTGTGTCGATCCAGATTGACGATCTAATCAAAATACAGTCGGTCAATTGAGTCTTAACTGAATTAATTACAACTTGATATAATGAGACAATATGGACCAAATTGAACTCTTGGTCGACCTGGTTAGGTCCAAAAACAATGGTTTGAAATCATACACATTAATTAGAAGACAATTAATGTAAAATTTACAAAATGTTCAACACTCAAAATAAGTATCTCTCATATATATAATGAATGAACTAAATAAAACAATAAAGCAAGGGCGGCCTCAAGTGAAGCTTCAAAACATTCTGAAACGGCGTCAAGTTCAAGTCCAACGACACCAAATCAATCCCTCGAGTAGAATTATCGGATTTGGGCATCAAAGCGACGTCGTTAATGGGAGCAGCAGCAGCAGCAGCAGCAGCATCTCTGTGTTTCCTCATGTGGCCTCCCAAGGCTTGTCCAGTCCCAAACTGAAGCCCACAGATATGGCACTCATGCCTCTTCTCGTTGCCGCTGGTCTTCGTCGACCTCACCGTCGGCTTCATGTGGCTCGCTCTGTGCCCTCCAAGCGCTTGAAACGACGAAAACTCCCTATTGCAACTCTTGCACTTAAACCCACCTTTCACTCTAAACCCTCTCTGTGCCTTAGTTTCGCCAACTTTACATGAATATTTGGCCATGTCTGAGCTATCTGCCTCGCCCTGTTCTCTGCCTCTCTTTATGCCCAATCAATATATATATACACACACGCATACGTGTTTGAAAAGGCGAGGGAAGCTACGTTGTGGCATTGCTCTTGTGGCATATTAGGCTGTAAGCTATGACTGACGTACGTGAAAGGGACTTGTGGGTGAGATGACAGAAATGGCCTTGCTTTTTACTTGGCCGTTAAGGTAGGGCGAAGAATTAAGTCAGCCGGATCGTACGTTTACGTGCAGAAGGCTCGAGCGTATAATTATAGCCAAGTTCTTTTAGTAATAATTTTTTTTATAAGACTCAAAATTAAAATTTTTTTTAAAAATAAATGTTAAGCAACTTGAACTAATCACTATATAATCGTCTTTAGTCAATTAAAAATAGCAAAAGCATTAGGTTAAGAAAAAGTTTATGAAAAATTTTATTCTTGTTATCATTATATATTACTTTGAGATGTATATTTATAATTAAAAAAAGTTATTGTAAATCTTGAAATAATCCAATAATAAGACCATTGGAGTTGTTCGTAAATTTACTCTTAGTTGTATGGAAATTTGGTTGAAGTTGCAACAATGATGGCTATTGTAGCCTTCGCTTGCGTGAACGCGTACTCGCCGGTGGAATCCGGGACCAAAACTTTCAGAAGGAAAGATAACTGCACATGCAGTTGGGGCGCGTCAAATCCACCGCCCATTATTTTCAAGTAAAAAGCATTTTATTAGCCTATTACATACCTTTCTACATAATTATAACATGCACAACATTTTGTTCTCTTCCAATTTTATGATCTAATATACTCTCATAAATTAAATGTAGATGATTTTATGTACAACTTTCTATTGGGAGCAGGAGGATGCATCTGTTATGAACCTAGTCACTAGTGTATTGGTTTTGTAATGTTTATAGACAACAATAATGACATACAAGCTGAATTAAGAACTATTTTCTTGTGCCTTAATCTAGCTATGTCTCACAATTTATCTAAGCTTGAAGTAGAATCAAACTCTATAACAACAATTAACTTAATCAATAACAAAAATATTCTCACTCGCCTCCTCCATTCACTAATTATGAATTGCAAGTCTCTACTTTTTACTTTTTTTAATACTAAACCATTTGACAAAAGAAGGAAGGTTTATAAGCTCCCTTCACCACCTTGACTGAGGAAGAGCTACTTATCTAAGTGACAAGGGAGAAAATGAAGCTGCTTCCCACAACTAGCTTAGTCATGCCTCCTATTGCAACCTCTATTTTATACTGTTTCATATGGCCTTTAAATTTTGTGTTTCTTTACATCTACTATGCATATGAGTCATCAGCTACTTTGGACCAATGTTGGTTATGTATTTCTTTTCCCTGCCTGTGTTGTATGGTTTGCTATGTATTTAGACTGTAAACAGTTTGCAAGGGGACCAAAGTGCAAACTCTATCATTCTTTTATTGCCTTTTAATGAATTTTCCTTTTCTAAAAAAAAAAATACTCTAATAAATAATGCATGGAGGAGGGCGCGTGGGCTGTTGGAAAATTTGAAGTGCGTGGATTGCGATGCAGTGAGTGTAGTTACGCGTCTCACATAGGACACACACTTGTGCTGTGTTGCTCCTAAAATCCCAAAGTCCAAAGTCATTAATTACGATTTAAGATATCAATCCACTTCACTACACTGTAGAAACCGCAGCCTATCTATACTTTTTTTCTCTTTGATATTCTACTTTTCACATGGAATACACATTAACTAGAGCGCACACGAGTACATTGTTTATGTGGTCAATTCAGCCGGCTAGTGATACACTATATTTTTTAATAAATTTTGATTAATTTAATTTAAATTAAATTTTATAGCATTATTTACATTTATAAGACTTAAATATAAGACTTTAACAAAATTATTTGAACTAACTACATTGATAATAATAGTGTTAAAATAACACTGTAGCATGTCGATCAACTTGTAATAGATTTAGATTTAAAAAATTATGCTTATTAAAAAAGAGATTTAAATGGGCTGATTTTTTTTATTTTTTACAAAAATTATATTATTTAGTATAAATAACATCATCTTATTATATTTTTATATTTATAACATTATATTTAATAAATATAATAAATTTGAATATGAAAAAAATTATAATTTTTAAAAATAAATATAAAATCTTTAAATTTAATCATAACATAATTAATTTAAAAAAATATAAAAAATCCAAATTATTAATTATTTAAAAATATTAAAAAAATATTTTATATGTATAATTTATATTTTAATAAAAATGATTGATTCTTTTATTAAAAATTTAATATTATATTATTTAAATATAATTTTAAAAAACGTGACCCATAAAGAATGTTCTTGAATATTAAAAAGTAGCCTATTTCAAACCTATTTATAGATGGTATGTGATGGACCGACATGACGCTGTCAAATTCTAATTGACAACAACATATCCTTTCTGTTTTTGTTTTTGGGCGAAATCGTGTATATATGTAGAGGTAGAGCATGTAACCCATGAATTTCTGTTTAGACAATACAGTTGCTGATTGATGCTATGGTTCACCTGAGATCCAAAGTCTCGATTCAAACCCAATAAAATGTGGGCCCACAAGCGTTCTCCTTCATGAGATTGTTATCTTGTTAAGTCACAGAACCACCATTCTCTTATGGACTTTGACAACTTTTTTTTTGGATAGACTTTTAAAACTATTTAAAACCGAGAGTGATAATGACATTTTGATAGCTTGTATGCAAAATGAACCCACCCAATCTAACTTTTCAACATCTCAATTTGTTAAAGAACTGTTTCTAGAATTTTTTTTTGTGGTTTTTAAATTTAAAAATTAATTTTTATTTTAATTTATTATTAAAATTTATCACATTAACTATCACTCATAAGAATAATTTTTATATAAAAATAATAATAAAATAATTAATTTATAATAAATATTATCAGAGATTAATAAATGTTAAAATAATAAATAATTGATTATAAAATTTATTTGTGAATTTTTAAAAAATTTACTGTTATAGTTAAAAATTATTTAAAAATTATTTAAAATAATGAAAAGTAACTTAAATTAATATGATGTTCTGAAATTTACTATGACAACTTAAGTAAAATTTACTACTAAAATTCTCAAGTAATATATTAAACCTAGCGTGTTGACTCGAGGATGCACGAGTGCCATTTATAAAAATTACTTGACCATATTTCTTACAGGAGACAAATCCTAGAAACATCTCCTGTCACCTACTTATTGCCCTTTTTGGTGATATTCAAAAAAAAATCTTAGACTCATAATTTGAATGCCTACTTCATTACGTTTTAAAAGAGATCACAGGTCAATCTAAGAGAGCCCATAAATAAGTATTTTTTGGTTAAGTAGTTTAAGTTTATTTTAAAATGGGGCTTTTTTTCTTTCTTTTTTTTTTTATAAAAGTATAATATTTAACAAAAATAATTTTGTTTTACCATATTTTTATAATTTATAATTTTATATTTAATAAATATAATAATTTTAAATATAAAAATTTTTATAAATTTTTAAAAATAAATATAAATTTTTTTAATTTAAATATAATATGGTTAATTTTAAAAAAATTTAAAAAATTAAAGTTATTGATTATTTAAAATATTAAAAAAAATATTTTAAATGTATAAATACTATTTTAATTATTAAATTTTTTACTAAAAAATTTAAAATTATATTAATTTAATATTAAAAAATAATAAAAAGGAATGGCTCGTAGGCTAATACAGACCGACTTAAATTTTGAAATTCTAATCCATTTATAAATGAGTTGGTCCGTGACCAACTCATTTACTCAAAATCATCACAGACCAATCTAAATCATCCATTTAACAGTATTATCATCATTATCAATCAATGTGTTATCCTCTTACTAAGCTCAGAGCCAGGAGTTCTTACTAACAATTTGAATATTTGAGAAGATTTTTTTTTTTTAACTTAGATAATCTCATTCCTCTAAGAAGACTCTTTATCGAAGAGTTTTATTTTTTATTTTTATTTAATTTGAAAATTATACCTCTAAAATATTTTGTCAATAATTAATTTCTTTTTTTTTGGTGTTCTTTTATCTTTATTTTCATTAACATTCATAAAATTAGATTGGTTATTAAATTAATCAAAATATTAGTTTAAAGGTCAATAATTGAAACATAGTCAAATTACGACTGAAATGGTGATACTTAAAATAGATTAAAATATTAAAAAATATAATTAATATTATATATATATATATATATTAAAATATCTAATATATATTATTAAAATATTCAACAAATATATATTTATACTAGACACAATTTTTCTTCTAATAGATTAAAATTTTAGAGATTTTTTAAAAATATGTAATAATATTTAGTACAAATTTAAAATATAAAAGATTAAAAGAATAGTTGAAATAGTTAATTTTATTAATTCGATTAATTTTTTTATTAATTTTTAAATTTAAATTAAATTAAAAATTTAACTAATTTATTAATTTTTTTATTGAACTAATTGATTCAATTCCCTATCTCATAATTTTCATTTATTGTTTAAAAAAAAATCAATGTCATAGCCCCCTTAACCGATGATTTTTCTTATGGAAAAGTTGGTCAAGTTTAATTGGGTAATATGATTTTCTGATTTTATTTGATTAAATAAATTGATGGGCCATGGTCTAAAAACAATAAAAGGCTATTATAATATTTGGATGGGAAAGTGATTGCATTTTTTTTTTTCTGGTCAGTAGGGAAAGTGAATGTTGGCTGAGCCGTAGTGCTACACTGCGAAACCGTCACAGCATGAGCGGCGAATCGTTACGGTTGGAGGTGATTCCTCTTCAGACTCGAAGGGCAGAAAGCGATGATGATGAAGAAGGAGATCCCGATGATTCTGAGACGCCAAGGAATTCGCAGATTGTTAGCTTTTCGGCCTTCAAGCTTCCCGATGATTGGATTGTTGAGCAAAGGCCCCGTCAAACAGTCACCTCCGGCGGCCGCCGCTTTGACAAGGTGAATTATTCTCTTCTTTACCGCCAAATGCTTTATCTGTCACTTTTCTCCTCAAATGCACATTCAATTATGTGCAAATACTTTTGTTTCATGCATGTGTGCATAAAGGCACGGATCATCGTCCACCTCCACTGTAGTCTCTCTCTTTCCGCGGATGTGTTCAGAGGCAGGAGGTGTGAAACGTGCTGAATCTTTTTCAATGGTTTTAGTTTCTTGAATTGGATTTGGTACCGTGGCCATTGATTATTTCGTGTTGAACAAGTAGGGATTGAAAGGACAAGCCTTGTGCAGTGTTCAAATTAATAATTTTTAATAACAACTATGAAGCCATTTTCAATAATGGAAGTGTGAAGATATTAACAATTAACTGAAACTATGTTTACAATATGTATGACCTGCTGGTGTCCCAGAAGTGTTGTTGGGTATAAAAATTTCATGTTTTATTCTCACTTCTCTCTAGAGTATCGTTAATGTTGGTTTCTGACAGAGCTCCGTAGGGTTCAGTGCTTCGGAAAACAATGTGAATACTGGGGGTTTCTCAACACTTAACAAAACATCATAGTGAGGAAATGATGATTGGAATGTTTGGACTGACAAATTCAAAGAGGAATACTCAGATTTTCCCCCTTGACTGCCCATATATTGCCATTTATTTACACTTTGATTCAATCAAGTAATAGTCAGCAGAAGGTTAAAAAGGGAGTTGTTTTCCCCTGCCATCTTCAATTCTGCATTTTAACAGTTAAAAATTGAAATAATTAGGTTTGGTTCGTGGTTGATATTATCACTACCATCATCCTATAACTCTTTTGGGGTTTTGTTGTGACTCCACTCTGGTCAATCCTTAACCAGGACCATAATAAATGGAAATTCTGCCATTTCTGCATGTAACTGATGATTTTTTTAATTTTTTATTGTGCAGTATTACTATGAGCCAGGCACTGGAAGGATGTTTCGTTCACTGGTATCTGTTAAGAGATACCTAATGGAAGGGAAGAGGGATGTTTCTAGAACTAAGAAAGCGAAATCAAAAGATGAAAATACAGTGAGTAACTAATTTATACTATTTAGTTTGTTGGCTATGTAATTCGGTTCATTGACATACAATGCAGAAAGGGCAGGATGCCCATAAGCTGTTTCATGTTGGTTTCGAGTGCAAGTGTTTTCTAATAAATAGCAATAGCATGTAGAATTCAGCTAAAACTTTAATGTTCTTGCAAAAGATAGAAAACTGTCCAAGTACTCAACAGAACTATGTAAGAATAAAATCTAAACATTTTGATGTTTATTCACAATACTGGTAATTCCCATAACACAAGGATCACTTCTCTACTCACAGAGCTAAAATTGCTGCAGCTGCAGGCTGAAATTCAAACCGCGGGAAGTACCTCATCCTATAAATTACCTAATGGTTGGATAGTTGAGGAGAAGCCACGTAAATTTGTTGGAGTCAAAGATAGGGTACTTCTATTTTACCCAATACTTTTTATATGTACTTTTTTTAAAAAAAAAAAAATGACTGTTTTCTTCCGAGCTTTTTCATTTAAATTGATTAGTTTTCATGGTCACATCAGTTCAGATATTGATTGTGCATTCTTTTTTTGTGGGGATATTACATTATCTATCGGTTAAAGTGCAACTCCAAAGTTAAATAAGAAATAAAAGAAGCAAAAAATCATATATTTGGTTTGGCATCTGAAACGAGTAGAAAAAAATTGGCTCTTTTGGAGACAGACAGAAAATTGTGTAGACATGTTATATGAAACTTCTGTCCTTGTGTCCGTTAATCTACCTGTCTTTTGCTGTAATCTGTGCATTGTATTAATTATGATTGTATGGAATAGTTTCACTCTTATTTATCCTGTCTGACAAAGATCTTCATGTACTTTCTGATGGCATTTTAAGTGACAGTCACGGCACTTAATTTACTAGGATGCATTTTCGGATAATCTCCTGAAAATGGAATAGTCGTAAACTTGGGAGCAATATCACTCATACATTGATGTATACGGAGGCTGTTGATAGGACTTGTTTATTATAGTTCTTTCAAAAACTTGAACAATGCTACATTTTACGCAGACTTATATTGAGCCTGGGACAGGGCAGCGGTTCCGTACGTTGAGAGCTATTGAGAGATATCTAAGTGGAGACAATGCATCCCCAGCTACACCAATGGTGTTACACGCAAACATTACTCATATTGAAAATTAACAATGACAATGCATCAATATATTTCTGCATGTTTTGTGAGGTTAACTCGTGTTTCCTTTTCAGCCATTGTTGACATGTGGCCCTGAAGAGCAAAGAGCTTCTGGTGAAAACTGTTGCACCAAAGCTGTTGGTAAACGCTCTAAAGTTGTTGATGAAGATGAGATTGCTCCAAAGTCATTGAAACTTACCGATGAATCTAAGGTGAGATTCAAAACTACAGATTTTGTTATAAAAAATAACTGATTGCGCTTTGAGCATAACCAATTGGATGTCTTTTGAAGAACCCTAAGAAATCTGGTTCACCGAAGAAAATAAATTCGGAGAAGGACAGCAAGGGTTCCATGGTTAACTTATCCAGTCCACCAGCTAAAGTAAAGTGGGTTCTGCCTGGTACTGGAGGCATCTGGACCCCTTTTCTGGATAGTTCTAAAGTTCCAGAATCTATAAAGCTGAAATGGTCCGAAGCATTCGTATTATACATCCAAGATGGAGATAGTAATGACGCGGGTAGCTAAGGTTAGACTGCTGAAAAAAAAAAAATCTGAGATCATTTAATTCTCCAATATCATTTAAATCCATGCATTCCAAGGCACTGGAAATCACTTTTTTGAATCCATCCAACTTTGTAGGATTCACTTATGGGGTATCACAGTAACTTAAGCAGAGGAACCCTGAAGGGGAAAGGGAAACGGCAAGACATATTGGTGAACGCAGATCGGAATAACGTAGCTGGAAGTCGCAATGCCTCGTTGTATAATGTATATATGTGACGCAGCCTAACTGTTATTCAGATTGATGAGCTACTAGTGGGACCTAAGTTTTTAATGCTCCATCAAAATCTGAATCTTCTGATTTTGGCCTCTAGGCAAGTTTCAAAGTTGGAAAGTCAATCTTAGCTTAATATAAATTTTTTTGACTTTTCACTCTCTTACATTATATCACTCTCAAGCACTATTACTAAAGTACGATTTTTTCTCTCGGAAGGGACAAAACAAGTATGATCTTTGCATCACGTACATTGTTTTCCATCAGTATGATCAGAAGACAAAGGCATAAAATATTTTTTACTAGACATGGGGAGAATTTATTGTGCTTGGATCAAATGCTGAGCAAAGGCAGTCTTTGGTTCAAGGTTTTCAATTAGTCAGGAAGCAAATACTGAAATTACTTGCTTTAACATTTATGGGTCATTTCATAGAAATAACTGAATATTTTTCTGGGTACTTGAAATGGAGAGGTACACTTGTGGCAAATGCAAAATTGAAGGAAATTTTGACACATCTATGAGAGGGCACAAATATCTCAAACCGAGTGAGAGTCCCATCACAATATTCATAATAATGGTGTAGATTTAGGAATGCAAACGTTCACCATCCTCGCACATAAATTAGAGTCTTTGACCAAAAATAAAAAACAAAGCAAAACAACTTACAGAGTCGCAGCTTCTAAATTTCTAGCAGATATCCATCAAGACCAATAATTATTAATAATTGTACGTTCTCATGATTTTACCAATTACCAAATTTAAACCATAGTTCGGTATACTTGCTATATTAACTCAGGGATTCACTATTACCTGAACTATTTACATCTTAGGAATTAGGCAGGGAAACAGAGTATTTATTGTTAACGAGCTTCTCTTAGATGATCATATACATTCTTGAGCCACCACTGGAGAAAACATCATGGAGAAGGGCTTCCAGTCAAGTATAGAGACAGCTTATCTCTAAGTGATACTCCCTTTATGTCATCAGCTCCACAGATTAGCTGATTGTATCCTGAGTCATGGTTGTGAGACAAAGGTAGCTCATCCTGCAATTCATCTTCCATGTCAATAACAATGTTGTGAAGCAAGCAGCAGACGAGAATAATTCGCGGCAATCGATGTTTGTCGGGTCTCCACATTACTCCTTGAATGATTCTCCACATCTCCTTCACCCTCGTCAGAGCCCTTTGTGCCACCATCCACGTGGCGAAATGGCGCCGGTTAAACTCTGCCTTCGGCTCCGGGAGTTGTTGTTTCCCTTCGTAGGGGATGACAAGGTAAGGCAAGAGAGGATAGCCCAAATCCCCAACTATGTATTCCCCTACTTCTGATCCTTCATGGAGCTGCAATTTCTTGCCATTCAACCTCTCTCCATTATCACAAAGTTTGCAGAAATCTGAGCTCTCAAAAACTGACCAGTCCTTCATTTTACCAGGCCAACCAGTGACTATGTCCCTGAATCTCATGTCAGGATCCACTATTGCCTGCAATACCATGCTGTGCTTTTTCTCGTGATCAAGCCACACGTTACTTGAAGGTTCTGATAGAGGTAAACACATTATGATGTGAGTAGCATCAATCACACCACAGCAATTGGGAAGGCCTTGTGCTTTCTCAAATTTGGATTTGATTGCTGTCATTTCTGCTTCTGTGGAGGGCCATCGCAGGTGCTGGAGTGCCCTTTCTTCCATTGATTCCACGAATCGCCAAGTAACTTGTGAAACGGTTGAGTGGTTCAGCCGGAATGAATCGCCGATTGTAACTAGTGACTCACCAGATCCGAGTCTTCTCAGTGCCACGGCTACCTGATCATATAAAGACATTGACTTGCCATTTGTAAACACAAAATGTGCAGATTTTGCCATCATATCGTCCTTCACAAGTGAACATATGTAACCAAAGGTCTTTTTGGAGATCCTAAAAACAGATTCAAAGTCATCCAAACCCTTTGATGGGGATTGTTGAAGACCTGCTAGGCAATACAAGTTCACGATTGAAATCATCTTTCAAATATTTTCGATAATGCAGATTTAACTTAAAAAATTGTTTTGAATGATCATGAGCAGGATTGAAATAACAAAGCAAAGCAAATGTTCTTCAATTCTCAACCAAAAAAAAAAAAAAAGGATCTAATTTTAAGTGAAAATAGTTCCCAAGCCTTAAATATCCAATTCTTATTTCGTATCACGAGGGAAGAGGCCAGAAAAATGCTGCAGGGGCCTTAAGTTTACAGAAAATAAAATGTACTAAAATGATGAGAAGGATGTAGTTTCAAGCTTGCTTAGTCAGGCAATATATTATTTAGTCATAATTTATCTCTGTACATGGAATGAAACAGATGCATGCATATGAATACAAATTCCTCATATTGAAGGAGACTGGTTCAAGTTACAAGAACAATAGAATTTTCCAGCAAGAAATGCCAAAACTTAAATCACAAACGAATAAGCAAAAATGATTTGTGGCAACAGATTTATACATGAATTAGCAGAAAATACAGGTAAAAAAGAACAATAACAGCAGCTAAAGTATTACTAACTGTTAAGACAATATTGAGCCTAGGATCCTCCTAAGCACTTTAATAATGATATTAGAATTATAAAATCATAACTATGAATAGATGGCTATGAAAGACTTGTTTCCATGTAATGTTACTAGCAATAATTTGGAGACAGAATTTGTGTCACCAAAGTCAGTCACCTAATATATTGTAAAATTTCAAGTGAAGCACCCATCTCGGTTCTGCTTCTTGAAACAACCTGAACTCTGTGGAAGCCTTCTGTAAACCGAAGATCACAAAGTTGAAGAAACCAAAATACATGAGATTCCTCTTATTATTAATACACACACACACACACACACACACACACACACACACACACACACACTAAGAGTCGAGAGAATGTGGCTGGTTTTTCCTTCAATCCTCATCTTAAATTTAAGGGAAAAGAAGGGGTAGCTAGTGGCATTGATTCTTTAAACTAGGGTAAATCAAAAGTTGGTCCTAAATGATTATCTTCTTGCTGAGGTTTGTATGCTGAGTAGTATGTAGCAACAGTGTGATGAATATCCTTCCTCATTTTAATTTGTACTATGAAACTTGAGGTGGGATCATATCTAAAATATTCAATAATTTATACCAGGATACTTTCTCCAAAGCTTTATCAGGTTAAAGAAAGAGTGCATATCGTGAAATTCTAAGATGAAAGAACTGAAATACATTCCCTAAAGATCAACTCAATGCAAAGGAATAATGAACATAATAGAAATACCTATGTGAAAATAACGTGTGTGACATATGCTTATTAATCGGCTACACACTCAAGCAACTCAGAATCTGAAGCCTGATATTAGACCTCACATGAATCAGAAAGCACAGTATCATACATATAGGTTTCATCAAAAAGCTATTTTATAACGTGATTAAACATTCCTTAGTAAGTAGGAGAACACGATCACTTTAAAGTCAAATTAGGGATCCTTAGATTGAGGATGATAATGCACTAGCGTAACACAGCATTGAATTCCAATGACAAACTAAGCTGAAACAGGAATTATGTAAAATAGATATGGAAACCAACTCATCCGTTGTACCAGGATTCATCGATAAAAACAGTATAAAACATAAAAATAAGAGCAAATATGAAGCTAAGTACAGTGAAACTGCTAGAAGTCAAAAGAAATCTACCATTAATCCTCTTCGAGAACTCAGAAGCAGAAGCAGAACCATTTTCATCATGCTTCTTCTCCACCTTTTTTCTCTTTTTCAATCCTCTCACAGGACCCATCAGCCACGAAAAGTGAATCAAATCGGTACTCGAGCAATACCTGCTTCAAGAAACAAGGATTCAAGGGGGAAAACTAAGAAATCATAGAGCAAAAAGGAGCACTAAATATTACAGAATAACACTTACTATAAAACTAGGAGAATGATGATTAGTGGGTGAATGGGTGAGCGTAGAAGGCGTTGTTTAAAAGCATGCAAGAGCAAGAAGGAAGACGATAGCTTTGGTGAGAAAAGACGAAAGAAAGAAGGAAAGGGTGAGGGGCAAGAGAACGAAAATCAAGACAACACATAGGCATAGGCATACATGTGGGTTGGTTTTGGTTTAAGGCAATGTGCGAAGAGCAGTGAGGAACATTCACATCGGCACTATGGAAGAGCATCACTATCTTCAGTCTATATACAAAGATTTGAGAGAGGGAGAGAGAGATGCGTAGCAATAGAGGTTTGCTTTTTTTCCTTAAAAAAAAATTTTCTTTTGAAGAATGGGAATTTTTTTTGGTTCGGATTGTCTAAAGATGGCTAATTAACGTTACTCTGATGTAAAATCAAAATCGTCCGATCTTAGTTATCCAACGAACACGATTTATTAGCACAAGTCATGCTTCTTTTGTGCCTTTGGCTACATTTTTTGATTTTATGGTTGCTGGCTTAAATTCTTTTAAGCCCCATACATTAGAAACATTAATTTAAGTTAGTCCCAACCATTTTCAAAATTTTATATTTTCCCAGTTTTTGAAATTATTTTTTATTTTGGTCCCCAAAAGACTTTGAAATTTTCAAATGGCCCAATTCAATATTTGATTGCTACTTTAACCCCGAACCATTTTGAAAATCCTAAAATGGTCCCCTCAGAAATAAGCCCCAAAATTTTTAAGTTTTCAAATTAGTCCCTTTTTAGAAAATTTCATCCAAACTTTTAGGGTTTAAAACTACTCTCTTTTCAAGGTTGGCCCCAAAAATCTTGGGAATTCCAAATTGGTCTTTTTTCAAAACAAACTAATTTGAACGTCCTAAAGGTTTAGATAAATTTTGAAAAAGGATTTCAAAAACTGGGAAAATGTGAAATTTTGAAAATGGTTGGGACTAGTTTAAAATATTGTTTCTAAAGTATGGGATCTTAAAAGAATTTAAGCCGAACATTCATAAAGATAAAAAAAAAAGAAACAAATCAGAAGCCGAAGACTCAAATGAGGTGTGACTTTTGCGAGAAAATCGTATGTAGACGGCCATGATCGGATGATTGTGGCTTTACGTTAAACTGACGTTAGTGGGCTAACGTTAGAGAATCCAGACTTGTTATTTTTTCTGGGTCACAATGTAATATATAGAACACTAATAATACTGAACCAAAATAATATCAATATGTATATACATATATATATATAAGGGCCGAGCTTCATCGAAAATTCCAAATGGCAAATCTACGGGTCACTTTTTTATTTCTTTGAATGATTCCGAAAAATTTAATAAAGCAGGGGGTACGATTTTTTTTTTGTTATAATAATAGCCAATAAAGCAAAATCAGATTATATTAAGAAAAAAATAAATGACTATATTGGTCAAATATAACAAAGTTCTCTAAAAACTAAAATTGAAAAACGAAAAAGAAGATAATCATTCAAAATAACTTTGAAATTTATTAAGAGATTTAAAGAAAAAATATATAATGAATAATCAACCAAAGAAGATAAACTAACATATATCGTTAGAGCTTTTAGAGTCATTTTATCTATTTATCCTCATATTATATCGATAGGTATTTGCATATGTTGACTAATATTGAGTTTCGATTTCTTCAAAAATGTAAACAAATCCAAAGTTCTCTTAAAAAAATTAAGTCTCAAACAACATCAACCCAAAATACATCAAATTAAACAAAAAACTTACAAAGAGACCAAATCTAAACACAGATCTAAAAACAAAAATACTGAAAACAAAAAAATTTACAAGGAAATTAGATCTGAAAATATCTAAAAACAAAAACGAAAAGACGATAACTTCAACAACAAGAAGACAAAATCTCTTATAGAGGGGAGACTAAACTACCATAGACAGGAGACAAATAGGAGAACCGTAAAGGAGAATAAGAGGGGGTGGACGCTGCACTCGGGCAACTCCTATCGTAGCCACACTGAAGAAGAAGCACGAGAAGATGAGAGAAGAAAACCACCTTAGAGCACTTTCTCCACTTTCTCTATGTTGATTCTAAATTCCTCGATACGAATTTCATTTTAGCTGGCAAGAATTTGAGCAATTTTACAAAAGTAAAAGCATTTTTTTTGTCCTTAATATTTATTTTAAATTTTAATTTCATCCCTATTCTTTTTTTGTATTGATTCCGTCCCACATATTTTTTTTATTTTGTCTTTAAAATTAACGTCGTTAACATAATTGATAAAGAATTTTCACATAAACTTTTTCATGTGACTTGTCCACTATTAACGTGTCATAATAATTGATTTTAGTTTTAATTTTGTCATAAATATTTGATTAATCTTCAATTTTGCCTTAAATGATTTTTTTATTTTTTTAATTAGTCTCAAATTAATAGTTAAATATTTCATGTGTCACATGAAATAATTTATATGTCATTTGAAAAACTCACCATCTCACTTAAACGAGTTTATATTAGTATTTTTTGTCAACTTTATTAACAATTTTAATCTTATAGATAAAATTAAAATAAAAAATAAACATACAAGATAAAACTAGTAAAAAAAAAGCTAGTAACCAAATTGAAATTCAAATGTTAGGGTACTTTGGCCTTTTATGAATTAGTGAAGTGTAACTTTAAAAGAGAAAGGCTGACTCATAAAAAAGGCATGAGATTCTTATTGGGAGTAAATTACATTAATTTTTCTGATAATTAATTAAATTAAACTTGATTTTATTTTTTTAATCAAATAAATGAACTCTTCATACCAAATGAAACTCTAATTACATTATTAGTGTTATGATAAAGATAGTTTAATTAATAATAAATTCAAACATAAGATAATGATTGTATTTTTAATATGACAATAAAAATTGTTAAAAAATAATTTTTGAAATTAACAAATATTGCATAAAAATTTAATTTAGTGAACAAAAATAAATAAATTTGAAAGAAAGCAAAACATAATTTTTAAAACAAACATTGTCAAAATAAGTAAAATTTGCTCTAAATTTTTTCTACGTACATTTCCAACGATATGTATGATATATTTTACTAAATGATATCATTTCAATGATGAAATCTTGAAAATTATGACTTGCTTCGCTGTTTAGCCTAGCCTATCATATAATTAAATTTGGTTAAATTATGTTCTTTGTACTTATAGTTTCACTCAATTTTTAATTAGGTTCTTGTAGTTTAAAAATTTGTAATTAAATTTTTATAGTTTTACAATTTTTAATTTAATCCCTATTATTAAAAATTTTGTCAACATTTTGTTAAATCATAGTGACATGACCAATTATCTCTTTTTTATTTTTGTTGATATAAATTATATATTTAGAATGTTAATATATATATAATTAGTCACATTAAAAAAATTTAATTAAATATGAACAAAAGTTCAAAAATAGGGATTAAATTAAAATTTTATGAAATAGTAAGGATTTAATTACAAATTTTTAAACTATAGGGATCAAAGTAAAAATAAAGTAAAATTATAAGGACCATAAGAATAATTTAACCATGAAAATATTAGCTAGTTCCCTCTCTGAAAATTAGGACGAAAACGATTTGAAGCTTTATGAGATAGTTGAGCGTGAGGCCATCTTTTTGGGGACACATAAAAGTTGAAAAAACCTCAAAAAGATAAAGGAAGAAAAAAAGTGAAAAAGAATAGTGTTAAGCAAATGATCCCATCTGACTCCCTGAAAGAAAAATATTTAGATGACTATATTATACATTTTAAGTAGAAGTATTGTTTCCGGTTTTAAACTTTGATTTAAATTTTAATGAGAAACACATGGTAGCATCAATTTATTTAATTAAATATATTTTATGTCAAATATTCATTTGAAATGAGAAAGTAAATAATAGAAGGTAATTTTATTATTTTAAAAAAATATTTAACGTAAAACAGGCTAATGAGTTGACACTATAGCGTATAAAAGAAACAGTCACATTAACGTCTGCTGTTAACAATTCAAATGATACTAGATTGAAGAATAAAATTAAAACTAATTAAAAAATATAAAATAAAATTAACACAAAATAATATATTGGGATGGAATTGAAACTTTGGTTAAAATTTAGGAATAATATTATTATTTTTTCACACATTTATTGAGTATTTGAGAATATTTACGAAGTGAGTATGATATCCGAGACTCAGTAAACATTATATAGCATTTTCTGGGCACAATTAGAACCACTGATAAAGTTGCACGAGGCGTATTTTGCTTTGAGTAAATGATTGGTATAGTTTCTAAAAAATTATAATTATTTTAATTGGATTAATAAAAGATAAAGTGTTTTAATTTAATCATTAAAAAATTATATTTACTTTAACATTGTTCATCAATTTGTAAAATAATTATTGACATTAAAAAATTTTTAAATTTGATAATAATAAATTTTGTAACGAAACATCGGGAGAGACAAAATACTACACTACTGTGATAAAATAAGCCAATTTGACACAAGGCCCAGAAAAGCCCAAAATACGACTCTCTTGTATGACATTGGGCCTTTGGGCCGGAAATGATGCCCTCATATCAGGCATCCGAATTGTTGCAACTTCCATGCAATTCAATTTTTCAGCTTGGTTAGGTCTTTTAAATAGATGCACGATTTGTCCAAAAATAAAAAATAAAAAATAGATACATGATCATTTAGACCAGACAAAATAAGTTTGGTTCAATAGACCAGTCCACTCAATCTTACAAATGAAATGCAGTGAGTCAATAATTTAATAATTTATTTTAAAAGAAGATAGATTTTTAGCCTAATTCATCAAAACTCTTGAGACTTAGGTAGGTTGAGGTGAGCTGAAATATGTAATTTATATATATATATATATATATATATTTATATTTTAAACTTTAGTATATTTATTTAGAAGTTTAGTTTTATTTTTTAAAATTTTATAGTTCTAATTCCTAATTTTTATCATTCAAAATAATAAAAAATACATTTTAAAAAAGAAAAAATGACTTATTTTAAAATTTAATATTTTTTTTGAATTTTAATTTAATTTTTAAAATTGATTGTTCTAATATTTAGTTTTGATCATAAAAATAATTAAAATTAAATTTTCTAAACAAAATTAATAAACTATAAAATCAACCTATGTCTTATGATGGGTTAGGATAAACTAAAATTTTTTAACTATAAATTATATAAAGTTAAATTTAACTCAACTCATATTCATTATTAATCTTATAAAATTTAAATTGAGATGGTTGGCCTATTTGACAACCCTAACTAGATAGATGTGTGTGTGTGTGTATATATATATATATATATTTATATGTATGCGCGTACTTAATTTTTTTTTTGTCAATAGTTTACTTATTAATTTTTAACAAATTATATCAAATTTGGATCATTTTGAGATTCTTTAATTGCCAAAAATGCATCATGCAATTGAGGAAAGGGTAGAACAATTTAAAATTTGACGCAACCTCAAAAGCTGAGAGGAAGACATAAAGATGTGTGAAATTATAATTACGAAGGTGATGATATCGATGATAATGAGAGTCAAACTCCAATCAATTGAATGCATTTTTTTTTTGAGAATATATGTATGAAATTTAAATTCACTAGAGGACTATAAAATACTTCAATATAAGCAATCTTTAATTCTTTATCTAGGTAGTTGACTGGAAAATCACATTCTTGGTTCCTAATTTCCCATGTTGATGTCTATATTTCACATTGCTCGAAAGACACCCAAAAAAAAAAAGTAAATTAAATTTTTATCTCTTCTTTTTTCTTCAAGACTTTTTTAAGATATATATTTTCCTTTTCAATAATTATAAAGTATATTACATTTTAGTTAATTTTATTTGTTTATCTAGAAAAGTTAATTACAATATTTTTTTTGACCTCCATATAATGTCACCATTTTTTTTACATTTATATGTATTTTAATACACTTTTTTTTAATGTTAACTTAAAATAGATATCAATAATATTTTATTTTCTCATAAGAAAACCCAATATGTGCTTTGGTTAATGAACCATACTTCAATTAAAATAAAAAATTTAAACTATCAAACACTAAAAAATGGATTGTAATAAACTTCTCTAGTTACTATATATAATTAAATTAAGACAAAAAATTTTTTATGCCTCTAATGTTTATATTAAATTTTAATTTTATCCCTAACTTTTTTTTGAGTGATTTTTATTCTATACGTTTCATTTTTATTTAAAATATATAATTAATGTCTATATTATAGATATTAAAATATTAAAATGAATAATAAATAATATTAAAATATTAAAGACATGTTAAGAAATACATCCTTAACTTTTTTTTTAAATTTTTATTTAATATTTATATGTATTTTTAAGAAAATTTCAAAAATCTAAACTATTAGAAGAAAATTTGGTATAAATAAATATATATATATATATATCTATAATATGTCTTAAATATTTTAATACCTGTAACATAAACGTTAATTATATATTTTAAATACTATTGGTTTGACTGTTATTCTACCACAATTCGACTACGATCTAACTATTAATTTATTGAACCAATATCTTGACTAATTTAATGACTAGTCTAAATCTTTAAACTTCGATTACAATATAACAATATCATAATAACAAAGATGAGTGCATATTTTAAAGGTGTAATTTAGAGTGCGTTTGAAAGAGTTTATTTTGAGTTTATTTAAGCTTATCTAATAACATAAGTACTTATATACGTATTTGAAAAAGTTTATAAAAATAACTTATAGTATGTGCATAAACTGTTTTTAACTTATTTTCATACACAAACATAGGGCCGGTTTGAAAAAACTTATTTAGTTTATTTTATGGCATAAGTGCTTATGTACGTGTTTAACAGAACTTATAAAAATAGCTTATGACATGTCAATAAATTATTTTTAGCTTATTTTCATAAGTTTTCATAAAACTCTTTAGAATAACTTTTGAAAATAAGGTGAAAACAATTTATGTGAAATTTATCTTTATAAACTGTTTAATTATAAAAATAATTTATATATAAGCTCTTATATGATAATCTATAAATACTTAAATAAACTATTTATTTAAATAGGGCCATAATAACTTATAGAAATAAATTATGTAAAATTTGTACTCATAAATTATTTAATTATAAAAATAACTTATCTATAAGTATTTATTGTATAACTGTTCAATTAAATTATTTATCTAAACACACTTTTATTCCAAAAAAAAAAAATTTAGTCACATGCGGCCTTGAAATGGATGAAGCCAAAGTGGACGATGATGAAGATAATATCCAGGATGCACAAATCAAATCTCATTTCCCATTGTTTCAAAGTCAAAAAGCATTTTTAAGTTTTAACAGTCAAAGGGGCTATAAGTTAAAGCTTGGAGCAATCACCGACACAAAAACGCGATAAAAATCCAAAGCACCAGTCAGCACAAATAAGTACAGATTTTTGGCCAAAAGTTCCATAATAACACAATGGTCCCCAAACTCACTCCAAACAAACTAGCTTACCACTTTCATCACTCACACTCACAAGCTAGCCTTGCCTCAATTTGGTCTCTAATTTAGGTGCACATTGCATTGTATGCTCTGCTTTTCACTTTTCACCTTCCGAAGGGGTTGTTCTGTTTCTCAACTCAACTCAACTATGCTATCTTATCTATCATTATCATCACCAATAGAAGCTTCTGTTGTTTCATGATCCGACGGTTCAGATTTATTGTTGTTGTTGTACCTCAATTCTTTTGCTTCCCTGTTGGCTTTGGCTTACATTGGCTTCTTTCTTTGTTGTTGAGAGCGTCTTGGACTTCCTTGGCATGCACTTTGCCCGCACTGCGTCTCCATTCTCTATTTGCAATTGGGACCCACTGCATCACATTTTACACCAGTACAATATTTCAATCATTCAATTGTAGCAAATGTAATATTTTAAAATTAAATCAATAATTCACTAAAAGAATGAATAAATTACTAATTTGATCTTTATAAATTTATAGCTGTTTTAATTTAATTTTAAAAAAATTATATTTATCTCAATTTAGTTTATCAATTTGTTAAATTGAAACATACTTAATCTTTTAAATACTTAATTTAAATAATTATAGTATTTCAAATGCTAAATTAATAATTTACTAAAACAATTGTGCAGGTCAATTTATTTTCCCTAAATATTCATATGTGATATTTTGATATTCCTGTTTATAATTAATTTTGTCTGTCAATGTACCTAACAGCTTTTCTTTATGTCATTCTCATGATTAAAATATAAGACCATGCCAATATCCTATTCCTATCTCCATTTAATGTATTGATTTCCTTCTGTTTTTTAAGCTTCCCATGAATTCGTACTCTCAGACAAATAGGTGGCAGTGACAGTCAAGAATTTATGAAATCAAATTATCAACCATAAGGATGTGATAAATCTGGACGGACCCACATGCAGCATCTGACAAAAGATTAAAATAGGGTGAAAAAACAAACAGATATGTAGCAATAATTGCACCGTTGAGTGAATTGGAAAGTCTAAATTCAAAAAACGAAATTGGATGCAGATCGAACAAGAGAGTGAGCTATAAACATTACTTTTGTTACGCTACAAAACGAATGGTGGCTAGCTGGCCCTTGGAAAAAATCGTACGAATCTAGCACCCTAAAATGCAGAGCAGGGCATCAAGTTTAGCAGAGAGAATCAAAATTTTCTGAGCTAGAATCCTCACAGGGTCTAAGGCTTGCAAGTAAAGACATAAAACCTCAACTTTTGCTTTTCAAATCGGTCACTATTAGGGATCTCTTCTCATTTGGCAAAGTCTGTTCAATTATGAGCCATTTTGTCTTGCTTTTGAATAGCTGAATGGGGACTACATGAACAAGCACAATGGACAAGGACAACATCCGTAGACACAGATCCTTGCCTTGCAACAATGAGATTGCTCTTAAGTCTTAATTAGAAATTTAGAACCATCTCTCTCTCTCTCTCTCTCTCTCGTTCCTTTGCTAAGAATGTCTTAGGAATACTGACATGACATTCGTTTATGTCTAAGTAAAAAGATTACACTGAAGAGGTGTCACAAGTTTTTATAATAATGCTGATTTCACATGAAAATGGTATATTTCTTTAGCATTTTACTTGGTTATATTTTATTGATGTCTTCAATCTCAATAAGGTTATGCCTATGAGGCTATTACATACCATAACCACGTTTTTTGCTTTTTGTTCTTTGTTTTTTATCAGAACCTATGGAACTGAAAGTGTGTGAATGTCAAAGTCCACAGTCTCCGATGTCACTAATTACTAGGCACACCTAAGATGAACAAACTTGAAAAAATCTCAAGAATTATTGTAGCAAAAACAGAAAGGCTCACGAATTAAATAACTAGTCAAGGCTAAAATAAAAAAAAAAATAACAGATAAACAAAGTCTAAGATCCATACCTATCTGCATTGTAAGAAGATGACCTCTTCAACGCTGGAAAATCCACTTTCTTGGTCTCGATCAAGCTCCCGCTAAAATACTCCTTATCTTCCAGTCTTACCCCGCCCAAATCTGGAATTTCCATCGATGTCCCCGCCTCCTTCACTGCATGATTCCCTGCTCCGCGGGGCAGCCTCGACTTGTAGTGGCCGATCAATGAGAATCGTTGATCCTTAATAGTAGTGGGCCCACAATCCTTAAAAGACACTGCACCGCACGATAACAACTGAATGAGAACCGACGACGCTCTCATTCTCCCACTTGGGTAATTATCAGCTGTCAGATTTGAACAATCTTCTTTATTGCTTCTCGCAGAGCACAGTGCTAGCCGTCCATCAGCATTCATGAGCGTCTCAAGTGTCTCGGGGCTCGAATCGGACGGTGGAGGTGAAATTTCTTCCCTGCTCAGCTCCGTACTTTGATTATGACAAATCATCTGCACTTGCGGCATTCTTTCTCCCTCCATTTCTTGGAGGGCCTTCTCTTCTCTGATCGCCCTCCTCCGCCGTCGCTTATCGTCCGTCTGAGTCGAGGCATCGGCGGCGACCTTTCCGGCAGAATCGCCAGACGATTCGGATTTGTACACTCTGTACTCGTGGAGGTCTATGGAGCTCCACGACTGGTTGCGCCTCCTTGTGATAACCGGAAAATCAGCATTGTCGTCAGCCTTGCGAATTTCCTCAGGCGGCCGGAGAGACCGAGACGATGCCGTTTCGAAAGGCCTTTGAACGGAAGAAGAGTGATCGAGAATCTCCGATCCTTTCAGAATGTACTCTTGACCCTGCGTCGGATAAATGAAATCGTTCTCCGACAAGTCGTGCCAAACGAAGCCGTTTTTGTAACTCCTGCATTTCAACGAAAGAAAAAAAAAAAGTAAACTAAGCGAATTTGAATTTGAATTTGAGCGCTGCGATGAGTCGAAGAACAGAAAGGGTACCGTTTGGCAGACCAGGAGTACATGCTGGCCATGCCTTTCCCTCGGAGGAGGTTCAAGCGGTTGATAACGTCTGAAAGAAAGAGAAATTCGTGGTCACTACTGTGCTGTCTTCGGTGACAAATTTTCAATGTCTGAAAACAGAGTAAAACGAAAGAAAGGGAAATTAAGCGCGAGGAGAACTATGAATACCTCGGAGGTAGAGTCCTTGAGGAGAGGAGAGGGGGACCTCCATGAAATGAGGGTGTTCGAGCTGGCCATTCCGGGAGAGGTAGTAAACGACGGAGACTTTCCTCTCCGTTTTGAGCTTAGGAGGTTCAGTCCAGACTTTGGTCCTCTCAGGGCTGGTGTCCCTGTCCTTCCATCTCTTCGGGATTTGGAGCTCTGATTTTCTTCCTCTGGAAGTGGCCTCCATTTCTATCTAGAATCTGATGGAGAAGAGTGAAAACGAAAGAGAAGGAAAGCGATGGAGCAAGGCGGGAAAACAGAGAGAGAAGGGGTGGATAAGGGTTGAAGGGTATTTGAAGAGTGAAGAACGAGACGAGGAAGAGAGAGAGGTGTGAAATGAAGGAAGGGATTCAAAATGGGGATGCGGCAGACAACAGCAAGAAAACAAAAACTGGCTGTTTGGGGTTCAGCAGAAGCAGCGTTGAGAGAAGGTGTGGCAGAAGTATTTGATAGTTTAATAAATTGAGAGATGGAGAATACTGAATACCTAATGGGGACGCAGAACGCTGCAGAAGGCCAAGGGCTTTTGTCCGCAGTTATACTTTTTCCCTCATTTTGCTCTCTAGAACTTTGGAAAACCAACTAATTACACCCAAATATTTTTATTTTATACTATTCAAAATTCCCCCCTTCTTTTTAGTTGATTTCCTTTCTGTTGACTGTGACACTGTTGACAATGACAAATGACAATGTGGGGAAAAATTGTAGATTAACTTTTAGAAAGGTTAAACTTTTTTTTAATCATTTTTTAAAGTTTATACTTACAGCGTTGAGTCACTGATTTGATTTAATATAATTTAGAAGAAACAAATTTAAAAGTCTAAAGGGTGAACAGAGGTGAGAGCTGATATGAGTTATGTATGGAGTGACTATACAAATATTTTGTCAAAAAAAAAAAAATTTTTTTTTATCTATAAACGTAAATCATGTCAATTAAATTACGTTAAATGTATGTGTTTTTTTTTAATGTTTATATATTATGTTTTCACGCTAATTCCGTCACATACAGCAATGAAAAAAAATTTAACACATATTTTAAGAAAATTTAATAATAAATAAGTTAACTTTTTGAAAAATCTAGCTAACTGTCTCTCATGCTTTGAAAGGCCATTGCAGTGTAGAAATTTTTGCTGAACTCTTTTGTGTTTTAATGTTGTGATTGACAGTTGTTTAGATCCTTTTCTGTTTTCCCAGTTAAGACGTTCTAGACTCTATTCACGCTAGTTAAAATATAACGCTGCATATTATGTATTTCTTATCATTAAAAAAATTGCACAGCACCTCCTCCCCCTTCCCAAAAACAACAAAAATGAACTTTAGAACCTTTACAATTTGTTGTTATAAACTTTTAAAATCACAAAAGACTTTTTTTAAGTTTTAAATATTTGCAAGATACATTTTTTATTGAGTTGACTATTAAATTGATTATTAGACAATGATTCAATCATTTTTTTTATACTCAGTCAAATTTAAAACATAATAATTTTGATTCAATTTTCATTATTTTTTACGTGTAATTTTTATTTTTTCTTGATTTATTAATTTGTTAAATTTTTTATGTTGATAAGACAAATATACTCCTACCAAATCAATGTCAATATGATACATTTATGCTGGATAAGCATACAAAAAAGTTGACTAAACGATTGACTAATAGTTAATTTGATATTGAACTTAACGTATGGGTCTTTTGTAGTATCTGAAAATTAAAATGGGTATTTTGCTAGATTTAAAAGTTTATGAGAGTAAATTGTAAAGATCTCAAAGTTTGTAAGAGTTATGTGTAATTTGTCTTTTTTTTTATCATTATAAATACATTTAAAAGAACTTATTTTAAATTTATCTAACTTATCTTATAGTATAAATATTTATATATAAATTTAAAAAAGTTTATAAAAATAATTTATATAAAATTTATCCCTTATAATTTTTTTAATTATAAAAATAATATATATATATAAATAATAATATAATAAATATTTATTTTATAAACACTTGTTTAAACAAATACCTATCTAACCAACTAAAATTGAATGTTTACCTTCGTCATAACATTAGAAATGCCAAAGAAGGGGTTGGTAGAAAATAGCACATAATAATGAACCACTTTCTCCAGAAATTTCAAATTTGAAATCATGATAAGCTGGGTTGACTGCTGAGACTTCTACCATCTACACCTAACTTTGACTACTCTTGTTGCGTTCATTGCTTTATGAGTTGTGACAGCTTCAAACTCTGAATAACAAAACCTCCAGTAACTGAAATTAACCACGTGGACCCCCACGCCACGTGGCTACTTTTCCTTACATCCCCTTAATGTCAATACATACTTACTAGCTACTATCGACAATCACAATCAAAATGGTGACTATCGAAAAATTATGTTTATAAGTTATTTTAGAAATTACATTGACTTAATTTTTTAAAAATTCTATTGTTTGTTTCAACCTATTCATTTTTTATTATTAAAATATTGACTTCATCATTATTAAATTTTGAATCTGTCATTGTCAAAACGGAATTTTAGTATACAAAAAAGACAAATTAAGAAAAATAAAATATTTTCATAAATAATTTGAATACCAATGTAGAGAGACTCTTGTCTTGGCACTGGATCCATCTACTTATTTAATAATTTTAATTTTTGAATAATTATTAATCTAGATAGTAGAAAAATACAATATTTTCTACCATCAAAGTAATTTTTTATAATAAAAAATTTGATATTTAATTATGATAAATTTAGTAATTTAACAACAAAAATAACTAAATTAAAATAAATATAATTTTTTAAAAAAATTAAAGAGAAAAATGCACATAACCCTCCTCAAATTTAAAATATTACAGTTAACTTCTTTAAACTTTCATTTTAGCACAATCAACTCCTTATGTTAATAACAGTGTTAAATTTCCTTTCATGTCAGTAGATTTTGACCCATTAAATCTTACTTGGCTTACAAATCAACATCATATTATATGTCATATATTTACATCTCCCAATTTGCAATCCCTAATCCCCTTTTTGGTATCAGCAAAGACGCATGAGGGTATTGTCCAAAAGATGGAAAATTCATTGGGTCTGGCATTGGATATGAGCTACCATTGCAAGACTTTTTGTGTGCTTTGTGTGTTTTTGAAAACCAGAATGCTCCACCCCTTTGTTTTATATTTAAGATAATCTCAATAATCAATACATGAAAATCACAACGCTCGACTATCTCTTTCCTTTCCAACACTAATTCTAAGCTTTTTATTAATGCTTTAGTGCTTAGTATTGTCAAAACGAATTTTGACCAATATGCTGGCCCTTTTTAAAAAAAAGCTTTAAATTTATTTACATAATTATATTATGTTATTAAGTATATATATAAATAAACTCATTATATTTTTTTTATATTTGATAACATTATATTTAATAAATTTAATAAATTTAGATATGAAAGCTTTTATAAATGCTTAAATTTAAATATAATAAGTTAATTTAAAAATAAAATATAAAAAATTAAAGTTTTTAATTATTTAAAAATATTAAAGAAGTAATATTTGATATGTATAAATTGTATT
Source organism: Biancaea sappan (assembly GCA_037074585.1). Lineage (NCBI taxonomy): Eukaryota > Viridiplantae > Streptophyta > Magnoliopsida > Fabales > Fabaceae > Biancaea > Biancaea sappan. The sequence goes on along the minus strand of CM073491.1, from coordinate 91,916,506 downwards.
TTGATATAAAATTATTAAATTTTTTACTAAAATAATTTTAATATTATATTATTTTAATTAAAAAATAAAATAAAAAAAGCTTGGCCCGTGTACTAGCGTGGATGGGACTGAATATTAGATTATAAGTTAGTTCAACCCGACCAATTTTGATAATTTTTTTAAAAAAATTCACCTACAAATTAGGACAAACAATAATTAATATTAGATTTCAAGCTAGTTTGATCTGATTCACTTTGATAATGCTAGTAGTGCTAGGCCTAACAAAATCACAATGCTTCCATTATTTTAGCACTGTAAATGGAATGACTTCGTTGACAGAAAAAAGAGGGATTAGAAATTACAAATTGAGAAAGAGAAATGTAAGACATGTAACTAAAATTTGATGTGTCAAAATCTATTGATTTGAAAGGGGATTTAACACTGTTATTAACAGAAAAAGTTAATTACATTAAAATGAAAGTTCAAAGGGGTAATTACAATATTTTAAAATTGAGAAAATTTATTGTACATAACTAAACGTTAAAAGGGAATACGTGCTTTTTGTCCAAAATTAAATAGAGACATGTAGACCAAATAAATAATCTCTTAATATTTTTATAGATCCAGCTGCTGAATGCCTACTATGATGGACGGTGGTTATTGTGCGGAAGTTAAGATCAAGTGGCGAGAATGGAGGGATGGTGTTGTGGCCCACTCATTGACAAGCATCACAGAACAGAACAAAAGGTGTGGTCGACTTCCGACGAGGAACGGAGTGTGAGATTTAAAGTGATACTATAAATTAGAAATATTAAATAAAAAGCGAGAAATGGTCGGTTGGTCCAAGATAACGGCACAGAGGGTCATGCCATGAGCAGCGACATGGAAGCGCACGTGGAAAAGCACATGCGTTGGTCACCACTCACCACTCTCAAAGCCCACAGGGCACTGGGCCCAACAAACATTGATTCGAGTTCCTAGTTCTTCATACCAACAAGAGCTCGTGTACGCTTTTATCTCATGTACCCACATGTTTCACTACGTTGAAACTGCATCGTTTTCTCACATTTATCCATTTAACTGTACAAAATGATTAAAGAATTTAATAAAACTTGCGGACTTTTCAAGCACGGGCAGAAAAACACAATTGACATCCAATCCTAGACTAAGTCAAACATGACCTGCTTTCTAATCTTTAAAGTCGAAACCATGTTGAAATTATGTCACATAAACAAATGAAAAAAAGCAGCATTTTGAAACAGAAAGCAGAAGGTTATTATATATCAAATCTTCAAATCCAATAAATGTCCTGTTCAATCAGTAAATCTGTTAACACCTCAAGTTGCTCTGATCACTGTTCAAAATTTTTCATTCAAATTAGTTAAATTTCAGATAAGATGAATAGTTCTCAGCTTGAGTATTGCAGAGGCTGCTATATATATACAGATCACAACACTGAGTGAAAGAAAGAGATTACAACAAAATGTACACTTGGCGGTAGATCTAAATATTAGGAAGGGTAGCTATAGAAAACGAATTCCAATAGTTACTAACAGCTGAGTCATCATGTATGGACTATGTGAGCTGCTTGTGTGAGAATTTTGCAAATTGGTCTGAGTAATATATTTAACAAAATTTCTATGACAGTCGTTTAATTAAATGAGTTAAACTCAAAAATTTGATATTTCATTCGTTAAGTTCATAAATAATTTGTTTTAAAATAAAATAATAAAAATTTGTATATATGTATTTACATATATTATCATAAAAAAACCATTTAACCTATTAAAATTCATATAATAAAACAAATTAAATTTTTAATCTTATTTTTTAACTCAATTTTATGAACTAAGTTAAACAGCTTTCGAGTTGTCAAACTCCATTCACCTCATCTATTCCTCTAAGGGACATGGGCCAAAAGAAACTGAACATAAACAGATATCAAAAAATGGGAAATCAAGCAGATTTGGATCTTCCTTCACGAGAAGGCCCATTCAGTGGGTTTTGTGCCTTTGGCCCATTGTGTGATTTTTTTTGGTAAATAATCATCTGATGTCCAAACATCAAATTATAGGTGTCGATTAATCTGAATTTGAGTTGGATAAAACCACAATAGGCAACAAAAATTTTTCTACCAAATTTTAATCCAATTACATTCTCAGAGACTTAAACTCTAGATCTTTAATTAAGTTAAACAATTCCTTACCAATTGACTTATGCACTTGGTGATTGATGCTCTTCTATATAATCAAAATTCTCGTTTGCTTCAAAAGGTTTAATATTAGATGCTAGTAACAGAACAATCCCTTTGCCAAAAAAAAAAAAGAAAAGAATCCCTTGAAAATAGAGAAAGTTTAGGGTGTGTTTGGTTTGTGAAAACATTTCCTATTTTCATTTTCAATCTTCATTTCCTGAAACAGTGAAAACATCTTTTTGGTGTTTTCAGATTTAGTCTTATTTTAAGAAATATTTTAAAATAAACGTTTTCAATTAACTCAACCAAACGTATTTTCAAGTCTATTTTCTATTTTGAGTGAACATAAAAAAAAGAAATACCCAAACCAAACATGCCTTTAACTGCCAAGGCCGAATATTGGTGGCAACATAATGTTGGAAGCATTTGGTGGGCGGGAGGGGTATCTCCGCTATGTGGGTGCAGGCCACTTGGTGGACTTGGAATCATTATATGAATCACTAAAAATAAAAACAGAAAAAGAAAGTCTTTATAAGCAGTTGTTCTTGCTTTTGCTTTTGTGGGCAACAAAAGTGCTCAATCACCATCCCCAACTCCTCTATTTCCAACCAAATCTATTCAATGTGAGAGGTGATGAATACTTGCACATTCAAGTTTCAATATTAAAGTCTCATGTGGGTGAAGAGATTATATTAAGGACTCTTTACATATTCATCTCATCTTATACTACTTTTTGACAAAAATTATTCTTAACATGTTATTAGAGTTAGGATAATTTTTAGATGCTAAGATAATTGTGTTGAGTCATCTATTATTATTTGTGTAATTCTATGCCCCAATTATCGTCTTGAGCATGAGTGAGGAGTGGCGTATTCAGGATTCCTCGGTCAGGGGGTGCAAAATTTTTATTTGTATTTTTAGATATGATAGTAGTTCTTCTAAATTAATTTCAATTTGTTGTTCATTTGATAATAATTTTTTCTTAAAAAATTTCTATTACAAAAAAATCTTTTTTCTTTTAAATCCTAATTGCATAATCAATCAACCAATTTGATAGAATTAGACCTATGTACAAAAATATCAAATTTCAAGCTTTTATAATCTAGTCCATAATAATAGAATGAGAAATTAATTATCATCAAGAAAAAATTTCATAAAATTGACTTCACAAATATGTTACTCACGATCCTAATTATATAATCAATCAACTAATTTAATAGAATTAGACCTATGTACAAAAACTCCAAATTTCAAACTTTACAAAGATATCCCTAAAAATAAAATAAGAAATTAACCATCATCGAGAAAAATTTTCATGAAATTGACTTGACAAATATGTTACTCATGATCCTAATTACATAATGAATAAACTAATTTGATAAAATTAGACCTATGTATAAAAACCTCAAATTTTAATTTTTTACAAAGAGATCCCTAACAATGGAACGAGAAATTAACTATTATCAAAAAAAAATTTAGTGGAGAGTGAGAGTCTTATGACTGTGAGCGGTAGAGAGGAACATGTTATAATAGGTTTTAGTTTTAAATTAACTATTAATTGTTTTATATATTAATTATCTATATTATTTTAAATATCTATGCACACAACTACCCTATATCTATTGTACCTTATTTTTGCAAGTTAACAGTATTATTGATCTCACGATGTTAATATATATATATATGTGCGTGTGTATATATATATATATATATATATAGATTTCTGTAGGTAATCTACTTTACCGTCATATATCCAATTAGTTTTTTTTGTCTTGTGTGTCTTACAAATCCTCTTCTAAACATTAACGGCACTCTATCTTCTTTATATCTTAGAATAATTGAGTTTATTTTATGATCACTAAATCCTTATCTTTTTTCAATAGTATAAGTTGTTTTAATCACTTTTTTACTCTAATTATATCTCCTAGGTTTTATTTTTTTTATTCTAACTAATTTCCATTGAAATAATTTTAATTTGAAACCAAATCATTTTAATTGGAATCATTTGTTATCTTGTGTTTGATCACAACTTCTACTGTTATTATTTTGTTTTACTGTTATAGTGTATATTAAATTCGAATTTCCAAGAAGTCCTTATCATAAGATCTGATTTGTTTATTTTATCATTCATCCGTTAAGTTTTGCCTATCTATTAATACCTTTAATTAAATTTTCGAAAATCTAACCTAAATATCTTAGTGCAAAAGATTTAATCCAAAATTTGGAAGATATTTTTAAGATTTAAATCTCTAGGATTATTTACTCTTTATGTAATCATTTGAGTTATCCTTTAATTATTTCTTCTACTAAACTTATCATTTTGATTTCTATAAATTAAACTGCACGGCTTCCCTCTTCCTTTTGTTTATTTTGTAGTTTATTAATTAACCTCTTATTTCTTTTCTTTTTCTCTTATACTTAATTAATTCATCAAAAAAATTATTTCTTAATTACAATTATTTATTCTAGCAACCATATTACAAGATTTAAATATTATGTCTCATTTTTTATTTCACATCAAGATTCTCTAGAATATTCTCTTTCGATTCTTACATTTTATTTAACCTTTCCCTTCACCTCAACAAACTTTTCATTTTTACTTTAGTCCATGCAATTTTCGTTTTAGTCTTTATACAACTTAGCATTACATATTACTAGCCTAGATCACAAAATCACATATCAAAGTATCATCACATCACAATATAATATCTGAAGTGGGTATTACATTTACTCTTTACGTATTACATCACAAAATCACATATTTGCAAATTCAATACTTGAATAAAATTTACCAACTAAACAAAAATAAAACAGTGGGTATTACATTTGTTTTGCGTTGATATATGATGTATAACAAAACTTTTATGCCTTGTGATGTGAGACAGCATTATCTGAAGTTGAGAAACAATTGTGTATGTATGTAAGTAACCAAAGTGAGGTTATGCTTATGGCCCAAATTTGGTCCAATACTATGTTTGGGATTGGTTAGTGAAGTGGATGTTATTTTCTTGCTATGAAATTTGGTAAGAAATTGATTATCAAAATTTATAAGAATCCAATCTCATTAAGTATCATAAATTCACTAAATTTGCATGGTTGACCAAAACAGGGTAGTTTGACTTATGTTGTATTTTGTGAGATGAAAACCTAATTGGATCAAGTCATTTTACCTTTACATTTTTATGAGATATTCATTGATATGTGTGGATGTAAACTGAAATGGTTCATAATTTTTGGGCAATCACATCTTGGTCAAATACCAAATGATTAGTACCTATTTCAAATTTAGAACTAAATTGACCAGTTTTACCTAATGCTCTATTAGACTGGTCAAACGGTCATATTTTGTTCTAAAATTTTTATGGAAAGATATCATAATATTGAAGTATAATTTTACCAAATTTCATAGAAATTGGAGTCGACATGTTGGGTCAAGTATTTTCAAAACCAAGACCTTGGAATTTTGAGACTGTCTGGAGATTGGTTGTGAAAACAATATTTTTGAAAGGAAAAATCATCATATTTATTTCTAAAATTTTTATCTATGATTTTAGACATGTTATGGATGTTATATACCAAATTATATAAATTTTGGAGTTGTATTTCCTACCCAAAAAATTCTTGATATTTGGAGTCTGAAATTCAATCCTAAATAGAACATAGTAGAACAAACTTAGATATATAAGTGGTACTAAAAGAGATACCTTCAAGTTAAGTTAAAAAAGAGATAACACATAAGGAATTACTCATGTAGTTTTTTAATCCCAAGCAAGCTCATCCAATGATGTTTCAAAATGGTTCCACAAATATCAAATAAACACATATGAATTTATGCGAAATAATGAATTGATTTTTTTATGTGAACTCCTAATCCCTTAAATTTGGATACAAAATTTAGAGTACTTGTAATGAATTTCTCTTAGATCTTTAGTGTTACAGGAAAAATCCTCTCTGAAGGGAGTACGGGAATAGGATTCCCATCCCTGAAGGCTATTATAGTAATGTTACAAAATTTACTAAAATACCCTCAATGTGTGTCTGTGTGTGTGTGTGTATATATATATATATATATATATAATATTTATGATAAAAATATACTTGATGTCCCTATAATTTCACTCAATAATAAATTTAGATACTATACTTTAAAAATAATGGATTTAGTCCCTATAGTTATCAAAACCATAAAATTAGTCCTCGGGGTTAGTCAAACGTTAGTCAACTGTTAGAGTAGTACGCGTAGCGCTGACTAGGATACTTCCATCACCATGAAGAGCTACGTTAGCATCACAAGTGACAAGGTAATATGCTAACATGACGCAACCTAAATTTTTCTCTCTCACTTTTTTTTTTTTCTCTTTTCTCTTTTCATCATGTACGACGTCGAAGATTGAATATGTAGGGTTTCTTCTCAATTTTTCATTGTGCCTTTCTCTTCTTAAAATTTTCTCTTTACGTTGCTCCATTCTCTTCTTGAACTTTTCTCTTTTCATAGCGTCCACAGATGTGACGCTTGGTGTAATACCCGTTAATTTCAGAATATAATTCGCTTAAGAGTATTTTAGAATTTCACAACGTTACTTTAGTTATTTATTTTGGTCATTTTTAATTTTCATATTTAATTGTTCTCTTTGAATATTATTTATGAAAATTGAGTTAAATGACTGGACTAAATATTTGCACCATGTGGGATATATTCTAAGAATAGTGAAATTCATGGAAAAGTGGTATAAAAATGGTCAATTAGTCCATTTATTGTAAATTGACTAGATGGGTTTGGATGTTGGGTTATGGATACCCATGGGTTATTGAATAACCCATTAGAAATATTTAATATAAAGTTTCAATAGTACCCCCTCATTTTCTCCCTCAGCCGAAGGAAGGCAGAAAAGCGTTTTATCTCATTTCTTCATCCTCTTCTCAAATCCTTTCCTTGATCTTCAGAGTTTTGATTATTTGTTCGGTTCAAAAGCTTTGTAAGGATAAAAGGTAAGCTTTAATCTCATTATTTTCCTCAAATTTCAGTTTATATGGAAGATTAGAGGAGGTTTTGTTCTTGAAGATTTTGATGATAATTCGTGAAACTCAGTTGTTTTAGAAGTTATATTTGAGTTATAATCGGTTAAAAGAGTTGAAATTCTGGTTTTGAAACAAGAAAGGAAAGGATGAATTTGTGAGAAATTTCTGCAAAAACTTCTGCAAAACTCGAGTTACTGTAGCGACCAGAAATTTCGAAAAAAATCTGGAAAATTTTTTCGGGTTACTGTAGCAGTTACTGTAGTGTCGGCAGTCAACGGTACTGTAGCGAACTGGCACTGTAGTGAATCGGCACTGTAGCGAACCGACACTGTAGCGAACCGTTACTGTAGCAATCAGAAAATTTTGCGTATTTTCGTGATTTTGTTTCCTTTCTTATGTTTCCTTGTAATATATTTTACTAGGAAATTTTCCTACACAAATTCTAGTGTGGAACAAGGTAAACTTGGACAAACATCAAGGTGAGTGAATAACCTTGCTAAGCTAATTTGATATTACTAGTCAAAGTACAATATAAGTCCCATTTACAATATTATTTGGATATTAATTGATCAATTTTTCATATGACAGTATATGATGATTGATATATTTTTTTTACAGAAATTCAAAGGAATAAGTGTATGTATAAATGATTTTATTTCATGGAAATTGTACTATGTGAGAAGTTCTCACTATCTTATTAATGAGTAAAGATCTACGGGATCTAATACATGAGTTTGAAAGGGTTAAAGTCCCATACTACTCAGTGCATAACGATGAAAAACTATACACGAGTTTGAAAGGGTTAGAGTCCCATACTACTCGGTGTATATCTATGAGAACTTATTCACGAGTTTGAAAGGGTTAGAGTCCCATACTACTCGGTGTATATCTATGAGAACTTATTCACGAGTTTGAAAGGGTTAGAGTCCCATACTACTCAATGTATAAGACAATTAATTATATGAGTAAATGTGGTATTTGTACTTTTGATATTTTATATAGTACAGTTATTTACTTACTGAGTTTTTAAATAAACTCACACTCCCTATGATTATTTTTTTCAGATACAAAAAACAAAGAACAAGAGTATCTGTTTGAAGATTAGAAGCCCCTTGGGATTATTCTCTATTTCTGTCTGGTGGGATACCAGTACTTATTAATGTGAATACTAGGAACGCTCTGTACTTACTATAGGTCTCCTAGGCTTGCGATGAGATAGAAATATCAGACTATGTATGTCTATATTTGCTTATCAGATGAATATAATTCTGTAGTGTGGAATGAATGGTTAAGGTTGAATGTAAAACCTTACAGAATATATGTAAATAACGTATGTTTGAGAATTTTATCAAATGAGTAGTATCTTTTCACATGCTCAATTTTTGGGGTGTGACAATTTGGTATCAAAGGATAGGTTTTATAGGTCCCCTATAGAGTACAGAGCAAAGTGATCTTTGTGGGCCCTTCCCTATTGTCATGAGCCGCGGCATGACCATAGGATTAGGTTCCATAAAAGACCTTGTAGAGTATAACGTCATTTTATAGATAATTTTCAGTGGGGCTAGTAAGTGATATTTTGTTTATGTCTGAAAATTGTTTGTTATGTGTGTAGATCTGTGACAGTACAATGTCAGAAGGATCTTCTAATAATAATGAGCATATGGGTCCAAGGAGGGCCATAATTCCACCAGTATATGTGCAAGATGATCCTAACCGTGGTGATAGTTTACATGCTCAAAGTACTGAGGGCGCAACTAGTGAGCAAGCAAGGAGAGTCGAACCTGATGCTCACGTTGGCAATGCAATTATTGCACATGTGATTAATTTGATGAATGAACGATTTGACCGATTTGAGGCTGAAATGAGAGGTCGAGCTGCACAAGCTAACCTGCCAGTGGATCCTCCTATTGTTGAAGCTGAAATTGTACCACCAGCTCAGTTAGCTGGAGGAGATAACGTAAGGGAGGTAAGAAGGTCTGAATTCCAGAAAATGAGGCCTCCTACTTTTTCAGGGGAAAATCCCAAAGAGGACCCATAATGTTTCCTTGAAGATTGTGGAGCAATCTGTGATGCTATAGGGTGTTCTCCTACTCAAAAGGTAGAATTCACTTCATTTCAGTTAAAGGGTAGGGCTGGTAAATGGTGGAGGAACTGGAAGAAAGCTAGAATTCAAGGCGCACTGCCAGTTATGTGGACGGAGTTTTACAGATTGGTTATGGAAAAGAGGTCAAAGAATAAAGAAGAATATCGACAAAAGAAGAAAGCTAGATATAGGAGATCTTTTGATCAAGGGGAAGACTCAGGGACTTTGAAACCCTTTACTGCATCACAAAATGCTCCAGCCACTCCTACTAAGTCAATTTATTCTACAGCCAGTGTGGCTAAGCCTCGTTCAGAGAGCAGGGGTGGTTTTAGCTCTTCTAGTAGAGGAGGTACTCAAGGTAGAAGGGAAAAACCTCAATGTCCTGAATGTGGAAAGTTTCACTTCGGAGAATGCAGGTTAAACACTGTTGGTACAGGTTGTTTTCACTGTGGACTAAAAGGACATTTTATAAGGGAGTGCCCTCAGCTCATGACAAGACCAGAACAAGAGTCTACTTTGCCACCTCGACCATAATCTATTTCTGCTTCTATTACTCAAACACCAACCCCTTCAATAGGGGGTAGTATGGGAAGAGGTTCTGGAAGAGGCCAAGGTGACCGTGGAAAACAAGCTGCTGGCAGAGGAAATGCAAGAGTATATGCTCTAACCCGACAGGATGCTCAAACATCCAATGCTGTAGTTACAGGTATATTATCTGTTAATACTTTTGCTACACGTATTTTGTTTGACCCCGGTTCTACTCACTCATATGTGTCACCCCTATTTTCCAAGAGATTTGCATTTGATTCAATTACTCTTAAAGAACCATTCTTGGTTTCCACACCGATGAGAGAGACTTTGATGGTTAAAACATGTTATCATTCTTGTAAAATAATCGTTGGAGGCACGGAAACTGAGATAGATCTTATGGTTCTTAATATGTTAGATTTTGATGTTATTTTAGGGATAGACTGGCTATCTTCTTGTCATGCTACTATAAATTGTCGTGACAAAGTTATTTCCTTTAATATGCCGGGGAGGAGTAATTTTATGTTTCAAGGAGATCGAAGTGATGTACCTTGCAACATGATATCTATGTTAAGTGCCCGGCGTATGTTGCGAAAGGGATGTCAGGGATTTCTAGCTTTTATCAAAGATTTAGAAAAGAAAGAACAAAAGTTAGAAGACATTCATGTGGTTAATGAATTCCCAGAAGATTTACCTAGATTACCGCCAGAAAGAGATATTGAGTTCAGTATTGATTTGGTCCCAGACACAAGACCAATTTCTATTCCACCTTATCGTATGGCTCCTGTTGAGCTAAAAGAACTCAAAGAACAATTGGAAGATTTGTTGAACAAAGGGTTCATTCACCCAAGTTTTTCACCTTGGGGTGCTCCTGTTCTTTTTGTGAAAAAGAAAGATGGTTTTATGAGATTATGTATAGATTATCGTCAGCTGAATAAAGTCACAGTGAAGAATAAGTATCCTTTACCAAGGATAGATGTTTTGTTTGATCAACTTCAAGGAGCAAAATACTTCTCAAAGATTGATCTAAGGTCTGGATATCATCAGTTACGAATTAAGAATGGTGATATACCTAAGACTGCTTTTCGTACACGGTATGGACATTATGAGTTTCTTGTGATGTCTTTTGGGTTGACAAATGCACCAGCAGTATTTATGGATTTAATGAACAGAGTGTTTAAATCCTTCCTTGATAAGTTTGTAATTGTATTTATTGATGATATTTTGGTGTATTCAAAGAGTCATGAAGAACATATTGAACATTTGAGGATAGTGCTTCAGACCTTGAGAGAGCATCAGCTGTACGCAAAGCTCTCAAAATGTGAATTCTGGATGAGTCATGTAACATTTTTGGGACATGTTATTTCCCAAGAAGGTATTCATGTAGATCCAAGTAAAATTGAAGCAGTAAAACAATGGCCTAGACCAACAACTGTGTCTGAAGTACGTAGTTTTCTTGGCTTAGCAGGGTATTACCGTCGCTTTGTCAAAGATTTCTCTAAGACGGCTCTCCCATTAAATAAGTTAACCCGAAAGAATGTTAAATACATTTGGGATGATTCATGTGAACAAAGTTTCACCCAATTGAAAGAGTGTTTAACTTCTGCACCAGTCTTAATCCTACCATCAGGACCAGTGGGTTACTCTGTATTCTGTGATGCCTCAAAGATAGGCTTAGGATGTGTGTAGATGCAACATGGTAAAGTCATAGCTTATGGCTCACGTCAGCTTAAAAAGCATGAATTGAATTACCCCACTCATGATTTGAAAATGGCAGCTGTAGTGTTTGCCCTAAAGATGTGGAGACATTACTTGTATGGGGAAACTTGTAAAATTTTTACAGATCACAAAAGCCTTAAGTACATTTTTGAGCAGAGAGATCTCAATCTAAGGCAACGAAGGTGGATGGAACTTCTGAAAGATTATGATTGTACCATCCTTTACCATCCAGGTAAAGCAAATGTAGTGGCTGATGCTCTAAGTCGAAAGTCTATGGGAAGTTTAGCTCACATTGCCACTATAAGGAGATCTCTAATACATGAACTACAAGAATTAGAAGCTGATGGAGTATTCTTCGAGATCACTGAGTCAGGTACATTTCTGGCTCATTTAACAGTTAGATCATCCCTTGTTGAAAAAGTAAAAGCAACTTTAAAAAATGACATTGATATGGTCAAAATCAGAGATAAGGCAAGGCAAGGTCTAGCACCAAGTTTCTTGGTAGATGAAGAAGGAGTCTTATGGTTTAATGGGAGACTCTGTGTCCCCAACATTGAATCTTTGAAACATGAAATCTTAATGGAAGCTCAGGGTTCGCCCTACGTTGTACATCCTGGTGCTGTGAAAATGTATCAGGACTTGAAACAAGTTTACTGGTGGGAGAGCATGAAGCGAGACGTGTCTGACTTTGTAGCTCGATGTTTGACTTGTCAGCAAGTTAAAGCTGAATATCGACGACCATCTGGTTTGATGCAAAAACTAGATATTCCCGAGTGGAAGTGGGAAAGGACCACTATGGATTTTGTAGTAGGTTTACCTCGGTCAACAAAAGGAAATGACTCAATATGGGTCATAGTGGATCGACTTACTAAGTCAGCACATTTTCTTCCTGTTCATACCACTTTCAGTGTAGCAAAACTTGCTCGACTTTATGTTAAAGAAATAGTGAAACTTCATGGTGTACCAATATCCATTATATCAGACCAAGGACCTCAGTTTACTTCTCGGTTCTGGAAAGTCTTTCAAGAGGCTTTGGGTACCAAAGTGAATCTTAGCACATCATTCCATCCTCAGACTGATGGACAGTCCGAAAGGACAATTCAGACTTTAGAGGATATGCTAAGAGCTTGTGTGATGGATTTCAGTGGAAGTTGGGAAGATCATTTGTCTCTTATTGAATTTGCTTATAATAACAGTTACCAAGCCAGTATCCAGATGACACCTTTTGAGGCTTTATATGGGGACGGTGTCGATCTCCTATAGGTTGGTTTGAACTTGGTGAAACCAAAATACTTGGACCTGAGATGATACAAGAAGATATAAATAAAGTTAAACTGATCAGAGAGAAGTTGTTGACTGCTCAGAGTAGATAGAAGTCTTATACGGACAACCGACGACGTGATCTTGAATTTGCAATAGGTGATATGGTTTTCTTACGAATCTCACCTATGAAGGGAGTAATGAGATTCGGGAAGAAAGGCAAGCTTAGTCCGAGGTATGTTGGCCTATATAAGGTTGTTGACAGAGTGGGTAATGTGGCATATCGCCTAGACCTACCTTCCGACCTAGAGGAAGTTCATTTTGATGAAACTCTCACCTACGAAGAGGTACCAGTAGCTATCCTTGATAGAAAAGTCAAGAAATTGCGTACTAAAGAAATTCCTACTGTCAAGATTCTTTGGAGAAATCATTCTCGCGAGGAAGCTACGTGGGAGGCAGAAGATGAAATGTGGAAAAACTATCCACATTTATTTGAAACTTGAGGTAAGATTTTAATTCGGAGGACCGAATTCTTTTAAGGGGGGTAGAATGTAATACCCGTTAATTTCAGAATATAATTCGCTTAAGAGTATTTTAGAATTTCACAACGTTACTTTAGTTATTTATTTTGGTCATTTTTAATTTTCATATTTAATTGTTCTCTTTGAATATTATTTATGAAAATTGAGTTAAATGACTGGACTAAATATTTGCACCATGTGGGATATATTCTAAGAATAGTGAAATTCATGGAAAAGTGGTATAAAAATGGTCAATTAGTCCATTTATTGTAAATTGACTAGATGGGTTTGGATGTTGGGTTATGGATACCCATGGGTTATTGAATAACCCATTAGAAATATTTAATATAAAGTTTCAATAGTACCCCCTCATTTTCTCCCTCAGCCGAAGGAAGGCAGAAAAGCGTTTTATCTCATTTCTTCATCCTCTTCTCAAATCCTTTCCTTGATCTTCAGAGTTTTGATTATTTGTTCGGTTCAAAAGCTTTGTAAGGATAAAAGGTAAGCTTTAATCTCATTATTTTCCTCAAATTTCAGTTTATATGGAAGATTAGAGGAGGTTTTGTTCTTGAAGATTTTGATGATAATTCGTGAAACTCAGTTGTTTTAGAAGTTATATTTGAGTTATAATCGGTTAAAAGAGTTGAAATTCTGGTTTTGAAACAAGAAAGGAAAGGATGAATTTGTGAGAAATTTCTGCAAAAACTTCTGCAAAACTCGAGTTACTGTAGCGACCAGAAATTTCGAAAAAAATCTGGAAAATTTTTTTGGGTTACTGTAGCAGTTACTGTAGTGTCGGCAGTCAACGGTACTGTAGCGAACTGGCACTGTAGTGAACCGGCACTGTAGCGAACCGACACTGTAGCGAACCGTTATTGTAGCAATCAGAAAATTTTGCGTATTTTCGTGATTTTGTTTCCTTTCTTATGTTTCCTTGTAATATATTTTACTAGGAAATTTTCCTACACAAATTCTAGTGTGGAACAAGGTAAACTTGGACAAACATCAAGGTGAGTGAATAACCTTGCTAAGCTAATTTGATATTACTAGTCAAAGTACAATATAAGTCCCATTTACAATATTATTTGGATATTAATTGATCAATTTTTCATATGACAGTATATGATGATTGATATATTTTTTTTACAGAAATTCAAAGGAATAAGTGTATGTATAAATGATTTTATTTCATGGAAATTGTACTATGTGAGAAGTTCTCACTATCTTATTAATGAGTAAAGATCTACGGGATCTAATACATGAGTTTGAAAGGGTTAAAGTCTCATACTACTCAGTGCATAACGATGAAAAACTATACACGAGTTTGAAAGGGTTAGAGTCCCATACTACTCGGTGTATATCTATGAGAACTTATTCACGAGTTTGAAAGGGTTAGAGTCCCATACTACTCGGTGTATATCTATGAGAACTTATTCACGAGTTTGAAAGGGTTAGAGTCTCATACTACTCGGTGTATATCTATGAGAACTTATTCACGAGTTTGAAAGGGTTAGAGTCCCATACTACTCAATGTATAAGACAATTAATTATATGAGTAAATGTGGTATTTGTACTTTTGATATTTTATATAGTACAGTTATTTACTTACTGAGTTTTTAAATAAACTCACACTCCCTATGATTTTTTTTTTTCAGATACAGAAAACAAAGAACAAGAGTATCTGTTTGAAGATTAGAAGCCCCTTGGGATTATTCTCTATTTCTGTCTGGTGGGATACCAGTACTTATTAATGTGAATACTAGGAACGCTCTGTACTTACTATAGGTCTCCTAGGCTTGCGATGAGATAGAAATATCAGACTATGTATGTCTATATTTGCTTATCAGATGAATATAATTCTGTAGTGTGGAATGAATGGTTAAGGTTGAATGTAAAACCTTACAGAATATATGTAAATAACGTATGTTTGAGAATTTTATCAAATGAGTAGTATCTTTTCACATGCTCAATTTTTGGGGTGTGACACTTGGTGCTGATAAGGGTGGGGAATGATCGCTGGTGCAGAGAAGAAGCACAGATAATGAGCTGTTTTTGGCAGGCTTCTAGGCGAAGGGACATATGAATGAACTAACTTCACATTAGAATGAGAGGTATCCTGAGACCGTACAACTATGAGACTGTACAGTTAAGAGATTCTGAGACTGTGAAAGTATGAGACTATATAATTGAGTTGAGCTTAAAAGATTTGATAGGTACTACCTATATTAATAAGGTGTGTCTTTCTATTTGGGAGCTCATTTCATAAATAATCTACAGTTAAGCGTGTTCAGCTTGGGATAATTTTGGGATGGGTGACCCCTCTGAAAGTTTTTCCAAGAAGCCTGTGAGTGAGGACAAAACATGTTATAAGGACTCGCGTTGGCTTGTAGGGACAGTTGTCAATTTGAAAAAGTAACTCGGTTGTTACAATAGAGAAGTTGTTGAAGACAGAGTTGCAAAGTGCCTTCGAATATATAGAGTTGCATATAGCCTTCGAACATAGAAGATGTTGAAGCCTATAAACACAACAGAGAAGGAAGTGTACAGCCATGTTAGGAAATTTCTGTAATTCTTGTGAAATGAACAGGAAGTCCATAATTGTGTTATATATACAAATTGTTCGATAATATTTAATGATTTCGGTAGATAATCAAACAACATATTTTCCATATTGGAGTAGATTTTAACAACAATTCCCGAAAAGCAAGGAGAAAAAGCAAAGACCTTAGGAAGGAGGCATGCAAACGTTGAGAAAGAAAGACTCAAAGTAGATTAAAGAAGCCGAAGGGAACCTTTCTGAATTATGTGCTCCAAAAATCCCTCCAAAGGAAAAGAAAAACACTAGCAAAGTTGTAGCTGCTAGTGCCAATGATGGTATGATTGATGTAATAGGGAAGGGACTCAACGAAGCGACTAGTACTGCCACATCCCAAAACTTAGACATATGAGATAAACATAAAATACCTAGGGTGTACCTCCATGGTACCCCTTAATTTCTATAAACATTCTTAATATCTATAACTATGCGAATCATAAATTTTTCAAGAAAGATATTTTGCATACATGTTCAGAAAATATTCAACATTCATATATTACACAGTACTATACAACCTCGCAAGCCTAGGTGACCTACTAGATTACAGAGCATTTCCTATTCCTTACCAAATCTATATTTATTTGTTTACTAGACAAAATTGGACTATATCATTAAAGGCTATTAATCTTCCTCCTCAACCATTGTATCTGAAAAGATAATCATAGGGAGTGTGAGTTAATCAAAACTCAGTGAGTAAACAACTATGCATGAAAATATTATAAGCACAAATACCATATTGCTAATTTAATAAGAAGGTATCAATTAATTCAATACATTCAATGTATTTATATGCATAGACACAAGCGTTTTATATCAATTTTGAAAGTCCTGTGAGCTTACGTTCTCACAACCATATTGATCTAAAATCATTGGTATTCAATAGGTTTACATTCTTTTATTTTTGAAAACCTTGTGAGATTACGTTCTCACAACCATATTAAGCTCGAAAATCTGTTGGTGCTCAATAGGTTTACGCTCCTCATCCTTAGGAATATTTATCCAGAGATTTACTAATTGGTATATTTAGGTCTGTTGGGTGATCAATTACTCACCTTATTCAAGTCTGTTGAGTGATCAATCCCTCACTTTATTTAGATCCGTTGGGTGATCAATCCCTCACCTTATTTAGGTCCGTTGGGTGATCAATCCCTCACTTTATTCAGGTCTGTTGGGTGATCAATCCCTCACCTTATTTAGGTTTGTTGGGTGATCAATCCCTTAGGTCTATTGGGTGATTAATCCCTCACCTTATTCATACATCAAACATAATCACAATTATGACATATAATCATATTCTCACAAAATATTCCAATTTATTCAAGGAATTACCACATCTATTTATTTAGTCAACTAGAGAAATTAATTCTCATAAGATAATAAAATAATTTCCAATGATATTGTCATTTTCTCAACTTGAACATATACTGGTAATCTTCTCAATTTCACAAATAATGCAAATGTAATTTATATTGTGCTTTGACTAATTTAATAAATTAATTTTGTAAAATTGCCCACTCACCTTGACATTGCCCAATTTTACCATGAACTTTTCTCGAAGATGTGTAAGATAATAGAAGGTAATTTCCTTTATTCCAATCTAATCACAACATCTCAAAAGATGAGGAAGATGCATTAAAGAATCCATTCCTATAAGATAATCATGTAAAAATATGTCAAGATTACAAAATAGGAAAATTCCCTACTATAATTCTGACCTTTAATTACTCTTCTAGATATAACTCTCAAATGATAAGGAATTTTCAAATGAAACTTATTCCATTTGAAAATAGACTCAAAGAGTTTTC
Source organism: Biancaea sappan (assembly GCA_037074585.1). Classification (NCBI taxonomy): domain Eukaryota; kingdom Viridiplantae; phylum Streptophyta; class Magnoliopsida; order Fabales; family Fabaceae; genus Biancaea; species Biancaea sappan. The sequence continues at coordinate 91,898,802 of CM073491.1, read as the reverse complement.
CAACGATACCTTATTTACTAAAAACAGAGTTCGAATGAAAGAGTTATAAACATTTTAAAACTGATGCTATAGTAATTGTCAAAGGTCAATGCAGCTACAGTAACTTTGACCAAAGTCAATGCTACAGTATCATTGACCAAGTCAATGCTACAGAAACTGCGAAATCTAGAAAAATTTTCTCGATGAACAGTATTTTTCTGGAAAATTTCCAGAATGAATAGTAATATTCTTCGTATTCTTCATCCAAAAATCCTAAAATCACATCTAAAATACTGTTTCTTTTGATTTCTTCCATGGGTTTTCATCCTTAATGTCTAAAGAGTGTTTTGACACTAAAACCCCTAATTTTTACTAACAATCCAAGCTCAGATCTCAAATTTTCATAAAGAATGCTAACTTTTTTCAAATATCCAAATTCTATGAAATTTTCTTAGTTTTCTCTAAATTTCTTGTTCCAATAACATCATAAACCACCAATGAATGTTTTAGATTAACACGCATACTTAAATTCATCTATAGAAACATTCTACAAAAATTTTCCAAATTGATAACCTAGGATTTGGTCTTGTAAAGGGAAGAAGAAGAAGAAGAAATCACCTTACCAATTCTCCTAGCTTTCAAGACTTCCTTCTTTGAGCTATTGGAATCGATGGATGTGGAGAGGAAAGCTTGGCTGGAAGAGAGTGAGAGAGTTACAGGAGAATGAGAGAAAAAAAAAAGAATAAGAGAGAAAGATGAGTGTTTAAGTGTGTATGTGTAATACCCGCTATTTTATTTTCTACTTAAATAATGAATTTGATTTTACAAGTGTTGAAATTGCAAATTTTGTGTGAAATATGTGTGTTTGATATTATTGTATAATGTGATGATGCTTAGATATATGATTTTAGGCTGTAGGCTAGCAATGTGTGATGTTAGGCCATACAGGGACTAAAGTGAAACTCACAGGGACTAAAATGAAAGATTTTTGAATCTTGTGGGGTGTAGCAAAAATGTGTAAAAAGTATAGGAATAGATGGACAAAATTATAAGGAACCTTGATGTGAAATAGAAAATGGAAATTAATTTCTAAAACTCTAGATATTATTTTTGGAATATATAGTTGTAATTAAGAAATAGTCTTATACAAAAAATGTCTAAAAGGAAAAATTTAATTGATTACGAAAACAAATGAAAAAGAAAAATCTGAAATATACCTTCCAACATTTGAAGTAAGATCTTAGATTTACATAATCTAGGATTAGGCGTTTAAGGTTGAATTTTGAAATTTGAACAAAAAAAATTAATAAAAATACAAGTTGATAGATTAATAAACTAGAATACTAATCTTATGAGCAACAGGGGATTTCGAAAGACTATAAGGAATAATTAAATAGATATTAGTAATAGTAATTAAAATAAATCAAAATTAACCAAACAAAATAATATACATATAATATAAATAGTAGTAGCAATGGTTAAAGGATAATGCAAAAGATTAAATAAGAAAATTAGATAATTATCCAAACTAACCAATCTAATTAGACATTAAATTGAAGGATAAATTATCCCAATATGAAATCTAAAGAGGAGTTAACAACTAATAAGCAAGAAGAAATTAAGGTAAGTCATAATCTTCTCTTCCATTTTAACAATGTCGTTTCTTTTGAAATAAATATAAGAACAACCCTAACCCCACATCATGTTTTACAACGTACACATAGTCCTAGGATCTGCACATTCGCCCAAACAAGAACTCAAAGGGGTTTCATCTATAGCAAGAATTAAAACAAGGTAAGAACATTTATTTTCGAAAATTTTGGAACAATTTTTCTGAAAATTAAAACAACCATATCTCTCTCTAGAAAACTCCAAAATTTTCAAATTACCTATGCACGGAAATTTCTTTCTGTCTATTTTCCAGAAAATCTAAAATCGTTTGAAAACTCCCTACCGTTTGAGACATATGGCCGAAACAGTACACGGAGGTAAGAAAACTGAAATAAAATAATTTTCTGTTTTAATTTCAAAGTTTGTCTTTCAAACATGCGATAGGAAAATCCGGCACATTACCGAAGAATCTTGGAATGTCATGCTATGGTTTAGCAAGGAACCCAAGTGAGTGAACTAACCCCTCTTTAATATTATCTTAAGTGTTAAAGTAATTGGATATGTGATAAGCGTGAATATTAAAATTGAGATAACTAAAATTATCATATGGAAATATGATTGATGTTAATAATTACTATTATCATTATTATTTTTGGTTAGGAGAAAGAATGAATATGTGATTTATGAGGTGGTTGAGATTTGAGATAATTGAGATTGTTTAGACATTAATACTTGATGGTTTATGACGTTGTATATTATTATGTTGGATGAATATTGTTTGTGTTTGAGCGGGATGGTATCCTCTCTTATGTCAAGCGGGAAATCTGGGTAATAGGATGACTTGACCTCTGAGAGTAAAGACAACGATTCCTTCGGTAGGGTGATGAGTCCGGATTTAATCCGTGAGGCGCCCTGACCGTTGCTGATGAGGTTGTGCGTCATGATGGGTTAATAAAATTGAGGAAATTGGTTGAGCGAGCCTACGGACGCTCCCGGATATGATGAGATTGGTTGAGCGAGCCTACGGGCGCTCCCGAATATGATGAGATTGGTTGAGCGAGCCTACGGGCGCTCCCGGATATTTTGCCATTGACGAGTACTAGTTCCGTTGGTTTGAATTGTCTGATTGATTTGCAATTCTTTGATGTGTATTTTTCCTTATGATTTTATAATTTTTACCCATGCTTTTTATTTTATTGCTTTTGCATAGCGAATTTTATTAGGGCGGGGATTGGCTCGCTCACGGAGATTATTATCTCACATTCGTTGATTTTTCCCTTTCAGATGAGATAGTGAAGGAGAATCTTCCGTTAGAGGAGTAGTTGCTGTTAGACTGTCTCATTGTTGGGTGGGTCCCATATTGTTAGTATTTTATTTTTGTTAAGTTTAGGAAGCTCTGTAGTCAACTAGGACATCTAGGGGGTTCTCGAGTAGTTAAATTACTTTATTTATTGTATTTAATTTGATTCAAATTTGAAGATTTATTTTGATAATTTATGATACGAATCATGGTAGAAATCGAGATTTAAAACTACGGGATTTATTTATGTTAATGTGACTTTGAGAATGAATGAAATATCATAATTTATTTTTTTAAAACATTAAAATTGTATGAATTGATATTTTTTTTATATATTTATTTTAAGTAGTATTCATTCATAAATTAAATTAAATTTAATTAATGTTAACCTTAATTAATATTTATTCATATTTAAATGCTATTTCCTAAATATTAATCTATATTATATATATGTGTGTATATAAATATATATATATATATATATATATATATATATATATATATATATATATATATATATATATTTGTTTTTCAAACTCTGATTTTTTCTCTATGTACGCTAAATATTTCATATGAATAACATAAAATAGGTAAAAATAGAGTTGTTAATTAGACTTACGGTGACATAGGATTCGTGTTACCGTGCCGGTTACGTGCCCGAAATTTGCGTTGTGACAGTATGTGTGGGCCCTACTAATTTTTTTTCAATTTAGTCCCTTTGGCAACAATCTTAACTAGGACTTGCAAGGGAATTGAAAAAGCTTGATTATAATTAGTGTACCCAATATACTCCCAAAAAATACACCTCATCACATCCCATTTTTATTAAAACTCCAAAATCCCGTATTTGTTCACTTTAGTCACTCTCGATGTCTCAGACTCCACTTTAACCTCAAATCTATCATCCTTTCGGTACCGGACTCATAATTCATTTTCATAAGCTCTATTCTTCCTCTTAGGTTCCTATTGGGTCATTTCTCAAAAGTACTCCATATTTTCTTCTCTTTTCACTTTAGTCCTTGAGAATTTGTAAAAATTTCCCAAATTAAAATTTTGAAATTTCTATTCCCAAATTTCCTTCGCTAATTCAAAAAGAACATTTTTCATGTAATTAAATTTTCAATAAACTTCAAAATATATTTTAAATATTTATATAAATGCTTGGGATATTACATTCTTCCCCCCTTAATAGAATTCGGTCCCCCAAATTAAAAATTCACTTCAAGACTAAAATAAATGTAAATACTTCATCCATATCTCATTCTCTTAAGAATTTTCAAAATCAAGTACAAAATATAACACGTCCAACATATTTTCATTTCTCAAGTTCCTTTAGTAAAAGAATCACCTCAACAAAAGAAGATTCGAAAACTTAAATTTTATTTCTAGTACATAAGTTACAGGCAACAAGCTTAATTTGATTTACAAAACGGATAATTTTAATACATAAAGCTTAGATCAAACATCAGCTTTAGGTACAAACAAAAGAAACAATAAATTAAGGACGAGGAGGCTTTTGAGATGTAGAAGGTACTCCAGGTCTAAAAGAGAAAGGTGCTTTAGACCTTAAGGAGGAAGCTAATCATTGCAGCCTAGAAAGGGTTTCTGGAGGAACCGCCTGGGAAATTTGGTGAAGAGCAGAAGTCACTCTGTTCATACAATCAATACACCTTGCTTGTTGGTTATGAAAATTTTGAGTTACAATCATCGAATGTCTATAAACTTTATTCGCCAATTCCCTAAAATGACGATTCAAGAGCTTCTCTTGTTCTGTAAATAGACGATTTATCAACCTCCCCTGGTCCTTAAAGTGGTGGTTTATCAACCTTTCTAAGTCCTCCATCTTTTGTCTCATAAGCGCAAGTTCATTATTAGAAGATGTTGCTGTGCTAACATCCTCTGGCTCTACTACATCCCTTTTTTCTTTTCTTAGCCTCTAGTGACTCTTCTATGAATGTCACGTCCCAAAATTTGAGCACGTGACCGGCACGGAAAGTGAATTTCATTTCACCTCCGTAAGCCTATCTTTCTCTTAAAAATCATACAATTCTTTTTCATGCAACCAAAACGAGTTCTCTATACATACTACAATTACTCACATTACATCACTGAATGAACCTACCCGATTACAGAGATTTCTAGATTTATACAACTTAGAATAAAACTTAACTATTATACCTTTATTCTGAACAAATGAAAAGGTAATTATGGACTAAGGATCCATAATTCCTTGTTCCGATATTTACCTTCAGCTGTCAACTCTGAAAAAAAATATCAATAAGAGGGGTATGAGCAAACCACGTGCCCAGTGAGTAGATAACACAATACTATGACAAAATAAAAATCATGCATCATAATGATAACATGCAGCAATCATACGTAGATCGATCATCATATGATATAATATTATTCATAATACTTCACAACAATATCCAAGTGAATCAAATGCATTTCAACAAAATTCAAAATTCACAACAGCAATCGATGAAATCAATTTCACACACAATTCCCGTACCAACCGGGTCGTCCAGAATACCTCTGGATCGCTGCCCGCGGCCCCCGCTGCATCCACCCTTATCGCTCCATTTATATTATCCACCCTTATAGCTTCACATAGATTTCTCCATGGGGTGCACCACCATGCCTTTCTTTTCCAGTCAAACACAATCACAATCACATATAAAAATATCCTCAATCATAATCTTGAGCCACATACACAACTCAGTCATTTACAATTCAAGCCACAACATAATCAATGTGATTCCAGCAACATAGCATGTATATAACATAACCTATAATATAGAATAATTATTCAACTCGGTTCACATGCCATTCACAATCCATCATATAACCTCTATTCATGGGAAAATAAGAAAATATAATTATATACATTACCAGACACGTTCCACATTTGTTTATGCCTCATCGTTCCACATCATCCTCTTCAAACTTGGATATACAACATATTTCCACTATGATGCAAAAAGTCAATAACAGATATTTAATCATAGCAAGTATTAACCCACTCACCTGGATTTCATGCTCTCGGCACTCCCACTTTGCACTTTGACTATTCCTATTGTAACCAGACAAAAACCATCAGAGTTACGAAATAGAGAAATTTCCTACCACTACTCTCGACCTTTACTTACTTCTCAAATCATAACTCCTAACTGGTAATGAATATTCAAATGAAACTTATACCATTGGAAACTAGACTTAAAGAGCTTTCCAACGATATAAAGTTTGTCCAAAATGGAGTTCGGATGAAGAAGTTATGGCCGATTGAAAAATAAACTAAAATTTCCCGGTACACCTGGCGCCTGGGCACCAATTCCTTCTTCTTCCCATCTCACCTTGGCGCCTAGGCGCCACACATGGCGCCTGGGCGCCACGATCGCGACCCCTTCGCGATTTCTCTCGGTTTTGGCCCAAATCTGGCCAAATCTTCACCGTTTTTCATGATTTCTTCCATGGGATCTCACCCTTAATGTCTAAGGAACATTTAGACACCAAAATCACCAATTTTAATCGAGAAACGAAGCCGCAATCTCGATTTTACCTCAAACACTCTTAAAACTAGAAAATAGAGAAAAGCTTAAGAAATAGAAATTTCTACCTCGATTCCTTGCTTTCCCTATGTTGCTTGGCTCCTACAGGCTCGCCCCGTAGCCCGAGATCCAGCCTCCAAAGCCCGGTTGTAGAGTTGGAGTGTAGAGAGAGAAATTAGAGAGAAGGAAGAGAGAAGGAGAGGAGAGAAAGTGAAGAGAGAGAGAGGAAAGGAGAAAAATGAATAAAAAATAGGTGAGGCCACCTATATACTCGCCCGGGGTGAAATTATCACTTGCTCTGCAATTGACCCTCAGTCAAGACTAGCAAAAGCAAATTCATAAAATCTCACCTCAGGTGTTTCTAAATCCTCGGTGCCCCACAAATTTCCTTATTCACTTTAGTCCCTCTCAATATCTCAAACTCCACTTTAACCTCGAATCCATCATCTTTTCGGTACCGGACTCATAATTCATTCCCATAAGCTCTATTCTTCTTCTCGGGTTCCTACTTGGTCATTTCTCAAAAGGCCTCTATACTTTCTTTTCTTTTCACTTTAGTCCTTGAGAATTTGTAAAAATTTCCTAAATTAAAAATAAAAATTTCTATTCCCACATTTTCTTCACTAATTCAAAAAGAAAATTTTCCACATAATTAAATTTGTCACTAAACTTCAAATCAGACTTTAAATATTCATAAAAATTCTTGGGATATTACATTCTTCCCCCCTTAAAAGAATTCGGTCCTCCGAATTCAAAACTTACCTCAAGATTGAAGCAAATGCCAATATTTTGTTTATATCTCATTCTCTCTCTTAGAATTTTCACAATCAAGTACAAAATATAACAAGTTCAACATATTTTTATTTCTAATACATAAGTGATATCGGGTATTTTTATATACTTTTTAGTCCCTATCTTAGTCCTATGGCTATTCCAATGTTGCCAATTCTCTAATTTTATTATGTTTTGAAATTTATTGGGTATAAACTATTTATGGATTGAATGTGTTTCAATTTTATATTTTTAGAACTTGAATTGTAAAATGCTCAATTTAATTCCTACAAATTTTAATTTTAGAGAGAAAAATGCTGACATGGACAAAGATGATGATTTAGATGCTAATGTGGCACTTTTTGGATGATGCAGATGCTGACTAGGATATGCTGGATGTGGGGCCCACTTGAACTCTTATTGAATGCCATGTAGTCAGAATTTGAGGGCATGAATATTAAATTTCGTAGGTCAGAAAGCAAGGCTGAAATATCAATTCTTCCATGCTGTTCTGCTACTGCCATACCTATGTTCTGCTGCTGTTTCCTACTTTCTGCTGCAGAAATATTAAATCTGCTGCTGCCATGCCTACTTTCTGCTGCAGAAACATTAATTATACTGATGTTTTGCTGTCAAAGTGCTGCTACATCATGGAGGAAGCATCTAGGGTAGAATATTCTAAGGCATTGAAGGGGCCTCAGTTTTAGAAAGGAGAATACTTTCATTTTAGGCAACCAGACTTAGAAAATTCGCAGCTCTCTCTTCCCCTCTGTTTTTGCTTCTGTTATTGGCTGTTTTGCTCTCATGGAGGGCTAAGTTTTCATTGTAATTAGTCACTAGACCACTGGGATGTTGTAGCTTGAACTAAGAATGCAAGTTAAGTGTTTTGTTCTCCATTTTCATTTCATTTCGTTTCTGTTTTGCTGTCATGTTTATTTTGCTGTCAAATTCTGATTAGAGCTTGAGTTGTAACATAAACTGACTTATATATAAGACATAACCTTGCTTGACTGATTAGGAAAGTGAGGGAGGCGAAATGACTAGTTAAATGATATATTTAACTTGGTTTGGTTGAGATTTTCCACTGAATGCATCTAGTTATAGTAGAGAGATGTTATTGACTGTAATTAGTAGCATTAAATTCTAGATGTTATTCTAGAAACATTTTCATAAAGAACCAAACAATGGAATGAGAACAAAACTGAATCAATGAGTTAGGTAATGATAGTTACACTCCCATGAATCCTAGTGGCTGATTACATAGTCTCTTTACTGTCAATTTCTTGCAATTTCTGCTGCTGCTGCTGTTTCTGTTGTTACTGCTGTTGCTGCATATTTTACTGCTGTTGTAGTGTTTAATTGCTGTTCTGTTTTATTTATTTAGTTAGTATTGCTACAAAACCTCCCCCACGTTTATGTACTCTTAATTGGTGTTTAGGTGTTTAGAACGATTAATTAGTATCAAGAAGTGAGGCTCCTTGAGTGAATACGACCTGGGGATCACTATACTGCAAATTGCCACAAATTCAATTCTGGGCGATTTGGCATCGTAGTGGCGTGAACCAATAAGTTACAGGCAACAAGCTGAACTTGATTTACAAAACAGATAATTTTAATACATAAACATTAGATCAAACATCAGCTTTAGGTACAAACAAAAGAAAAGATAAATTAAGAACGAGGAGGCTTTTGAAATGCAGAAGGTGCTCCAGGTCTAGAAGAAGAAGGTGCTTCAGACCTTAAGGAGGAAGTTAATCGTTGCAGCCTAGAAAGAGTTTCTGGAGGAAACGTCTGGGAAATTTGGCGAAGTGCAGAAGTCACTCCATTCATACAGTCAATACATCTCGCTTGTTGGTCACGAAAATTTTGAGTTGCAAACATCGAATGTCTATCAACTCTATTCGCCAATTCCCTAAAATGACGGTTCAAAAGCTTCTTTTGTTCTGTAAAGAGACGATTTATCAATCTCCCCTGGTCCTCAAAGTGGCGGTTTATCAGTCTTTCCAAGTCCTCCATCTTTTGTCTCATAAGCGCAAGCTCATTATTAGAAGATGTTGCTGTGCTAACATCCTCTAACTCTACTACATCCCTTTTTCTTTTCTTAGCCTCTGATGACTCTTCCATGGATCTCTTATTCTTATAATTCTCCAGGCTAAGATTTAGATCCAGCTCTACCTTGCCAGCCTCAAAGTTTAAATTGAAAGATTTATTGCCGGCCATATTTTTCTAAGCTATAAAGGTTGTACAGAAGGAGAAGTTTGATGCTAGAAAGCTTATAGATATAAACTCTTAGTGTAGTGAGCAGCGTAATGGGGCATCCATTATATATAGACGAAATTTAGGGCTACAAAACCTTTACATCATACTCTAAAGATGACCTATAGACCTTATCCACGCAATGCCAACGGTCTCTGATAAGCATGCCAGAAAATAACAAAATATAATCAAATACAAAAGATTTCCTCAAAAATTTCGGCTAACTTTTGACTCTTGCTCAAATTATTAAACTAATCGCCGCTTCAATTTATGACTTCCTAACTCTGTATTTGTCATATCCAATAATTCTAAATCGAGATATTACTCCATGAACGGGTAGCTTCATATTAACCTTATCTAGGTTTCTAATCCGTGACTTTGCCCTAAGCTTACACATTTTCAAACATACATATTAAAATAAAAACTTCTCACATCTACACATCAAGCATTCCATAAAGTGAGAGAAAAATTTTACCTTTCACTTGCCTCTACGAGCATATATGTATATATGTATAAACATAGAGATACATCATTATCTATATATATTTTCATCTATTCAAGTTCTTTTAAATTTCAGACTTCTCATTCTCTGAATGTATGTAGAATCATTACATATTATTCCTGGCCATAACAAATAGCCTTCACTCTCTATGCATGAATAACATACATACATATCATATGTATTTAGATACATATAATCACAGTATAATTCAATCAATCATGTATATTATACTTAACTGAAGGCTTTCAAGAACAATACAAGAAAGCATAGAAATACATTTTAGTTCATCGTGAAAACATCCAAGACACTCTGTAATGGCTACATTGTCGACTTCCTTCAATTTTAGAAAATGCCAACGAGAGAAATGGAAAAACCAAGTGTAAATCGGCCGCAAATCCACCGAATATTGACTTTCGTGGTTTTGTCATTAATGCGACGCGTTGTTGGTGTGCATGCCTACCCTAGACTCCTAGCTTCCAGCTTGCAGAAATCCATAGGTTAAGCGTGTAGGGTGCGGCGAAGAGATATCTTCTTTGTCTCTAAGTTCAAATTTTTCCTCTATAAGAACTATCCCAACGTTCTCAGTTACCACACCACAAAGAGTAATCATCTCTGAGCCTACAACTTCCCAGCGTTCCTCTCTTCTCATACTCCCACATAAATTTCTAAATTTTTCAAATCATGGCCACAAGGAAGTACATTGATCTCACAGTGGATGCCAAGAGAGAAGAGCTCGACTTAAACTTAAGTTTGGGCAAAGACAAGGGCAAAAGACCTTTTGAAGGGTCTTTAGAGAAGCATATGGAGAAGAAAATGAAGAAGAACGAGGAAGCTGAGGAGACTAGCACGGCCCATACCTCGGAGGACAAAATCGCCTGTCTAGAGCAGGAGGTGAAAAATCTGAAAAAGATGATAGGAGACCTGGAGAAGTTGACTAAACGCAATCATGCAGAAATGACTTCAAGAATAGACAGGTTCTTCTATTGGTCTACCCAGTGCTTCTGCAATCAACAACAAAGAAGTGTTGATTGTATGAATGGGATTTACACTACCCTCCGTGACATTGCTCTGTCTCTCGCTCCAAGGAATGGTCGAGGGGTGATGATACAGTACAACCCTCCTAATCCGAGACCACCTTGCTTTTAGATTACTCATGCATGAGTAATTTTTTTTTTTGCAATATAATCCTTCTGCTTTTAATGCCAGTGGTTTCTTTTATGGGATGGTACTCCAAAAATAGTAATAATAAAATTAAGAAGGATAAAAGAAATCAGTCACAAAAAATCAATCATAAATGTAACATATAAAGCCCCATACATACAATTTGATCCGACAGCAACGGAATTAAACAAATAATAACCTTTCCTTTACCAAGTTCAAAAGTATAGCAATATCTGTCTAAAACTAAAACTAAAACATAATTCATAAGAAAAGACAAGTCTTGGAGGAAAAGGAAATGAAAACATCCTACAGGACCTTCAATGGAGCCATCTCTCTATAGTCGTGCCCGGGTTCACCACGATAGAGGAGATCCCACTAAGGTTACCTTACTCTGTAATCGGTAGGAGACCTAATCCCAAAGCTCTGATACTAACTTGTCACGTCCCAAAATTTGAGCACGTGACCGGCACGGAAAGTGAATTTCATTTCACCTCCGTAAGCCTATCTTTCTCTTAAAAATCATACAATTCTTTTTCATGCAATCAAAACGAGTTCTCTATACATACTACAATTACTCACATTACATCACTGAATGAACCTACCCGATTACAGAGATTTCTAGATTTATACAACTTAAAATAAAACTTAACTATTATACCTTTATCCTGAACAAATGAAAAGGTAATTATGGACTAAGGATCCATAATTCCTTGTTCTGATATTTACCTTCAGCTGTCAACTCTGAAAAAAAATATCAATAAGAGGGGTATGAGCAAACCACGTGCCCAGTGAGTAGATAACACAATACTATGACAAAATAAAAATCATGCATCATAATGATAACATGCAGCAATCATACGTAGATCGATCATCATATGATATAATATTATTCATAATACTTCACAACAATATCCAAGTGAATCAAATGCATTTCAACAAAATTCAAAATTCACAACAGCAATCGATGAAATCAATTTCACACACAATTCCCGTACCAACCAGGTCCAGAATACCTCTGGATCGTTGCCCTTATCGCTCCATTTATATTCTCCACCCTTATAGCTCCATTTATATTCTCCACCCTTATAGCTTCACATAGATTTCTCCATGGGGTGCACCACCATGCCTTTCCTTTCCAGTCAAACACAATCACAATCACATATAAAAATATCCTCAATCATAATCTTGAGCCACATACACAACTCAGTCATTTACAATTCAAGCCACAACATAATCAATGTGGTTCCAGCAACATAGCATGTATATAACATAACCCATAATATAGAACAATTATTCAACTCGGTTCACATGCCATTCACAATCCATCATATAACCTCTATTCATGGGAAAATAAGAAAATATAATTATATACATTACCAGACACGTTCCACATTTGTTTATGCCTCATCGTTCCACATCATCCTCTTCAAACTTGGATATACAACATATTTCCACTATGATGCAAAAAGTCAATAACAGATATTTAATCATAGCAAGTATTAACCCACTCACCTGGATTTTACGCTCTCGGCACTCCCACTTTTCACTTTGACTATTCCTATTGTAACCAGACAAAAACCATCAGAGTTACGAAATAGAGAAATTTCCTACCACTACTCTCGACCTTTACTTACTTCTCAAATCATAACTCCTAACTAGTATTTAATATTCAAATGAAACTTGTACCATTGGAAACTAGACTTAAAGAGCTTTCCAACGATATAAAGTTTGCCCAAAACGAAGTTCGGATGAAGAAGTTATGGTCGATTGAAAAATAAACTAAAATTTTTCGGTACACCTGGTGCCTGGGCGCCACCCATGCCTGGCGCCTGGGCGCCAATTCCTTCTTCTTCCCATCTCACCTTGGCGCCTAGGCACCACACATGGCGCCTGGGCGCCACGATCGTGACCCCTTCGCGATTTCTCTCGGTTTTGGCCCAAATCTGGCCAAATCTTCACCGTTTTTCATGATTTCTTCCATGGGATCTCACCCTTAATGTCTAAGGAGCATTTAGACACCAAAATCACCAATTTTAATCGAGAAACAAAGCCAGAATCTCGATTTTACCTCAAACACTCTTAAAACTAGAAAATAGAGAAAAGCTTAAGAAATAGAAATTTCTACCTCGATTCCTTGCTTTCCCTATGTTGCTTGGCTCCTAGAGGCTCGCCCCGTAGCCCGAGATCCAGCCTCCAAAGCCCGGTTGTAGAGTTGGAGTGTAGAGAGAGAAATTAGAGAGAAGGAAGAGAGAAGGAGAGGAGAGAAAGTGAAGAGAGAGAGAGGAAAGGAGAAAAATGAATAAAAAATAGGTGAGACCACCTATATACTCGCCCGAGGTGAAATTATCACTTGCTCTGCAATTGACCCTCAGTCAAGACTAGCAAAAGCAAATTCATAAAATCTCACCTCAGGTGTTTCTAAATCCTCGGTGCCCCACAAATTTCCTTATTCACTTTAGTCCCTCTCAATATCTCAAACTCCACTTTAACCTCGAATCCATCATCTTTTCGGTACCGGACTCATAATTCATTCCCATAAGCTCTATTCTTCTTCTCGGGTTCCTACTTGGTCATTTCTCAAAAGGCCTCTATACTTTCTTTTATTTTCACTTTAGTCCTTGAGAATTTGTAAAAATTTCCTAAATTAAAAATAAAAATTTCTATTCCCACATTTTCTTCACTAATTCAAAAAGAAAATTTTTCACATAATTAAATTTTTCACTAAACTTCAAATCAGACTTTAAATATTCATAAAAATTCTTGGGATATTACAATGAATCTCTTATTCTTATAGTTCTCCAAACTAAGATTTAGATCCAACTCTACCTTGCCAGTCTCAAAGTTTAAATTGAAAGATTTATTACCGGCAATATTTTCTGAGCTATAAAGGTTGTACGAAAGGAGAAGTTTGTTGCTAGAAAGCTTATAGGTAATGAACTTAGTGTAGTGAGCAGTGCAATGGGGCATCCATTGTTTATAGACAAAATCTAGGGCTACAAAAACCTCTACATCATACTCTAAAGATGACCTACAGACCTTATCCGTCGCAATGCCAATGGTCTATGACAAGCATACCAAAAAATAATAAATATAATCTAATGCAAAAGATTTCCTTAAAAATTTTGGCTAACTTTTGACTCTTGCTCAAAATCTTCAATTAATCGCCGCTTAATCTATGACTTCCTCACTCTAATATTTGTCTTATTCAATAATCCTAAATCACGATATTACTCCATGAACGGGTAGCTTAATACTAGCCTTATCTAGGTTTCTAATCCGTGACTTTACTCTAGGCTTACACATTTTCAAAAATACATATTAAAATAAAAAATTCTCACATTCACACATATCAAGTATTACCATAAAGTGAGAAATTTTTTTTTACCTTTCATTTGCCCCTACGAGAATATATGTATATATGTATAAACATGGAGATACATCATGTCACATCCCAAAAATTGAGCATGTGAAAAGATACTACTCATTTGATAAAATTCTCAAACATACGTTATTTACATATATTCTGTAAGGTTTTACATTCAACCTTAACCATTCATTCCACACTACAGAATTATATTCATCTGATAAGCGAATATAGACATACATAGTCTGATATTTCTATCTCATCGCAAGCCTAGGAGACCTATAGTAAGTACAGAGCGTTCCTAGTATTCACATTAATTAGTACTATACTGGTATCCCACCAGATAGAAACAGATAATAACTCCAAGGAGCTTCTAATCTTCAAACAGATATTCTTGTTCTTTGTTTTCTGTATCTGAAAAAAAATAATCATAGGGAGTGTGAGTTTATTTAAAAACTCAGTAAGTAAATAACTGTACTATATAAAATATCAAAAGTACAAATACCACATTTACTCATATAATTAATTGTCTTATACATCGAGTAGTATGGGACTCTAACCCTTTCAAACTCATGAATAAGATTTCATAGATATACACCGAGTAGTATGGGACTCTAACCCTTTCAAACTCATGAATAAGATCTCATAGGTATACACCGAGTAGTATGGGACTCTAACC
Organism: Biancaea sappan; assembly: GCA_037074585.1. Taxonomy (NCBI): domain Eukaryota; kingdom Viridiplantae; phylum Streptophyta; class Magnoliopsida; order Fabales; family Fabaceae; genus Biancaea; species Biancaea sappan. The sequence goes on along the minus strand of CM073491.1, from coordinate 91,883,628 downwards.
CTTTCAACTCGTGTATAGGTTTCATAGATATGCATTGAGTAGTATGGGACTTTAACCCTTTCAAACTCATGTATTAGATTTCTTAGATATACACCGAGTAGTATGGTACTTTAACCCTTTCAACTCGTGTATAGGTTTCATAGATATGCACTGAGTAGAATGGGACTTTAACCCTTTCAAACTCATGTATTAGATCTCGTAGATCTTTACTCCTTAATAAAATAGTGAGAACTTCTCACATAGTACAATTTCCATGAAATAAAATCATTTATACATACTCTCATTCCTTTGAATTTCTGTAAAAAATATATCAATCATCATATACTGTCATATGAAAAATTGATCAATTAATATCCAAATAATATTGTAAATGGGACTTATATTGTACTTTGACTAGTAATATCAAATTAGCTGAGCAAGGTTATTCACTCACCTTGATGTTTGTCCAAGTTTACCTTGTTCCACACTAGAATTTGTGTAGGAAAATTTCCTAGTAAAATATATTACAAGGAAACATAAGAAAGGAAATAAAATCACGAAAATACGCAAAATTTTCTGATTGCTACAGTAACGGTTTGCTGCAGTGACGGTTCGCTACAGTGACGGTTCGCTACAGTAACGTTGACTGCTACAGTACCGTTGACTGCCGACACTACAATAACTGCTACAGTACCGAAGGAAATTTTCCAGATTTTTTTTTCTGAAATTTCTGGTCGCTACAGTAACTCGAAGAAAAATTCCAGATTTCCAATTGCTACAGTACTTCGAATTTTGCAGAAAATCTTTCAAAAAATTCATCCTTTCCTTTCTTTTGATTCAAAATCAGAATCTCAACTCTTTTAACCGATTATAACTCAAATATAACTTCTAAAACAACTGAGATTCACGAATTATCATCAAAATCTTCAAGAACAAAACCTCCTCTAATCTTCCATATAAACTGAAATTTAAGGAAAATAATGAGATTAAAGCTTACCTTTGATCCTTACAAAGCTTTTGAACCGAACAAACAATCAAAACTCTGAAGATCAAGGAAAGGATTTGAAAAGAGGATGAAGAAGAGAGAAAACGCTTTTCTGCCTTCCTTCGGCTGAGTGAAAAATGAGGGGGTACTATTGAAACTTTATATTAAATATTTCTAATGGGTTATTTAATAACTCATGGGTATCCATAACCCAACATCCAAACTCATCCAGTCAATTTACAATAAATGGACTAATTGACCATTCTGAAACCACTTTTCCATGAATTTCACCATTCTTAGAATATATCCCACATGGTGCAAATATTTAGTGCAGTCATTTAACTCAATTTTCATAAATAATATTCAAAGAGAACAATTAAATATGAAAATTAAAAATGACCAAAATAAATAACTAAAGTAACGTTGTACATTCTAAAATACTCTTAAGCGAATTATATTCTGAAATTAACGGGTATTACATTCTACCCCCCTTAAAAGAATTCGGTCCTCCGAATTAAAATCTTACCTCAAGTTTCAAATAAATGTGGATAGTTTTTCCACATTTCATCTTCTGCCTCCCACGTATCTTCCTCGCGAGAATGATTTCTCCAAAGAACCTTGACAGTAGGAATTTCTTTAGTACGCAATTTCTTGACTTTTCTATCAAGGATAGCTACTGGTACCTCTTCGTAGGTGAGAGTTTCATCAAAATGAACTTCTTGGGGTTAAATGACATGAGAAGGATCAGGAAGATACTTCTGTAGTATGGACACATGAAATATTGGATGAACTCCCTCTAGGTTGGAAGGTAGGTCTAGGCGATATGCCACATTACCCACTCTGTCTACAACCTCATACGGGCCAACATACCTCGGACTAAGCTTGCCTTTCTTCCCGAATCTCATTACTCCCTTCATAGGTGAGATTCGTAAGAAAACCATATCACCTATTGCAAATTCAAGGTCACGTCGTCGGTTGTCCGCATAAGACCTCTGTCTACTCTGAGCAGTTAACAACTTCTCTCTGATCAGTTTAACTTTATTTATATCTTCCTGAATCTTCTCAGGTCCAAGTATTTTGGTTTCACCAAGTTCAAACCAACCTATAGGAGATCGACACCGTCTCCCATATAAAGCCTCAAAAGGTGCCATCTGAATACTGGCTTGGTAACTGTTATTATAAGCAAATTCAATGAGAGACAAATGATCTTCCCAACTTCCACTGAAATCCATCACACAAGCTCTTAGCATATCCTCTAAAGTCTGAATTGTCCTTTCGGACTGTCCATCAGTCTGAGGATGGAATGCTGTGCTAAGATTCACTTTGGTACCCAAAGCCTCTTGAAAGACTTTCCAGAATCGAGAAGTAAACTGAGGTCCTCGGTCTGATGTAATGGATATTGGTACACCATAAAGTTTCACTATTTCTTTAACATAAAGTCGAGCAAGTTTTGCTACACTGAAAGTGGTATGAACAGGAAGAAAATGTGCTGACTTAGTAAGTCGATCCACTATGACCCATATTGAGTCATTTCCTTATGTTGACCGAGGTAAACCCACTACAAAATCTATAGTGGTCCTTTCCCACTTCCACTCAGGAATATCTAGTTTTTGCATCAAACCAGGTGGTCGTCGATGTTCAGCTTTAACTTGCTGACAAGTCAAACATCGAGCTACAAAGTCAGTCACATCTCGCTTCATGCCCTCCCACCAGTAAACTTGTTTCAAGTCCTGATACATTTTCACAGCACCAGGATGTACAACGTAGTGCGAACCATGAGCTTCCATTAAGATTTCACGTTTCAAAGATTCAATGTTGGGGACACAAAGTCTCCCATTAAACCATAAGACTCCTTCTTCATCTACCAAGAAACTTGGTGCTAGACCTTGCCTTGCCTTATCTCTGATTTTGACCATATCAATGTCATTTTCTAAAGTTGCTTTTACTTTTTCAACAAGGGATGATCTAACTGTTAAATGAGCCAGAAATGTGAAAGTAATGGTTGGAACCCAAGAGGGGGGGTGAATTGGGTTTTATAAATTTTTCACAAGAATTAATTGGAAGTTAAAATGATTTTCTGTAAAAGTACAATGCTTAGGATAATAAATACAATACAGAAAATCAATGTGCTGTTAAGATAAATAATTATAAAGATCAAGGAATTAAAGAATATATATCAATATGCACAAATTAAAGAGTAAGGGATAGAGAAAGCAAACTCGGAGATTTATACTGGTTCGGCTAATCCAAGCCTACATCCAGTCCTCAAGAGACCACTTGAGTATTTTCACTATAATTGCAAGTTTAATCCGGGTACTTGCAAACCACTACAACCACGCAAATTCGATCCGGGTATTTGCGAAACCACAATGAAGAATTTATGAATCCGGGCTCCTCCTCAACCCAAAGCAAGTTCTTCCAACACCGGTACTTGCGAACCTCAACTCAGAATAATATATGTGTTGATCAAAATCAACAATACAAAGAAACTCTCTCTAAAGAGTAGATGAAAACAAATGAACCTCTAATAACTCTAATGATAGAGAATATGCAAGATTTGGCTCAAGAATGCTTTCCTTTCTCTCAAAGATGATAGAAGAAGTTAATATCACATTGTAGGACTTTGTTCTTGCTCAAAATCGTGTATCTAAGGTCATATATATAAGATTTTACAAAACTAGCCGTTATATAGCCGTTATATAGCCGTTATAGTGCAGTCCAGATTTTGAGCTTTCTTTAAAAATTCATAACTCCCTCATTTGAACTCCGTTTTAAACAAATAATATACCGTTGGAAAGCTCTTGGAGTCTAGTTTCAAATGAGCCAAGTTTTACTCAAAAATTATTTTTCTTTTAAAAGATATAATCAAAATACTGACTATAGGTCAGAACAGAATAATTTTTTGTTACAGTAAAATCAACTTTCAGTTTTTCAAACTATATTTTGAATAGTCATATATTTCTCATTTGGACTCCGTTTTGAATAAATAATATACCGTTGAAAATATCTTTGAGTCTACTATCAAATGAGATTAAGATACTTGAAAAACCGATTTTTCATTTATGAGATATGATATAAGGAGTGACCAAAGGTCAAAAAATAACTTTTGTAAAACTTCATATCTCACTAACTTTTTGTTCAAAAATGCTTGAGCCAATGTATGCAAATCTAAATCATTGAGTTGCACAAATATACTAGCCTATATAAAATATACCTAATTTAAACACTAGGCTATCTTGATGCATCCAAGCTTCCAAGACTTCAAATCTTCTAATTCTTCATTTCATGGAGCTTCATCCTTGCATGTTGTTTTCCCTGAGTGAAGCATGATATTGCTTTTCCTTGTTCTTCAATACAATCCTCACTCTTCTTGTTTTGAACCAACCTATAAAATATATCTTACTTGCAAACCCAATGGTTAGTTTAATAGCATGATTCAATATATGCAACATACATATTAAATAACATAATCATGCTTAAGTACTTGTAGCATATATATGATAATTAATCTTTATATATATCAATGCTACTATTCAAATATATTTGTCATCATCAAAACTTATGGCATATAGCCTTAGGGTCAACAATCTCCCCCTTTTTGATGATGACAAATCACCACATAAAAATATGTATCACAAGATAATGAATGCAATGTTATAAGCACGTATACATATTTTTCTATTGTTTCTTCTCCCCCTATTTGACATCAACAAAAAGGTGTAAGGAACACAATATATAGAAGTTAAAGCACATACCTTCATTAAGTCAGGATGTCAGAAGATGTCAATATAGTATGGGGTAAGGATACATCAAAACTTATCATTGATTTCATTGACATGTAAAAAGAAAATTTTAGAAAAATTTTTCTCATGTCAAATGAAATGAGCCAAAAGATAAAACTTGAAAGAGTTTTAGGCTCCCCCTTAAACCTTGCATAATTTGAAAAAGAATAATGAATAATGAATATCCAATTTTTCAAGATATATTCTTTTTCAAAAAAAATACATTCAAGTGAGACAAAGCTCCCCCTGAATTTCATAACATTTTTCCTTTGAAAAAGATTGTCCAAATCATTATAAAGGAAATTCAGTTTTTGATTGCAGAATTTTGAAGTAAGATTTTTGAAAAAATTTCTGCAATATTTTCATTGAAAATGATTTCTGCTTGTTTATGAAGAGGCATTTTTAGTAAATAGCAGAAAAATTAAACTTTTTGAAAAAAAAATCATTTGCTGTCATATGATAGAAATATTTACAGCACACAGCAGAAGTATGATATATGGATTAGCAAAGCATGATATAAACAAGAATATTAATCATAATCCATAAATCGAATAATAATATTTTTCAAGATTTCTGAAAAACAATTTCTGCATATATGCATAAAATTATTTCAACATATAGCAAAAGTGATTTAAAATAACGATACTCAAATCCTTTTCTTTTCAAAACAGATAATGCGTCAATATGGTAAAGCAATTTCAGAATTGTGGAAGCAATTCAAGAGATTCACGATATTTTTCAAAAACATTTTGCTTCGAAGGAATTTAGAAACGTTTCATCTAAGGAAGCAATATATATGGATTAGTGTAATAAGATATATTCAAGCATATAGTTCATAATCCATATATGAAACATCAATATCCCTTTGTCATCAACAACAAAAGAGATCTTTAAAACCTTTTCTTTTTAAAAAAAAATATTGCTTCATATGATAAAACATATTAACATAACAGAAGCATTTTTAAAGTCCTTTTTCAAAACAAATTTGCTTCATAAAGGATAAGATAAATTTCAGCACAAAGGAAGCAATTTATATACCCATTCAAAATGAATTTATATATGTATCTTGAGGATGAGTACATGTAAAAATTTTGACAGCTCATTTTGTATGAGTGCATGTGGAATCATGAAATATTATTCTTAGCCATAGCCTTCGCTCATGATGCATGAATAGCATACACAACATATGTTCTTCGATACATATAATCACAGCATGATGTAATCATGTATGCTCTCAAGAACAACACAACAAAGCAGAATGATACGGTTCTGAATATCACCATTTTATTAATCCTTAAAATTTCTAATCAAAACAAATTAAATCAGCCGCAAATCCACCGAAAATTGACTTTCGTGGTTTTGCCATTAATGCGACGCATTGTTGGTGTGCATGCGTACTCTAGACTTCTGGCTTCCAGCTTGCAAAATCCATAGGATGAGCGTGTAGGGGTGCGGCGAAGAGATATCTTCGTTGGCTCTAAGTCACAATTTTCTCTCTATAAAAACTGCCCCAGAGTTGTCAATTATCACACCACAAAGAGTATTCATCTCTGAGCCTACAACTTTCTGACATTCCTCTCTCTTCATACTCCAAAAAAAATTTCAAACCATGGCAGCAAGAAAGTTCATTGATCTCACAGTAGAGGCCAGGGAGGAAGAGCTCGACTTAAACTTGAGTCTAGGCAGGGACAAGGGTAAAAGGCCTTTGGAGGGATCTCAGGAGAATCGAAAGAAGAAGATGAAGATCGAAGAAGCTGAAGAGATTAGTACAGGCCATACGTCAGAAGACAAAATTGCTTGTCTGGAGCAGGAGGTGAAGAAACTCAAGAAGATGATAGAGGACCAGGAGAAGTTAGCTAAACGCAACAATGCGGCACTGACTTCAAGAATAGATAGGTTCTTCTATTGGTCTACCCAATGCTTCTGCAATCAACAACAAAGAAGTGTTGATTGTATGAATGGGATTTACACTACCCTCCGTGACATTGCTCAGTCTCTTGCTCCAAGGAATGGCCGAGGGGTGATGATACAATACGGGCCTCCTAATCCAAGACCACCTCGCCTGTAGATTGCTCATGCATGAGCAAACTTTCCCTTCTTTTTTTTTTTAATTATGCAATGTAATCCTTCGGTTTTTTTTAATGCAAGTGGTTTCTTTTATTTGACGGTACAAAAAAAATAATAATAAAGAAAGATAAAATAAATCAGCTACACAAATTCAGCACAGTATATATATATATATTGAAAAATATATATCCATTTTAAAGATGGAAAGAATTTTCTGACATGGACATATATATCATCATTTCAAAGCAAAAGCAAGTTACATACTTATCAAGATAAAACATATTATAACTTGAGTATGTAGTACAATAATTGAGGTAATATGGATTAGTAAGATATAATCAGATATAAACTATAATCCATAAACAATCGTTCATAAGCTATATTTTATACAAAGGATATGACATGTATAATGCTCAAACCATGATGAATGGTATAAAGACAATATCTTTATATACAATGATATGATCAAATATGTAAGATATTAGAGAACAATATATCATTGTAATGAAAGTATGTCAGTTAAAAAAAATTGCCAACATAGCCAATTATGATCAGGGAGTATCACTCAATTAAATATTAAAGTGGTAAAGAATAGAGATACTCATCAATTTTGGCAAACTCTTATTGCTTCTTGAAGTTCCTCCTCAAGATTTTGATATTCTTGTTTTGCTCATTGCTCTTCTTTTGATTCTATCTTCTTGCAATTTTAATGAACTTAATTGATTGATTATTTGCAAGATCCTCTTGAAAACAATCTCTAATAAGATCACTGTCAAGCATTGGTCGATCATTACGAATGAGCTTAGAGGATAGATTTGAGGACTAACTCCTGCAAAACACTTTTGGTGGAGCACTTTGATGTTCAAATCAGTAATGTTCAAATAAATCTCGAGTACTAGGAGCAACATTATGTTCAAGATATACCATATTAATAAAAGTGCTATGCTTTCATGAAATGCAATTTTGCAAAATATTTGATTTCATTGAAAATATTTAAATAAGATTACAGCAAGGATAAATACTATAGGTAGGAGGAATCTTATTGTTGTGAAGACAAGAAAAATGTGCGTGTAATGGAAGCAAGTTTTCATGATGCAGTAAAAAGGATAGTTTGAGCAAAATTTGGAAGAAAGATTTTAGATCAAAACAAAATTTGAATCTATAATCTGCACACCTAACAATTGTTTTCAGATATAGCATGCATGAATATCAAGGATAGATGTAAGGCATATTAGATAACAGACAAAAGCATTAGAGAGCAGTAAACATATCAGTCAAAATTCTTACAATGCATTCCAGCTTATATGTTCACTTATCCATTGCCTCCTTTTGATGCAAGAGAGTGGAGTTTGAATGATGTAGCCATTGAAAAGTCATTTCCGCTCCTTGCTTCTAGGCAAATCTACAAATTATTCATTTATCTTTGGTACCCAAATTTCTTTGGGTTTGCCTGGGTCATGAGTTCCTTTTTGAACCCATTTCATTTTTACTCCATGAACAAGATTTTTCTTATAAAAACAGGAGTAAGATTTGTGTCCTTTCAGTCCACAATAGAAACAAGTGCAAGTTGGACTATTGGACATCTTTTCAGAAACAAAGAAGTTTTTAAACTGCTTTTGGTTTGATTTCTTTTTAGAAACAATACCAACTTTGTTAATTCTTCTTTGTTTCAAAACTGAGGTATTTAAAATTTCTCTACCTTGAGAGAGTTTTGCAAGTGTGTTTTTAAGATTATCATTTTCTTTTTTCAAAAAATCACACTTGGTACAAAAGCAATTTTTGTTGGTAGAGATATTTGTTTTTAAAATCAAATTCTCTTCTTGCAAAGTTTTGTTTTGATTTTCAAAAACAAAATTCTCTTCCTTGGAAATAGAAAATTCATTTTTCAATATTTCCAACTCATTTTCAAGAGAAGAGTTTTTCTGTTTTGAAACATTTAGTTTCTTTGCAAGTATAAGAGATTCTTCATGTAAATCATCAAAGGCATCTTGTAATTCTTCAAAAGAGTAGTCAAATGAATTTACCTCATCTTTATCTCTGGCCACAAGACAAGTGTTGGCTTCTTCATTTGTATTCTGCTTATCAGAATTGCTATTTCCCCAATTGGAAGATAGGTAAGCTTTCTTTGATGATTCACCTTTTGGTTGTGGTTTATCTTTTTCTCCTTTTTCTTCTTCGTCTGCCACCTTGGTGATTTGAGATTTTTCTGTAAGTTCAATACCAAGAGCTTGCAATTGATTAAGCACAAGTTGTATCTCATTAATGGTTTTGCAATTGTTCATTTGAGCAATTTCAAGTTCATTAATGAAACTTCTATACCTTAATTCCTCAGCAATAAGATCTTCCTCATGTGCAACTTCAAGAATTTCCCACATTTCTTTTGCAGTTGCACAGTTGGAGATTTTGACAAATTCATCTTGACTCAATGCACAAGAAATAATCAATTTTACCTTAGCATTGAGTTGCATTAAACTTCTTTCAGTATCATTCCATTCACTCTTAAGTTTTGGAATGCATTTTCCTTGTTCTTCCTTGATAGGCATACAAGAACCATTTTCTATAACATCCCAGAGTTTATGGTCTACTGAAATTAAAAACATTTTCATTTCATACTTCCAATATTGAAAATGATTAGCATCAAAAATTGGAGGTTCTATGAAAGAACAATTTTTAGAAATAAACCAATCACTATATCCAACCATGCTAACTCTTAGACGGTTAAGTCTTTAAACAAGAGCCCAAGCTCTGATACCAATTGAAAGTAATGGTTGGAACCCAAGAGGGGGGGTGAATTGGGTTTTATAAATTTTTCACAAGAATTAATTGGAAGTTAAAATGATTTTCTGTAAAAGTACAATGCTTAGGATAATAAATACAATACAGAAAATCAATGTGCTGTTAAGATAAATAATTATAAAGATCAAGGAATTAAAGAATATATATCAATATGCACAAATTAAAGAGTAAGGGATAGAGAAAGCAAACTCGGAGATTTATACTGGTTCGGCTAATCCAAGCCTACATCCAGTCCTCAAGAGACCACTTGAGTATTTCCACTATAATTGCAAGTTTAATCCGGGTACTTGCAAACCACTACAACCACGCAAATTCGATCCGGGTATTTGCGAAACCACAATGAAGAATTTATGAATCCGGGCTCCTCCTCAACCCAAAGCAAGTTCTTCCAACACCGGTACTTGCGAACCTCAACTCAGAATAATATATGTGTTGATCAAAATCAACAATACAAAGAAACTCTCTCTAAAGAGTAGATGAAAACAAATGAACCTCTAATAACTCTAATGATAGAGAATATGCAAGATTTGGCTCAAGAATGCTTTCCTTTCTCTCAAAGATGATAGAAGAAGTTAATATCACATTGTAGGACTTTGTTCTTGCTCAAAATCGTGTATCTAAGGTCATATATATAAGATTTTACAAAACTAGCCGTTATATAGCCGTTATATAGCCGTTATAGTGCAGTCCAGATTTTGAGCTTTCTTTAAAAATTCATAACTCCCTCATTTGAACTCCGTTTTAAACAAATAATATACCGTTGGAAAGCTCTTGGAGTCTAGTTTCAAATGAGCCAAGTTTTACTCAAAAATTATTTTTCTTTTAAAAGATATAATCAAAATACTGACTATAGGTCAGAACAGAATAATTTTTTGTTACAGTAAAATCAACTTTCAGTTTTTCAAACTATATTTTGAATAGTCATATATTTCTCATTTGGACTCCGTTTTGAATAAATAATATACCGTTGAAAATATCTTTGAGTCTACTATCAAATGAGATTAAGATACTTGAAAAACCGATTTTTCATTTATGAGATATGATATAAGGAGTGACCAAAGGTCAAAAAATAACTTTTGTAAAACTTCATATCTCACTAACTTTATGTTCAAAAATGCTTGAGCCAATGTATGCAAATCTAAATCATTGAGTTGCACAAATATACTAGCCTATATAAAATATACCTAATTTAAACACATAGGCTATCTTGATGCATCCAAGCTTCCAAGACTTCAAATCTTCTAATTCTTCATTTCATGGAGCTTCATCCTTGCATGTTGTTTTCCCTGAGTGAAGCATGATATTGCTTTTCCTTGTTCTTCAATACAATCCTCACTCTTCTTGTTTTGAACCAACCTATAAAATATATCTTACTTGCAAACCCAATGGTTAGTTTAATAGCATGATTCAATATATGCAACATACATATTAAATAACATAATCATGCTTAAGTACTTGTAGCATATATATGATAATTAATCTTTATATATATCAATGCTACTATTCAAATATATTTGTCATCATCAAAACTTATGGCATATAGCCTTAGGGTCAACAAAATGTACCTGACTCAGTGATCTCGAAGAATACTCCATCAGTTTCCAATTCTTGTAGTTCATGTATTAGAGATCTCCTTATAGTGGCAATGTGAGCTAAACTTCCCATAGACTTTCGACTTAGAGCATCAGCCACTACATTTGCTTTACCTGGATGGTAAAGGATGGTACAATCATAATCTTTTAGAAGTTCCATCCACCTTCGTTGCCTTAGATTGAGATCTCTCTGCTCAAAAATGTACTTAAGGCTTTTGTGATATGTAAAAATTTTACAAGTCTCCCCATACAAGTAATGTCTCCATATCTTTAGGGCAAACACTACAGCTGCCATTTCCAAATCATGAGTGGGGTAATTCAATTCATGCTTTTTAAGCTGACGTGAGCCATAAGCTATGACTTTACCATGTTGCATCAACACACATCCTAAGCCTATCTTTGAGGCATCACAGAATACAGAGTAACCCCCTGGTCCTGATGGTAGGATTAAGACTGGTGCAGAAGTTAAACACTCTTTCAATTGGGTGAAACTTTGCTCACATGAATCATCCCAAATGTATTTAACATTCTTTTGGGTTAACTTATTTAATGGGAGAGCCGTCTTAGAGAAATCTTTGACAAAGCGACGGTAATACCCTGCTAAGCCAAGAAAACTACGTACTTCAGACACAGTTGTTGGTCTAGGCCATTGTTTTACTGCTTCAATTTTACTTGGATCTACATGAATACCTTCTTGGGAAATAACATGTCCCAAAAATGTTACATGACTCATCCAGAATTCACATTTTGAGAGCTTTGCGTACAACTGATGCTCTCTCAAAGTCTGAAGCACTATTCTCAAATGTTCAGTATGTTCTTTATGACTCTTTGAATACACCAAAATATCATCAATAAATACAATTACAAACTTATCAAGGAAGGATTTAAACACTTTGTTCATTAAATCTATAAATGCTGCTGGTGCATTTGTCAACCCAAAAGACATCACAAGAAATTCATAATGTCCATACCATGTACGAAAAGCAGTCTTAGGTATATCATCATTCTTAATTCGTAACTAATGATATCCAGACCTTAGATCAATCTTTGAGAAGTATTTTGCTCCTTGGAGCTGATCAAACAAATCATCTATCCTTGGTAAAGGATACTTATTCTTCACTGTGACTTTATTCAGCTAAGAATAATCTATACATAGTCTCATAGAACCATCTTTCTTTTTCACAAAAAGAACAGGAGCACCCCAAAGTGAAAAACTTGGGCGAATGAACCATTTGTTTAACAAATCTTCCAATTGTTCTTTGAGTTCTTTTAGCTCAACAGGAGCTATACGATAAGGTGGAATAGAAATTGGTCGTGTGTCTGGGACCAAATCAATACTGAACTCAATATCTCTTTCTGGCGGTAATCCAGGTAAATCTTCTGGGAACACATCTGGGAATTCATTAACCACATGAATGTCTTCTAACTTCTGTTCTTTCTTTTCTAAATCTTTAATAAAAGCTAAAAATCCCTGACATCCCTTTCGCAACATACGCCGGGTATTTAACATAGATATCATGTTGCAAGGTACATCACTTCGATCTCCTTGAAACACAAAATTACTCCTCCCCGGCATATTAAAGGAAATAACTTTGTCACGACAATTTATAGTAGCATGACAAGAAGATAGCCAGTCCATCCCTAGAATCACATCAAAATCTAACATATTGAGAATCATAAGATCTATCTCAGTTTCCATGCCTCCAACGATTATTTTACAAGAACGATAACATGTTTTAACCATCAAAGTCTCTCTCATCGGTGTGGAAACCAAGAATGGTTCTTTAAGAGTAATTGAATCAAATGCAAATCTCTTGGCAAATAGGGGTGACACATATGAGTGAGTAGAACCGGGGTCAAACAAAATACGTGCAGCAAAAGTATTAACAGATAATATACCTGTAACTACAGCATTGGATGTTTGAGCATCCTGTCGGGTTAGAGCATATACTCTTGCATTTCCTCTGCCAGCAGCTTGTTTTCCACGATCACCTTGGCCTCTTCCCATACTACCCCCTATTGAAGGGGTTGGTGTTCGAGTAATAGAAGCAGAAATAGACTGTGGTCGAGGTGGTAAGGTAGACCCTTGACCTGGTCTTGTCATGAGCTGAGGGCACTCCCTTATAAAATGTCCTTTTTGTCCATAGTTAAAACAACCTGTACCAACAGTGTTTAACCTGCATTCTCCGAAGTGAAACTTTCTACATTCAGGACACTAAGGTTTCGTCCTTCTAGCTTGAGTACCTCCTCTACTAGAATAACTAAAACCACCCCTGCTCTCTGAACGAGGCTTAGCCACACTGGCTGTAGAATAAGATGACTTAGTAGGAGTGACTGGAGCATGTTGTGATGCAGTAAAGGGTTTCAAAGTCCCTGAGTCTTCCCCTTGATCAAAAGATCTCCTATATCTAGTTTTCTTCTTTTGTCGATATTCTTCTTTATTCTTTGATTTCCTTTCCATAACCAATCTGTAAAACTCTGTCCACATAACTGGCAGTGCGCCTTGAATTCTAGCTTTCTTCCAGTTCCTCCACCATTTACCAGCCCTACCCTTTAACTGAAATGAAGTGAATTCTACCTTTTGAGTAGGAGAACACCCTATAGCATCACAGATTGCTTCACAATCTTCAAGGAAACATTGTGGGTCCTCTTTGGGATCTTCCCCCGAAAAAGTAGGAGGCCTCATTTTCTGAAATTCAGACATTCTTACCTCCCTTACGTTATCTCCTCCAGCTAACTGAGCTGGTGGTACAATTTCAGCTTCAATAATAGGAGGATCCACTGGCAGGTTAGCTTGTGCAGCTCGACCTCTCATTTCAGCCTCAAATCGGTCAAATCGTTCATTCATCAAATTAATCACATGTGCAATAGTTGCATTGCCAACGTGAGCATCAGGTTCGACTCTCCTTGTTTGCTCACTAGTTGCGCCCTCAGTACTTTGAGCATGTAAACTATCACCACGGTTAGGATCATCTTGCACATGTACTGGTGGATTTATGGCCCTCCTTGGACCCATATGCTCGTTATTATTAGAAGATCCTTCTGACATTGTACTGTCACAGATTTACACACATAACAAACAATTTTCAGACATAAACAAAATATCACTTACTAGCCCCACTGAAAATTATCTATAAAATGACGTTATACTCTACAAGGTCTTTTATGGAACCTAATCCTATGGTCATGCCGCGGCTCATGACAATAGGGAAGCGCCCACAAAGATCACTTTGCTCTGTACTCTATAGGGGACCTATAAAACCTTCCTCTGATACCAAATTGTCACATCCCAAAAATTGAGCATGTGAAAAGATACTACTCATTTGATAAAATTCTCAAACATACGTTATTTACATATATTCTGTAAGGTTTTACATTCAACCTTAACCATTCATTCCACACTACAGAATTATATTCATCTGATAAGTGAATATAGACATACATAGTCTGATATTTCTATCTCATCGCAAGCCTAGGAAACCTATAGTAAGTACAGAGCGTTCCTAGTATTCACATTAATAAGTACTGTACTGGTATCCCACCAGACAGAAACAGATAATAACTCCAAGGGGCTTCTAATCTTCAAACGGATACTCTTGTTCTTTGTTTTCTGTATCTGAAAAAAAATAATCATAGGGAGTGTGAGTTTATTTAAAAACTCAGTAAGTAAATAACTGTACTATATAAAATATCAAAAGTACAAATACCACATTTACTCATATAATTAATTGTCTTATACATCGAGTAGTATGGGACTCTAACCCTTTCAAACTCATGAATAAGATTTCATAGATATACACCGAGTAGTATGGGACTCTAACCCTTTCAAACTCGTGAATAAGATCTCATAGGTATACAACGAGTAGTATGGGACTCTAACCCTTTCAACTCGTGTATAGGTTTCATAGATATGCACTGAGTAGTATAGGACTTTAACCCTTTCAAACTCATGTATTATATTTTTTAGATATACACCGAGTAGTATGGTACTTTAACCCTTTCAACTCGTGTATATGTTTCATAGATATGCACTGAGTAGAATGGGACTTTAACCCTTTCAAACTCATGTATTAGATCTCGTAGATCTTTACTCCTTAATAAAATAGTGAGAACTTCTCACATAGTACAATTTTCATGAAATAAAATCATTTATACATACTCTCATTCCTTTGAATTTCTGTAAAAAATATATCAATCATCATATACTGTCATATGAAAAATTGATCAATTAATATCCAAATAATATTGTAAATGGGACTTATATTGTACTTTGACTAGTAATATCAAATTAGCTGAGCAAGGTTATTCACTCATCTTGATGTTTGTCCAAGTTTACCTTGTTCCACACTAGAATTTGTGTAGGAAAATTTCCTAGTAAAATATATTACAAGGAAACATAAGAAAGGAAACAAAATCACGAAAATACGTAAAATTTTCTGATTGCTACAGTGACGGTTCGCTACAGTGACGGTTCGCTACAGTAACGTTGACTGCTACAGTACCGTTGACTGCCGACACTACAGTAACTGCTACAGTACCGAAGGAAATTTTCCAGATTTTTTTTTCGAAATTTCTGGTCGCTACAGTAACTCGAAGAAAAATTCCAGATTTCCAATTGCTACAGTACTTCGAATTTTGCAGAAAATCTTTCAAAAAATTCATCCTTTCCTTTCTTTTGATTCAAAATCAGAATCTCAACTCTTTTAACCGATTATAACTCAAATATAACTTCTAAAACAACTGAGATTCACGAATTATCATCAAAATCTTCAAGAACAAAACCTCCTCTAATCTTCCATATAAATTGAAATTTAAGGAAAATAATGAGATTAAAGCTTACCTTTGATCCTTACAAAGCTTTTGAACCGAACAAACAATCAAAACTCTGAAGATCAAGGAAAGGATTTGAAAAGAGGATGAAGAAGAGAGAAAACGCTTTTCTGCCTTCCTTCGGCTGAGTGAAAAATGAGGGGGTACTATTGAAACTTTATATTAAATATTTCTAATGGGTTATTTAATAACTCATGGGTATCCATAACCCAACATCCAAACTCATCCAGTCAATTTACAATAAATGGACTAATTGACCATTCTGAAACCACTTTTCCATGAATTTCACCATTCTTAGAATATATCCCACATGGTGCAAATATTTAGTGCAGTCATTTAACTCAATTTTCATAAATAATATTCAAAGAGAACAATTAAATATGAAAATTAAAAATGACCAAAATAAATAACTAAAGTAACGTTGTACATTCTAAAATACTCTTAAGCGAATTATATTTCGAAATTAACGGGTATTACACATCATCATCTATATATTTTCATCTATTCAAGTCCTTTTAAATTTCTGACTTCTCATTCTCTGAATGCATGTGGAATCATTACATATTATTCCTGGCCATAACAAATAGCCTTCACTCACTATGCATGAATAACATACATATCATATGTTTTTAGATACATGTAATCACAACATGATTCAATCAATCATGTATATTATACTCAACTGAAGGCTCTCAAGAACAATACAATAAAGCAGAGAAATACATTTCAGTTCATCATAAAAGCATCCAAGGCAATCTTTAATGGCTACATTGTCAACTTCTTTGAATTTCAGAAAATGCCAACAGGAGAAATGGGAAAACCAAGTATAAATCAGCCGCAAATCCAGCGAATATTGACTTTTGTGGTTTTGGCATTAATGCGACGTGCTATTCGTATGCATGCCTATCCTAGACCTCTGGCTTCCAGCTTGCAGAAATCTATAAGTTGAGCGAGTAGGGGTGCGGCGAAGAGATATCTTCTTTGGCTCTAAGTCTAAATTTTCTCTATAAAAACTGCCCCAGAGTTCTCAGTTACCACACCACAAAGAGTAATCATCTCTGAGCCTACAATTTCTTAGCATTCCTCTCTCCTCATACTCCTACAAAAACTTATAAATTTTCCAAACCATGGCCACAAGGAAGTTCGTTGATCTCATGGTAGAGGCCAAGGACGAAGAGCTCGACTTAAACTTGAGTTTAGGCAAGGACAAGGGCAAAAGACCTTTTGAGAGGTCTCAAGAGAATCAAAAGGAAAAGAAGATAAAGAATGAGGAAGCTGAGGAGATTAGCATGGGCCATACGTCAAAAGACAAAATCGCTTATCTAGAGCAGGAGGTGAAAAATCTGAAGAAGATGGTAAAGGACCTAGAGAAATTAGCTAAACGCAATAATGCCATAATGACTTCAAGAATAGACAGATTCTTCTATTGGTCTACCCAATGCTTCTGCAATCAACAACAAAGAAGTGTTGATTGTATGAATGAAATTTATACTACCCTTCGTGACATTGCTCTGTCTCTCGCTCCAAGGAATGACCGAGGGATGATGATACAATACAACCCTTCTAATCCAAGACCACCTCACCTGTAGATTACTCATGAATGAGTAAACTTTTTTTTTTTGAAATGTAATCCTTTAGTTTTTTTTTGTCAGTGGTTTCTTTTATTAGATGATACTCTAAATAATAATAATAATAATAATAATAATAATAACAATAAAGAAATATAAAGGAAATCAGCCAGACAAAATCAATTACGAATTCAACTTATAAAGCCAATCACATAAAAACAAAAATTAGTTATCCTATAAGCTGACATAAAGACAAATAGAAACTCTATATAAGTCTTATTGTCTTCCCTCTTATCGTATGGGAGTAGACGAAGGCATCCCGTGTAGATCGATTGAACTCGATATTATACCCTTGAATTGTCATGAACTCTTGCTTGAGAGCTTTGAACTCACAAGCTTTCCTTAAACTAACGCTCTGAGGCACGAACTACTATAAGAATGTCTTTCTAGACCATTCCAATCGTACATCACGTTTAACCATTATTAATGTTCATACGCCAACAACCCACCTATAACATGCCCCAATCGTTCCAATGTTACAAAACTTCTACATTTTTTTTAAACACATTTATCACACAGTACTATTATGTCAATCCTTAACTAAACAAATGCAACTTAGGCGAGTCACCCTTAGAGAAGATGTCATGACCCGTTTTCTGGGCACATGACCGGCACAATGATGAATATCCCATTACTATAAGCCTTTTGATAAATTCTACCCACGAGTTAAGTTATTTAGTTATTATCTCTATGTTATCAAAATAATCATTCCTTAATAAATACGAAGAAAATATATCAAATTTTCTTATTTGAAAATCATAGAGATGATTTTCATATAATAATAGATCATCAATATAAAATACATTATTATACTGACATACAAGCCAAATGTCAAACCCCTGACCTAGATGTCCTAGACGATCACAGAGCAACATAATCTACAACAAAAGAGGGGCTTACTCGACAGCGGGAAGGTCCAAAGTGATCTACTCTTCTAGCGGATATTCTTCGTTGGTAACCTAATCTGAACAAAAAGATTTCACAGAGAGTGTGAGCTTTAAAACTCAGTAAGTGATTCGGCCTCGCGTTAATAAAATTTAAATACATCACCAGTCATGTAAATATACCCGAAGGCTCAAACTTAACCAATAGACATAGTTAGAAATTACATACAAGAAGATAAAAATTCATCCAATTCAACAGACGTTACTAGTACTCATCAATGGCAATATATCTCGGAGAGCGTACATAGGCCGGCTTACTAATTTTGTATATTTCCACCATGACACACAACTTCATCCTCTTAGTTAGGGCGCCTCACGGATTTGTTACAGATCCGAGCTATATCCCTACTGAGGGAATCATTGTCTCCACACTCATTGGTCAAGACACCCTTTAAACCGAGTTTTTCGCCTTGCCGTGAGAGGGGGTACTGTCCCGCTCAATCACAATCAGAAGTACAATATAATATTCATTCATATAACAAGTATAATATATAACTATATTATTGATTTATAAACCACAAATCAAAATAACAATTAAACTATTTTTGAAAGAATTCAAACTTCACATCATCATGAAATACTTATTTCGTCTTATCTATACTTCTGGATTAATTATTTCCCCAGATTTGTCACTCTGAATCCAGTTTACCCCTATGAATCTTGGGAGTGTCCTACGACATACTTTTTATCACCAGTAATGCTAAAACCCTATTAAAACGGGGTCGTTTCACTCACCTAGATTCTGTACGAGTATCAATTCTCTAAGTCGTTCCGGACAAGAGTACATAGATGAATTTCAGTATTCCGCTATGGAGATTTTTATAAAAGATTAGAGAAAACAAGTTAGGATTGTTTTCGTACAGATACTGTTCATATATACAGTTACCATTTATATGTACGAATACTATTCATATATATGGTTACTATTCATATATACGGTCATTATTCATACATACGGTTACTATATATACATAGGGTTACTATTCATACCAGAAATAGAGAATACAATCTGTAAAAGAGTACACCAGGTAAGTTCCCAAAAAAGAGTGGAGGGTCGCAATGGACACACTTAAAAATTAGGTCTTTCCTTAGTCAGAACTTTCCTATATATGTATTCTTCACAATTTATATTCTATTTGGTAATCAGAGAATCAAAATAATATATGGACAGCTAAGGATTTCTAATGTGGAAGATCAACCAAAGCCGCAACCACAGAGCATACTTAAGAAAATAACTTCTAAAATTTGAAAGACATAGGAAGGGCATAGTATCATTACCTAAGCTGAAAAGGAAAGGCCCAAAATCTCAGAGGCTTAGCGTCGGAGCAAGAGAAACTTAAGGAAAGACAAAGAGAAGTTGAAGATGTGAGTTTAGAAGTGAAATGGAAGGGCCTATTTATAGGAAAAGTCAATGGTACTATTTGATACTATGTGCTAATAAAATATTCAATTTACTATTTATGAAAATGACATTTCTAATAAAATAATTCACGCGTAAATCTTTTAGTTTACTGTGCAACTACGGAAAAGTCGCAGGCGGCTTACTATTGAAAACTTAAGGAAAAAACTATCCTTTTACCTTAAACCTTTAAGTTTCTTTTCAAATCAATCCTTTCATTTTAGTCCCTGAAAGTATTTTCACACATAAAACGTCATTTTCTCCTACGAATTTCTTTTTAGTTTTCTCTTATGACCAAACCACATCTAGTACTTGATATTTCGATTGTATAAGTGAACAGTACCATATATATAAATAGTATTATACAGGTGAACAATACCATATACTGAACTAGTAACCGTAGTTCGCAAACATGCATTTATATTTTATTTTTCATGGGTATTACAGAAGAATTATAGCTTATCCCAACATCTCTTATGTTAGGTCCCATTTTACTGTAGTGTCTCCCTTAGGAAAAACTACATAGCCCACATCAATTTTCTCAATCAAGCTTCCATCAAGGAACATATTGTTTAGGCACTAACGGCCTCTTCCATAAATCATATCTTTCTGGCATCTACTAAAACCAAAGCTTTGATTTGCCCCTCAAGGGTTCTTTCTCATTCCTACGTTAGTAATCTACGCTATATACTTTGGAAAAATCTTTCTTGAACTCTAGGTCATGCCTCATAATCAACTTTACCCTATCTGGTACATCATTCTTGGCCCAGCCCTCATGTCATATTCTAGTAACTACTGTGCCTCAGCTTCAAGAGTACACCACAGAGTTACGTTCCCAATTTCTCAAAAAATTTAACACAGAGGTCATACCTCTTCCATCGGTATCCCTCCTCATGGTTACATAGGGATCATGTCTCTAATAAGATCCAAAGTTTTACACGTAAAATCAATTACTTCTTATTGTAACAAAATTATCTCTAACTAACTCTATCGAGGGGTAAGTTACAAATTTTTTTTTAACTCTATAAGGTCTTTTATGGAACCTAATCCCATAGTCATGCAGTGGTTCACGACAATGAAAAAGGGCCCACAAAGAACACTTTGCTCTGTAATCTATAGGGGACCTAAAAACACTCTGATACCAATTTGTCACATCCCATAACTTAGACATATGAGATAAATATAAAATACCTAGGGTGTACCTCCGTGGTACCCCTTAATCTCTATGAACATTCTTGATATCCATAACTATGCGAATCATAAATTTTTCAAGAAAGATATTTGCATACATATTAAGAAAATGTTCAACATTCATATATTACACAGTACTATACAACCTCGCAAGCTTAGGTGACCTACTAGATTACAAAGCATTTCCTAATCCTTACCAAATCTATATTTATTTATTTATTTACCAGACAAAAGTGAAGTATATCCTTAAAAGCTATTAATTCTTCTCCTCAACCACTGTATCTGAAAAGATAATCATAGGGAGTGTGAGTTAATCAAAACTCAGTGAGTAAATAACTATGCATGAAAATATCACAAGCACAAATACCACATTGCTAATTTAATAAGAAGGTATCAATACATTCAATGTATTTATATGTATAGACACCAACGTTTTATGTCAATTTTGAAAGTCCTGTGAACTTACGTTTTCACAACCATATTGATCCAAAATCATTGGTATTCAATAAGTTTACGCTCTTTTATTTTGAAAACCTTGTGAGCTTACGTTCTCACAACCATATTAAGCCCAAAAATCTGTTGGTGCTCAATAGGTTTACGCTCCCCAATATTCATCCTTAGGAATATTTATCCAGGGATTTACTAGTTGGTATATTCAGGTCTGTTGAGTGATCAATCCCTCACCTTATTCAGGTCTATTAGGTGATCAATCCCTCACCTTATTTAAGTCTGTTGGGTGATTAATCCTCTGTTGGGTGATTAATCCTTCACCTTATTTAGGTCTGTTGGGTGATCAATCCCTCACTTTATTCAGGTCTGTTAGGTGATCAATCCCTCACCTTATTTAGGTCTGTTGGGTGATCAATCCCTCACCTTATTCATACATCAAACATAATCACAATTATGACATATAATCATATTCTCACAAAATGTTTCAATTTATTCAAGGAACTGCCATATCTAATTATTTAGTCAACTAGAGAAATTAATTCTCATAAGATAATAAAATAATTCCCAATGATATTGTGATTTTCTCAACTTGAACATATACTGGTAATCTTCTCAGTTTCATAAATAATGCAAATGGGATTTATATTGTGCTTTGACTAATTTAGTAAATTAATTTTGTAAAATTGCCCACTTACCTTGACATTGTCCAATTTTACCTTGAACATTTCTCGAAGATGTGTAAGATGATAGAAGGTAATTTCCTTTATTCCAATATAGTCACAACATCTCAAAAGATGAGGAAGATGCATTAAAGAATCCATCCCTATAAGATAATTATGCAAAAATATGTCAAAGTTACAAAATAGGAAAATTCCCAACTACAATTTTGACCTTTAATTACTCTTCTAGACATAACTCTCAAATGGTAAGGAATTTTCATATGAAACTTATTTCATTTGAAAATAGACTCGAAGAGTTTTCCAATGATACCTTATTTACTAAAAATGGAGTTCGAATGAAATAGTTATAAACATTTTAAAATTGATGCTACAGTAATTGTCAACGGTCAATGCAACTACAGTAACTTTGACCAAAGTCAATGCTACAGTATCGTTGACCAAGTTAATGCTACAGTAACCGCAAAAATTTGGAAAAATTTTCTCTATGAACAATGTTTTCTAGAAAATTTCTAGAATGAACAGTAATGTTCTTCGTGTTTTTCATCCAAAAATCTCAAAATTACATCTAAAACACTGTTTCTTTTGATTTCTTCCATAGGTTTTCATCCTTAATGTCTAAAGAGTGTTTTGACACCAAAACCCCCAATTTTTACTAACAATCCAAGCTCAGATCTCAAATTTTCATTAAGAACGCTAACTTTTTTCAAATATCCAAATTCTATAAAATTTTCTTAGTTTTCTCTAAATTTCTTGTTCCAATAACATCATAAACCACCAATGAATGTTTTAGATTAACACCTATACTTAAATTCATCTATAGAAATATTCTACAAAAATTTTTCAAATTGATAATCTAGGATTTGGTCTTGTAAAAGGAAGAAGAAGAAGAAGAACATCACCTTACCAATTCTCCTAGCTTCCAAGACTTCCTTCTTTGAGCTTATGGAATCGATGGATGTGAAGAGGAAAGCTTGGCTGGAAGAGAGTGAGAGAGTTACGAGAGAATGAGATAAAAAAAAAAGAATAAGAGAGAACGATGAGTGTTTAAGTGTGTATGTGTGGGCCCCACAAATTTTTTTTCAATTTAGTCCCTTTGGCAACCATCTTAACTAGGACTTGCAAGGGAATTGAAAAAGCTTGATTATAATTAGGGCACCCAATATACTCCCACAAAATACACCTCATCACATCCCATTTTTATTAAAACTCCAAAACCATGTATTTGTTCACTTTAGTCCCTCTCGATTCTCAGACTCCACTTTAACCTCGAATCCATCATCCTTTCGGTACCAGACTCATAATTCATTATCATAAGCTCTATTCTTCCTCTTGGGTTCCTATTTGGTCATTTCTCAAAAGTACTCCATACTTTCTTTTCTTTTCACTTGAGTCCTTGAGAATTTGTAAAAATTTCCCAAATTAAAATTTTGAAATTTCTATTCTCAAATTTCCTCCACTAATTCAAAAAGAATATTTTTCATATAATTAAATTTTTCAATAAAGTTCAAAATAGATTTTTAAATATTCATATAAATGCTTGTGATATTGCAAGTACTATTTTCTAGGCTTTCATAAGAATTTGAGACAAATCTATTGTAGAAATAAAGTAAACTAAAATAAAATAATCGTAAACTTAGAGATGAGATTTGAGACAAATTAGTAATGGATTAAATTTTTATCCCAATAATTACACCAATAATAGAGACGGCAACATTTTTTCTGTCTCTAATTTCATTTTAAATATGTTTAAGACGGAATTCTTCACATTTTAGATGGATTATTTTGTCTTAGATTTTGGTCTTTTTTTTTTTGTGAAATCCTTTTATATTCTGAAGCCAACAAAACCCTCGTGTTATTCAATTAATTTCATCTTAGACAGCGAACTGTTGTTAAATGTATATGACAATCCATTGTTAATAGAATAATAGTCAAATGTTTATGATCTTTTATGAAGAAAGGAATTTTCCAACAACAATTAATTAGGACTCACACATCTTTGCCATGTATTAAGGCTTAAATTATACTACTTCAAAAATGAATATTTTTACTAATTTAATTAGGACTCTATTGTATATATGTTTTTCACAAAAAAAAATATAAAGAGATTATATATATATATATATATTGGACAAATACAAATATAACCATCTAATTTCTTATATTTGTTTGATATAAAAGAACTGATAAGATACTATTTTCCTAATAATCATTTATTTAATATATAGAAAAATAATATAAATTATCAAATTTTATTAATAAAATATAAGTTATTAATGGAGGAAAACTTGATATTAAGCCAAAATATCTCAACCTCATTATTTTTTTAAAAATAAATTACTTAGGGGAAAGGAAACAATATTATAGAATTAAAGCATGAATGAAGTTGGAGATTAATTAAAATGCGCTCTGCTGCTTTTGCTCTTTTGTCCATGATTAAAAAAGTTAGGAGAGATCTAAAAATATGAAATAAGGTGGAATTCGCAACATAAAGACTAAAATCAACGAATTGAGCGAAAAATTGAAAGATATTTAGGAAAATATTAAGGAGAGGCCCATATTTGAAGAAGATAGGAATTTGAAGAAAGATTTGGAATATTTGCTAGATTGCCAAGAAATTCATTAGGCTCAGAAGTAAGGATATGTATACAGAACTTCTATATATATATATATGGAAATAAAAAAGGTTCACATAGACTAAAAAAAGGGGACAATAAAGGAGAAAAGAGTGACACCATGATATATTGAAGTTTGGATTCAAAAATTGAATCTTGCATCCTTTCCTCAAGCATAGAGCATAAAAATTTTAGTCATTGGATAATCACAACACACACAAGCAAATTTATGATCTTTTACAACCTATTCTACTACAAGGTCTTTTAGGCTCATGAGGTTTTTTTACAACAACTCAACAAACACTTTCACAACATATAATACTTTACAACCTAGACACAATATAACCACATCACACTAGGTTTTGCACTGACAAACCAAAAAACTCCTTGAAAATGCTTAAAAGAAATTATTCTTTAAAGAACTGCACTTAAGTTTTTTACTAATAGCTTTGCTCCTCTGCTGTTCATTTCAATTCCTTTCTACAATGCTGCAAAATCAACATAGGAAAGTGAGGTGTTGTTATATATAGGAGAATAAAATAATCTTCTTTGATCATTTTGGTACAATAGGCTGAGTCATGCTTAAAATAAGTAGGTGAAGTTCAATCTTTTTGAAAAATAAGACAATAATTAAAGTTAATTCTTCTTATGTGAGAAAGTTATATTAGCAGCTCATCATCAACATCCAACAAGATTAAAGAATCAGTCAGTTACAAGTAGAGACAGATAAAAAGGATTAACAATTCATTAATATTAAGAACTTGATTGATCGAGTCTACATATGTAGATAAACAATATCACATCAAAACTGAAGTATATGTAAAAAAAATTGATTAACTAATAGAACAAATGAAATCAAATCTAAACCAATGAATTTTTAAATGTATAAGTTTACCACCACGTCCTTGTAAGGCTGATGAAAACAAATCACTATAAATACATCATGCCATATAAAAGAAAAATGCAATCTTAAGAAACAACTAAATTGAAGTAAAAATTA
Organism: Biancaea sappan; assembly: GCA_037074585.1. Classification (NCBI taxonomy): domain Eukaryota; kingdom Viridiplantae; phylum Streptophyta; class Magnoliopsida; order Fabales; family Fabaceae; genus Biancaea; species Biancaea sappan. The sequence continues at coordinate 91,857,693 of CM073491.1, read as the reverse complement.
TTTCACGATAGGATTTAACAGCACAATCAAAATTGAGGTTAATTGCAATACAAACCTGATAGAGCATCAACTGAAATGCGGGACCAACTTACTTCAACTCAAAATATTTTATTAGATCCCATGCTCTTCATTTATAAATTGATATGGCTCCTGTATGTAAAATTCATCAACGAGTTTTATATACAGAGAGTTAGAAACACTGCTAAAGATTCTAAGTAGAAGAAGCAATAACACTTCAGACTGTTTCATATGTTCTAAATTAAAAATAATAATAATAATAATTTCATTTACCTTGTATCAGAATTTGTTTTTATGTCACCAAGTTTTTTGACAATGGTATAGTGAAAAAGACCAAAATGTGATAAACTTTTTCAATTTTTTGCAAATTTAATTATTTTGATTGCCATATGTTCAGGCTTATATTATACTCCAACAAAATAAAAACATTAACAATATTTATTCCTTTTAATCCCGTAAAATTCCCGTAAAATTCAACACCAATTTTCTTTATTCCTTTTAATCCCCAAATACGAAGTATCCTGAGCGAGGGCAGCTGCCCAAGCGGTGGTAAGGAAGAACAATATTTACAATCTTCCAACATCAGAGTAACTAAATTTGGCAAATAAAGAGCGTCAAACCAATCCGCAAAACTTGAGCCACCATAGTTTTCAATACAGAGTTCTTTTAAGTTGACATGAGGTTGGAAAGCCTCCAAGACAGACATTTCATTTTGAAAATCCTCATGTTCTGTCCATTTCAACTCCAATGTGTCTAAACACTCCTTATCTCTCATTTTGGCTCCCCTGGCATCCATAGCATCATTAATATTCTCTAGCCCTGAAATTGAGAGACTTCCCCTGAGTTTGCTTAGTGTTCCTAACTGCTTGATACTTGACCCACTCTGCTTTCCCACATGAATTGAATTCAAATTTTGAAGATATTTGAACATTCCTAAGTACTCCGGAATTTCCCGTATCTTAGTTTTAGCCAAATTAAGATGACAAAGACTAGTGAGTTTGTGAAAACCTTTTGGCAATTCATCTAAGCATTCACAACTTTCCAAATTTAGCGTATGCAACTCACACAATTCACAAATTGAATTGGGCAGTTTACTGATTTTAGATTCACAAAGGGATAGATGACGTAGACTGATCAGTTGATGCATGTTCCGAGGCAACCCAACCAAGAAGGAGCATTCATTTAACATCAGAGTTTGTAAATTATGAAGTTTACAAATAGAATCAAGTAATTTTTTTATCGTTGACCTAGAAAGGTCTAGATAGCGAAGATGCTTTAAATTACTTATATCATCAACTAATTTAATGATATTTGCACATCCTCTCAAAGTCAAAATACGAAGATACTTGAATCTTGACAGTAAGCCAACTTTAACCTTGTAATCCTCATCATCCCCAAAAGTATCAAATTGAAAAATCAAGCGTAATTGCTTACTCTGATAAATATGCTGTGCATTTCGAAAAATATAATGGATTTCTGTGTCGTACGAAATGCAGCGAGCCTTTGTTGAAATATTTGGCACCTTATCTCCCTCTATTTGTACACAAAATTCTCCTGACACTGATTTGGCTAAATCATTGACAATATCATGCATGACAAAGTAACTCTCCCACTGTCTTTGGAAAAAGGACCTTGATTCTAAATCACTGAAGAATTCATCACCTAATTCTTCTTTACTTTTTGTCCCTTGCTCGCAATCCAGTAAACCTTCCGCCATCCATAGTTGGATAATCTCATCCTCCAAAATTGGGCGGTCTTTAGGATATATGGAACAAAAAGCAAAACAACGCTTCAAATGAGAAGGAAGATAATGGTAACTCAATCTTAATGCTGGTATTATGTTATTCTTATCATCCGGCAATTTCCATATATCACTTTGCAGTATTTCACCCCAACGTTGCTCAGATAATTCTCTGCCCACCAAAGCACCCAATGATTTGATAGCCAAAGGCAGCCCTTTGCACTTGTCAACAATTTTTCTACCGAGTGTCTCCAGATTTGTATTAGCGGCAGCATCCTTATCATCGAAAGCATATTTTTCAAATAACTTCCAACCATCTTCTTCTTTTAATAGCTCTAAAGGATGCACTTTAGCCTGCATAACTAATGCTACTTCTTTGTTGCGTGTGGTTATGACAACCTTACATCTTGATGCCCCAGAGATAAAAGGAGCTTGCAATTTTGTCCAGAGTGTAGGGTCTTCATTCCACACATCATCAAGGACAAGTAAGAATTTCTTGTCCTTTAATATGTCCTTCAATTTCAATTGAAGCTGATTCAAGTCCTCGTTCCCCGTTGGTGAACAACCCAGCGCAGAAAGAACTGTTTTTGTGAGTCTCACAACATCAAAATCTTCGGAGACACAAACCCAAGCCTTGAGTTCAAACTGCTGCATCGCAGGGTCGTTATACACAAGCTGGGCGAGGGTGGTCTTACCCAAACCCCCCATACCCACTATGGAAATTATAGATACCTGCCTTCCACTTGCATCACTGTCTGAAAGTAGAAACTTGATTATTTCCTCTTTGTGACCATCTCGACCGTAAATGATTGTCTCGTCCAACAGAGACGTAGATGGTAATCTGTTTGACATTTTGCCCCTGAAAATTTAAATACAAATTGTCAAGAAATAACCAAGTTTATAAAAAGAAAATTTATCAAAATAAAATAAAATTATATAATCAGAGAAAATACCTAAAATTAGGAAAAAGAGGATTATTTGGAGCAAATTGTGCAAGTAGCTTTATCAAGACCAAAACGACTTTCCCGTAAATTCTCCCTAGGTCCCCCACTATATTTTTTCAAAATTCCCTCTATGTCCCAAAATTTCATAATGCGTTGGCAACCGCATGAGAAGCCATCAAGTGAGTTGTTCTTCATCATTTTTCTTATTTTGAGAATATTATTAAAATATTCCTTTTATTCTTCCAAGTTTAGTATGTCTTGAAAGAGATGGCTGGGAGATGACAACATTTAATCTACTCTTTTAATGACTGATCTTCCATTCCTATACGAATAAAAAGGTTTAATCCTACTCTTTTAATACTAAAAAAATAGAACAAATTAATATTAATTTCTTACCAATTAAATTCGAGTCTAATAACTGGTAAAAATTTAACATTAAAAACTTATAAAATTGTATAATTAAACTTAATTCAAATCAAATTGATTAAAATTTATTTAATTTTTAAATACAAGTAATTTTAAAAAAGAAAAATATGACGGATTATAATTTATATTTTATCAAACAAATAATAAAAAGATACTTTTAAGTCCTAGATGACTGATGGCCATCAACTTCCAATTGACTTAACGCAACGACCAGAATTGGTGGCTGAGATGCATGGAGCTTGGGGCATTTTTCCTCCATGTTTTTTGCATCAGACTCGTGTAGGGTATTTTGTCTTCAATGTGATTATTTAATCCAAATTAAACGGCTAACATCAAAATCATTTAGGCTCTAGAGCATACACGGCAAAAAAAATAAAAAACTTGAGACAAAAAAATTCTAATGGTTTGTGAGCAATGGTCAAATAGTTGACAGTTAGTGGTTGGTTATAATTAATTTACACTTAAATGTCCTTCCAAAAATCAAACTTATAATCTTGTGGATATATCAAGCGCACCGTATTATTATGGTAATTGATGAATTGGTTGACTAGAATTAAATTCTTTGAAATTTCCTCCCAACCGCACCTTACCATTTGTGTATATATATATATATATATCTCTCTCTCTCTCAGATCTAACTTGACAAAAATAAAGACAAAATTTGGAAAGGCAAAATTTTGTCTCTAAATTTATCTCAAATTTTAATTTTTATTTAAAAAATAAAAATTAGAGACAAAATTTCAAACAATAAAAAAATTCTTCTATCTAATTTCTTCGGAACAATAATAATCTTAATAAAATTAAAGACGAAATTTAGGAGGACCAAATTTTGTTTTTAAATTTGTCTCACATTTTAATTTTAATTTTAAAAAATAAAAATTAGAGACAATATTTCAGACGAAGAGATTCTTCTATCTAGTTTCTTCGAAACAATAATAATCACTTGACACAGTACTTCCTATGTATTCAATTTTTTTTTTTTACCATTTTAACCTAGAGAACCATTAGATTTGGTATATAAAAGGTCTAATATAGCAAGAAAGATAAAAATATTAGAAAGAAACTAAACAACCTATTTCCTAAATGTTGAAAATTCAATGACCTAATTTCGAAATTAAATATTGCATAAACATACAGTTTCACCACTCTAAAAGTTAGAGACATATTTTTGTGTAAAAAATAACAATGACTTTTACATTTGTGTTCATATATTCATGTTGTTATGCTCACTTGCATCTCTTATTTCTAGTTTCTTTGCACTTTTTATTTTGGGTGAATTTACAGTGCAACATTTTTGCATCTTTATCACATCTTAGGTGACTGAATCTTAAAATGTCTTCGAAAAGAAATGACAAGCAAATGGTTAAAAAAGTTGAATAATACACTTGCTCTCTCTCTCTCTCTCTCTAAAATTTTAGAATTACACTACACTGTAGTAATAGATTTCAATTTAACTCCTAATAATGCGGATTAGGATTTCATTAACCAAACATCTCTATTTTTTAACTATAAAAATTAATGATCGAAAGCAACAGATGAAAATCTCTTTGCGCAATAGCTTGATGTATATTTGGGTAATGACTGTTGCAATCAATTTGCCTGAAGGATTTCATTTTTAGTATATTTGGGTTTTTTGTTTTCTTTTCTAAGAATTGGTCAAAGTACATTTGATCAAAATATATTTTGTCACGTTCCAACTTTTAGTAATTTTATATGTTACTCAATTATATCTATAAAAAGGAATACTGGAAATGGATAATTCTTTCAAAGAGTAAAGGTTTATGGCTTATTTATGGATCTATTTATTATTTGATATTGTGATTCTCTCATGATATTTTTTATATAACTTGGATGACCAAATTATTTGAGAATAGTAAATGATATTAAGGGAATATGATTTCATTTACATTCATGGGGGTTTATTGGTAATAGTATATAATGTTGGACAATGATTGGTGTACTATCTTTTTATTTCATGAGATTCAATTATTTGAAGTAATACTATTTTTTATTTGACTTTTGAGAATTACAGTGAACTTGCAAAATGATTTTGAATTTGTCTTTTATCCTTTTTTTTTAAAATTTGAAAGTGATTTAGAGTGTGTTTGGCTGAGAGAAAAAAAGTAATTTATAACTTATTTGATTAACTTATAGCTATTTGATTAATTTATAAGCTTGTTAGAAGTGTTTGGAAAATAATATTATTTCAGTAACTTATAATTTATTTTGAAATGTTATTTTTAATAGCTTATAACTTTTGTATTTTTTTTCCTATTTTTCTCTTATTATTTTATCCCAATACCCATTATATCCTTTTGTCTTATTCATAACCTAAATCTCCAAAATACTTTTATTGTGAATAATTTTTATTTTTGTTTAAATTTTTATCTTTAATTAAATGTATTTTAAACAATATATATATATATATATAATTTTATATTTTATATATTATAAATAATATACATTCATATATATGATATAATAATAATTTAATTAAAAAACAAAAACTAATATGTTTATTTTGTATAAATTTGGGATTATAAAATAATACAAACACTTCAACGCTATTTTATGTCATTTTACACTTCAACAGCTATTTTTATCAAATACTTCTAATTTAATAAACTAGGTAATAAATTTTCAACTTTCAACTAAAAATTAATTTTTAAGCTTCCAGCTAACGTAGTAATTATTTTTGCTAAACACACCATTAATTAGACTTACAGTTATTTTAGAAATGATTTAATTATATTTATAGTGGCTTTGGAAGTTATTTTGGGTTTGTCTTACATTAAACTTTTGATTGAATTGATTCCAATTTTTTAATATTGTTTTTTTAAATTAGGTTTGGGAAAGACTTTGAATAATCTTATATCTTTGTCCAAATGAGAGAAAGTTGACAATATTCTTTACGAGTGTTGCATATAAACATAGCTTTATGCCATTTTCTGATTTAGTTGCAATTTAGATTGCTACTTTTGACGCATATTTCTCTTATTGGTATTGTATAAGTAAAACGATTTTTTGCTATTATTTTTCACCTTACTCTTGATTGCCAATAGTTCATAAATAAATTCTATAATTCACTTTACATTACTTTAGTATTTATTACTATTCACTAATATCTATTGTGAGTTAATTATTTTATTATTACTTTTTATACAAAAATCGATTTTTAAATTTAAGAACTCTTTAAAAATTACTACTGTAGATGTTCTTATAACTTATTTTGAGATGCTACATTGAATAGCTTATAGTTTCTGTACTTTTCTTCTTATTTTACCATTATCATTTTATTAAAATATTCATTATATTCTTATTATCAAAATACTAATTATACTTTTTTATTTTTCAAATGGCTGTGGGTTTTCTTTTTTCCTTTTTTTTGTATATATATATATATGTATATATGTATAATAATTTAAATTAATTTAATTAAAAATAATATATTTATTTGTATTATTTTGAGATTATAAAATATATGCCCTTTTATGTCATTTTAAACTTTTCAACTACTTCAATAGCTACTTTTACCAAACACTTCTAATTTAATAAGTTAGTTTATGAGCTTTCAGCAAAAAATTAACTTATAAGTTTTTAGTTAGATTATCAACTATTTTTGTCAAACACACTCGAAAGCTTATAAGCTAGCTTATTGAATTAGAAGTGTTTTTAAAAGTAGCTGTTGAAATAACTGAAAAATATAAAGTGACATAAAAAGATATAAATTTTATAATTCTAAAATAATACAAAATAAATATATCATTTTTTTATTTTTTTAATTAAATTAATTTAAATTATTATTATATATAATTAAATATATATTTTTATATACATATAAATATGTTACATATATAATATTTATTTATATTTCGTTATATATTTATATATTTTATTATATACATAATGTATATGAGCTAAGAGTATAATGTGTATTTTTATAAAATAATAAGGGTAAAAAAAGAAAAATATAAAATTTATAAGCTACTAAAAGTTACATTTTAGAATAACCTATAAGCTATTGAAATAAATCATTTACTAAATACTTCTGATGAACTTATAAACTAATCAAATAAACTATAAGTTAGTTTCAATAATCTACTAAACATAGTCTTAACAAAAATTTTAAGACAATCATTTAATTAAATGAGTTAAACTTAAAAATTTGATATTTCATTCGTTTAGTTCATAAATAATTTGTTTAAAAATAAAATAATAAAAATATGTGTATGTGTGTATATACATATATTATCATAAAAAAATCATTTAGCCTATTAAACTCATAATAAAATAAATTAAATTTTTAATCTTATTTTTGAACTCAATTTTATGAACTAAGTTTAAACAGGTTCTAGTTGTCAAACTCCATTCACCTCATCTATGCTTCTAGGAGACTTGGCCCAAATGAAACTAGACATAAACAGATATCATAAAATGGGACATCAAGCAGATTTGGATCTTCCTTCACGAGAAGGCCCATTCAGTGCGTTTTGTGCCTTTGGCCCAATGTGTGATTCTCTTTTTTTTTCAAACAACAATTTGATGTCAGAAACAACTAATCCAAATTCGAGTCGAATAAGATCATAATAGACGATAAAACTCTTCCTATCAAATTTTAACGCAATTATATTCTCAAGAACTCAAATTCGAAATCTTTTGTTAAGTTAGGACAACCTCTTACTAGTTAACTTATACATTTTGTAGTTATGCTTTTTTATATAATTTAAATTTCTCTTTGCTTGAAAAGGTTTAATATTATATAGGCCAGTAACAGAACAATCCAGTTACCAAAAAAAGAATCCCTTGAAAAAGAGAGCTTGGCTGCCAAGGCCGAAGATTGATGGCAATAGGATGTTGGAAGCATTTGGTGGGTGGGAGGGGTATCTCCACTATATGGGTGCCGGCCACTCGGTGGATCCGGATTTGATGCTGATCAAAATCGCTGTTGATGCTGCTTTTCACTTTCAGCAACGATTTTTACCGTTGCTGAAAGTTTTGACAACAAAAAAACTGCTACCATAACTTTTAGCAACAGTAAAAATCGTTGCTAAAAGTAAAAAGCTGCCAAATGATCAGCAGCAAATCCTGATCCCTCTTGGTGGTCTTAGAATCATTATATGAATCAATAAAAGAAAAAACAAAAAAAGAAAGTCTTTATAAGTAATTGTTCTTGCTTTTGCGTTTGTGGGCAACAAAAGTGCTCAATCACCATCCCCAACTCCTCTATTTCCAACCAAATCTATTCTACGTGAGAGGTGATGAATACTTGCACATTCAAGCTCCAATATTAAAGTCTCGTGGGTGAAGAGATTATATTAAAGACTCTTTATATAGATTTGATTAATCATTTCATCCTAAGCTAATTTTTCAGATGAATTAGGTTCAATTATTATTTTTAACATTATATCAAACTAAGTTTATCATCGAATGGTGAACCATCCATGTTAGATCACTCATTATTATTTGTATGGTTTTATATCCTAATTGTCGTTTTTGACATGCGAGAGTATTTAAAATCTCATATAAGTGAAAAGAATGTATTAAGAACTCTATATAAATTTAAACATCCTCTATTCTTGAGTTAACTTTTACAAAAAAATTAAGTTAAAATGCTACTCTTAACAATATATATGTGTGTACATATATATATAAAAGAAAATCAGGGTTGCTAGATTTGTTGTCAAAAGAGCTATCACTCGGTCATTGATGGCCATGATCATCCATAACTAACGACTTATATGATTCATCAACACAATCTAACTATTATTTTCATGTGTGCCTTGCAAGAGAAACTTATCATATTTTGTTATAATTGAAACTCCGCAAGATTTTTCATCAGCACAACACAAAAACACAATTTCTACCCTATTTGTGGTGGGGGATTTTACTTCATGCATATTCTTTACGAATACCTTTGTGGTATGAGACATTCAAACTACACCACTTTCTCTTTATTCTACGAATAAAGTCCAAATTAGTGTGATTGTAGAAGCACATATTCGTCTATGATTTGTGCAAAATATAATTTATAACAGATGACTTGTAGGTATCAAGCTTCTTCATCTTCAATAAATCTTTTTAGATTTTATTTAATTTGGTTATTCAGGGACCTACCTCAAATGTGCATGATAAGTTGCGTGTGCTATCCACTAAGAGCAGCAATGTTATCAGCCTTCCATCATATCCCAATCACATCTCTAATACAACACCAAATAAGAAGCTAACGTCAGGGTTATCTCCTAGTTGTCCTCTTTTAAGGGCCATCAATTGCATTGAGAAAATGCCATCACTCACCACCAATCAATGAAAATCAACATGTTTTATAGCCATTGCTGCTGGAAGTGCTGGGTGGCCCTCTGTACTTCGATGTTTCAATGCCAATTATGATAAGGAAGAGGAAGAGGCCTCCAATAAGCATAGTCAAGCACTAAGAAACCACTATACTACTCAGTCTTCATCAACAAAAGCGCCATTGTCACTCAAGAATTCTCTGTTTCTTTATCCCCATTTTTTGAAGACACAATCAAAGAAAACTGTGGACGAATGAGCATGGTATATCTCGAGTAATTGATGGTAAGAACTGCCTTACAGAACAAGTAACATTAAATTTGCGAGGTTTTGTATGCCTTGTGCTATTAAGTTGAGTATGCCAATCGTTGTAGGGTCATTGAGATTATTTTTGACAGGTAGTAGAAGTCACAGATAATAATACACTAATACTATACTCGCATAGGTGGGTAGATCGATAAAGTGGCTAAGCGAAAATTAGTTTGATCATAAATCATAGTGTAAAAAATAAGATACAAGACACAAAGGAATTATGGGGGGGAAGGAGCTTAAATTTTGCATTCAAAACAAATTTTATGTACTAAATGATCGTTCATATCATATCATTCTTTGGAGACAAATGCAAAATGAGTCTCATAAAACTAAATTTTGAAAACCCTTTAAACTCCTAAATAAAAAATAAGAGACAAGACACACAAGAATTAAAAAAGGAGGGGGGGGGGGAAGAGCTTAAATTTTGCATTCAAAACAAATTTTCTGTACTAAATGATCAATCAAATTTTCTGTACTAAACTCCTAAATTTTCTCATTGTCGACAAGAGTGAAATGCCATTTCCTCTAGGAAAACCGTCTTAAACCGCCAAAGCAAGATGTACCTCACATTATAAAATCAATTAAAGTCCACTTAATTTAAAGATGACAGAGATGAATATAATTAACTATAATATCGGAGATGTGGTGGGAAAAAGATAAAAGCACTAACAACAAAACAATCAAGTGAAAGAAACAACAGGAAAAAAAAAAGGTACAAGAGAAGGAAAACCAACAACACCTAAAGATCAAATGGGCAAAAGAAAATCAAACACTAAGTATGGCCCTTATACTATGAAATAATAGTTCTAAATATAATAATATTAATAACGCTATGTCCACAAGCAGGGTGACGAGGCAGCTGACGTCTATTAACACCAAACTGCATGGTCATAAGAAAAGAATTGGATGCTGCTTAGTTCAAAACTACGCTGTAAACCATTAACCATCTTGTCATATTTTTTTAATCAAAATTTTAATAAAATTAACTACCTATGTAGTAAAATAATATATTTAATTGTTTAATAGTTAAAAACACATTTTTTCTTCATCTTGGGATGTTTTAATAAAATTTATTTCACTTAATTTCGTAGAACTATAAAGTACAGTTAATAGTACTTGAATAATTAAAAATTAAAAACATAAATCTCACAGTAACAAATTTCAAACAAGAAAGGCAATTGATTTTAAGTGATATTCACATTAGCACTTCCATTAAAAGTTAGGCAAATATATCATAGAAATGTTCACATAATAAATTGTATAGAATTAAATGACACACTTTCAGTTCAATTATATGCTAACAAATTAATTAGTGTAACTTTAGTTTCCATTACTTGATGCTAATTGATAAACCAAAATCAGTCCAGCGATCCAATATCTAAAGCAAAAAAACTACTCCAACCAAACATCTAGATGTTCTCTTACTCTATTTTATTTTTCATTGTCTAATGTGTAAGATAAAATCTTGAATAATATCAAATCATATATATACATGTAATGTTTTGAAGAATATATTGATAATATATCCCTACAGCATGAATCTTTGAGAAATTATCCAGTATAAGTACTCGTCATCAGTATATTACCCAATACTAACAAATTAAACCATTTATATTTATACATAATCTGAACCCATAATGTAACAACTAATGATCCTTTTTTTAAAAAAAACAAAATCTGATTATTAATCGTCTCTTCTTTTCTTTTCTAACAAAAGCTGCATTGTGGATCCAGATAATTAGTAAATTTAAAAGAATTGACTCGATATTTTTATATAATGCACAAATAGTGAAGTACATTAGCTATATGCAAGAATTCGTCCATATCGCAGTACCCAAAAACTCAGGTCCTAAAAAAGTATATTCAAGCCGAAAAGGAAAACTTTAAAAAAAAAATAGTAGTATTAGTAATAATAATAATAATAACAACAAAGGTGTGGGAGTTAAATGTCATATTCTAATTCTTCTTTCCACGGTATCAATGATCATGATGTCTTTACTCTTAAGACGTGTTCTTGTTGTTTCAGCTTGTAATCATAAAATAATCTAATGTCAAGCAGAAACACTTACGGAAGCAGGCGAAGGGAGCGGGAAAAGATATAAACCAAAGTCCGCATGGCTCTAGTTGTTTTTTTTTTTTTTTAAATCAATACCATCAAATGAAGTTGATCTGCCCTTCTCTATATCACTTGTGGCGTCCCAAAATAAAAAAAGGTGAGAGTGAAAAAAGAATTTCAACTTTATATTCAGTTTTTGTTTCATGTAATAAAGCTGTTAGGAGTTTAATTAATCAGTAGGAACTAAACTGCAAAGTAGATTACTTCTGAGTAGTGATTCCCCAAATAAGTAATGGCAACCCAGTTGTGGCAAGCCTAACAAGCATGAAAAAAGAAGCACATGGCACCATTCAAACGTCGCGGGTCTAGTTTAATTCGTACGTGTTTTCTATATCACTAGCTTTTTAGATCAAGCTAACTGTTGGCTATGCACCAAAAAGAAAGGAAAAAAAAAACCCCACAATTTTAGTCCTTTTCTGCATCATCGAGAATACAAAAAGCCAACACGAAATAACATTATCATGGAACTTTTTAATGTTGTTGTGCCATTATAATTGTCCAAGACGATACTAGATCAATGATATGGCAAACCCATTAAAATCAAGGCCATATTTCGGCCACGTGCAGATAAATTCATCCTAATCTGGGACCATTAATTCTTACACCATAAGATAGAACAGTGACGAATGGGGCCCATTAATTCTACTGCCACTAGCTTTTTAGATCAAGCTAACTGTTGGCTATGCACCAAAAAGAAAGAAAACAAATCCCAAAATAATTAAAATAAAAAAAAAAGCCGACACGCAATAACATTATCATGGCACTTTTAAAAGTTATTGTGCCATTATAATTATCGAAGGCGATACTAGGTCAATGATATGGCAAACCCATTGAAATCAGGGCCATACTTCGGCCACGTGCAGATAAATTCATCCTAATCTGGGACCATTAATTCTTAAACCATAAGTTAGAACTGTAAAGAATGGGGAGCGAGGGTCGTGAAATAAACTAAGGGCTGGCAATGGTCAAATTTCTGTGCACACGTCGCCACTTAGTCTTAATTACGAAGAAAATGCATGGGACCTCCTGCCACTACCTGTTAATAAATCCTTAAATGGAGAAAAACCTAGAAGATAAAATTAAGTGATCTGCCCACAAAATGGTGGCATCCACGTCACTAAGATCTTTTTTGCTACCCCCACTAAAAAACGCCCTTAAACAAAAGTAGCCCTAATCCCATAGCATAACATTTCACTGGAATGACTCATCACTATAGTGCTGTCAGTGTAACAACAAATGATATGACATACCACTGCATAACTACTGGCCATGTTTATGGTTCAATGTTACTCTCAATTTCATTTCTGCAGCTGTAAAATCACATAGAATCAGGCCTGGAATTGTAATATAATTTAAATCCAGTGGATGCCTCCAATTTCACTCCTCTGGATGCGACTCATTCTGGATCTGTCTAAAGAACTATGAATATCAATCAACGCTAGATTCACCAGTCTATTGTTAAATACTTAAAATTAAGATTGTTGACTTTCCTGTCGAACATAGCATTATGAGAAGTAGGGCCTAATTATCTAGTTTACTTTAAATTAGATTAGCCAAAAAATAATATTGTTTAGATCTAAAGTTTGAGAGAACGGATACGATAGACATGATAAATTGAGCAGAGTGATGTTGCATTCATTTGTGGAAGTATTTTTAAGGTGAAATTATGCGAGAGGTAGAAATATAAATATCATTTCTTACCTTCAACATCTTTTTTATTTACTCCATCCACTTCCATCTTCGTTGAACATACCGCTAATTTTTAGGAAGGAGTTAATAATAGTCAAAACATCACATATTATAGCATACAAATATAAATGTACCCGTGCATAAACAAGCTTACTATATTTGGCCTAAAAAAAATACTTCCAAAATTACTTGGCATGTGTTGGGGGAAAATTACTTAAACAAGATTTTTTAAGATGCTTATAATTGAAACCAATTTTTTTTTTGTCTCCAACTTCACAAATTGGCCTCATCAACTTTACTGTCTTTGCTCTTCGGAAAGTTGAAATATTCATAGTTACTTAGCCCCCTGATCTTTGATATTTTCATCTTGCGAATTCGGTAGTTATTTTCAGAAAATGAAGGAAAAACCAAAAGCAGGCCGACATGATTCCAGTTTAATAGCTTAATGCTGCAGGGGCACCACACAAAATTTTGGTAGCTTGCTTTATAGAGTACGAATGTCAATTGACTTTAAATTAACAACAAATTCCGTCAATTAAAAAAAAATAGAAAAACAATAGTTTCTGGGAGTAGTATCTACCTCCATTTTCATTATATAAAGGCAAAAGATATAATCTTAAAGACATCTTAATGATTTCTTTCTATTCTCCACTTTTAAAGTTTTGTCCCCTTCTACTTTCCCTTTTAGTTTCTATCCTGGCCATCACTAAAGTCGGGGAACTTGAAAAAAAAAATTAAAAAAGAAAAAAGAAACCTTCTCATTGTGCGGACGGAGAAGATCCAACTTCGCCACCTTATTCCCCTCCATCTATTCGAGCAAATTCCTTTTCTTATTTATTTGTCTTTCACCCATTATAATATTTTAGATGATAGTAAATACACATGATTATCTTGGCTCGTCTTCGAGAAGGATCTATAATTTTCTGTTGTAGAAGGTGATTCCAACTTATGGGTTCGTCTTAAAGTTTAATCACCTGTTAGAAACTTCATCTCCTCAGGTCTAGATATCATTGGTTAATTAGGTAATCTGTCAGATCAACTAATAGTGGATCCAATCTTAACTTTGCTGGATCAAGTGCTCAGGTCACTAAACAATTATAATCAAGCAGTCCGTATGGAAGCGAAGGATAATAATCATGAAACTTACATTGACAGATTGATCTACTGCTCTGATTATTTCCTAATGATGCTGACATCATCCTACACTACCGCCTGTAAGCAAATGACTGAATGAGCATGCGAGCACCACCAGTCATGAGCAGTGGATATGCAAACTTGCTTATTAAAATAATGGCAAAGATTGTCAGATGGCAGGTATAAATATTCGCTAGTGTTTGCAAAGTTCCACAAGGCATCGGGTGGCAAAATTTCCCTTCCAAGAAAATATTCGAGAGTGAGTGGCCTAGGAAAATAGAAGAAAATGGTTCAACAAGAAATCAGGAAGGGTCCATGGACAGAACAGGAGGACATCAAATTGGTCTCCTTTGTTGGCTTGTTTGGAGACCGGAGATGGGATTTTATAGCCAAAGTTTCAGGTTTGAAGGTGGCGGG
This sequence comes from Biancaea sappan, assembly GCA_037074585.1. Classification (NCBI taxonomy): domain Eukaryota; kingdom Viridiplantae; phylum Streptophyta; class Magnoliopsida; order Fabales; family Fabaceae; genus Biancaea; species Biancaea sappan. The sequence continues at coordinate 91,842,608 of CM073491.1, read as the reverse complement.
AGACAGTAATAGGTCATGTTGGATTATGGAAGAAGCAGCCTTTAACCACATAATTTGTTGTAGGTTTGAATAGAACAGGTAAGAGCTGCAGGTTACGGTGGGTTAATTACCTGCATCCTGGTCTCAAAAGGGGGAAGATGACACCCCAAGAAGAGCGCCTTGTCCAGGAGCTTCACTTGAAATGGGGAAATAGGTTTGAGAATATGCAGAAAGCAGCCAACTTATAATTTTTTTCTTCATCTCTGTTTAAATTTAGTCACGCAAATTCTTTTAATAGCTTTTGTTACTCAATTTCACGAAGTATTCAATCATAATCTCTCGCAGATGGTCAAGAATTGCTCGCAAATTACCAGGACGCACGGACAATGAGATTAAGAATTACTGGAGAACTCACTTGAGGAAGAAGGCCCAGGAGAAAAAGCGAGCAGCCATTTCATCACCAATGTCCTCCAGTTGTCATTCCTCGCTATCATCAAATAACCATAGCGTGGATTCATATCCACCCAAAAAGACAGGAGAAGAAAGCTTTTATGACACAGGAGGTCCTAAAATAATATCCTCGACAGACATAAAGATAGGGGAAGAACAGGTAGGTGAACAGGCGTACTCTTTGGATGATATATGGAAAGATATTGCTGTGTCAGAGGAGAACCCTCTGCAGCCAGTCTATGATGGGCACAGTGAAGAGGGTTGCAACTTCTCTTGTCCTCTAATGCCTTCTCCATCATGGGAATACTCTTCAGACTCGCTATGGGTGATGAATGAAGGGGAAAGTACAAATAATATAAATTGCATCTTAATAAATCACTTTTTTTAAAAAATTTATATCTGTGTATCAAAAAATTATAAGTAAATTCTTGTAAGATATAACAAAATCCTTTGAAATCTTTGTTTTGATATTTTCTATCCTTTTAACATAGTTGTGTATAAAATCTAAAAGAATATATATGGCATTTTATTTAAATAGTTATGTTTTTTCAATTTTTAATAAACACATTAATTTAAACAATTATAATTATCTAATTTTTAATAAATAGTTAGTTTATATTTTAAATTTTAAATTTAAATCAAATAATATAATTGTTAAAATTTTAAAATAACTTAAAATTCAACATGAATTGATTAGACAAAACTTTAATATTACAAACAATAAAATAGAAAGTAAGATTTTTCTCCCCATGGATGACCAAACTTTTTCCTCTTACGAACAAGAAGTGTTTCTAACTTTAAGAATTTTTTTTTTCAAATCAATTATTTGTTTATATGTGTATAATCAGGCCTATGGAAGTCTAACCAGTATAGTATATATAGTCTTCTTTAGCGTTTGCCTCTGTGACTCAGCTGTAATCATCCCGTGCATAACTGTAATCTTAGTTGATGTTCCATGCCTTTACTTTTCGAGAGCGAATCCCATGCGCATTCCGTTAGTAACGGTTTTAAGGTTTAAGGATGCTAAAAGTGTTATATAAAAACTTTTTTGCAACAGTTTTAGCAATAATTTGGAGTCTTACTTTTCAGCAAACAAGTTGAAATCTCAAGAAACTTCCAATAGGGAGGTCGTACGTTTTGGATGTAAAATATCAAGAACCTGTTTGTTTGCTATGATTTTTAATCTGATCAAAATCTCTTAGTCTTTCATTCTTTAGATTAGCAGCTAATGGATAAATAAGCCATGTAGCTTTCCAATCGGAGTAAGACAACAAGTACAGATCATGCAGAAAAGATAAAATACATAAGTGCTTTTTTGCATGTATGTTATTCTTCTTTGCTGGTTAATAAAACTGATGGTTAATTACTTGATAGATGTTCCTTATTTCACTTTGTCTTTGGTGTGCTTTTTCTGTAAGTGGAAACAATTTTCTGTAACACAGACTTCTTGAACTGTTAGTAGTTAAACTTATCACCATAATATATTGGAAGTTCTAATACCAGATGTTGACAAATTTTAATCGCCTTTGCCTTTATTATTGACCAAATACAAATTCTATAGATAGAATTCGTTAGAGCTCTCTTTTATTTTCTCAAATTCTTGCAAAATTCATATATTTATCTCATAGGATTTACCTCTATAGACAACATTTTATAATAAAATATTCTCTAAAAATAAAAGTAAAATTGACAAATGTTACATCTTTTTAAAAAAAGACAAAATCAATTTGACTATTACTACATCTTTTAAGAAGGCAAAAAAAAAATAAATACTATAACTATTAAAAAAAATAAAACAATGTAGAGGAATGTAGAAACATCTTGTATTAAAAAAAACCAAAAACAAAAAAACAAAAATATGGAGCTAATTGCTTTGAAGTATTTGCTCTAGTTGTTAGAATGGATACAATATGTATGATTATTTCTATTGCTGCACAAAATCAGCAGAAAATAACTCCAAATAGTTAGCCGAAGTCAAGAAGAACATGACTACTTAATTTGAAATGGCTGATATGGGCTTGATGTCTTACTTCTTAGGCAGTCATTGTTCTGAAAGAGTTTGAGATCGAAGCTTGCAAACCAATATTGATACTAGTGAAAAAATGACTGAAACTTGAAAAGGAACGTGGGGGTAACCTTGTCAATCCGACTAATTTTAGAAGATAGTGGGAAGTCTAAGGTACTTAACAGCAAAAAGACTTGACATTGCTTATGGATTTAGACTTATAAACAGATTCATGAATTCACCACGACAACCTCATTGGCAAGCAGCAAAGCGAATTTAAGAAATATTAAAGGTACAATTGGTGATGGTATCTTTTATTCAAATGCTAACAGGATAGAACTGGTTGGATACATAGAGAGCGATTGGGAAGGTGATGCTAAAACACGAAAAAGTACTTCAAGTTATGCTTTTTATCTAGGATAAGGTGTTTTTTTCCTAATCATCCAAGACACAACAAGTAGTTTCCCTTTCAACAGCAGAGGAAGAATATATAGCAACCGCAAATTGTGCTACTCAAGCATTTTAGTTACCAAAAATGTTAAGTGAACTACACAATATCAACAAGATGGTCCTACAAGAATATTTTGTGGCAATAAATCAACAATTGCTTTGACAAGAAATCCAGTTTTTCATGAATGCAACAAACACATCAGCATCAAACATCACTACATTAGAGATTTAGTTAGTGATAAAGAAATTGCGGTTGAACATTGTTCTTCAAAAGACCAAATTGTAGATATCTTTACAAAGCCACTCAGAATCAATTTGTTTTTGAAGTTGAAAAATATGCTCGAAATGATCAAGCCAAGTTTAAGAGAGGATGTTAGAAGTTAAATTTGTCTCCAAAATATATTGGAAGCTTGAATACAAGATGTTTCTACATTCCTCTACATTGTTTTATTATTTTTAGTAGTTATAGTATCCAATTTGTTTTTTTGTCTTCTTAAAAGATATAGTAGTAATCAAATTAATTTTGTCTTCTTAAAAAGATGTAGCAATTGTTAATTTTACTTTTACTTTCGAAAAAATATTTTATTGTAAAATATTGCCCATATAAAGAGGCAAATCCTATGAGATGAATATATGAATGTTGTAAGAATTTGAAAGAATAACAAAAAGAAACTCTAGTGAATTCTATCTTCAAAATTTGTATTTAGACAATAACAAAGGCCAAGGCAATTAAAATTTGGAACTTATACTAAATTGATAAGGGAAAAAATGATTGCCTTGCGGAACCTGACCATGGTACAATTGACATTGCAAACAGTAAACTTATGGTATACATGTAAGCTGTATACCAGGGAAGGGGATAATAATTAAGTCATGTCTGGTTTAGGGACTCAATTGATAGTTTATAGGGGCTCGATTATCCCCAAATGAACCACAGGAATACTTGCTATCCTTTTTCTTGTATATTAGTTTCCGTCCAAATTTGTGCACTCTTAGCACATAAACCTCTCAATAACTGGCGGAAGATTTGCCTAAACAGGACCAGATAAGGTACAAATTGTAACATCTATATGGAGTTTAATAACTTGATAAAGGACGCAGGCTCTCAGCAAATTTCTTTATCAATCAACAACTTTATACAAGTTAGTTATTGTAAAAATAATTTTGCTAGGGTGAATCAATTATTTGTTGGAACAATAATACCAAAGATAATCAAGCCACAAGTTAGCAACTCCTATGCACTCAAATGACAGGAGTTCCGGCATTCCACCATTGTCAGGATCAAGATGCCATGAGAACTTCTCAATGTGGCTTTAAATTTATAAATCCAGAACATGTTTTAAACTTCGTTCCCCGTAACTAGCTTAAATTCCTAGATATACACACAGAATACATAGACACACTTATACAAACATCTATGACACAACAAATTGAACAATGCAAGAAAATAATAACAGAGGCTACTATCCAAATTAGTCCGCAAACCACCAAAACTAATTTGCAACATTTTCAGGTAAAAGATAAATTATGAAAATAATATTGTAAAAAATAAGATAAAAATAAATTAAAGAGGAATAATTCCAAGAAGGAATGAGAGAAGATTTAGAGAATAAAGGAAAATATTCTCATTATATGTGCAAATGAAAACAATTACAAGAGTATTTATAGACAATTACAAATAACTAAAACTTTAACTAAAATTAATTAACAAACAATTTCAATTTCAATTTCAACACTCTTCCCTCAAGTTGGAGCTATGGTAAACTGAACCAAGCCTAACTTAAAAAACTGAACACCAAAAAATACAAAAAAAACTTTCACAAGAAAGCCTTCATACAGGTACAAGGTTATCAAAAACCACTTCGTAAATCCACGCTCTGTAACTCAGCGTAAAAAGCATTTGCGTCGAACACCAAACACAAACCGGTAAAGTAACAGCAAGGATTATCTTGCTATACAGAAAAAAAAAAATCCTCTGAATCAACATCATAATCAGCTATCACAGCTGAACTCCAAATCAAACTGCTACACTGGTATTGACAATCCAATAAACTCCAGTTACAATCAACAACAGATTTGCAACAAAAATAAAGTCCAAAACCAGGGAATCCATCAGACCACCATAGACAGAACCCATCAGCAGGATGACACTTCCACTTCCAGTCATCAGTAGAAAATATAAATGCCACCAAAGTATCAAACTTTCACAAAACTTGAAGAAAGAATATTGATCTTCAATCTCACCGAATTACCAAAGATCATATTGTCACTTCCAAAGTCCAACCAAAAAGATTTATCCAGGAAACAGCATTAAAACTCCAAAAAAAGTCACTGTGACCATAATCTGGTTTCTCCTTATACTCCATAATACCAGGCCTCTCAATGAACTGCCTTTTTACCCTCTTGTGCAGTTCGGTCAACAGCAGAACATGCCCAAGTACTGAATAGAAAAATAAGCATGGAACTTAACAATCCACCAATGAAAACTTCTGGAATTGCAATATCAACCTCTTTAAAAACTTAAAAGGTTCATGATCAAATGAAGAAACCTCATCCATATAAGCACTAAATAAAGGAAAGATGCAAGAGCAGCAGAAACAAAGCAAGGTAGTGTTTCCAAGAGAACACATTTCTCTTTGGCATTTCATCGAACAGTTTCTGGGCATCTTGCGAAAGCCACCATGAATATTCCCGAATATTTATATTCAGTAAAAAAGAAAGAGGTTGCTCAGAACACAAAGCAAATGCAAGAATATAGAAGGCAGTCCCAACCTCAGAAAAAAAACGGGACAGATAAGAACTCAGTGCGTAAACAGAACCGTAGAAACCCGATAAAGCTTCGCCTATGATGTGCGAAGACGTACAGAGCAGCGGAACTGAGAGGCATACACAAGAACGCAGCAAGAACTCAGAAGATCGAAAGCAGCAAGGAAGAAGAGAACGGAAAATTCGAAACGCAACAACGATACTCGAAAATCCGATTCCACAGACTCCGTAATAGACGAACAAAGCAAGATTTATATCTCCAGTGTCATAGTTCGATCTGCCACCGCCATCCTCTCCCCGGAATGCTTGTCGGACCTCTTAGTTGTTGCTGTCCTTCACACTTTAATCGGCAGAAGATCACGCCGGAAACAGGAAGGGAAGCCGCCGTTTAGTTCGCACGCAGTGGCCGCCACGGAAGAAACAAGAAAACCAGAAACAAATTCCAACAATCGCGCGATTTCTGATCGAATAATCAGATATGCGAAATTTTTTGGGAAAAGCTTTCTATGTCTCCAAACGCCAAGACGCATACCGTAGAGAAGAGTGGGGAATAGGTGTTGATGGGTAGAATACCGTGTAGATACAGACAACGAAAGACGCTGGTGATGCCATCGGCGATGCTGCAGAACCCTTAGATGCCTCAGGAACACGAAGACACGCTTCAGAAAGAGTGAAGAAAAGTTGCGTCAAAGAAAATTCACGAGAGAGACAGAAAAAACGGTCAGGATTTTGAATCGTTAGTTAACCAGGCTCTTATAGTATATATAAAAAATAGGATAAAAATAAATTAAAGAGTAATAATCCAAAAAAAGACGAGAGAATATTTAGAGAATAAAAGAAAATATTCTCATTATATAGGCAATTACAAATAACAAAAAATTTAATTAAAACTAATTAACAAATAATTTTAATTACAATTTCAACAACGGTTTAGATTAAAGACTATATTCTCTATGTGAAGATTGCAATGCAAAGAGAATGGAGAAGGAGAGAGAGGATTCTTAGAATGCTAGGATTACAATTACATAATGTTACAAGAGAAAATGGCAAATGTATACAAATAAGATTAAAAGACTAAACTACCCTTAAGTGTAATAAATATTATTTACTAACATCCCTCCTCAAACTCACGATACATCAGTAGAAATCATCGAGAGTTTGCTAGTCAAGAAATGAAAACGTTGAGTGGAATACGATTTTGTGAACAAGTCAGCAATTTGCATAGAGGATGAGACATAGGGTAAAGTAATGGTGCCATGTCCAAAGTGATGTCGAGTAAAATGACAATCAATCTCAATATGCTTGGTGCGTTTATGGAAAACTGAGTTGCGGGCAATTTGTATAGCACTCATGTTATCACAATACATAGGGGTTGGGCCAGAGAAAGAGACACCCATATCGGCAAGTAACCAGCGTAACCAAACTATTTCTGCAGTGGTGGATGCCATGGCACGATATTCAGCTTCTGTTGAAGATCGAGAGACAATGTCTTGTTTCTTACTCTTCCAAGAAATGAGAGAATCTCCTAGAAAAATACAAAATCCTGTGGTTGACTTACGATCGGTGGAATCACCACCCCAATCAGCATCTGAGTAGGCACGTAATTCTAAGGAAGAAGATGTAGGAAAGAGAAGATTCTGAAATTGAGTGCCTCTAAGATAACGAAGAATGCGAAGAACAGCTGCCCAATGAACTGAAGTAGGAGAGGTGACAAATTGACTAACAACATGCACTGCATAAGCAATATCAGGTCTAGTGATAGTAAGATATACCAAACTGCCAACAATTGTACGATACAGAATAGGATCTGATAAGTTAACGCCATCAGAAGAGGTATACCGGGCATTAAGCTTCAAAGGAGTATCTGTTTTTCGAGTATCAGATAGACGAGCTTGTTCAAGGATGAGAGTGATGTACTTAGATTGGGAAAGAAGATAACCTCTAGGAGAGTAAGCCACTTCAATCCCAAAAAATATCGAAGAGTGCCCAAATCTTTCATTTCAAACTGTCGAGCTAATTGCAATTTTAACTCTGCAATCCCATCAATATCATCCCCAGTAATAATCATGTCATCAACATATAAAGGGAGTATGATACGACTATGGGAAGTACTTTTGAGAAACAAGGCGGAGTCATGTGAACTAGAATGAAAACCAAGAGATGCAATCACAATGAAAAAATTTTCAAACCAAGCTCGAGGAGCTTGTTTGAGGCCGTATAGAGCTTTCTTTAGTTTACAAACTTCACTAGGATTATAAGAGACACCTGGTGGAGACACCATGTAAACTTCTTCTTGAAGATCACCATTTAAGAAGGTATTTTTAACATCCATTTGAGAGATATGCCACTGATGAACAGATGCAACTGCAATAAGAGTGCGGATAGTAGTCATTTTAGCAACAGGAGCAAATGTTTCTTCATAATCCATACCATATTGTTGGGAAAAACCCTTAGCAACTAAACGAGCTTTGTATCGTTCAATTGACCCATCAGACTTAGTTTTGATCTTATATACCCAACGAGAACCAATTGCACGTTTTTCCGGTGGAAGAGGAACAATGTCCCAAGTATCTGTCTTCTGCAAAGCAGAAAGTTCCTCTGCCATAGCTTGCTGCCAAAGAGGGTCAAGAACAGCCTCTTGATAGGAAGAGGGCTCAGATAAATTGTGATTAGAGGTCAAAAAAGAAGCAAAAGAAGTAGAGTAAGTGGAATAAACAAAATCTGGTAATTTAGTGGACTTACGATCACGTTGAGAGTAACGAGAAGGAGGATCCACAGTCACAGAGAGTTCTTGAGAAGTAGTAGGGAGAGGGGAAGTATCAACAAGAGGAACATCAAGATCAGCAGAACTACCAGTGTCAACCCTGCAAAACTCAATACCAGAATTATTTAGATGATCCGTCACATGAGGAGGTGTGGTATCCGTATATGTGTGAAAATGATCAATACGGGTGAGATCAGACTTTGTAAGACTCTGAGAATCAGAAGGAATGGAGTAAAATGGTATACATTCAAGAAACACAACATGACGTGAGACATAAAGTTTTTGAGTGACAGGATCATAACAACGATATCCTTTCTGACCATCACCATATCCTAGAAAAACACAGATTGCTGAACGAGAAGACAATTTATTAAGCTGTACACTAGGAAGAAGAACAAAACAAGTAGAACCAAAAACTCTTAAAGTTGAATAGTCAGGAGCATCGCCATATAGTTTTTCAAAGGGGGACAAACCTGAAATAACAGATGATGGAATTCTATTAATGACATGGACAGCAGTAAGAATAGCTTCCCCCCAAAACTCACTGGGAACTGAGGTAGACAAAAGAAGGGAACGAGCAGTTTCAACAATGTGACGATGTTTCCTTTCAGCAACGCCATTTTGCTGAAGAGTGTCAGTACAAGAAGTTTGATGAAAAGTTCCATCGAAGGCAAGTAATTCAGAAAATTTACTAGATGTATATTCACCCCCCAGATCACATCGAAAACACTTAATAAATGCATTATGTTGAGTTTTAACAAAAGCACGAAACATAAGATAAACACTAAAAAATTCAGAACGATTTTTCATAAGATAAACCCAACAATAACGAGTATAGTCATCAATGAAAGAAACATAATATCTAGATCCACCTTTTGTAGGAAGAGGTGATGGACCCCAAACATCAGAATGAACCAAGTCAAAAGGTGCAACAGAAACAGAAGTACTTTTGGAAAAAGGTAAAGCAAAAAATTTAGCAAATTTACAACCGCAACAATTAGAAATGTCATGAGTTTGCAACTCTCCTAAAGCTCCGGTAGAAGCTAAGTATTTCAAGCGGGAAGAAGATACATGTCATAAACGAGAATGCCATAAGTAAAAACTAGAAGATGAGGAACCTAAACTAAATGATGACAGGTCAACACTGGAAGCTGCAATATCTGAAACTTTGAGCTCATCCAAAATATAAAGTCCCCCCTGCCTACGACCGGTCCCAATGAGCCTCCTAGATTGCGGATCCTATACAAAACAAGAAGTGGAGGAAAAGAAAACTGAGAAGCCAGAATCACACAACTGACTAACAGAAACAAGGTTCAACGTAAGGTTAGGAATGTAGTAAACATTGGAAAGAGATAAAGAAGAAGTGCAAATAGACCCAGTGCCCGCTAAAGGCATAGGAGTGTCATCAGCAGTCATAACAGATATAGATGACGTGGGATGTAAAGATGCAAAGGATTGAAGATCAGATGACATATGATGAGAGGCTCCAGAGTCAAGAATCCATATGGATGAAGATATACCTGATGAGCTAGAGGAAGGCAAACCTATATTTGAAGAGGCAGACATAGCTTGTGGTTGAGTAGCAAGAAACTTCTGAAATTGCTCAGCAAGGGTAGCTATTGTAGGGTCAGAAAAATGTGTATGTCCAATACCAAGAGAATCTGTTGGAGGAACAACTGCTGCAACATTTGAAGTTGAAGGTTTGAAGCCTCGTTGTTGCAAATGATTAGGCTGTTGTGTATGGTGCAATTTGTTCAATAATTTCGGGCATTGAGCTTTCCAATGGCCCTTCTGCTTACAAAAACTACATTCGTCATAACCAACCTTTCCATGAGATTTGTTTTTGTTAGGAGGAATTGCAAATACAGATGGGTGAGGAATAGGAAGAATTCCTTTCTCTATAGTCCCTTTGTCAGAGTGAGATTTAAGACGAATCTCTTCAGCTAACAACTCATTAACCACTGAATCAACTGTTGGAAGAGGATTACGGTGCAATATTGTTCCACGAAGCCCTTCAAAATCATCCCGAAGAGCCATCAAAAATTGAACCAGACGTTGTTCTTCTCTACGAGCAATGTATGGTGCAAAGGCTCGTAATTCAACAGATTCAGTAAGAGCTAGTTGATCCCAAAGATTAGTCATAGCAGAATAAAATTCTTGTATGCTCATGTTGTTCTGTTTAAGAGCACGAATATCAATCTCTAATTGATATTGCTTTGCAAAATTTGACTGCATATACAACCTTTCCAAATGATCCCAGACCTCTTTAGCTGTTTCATATTTTGCTAGTTGTACTCCTATTGATTGCAAAACAGAGTTATTGATCCGAGTAATTATCTTCGAATTGTTTGCATCCCAAATTTCCATCTGTTCAATATATTTTGCATCATTTTCATCTTTCGGCTTAACAAAGGTTCCAAAAACATAACCCCACATTCTCTTACCTTTTAAAAAAATTTTCAACACATAACTCCAATATGAATAATTATGTCCATTCAATTGCACACTAATAGATTGAAGAGAATCATCTTTTTCACCAGCCATTGCTACTGTTATTAGAACGAGAATTTAATTATCTGGCAAAATGTATACTGAATGAACAGTAAACGTACCGGAATAGTGTACAAAATTCTGATAAACAATAAATTCAGCAAATTTCAGACTGGTACAGTAACGTTGACTGTTGGCCGTTGCTACAGTACTCGCTGCTACAGTAACCCAAATTTGCAGAATAGGAGAAGACGATGAAGAGTAACTCCGGCAACCAGAACAGTAACTCCGGCAACCGGAAAACGCACCAGAACAATAAAAAACAATCTCTGACTTACCAGAAATGCAAAAAATAGTTTCTTTCTAACCAAAACTAAGTAAATCGGGCTAGATTTGAGAAACTTTCTCGCAGCTACAGTAACAAAAAAAATCTGCAAACCAGATTTTTGCAAACAAGAACCCGATCTGAAATCTGCAAACTCGATGTAAAATCGATCCGAACTGCAAATGGGTTGCCGACAAAAAATAAAAAAAAAATAAAAACAACGTACCAAATCTGATTGCTCCAACCCAAATCTGTGATTTGTTGAAAGATCTGCGAAAGCTGTGGATAGATCAAGAATTGCGCTCTGATACCATGTGAAGATTGCAATGCAAAGAGAATGGAGAAGGAGAGGAGAGGATTCTTAGAATGCTAGGGTTACAATTACATAATGTTACAAGAGAAAATGGTAAATATATACAAATAAGATTAAAAGACTAAACTACCCTTAAGTGTAATAAATATTATTTACTAACACTCCACACACTTCTTTTTCTAACCAAAAAATAAGGCAAAACGAATTCATAGCTAAATGACTAGATTCAAACAAGCAAGTATTCTCTAATACCGAAATCGTAAGCAAGAGACAGCAGATAGCGAATTAGAACAAAAATTACCTGATCAAACATCTTCATTGCTTGAACTTTGGCTTCACAACGAATCAGTCGGAACCTACAGTTATCATAGAGTATTAAACTTGGAAGAGAATGAAGTGAAATTCCAGATAAAAGATTAAAAAAATCACAGAGCGTCATCGTTTATATCCAACCCTTTTTGGCCTGTGAAGAAAGAGACTATGCTACTATTAACCATCAAGCTTTAAAAGCAACGTCGTTTTTGCTATCTGCAAGACTGCAACCAGATTCATGCGATCCTTTCGCGCGTTCTTTCCCTCAGTTAATTTCCGGCTTCCCGCCTTTTTTCTTTTTTCACGTAACTCAATTTAAATCGATGTTAAATTAATATTTGGATAATTTACTTTTTTCTTTTGAAAAAACAGTTATACGAATTCAAAATATGATTAAAGTATCTTTTAAAGCTTTTATTAAAAATACAACTTATTTAATTTATATTTTTAAATTTTTTTAAATACAAAAGGGGCTACAAGCCCAAAACCGAGAAAGTCAAAACACCCAACCGCTTAACTCTTCAGGACCCAAATCCTTCACCAGTATTGGCTTAGCAGCTCCGGTGGCTCCTCTATCAATATCAGACCAGAATCATGCCCTAGCGCCACTCCGGCCAACCAGTTCACCGCGGTATTTGAAATTTTTATTTTAGTATTATGTATTTTATGTTGAAAATTATAGTTTATTCCAAATTTTAAAAATGATTATTTTTTATATTTATCAAATGTTATATTACATAAATAATAAATATGAGGATATTGTGGTCAAATAAATAGAGTTGTAACTTATCTTTTGTTAATGGTTATCACGACATTTATTTTATTTTAAGAGAAGAAGTGTAATTTTTTTAAAATAGTTGAAAAATCATATAATTTTAATAACTAAAATTAAGATAATTCTATAATACTTCAATGACACAATTTGAAGAGTACATTTGAAATTTTTTTTTTATTTTGGTTGGACAAGAGTACATGTGATTAATTGGCTATAAAGAAAATATTAGTTAATTATGTGGCAGTTTTATATTGTTTGACGATTTTATTCACTTTCTTTTTAACGCTAAAACCAGCTTTTACTATTACTAGGTGGGGCTGTCAAATGTAGGATTGGTCTCCATTAATTCAAGTCATGTAGGGTTAGTAGTTGGTATGGGTTGAATTAGATATGATGTTTTATAATTAATAGTTAAAACATTATGACTCATCCAAACCATCTTGAGTTATGAGCTAGTTACATTAACTTTTTTATCTTGTTTTAAAAAATATATTTTTAATTATTTTAATAATAAAAATTAAATATTAAAACAATCAAATTTGAAAAAATTAAATTAAACTTCTAAACAAATATATTATACCTTAAAATATGCTTTTTTAAAAAATATAATTTTAATTATTTTGAATGATAAAAATTAAATATTGAAATTATAAAACTTCAAAAAATAAAATTAAATTTCTTAAAAAATAAACTAAAGCTTAAAATATAAAAAATAAAAAAAAATCAACAAGTGACAACCCACTTTAACTCACCTAAACTCTAAAAATTTTGATAAGTTAAATTAAAAATCATTCTTCAAAATAAAACTATTACATTTCATTTCATTTACAGAATTAGAATGAACTAATCTATTGAAAATCATTTTAACAACTTTATTACCAGGACAGTAATATTTTGTACCTCATCTCCCCCCCCCCCCCTTCTCTTCTTTTATCTCTCTCCTTTTTCTCTGTACATTAATGTGAGTATTGAAATTTAGTTTACACTCCACTTATTTATGTATTTTATTTCATAATTATGGGTTGGGAAACAGTGGGTCCACGAAGGAAACCCAATCCAATAAAGAACGCAAAAAAAAAAAAGGACGGTGTTGTAACTTGATACCCAACCTCCAACTATACCGAACAAGACGCGCGCTTTTTATGAGCGAAGTGTCGACGCAAAATGGCCGACCACATCCACAAACCACAATGCCTCGTCTGTCCACACTCTATCTCCTTGCTTACAACTCTCTTCAGGCTATCGGATGGTCCGGTTTCTCTCTTTTTCATAAATTTCTTTTGCACTGTTCTGATTCATTTACTGTGTTACTTATTTTGTGGCAGGGCCTTTTCCCTCGCTGCGATTTTGGTCAATTTGGTGTCCACTCGCTCCGTCAACGGAGCTTATGCTTCTGCTGGCAAGCTTATCAGTCTGTATCTTCTTTCATTTTGTCTTTTAACTTTCTATAGCGCTTCAAAAACTGAGCAAAACAGTAGAAGCTAAAGAAGAATTTGATGAGTAAACCGACAATTTCTAGCCCGTCACGGAGATTTTTGAAAGGAACGATTAGTTCTAGAGTTATTTACTGATAGATTGACTGGATTTAGTTATTGACAATTAGTTGACCCCTGATGAAAATTTTCCCTCACTACCACCCATCTCCCAGTGTTTAACTGTATGCATGGTAGGCAAAGTGGAATAAAGATCGGAGTGAAATTGGGGAGGGATGAAAAATGTTTTAGTTTTCAGTGAAAGGCTGAATTTGTAAAGGATGGGATGCAAGTGGCAGTCATTCATTTTCATCTCAAAATATGTGAATACGCACGCATACACACGGAAATAGTGACCAATTCATTATAATTTTTTCCTCTTCTCTTACAAAGCGAGCGTATAATGGATTGCACTACTTATTTTTAACCGATCCATCCCACCTCTTCCATTTTCATCCCTAAGAATTAAGGGGCGGATAATAATACTGCAAAATAGTTTCGAATTTGTTATTGTATGGAATTCCTCAACAAATTAGCAGATGTATGATTTTTAATTTCTCACTTAAAGCATATGTTCAGTTTGCTTTGCTATCTTATTGAAGGTTTCCTGCAATTTGGTGCATTCTTGGAAGTCATACATGGAGCAATTGGTAGGTTTACTGTCAATGACCGATTTCTAGTTAGAAGATGATTAATTATAAATCAAAAACATTGTTGGATATAATGTTTTGGAATTCTAGGTATTGTGCCAAGTGGAGCATTACTTCCTCTAATGCAATGGGGAGGAAGGACTCACTTTCTGCTGGCAGTTGTTGCTCAAATTGATGAGGTCCAATATATAATTTCAAGTTCTTGTGTTAATATGTCCATGCTTGTTTAATGTATGCAAATGCAATTTCCTGATTCACTTCTTCCCTGTGAATTCTTTCAGTCTAATTTCAATAGCTCTTGTTTATGCAATGGTTGACAATCACACTCGGGTATTATCTTATACGCATCACGCTGTATGTTATTTCTAGGTCCAGGAGTTGCCATCAGTTTTTATTACTTTCCTTGCATGGAGCATGGGTGAGGTAATTTACTTCCTGAGTGAATTCATTTCAACTTATTTACCAGCATGGTCTCCTTTCTCAAAATTTGGGAACATATCTGGGTAAAAGTGTAAAATAGTCATTACAACACTGAAAACAATTAAAAGATATCCTTGTCACACTTGCACAAGGAAGTCATAACTAAAGGAAAATGGAAGTTAATGGCAATATACTTGTAATGGAGAAGTTTGCTTCCTAAGCACGCACTTTATTAGATTCAAAGCACACTTACAAGTAGAATTTCTTATAAAGTAGAATTTCTTATAATTTGGTTGTAGTAATTATTAAAATTTCACTATCACAGATTTTTAGTATTTCATTTCTTATTTTTTCCTCCGACAACACTCCCGTACCTTTTGTAAGCCTTTTTGTTTGATGTCATCTACGAAGATAGCATCACACTGCGAAATAATAGAAATGACAGGACTGTGATATTGGAGATGCAGGTCATTAGATACTCACATTATGCTTTCAATTGCTTGGGAAGTTGTCCTTCCTGGATCACCTATATCAGGTCTTTTTCTTCCTTCATAGTCCCTATTCAATTAAATTATGTATAAACGAAATCAAAGAAATACCAGGTCATAAAGTTTATGCTAGTAGAATACACTTACCAGTTACCACGAATAAGCTTAATGTTCTTTTCTTGGAATCAGGTACACTGCGTTTATTGTGCTGTATCCTTTAGGACTAGGTCCTGGTGAAAGTGAGTCCATACCTATATACCCTGTTTCTAAATGAATTTGCAACAGATATGAGTTTTGCTATTGTTGTTGACTACTCACCTATTCCTTTCTTATCCAACATCCTCACTTTCTATGTAAACTAGTGCAACTTATCAGTCACTACCTTGCAGTGTGGATCATGTATCAAGCACTTCCTATCATTAAGAAGAGGAATCTGTATGCAGCTGCCTTTTCAGGTCTTCCATTCAGTTATTATGATTTCCTCAAGGCAAGTTTTTGCATAGTTTATGAACCTGTTCCAAAAATTCATTAAACTAATAAACTACTAAAAGGCTTAGGATTCTCATATTCTAAGTCACTCTCCCACTTTTCTGGTGGCCACGATAGTCATAGGTGTCAGCATACTGTTCTTGTATGATAATATATATAAATCCCCAATTGAATCTTTTGGCGTCTATTATTTATGGATTACTTGGTTAGAATAGACTGGATTTTTTTTGTCATACTTTTTTGTAGTAGACCAAGAAAGACAAACTAAGAAAGAAATAAGAAAAATATACGTTAGAATTAAAAAGTTGTACCATTATTCAGAATAGATGCATTGGATCCATTATATGGAAACTAGTTCTTAATATACATCAGACGCTTTGCCTATTACAGACCAGGAAGTAGAATAGTTGAGGTGCACACAAATGAGCAAGACTCCAATTGACCATGATACCAAAAAATCAAATATAGGACTTTTTTTTTTTTAGCGTGTATTTTATCTCCTCTAAGTTTTCTGTTTCGGTGAATTTAATGAATTTTTTATTCTTTTTTCTTCCCGCTTGAATTCTTTGAATCAGGTTGTACTTCTATTTTATCCATTCCTCTGGTTCAAGCTTTACCTGCATTTGTTCAAGCAACGAAAAGCAAAACTCCACAGAAACCATGACAAGAAAAGAACATGAAGAGCAGAATTCCTGGTTGCTATAATTTACTGGCCATCTGAGCTTCTACATTTACTTCTAAGCACTCGATAAAATTTTTTATTTGAAGATGTGGAGATGGTGATTCTCTGCATATTGCTATTCTGAAATTAACTTGCATCTAATTGGGTATTTTCACTTGACTGGATTTTACTACATATTAATGGAATTAGCACTCATAATTTTGTTTGCCATGGTAAGGCAGGAACTTTTAATAAATTACTGCCTGTAGACTGTATAGTCTTCTATACTGATTTCTATCGTATGGGATCCGTTAGAGTTAGGTTATTTATAATTGGTTAGTTCACTGATTTATTGTAAAACAGTCATTCAGAATTGCTTGTTAAGTTGTTATGACCTTCTTGATTATAGCCCTACATTTTTGCAAAGAATATGTCAGAGCAAATGCGCACACAAACAGTGAAGAATATAGAGAAAAAAAAAATAAAAGAGAACACACAAAATTTAATTTACGTAATTCAATCATGTGACCTACATCCATGGGCTAAGAATAAAATTTGTATTTCTTCTAGCATAGTATGAGTACAAGTTTTACTCTATTTGTAAATGTATGTCACATTGACTGAACTATGTAAATTTTGTATATTCTCTATTATTTTTTGCTCTATATTCTCTTCTGTTTGTGTGCGCGCTTGTTCTAACAATATGGAGCAACCCAGTGAAATGGCCCATTTTTTGTTATGTTTTTTAATTGGACAGTTATATATTTTATGTATATGCTCATTTTCCATTCCATTGTATATGTACTCTCATATTTTGTCAGAAGAAATACAAATACATTGATTATACCACGTAAATTTTGTATTCCTTGTTATTTTTTACTCTTTATTCTTTTCTATTTGTGTATGCACTTGCTTAGACAAAATATTAACGCAAGAGTTTCTGCAATAAATAAGCAAAGTTGATTCTTTTTTTCTTTTTTGGCTTTTTATTTTCTATTATTTTTAAAAGAAATACCAAAACTTTAAGAGAGCACAAACGAGCATAACTTAATAAAATGATTTTGTAAAAAAGGACAAAGTTCGAGGGAATTAGCAACAGAAAACAGCAAAATGCAAAAAAAAAGAGATCAATATTTGTAGCCACTTAAACTCGGGAGAAATTAAGCTCCTAATAATCTGTGGTGGGGAGCTGCTCATGTGTGTTGCGGCTGATGAAGAATATCTCATACACAATGGCAGCAATGGCAGCACCAACAAATGGACCAAGCCAGTAGACCCAGTGGTTGGTCCATGTCCAGCTAACCACAGCCGGTCCAAAAGAGACGGCCGGGTTCATGGATGCACCGTCGAAGGCACCGCCGGCCAAGATGTTAGCACCCACAATGAAACCAATAGCGATGGGAGCAATTGTTCCAATGTCACCCTTCTTTGGGTCAACGGCAGTTGCGTACACTGTGTAGACGAGACCGAAAGTCATCACAATCTCAAACACTACTGCGTTCCATGCACCCACGCCAGAAGACAATGCGAAAGCAGATGTTTCCTGCAAACAAAAACAGATCTCGAAATTTAGCATCAAAAAATTCAACTTTTAATAAAAATTTTGTATACATATCATCAAATACATACGTCAACTAACTTAACTAAAAATTTTAAATTCGAATTTTTTTAAAAAAAATATAACTGCATTAAAAAAATTTAATTAAGGAATTTGCTACGTATACCCTTAAATACTATTATTTTGACTCCGTCATTTCTTATAAGTAGGTGATGCAGTCACTTGAGTAAATAAATGACTTTCTTTAATGTCTTAGTAGCTTTCATTTTCGATATTATTGAGAAAAATGGCAAAGCTACAATTCTAACTAATTTAACTTAGGTTTCGCCAAAATGCTAAAATTCAGAGATTTGTGCAATTTACATTTTTTAATTTAAAATTGACAATAAATTTTTAATTTTGTCCAACATTATTTTACTATTGACTTTTTTATCTGAAACTCTTACATTATTTGTTCATAGTCATACAAGTTTTTAAAAAAAGTCAAATTAGTAAAAATAATACATCTAACCTTTCATTTTAAAGAGTATATGTTGGATATAATTTTTATTGATTCTTTCGCCTTTAATCTATATAGACAAATAATATTAAGACTTTAAACGAAAAGTGAATAAAAGAATTATGTCGTACAAAATTAAAAGTTTATGTAAAATCATTGCAAACTTCTAAAAAGAAACCAAGAAGATATATCGCATAATCCCAAACTGAAGAGATTTTGCCCCCTACATTTAGTTAAAGGCATATCATTAACATAACTAGAAAACTTAAGTGTAATTATTTATATATTTGTTATTAAATTCTTCAATTAAAATATAACATGTGTTTAATTTTTAAAAAATAACTTTATATTTTTATGAATTTATCAGGTAAATCTTTTTAAAAAAACTTTTAGAACATGTCATGTTTTTTAATTGAAAAACTTGATAATAAATATTTAAGAAATTTTATATAAGTTTTATCTTTAACATAATTCACATACGAATTTGTGACGGTATGAATCTAGAGCAACCAGGACACAAATTCCTTGTTGGGTGTTTGGCCCATTTAAATGGTTGATTTTTACAATCAACAACATAAATTTGTGTCTTAATTTAAAAAATATATATATACAAATCTAGATCATAGGTTGTGAGTTGTGAAAACTAAATATCCAAATGGGTCAAAAAAATGAAATTGGTTTGCTTCTTGCGGTAAACCATGAGTCATTGAATTTTGATGATCTAATGGCTCTTATTTATTTAGTATTTTTTTTAAATAAAAAATTTACAAATACTAATTAATTTAATAATAATTGGTTGTGAGTTGTGAAAACTAAATGTTCAAATGGGTCAAAGAAATGAAATTGGTTTCATGAGTCATTGGATCTTGATGATCTAATGACTCTTATTTATTCAGTATTTTTTTGAAAATAAAAAATTTACTTGAATCTTGATGATCTAATGACTCTTATTTATTCAATATTTTTTTAAAATAAAAAATTTACAAGTACTAATTAATTTAATAATAATTGTAAATATAATAATAAATATTAAATTATAAGTATAAATTTTTTAAATATATATTTAAAACATATTCAATAGTTAAGAGCCATTATATCAAATAACTCTTAATAATTCCCAAAGAAATGGGTGAACTTCACAGACAAGTTCGTAGCATCCACTAAAACCTAAACTTCTGTTTTCACAGATCCGAAAAACCGTATGTTAATGTTAAAACTTAAAACCTGAACTTTTGTTTTCACTTGTTGAAGAGACGAATGAGTGGGAGTGTTACCATTCCACCGGTGGCAAATTTAAGAAGCAAGCACGCCACAACAGAGCCAAGCAATTGAGCGATCCAGTACAAAATGCTTCTGAGCAGCGAGATGTGGCCACCGACGAAAGCACCGAACGTGACCGCAGGGTTCACGTGCCCACCGGAAATGTTGGCTCCGACGGACACAGCCACAAACAGTGCGAAGGCATGAGCCAGTGCTGCTGCCACTAGCCCAGCCGGTGTGGTCGAGCCATTGTCCGTGAGCTTGCCTGCAGAACAAAACGGCGTCGTTTAAACACTGAACAGATCGATGTTCTCGGATCTTTCCAAATTGGAGATTCTAATGTTAATAGAAGTTAAAGCGACGAAAAGGTTAAGACGAGAGTTTGAATTAATGCTTACTGAATGCCATGCCGGAGCCTTCGCCGGCGAAGACGAAGATGAGCATTGAAATGAACTCAGCCAGAGCAGCCTTGAGAGCATCGGCTTGGCCAAGCTCCGATGCATTTCCAATGGCGATCCTAGAAATCGGCATTTTTTGAAAATCTTTTTTTCTAGATTTTGAAGCTCAGAATGCCGAGAGACCTGGTTTTGCTATAACTAGCTAAGTCCTTGCGGAATAACTTTGGTCCATTTGGCTCTCTATATATAAGAGGCTGCAGAGAGCAGAGCTGTGACAGCGACGGCGATCCACGAAGGCAAAATAAGACTATTTCAAAAATAAATAAATATAGTTTTAAAATATTACTGTTAAGAAATTTTGCAGAAAAATAGAAAAGTAAAATAAAAAATAAATAAAAAATCACATAAAAATTTAACGTAATTCAATCAATATAATATATATTTACAAAAAATTATTTGAATACAAAAAATTAAAAATTACATGTATATTAAAATATATAATTGTGTCAATATAAAATGAATCACTTCATTTTGTATTTTTCTCTTTTCGAGTCACTTTATTAAAATCGGAGTCAAGTCATCGTTTGCCAAATATTTCAAAGTACTTAACAATAACATTTATTTATTTTTTTACAAAAAGAGGCACATGTTAAGGAGAAAAAGATCGATTGCTTCAATTGTTTAGTTTGGAAGTATTACAATCTAAAAACTCACTAGACTTCAATTAATTAGTTCAAGTGGGATTGAATAACAAAAGTATAAAGGATTTTCATTTATTTATTTTTATTTACAAGACTCAAATTTAAGAAAATGACTTGTATTCTATGCATAGAAGGCTCCTATATGCCAAAAGTACTACGGCTCTGTATTATTTAGTGTTTTTAAATATTTTTAAAAAATTTACAATTATCATTTTATGTTTATTATTGTGCTTACAATTATTATTGGATCAATTAGTACTTGTAAAATTTTTATTAAAAAAAAAGAAAAAATTTTAATGAATGATAGTCGTTGGATAAATTTAAGAATCGGTATTTATTTTAGTTCACCACTAGAGTTTGTCGCGTTGACTGTCATGTATAAAAAGGGTTATTTTACAAAAAGTAATAATATAATAATCAACTCACAATAAATGTTAGTGGAGAGCAATAAATGTTAAAATAGTGAAAAATTGATTGTGAGACTCATTTGTAAATTCTTAAGAGATTCATTATTATAATTGAAAATTATTTAAAGTAGTAAATAATTGCTTAAGCTAATGTAATATTATGTACTCACAATCAAAATTTAAGTAAAATTTACAATAGGAGATGCTCTGAAATATTATATGAAAGAAACTAGTATCAAAGTATTTGAACCAACCATTATTGGTAAAGCACTTAAATCAATTATCATTGGTAAATATTTAAATTTAATATATAAAATATTATATTTGTCTCAATTTTATTCTTCATTTTTTTAAAGTAACTTTTAACTATAAAAATAACTAGAAATTTAATAAAAGTATATTTAATAATTTCATTTAAATTGAGATAAATATAATTTAAATGAGTAAATTAAGAGAAATATAATATATTAAAATTAAATAAACAATTTACTCGAAAAAAAAAATGCAAGTTGGATACTTTTCTTAGTTTTCTACATGCCACCTGTCAATTGTCTGGGAGGGACAATAGGCGGGCCTCCGGTTTGCTCCTGTTATGCCACGTGTATGGCTGATGTGACGTTATTAGGGTAGGACATGGGCAGGAGGAGCCACAATCACCGACCAATCTATGTGGTGGGTCCCTCAATGATTGTCGTAGCTTTTGGACCGAACCGACCTTTTGATTCTCCATTTCGGTGGCGATGTGGACCGTGCCAATAATAGAATAGTTAAAATTAATTTTTGTTTAACGAAAATAACTAATAAATTAGTTGAATGTTGTTAATTTAATTTATTGAATTAGTAGTATTTAAAAAAGTCTTAGTTGATAGTTATAAATTGATATAAAAATATATATTTTATAATTTTAAAATAATATAAATAAATATATTATTTTTTAATTAAATTAATTTAAAGTATTAGACATATAATTAATTTAAAAATATATATTTTTATTATATAAATATATATATATTATATTATATTTTCATAATATATTATTTGGAGATTAGGGCATGTATATGACATAAGGATAGAAAGAGAATTTTAATAAATTATCAAAAATAAAATAAGAAAAAAGTATAAAAAATATAAATTATTTAAAATAATATTTCAGAATAAATTATAAATTATTAAAATACGTTCGTTTATCAAATATTTTTAATAAATTTATAAATTAATTAAATAAATTACAAACTAACTTTTTTTCTCTCCCAAATACAACCTTAATTGTAATGGGTTCATTATCATATAATTAATTAATATTATTCTCTAAATATACTCAACTTGCTTTAATAAATATATACCATGTGCGTGTCCAAATGTGTGTATATATATATATATATATATATATATGTATGTATGTATGTATGTATGACATGTGCTCGGTGTGGATGATAAAACGTTATGATCCCTCACATCAATTTTCTCAAGTCAACCCTTTTATTTTAGGAGCTTAACCCCGAGTACCTCTTATCTAAAAAGTACGGTTTATATATATATTATTGTTTACAAAATCAGGCTGGTTTAATTAAGAATTGGTCATTAGTTTGATTTGGTTAACTCTAAAAAATTAGTCAAAATTCTATGAATCGACTTTTGTACAAAAAAAATATATTAATTACAAAATACAATTATTTTTTATATTATATGAGATTTAAAAGATTTTTTTAAATATTTTTATTCTTTTTTATCATATTATATTTTTTTTATTTTCAATTATTTTTTATAATAATATTATTTTTGTCACAAAAATAAATAAGAGAATAAGGAAAAAAATAAAAGAGCAATTACACACACATACATATATAATAATAATAATAATAATAATAATATAAGTTTATTAAAATCAAGTATAAAAATGTTTATTAATTTATTATATTATATATTTTTAATGTATAAAATTATTATCGATTCGACCACAGTTGAATCAATAAACTGTGAACTAATACTTCTATTGATTTAATGACTGATCTGATTTTTATTAAAACATTATATATATATATATATATATATATATATATATATCATATTTGCTACTGTGTTTCAAGTTTGGCATGTTTATTGAAGAGTAAATTATTAATTTAGTCCATGAAAAATTATAATTATCTTAATTAGATTCTTTAAGGATTAAATACATCAATCTAATTGTTAAACAATTGTTTTTATCTCAATTTATTTTTTCCATTACTAAATGTCAAAATCTATTATTGTCAAAACTCAAATTTTTTCCTTTTTACAAGTCACTTTAACAAATAGATAAATAAAATAAAAACAAATATGATTTTTTAAAGATTAAACTGAAATTTTAAATTTTTTAAAAAATAAATTAAAATAACTATAATTTTTTAAAAATAAAATTAATAATTTCCTCTTTTATATATGTATATGGAGGATTTTTTTTTTCAATTAATTAATAAACCCAAATCCCAAACCCTAACCATTATAGCTGAATTAAAAGTTCAACATGAACTTCAATTGTCAATATCTTTCTCTGTCTCTTTTGTTATTTATTTATTTATTTTTTAACCCTAAGAGCTGACAGTAGGTGTGCCATAATTGATCAACGCCTTATCAACAAGGAATCAAGCAAGAATTAAAAAAATTCGTAAAAAATGGAAGTTTTGGTAATGTTTATATGGTTGAGGCTGCAATCTGACAAATGTGTTTAATTATATATGTCATTATGGTGATACTTTTGAGGACGAACAACCTCAGCATATTTTGTCTTGTAAAGAGCCAGTGCAGGGTGTCTTAATTAAATGTGTAATGAACCCTAAACTTCTAAATCTTAAATTTTAAATAAAAGAAAATTATAACTTGATTCAAAATATGAAGAAAAATTTAAAATTTATATATGGTGCGAGCAAAGTGAGAGCCAATAAATTTTATATAGCTTGTAATATTTTTAAATATTTTTGTTCTAGAGCAACCTTAATCGGTTAACATATCTCTCCGTGGCACCAGTGGTAAGTACTCTATGATTCGGGGCTTTAGCTGGTCTATTGATAGAGATCAATCGTTTATTCCCAGATACATTGATATTCCCCTTTTTTTCACCTCGATTTAATATTTGTACCTGTTATTTTTGATTTTTTTATTGTTCTAGGTCCATACTTCAACTCGACGGTTATGCCACGATGTCCTTAAGCCTATCTGCGATGGATAGGCTTCCGTAACCATGATATATATATTTGCTTATTTGAACAGAATTTCGGGAATGCTAGACGTTTGGTAATTTCTCCTCCTGCCAAAAGAAAAGATCCCATTGAAGCGGCTAATCCCATGCATACTGTCTGTAAACTATATATAAGTTGCATACGATTTTTAAATTGTGTGACTTGTAATAATTTTGCCTAGAAAATAATTTTTTTTTTATCTATAAATGTATGATACATCGATCTGTTTGTCTTCTTTGTAGTGCTGCCAATTTTATAACAGCTAGAATTAGTTGTTAATGGTAATTGAAAATTAAGCAGGTAAGGCTGTGAGAAGGTGGAGATTTAATTAGTGATTTGGATTTGAACACCTAAACTTCTGTGGTAATCATGTGACAAACTACTGGTCCTGCAATTTGCATAAATTAACGTTAAACGTGAGCCTCTTATTTAGTCTCAAATTGCTGCTCGCGTAGTTGTCGACCACGAGTACAGTGGATTAAGAGCCACAAGTTTTTTCGTTTTTTTTTTGATAATTATTTTCAAATAATTAAGAGTGACATAGTAATGCTAATTCCTCATGCTCTCCCATATTTCTCAAAATATTAATTAAGCTTACCTGCTCCATTTTTTGTCTTTTAATTATGGGCGGCTAATTAGAGAACGAATATACATTAAACCAGATTTGTCTTTTCTCTTGGTTTTTAAGTTTTAACCCAAAGATGGCCTTTCACCAAGTAGATTATATACCAAAGTACATTAACTCGGTAATGGATTCATCAAAGTTTGAAATGCCCTAGGGTTTTAGTCCTCAATAATATATCATGTTTTGCAATTTAGAATTTACGTAGCGTGACATAAACCCCACAATACGGTCCTAAGTCATAATTTTTTTTTCCTTAGCAACCCGAATCGATTATATTACGTATATTGTATACAGGTGTGCATTTTTTTTTAATCATCAATTTAATTTGTAACAATTTTACTTAAAAAATAAGAAATTGCTTTCTTTGCTCATGAAAGTATGTTACATTGAATTACGTAAATTTATGTCTATTCTTATTTTTTTAATTATATTTTTTTTTCTTTATTTTTCTATGATTTTCGTCACAGTTAATTTTTTTAGATTTATCTAGATTGGAGAGAAACCGATGACAATAACACCAACAAAATAAGCAATATTTGGCCTTATGCATATCATAGCATGCATTAGGCTATCAACTGGATATATATATATATATAAGGAATGTTCTACATTTGTGCTTTATCTTTCTCACTTATAGAACAACATTGTTTTAACAGGTTTGGACTCGTGCATATTAAATCTCTTCAACACTTTCTCAATGTATTTATCCTATGATATCCATAACTTTTAATTTTACCTACACGAGTGATCTTATACCAAAAATATGCTCCGCATAACCTAAGTCATTTATAGAAAAAGACTTGTTCTACTATTTCAAGTGAACATTGTATTAAATATTAACATCACCCAAGACATATGATTACAATCAAAATAACAATAAATTACTTTAATAGTAGTTGATATGACGTAAGTCATACATATAAAAAAAATATTTTAAAAGACTAATTGATCAGGTAGGGAAATTTCACAACTCAAATTTTATTTTATATTTTTGGATTTAGTTAAAGTGCAACTCAATCCCCTTTGAAAGTAAACATACACAACGGCTCACTTTATCGATGATGATCAATCGGTAACCTTTTTCTTCTAGTCAACTTCACCTAAAATTATTTTTTAATAATCTAATAATATATTTTTTTCATTCTTTAAATAATAAACCACTCCTATAAACTATTATCATTTAGCATTTATAACACGAGACATTTCTATTCAGAAACAATAATAACATCGTTTGTAGTGAAATTTTTATTATCTAAATAACAAGAAAATAATAAGATAGTCTAAATCTTAATTTAGCTGTGATGACGATAACATGGAAACAGTTTTGGGGAGCAAAGATCATTGTGGCTAGGAGGCAACAGTTGTGCGGTGTGGAGTACTATTTGTACCCACGTGATCAGCATGTGCAATTTAAAATGCTCTTGTGGTCATGCCTCTTTATCAAATGCCTAGCATAATCCACACACTGTTTCCCCATAAATTTTATGGGTATCAATTTTTCATTTTTGAATTTAAATCTTTCAAAAATTTAGGAATCCCAAAATTGCAACTCGTCAATTCATAATCAGCTCTAGTGTATATATATATATATTTTTTTTTTCTTTTTTTAGAAAATATTAACCAATTAAAGAACGACACGTGGCTAATCGGATAAAAAGAGTATTCATTAAGGCTTGAACGCACAACTTCTGTATACTCTTTTTGGCAACTACCATCCAATCAACAAGCAACACATGGCACTGGAATGGAAATTAAATTTCAATTTCTGCCAAAATAAAATCTGCAACCTCTGCCTGAACTTTTGTTTTTTTTTTTCCCTTAAGCCCACCCAATAATGGCTTGATGTGTCGTTCTCTAATTGGTTAAAGTTTAAAAAAAAAATGTCGACATAGACGTGAGTTATCGTTTATTTTGTATGATTAGATGGTGTAAAAATATCGTTATTGTGATGTAAAAATAATGGACGTCATGTAATCTGATTTCCTTTCACACACACACACACACACATATATATAAGGTCTCAAACACATGATTCTTAACCCACAAACCTAAGTTCATACTACTTGAGCTACTTACAAGAAAATGTCGAATTTGATTGTATCTTTATTTATTTATTTATTTGTTTATTAATTGTTATTATTATTATTATTATTATTTTATTGCAATATAAAAGGCTGATACAAAGACTTCTATAAATTTTCATGACTTGGTATAGTAAGTTGGTCCCCTCACGAGATCGGTTTCATCATATTCTTGTAGTTGTTGCAAATAGCCGCCGTCCGAAGAATAAGAAGAGAAAAGAAGAAAAGAGAAAAAAAAAATACAAATAGAAACTCTTAAAACTTTAGGTCGCTAAAAAAAAAATTGTGAACTTTTAATTTTAAAAATGAAATCCTTGGACTTTCACTTTGTAAAAAATAATTTCTTTCATTTATTCATTTTCTTTTCAATAGCATTGTCTTTCTTGCTATTCTAAATCTCCAAATCTCAAATTCCATAATTGAGAAGTTTGAGCTCATAAAAAATCTGGACATATAGCAAAGAGTTATTTATTTCCATCCAATCGTATTCTACAGCTTCTGCCGTGTGTTTCTCTACTTGTATTAAGCAGCGAGCTATTAGCATGTAGCACCGAGAAAAAAAGAAAAAAAGTTATAATAGATCTGGAAATAGGAGATAAGGATAGGAATCACGTTTTTTTTTTCTTCCTTTTTTTTTAAATCTAGCTACCTTTGATTTAGTTTTAAATTGTTAGATTTTTTTTTTGCCAAATCGGTTTTATTAGATTAAGTGGTCTATATATGTATGTTGCATATCGAGTGAATTTGCTCATTTTCTTAAGGGAACATAAGTCCTTATTTCGATTTGAATTATTGATCATTGTGATTGATGGTTTAGGATTTTAAAAAAAAAATTCAAAATTAAAAAGTTAAAAAAAAAATTGAAGCCGTCAGTCTTAAAATTAACGATTCTGATAATTGAAACAAAAGACTCTTATTTTCTTAAGAAAAGGAGGCTTGAAAACAAGAGCAAATTCATTTCCCTCAATTGCAAGTCAAAGTGCCTTTGTCTTTTTATTCCAAGAATAGCAAATTATGTATAATAAAAAAGAAGTGAAAAACAAAAAAAAAATGATAAAAGCCTTTAGTAAAGTAACGTTTCATGTATATATAATTTAAATCACTCTAAAGCGCACTGATTAAGTATATCCGATGATATCGCAAACTATACAAATAACGTTCTATGTACAATGTTACGTATGCATACCATAGGATATTACGAATTATATAACATTACTCATGTCACGAAATAAATTTAAGAGGAGACAGAGAAAGAAGCAAAAGAGATACAATGTTACATAAAATGAGTTGGGATTATTTATTGTTTTCTGAAAGAACAGTACAATGTTAAACTTCTAAACATGATTCGATTACTCTAACATGTGAGGCTTATGTGGTTTTCACCATCTATCAAACGGTATTAGACAGTACAAAAAATGTGAGTTTTGCAAATTTGAAATGCTACAACAAATAATATTAAGAGAGACATCGAATAATGAAGCAACATTTGCTAACGCTTGAGAGAAAACTAGAATATTGAGTAGATGGAACAGAATGTGATTCTCGAATCCTAACATACACACACACACACACGTATATATATATATATATATTGGTCATGAACTCTAATATATCTAAGCTATCAAGCTCTTTTACTGTATTTCTTTTTTTTTTTGACACGAATGGAAATATTTTTCATTAAATGCATTAAGGTGTCTCGAATATATGAGATAATACAAGATCTCAAAATGATACAATTATAATATAGACGTGAACTCATGGGATAACAGGCAAATAAAATTAGGACAACACATTTTAAAAAGTATTTAAGTCTTAATAGAGGCAACACACTCCTAGACCAAGAGGATTAAGGCTAACAAAACCTAACCGGGCTTACCAAAATTTTGCATTTTAAACAAACAGGTTGGTAGAGCCCAACAAGATTTTTTTTTTTTTGGAAATAAAATTGATCTGGATATGGAGGTAGCGACAGCCCAGGGCTATTTCTTCCGGCATCACCACTTCTACGAATGCACTATCGACGGCTGCGAGAGGAGACCGTCAAATATCCATCCCATCTCAAAGATGCAGCGGAAGACTATCTCAGGAAGTCTTTCTTCATGTTGTCCTTCTACAGAATGGGAACTAGAGCATCTGGCGGAGTAACCATAAATTGTGATATAAGTGGAGTACCACCATTGCCAACCAGAGTGCAGCGTTAACTTCCCTGAAATGTCGCCTAGGTCATGCCTCCCATCTTCCTTACAACTTCCTTCAAAAATTGTGGATCACCAATGCTAGAGTGCGCTCTATCGCTTGCTCATCACAAACTAGTTCTACGGCAGCTCTATTTTCAGACTCTAGGTTGATCTTCTTCAATGAAGATGTCCAAGGAGAATGAAGAGATGGTTTTCGTGGATGCTTCACAGGCCATGGGACATACTGAACTGTTAGAGGAGGAGTCAAAAAAAGAGGAGTTGAGAGTGCATCTCCAAGCTCATCACTTTTGCTCTGCATATTACTACGGACTGAAGATAATAAAGCTCTTACTAAGAAGAGTTGAAAGCGTCTACTAGGAGAAGGGGAAAAACTCACACTAGGAGAATGGGAAAGAAGGAGGAAGGGGAGAGGGCGGGTAAGGACTGCCTCAACGATGGCAACTATTTTTGAAAAACCCTAGCAAAGAGGGTTTGGAGTAGCTTGGGTGTGCAGATTCTTTCACTGTCTTTCTGGATCTTATTTTCTTCATTTTTTTTTTGGACATCATTTTCTTTATAGTAAATTGAAATCTCTTTTATTTTTTGTAGGAATGGGTCCGGCCCATAATGCATTCAAACGTGATGGGTATTATTTTCAGCTCAATATGGGCCTCCAATTACTTCTTTGGGCTTTTGGTCTAGAACAACGACTGACCTGAAGACTGACCCAATTGATGACCTAAGAGAAAAACAAAATCTCAGACAATTAAAAGTTAGAATAAGACCCCCAAAAAAAAAACAGTTAGACCAAAAAAAGAAAAAAAAACCTATTCAAAGAAAATCAAAAGATTCAGAAGATGAAATATAACGAAGGGAAGGGGCTAGTGAAATAATGCAATTATTTTGGAAGCGTTTGCCAAATCAAAGTTTTAAATGTTTTCCAGTCTTTTCATATATATATATATATATATATATATATATAGTACTAATTTGATTATCAAATTACTCAATTTGATTATTCAAAAATTAAAATTAATTTAATCTTTAAAATAATGTATGTCTTAACTCCTTTGTTTGTTTGTCAAAGTAATTAACTTATGACTGACTAATTTGAGATTTTGGAATAATAAATTTAAAGATTCAGCAACAAAAGTAAATTAGTTACATTAACATAAATGAAATTTATGTAGTAGAAGTATTTGATTTTTCAATTACCATATTAAGAATATCATCATTTTTAGGTAAAAGTACTTTTTTCTTCCCTAATATTTATCTTAAGTTTTAATTTAATGCCTAACGTTTATTTTGTGCCAATTTTACCTAACATATTTCTTTTTTATTTTAATTTTGCTCTTAAGACTAATGTCATTAACATAGTTAACGAAAAATACTGACATGAACTTCTGTATTTAACATATTAATTATAAACGAATTATATTAGTTGATTTTAGTTTTAATTTTATTCTAAATATTTGATTAAGTTTCAATTTTTTTCCAAATAATTCTTTTTTTCCATTTATCTCTTCTGCCCCAAGTTAATGTAAAATGTTTAATGTGTCGCATGGATTATTTGGATAAGTTCATGTCAATATTTTTCATCAATTTTATTATTGTCGTTAACATTAAAGACAAAATTAAAAAAAAAACAAACATGTGAGATGAACTAATACAAAATAAATTTTAAAGACAAAATTAAAATTCAAAATAGGCCTGAGAAATGAAAAAAAAATACTTTTGCTTGGCTTTTAAAGATTAAATCAACAACTTACTCTTGGGTCCGTGGTACTTTATAATCTCTTCAAGCTCAAAAAGCTCTCATGGGCATATATTTATAGAATTGATTCAAAATAAAAGGTTTCCATTTTCTTTTGTCTTTTATCACATTGAGAATCTGAATGATCCAATACATCTAGTTTACTAATCTTCAATTAAACTTGCTTATTAATAATTTTCAAGTTTCAAAAAATTAGATCAATCATTGAATCGATCGAGACATTAGTTCAAAAATCAATAATTAGACCATATTTAAATTACCATTAAACTGGTAGAACTTAAAATATATTTAAAATATTAAAAGATATAATTAATATATATATTACAGGGATTAAAATATTAAAATATTCAAAACGTGTTATAGGTGTTTATTTATATTTGTAGGTATATTTTTATTAGTTTTAAATTTTTTTAATAACTTAAATTTTTAGAGATTTTATTAAAATATTTAATAATATTCAGTAAAAATTTATAAAAAATTCAAAAATTTCAAAAAAAAAATTGAACCATTGAATCAACGGTTTTACTAATTTTATTAATTTAAATTATTTTAAATATTATCAATTTTATGTCTAAATCAAATTAAAAACTAGACTAATTTACCACTTTTTTTTGTCAAACTATCCAACCCAGTCGGTTTTTGTCAAGTATGTTAATTTTCACTGTCATGTAAAAAGGAAGATGCAAAGAAAAAGAGTATTCAAAAGCTGACCATTAATGATTGTTGAGAAAGGAAGGTACGGGTGTTATTCTGTCACGATATTTCTTTCCTTTGTTGGCATCTCCCGAAATAATTATGAAACGGAGCGTTTAGTCATTTTTGTATGCATTTCTTTTAATCATTGCATTATAAACGATTTTCTCGAAGGAGCTTGATTTGACATAATTAAGCTCAAAGTTCTTTTGTTTTCGATATTCGTGTAATATTAAACATCAGGCATCATTATTTGTTAAAATATTGTATTTGTTTTAAATTACATATTTTCATTGTTACTAAATCTTAAAATTTTTATTAAAAAATAATCACTTTAACATTAAATAAAAAATAAAATTAAGGCCAACAAATTTTTTTATTAAAAATTAAATTCATACACTTGATTTTTTAAAGAATAAATTGTATAACATTACTTTCAAAAATTTATAATAATAATACAAATAATTTTAATATTACCATAAAATAGTAAACATTTTCAATTTATCCTCGCCTTTTTGCTTCATATTTTTATCAGAACAAAAGTAAATAGAATTATTGCATAATTAATTGTTATTATCAATCATCATTAAGATAGTTGTTATATATAAGTGAACTTCGCTGTAATTTCTTTAATTGCCGACTAACACAATTAATTGATACACTGGCATCTACTGAGAAAGAAAAAGTGAAAGTGAAAGTAAATGGAAACAAAATAAAATACTCCTGGTTTTTAGAAGGATTAATTTAGATAATTTTTCATTATCTCTCCTATTGCCTCACTCTTTTTGCTATTATTACTCCACCTTCCAAACACAGAGTGATCTTATTAGCAACTCAGTTCAATAACTTCTCAGTTTCTCTTTTGTTTTTTTTTTAATGATTTATTCACTAATTTAATCCATCTAGAGTTAAATTTTTGAGATATATATATATATATATATATATATATATATATATATATATATATATATAAAGGTAAAAGTACATTTTTCATTTATAATATTTATTTTAAGTTTCAATTTCATCCCTAGTATTTTTTCGTTGTACCAATTTTATCTTACACTTTTTTTTGTTTCAATTTTCTCCTTAAGGATAATGTCTTTTACAAAATTAGCGAAAAATAATAATGTGAAATTTTTTAAGTGACACATAGACTTCTACAAATGACATGTAAATTTTTTATATGACACATCAAACGTCTAACCGTTAATTTAAAATGAATGAGATAAATAAAAAAAGTATTATTTGGGGTGAAATTTAAACTTAATCAAATATTTGAGACAAAATTAAAACTAAATCAATTAGTATGATACGTTGGAAGTAGACGGACCACATAGAGAAGTCCATGTCAATATTTTCTATCACTTATATTAACAACGTTAGTCTTAGAGACAAAATTAAAATAAAATGAAACATGTGGAACGAAATCGATAAAAAAAAAGTTAGTGACAAAATTAAAATTCAAAATAAACATTAAAGACAAAAAATATACTTTGCTGTATAAAAAATATATTATTTGTACCACTAAGCGCACATAAGTCAATTGGTAAAGGATTATTCAAGCTTAATCGGACGTATCGAATTCGAGTCTTGATAATACAACTGTGTTAAAACTTAATTAATAAGGAGAATTTTACTATCCATCATGATCATACTAACTTAAACTTAAATTAGTTAACAAAAACGTAATATTCAAATCACATTATTATTTAAAAAAAAAGATATTATTTGTTGAAGAGGATGGAGAAAAAATCAAATTAAACGTGATTTTACATCGTGTGCCGTCACCCACAAGCCCATTCACCAGCTTTATGTGTCTCCCCATTACTACAACACACACAGAGCTTTCTCTCTTGCTGGCTTCTTCTACAACAGTACAAACCCTCAATTCCTCATCATTCCCGCTATCATCTGCTATTAAACTTTGGACTCGCTTTTCCACTTTTAATGCCTCCCTTGTGTGTAAATATCTTATTTAAAAGCTTTGATCTTTTTTCAAATTCTTTCAGTCCCTTTCTACTCAATTCTTCAGTCAAACCAAACTCTCCAACCGCCTTAGCCTTTTCGCATTATTGGTCAAACGATCATTGAACATGTGACGCTTGCTTTTGGCGAGACCATTGACTGCAATTGGCAGCCTCATTAATGTGTCAGCATCCAATGAATAACCCTACGCTTAATTTCTCTCTTACTTTACATTCCTTCAACTATAGCATCATGACTCCTTGGTTCATTTCAGTATTATAGTTAACGAACAATTGAAGATATATTTTTAAGTCATTTACAATTTGAAAATAGGCAAGAGACACCAATGATGCCCCACTTTCTTTAGATTCAATCCACTACAAGAAATACAGGAATCATGGGCAAAAAATTTCATCGTTAATTTAATGAAATTTTGTCATTGATAGGTCAGTAATGGAAACAAATTTATTTGTAAAATTTCGATACCAAATAATTTGAGACAAAATTTTTGACGGATCAATAATAAAATTTAAGACAAAATTTCAAATTAATAAATTAGGAATAGAATTTGAAATGGAAGAATTTTGTTGTAATTTTCTTCGCTATTTTCTTTTTTTTCTTGTAGTGATCGCCACTGGAGGCATTTGTCTCTATTTAAATTACCAAATTTTAATTTTGGAATCAATTGTGTTTCAGTGTTAGAGAAGTTTGGAGGGGTGAATTAGACTTGTGATATCCATAACAAGTTCGAGTTGATTTTGTGATAGTAAATTTATATCCTATAGCATATCAAACTCGAGTAAGGCCATATATATATATATATATATATACTTGTTCTTATAAACGTTGACTAATATTAGAGGTGAGTTTTGTTGTGTTAAAAATTTGTCCCCAACATTTTTTATATTTTTTTGAAATATTTAAAATATTAGGAACGAATTTGATCAGTTTCACATTTATAAATACTTCTCTTAGCTAAAAATCAGATCTTATTAGTTACCTTGCAAGGAAGTAGGTTCTTTTGTTGAAATTGTACTATGTGATTTGTATAGTAGTTTCTTGTAGACCAGCATGTTCAAGTCGGACTTGCTGAGAATAGGGTGAATGTGAACTTGTGTCAGTTGGACGAGGTTAATATTTGTCGCTATCGTGTTAAAAGTAAATAATTTAATTCAAGAGATAGGTATTTAATTAAACAATCTCTGAAGCTTCTATTTTAACAAAGGAAATAAAAATGATCTTAGCTTCCTTAGATGCTAGTTCATTCAATGCAGGGTCGAAAACCGACACCATAAGTCGGGCTCATGTTTTATTTACCACACACAACACGCACGTCTGCGTTTGAACCATTAATGTACCAAACTAAAGCATTGTGAAGAGTTACAGAGTCGTCCATTTTCAACGTTACTTTCAGACACAAAATGACAAAATGAATGAGTATGCTATTATTGACTCTGCATGTGCCAGTGCATGCGGTATCAAATTAGCATCGTTCTGAATTTCGTCGCTAATTTGCATTTTTCTGATGATAAGTGATACAATATTCATAATCAATTTAAGACTCTGAACTGCAAACGAAACCCATTCAATTTTTCTAAACCCAATGAATGATTAAACTTTTTTTTAATTGACAGCATGAATATCGAAAGACACAGAGAAAAACTAAAACTTTCTTAATTAGCAGAATAATTTGAGAAATGAAACGAGGGAATCTAATATCTGTTGTCCGAAAAGTAAAGGGACAAAAACACAACTCAAAATCATAGTTATTAAATTTTTGAGTTAATTTTTAAACTCATTCAAATTTATAAATTTAAGTTTTCAAATCAAGTAAAGTTTTAAAATTAAAATTCAGTGTAAATTCAATCAAATTCGTTGAGTTATACTAAATCGACCTAATTGGAGCACTAACAATTCAAACTGTTTTCCTTTTTTCTAATACCCAACCCAACAAATATATATATATATATATATATATATATATATATTGGGTCATCCATTTCTAAAATTCAAAAGTCATGGGCCAAATGATGTAATTGTAATTTTTAATATATTTGTTATTAGATTTTACAATTTTCTAAAGTTAATTGCAAATTTTAATATATTTGTTATTAGATTTTGCAATTAATATAATCAATTTGTGTTTATTTGGTAATGTTCTTACCAATTGATACTTTACTTTATTTTATCAAATTATACGTGATGTTATTATGTGGGAAATTTTTTTTCTAATTGGCTTGTACAGCTTGCAAAAAACGATGTAGAGCCCACCTTAATTTGAATATATTTGTTTGTTCTCAAAAAAAAGAAGTCATTTGAACATAATAACAATAATATCACAATAATTAAATTAATTAATTTTATATTAATTATAAACTAAAATATTATTTATGTGTTAGAATACATATAATTTTAATAGTTTATTGAATAAAAGAGAGATATATGTAAACTCTTACAATTTTACGTTTCAAGTTTACGTTTCAAGTTTACATTCCTTTATTGAGTTTAGGTAAAGGTTATGTTAGACAAATCATTTAATCTAGCTTATAGCTTATTTAATTAGTTTATAAGCTTATTAAAAATATTTGGTAAATAAGTTTATTTCAATAGCTCATAACTTATTTTGAAATATTACTTTTAGTAGTTTATAGTTTTTATATTTTTCTTTCATTTTTAATTAATTTTTATATATAATAGTTTAAATAAATTTAATTAAGAAACAAAAAATAATATGTTTATTTGCATTATTCTCCCACCGTTATATATATATATATATATATATATATATTATAAAATATATAGATTTTTAATGAATTATATATATACACAATAATTTTAATTAATTTAATTAAAAAACAAAAAATGATATATTTATGTTGTATTATTTTGGTATTATAAAATAGATGCACTTTTATCTCATTTTACACTTTTTAACTAATTCAATAGCTACTTTTATCAAACACTTCTAATTCAATATATTAGCTTATAAACTTTCAAATAACTTATTAGCTAATTTTATCGAACAGAACCAAACTCTCATAATCACTTGGTTTCCTTCTCTTGGTGTTCCGTACGAGGAGTGGTTAAGGTAAAGAGCAATTACTGATTTAATTTTTAAAAATTTACAATTAATTTAATTTGGCCTGTAAAAGATTAATTATTTCAATTTAATTCTTAAAAATTTGTTTGTCCCAATTTGATTTGATATGTTATTTATCAAAATGACTTTTAACAATTAAAAAAAATTGAGATTTAATCATGGCAGATTTTGAGGTTTACTGATAAAAAGACTAAATTATGACAAATATAATTTTTTTATAAACTAAATTCAGACACTTGATATTTTAAGGATCAAACTGAGACAATTGTATATTTTAAAGAACAAACAGATAATTTACTCTAAAGCCCAAAGCCGAGGACGAAAAAGGACGACGTGTAGGCATGAAAGTCAAGTCGTAGCGTGGTGGCCGCCTGAGGCACGTGCAAGCTAGCAAAGGTCTAAATTCTAAAAGGTCAAGCGCATTAGCATGTGCCGTGCGAGCCATAAGGCTGTGACGCCAAGTGTCGTACAAGGAGGGCCACGCAAGGCGCGTGTATGGTGACTGGGTTTACCCACACGTGTCTTATCGAGCATAGTCCCCACGTGAGTTTGTACCTAATCCCCATGTGCGCTTCCGCTAACGGACAATCTCATTGGCTCGCCGCTAGTTTCGACTTTCGACAAAGACATCGTTGATTCGTTGCCATTTAATTTATTTCTCAAAATTAAATACTTATTTATGCATAAGAAAAAATGTATTTGTTGTCTGTTGATGATGATTAAAATGTTATAAATAAAATATTACATTAACTTAAACTCTATTTTCGTTCTTCACTAATCTGTTGTGTATATATATAAATTTAGTAGTTATATATTTTTTTAATGAATTTATTCTTTATTAAAATATTGAATAAATTACTAATTTAGTTTTAAGATAGCAGTCTTCATTTAAGTCTTAAAAACTATATTTGTATTTTTTTTGTTGTGAAATTGAAAATGTATCAGTTCTTGTCTTCTTGATGAGTGTGAACTACATGACGTGTAACGATAGGAGGAGAACAAATATTCCATCACTATCAGGACACGTGGCACCGTCTAATTATTGGGAGGCTGTTTGAGCATCTTTTAATTTTACATATAAAATTGTTTATATCTTTAGTATAAAGCTCTTCTATGGAAATACAGCATAATATAGCATGTGTAAAAAAAATATAAAAAAACCAATTACTTCATGATGAGTTGTAAAAAATATAAAATTATTTTTTAAAAGTTATATATTTATTATGTTTTGATTGAAGAACTTGATAATAAATGTATAATAACATCTCTAATAGTGAGTCTAATTTAAATTGTTTATTGTGAGTCATACAATATTATATCATTATTTTTAATTTTAAATAATTTTATATTATTTTAAGTAAATATACACTTTAATGATACAATCATTACTTTTAATTTTAAATAATTTTTTATTATTTTAAATAAATATCTATTTTAACGATACAATTTTAAAAAAATCACAAATAAATTATATAAATATTTATTATATTTAAAGTAAAATTTATTTTTTAATTATTTTATTATTATTTTATATAAGAACTGACATAATTAACATAACAAAAATTTATTAATAAATCTTAATAAAAATTAATTTTTAAATTTAAAATTTTTTTGAAAATCTCATGAGAGATGCCCTAAGTATACTTTTTAAACCAAAAGGAAAAATGAGGCATATGCGTACATGATTGCGTGGACAGTTAAAGTCGTTACTCGTGGATAGGGTAAAACGTAAAAGCGCGAGTGGTCTCCACTTTATTGGACCGTTACTCTAATACAATTAACCACATTTACAAGGGATGCCCCTAATCGTATGCACGCTATTTCTATAGACCATAGGTTTTGTACGCTTTTCCCAAAACATTTTGCTACAATTCCGCATTCACAAGAAGTCGCCAATTGAGATAATCAAAATATAAATGTGCATGTTCTTTTCTTTTCATTTTTTTTAACAAAATCATATTTTAGATAATTAGATTAAACTGATCGATTTAATTATAAAATTAATAAATAATTTAAATTTTTAGTCTGGTTTAAAATTAGAAATTAGTAAACATTTAAATCGATAAAAAATTAGTCGAATCGATAAAATTAGCTAGTTCGAATTAGTTCAATATTTTTAAATTTTTATTTTTACTGAATATTATTATGTGTTTTTAAAAAATCTCTAAAAATTTAAGATATTAAGAGAATATCTATAACTGATATAAATATATATTGGTAACATGTATTAAGTATTTTAATATTATATATTTCAAATTTTAATATCTATAACATATATATTAATTATATATTTAATATTTTAATATATTTTAAGTATTACCGATTCAATTATTGACCTTTGAATCGGTGTCTCAATTGGTTCATTAACCAGCCTAATTTTTTGAACATTAGACGAAATTGTTGCTATTAAATATTACAATTGTTTTAATTTAATTTTTTTAAATAATTTTTTTATCTAATCTTTAAAAAAATTATAATTGTTGGCAATTTTTATTTCTATTAATTAAAGCAAATTTTTAACAACAATAAATTTAAAATTTGGTTATTACAATTTAGTAATTTAGCAACAAAAATAAAACAAGTATATTTTTTCGAAATTTATATAGAGATAACTGGTATTTCAGTGACAATTTGGGATAAATATAATTTTGTAATAACCAAATTAGTGATTTATTAAACAAAAATTGCCAACCGCTTATAATATGTTTATCTAAAAGCGGTGGAGTCTCTCTCTCTCTCTCTCTCTCTCTCTCTCTCTCTATAGAAAAAAAGTAGCTAAGTTTATCACTAACAATAATCTTTAGCTAATATAGCTGTTAATTAGTTCTAAATTTCACTCTAATCTTATAGCCTCTTTTATTATTTTCCCGCAATCACGAGGTAATTAAATAATAAGATCAAAGTACTTTTTATTTTAAAAATTAATATTTAGCATTAAATTATTACAAAATATAACGCATCCACATTTCATGCAATACTATACTATATATATATGATTGACTTATTGTAAAATCATTTTTACTAAAAAATATAATACAATGTATATTAAAAACTACATTTTAGTTTTCTTTTTATTCTTAAAACTGTTTTAAACCAAATAAATATATCCAACTCGAAACAGAAAATTCAAGTTCAATACATACATGAACACTTATGGTACTCGATTATTACAAGTACATCCAAATCAAAAAGGAAAATATAAGTTCAACATATATATATATATATATATATATATATATATATATATAATATGTTGAGTGACTTAAATTATATTGTAATTCAAATTATTATTTGATATAATTTTTTTAAAAAAGTACCATCTAAAAAGAGAAAACT
Organism: Biancaea sappan; assembly: GCA_037074585.1. Taxonomy (NCBI): domain Eukaryota; kingdom Viridiplantae; phylum Streptophyta; class Magnoliopsida; order Fabales; family Fabaceae; genus Biancaea; species Biancaea sappan. Next base: position 91,802,010 of record CM073491.1, on the reverse strand, counting down.
TTGAAACGACTCGGTATGAATAATTATGTATTTATAATATGTATGTTTAATTTGACTTTTTATGTATTGTACATCAAATATTTTGTGAGAAGAAATAAAAAAATTCTCTTTATTAGTAGATAAAAATTATATTAATCAAACTATATTAAATCTAATTATTCTCTGTCTTTTACACTATTTATATAATTTGTTTATCGCGTTTTTTGTGTAAAAATATATGTGTGTGTCTTCTTGTACTGACGTGGCATAGTTTTGATGGCTCATAAGAGCATAAGATTATTTTAATTAACGTGCTTACAATGGAAGGGGTCAAATTAACATATGGAGGTTCACAAATGACAAAGCAAGATATTAAAGATTTGGTTAATTAAATATAATCTCACGAGCACACACACTAATGCATGTTATGTGACGCTAGATACATTGCATTAAGAAGAAGATGTGACTTTTAATCTAAGCTGCTTTGTCGTATACGTGCAAGCTACATATTAAAATTCTGCGTTTTTGTACTTTTCTTCTATGGAACTCAACTAATTAAGAATGAACTATATACACTTTTTTAAAAAATTAATAATAATTGATTATGGTAGTACGAGAGGGGCAGTAACGAATTCTTTAATTTCTGGCTACATTCACACTATTTCCCCAGTTGGATCGCACAAATCTAATGTGAACATCACAACAAAAAAAAAAAAAAATATATATATATATATATATATATATATATATATATATATTTACTAAAACAAACATAATAGATTATAGGTGTTATCAAAACTAAACTAATAAAAAATCAATCAAAATAGAAAAAATGAAGTCTAAATTAATTTTTAAAATATGAATTTTAATTAGTTCAATTCGACTTGAATTTAGTTTAGTTAAAACAATATCAAACTGAACTAACTTTATATTAAAAAAATTATAATATATATAATATTATATTTATATTGTCACGACCTATTTTCTAGGCACATGACCGGCACAATGATAAATATCCCATCACTGTAAGCCTTTCGATAAATCCTTCCCACAAGTAAAATTGTTAGTCACTATCTCTATATTCTCAAAATACCATTCCTTAATAAATACGAAGAAAATACATCATATTTTTTTAATTAATAATAGATCCTCAGTACAAAATACATTATCATACTGAAATACAAGCCAAATACCAAACTCCTGACCTAGATGTCCTAGACGGTTACAGAGCAACATACTGTATAACAAAAGAAGGGCCTACCCGACAGCGGGAAGGTCCAACGTGATCTATTCCTCTAGCGGATGTACTTCGGCGGCAACCTGATCTGAACAAAAAGTTTGTACAAACAGTGTGAGCTTTTAAACTCAGTGAGCAAATCGGCCTCGCGTTAATAAAATTCAAATACATCACCAGTCATGCAAGCATATCCGAAGGCTCAAGCTCAACCAATAGACATAGTTAGAAATTACATACAAGAAAATTTCATCCAATTCAACAAACAATACTAGTACTCGTCAATGGCAATATATCCCGGAGAGCGCACACAGGTCGGCTCACCAATTTTGTATTTTTCCGCCATGACGCACAACCTCATCCTCTTAGCTAGGGCGCCTCACGGATTTATTACCAATCCGGGCTATATCCCTACTGAGGGAATCGTTGTCTCCACACTCATTGGTCAAGACACCCTTTAACCCGGGTTTTTCGCCTTGCCGTGAGAGGGGGTACTGTACCGCTCAATCACAATCAATAGTACAACAGTTCATATCATAATCAGAAGCACAATATAATACTCATCCATATAACAGGTATAGTATATAACTATATGATTCAAATTTCATATCATCATGAGATACTTGCTTTGTCTTATCCATACTTCTGGATTAATTATCTCATTATATTCGTCATTCTGAATCCAATTTCTCCCTATGAATCTTGGGAGTGTCCTACGACATACTTTTTATCACCAGTAATGCTAAAACTCTATTAAAACAGGGTCGTTTCACTCACCTGGATTCCGTACGAGTATCACTTCTCTAAATCGTTACGGACAAGAGTACGCAGGTGAATTTCAGTGTTCTGCTACAGAGATTTTCATGAAAGATTACAGAAAATACGTTAAGATCGTTTTCGTACAGATACTGTTCATACGTACGGGTACTATTCATACGATCACTATTCATACGTACGGTACTATTCATACGGTCACTATTCATACGTACGGGTACTATTCATACCGGAAATACAGAATACAATCTGTAAAAGAGTACACCAGGTAAGTTCCCAGGAAAGAGTGGAGGGTCACACTGGACACACTTAAAAACCAGGTCTTTCCTTAGCCAGAACTTTCCTAGACATGTATTCTCCACAGATTATATTCTATTTCGGTAATCAGAGAATCAAAATAACAGCTAACGACAGTTTTTCTGATGTGGAAGATCGGCCAAAGCCGCAACCACAGAGCATACTTAAGAAAATAACTTCTAAAATTTGAAAGACATAGAAAGGGCATAGTATCCTTACCTAAGCAAAAACGGAAAGGCCCAAAATCTCAGAAGCCTAGCGTCGGAGCAAGAGAAACTTAAGGAGGGAAGAAGAAAAGTTGAAGGTGTGAGTTTAGAAGTGAAATGGAAGGGCCTATTTATAGCAAAAGTCAAGGATACTATTTGATACTATGCACTAATAAAATATTCAATTTACTATTTATGAAAATGACATTTCTAATAATGCAGTTACTGTGTACCTTACGTCGGGAAAATTTTCGTTTATTTACTATTAGAAACTTTAAAGGGAAAACTATCATTTCACCTTAAACCTTTAAGTTTCTTTTCAATTTAGTCCTTTCAATTTAGTCCCTGAGGGTATTTTTACACATAAAACGTCATTTTCTCCTACAAACTTCTTTCTAGTTTTCTCTTATAACCAAACCACATCTAGTACTTGACATTTTGATTGTATAAATGAACAGTACCATATACGTAAATAGTATTATACAGGTGAATAGTACCGTATACTGAAATAGTAATAGTTGTTTGAAAACACGCATTTATATTTTATTTTTCATGGGTATTACATTATCACCCCCTTTAAGAAATTCGGTCCTCCGAATTTAAATTACCTCAAGTCGTAAAAAGATGCGGATATCTAGAACGCATGTCGGCCTCGGCTTCCCATGTGGCTTCTTCGTGAGTTTGATTCCTCCACAAAACCTTGACGGATGGAATCTCCTTAGATCGGAGTTTCTTTACTTGACTATCGAGGATAGCCACCGGTATCTCCTCGTATGACAAGTTTTCATCTACTAGGATAGAATCATTCTGAGAAGGGTGAAGTATGTGAGAAGGGTCATGAAGGTACTTCCTTAACATGGATACGTGAAAAACAGGGTGAATCCCTTCCAGATCCATAGGTAGGGCAAGCCGATAAGCCACTTTTCCCACTCGTTCTAGAATCTCATAAGGCCCGATGTATCTAGGACTCAACTTTCCTTTCCTTCCAAATCTCAACACACCTTTCATTGGAGAGACCTTAAGGAATACCATATCGCCGACTGAGAACTCCAAATCACGTCGTCTGTGGTCAGCGTATGCCTTTTGTCTACTTTGAGCTGCTCGCATCCTATCTTGTATTGTCTTAACCTTGGTTAGGGCATCTTGGGCCAAGTCAGGTCCTAATGCTTTCGCTTCACCTACCTCGAACCAACCGATCGGAGATCTGCAACGTCTCCCATACAAGGCCTCAAAGGGTGCCATCCCAATAGTGGCCTGGTAGCTGTTGTTATATGCGAACTCTACAAGATACAAATGCTTTTCCCAGCTACCACTGAAATCTAGAATACAAGCTCGTAACATATCCTCTAGCGTCTGAATCGTCCGCTCTGACTGTCCGTCTGTCTGTGGGTGAAAAGCGGTACTAAGGTCCACTCGAGTACCTAATGCCTCTTGAAAACTTCTCCAGAAACGAGAGGTAAATTGAGGACCTCTATCAGAAATGATAGATATAGGTACTCCATGCAACTTTACTATTTCTTTAATATACAATTGTGCCAACGTTACTACACCATAAGTGGTTTTGACTGGAATGAAGTGTGCTGATTTGGTTAGTCGGTCAACAATGACCCAAACTGAGTCATAACCTCCTGTGGAACGAGGTAGACCAACAACAAAGTCCATCGTCACTCGTTCCCATTTCCATTTAGGAATCTCTAATCGTTGTAACGAGCCTCCTGGCTTTAGATGCTCAGCCTTAACCTGTTGACAGGTTAAACAACGAGACACAAATTCTGCTATGTCTTGTTTCATTCCTTTCCACCAGTAGATCTGTTTCAGATCCTGATACATCTTGGTGGCTCCTGGATGTACAGCATATGCAGCACGATGGCCTTCTTCCATGATGTCTCGTCTAAGAGTTCCAACATGTGGTACACACAACCGTTGTTCAAAATGTAAGACTCCTGTATCGTCGAGTGTGAAACTATTCACTTCACCAATCTTCACCTTTTCCATAATTTGGACAAGCTCAGGATCCTCCATTTGAGATATCCGTATCTGGTCAACAAGGGAAGATCTAGTCCTGATATGGGCTAAGAATGATCCTGTCCTTGTAACCTCAAGAGTAGCACCTTTTGCTCTCAGCTCTTGTAGTTCTTGGATCAAGGGTCTTTTTGTTACTGCTATATGGGCCAGACTACCCATAGATTTTCGACTCAAGGCATCTGCTACCACGTTCGCTTTGCCTGGGTGGTAAAGAATATTGCAATCATAATCTTTTAGTAATTCTACCCATCTCCTCTGCCTCAAGTTTAAGTCCTTTTGGTCGAAAATATATTTTAGACTTTTATGGTCAGTGTAGATTTCGCAAGTTTCTCCGTATAGATAATGTCGCCATATCTTTAAAGCGAAAACTACTGCTGCCATTTCCAGATCGTGGGTGGGGTAGTTTTGTTCATGTTTCTTAAGTTGTCTCGATGCATATGCCACTACCTGGCCATGCTGCATGAGAACACATCCCAACCCTACTCTTGATGCATCGCAGTATACTGTAAAACCTTCTGGTCCTGAGGGTAAGACCAATACAGGTGCGGAGATTAACCTTTTCTTGAGTTCTTGGAAGCTTTCTTCACAAGCGTCATCCCATTGGTACTTTACCCCTTTCCTAGTCAGTCGTGTGAGAGGGGCGGCTAACTGGGAAAAATTTTGGATGAAACGACGATAATATCCTGCCAATCCCAAGAAGCTGCGAATCTCCGTGACGGAGGTAGGTCTAGGCCACATTTTGACCGCTTCTACTTTGCTTTGGTCTGCTTGGATGCCATCTTTGGAGATCACATGTCCCAAGAAAGTTACACGATCAATCCAAAACTCGCATTTAGAGAATTTGGCGTACAATTGATGATCCCTCAATGTCTGCAACACAACACGAAGGTGTTGTTCGTGCTCTTCTGAAGTCTTTGAGTACACCAGAATGTCGTCTATGAAGACAATGACAAATTTGTCTAAAAAGGATTTAAAAATCCTATTCATTAAATCCATGAAAGCAGCTGGTGCATTCGTTAATCCAAATGACATCACCAAGAACTCGTAGTGCCCATATCTGGTACGGAAGGCTGTTTTAGACACATCCTCCTCCTTGATCTTGAGTTGGTGATAACCAGACCTCAAGTCAATCTTTGAAAAATACTTGGCTCCTTGAAGTTGATCGAAAAGGTCGTCGATGCGAGGCAACGGGTATTTATTTTTGATAGTTACCTTATTCAGTTGCCTGTAATCTATGCATAGTCTCATCGATCCGTCCTTCTTTTTCACGAACAGAACAGGAGCTCCCCAAGGTGAATAACTTGGCCTTATAAAACCTTTGTCTAGCAAGTCCTGTAACTGAGTTTTTAACTCTTTTAATTCTGTTGGTGCCATTCTATAAGGGGGTATGGAGATTGGGCGAGTATCTGGTGCTAACTCTATCTGGAACTCAATCTCTCGATCTGGGGGTATACCTGGTAGATCATCTGGGAAGACATCTACAAACTCCTGGACTACTGAAACGTCTGCTACTTTTAGTTCTTCTTTCTTAATATCTTTGACGAATGCCAAGTATCCTTTACAGCCCTTTCGCAATAAACGTTGGGCACACATTAAAGATATAAGATTTTCAGAAATTTCACTCCTTTCACCATGAAATACGAAGGAAGGCTCCCCCGGAATATTGAACTTAACTATCTTATTATAGCAATCCAGAGTGGCATGACAAGATGCCAGCCAATCCATGCCTAAGATGACATCAAAGTCTGTCATATCTAACATCATTAGGTCTACTGTTGTATTTATTTCTCCGACTCTTACCTTGCAAGCTCGATAGCCTCGTTCTATTAGTAAGGTGCCTCCAGTAGGCGTAGTTACTAAAAACGGACATTCTAATCTAACAACTTTTTGCTTAAAGTTCTTAGCAAAGAATGGTGACACATAGGAATGCGTAGAGCCAGAGTCAAACAAAACATGTGTAAAATTTGATTCAATCAGAAGAGTACCTGCTACCACCGTATTAGACGCCTGAGCATCTTGACGGGTTAAAGCGAATACTTGAGCGTTCCCTAGGCCTGCTGAAGCCTGCCCTCGACCACCTTGTCCTCTGCCAGCACCTCTTCCGATTCCATTGCCTCCTACAGTTACAGGGGATCTGTTGGCAACAGTAGCCTCTGATTGATTAGGGCGTACTGACCCTTGGCCAGATCTCGTGTAGAGTTGGGGGCAATCTCTTTTGATGTGGCCCTGTTGACCACATTGGTAACAGACCCTAGTGTTGTTGTTGACAAAACAAGCTTCGAAGTGATTTCTTTCACATTTAGAGCACCAGGGCCTTTGTTGACCCCCTGTACCACTTTGTTGACGCTGTGGTGCACTAGCGGTAGAGGCTGCACGTCCAGAACTCTCTCCGTGGTAGCGTAATTTCTCATCTTGTTTCCTCTTTCTTTTGTTATTCCATTTTTCTTTTTGCATATCTCTTTCTTCCATCATACGGGCGATGTCGACGGCTTCTGTGTAAAATGAAAAATCTCATATTTTCGATCCCACCCTGTCAAATAAAGACTCTCGAAGGCCTTTAATAAACCGTCGGATCTTTTCTTTCTCAGTTAGGACCATGTGAGTAGCATATTCAGACAACTCTATAAACAGATTGTCGTATTCATCGACGGTTCGTGATCCTTGCCGGAGTGCCTCAAACTCATTCATCTTTGCTTCTCGTATACTCTCCGGAATAAATTGTTCTCGAAAAATTCTTTTAAAGTCATTCCATTTAACGGGTGGGGCATTTCTGGCCATGCCCTTCTTCCATGTTCGCCACCAGCGGTCGGCCTTACCTCTTAACTGAAAGGTAACAAGGGTTACTTTTCGAGGTTCAGGGCATTCTAGCGTGTCAAGGATTTTCTCACAGTCATCTAGAAAACGTTGTGGGTCTTCATTAACATCTCCTGCAAAGGTTGGCGGATTCAGCTTCATAAATTCTGAGATTTTGACCTCTGTACCTACCCAATCCTGAGGAGGGGGTGGAGGTGGCATCTGGTCTGTCTCTTGTACTTTTGCAGCATGTACTGATGCCTGTGAGCCATCTTCAGATGATTGTCCCATCAGAAGTTCCTTTAGCCCATTCACCTCGTTCTGCATTGCAGCTAATGCTTCCATCACTACAGTCGCGTCGATTTGTGATGGTTCTCCAGCATTTCTTCCAGGGTTTTCAGTGGATATTTCTCTGTTTTGTGCATGGTTATCTTCTGCACGGTTAGGCATCTCCAGTCTTGCATTTGCTGACTGAGCAGCTGGAGGGACCAAGGCCCTGCCAAATCTTGTGCGGATTCCAGAAGCGTTTGATTTTCTTGGTGCCATCTAAACTTATTCTACAATTAAGAATAATATATATCGTCACTATTATGCTTCAAGTAAAGACACGAAAGAAAGGGATTTTAAACTCTACAGGGCTTTTGGTGGATCTTCATCCTATGGTCGTGCTGCAGTCACGACAATAGGGGAAGGCCCACTAAAGACACCTTGCTCTGTAATCACTAGGAGACCTAACAACCTATGCTCTGATACCAACTTTGTCACGACCTATTTTCTAGGCACATGACCGGCACAATGATGAATATCCCATCACTGTAAGCCTTTCGATAAATCCTTCCCACAAGTAAAATTGTTAGTCACTATCTCTATATTCTCAAAATACCATTCCTTAATAAATACGAAGAAAATACATCATATTTTTTTAATTAATAATAGATCCTCAGTACAAAATACATTATCATACTGAAATACAAGCCAAATACCAAACCCCTGACCTAGATGTCTTAGACGGTTACAGAGCAACATACTGTATAACAAAAGAAGGGCCTACCCGACAGCGGGAAGGTCCAACGTGATCTATTCCTCTAGCGGATGTACTTCGGCGGCAACCTGATCTGAACAAAAAGTTTGTACAAACAGTGTGAGCTTTTAAACTCAGTGAGCAAATCGGCCTCGCGTTAATAAAATTCAAATACATCACCAGTCATGCAAGCATATCCGAAGGCTCAAGCTCAACCAATAGACATAGTTAGAAATTACATACAAGAAAATTTCATCCAATTCAACAAACGATACTAGTACTCGTCAATGGCAATATATCCCGGAGAGCGCACACAGGTCGGCTCACCAATTTTGTATTTTTCCGCCATGACGCACAACCTCATCCTCTTAGCTAGGGCGCCTCACGGATTTATTACCAATCCGGGCTATATCCCTACTGAGGGAATCGTTGTCTCCACACTCATTGGTCAAGACACCCTTTAACCCGGGTTTTTCGCCTTGCCGTGAGAGGGGGTACTGTACCGCTCAATCACAATCAATAGTACAACAGTTCATATCATAATCAGAAGCACAATATAATACTCATCCATATAACAGGTATAGTATATAACTATATGATTCAAATTTCATATCATCATGAGATACTTGCTTTGTCTTATCCATACTTCTGGATTAATTATCTCATTATATTCGTCATTCTGAATCCAATTTCTCCCTATGAATCTTGGGAGTGTCCTACGACATACTTTTTATCACCAGTAATGCTAAAACTCTATTAAAACAGGGTCGTTTCACTCACCTGGATTCCGTACGAGTATCACTTCTCTAAATCGTTACGGACAAGAGTACGCAGGTGAATTTCAGTGTTCTGCTACAGAGATTTTCATGAAAGATTACAGAAAATACGTTAAGATCGTTTTCGTACAGATACTGTTCATACGTACGGGTACTATTCATACGATCACTATTCATACGTACGGTACTATTCATACGGTCACTATTCATACGTATGGGTACTATTCATACCGGAAATACAGAATACAATCTGTAAAAGAGTACACCAGGTAAGTTCCCAGGAAAGAGTGGAGGGTCACACTGGACACACTTAAAAACCAGGTCTTTCCTTAGCCAGAACTTTCCTAGACATGTATTCTCCACAGATTATATTCTATTTCGGTAATCAGAGAATCAAAATAACAGCTAACGACAGTTTTTCTGATGTGGAAGATCGGCCAAAGCCGCAACCACAGAGCATACTTAAGAAAATAACTTCTAAAATTTGAAAGACATAGAAAAGGCATAGTATCCTTACCTAAGCAAAAACGGAAAGGCCCAAAATCTCAGAAGCCTAGCGTCGGAGCAAGAGAAACTTAAGGAGGGAAGAAGAAAAGTTGAAGGTGTGAGTTTAGAAGTGAAATGGAAGGGCCTATTTATAGCAAAAGTCAAGGATACTATTTGATACTATGTACTAATAAAATATTCAATTTACTATTTATGAAAATGACATTTCTAATAATGTGCACCTTACGTCGGGAAAATTTTCGTTTATTTACTATTAGAAACTTTAAAGGGAAAACTATCATTTCACCTTAAACCTTTAAGTTTCTTTTCAATTCAGTCCTTTCAATTTAGTCCCTGAGGGTATTTTTACACATAAAACGTCATTTTCTCCTACAAACTTCTTTCTAGTTTTCTCTTATAACCAAACCACATCTAGTACTTGACATTTTGATTGTATAAATAAACAGTACCATATACGTAAATAGTATTATACAGGTGAATAGTACCGTATACTGAAATAGTAACAGTAGTTTGAAAACACGCATTTATATTTTATTTTTCATGGGTATTACATATATGTTTTTATGTCAAGAAAATTATTGTAAAAAAAACAGCATTGGAATAATTTTCTGACTTACAACATTGGAATTAATTGTGAATAATGTGTAATTAAAGCATGGTTCACTTTTTGTAATATTTGACCTTTACAAATGCGGCGGTAACATGGGGTTTCTTCATTTTCTCCTTCTCTAGCTGTTCATTTTTTCTTTTTGATATTATAAAAAAAATACAGCTAGAGAAGTTACGCGGTAATATATAGTTACGTGGTAAAATACAATTATGGTTTATATATAATATATATATGTGCGAAGTCAACTACCAAATGGATGAGTTCAGTTTTCTTGGGCAGTTCACGAAACACAATCTAGTGTAGCCTGCCCTATGATACCAAGATAATGTAAGAAATTGGATCCATCCTCTATTTAATTATAAAACAATTACATCATTATTTTTGCTTTTATAAGAAAATAAAAAATATATTCATGTACTTTATCTTGGCAGTTTCAGTTTGTAATCAAAACTTGACATACACACATGGATATGTTCTCAACAGTCAACAACAGGAAGCATGTCCTCAACCCAAAAAAAAAAAAATCCACAATATTATTATCGCCGATCATTATTTTACATTTTTTTTCTTTGGGCAGCACAAAATAGATTAATGGTTTTGAAAATTGAAAATAAACAAAGTGAAGAACAGACAAGAGCTAAAAATCACATAGATGAATATTGACTATATGGTTTAGCTCACCTCAACTTTATAAATGAAATGAGATGAATTAATAATTTAATAATTTATTTTAAATAAATATTTTTAACTCAACCCATTAAAATCTTTGGAGCTTAGATGAGTTAGTGCAGATTTTTAGCCCTAATTAATATTAGGAGACCATGTCTTTAAAGCAAAAATATTAGTTTGAGGATTGTTGAATACTTAAGCTTGGAATTTAATTTCTAATCCAATCAACGGCTTAAATTGATTCAAATTTTAAATTTTTTTAATAGAACAAGATTTGGATATTTGTCGATAAATCAGACCATAGAGATTTAAAAACCGCGGCTGATCGCAAAAGATTTGAAAACCAAATCGATAGTTCTTACCATAATAATTCTCAAATACAGTGATTGATTGATTCATTGATGATTACGCGCCAGAGAATAAAAGGAGAGATGAAAGATTCATTGGAAATTTTGGTAATTATGTAAAGTTGTCTCCACGCATACCAAAAGCGCGTAGACAGACAGCTATTATTTTTCCAGACAAAAGAAAAAGATTCAGAAAATGAATTTGGCATTCAAATTTTGATTTTATTAGAAGGAATAATGTAAAAGGAAAATCCAAGCAATTAGGCCATTGCCCACTCAAAAACAGAAAGCAATATTATTTTGGGCATGAGACACTGGCCCTGAAAAAGTGGGACAAATTAAAATCAACCTCTCACAGTAGAAAATTTTGGCATTTCCTTGTTATTGATATTATTATTTTGAGTAAATTTCATTATTCTCCTCTGAAATTTAATTAAATTATATTTAACAATTATTAAATTTTAAATATTAAATTAAACTCTTCTTTAATTTTTTTTATTGAATTTAATTTGTTTTTGCATATCACGTGTTCCTTCTTATAAAAAATATTTAATAATTGTTTTTATTATATTAAAAATATAACTACAGTTTCATAACAAATGTCAATATAAATTTAACTGTTTTTATAATTATATTAAGAGTTTTATAATTTGGTATTGTATAAAAATTTAATTTATTTGATAAAAATAAATTATTATTTTTACAATATATATATATATATATATATATATATATGGAAATATAGAAGAACTTAAATATAATATTTAAATTTAAAAAGATAATAAGTGTAATCAAACGATAATATATATTAAAAAAAGAAGTAAACTAGAAGGACACGAGAGTTTTTTTTTTTTTTTCTCTCTCTCAATCATACATCTTTTTCTTTCTCTTTTGAAATAGAATTAATTCTAATATTAGAATCATTAATTTTCTCACAAACCATCAACTATCTAATTTATGATTAGACAGTCGGCAAGGGAACTAATGGCTCTATTATTGAGGGACACGGATATGTTTATGCACCTCCAACATAGACTGTTGGATACAATACATCCAATGGTCTAATTTTTTTTATATATTTTTTTGCCTTTTTTAAACACAATTTTACCAAAAATTTGATTTCAGTCAATGATTGTGAGATGTAAAGACCAATATAATTTTGAAAAATCAAAAAACAAAATCATAAAAAAATATAAACTATTACATTCAACAATTTACATTGAAGTTCAAAACTCCTGTACCTTCGAGACGCTATGCAAATGTGAATTCATATTCGTACCAGAGCCAATTTGACTCCCTTTTCTTCTCCAGATTTTTTTTTCTCACAAAGCCACCTCCTTATTTCTCTCTATCTCTCTCTCTCTCTCCTCATTCACTATTGTGTTATATGCCTAATTAATTAATACATTTATTATTTATCTATTACTCTATAAATAAGAGGTTATGCTCACTCCCTTACCTCCCCTTCTTCTCTGAATTCCAACATTCTCCTCTCGCAAGTCGCAAGTCGCAAGTCACAAGTCATCACAACCATACACTCTCTCTCTCTCCCTCCATGGAACACCTTCATTCCCTGTGGCCTTTTGAATCCGAGGTAGGTCTTTTGTTTCCCTCACTTTCTCTGCTTTTTTCTATCCTAATTTCTCACTTTTAAATCTTCATCTTTCATTCCAATCCTCTGTTTTATAACAACTTCGCATTCTCATTGATTCATTCATGCCTTCTCTTCGTTCTATTCATCGCTTCACTATTCTTTCAAAGAACATCTTCTTTCTTATTTTGCAAGCCAAGAAAATTCTGGCTTTTATGATCTTCTCTTTCTGCGTTTTTCCTCAGAATTTTGCTGCTCTCTGATTTTCCAGTATAAAAGTATCAACCTTTTCTTTCTGCTTCCGATACTGTAAATTACATTCTATAGATACATGCTGAGGATGAGATTCGGATAATTGAGCATCTTGTCTGGTATTCTCATAAATTTTAGCTTTTGCCTGAAATTTGAGAACTTAACATCATTATTAGAGCCATCGCTTCTTGCGTCAACCGTCTAATTGATAATCTGACGACTGAGGATAAGTCGCTAAAACATATTTCATTGTCATCTGTTCAAGCAGCTGTCTAGAGAATAAGTGATTCCAGTATTTAAACGGCTCTTGAAATTTCTTTATGAATGAGACAGAACAGGCAGGACGTCCAGAAACTTCCCATTAATTTCAATAGTCCAATGTCAATTTTCGTTTTAAATGTTTATTTCTGATTTCCCTGTCCAAACTATTTCCGTTGTTTTTCTTTTTCTTTTTTCAATTTTGAACTACAATCTTCTGTTGACCCCTTTTTCCCGTATTTTGTTCTGCATCGTTCACTTATTTTCTTTTTTTGACAATAATTTGTTTTTTAATTGATTAACACCGAACGCTTGCGAATAAGAATCGATGATAATCCAATAGCAAGTTCTGACATCGATCTTCGTGCCTACGCACCAAACGTTGTCGTTTTCTCTATTCATTTACCTCGGTGTTTTGTTTTCTCTCCGTAACGTGCACTCATAATCGATACCCCTCGAATATGTCTTTTTTTTTTTTTTACAAATTTTTATTATTAATTGAGTCTCTTATATATTTTTATTTTTATTTTTTTTATAAATTCATATGTTATTGATTAATCTTTTACATATTTATATTTTTAATTTAATTTTTATAAATTTATATGTTATTAATTTAGTCTATTAATTAGAAATTAAAATATCAAAAATTATAAAAAAATTAAATTGATAAAAAATTAAATTAAAAATAAAATTTTTAAAAAATTAAATTAGTAATATATCAATTTATACAAAATTAATTTAGAATAAAAATTTATAAGAAACTAAATTAAAAAAAATACCTTCGCGAGATGAAAATAGGATTTGTCATTTTGTATTATCAATTTTCAAAGCGTATGAGAGTGACATTTTTTCTTGATTTTGCAGAGCGTTGAGGTATTGAAGCAGAAACTTCTTCAAGCGACGATCCAACTAGAAGAAGCAAACAAACTCAAGATGGAACTGCTCGATCTTCTTAAGGTTGTGTACCACGAAAGAGACGAGATTCGAGATGAACTCATGAAAGTGCTTCAAAAGCTCGAGACCTCACAAAATATTCCAGAAGATTCCGTCCCTCAGATTCTCCACGAACCCCTCCTTGTTGTACCGAACCTCACAAAAGCGAACTCGAGCATTACAGAATCGAACAGCCTCTCGCATGGCTCTTCCCCTGTGGATTCCTTTCTGGAAGGAGCTTCATCACCGGATTTGTCGAACATGAACAACAACGTTGTTGTCGAGAAAACGGAGTTTCGCGATCCCGAGAGTCTCCTGATTGAGTGCCTCGTGAAGGGGAAGACTCTGCCTGAGAAAGGGAAGTTTCTGGAATCAGTGATGGAAGCTGGACCGTTGCTACAAACACTTCTCGTGGCGGGTCCACTTCCCTCGTGGCGAAACCCTCCTCCTCTACAAACAAAGATCCCTCCTTTCGCCATTAAAGACTTTGATTCCTCTGGTTTTGATTCTTGCCTTGACTTCAAGCCTCAGATTTCGTATTTCAATTCTAGTGGGGTTTCGTGTTCTTCGGCTTCGATGTTGAATTTTGCTCCTTCTTTGAACTTTGGGTCTCTGCAAAATGCTTCCAGTATGAGTATGAACTGTCACGTTCCTGCGAGCAAGAGACATAGGTTTTGTTGATGATCTTGAAGATGCAGTTTTCAATGGAGGCTTTGCTTTTGTAAATTGAGTTCGGCGATTGGAGTAAAAGGCATAACCTGGTTTTGATTGATCTTTAGTGACATAACCTTCTTGCTGTTCTTTTCTCTCAAGTTTGTTTAGAAACAGCAAATTTACTCTCTTTAAGCTATATCTATGTATATCCATGTTCCCTTTTTGGGTTTTGTTTTTTTAGATACAGTTGAATTTTTATTTCTAATCGACTTGATTTATCAAATATTCTTGGGGTATATACTTTTGGTTTTTAAAAATAATTGTATGTTTCAACTTCTTTGTTTCTAAATTTTAAAAAGATACTCAGTTATCATAATTTTATTATTTGCTATGCTTTAGTCTCCTATCGGTTAAAAGTGCATAAACATAAGGTAAATGTACATGCTCCAACCTTCAGTGACTCCGAAATTGAGTGGCAAATAAAAATTACATAGTAATTGAATTGTGTGAATTTGGATTGTTTGTTTGGTGGGCTATGACTGTTGACAGTCATCATGCACTCATGCTCTTGTCTATGCGACTCAATGACTCTCGTGTGTGAACTTGTGATTGCTGTTGATCACTCTAATCCAATGGTCATTGTCCGCCAAGTAGGCAATTCAAAGGCAAATTGTGCATCTTTAGATTTTAAGGATCAAATAATTAAGGAATGTATATTATAGGACTACAAAAGTACATTCATTCAATATTTCTTTATGGTTATTTTTTTGAGTTGCAGACATCATCTAGTGATTTATATAAAAATTACATAATGATTAAATTGTGCAAATTTGAATTGTTTGTTTAGTGAGCAATGATCATTGAATCCGAGTTATCAACGATCATTGTGTGTTTACACCCTTGATCTCACTTTGCGTGATTTAGGAGCTAATGTCGCCCGCTCACGTGAATGCATGGTGGCTGTTTATAACTTAGACCCAATGGCCATCACTC
Organism: Biancaea sappan; assembly: GCA_037074585.1. Taxonomy (NCBI): domain Eukaryota; kingdom Viridiplantae; phylum Streptophyta; class Magnoliopsida; order Fabales; family Fabaceae; genus Biancaea; species Biancaea sappan. The sequence continues at coordinate 91,786,091 of CM073491.1, read as the reverse complement.
ACTAAGCAGGCAATTCGAACACGAATTATGTGTCTTCAAATTTTAAGGATCAAATAGTTAAAAAATGTATATTATAATATTACAAATTGCCCTCTCTGCAGATCTAATATCTACTGCCTATCAGAATCTCACTCTTAATTTGGAGAGTCCAATCATCCTATAGATGTTAGATGGGAAACACTTTGCACAAGAGAAGCCTTCACATTTCCAAGCCATTTGTTCTAGAATATAGAAGTAGATTGTCTGCTTCTCTTTCTATGGGCCGTTTGATTTGCATTCCAATGACCACCAACTCCTTTTTTTTTTCTTTGATATGAATTTTTTTTCAGGGACCTATTTGAAAGAGAAAACTTCTTAAAAGCCCCAGCCCCTCATTTTTTCTTTCAAAAAGACTTGGTTCCCCGTTTTCTTCCACAACTTTTCTTCTTTTGTCACGTGTCATGCTCTAACACCCGATATTGTCACCTATGTTCCTCTCCAGTTGTCAATGTTGTCGTTAGTTTGCAAACGAGTTTCCCACAAAATTTCCTCTGTTCATTACCTCCGTGCCTTATTTTCTCTCCGTAACGTGCACTCATAATCAATGGCACTCATATATTCCTTTTTTTTTTTCCTCTTCACAAATTTTTATTATCAATTTAGTTTTTTATATGTTTTTATTCTCATTTTTTCAGAAATTGATATGTTATTAATTTAATCTTTTACATGTTTATGTTTTCAATTTAATTTTTTTATAAATTTATATGTTATCAATTTAGTCTTTTTATTAAAAGTTGAAACATCAAAAGTTATAAAAAAAAAGTATTAAATTGATAAAATATTAATTTATGAGAGACTAAATTGAGAATAAAAATTTTTAATAAATTGAATTAGTAATATGTCAATTTATACAAGATTAAATTAAGAATAAAAAATTATAAAGAACCAAATTAAGAAAAAAAGAGCATCTACGCGAGATGAAAATAGGATTTGGTGGGCCATGGCTATTGACAGTCATCACACGCTCATGCCCTCTTTTGTGTGATTTAATGACTCACGTCACGTGTGAATTTGTGATGGTTGTTGATCACCCTAATTTAATAGTCATTGTTCGCTAAGCAGGCAATTTGAAGGCGAATTGTGAGTCTTTAAATTTTAAGGATCAAATAATTAAGGAATGTATATTATAGGACTACAAAAGTATATTCATTCAATATTTCTTTGTTGTTATTTTTTTCGAGTCGTAGACATCATCTAATAGTTTATATAAAAACTAGTATTGTGACCCGTGCGATACACAGATTAATACAATTATCACAATTTTTATTTATCAAATAAATAAAAATAATTAAAACATATATAAAAGAATACATGTACAAAAATAATAAGACATTTAAGCCATATTAAAACACATATAAGATGATTCATTAGATACAAATGCCTTGAATATTGAATGTAAATTGCATCAAATGAAAAAAAAAGATATTACATGAATTAATTTAGATAAATATATTAATTAATGATAAAAATGAATTAAAATAAAAGTTACTAACCTAATAGGTCTGCTAGGATCAAAATGCTTGTCTTCCTTTGATTGTTTCTTATTCTATTTTTACAAATATACATTTGGATTAGTAACAATGATAACAACTATAAGTTTGTTGAAATTTAAAACATAACTTACATATCCATAAAATTTTAAAACAACAAAAAGAAGATAATCAAGGGAAATATACATCACATCCCAATTTTAAAATTTAATACTTTAAATCTTAAATTAGCATTCAATCAATCCGCACACATGTAATCTCAGCATTGCCTGAAGTTTCTCTTCATAGAGAGGGCTCTACCCTTTACTCACAATAAGCTTAAAAAAGATTATTCATTAATCTTATTAGATGAGAAAATCAGGAAAAAATTAATTTTAAATAGTCAAATTATATTATTCAAACACAAGTAACTACCTTAATGACATCATTTTTTTCTTTTAGGCTTTATCTTTCTCATGACCTGCTTTTTTCAAGAAAACATAATGACAAAAATAACAAAGCGAAATTGGAATTAGAAAATCAGAACAATGCAAAAATGAAATATAATAAACATGAATAAAAAATCAGAAGACCAAAAAGAAACATAGACGAACCAAAAACACGAAAAACAACAACATAGAACGAATACAAAAATAAAGAAAGTAGAAAAAAAGAAGAAGCAAAGAACGAAAAAGAAACAGAAAATAAAAAATCACAATCGAATAAACAGTAATCACCAATGTGAACAATACGTGAACTGTATAGACTAGAAAAAATAAATAAAAAGAAAACTGAGCTATGATATCAAATGATATGAAAGAAACATCACTTTAAAACTTTGATAATAAATCGTCATTGTTGTCTTTCATCCATATAAAGGAAGAAGAAGCAAAATCAAAGGAAAAAAAAGAAGGAAAATTGTGTGAGAGAAAGAGATATGCAAATATGAATGAGATATTCGAAAGACATATATAAATATCTACATTAATTTTAAATTTTAAAATTTTAGTTTTGAAAAATGAAAAAGCCTCCAAATTGGCTAATAATGATGGTTACTTTTTAAAAACATTTTCATAAATATAGGAGATTAGCCATTGATGATGGTGCAATAAAGAAATCTAGTATGCTTGTATAAAAAAAAAAGTGATAATCCATTATTATAGTTTAATTTGATTGAGGTAATTTTAAATTTTATTATAATTATTTAAGAAGAGAAATAAATAATATGAACATTTGTATGCTAGTTTTTATATAACAATTAATTATTTGATTATTTGTATATAATAAATGTTAATTTATCAAATAACAATATATTATATTTCAATTGAAAAGTTTATCTAATTTATCAATTATATAACAATTATAGCAATTACATACCAATTATATAGCAATTATATAGTAATATACCCTAATTTTTTCAAATTCATTTAATATGATGTGATTAAGTTACCAAATTTATTCATTTAAATTTATTCTATCATAATAATTTAATGACATACTGACAATTAATGCCTTAGAGTAGAATTGTTTTAGTCTATTATATAGATTATATAGATTACCATTAAAAAAAATCTTATTTTATACATTTGGTTTAATGTGACCAAATGATCTTATTTTATATTAAAATTAGTCTCTTTCTTTTATATAATTTGGTCTCTTAATTTATATACATATAGTCAATAGCAATAATCTTAAATTATATTATTATTTATGTCACGACCCGTTTTCTAGGCACATGACCGGCACAATGATGAATCTCTCATCACTGTAAGCCTTCCGATAAATATATCAAATTTTCTTATCTGAAAATCATAGAGATGATTTGCATGTAATAATAGATTATCAATTTAAAATACATTATTATACTGACATACAAGCTAAATGTCGAACCCCTGACCTAGATGTCCTAGACGATTACAGAGCAACATAATCTACAACAATAGAGGTGCCTACCCGATAGCGGGAGGGTCCAAAGTGATCTACTCTTCTAGCAGATATTCTTCGATGGCAACCTGATCTGAACAAAAAAGTTGTACAAACAGTGTGAGCTTTTAAACTCAATGAGCGAATCGACCTCGCGTTAATAAAATTCAAATACATTACCAGTCATGCAAGCATATCCAAAGGCTCATACTCAACTAATAGACAGAAGATAAAAATTCATCCAATTCAACAAACGTTACTAGTACTCGTCAATGGCAATATATCCCAGAGAGCGCACACAGGCCGGCTCACCAATTATGTATATTTCCGCCATGACGCATAACATCATCCTTTTACATACAAGAAGATAAAAATTCATCCAATTCAACAAACGTTACTAGTACTCGTCAATGGCAATATATCCCGGAGAGCGCACACAGGCCGGCTCACCAATTATGTATATTTCCGCCATGACGCACAACCTCATCCTCTTAGCTAGGGCGCCTCACGGATTTATCACCAATCCGGGCTATATCCCTACTGAGGGAATCGTTGTCTCCACACTCATTGGTCAAGACACCCTGTCAACCGGGTTTTCCGCCTTGCCGTGAGAGGGGGTACTGTCCCGCTCAATCATAATCAATAGCATTTCATATCATAATCAGAAGCTCAATATAATATTCATCCATATAACAGGTATAGTATATAACTATATTATAGCTTTATAAACCACAATTCAAGAGATTCAATCTTCACATCATCATGAGATACTTGCTTTTTCTTATCCATACTTCTGGATTAATTATCTCATTATATTCGCCATTCTGAATCCAATTTCCCCCTATGAATCTTGGGAGTGTCCTACGACATACTTTTTATCACCAGTAATGCTAAAACTCTATTAAAACTGTAATACCCGTTAATTTCAGAATATAATTCGCTTAAGAGTATTTTAGAATTTTACAACGTTACTTTAGTTATTTATTTTGGTCATATTTAATTTTCATATTTAATTGTTCTCTTTGAATATTATTTATGAAAATTGAGTTAAATGACTGGACTAAATATTTGCACAATGTGGGATATATTCTAAGAATGGTGAAATTCATGGAAAAGTGGTTTAAGAATGGTCAATTAGTCCATTTATTGTAAATTGACTGGATGGGTTTGGATGTTGGGTTATGGATACCCATGGGTTATTGAATAACCCATTAGAAATATTTAATATAAAGTTTCAATAGTACCCCCTCATTTCTCACTCAACCGAAGGAAGACTGAAGTTCGCTTTCTCTCGTTTTCTTCATCCTCTTCTCAAATCATTTCCTTGATCTTCAGAGTTTTGATTATTTGTTCGGTTCAAAAGCTTTGTAAGGATCAAAGGTAAGCTTTAATCTCATTATTTTCCTCAAATTTCAGTTTATGTACAGGATCAGAGGAGGTTTTATTCTTGAAGATTTTGATGATAATTCATGAATCTCAGTTGTTTTAGAAGTTATATTTGAGTTATAATCGGTTAAAAGAGTTGAAATTCTGGTTTTGAAACAAGAAAGGAAAGGATGAAATTGTTAGAAATTTCTGCAAAAACCGAGTTACTGTAGCGACCAGAAATTTCGGAAAAAAATCTGGAAAATTTTCTTCGGGTTACTGTAGCAGTTACTGTAGTGTCGGCAGTCAACGGCACTGTAGCAAACCGTTACTGTAGCAAACCGTTACTGTAACAAACCGTTACTGTAGCAGTCAGAAAATTTTGCGTATTTTCGTGATTTTGTTTCCTTTCTTATGTTTCCTTGTAATATATTTTACTAGGAAATTTTCCTACACAAATTCTAGTGTGGAACAAGGTAAACTTGGACAAACATCAAGGTGAGTGAATAACCTTGCGAAGCTAATTTGATATTACTAGTCAAAGTACAATATAAGTCCCATTTACAATATTATTTGGATATTAATTGATCAATTTTTCATATGACAGTATATGATGATTGATATATTTTTTTTACAGAAATTCAAAGGAATAAGAGTATGTATAAATGATTTTATTTCATGGAAATTGTACTATGTGAGAAGTTCTCACTATCTTATTAATGAGTAAAGATCTACGAGATCTAATACATGAGTTTGAAAGGGTTAAAGTCCCATACTACTCAGTGCATAACGATGAAAAACTATACACGAGTTTGAAAGGGTTAGAGTCTCATATTACTCGGTGTAAATAGATGAAATTGTAAATACGAGTTTGAAAGGGTTAGAGTCCCATACTACTCGGTGTATATCTATGAGAACTTATTCACGAGTTTGAAAGGGTTAGAGTCTCATACTACTCGGTGTATATTTATGAAATCTTATTCACGGGTTTGAGTCCCATACTACTCAATGTATAAGACAATTAATATATGAGTAAATGTGGTATTTGTACTTTTGATATTTTATATAGTACAGTTATTTACTTACTGAGTTTTTAAATAAACTCACACTCCCTATGATTATTTTTTTGATACAGAAAACAAAGAGGAAGAGAATCCGTTTAAAGATTAGAAGCCCCTTGGAATTATCCTCTATTTCTGTCTGGTGGGATACCAGTGCTTATTAATATGGATACTAGGAACGCTCTGTACTTTCTATAGGTCTCCTAGGCTTGCGATGAGATAGAATTATCAGACTATGTATGTCTATATTTGCTTATCAGATGAATATAATTCTGTAGTGTGGAATGAATGATTAAGGTTGAATGTAAAACCTTACAGAATATATGTAAACAACGTATGTTTGAGAATTTTATCAAATGAGTAGTATTTTTTCACATGCTCAATTTTTGGGATGTGACAAAAACGGGGTCGTTTCACTCACCTGGATTCCGTACGAGCATCGCTTCTCTAAGTCATTACAGACAAGAGTTCTCAGGTGAATTTCGGTGTTCTGCTACGGAGATTTTCATGAAAGATTAGAGAAAATACGTCAGGATTGTTTTCATACAGATACTGTTCATACGTACGGTCACTATTCATATATATGGTTACTATTCATACGGTCACTATTTATACCAGAAATAGAGAATACAATCTGTAAAAGAGTACACCAGGTAAGTTCCCAGGAAAGAGTGGAGGGTCACACTGGACACACTTAAAAACCAGGTCTTTCCTTAGCCAGAACTTTCCTAGACATGTATTCTTCACAGTTTACATTCTATTTCGGTAATCAGATAATCAAAATAACATATAAACAGCTAAGGACAGTTTTTCTGATGTGGAAGATCAGCCAAGGTCGCAACCACAGAGCATACTTAAGAAAATAACTTCTAAAATTTGAAAGACATAGAAAGGGCATAGTATCCTTACCTAAGCTGAAAAGGAAAGGCCCAAAATCTCAGAGGCCTAGCATTGAAGTAAGAGGAACTTAAGGAGAGAAGAAGAGAAGTTGAAGGTGTGAGTTTATAAGTGAAATGGAAGGGCCTATTTATACTAAAAGTCAAGAGTACTATTTGATACTATGCGTTAATAAAATATTCAATTTACTATTCATGAAAATGACATTTCTAATAATGCAGTTACTGTACACCATGGAAAATTTTTATGTTTATTACTATTGAAAACTTAAAGGAAAAACTATCCTTTCACCTTAAACCTTTAAGTTTCTTTTCAAATCAGTCCTTTCAATTTAGTCCCTGAAGGTATTTTCACACATAAAACGTCATTTTCTCCTACGAACTTCTTTCTAGTTGTCTCTTATGACCAAACCACATCTAGTACTTGACATTTTGATTGTATAAATGAACAGTACCATATACGTAAATAGTATTATACAGGTAAACAGTACCGTATATTAGCATAGTAACCATAGTTTGTAAACAAATATTTATATTTTATTTTTCATGGGTATTACATTATCACCCCCTTAAGAGAATTCGGTCCCCCGAATTCAAAACTCATCTCAAGACTGAAATAAGTGTGATTACTTCGTCCATATTTCATCCTTTGCATCTCTTTCTTCCAAAACCTCATCACACCCTTGGTGAGATTTACAAGAACATTATACCATTGACTGTGAACTCTAAACCGCATTATCAATAATTTGCATAAGACTTTTGCCTTTTCTAAACAGCAAGTAATCTCTTCCTCATCAGTTTGATCTTTTCCACAGCCTTTTGTACCATAAAGTGTCTCATCCCCATAACCTTTACCAAACTTAAACCATTTAATCATATATCCATATAAAACCTCAAATAGATGTTGTCTTCAAAAGTGGCACGTGGTCTTTCCAGTTCATACTAAATATCAGAACACATGTTTCCACACACATAACTTATAACTTTTACGAATACAAGTATAGTACCTAAAGGCGTCATTTTGACCATAGGTAATTCTCTTGCCCGAAGGCGATCATCATGCCTTAAGACGATACTCTCAACTGAATGCGTCATATAAAATGAAATCATTACATGAAATTATTACATGAATCTCTAGGAAGAACAATCCTAGAAAATGTGTTAAGTAAATATCATACTCCTCATGCATAATTATATATATGAAAATTCCTCTCACCTCAATGACTCATATAGAGTCGTATCCCTTCAATGATTAGGGCAAACTCATAGTTCTCTATGTATAGGTTCATAAAATACTTATTTAGCACTCCTCCATTGTAATACCCGTTAATTTCGGAATATAATTCGCTTAAGAGTATTTTAGAATGTACAACGTTACTTTAGTTATTTATTTTGGTCATTTTTAATTTTCATATTTAATTGTTCTCTTTGAATATTATTTATGAAAATTGAGTTAAATGACTGGACTAAATATTTGCACAATGTGGGATATATTCTAAGAATTGTGAAATTCATGGAAAAGTGGTTTCAGAATGGTCCATTAGTCCATTTATTGTAAATTGACTGGATGGGTTTGGATGTTGGGTTATGGATACCCATGGGTTATTGAATAACCCATTAGAAATATTTAATATAAAGTTTCAATAGTACCCCCTCATTTCTCACGCAGAAGGAAAAGCTGAAAACTGAACAGTGGAAGTTTTCTCTCCTTTCTTCATTCTCTTCTCAAATCCTTTCCTTGATCTTCAGAGTTTCGATTATTTGTTCGGTTCAAAAGCTTTGTAAGGATCAAAGGTAAGCTTTAATCCGATTATTTTCCTAAAATTTCAGTTTATGTAGAAGATCAGAGGAGGTTTTGTTCTTGAAGATTTTGATGATAATTCATGAATCTCTGTTGTTTTAGAAGTTATATTTGAGTTATAATCGGTTAAAAGAGTTGAAATTCTAGTTTTGAAACAAGAAAGGAAAGGATGAAATTGTTAGAAATTTCTGCAAAAATCGAGTTACTGTAGCGACCAGAAATTTCGGAAAAAAAATCTGAAAAATTTTCTTCGGGTTATTGTAGCGTCAACGGTACTGTAGCAGTCAACGTTACTGTAGCGAACCGGCACTGTAGCGAACCGGCACTGTAGCGAACCGTACTGTAGCAAACCGTTAATGTAGCAGTCAGAAAATTTTGCGTATTTTCGTAATTTTGTTTCCTTTCTTATGTTTCCTTGTAATATATTTTACTAGGAAATTTTCCTACACAAATTCTAGTGTGGAACAAGGTAAACTTGGACAAACATCAAGGTGAGTGAATAACCTTGCTCAGCTAATTTGATATTACTAGTCAAAGTACAATATAAGTCCCATTTACAATATTATTTGGATAATAAGCAATCAATTTTCATATGAGAGTATATGATGATCGGTAGAAATAAGAGTATGTAGAAATTATTTTATTTCATGACAATTGTGCTATGTGATAAATTCTCACTATCTTGTCAATGAGTAAAGATCTACGGGATCTAATACACGAGTTTGAAAGGGTTAAAGTCTCATACTACTCAGTGCATATCTATGAAACCCATACACGAGTTGAAAGGGTTAAAGTCCCATACTACTCGTTGTATATCTAAGAAATCTTATTCATGAGTTTGAAAGGGTTAGAGTCCCATACTACTCGATGTATAAGATAATTAATTATATGAGTAAATGTGGTATTTGTACTTTTGATATTCTATATAGTACAGTTATTTACTTACTGAGTTTTTAAATAAACTCACACTCCCTATGATTATTTTTCAGATACAGAAAACAAAGAAAAAGAGTATCCGTTGGAAGATTAGAAGCCCCTTGGGATTACTCTATATTTCTGTCTGGTGGGATACCAGTACTTATTAATGTGGATATTAGAAACGCTCTGTACTTTCTATAGGTCTCCTAGGCTTGCGATGAGAAAGAAATATCAGACTATGTATGTCTATATTTGCTTATCAGATGAGTATAATTCTGTAGTATGGACTGAATGATTAAGGTTGAATGTAAAACCTTACAGAATATATGTAAATAACGTATATTTGGGAATTTTATCAAATGAGTAGTATCTTTTCACATGCTCAATTTTTGGGATGTGACATCCATAGCTCAGAAATGCAATGAAATATCATTTTAGTAACTATTCTCAGTCAAAAGGATATTACCATATTCTGCTTTAGAATTTTCATAATCAAGTACGAAATATAAGTCCAACATCTTCTCATTCCTCAAGTTCTTTCAGTAAAAGGAATCACTTCAACAAAGAAGATCTAAATACTAACTTAAATTTTATTTCTAGTACATAGATAATTTTAATACATGAAGCTTAGACCAAATATAACTTTAGGTACAAACAAAAGAAAGAATAAATTAAGGACGAGGAGGCTTTTGAAATGTAGAAGGTGCTCCAGGTCTAGAAGAGGAAGGTGCTTCAGACCTTAAGGAGGAAGCTAATCGTTGTAGCCTAGAAAGAGTTTCTGGAGGAAGCGCCTGAGAAATTTGGCGAAGAGCATAAGTCACTCCGTTCATACAGTCAATACACCTTGCTTGTTGGTCACGAAAATTTTGAGTTGCAAACATTGAATGTCTATCAACTCGATTAGCTAGTTCTCCGAAACGACGGTTTATCAGTTTCTCTTGGTTTTCAAAGAGACGATTTATTAGTCGCTTCTGGTCCTCTGTCTTGTATTCCAGGCTCTCTATCTTACGTTCCAGGTTTTCGATCTTACGCTCCAGGAATGCAAGCTTATTTTCTGAGGATGTTGCAGTACTGTCATCCTCCAACTCTATTACATCCCTCTTTCTTTTCTTAATTTCTGGTGACCTGTCTACAGGTCTCTTCCCTTTGTTGTCTCTGAGACTTAGATTTAAATCAAGCTCTACATTGCCAGTCTCAAAATTCAAGTTGAAAGACTTATTATCGGCCATTGCTCTAGGGATCTCAGAAATAACTTCGAATGAGAAAGGAATGGAGATTGAGAAATAGGTATGTAATGAAAGAAGTAGGTTTGCTTGGTGCGATGAGTAGGGTAACGGGCATACAAGATTTATAGACAACCCGAAGCCCCTGGAGCTAAAGCCACCACAACCTACACGCCGCTCGCTATAAGGTTTACAGATCACATACGTCGCAATGCCAGCAATTAATGTCGGACATGCAAGTAAATAGTAAATGCAATTAACATAAGTCAAAGATTTCTTGAAAAAAATTTTTCGGCTAATCTTGACCTTTCTCAAAATTTTGACTAACTATGCTCTTCAGTCTGAGATTTTCTCCCTCTAAACTTGTTTTATCCTGTAATCCCATATCACGATGTCCCTCTATGATTAGGTAGCCTCATATTGGCCGTATCTTAGATTCTAATCGGTGTCTTTACTCTAGACTTACACATAATATATATGTAAATATATATATTTTAAAACAAAGTTAACTGCTTACGGTCGCATGCCTTAAGCATTATCATGATGTAAGGAAATCACTGCCTTTCATTTGCCCACGAGAGCATTATATGTAAGTATGTGTAACCATGAAGATATATCATCCTCTACACATTTCATTCTATCCAAGTCATTTTGATTTCACATTCTCTATGAGTATATGTAGGATCATCACATATTCTCCTTGATCGTAGCCTTCACTCATTATGCATGAATAACATACATACATGTAATTACAACATGATTCAATCAGTTATGTATATTATACTCAACTGAAGGCTCTCAAGAACAACACAATAAAACAGAAAAATGCATTTCAGTTCATCATAAAAGCATCCAAGGCAATCTTTAATGGCTATATTCTTAACTTTTTTGAATTTCGGAAAATGCCAACGGGAGAAATGGGAAAACCAAGTAAAATCGGCCGCAGATCCACCGAATATTGACTTTCATGGTTTTGGCATTAATGCAACGCGCTATCGGTGTGCACGCCTACCCTAGACTTCTGGCTTCCAGCTTGCAGAAATCCATAGGTTGATCGTGTAGGGGTGCGGTGAAAAGATATCTTCTTTGTCTCTAAGTCCTAATTTTTTTCTATAAAAACCATCCCAGCATTCTCAGTTACCACACCACAAAGAGTAATAATCTCTGAGCCTACAATCCCCCAGTATTCCTCTCGCCTCATACTCTTACAAAAATTTCTAAATTTTTCCAAATCATGGCCTCAAGGAAGTACATTGATCTCACAGTAGAGGCTAAGGAAGAAGAACTTGACTTAAACTTAAGTTTATGCAGGGACAAGGGCAAAAGACCTCTCGAGGGATCTCAAGAAATTCAAATGGAGAAGAAGATGAAGAAGATTGAGGAAGCCGAGGAGATTAGCACAGGCCATAGCTCAGAGGACAAAATCGCCTGTTTAGAACAGGAGGTGAAGAATCTCAAGAAGATGATAGAGGATCTGGAGAAGTTAACCAAACGCAATAACGCGGCAATGACTTCGAGAATAGATAGATTCTTCTATTGGTCCACCCAGTGCTTCTGCAATCAACAGCAAAGAAGTGTTGATTGCATGAATGGAATTTACACTACCCTCCGCGACATTGCTATGTCTCTTGCTCCACGGAATGGTCGAGGGGTGATGATACAATACAACCCTCCTAATCCAAGACCACCTCGCTTTTAGATTACTCATGCATGAGTAAACTTCTCTTTCCCTTTTTTTTTTTTTTGCAATGTAATCCTTCAGTGTTTTTTTTTTAATGCAAGTGGTTTCTTTTATTGGCTGGTACCCTAAAATAATATAGCTACACAAAATCAATCATGAATTCAGCTTATAAAATCTACCATATAAAATTTTGATCCGACAGCAACGGAATCAAAACAAATAACAACTTTTCCTTGACTAAGTTCAAAAGTGTAGCCACATCTGTCTAAAACTAAAACTGAGAACATAATTCCTAAGAAGAGATAAGTCTCGGAGGGAAAGGAAATGAAAACATCCTACAGGACCTTCAGTAGAGCCGTCTCTCTATAGTTGTGCCCGGGTTCACAACGATAGAGGAGGTCCTACTAAGGTTACCTTGCTCTGTAATCACTAGGAGACCTAACAACCATTGCTTTGATACCAACTTTGTCACAACCCGTTTTCTGGGCACATGACCGGCACAATGATGAATCTCTCATCACTGTAAGCCTTCCGATAAATATATCAAATTTTCTTATCTGAAAATCATAGAGTTGATTTGCATGTAATAATAGATTATCAATTTAAAATACATTATTATACTGACATACAAGCTAAATGTCGAACCCCTGACCTAGATGTCCTAGACGATTACAGAGCAACATAATCTACAACAATAGAGGTGCCTACCCGATAGCGGGAGGGTCCAAAGTGATATACTCTTCTAGCAGATATTCTTCGATGGCAATCTGATCTGAACAAAAAAGTTGTACAAACAGTGTGAGCTTTTAAACTCAATGAGCGAATCGGCCTCGCGTTAATAAAATTCAAATACATTACCAGTCATGCAAGCATATCCAAAGGCTCATACTCAACCAATAGACAGAAGATAAAAATTCATCCAATTCAACAAACGTTACTAGTACTCGTCAATGGCAATATATCCCAGAGAGCGCACACAGGCCGGCTCACCAATTATGTATATTTCCGCCATGACGCATAACATCATCCTTTTACATACAAGAAGATAAAAATTCATCCAATTCAACAAACGTTACTAGTACTCGTCAATGGCAATATATCCCGGAGAGCGCACACAGGCCGGCTCACCAATTATGTATATTTCTGCCATGACGCACAACCTCATCCTCTTAGCTAGGGCGCCTCACGGATTTATCACCAATCCGGGCTATATCCCTACTGAGGGAATCGTTGTCTCCACACTCATTGGTCAAGACACCCTGTCAACCAGGTTTTCCGCCTTGCCGTGAGAGGGGGTACTGTCCCGCTCAATCACAATCAATAGCATTTCATATCATAATCAGAAGCTCAATATAATATTCATCCATATAACAGGTATAATATATAACTATATTATAGCTTTATAAACCACAATTCAATAGATTCAATCTTCACATCATCATGAGATACTTGCTTTTTCTTATCCATACTTCTGGATTAATTATCTCATTATATTCGCCATTCTGAATCCAATTTCCCCCTATGAATCTTGGGTGTCCTACGACATACTTTTTATCACCAGTAATGCTAAAACTCTATTAAAACGGGGTCGTTTCACTCATCTGGATTCCGTACGAGCATCGCTTCTCTAAGTCATTACAGACAAGAGTTCTCAGGTGAATTTCGGTGTTCTGCTACGGAGATTTTCATGAAAGATTAGAGAAAATACGTCAGGATTGTTTTCGTACAGATACTGTTCATACGTACGGTTACTGTTCATATATACAGTTACTATTCATACGGTCACTATTCATACATACGGTCACTATTCATATGTAGGGTCACTATTCATACGTACGGTTACTATTTATACCAGAAATAGAGAATACAATCTGTAAAAGAGTACACCAGGTAAGTTCCCAGGAAAGAGTGGAGGGTCACACTGGACACACTTAAAAACCAGGTCTTTCCTTAGCCAGAACTTTCCTAGACATGTATTCTTCACAGTTTACATTCTATTTCGGTAATCAGATAATCAAAATAACATATAAACAGGTAAGGACAGTTTTTCTGATGTGGAAGATCAGCCAAGGCTGCAACCACAGAGCATACTTAAGAAAATAACTTTTAAAATTTGAAAGACATAGAAAGAGCATAGTATCCTTACCTAAGTTGAAAAGGAAAGGCCCAAAATCTCAGAGGCCTAGCATTGAAGTAAGAGGAACTTAAGGAGAGAAGAAGAGAAGTTGAAGGTGTGAGTTTATAAGTGAAATGGAAGGGCCTATTTATAGTAAAAGTCAAGGGTACTATTTGATACTATGCGTTAATAAAATATTCAATTTACTATTTATGAAAATGACATTTCTAATAATGCAGTTACTTTACGCGATGGAAAATTTTTATGTTTATTACTATTGAAAACTTAAAGGAAAAACTATCCTTTCACCTTATACCTTTAAGTTTCTTTTCAAATCAGTCCTTTCAATTTAGTCCCTGAAGGTATTTTCATACATAAAACGTCATTTTCTCCTACGAACTTCTTTCTAGTTGTCTCTTATGACCAAACCACATCTAGTACTTGACATTTTGATTGTATAAATGAACAGTACCATATACGTAAATAGTATTATACAGGTAAACAGTACCGTATATTAGCATAGTAACCATAGTTTGTAAACAAATATTTATATTTTATTTTTCATGGGTATTACAATTTATTAATGTGATTAATAAATAAAAATACACGTTTAAATTGTGCACATTTAAAAATAAACTATTTAACTTAGAAAAAACAAAGAAAAAATAATAAAGACCAACAAATGCACTGCATGGAGTTTATTGATTAGAATATTGTCATAAGTAAAATACTCTAAATAGTATCTACGAATTGCTCAACACTCATCATCTTTTTCACTCTTCACAATTTTCTTAACATTAGAAGACATCTGAAAAACACTCAAATCATCATCATCATTATCATCTTTGTTGACTTCAGCAAAAGACCTTTTCATGGGTGTAATACAATAAGAAGTATTTCCACCTTCAGATTCCGAAAATATTTGAACTGCATTCCTACATAATATGATATGAATAATTCAGTGAATAACAAAATAAAATTAAAAAGTAAAATGCACGTATAAAAAATAAAATAATCTAATTATATAAACCTTCCACGAGTCACTTGCACTGTTGCTATCCAAGTCTTTGTCATAAGACTGACTTGTTTCAGAACCAATGACACATTTACTTAGCAGGTCAGTGTCATTTGTTAAGCGAATAACCAAATAGACTAAACTGATACTTCTAACATTGCGTGAATCAACACTAACTCTAAATAAAAACCTCTTTCCAACAAACATATCCAACTTTTATGGGATCTGAGTAACATTACCAGACTTCTACACCACAAAAAAAATTCACATTAAAATCAAATTTTTATAAGATCAGAAAATAAATAATAATCAATAAGGAAGGAGTAACTACTAACCAAATAAACAAAGTCTAGAAGCTCTTTTGCACTACACTGGATCATTGACAACCTTTCTTTCAACCTTGAACCTTGGAATTACAGAAGAAGCGTAATTATTACACTTTCACAGTAAAATTGACTTCCATTTGGCATTACTTTCTTTTAGCACTTCTTGCACAAATTATAGAACCAACCGTGCTCTATAACTATATGTGAGACGGTAACAACAACAACATATACATATTCTTATCAACAAAATAAGAACATTTGATAAAATCATTTATAACAAAGTTTAAAATATACTCATTCATGCATAATAAACATGAGACGCAAAAAAAAAAAAAACTACTTGTCATAATTCCTTAATCTCAAGCAATGTTTTCTTATCCTTAAAACTAAACAAACTATCAAAAGATAAAATGAATCCACTGATATCTTGACTTGAAAAATTGGACACTGGTTCTCCAACATTCTTTAGTCTGGTAACATACACAAAAAACATAACTTAATAATAAATAACTAAATATATAAATTATGACAAAAGCATAAATATATGTACATTACTTCGAAATGAAAGTACAATATTCAGATACTTCAGGATTAATAAATAGCTTCGAAGCATAAAGAGAGTTGGAAATCCTGACAGGACATAAAAAATAGGTATCAATGTTAACTTAAATATATATATATATATATATATATATATATATATATATATATATATATATATATATATATAATGAATATTGTAACAAAGAAATCAAAAGAACAAGTGACAAATTAATTACCAACAAATTGTCGAATTTTACACCAGAGAATAACAACAACAGTTGAATGGCCTGGTTTATTAACAAAATGTTGATTCATCTCGCCTGCAAATTATCCCCACAATGTACACATAATTTTGTTACACCTACAAAAAAAAAAAAAAACACACACACACACCCCCCCCCACACACATATACATACACATATACATGTTAAAAATAAGGAAAAAAAGAGAATACTAATAGAAAGATATAATAAATATACAACAAATAAAATAAAAATACAAAAAAATGGAATAATCAAAATACAAAAAGAAAAAAAAATGATGGCAACAATACTTTGTATCTTCAATCTCAATTTTTATACGTCTGCTCTTGATACTATTATTCGAGCACTCTATAATAGGACCAAATTTATTGACCAGTCCGATAACATCTGAAATGAAACAATATTATTCTTATAAAGTTAGAATCAATAATAAATAAAATATAATCTACAAAACATAAGATAAAAACTAACCTACTAAATAGTTTTTGTCAGCAACATGATTCAAAATATCACTGAATGAACAAAACATAAAAAATAGATTTTAGAATACTCAAATCATCTTCAGCTAGTCAGATATCAGTTGAAAATTGAAACTCAAACATGAATGAATGCTTCGTTGTTCGATAATCACTGCTAGACTTAACTACACCAAACATAAGCATCACATAAACATTTCCTTCAGTTATTTGACACTTGAACTTATTCACAAATGATATCTTCACATGACCGTGTATGCGATCACCCTTAGAAGCCAAAAATAAACACAACATAAGAATAATGAACAAAATAATAAATATAAAAAATTAAATATAATAAAATTAAATTTACTTAAGAATCTTGCAAAACCATCTCCAGACTAAAAATCTCCTCAGACATATTAAACAATGGAACTGTCTATAATCTCATTACCCGAACCTTAATCCTTTAATCATCCATTGATGCATTAACATCAGCAATATCACTAAATTTAGCCATACGGGAAGCAATAACGAAATGAAAACTAATTTTGCAAGAAGAATATTCAATACAAATACGGGAGAAATACAAGACAGTCAGAATGACTCTTTATTTATAAAATGTGAATTTTGAAATAATAAATTGAATATATTAATTTATTATTAATTATTAATTATTATTTTTAATTATAGAATAAAGCCCGAAATAACAACAACAATATATATATATATATATGAATAATTCAATCATGAGAATGCAATCTATATATTAAATGAAATTGCTGTGATTAATGTAAATTTGAATTTGATACCAATGAAAATAGTGATTGATATATTAAATGAAATTGGTGTAATTTGTGTGATTGAAAGAAATTACGACAATTCAGACAATTTGATACCAATGAAAATAGTGATTTGATACCAATGAAAATAGTCATTGATATATTAAATGAAATTAGTGTGATTGGTATGATTGCAAAAAATTAGAACAATTCAGACAATTTATTTACATTCATTTGAATTCATTTGAAGAGGATGATTTGAATGTATTTACATTCAAAATTTTCAAATTTATTGGAATGTAACCTATATAATCAATCACACTAATTTACATTTAATATTTTGTAATTATTAAATTTCCTAATTTGATTATTAAATTTATTCATTTAATTTTTAATTAATTATTAATTATTATTTTTAATTATAGAATAAAGCCTGAAATAACAACAACAATATATATATATATATATATATATGAATAATTCAATCATGAGAATGCAATCTATATATTAAATGAAATTGCTGTGATTAGTGTAAATTTGAATTTGATACCATTGAAAATAGTGATTGATATATTAAATGAAATTGGTGTAATTTATGTGATTAAAAGAAATTACGACAATTCAGACAATTTGATACCAATGAAAATATTGATTGATATATTAAATGAAATTAGTGTGATTGGTGTGATTGAAAAAAATTAGGACAATTCATATAATTCATTTGCATTCATTTAAAGGGGATGATTTGAATGTATTTACATTCAAATTTTTCAAATTTATTGGAATGTAATCTATATAATCAATCACACTAATTTACATTTAATATTTTGTAATTATTAAATTTCCTAATTTGATTATTAAATTTATTCATTTAATTTATTAATTTTATTATATTGTTAATTAATGACATCCATGTAATTAATGCCTTAGAGTGAAATTGTTTTAATCTATTATATAGATATAGATTACATAATGATTAAATTGTGTGAATTTGAATTGCTTGTTTAGTGAGCAATGACCGTTGAATTCGAGTTATCAACGATCATTGTGTGTTCACACTCTCAATCTCACTTTGCGTGATTCAGGAGCTAATATCGCCAGCTCACATGATTTCATAGTGGTTGTTTATAACTTGGACCCAACAGCCATCACTCACTATGCAGGCAATTTGAAGATGAATTATGTGTCTTTTAAATCTTAAGGATAAAAAATGTATATTATAGTACTACAAAGTACATTCGTTCAATGTTTCTTTGTGATTATTTTTTTGAATCGCAAACATCATTTAGTGATTTATATAAATGAATCTTTGACAACATTAAGATTACAGAAAACATATAACCTCACCCACTGTGAAGTCGATGTTATCTAAGACAATGATGGCCAGCATATGCTTACCTGGATACCTTAAAACAATCTCCGACTCCCAGCACGCGTCGCTATATGCTTCGGTTTCAACGTCACGTTTCACAGTCCTCACACTTAAACTTCAATTGGATACGCTGAAACCCTTTGCAAATTGATCCATGTTTCATTGATCTGATGGGATCATGTCTTCTGATTTATCCAACTCGTCCGGCGAGGACACTTTTCAAACTCCACTTGTCATATTCTGTATTTTCTTCGTTATGTTAGTTATCCGCAGTGTACTTCCCTGCCTCCTCTATGGAATTAACCGTACTAGTTCCCATGGGAATCTGCAACACTCCAATCCTGATCATCATCATTCTTTGCAGTTTCAAGGGCATGGATTGGAGTTGTGTGTCGTGCCTTCTGTTCCTATGTCGCAGTTCAAGAAGGAGGGAGAGGGAGGAGAAGAGAAGGCGAGGAACACAGAGTGTGCAATTTGCTTGGGTGAGTTTGAAGAAGGAGAATGGGTTAAGAAGCTTCCAAACTGCAACCATATCTTCCATGATTCCTGCATAGACAAATGGTTCCTGTCTCACTCGAATTGCCCTCTCTGCAGATCTAATATCTACTGCCTATCAGAATCTCACTCTTAATTTGGAGAGTCCAATCATGCTAGAGATGTTAAGAGGGAAACACTTTGCACAAGAATCGCCTTTACATTCCCAGGCCATTTGTTCTGAAATATAGAAGCAAATTGTTTGCTTTTTTTTTCTATCGGCCGTTGGATCCGCATTCCAATGCCCACCAACTCCCTTTTTATTTTCTTTGATAGAATTTGTTTTTTCAAGGACCTATTTGAAGGAGGAAACTTCTTAAAAGCCCCAGCCCCTCATTTTTTCTTTCAAAAAGACTTGGTTCCCCCTTTTCTTCCACAACTTTTCTTCTTCTTTTGCCACGTGTCATGCTCCAACAACCCGAGATCGTCACCTGCGTTCCTCTCCAGTTGTCAACGTTGTCGTCAGTTTGCAAACGAGTTTCCCGCAAAACTTCCTCTGCGTTCCTCCGCAAACTTGGTCATAATTTTGGCGGAAACTCGTTTGTAGACCAGTGACATGTTCCTCTGCAAATTTAGTCATAATTTTGGCAAGAAACCTCGTTTGCGGACCAGCAATGACACTGACGATTGGAGAGGAAAGCAAGTGACGATCTCAGGTCTCTGGGCGGGTTGCTGGAGCAGGACAACTGGTAGAAGAAGAACAGTTGTGGAAGAAAAGGGAGAACTAGGTCTTTCTGAAAGAAAAAAAAAGTTAGAACTTTTATGAAATTTTCTTTTTCAAATAAGTTCCTGAAAAAAAAATCCATTCAACTGTCCATATAAAAATATGCAAACGATGTGCTTTCCTGAAATACTGAGTAATTGGCCCTAGTCAACAGACGTCAAGTTCCAATTGATTTGTCTCCTTTTTAAATAATGGTTCCATTTTTTTTCTTTGTTTACAGAATGGTTATTCCCGTTTAACAGACATTTGTGAGAACCTTCTCTTCTTGACACTCGATGACTTTGGAATTGCATATTGGGAGGCATATAAACGAAATGTCGCCAATCAAATCTGTACCACGCACCAAGACTACTATTAACTTTGGGAGGAATAGGTTCGCAGAGTACTTTATAAGTTTAATCCAATAACTTATAGACAACTATGGAACGATGTTTGACCAATCAGCAACACCGCACAACAACACTCTCTCCCGTTTGAGTAAATAAAACAACTTTTCCAAGATTTTCCACAAGACTCTTTTAAGAAATTTGAATTAATTTTACAAAATAAGTTAAAAATAACTATTAAAAATTAATAAATTATTTATTTAAACTTATCCAAATATTTTTTTAAAAATAAAAACACTTATACCACCAGCAAAGAAAACTATAATATAAACTACGTTACCCAAACAAAATCTAAGTGGAAAATAACTTGCACCCTTGAAATATAAAAAGATAAATCTTATGCAATATAACATTTAATGTAAACTTGAGATTCATGCTTTCATTAATTTGTTTGAGACTTCAGTACAAATGAATAGATTAATAACATGTAACACTGCTATTTCAACTCCAGCATTGTAATTTGAAGTTAGCCCTGTACTTCCGAGTATGCTTTCAATTGTTCATTTTTTCTTCTGCTTATTGTTCAATTATTTAAACATAAAAATTAGCGCTTAAAGCAAAATCCGTGCGATCATATTCTGCTCGTCCACTTCCAATGAACGAAAGATAATTGGGCTCATTACACTCATAAACTTCGAAGTAAAATCCAAGTCAAAATTGTAACCCAGTCTATTTAATGACGATGAAACTATAAAACACGAGAGTAAACAATATATAGAACTTAACACGTTCCAAAAGTTTCCTTTTAATGGTCTCGATGAAACGGCCTACCATCTAATATCAAGAAAACAGAATAGGCGATGCGAGGCACTAGCTTAGATAATCCCAATTTTGTTTGCTACATCCAAGGCGTCATAATCAGGTGTCAATCTGACATAGGCCTTCTTGGTGCCATCAGGCCTGCAAATAGGATAAAGTAAATTTAGTAAAAAATATATGCATCAGAATTGCTCCATAATAAACTACTAAGGTATATGCATATAGTCCGTAGATTATTACTGTGAATGAACTAGTGAACGCCATACCATACCTCCATATTCTTTCCTCGTTAGTCCTAACACCTAACCAAATAACTTTCAATACAAACACCAATCTTTGAACAACAACAACAACACCAACATAGCCTTATCCCACTAAGTGGGGTCGGCTAAACACCAATCTTTGAACAACAAAGAAAAAAGAAAAGGACACCGCTTGATATTGTATTGATATCGGATAACAGCACTATATAGGTGCACAGATAGCAAGGGACAATAGGGATCTCATATTTAGCAATATTTCAGAGTCAACCGATAATTGTTAAAGCGTCGGTATGTAAAGGCTCACCTGATCAATGTATTTACTTTCTTAGCTTGGATGTCATACATTTTCTTCACCGCATCCTTTATCTTCTTCTTGTCAGCACGCAGGTCAACAATGAAAACCAAAGTGTTGTTGTCTTCAATCTTCTTCATTGCTGACTCAGTGGTGAGAGGATATTTTAAAATTTGATAATGATCAAGCTTATTCCTTGGTGGTGCACTAATACGAGGGTATTTGGGGTTCCTAGGCTTTTTCAAAGTCTTTGGCCGATGGAAGGTGACAGATGTTCGGATTTTCTTGGCCTTCTTCTTGAAGGTAGGGCCTGACTTGACTGCTTTAGCAGTTTTCAAGGCCTGAGCCTTTGGATCAGCCTTCTTCGAACTATCAACTGATTAAAAGGTCCAGTCAGATTTCAAGGATTGCAGGGACAAGTAATTTTAAAAAAGTGAAAACTCTAGTGCAATCATAGACAAGGTAATGATCGAGATTCCAATAGTCATCATGCATCAACCACACAATACAAATTACATTAAGTCAAACATCCTTTAGTGTACTTTGTGTCTCAAGAGATTGACAAGGGAGTTAGAAACCAATGAAGTGAACATAAGACAAATAAGTAAAATGTTAATATATAACCAGAAAGATGTGAAAGTTGGAGAATACTGCAAGCTCGGTATGCTCTCAAGATTGACAAGAGTTAACAACATTGGCATCAAGTGTGCTTTGGTTTCCTGAATATTAATAACTGATATAACATAGGTTAAATAATCTTTTAGCCCCTATTTTTTACTTAACCATTAAATTGGTCTCTCTAGTTTTAAATTTTTTTAATTCAATCCCCATTGATTGTTAAACTTTCACCATCATATCATTAAATTTTTGCTAACATTGCCAACAATGTACCATCTTGACAGTCTGAAATAAATTATTTAAACTAACTCACCTAAATAAACTTAATATAAGTTGCATCACATATTCACATACCATATGAATTAATTTCACTTCATTATCTACTTTTACTCTTTTTGTTGACATAAATCATGCATATTAGAGAGTTAAGATAAAACAAAGGCCCGTCAAAAGTTTAGCAGTACGAACTGAACTTAAATTTCTTTAAACGATAAGAACCTAATTACAATTTTTTTTAAATCATACAAACCGAATAAAAAATGGGATGAAATAAAAAATATATTTAATTTATAAAGTAAACCAATGATTGGTTTTTGCCTTTTACAGCTAAATAAAAATAGATAGTCCATGAAAGACAATTAACGAGCGGTGAAGCTAATCTACAAAACCTTGCTAAAGCAATGCTATCAAAATTGACATTTTTTCTTCCAAGAAGGCTGGAAAAAAGCAGGAAGATAGTTCCATTGAACTAGGTAGTAACGATTTATTATCATTTATCAGTACTAATTAATTATTTTGCCTCCCTTTTCCACTCAAGTCACACCAACCTCAATAAGTCATCATAAAAACTAATAATATAGCCACGCATTTACCATGACGAGGATTGACATGTAGCTAAATCGAAGGAGTCATGAAAGGCTTATTTTCTCTTGCAATTTCATAGAAAAAAACAGGGACAGCCATAGGGACTTTTATATTCCTTTTAGTGTTCTGTGGGTATAATATATTACTAGTTTACAATCATCCTAGGTCGAAATTGGACTGTAACGAAACAAAAGGAATTCAACACAAAAAGAACAGAGATTCCATTGTGACGAATGTAATACCTTTAGACGGAGCCATCGGTTGTTGAAACAGAAGCTCTACTCGTTAAATCCGCCAACCCTGAAAGAAAAAGAACATGGAAGAATCAACCAGATGAAACACCAGAATCAGATATCATTTCTAGAGAGCATTCAAATCCGCCATTGCACCTGAGTGAGTGAAGCAGCGGTAACTAGGGTTTGGGTCGCAGGAGGAAAGGCGAGCATTATATATACGTACACTTGAAATGACCAAATTATCCATATAATGATACGGTGCGGTAGACCCAGCCTGACTTAAAACGACGTTGTAAAATTGTCTGATAAATGGGCCCGGCCCAATTCCGTTTGGGATCAACAAAACAAAGCCGAAGAGGTTTCTTTTGTAGTCAAATAAAAAAGGCGTTTATTTTCTTCAAAGTGCCCTTACTTATTACATTAACTGACAAAAAAAAATTACAATATAAAAATTACATTAAAATGAGCAAAATCCTACATATAAGATACATAACTTGATAGTATTATGTGAAGAGAGATATAAATACAATTATTTGGATAATGAATCTCACTTAAAGGTTAAATTCTATGAAGTTTCCAAGTCCTACATATTACGTGTCTGTCTGTCTCCTCATAAGACAATATTATATTAATTTTTTCTATTTTGAAAATGATTTGAAGAGGAGTTTGTCCCATCCCCATTCTTACGAATAAAAAAATCTTTGATTATAATTGCCTAAATGAGATAATATAATGTTTGCGAGATCTTGAATATACACCTTTTTGTCTCTCTAATAAAGACTCTGTCCAAGTAGAAGAGTGAGAGACCAAGAGCGGACTCATAATTCATAAAGTGGCTAATGACCTAATGTCAACTTTGGTTAACTTTATTACTTGGCGTAAGAGCAGCTAATGATGTAATTTTAATAAATTATTTATTATGAGTTTTATTGTCACATCCCAAAATTGAGCATGTGAAAAGATACTACTCATTTGATAAAATTCTCAAACATACGTTATTTACATATATTATGTAAGGTTTTACATTCAACCTTAATCATTCATTCCACACTACAGAATTATATTCATCTGATAAGCAAATATAGACATACATAGTCTGATACTTCTATCTCATCGCAAGCCTAGGAGACCTATAGAAAGTACAGAGCGTTTCTAGTATCTACATTAATAAGTACTGGTATCCCACCAGACAGAAATAGAGAATAATCCCAAGGGGTTTCTAATCTTCAAATGGATACTATTGTTCTTTGTTTTCTGTATCTGAAAAAAATAATCATAGGGAGTGTGAGTTTATTTAAAAACTCAGTAAGTAAATAACTGTACTATATAAAATATCAAAAGTACAAATACCACATTTACTCATATAATTAATTGTCTTATACATCGAGTAGTATGAGACTCTAACCCTTTCAAACTCGTGTATAAGATTTCTTAGATATACACCGAGTAGTATGAGACTTTAACCCTTTCAACTCGTGTATAGGTTTCTTAGATATACACCGAGTAGTATGAGACTTTAACCCTTTCAAACTCGTGTATTAGATCCCGTAGATCTTTACTCATTAATAAGATAGTGAGAATTTATCACATAGTACAATTGTCATGAAATAAAATAATTTCTACATACTCTTATTTTTACCGATCTTCATATACTCCCATATGAAAATTGATTGCTTATTATCCAAATAATATTGTAAATGGGACTTATATTGTACTTTGACTAGTAATATCAAATTAGCTGAGCAAGGTTATTCACTCACCTTGATGTTTGTCCAAGTTTACCTTGTTCCACACTAGAATTTGTGTAGAAAAATTTCCTAGTAAAATATATTACAAGGAAACATAAGAAAGGAAACAAAATCACGAAAATACGTAAAATTTTCTGATTGCTACAGTAACGGTTTGCTACAGTACGGTTTGCTACAGTAACGGTTCGCTACATTGACGGTTCGCTACAGTAACGTTGACTGCTACAGTATCGTTGACTGCCGACACTACAGTAACTGCTACAGTAACTCGTAGAAAATTTTCCAGAATTTTTCCGAAATCTCTGGTCGCTACAGTAACTCGAATTTTTGCAGAAAAATCTATCAAAAATTCATTCTTTCCTTTCTTGTTTCAAAACCATAATTTCAACTCTTTTAACCGATTATAACTCAAATATAACTTCTAAAACAACTGAGATTCATGAATTATCATCAAAATCTTCAAGAACAAAACCTCCTCTGATCTTCTACATAAACTGAAATTTAAGGAAAATAATGAGATTAAAGCTTAGATTTGATCCTTACAAAGCTTTTGAACCGAACAAATAATCGAACTTCTGAAGATCAAGGAAAGGATTTGAGAAGAGAATGAATAAAGGAGAGAAAACTTCCTCAGGCTTCGGTTGCGTGAGAAAAAAATGAGGGGGTACTATTGAAACTTTATATTAAATATTTCTAATGGGTTATTCAATAACCCATGGGTATCCATAACCCAACATCCAAACTCATCCAGTCAATTTACAATAAATGGACTAATTGACCATTCTGAAACCACTTTTCCATGAATTTCACCATTTTTAGAATATATCCCACATTGTACAAATATTTAGTCCAGTCATTTAATTCAATTTTCATAAATAATATTCAAAGAGAACAATTAAATATGAAAATTAAATATGACCAAAATAAATAACTAAAGTAACGTTGTAAAATTCTAAAATACTCTTAAGCGAGTTATATTCCGAAATTAACGGGTATTACATTCTACCTCCCTTAAAAGAATTCGGTCCTCCGAATTAAAATCTTACCTCAAGTTTCAAATAAATGTGGATAGTTTTTCCACATTTCATCTTCTGCCTCCCACGTAGCTTCCTCGCGAGAATGATTTCTCCAAAGAACCTTGACAGTAGGAATTTCTTTAGTGCGCAATTTCTTGACTTTTCTATCAAGGATAACTACTGGTACCTCTTCGTAGGTGAGAGTTTCATCAAAATGAACTTCTTGGGGTTAAATGACATGAGAAGGATCAGGAAGATATTTCCGTAGCATGGACACATGAAATATTGGATGGACTCCCTCTAGGTCGGAAGGTAGGTCTAGGCGATATGCCATATTACCCACTCTGTCAACAACCTCATATGGGCCAACATACCTCGAGCTAAGCTTGCCTTTCTTCCCGAATCTCATTACTCCCTTCATAGGTGAGATTCGTAAGAAAGCCATGTCACCTATTGCAAATTCAAGATCACGTCGTCGGTTGTCCGCATAAGATTTTTGTCTACTCTGAGCAGTTAACAACCTCTCTCTGATAAGTTTAACTTTATTTATATCTTCCTGTATCATCTCAGGTCCAAATATTTTGGTTTCACCAAGTTCAAACCAACCTATAAGAGATCGACACCGTCTCCCATATAAAGCCTCAAAAGGTGCCATCTGAATACTGGCTTGGTAACTGTTGTTATAAGCAAATTCAATAAGAGACAAATGATCTTCCCAACTTCCACTGAAATCCATCACACAAGCTCTTAGCATATCCTCTAAAGTCTGAATTGTCCTTTCGGACTGTCCATCAGTCTGAGGATGGAATGCTGTGCTAAGATTCACTTTGGTACCCAAAGCCTCTTGAAAGACTTTCAAGAACCGAGAAGTAAACTGAGGTCCTCGGTCTGATATAATGGATATTGGTACACCATGAAGTTTCACTATTTCTTTAACATAAAGTCGAGCAAGTTTTGCTACACTGAAAGTGGTATGAACAGGAAGAAAATGTGCTGACTTAGTAAGTCGATCCACTATGACCCATATTGAGTTATTTCCTTTTGTTGACCGAGGTAAACCTACTACAAAATTCATAGTGATCCTTTCCCACTTCCACTCAGGAATATCTAGTTTTTGCATCAAACCAGGTGGTAATCGATGTTCAGCTTTAACTTGCTGACAAGTCAAACATCGAGCTACAAAGTCAGTCACGTCTCGCTTCATGCCCTCCCACCAGTAAACTTGTTTCAAGTCCTGATACATTTTCACAGCACCAGGATGTACAACGTAGGGCGAACCATGAGCTTCCATTAAGATTTCATGTTTCAAAGATTCAATGTTGGGGACACAGAGTCTTCCATTAAACTATAAGACTCCTTCTTCATTTACCAAGAAACTTGGTGCTAGACCTTGCCTTGCCTTATCTCTGATTTTGACCATATCAATGTCATTTTCTAAAGTTGCTTTTACTTTTTCAACAAGAGATGATCTAACTGTTAAATGAGCCAGAAATGTACCTGACTCAGTGATCTCGAAGAATACTCCATCAGTTTCCAATTCTTGTAGTTCATGTATTAGAGACCTCCTTATAGTGGCAATGTGAGCTAAACTTCCCATAGACTTTCCACTTAGAGCATCAGCCACTACATTTGCTTTACCTGGATGGTAAAGGATGGTACAATCATAATCTTTCAGAAGTTCCATCCACCTTCGTTGCCTTAGATTGAGATCTCTCTGCTCAAAAATGTACTTAAGGCTTTTGTGATCTGTAAAAATTTTACAAGTTTCCCCATACAAGTAATGTCTCCATATCTTTAGGGCAAACACTACAGCTGCCATTTCCAAATCATGAGTGGGGTAATTCAATTCATGCTTTTTAAGCTGACGTGAGCCATAAGCTATGACTTTACCATGTTGCATCAACACACACCCTAAGCCTATCTTTGAGGCATCACAGAATACAGAGTAACCCCCTGGTCCTGATGGTAGGATTAAAACTGGTGCAGAAGTTAAACACTCTATCAATTGGGTGAAACTTTGCTCACATGAATCATCCCAATTGTATTTAACATTCTTTCGGGTTAACTTATTTAATGGGAGAGCCGTCTTAGAGAAATCTTTGACAAAGCGACGGTAATACCCTGCTAAGCCAAGAAAACTACGTACTTCCGACACAGTTGTTGGTCTAGGCCACTGTTTAACTGCTTTAATTTTACTTGGATCTAGATGAATACCTTCTTGGGAAATAACATGTCCCAAAAACGTTACATGACTCATCCAGAATTCACATTTTGAGAGCTTTGCGTACAACTGATGCTCTCTCAAGGTCTGAAGCACTATTCTCAAATGCTCAGTATGTTCTTTATAACTCTTTGAATACACCAAAATATCATCAATAAATACAATTACAAACTTATCAAGGAAGGATTTAAACACTCTGTTCATTAAATCCATAAATGCTGCTGGTGCATTTGTCAACCCAAAAGACATCACAAGAAACTCATAATGTCCATACTGTGTACGAAAAGCTGTCTTAGGTATATCATCGTTCTTAATTCGTAACTGATGATATCCAGACCTTAGATCAATCTTTGAGAAGTATTTTGCTCCTTGAAGCTGATCAAACAAATCATCTATCCTTGGTAAAGGATACTTATTTTTCACTGTGACTTTATTCAGCTGACGATAATCTATACATAATCTCATAGAACCATCTTTCTTTTTCACAAAAAGAACAGGAGCACCCCAAGGTGAAAAACTTGGGCGAATGAACCATTTGTTTAACAAATCTTCCAATTGTTCTTTGAGTTCTTTTAGCTCAACAGGAGCCATATGGTAAGGTGGAATAGAAATTGGTCTTGTGTCTGGGACCAAATCAATACTGAACTCAATATCTCTTTCTGGCAGTAATCCAGGTAAATCTTCTGGGAACACATCTGGAAATTCATTAACCACATGAATGTCTTCTAACTTCTGTTCTTTTTTTTCTAAATCTTTGATAAAAGCTAGAAATCCCTGACATCCCTTTCGTAACATACACCGGGCACTTAACATAGATATCATGTTGCAAGGTACATCACTTCGATCTCCTTGAAACACAAAATTACTCCTCCCCGGTATATTAAAGGAAATAACTTTGTCACGACAATTTATAGTAGCATGACAAGAAGATAGCCAGTCCATCTCTAGAATCACATCAAAATCTAACATATTGAGAACCATAAGATCTATCTCAGTTTCCATGCCTCCAACGATTATTTTACAAGAACGATAACATGTTTTAACCATCAAAGTCTCTCTCATCGGTGTGGAAACCAAGAATGGTTCTTTAAGAATAATCGAATCAAATGCAAATCTCTTGGCAAATAGGGGGGACACATATGAGTGAGTAGAACCGGGGTCAAACAAAATACGTGCAGCAAAAGTATTAACAGATAATATACCTGTAACTACAGCATTGGATGTTTGTGCATCCTGTCGGGTTAGAGCATATACTCTTGCATTTCCTCTGCCAGCAGCTTGTTTTCCACGGTCACCTTGGCCTCTTCCAGAACCTCTTCCCATACTACCCCCTATTGAAGGGGTTGGTGTTCGAGTAATAGAAACAGAAATAGATTGTGGTCGAGGTGGCAAAGTAGACCCTTGACTTGGTCTTGTCATGAGCTGAGGGCACTCCCTTATAAAATGTCCTTTTTGTCCACAGTGAAAACAGCCTGTACCAACAGTGTTTAACCTGCATTCTCCGAAGTGAAACTTTCCACATTCAGGACATTGAGGTTTTTCCCTTCTACCTTGAGTACCTCCTCTACTAGAAGAGCTAAAACCACCCCTGGTCTCTGAACGAGGCTTAGCCACACTGGCTGTAGAATAAGATGACTTAGTAGGAGTGGCTGGAGCATGTTGTGATGCAGTAAGGGGTTTCAAAGTCCCTGAGTCTTCCCCTTGATCAAAAGATCTTCTATATCTAGCTTTCTTCTTTTGACGATACTCTTCTTTATTCTTTGACCTCTTTTCCATTCTTCGGGCCACATCAACAGCCTCTGAGTACGAAGAGTAATCGTTCATATTGGAACCCACTTGATCATATAAGGCATCACGAAGCCCTTCCACAAACTTTTCTATTTTCTTCCTTTCAGAAGGAATGATTTCAGGGGCATATTCAGATAATTTAACAAACTGAGCTGAATATTCATCAACAGTCATGGTTCCCTATCGTAGATACAGAAAATCCCTGGCCCTAGATGATCGTTCACTTACCGGAAGAAATTCATCCATAACCAATCTGTAAAATTCTGTCCACATAACTGGCGGTGCGCCTTGAATTCTAGCTTTCTTCCAGTTCCTCCACCATTTACCAGCCCTACCTTTTAACTGAAAGGAAGTGAATTCTACCTTTTGAGTAGGAGAACACCCTATAGCATCACAGATTGCTTCACAATCTTCAAGGAAACATTGTGGGTCCTCTTTGGGATCTTCCCCTGAAAAAGTAGGAGGCCTCATTTTCTGGAACTCAGACATTCTTACCTCCCTTACGTTATCTCGTCCAGCTAACGGAGCTGGTGGTACAATTTCAGCTTCAACAATAGGAGGATCCACTGGCAGGTTAGCTTGTGCAGCTCGACCTCTCATTTCAGCCTCAAATCGGTCAAATCGTTCATTCATCAAATTAATTACATGTGCAATAGTTGCATTGCCAACGTGAGCATCAGGTTCGACTCTCCTTGCTTGCTCACTAGTTGCGCCCTCAGTACTTTGAGCATGTAAACTATCACCACGGTTAGGATCATCTTGCACATGTACTGGTGGATTTATGGCCCTCCTTGGACCCATATGCTCATTATTATTAGAAGATCCTTCTGACATTGTACTGTCACAGATCTACACGCATAACAAACAATTTTCAGACATAAACAAAATATCACTTACTAGCCCCACTGAGAAGTTATCTATAAAATGACGTTATACTCTACAAGGTCTTTTATGGAACCTAATCCTATGGTCATGCCGCCGCTCATGACAATAGGGAAGGGCCCACAAAGATCACTTTGCTTTGTACTGTATAGGGGACCTATCAAACCTATCCTCTGATACCAAATTTGTCACATCCCAAAATTGAGCATGTGAAAAGATACTACTCATTTGATAAAATTCTCAAACATATGTTATTTACATATATTCTGTAAGGTTTTACATTCAACCTTAATCATTCATTCCACACTACAGAATTATATTCTTCTGATAAGCAAATATACACATACATAGTCTGATACTTCTATCTCATCGCAAGCCTAGGAGACCTATAGAAAGTATAGAGCGTTTCTAGTATCTACATTAATAAGTACTGGTATCCCACCAGACAGAAATAGAGAATAATCCTAAGGGGTTTCTAATCTTCAAACGGATACTCTTGTTCTTGGTTTTCTGTATCTGAAAAAAATAATCATAGGGAGTGTGAGTTTATTTAAAAACTCAGTAAGTAAATAACTGTACTATATAAAATATCAAAAGTACAAATACCACATTTACTCATATAATTAATTGTCTTATACATCGAGTAGTATGAGACTCTAACCCTTTCAAACTCGTGTATAAGATTTTTTAGATATACACCGAGTAGTATGGGACTTTAACCCTTTCAACTCGTGTATATGTTTCTTAGATATACACCGAGTAGTATGGGACTTTAACCCTTTCAAACTCGTGTATTAGATCTCGTAGATCTTTACTCATTAATAAAATAGTGAGAATTTATCACATAGTATAATTGTCATGAAATAAAATAATTTCTACATACTCTTATTTTTACCGATCTTCATATACTCCCATATGAAAATTTATTGCTTATTATCCAAATAATATTGTAAATGGGACTTATATTGTACTTTGACTAGTAATATCAAATTAGCTGAGCAAGGTTATTCACTCACCTTGATGTTTGTCCAAGTTTACTGTAATATCCCAAGAATTTATATGAATATTTAAAGTCTAATTTGAAGTTTAGTGAAAAATTTAATTACGTGGAAAATTTGCTTTTTTTGAATTAGTGAAGAAAATGTGGGAATAGAAATTTTAATTTTTAATTGAGGAAATTTTTACAAATTCTCAAGGACTAAAGTGAAAAGAAAAGAAAGTATAGAGGACTTTTGAGAAATGACCAAGTAGGAACCCGAGAAGAAGAATAGAGCTTATGGGAATGAATTATGAGTCCGGTACCGAAAGGATGATGAATTTGAGGTTAAAGTGAAGTTTGAGACATTGAGAGGGACTAAAGTGAAATAAGGAAATCTGTGGGGCACCTAGGATTTAGAAACACCTGAGGTGAGATTTTATAAATTTGGTTTTGCTAGTCTTGACTGAGGGTCAATTGCAGAGCAAGTGATAATTTCACCCCGGGCGAGTATATAGGTGGCCTCACCTATTTTTTATTCATTTTTCTCCTTTCCTCTCTCTCTCTTCACTTTCTCTCCTCTCTTTCTCTCTTCCTTCTCTCTAATTTCTCTCTCTACACTCCAACTCTACAACCGGGCTTTGAAGGGCGGATCTCGGGCTACGGGGCGAGCCTCTAGGAGCCAAGCAACGTAGGGAAAGCAAGGAATCGAGGTAGAAATTTCTATTTCTTAAGCTTTTCCCTATTTTCTAGTTTTAAGAGTGTTTAAGGAAAAATCGAGATTCCGGCTTCGTTTCTCGATTAAAATTGGTGATTTTGGTGTCTAAATGCTCCTTAGACATTAAGGGTGAGATCCCATGGAAGAAATCATGAAAAACGGTGAATATTTGGCCAGATTCGGGCCAAAACCGAGAGAAAGTCGCGAAGGGTCGCGATCGTGGCGCCCAGGCGCTAAGGACATGTGGGGAAGAGAAAGGCATGGCGCCCAGGCGCCGGGCATGGGTGGCGCCCATGCGCCAGGTGTACCGGAAAACCTTAGCTTATTTTCAATCGGCCATAACTTCTTCATCCAGACTCCGTTTTGGGCAAACTTTATATCGTTGGAAAGCTCTTTGAGTCTAGTTTCCAATGGTATAAGTTTCATTTAGATATTCATTACCGATTAGGAGTTATGACTTAAGATGTGAGTAAAGGTCGAGAGTAGTGGTAGAAAATTTCTCTATTTCGTAACCCTGATGGTTTTTGTCTGGTTACAATAGGAATGGTCAAGGTGCAAAGTGGGAGTGCCGAGAGCGTGAAATCCAGGTGAGTGGGTTAATACTTGCTATGATTAAATATCTGTTATTGACTTTTTGCCTCATAGTGGAAATATGTTGTATATCCAAGTTTGAAGAGGATGATGTGGAACGATGAGGCATAAACAATTGTGGAACGTGTCTGGTAATGTATATAATTATATTTTTTTTCCCATGAATGGAGGTTATATGATGGATTGTGAATGGCATGTGAACTGAGTTGAATAATTGTTCTATATTATGGGTTATGTTGTATACATGCTATGTTGCTGGAACCACATTGATTATGTTGTGGCTTGAATTGTAAATGACTGAGTTGTGTATGTGGCTCAAGATTATGATTGAGGATGTTTTTATATATGATTGTGATTGTGTTTGACTGGAAAGAAAAGTCATGGTGGTGCACCCCATAGAGAAATTTATGTGAAGTTATAAGGGTGGAGATTATAAATGGAGCGATAAGGGTGGATGCGGCGGGGGCCGCGGGCAATGATCCAGAGGTATTCTGGACGACCCGGTTGGTACGGGAAATTTGTGTGAAATTGATTTCACCGATTGTTGTTGTGAACTTTTGAATTATGTTGAAATGTATTTGATTTATTTGGATATTGTCGTGAAGTACTACGAATAATATCATATCATATGATGATCGATTTATGTATGATTGCTGCATGTTATCATTATGATGTATGATATTTTTTTTGTCATAGTGTTGTGTTATCTACTCACTGGACACGTGGTTTGCTCATACCCCTCTTATTGATATTTTTTTTTCACAGTTGACAGCTGAAGGTAAATATCGGAACAAGGAATTATGGATCCTTAGTCCATGATTACCTTTTCATTTGTTCAGGATAAAGGTATAATAGTTAAGTCTTATTCTAAGTTGTATAAATCTAGAAATCTCTGTAATCGGGTAGGTTCATTCAGTGATGTAATGTCATGATTGTAGTATGTATAGAGAATTCGGTTTGGTTTCATGAAACAGAATTGTATGATGATTAAGAGAAAGATAGGCTTACGGAGGTGAAATGAAATTCACTTTCCGTGCCGGTCACGTGCTCAGATTTTGGGACGTGACATTTACCTTGTTCCACACTAGAATTTGTGTAGGAAAATTTCCTAGTAAAATATATTACAAGGAAACATAAGAAAGGAAACAAAATCACGAAAATACGTAAAATTTTCTGATTGCTACAGTAACGGTTCGCTACAGTGCCGGTTTGCTACAGTACGTTGACTGCCGACACTACAGTAACTGCTACAGTAACTCGTAGAAAATTTTCCAGAATTTTTCCGAAATCTCTGGTCGCTACAGTAACTCGAATTTTTGCAGAAAAATCTATCAAAAATTTATCCTTTCCTTTCTTGTTTCAAAACCATAATTTCAACTCTTTTAACCGATTATAACTCAAATATAACTTCTAAAACAACTGAGATTCATGAATTATCATCAAAATCTTCAAGAACAAAACCTCCTCTGATCTTCTACATAAACTGAAATTTAAGGAAAATAATGAGATTAAAGCTTACCTTTGATCCTTACAAAGCTTTTGAACCGAACAAATAATCGAACTTCTGAAGATCAAGGAAAGGATTTGAGAAGAGAATGAAGAAAGGAGAGAAAACTTCCTCAGGCTTCGGTTGCGTGAGAAAAAAATGAGGGGTACTATTGAAACTTTATATTAAATATTTCTAATGGGTTATTCAATAACCCATGGGTATCCATAACCCAACATCCAAACTCATCCAGTCAATTTACAATAAATGGACTAATTGACCATTCTGAAACCACTTTTCCATGAATTTCACCATTCTTAGAATATATCTCACATTGTACAAATATTTAGTCCAGTCATTTAACTCAATTTTCATAAATAATATTCAAAGAGAACAATTAAATATGAAAATTAAATATGACCAAAATAAATAACTAAAGTAACGTTGTAAAATTCTAAAATACTCTTAAGCGAGTTATATTCCGAAATTAACGGGTATTACATTTATAATACTATATCATTACTTTTTGTTTTAAACAATTCTCTATTTCAAATTATATAACGCTAAATAACTCATAAATGATGTTCACAAATTATTTCATATTGTTACATCTTTATACTCAATGAGTCCCACAATGCTCTATTAATTTTATTGTAAGAATCAGTTACTATATAAAAACAATTCTTACATATAATAGCCATGTTGGTATACTCCAATGGTGAAACTCATTAATAACGAATTCTTATTTTTAAAGAACCTTTAAGAACTATTTATTGGAGATGTTTTAAGTTCTATACAAACTCTGGGAATGTGCTTTTAAAATCAAGTTCAAACCACCAAACACGTAGGTCAACTAGTCAGGAATTGTCCTAACTTAACTAAACCTGGCATAAGTTCTATACAAGCTCTGAAAATGTGCTCTTAAAACCAAGTTCAAACCACAAAACGCGTAAGTTAATTGGTAAAGAATTGTCCTAATTTAATCAGAAGTCTCGAGTTCATGTCCCTGTAAATACATTTATATTAAAACTTGGTAGGGAGAGTTTTGTTGCCCATTGTGATCCTACTCGGTTCGAATTCAAATTAGTTGACATTTTGTAGTATTCGAATACCGAATGATTGTTTTAAACAAAAAAATAAAAGTTCATAAAACTGAATCGATTATTTAACAAAGTTGAGGCACCAATTCAATGATCAATTTTTAAAATATATAATTAATATATATTTCAAATATTAAAATAAATAATATATAATACTAAAATACTAAAATATTCAAAACATGTTATAAATATATATTTATATCAATTCTAAATAATCTCCTAATAGTTTAAATTTGTTGAGATTTCTTAAAAATACATAATAATATTCAGTAAAAATCAAAAAATAAATTAAAAAGTTTGAATCGGTTGAACCGACTGATTTTATTATTTCGAGATCAATTCGATCAATTTTTCATCAGTTTGATTATTAACTAATTTTCTAGTCCAATTTGAATCAAAGACCTGACTAATTCACTAATTTTTCAATCAAACCAATTATTTCAATCTAATTCTCTAAACATTGCTTAAAACAAGACAAGATTCTGATTTCCAAAAGAGTATCTTCAAATTAGTTCATACTTCAGTTTTGAGCATAGATTAAAACATGGACCGTAAAATATTCCATTAAAAGAATGGTGGATACAATATAAATTTTACCAAAAAAAAGAAAAGGATGTTTCCGTAATTGGGATTTGTGGCTGTCGGAGTAGCAAACTGATTACAATCTTCACAAATGAACATTATACGATTCACACATCATTTTACTCAGTGGTATTTGACTAAATATTCGATGACCCTTCATTCTGGGGAAGGTCTTGGTTATTTACAATAGGATCGACGAATCCACCTAATGGTGACTGAATGTCAGAGCCATAAACGTGACCCATTTTGGTTCGTTTTGTTTCCAGGTACCTCTTATTCTCTTCTGTGATTGGTGTCAACACAGGAACACGCCCTATCACTGCCAAACCATATCCCCTTAGTCCTATGAACTTTGCTGGGTTATTAGTCATTAATCTCATAGTTCGAACTCCTATATCCCTCAGAATCTGCGTATAACATCATGATTCAAAATATTAGTACTATAATACACACATAGTTCATTTATTAAAGAAAAAAAACGTAATTTATTCTCCATGAGCGCATAAAAAAGTCACAATCAATCATGCTTGAGATATGCATATATCAGTGTTGCAAAAGTGGCTCATGGGAGCTATACCAATTAATCCTTAAAAATACGAGCCTTAAGTATTTGGCTCTATAATCTCACCCTTAATACATGGTTTAGTCACTAAAAGTTTTTTATTTGCTACTCATTAG
Source organism: Biancaea sappan (assembly GCA_037074585.1). Classification (NCBI taxonomy): domain Eukaryota; kingdom Viridiplantae; phylum Streptophyta; class Magnoliopsida; order Fabales; family Fabaceae; genus Biancaea; species Biancaea sappan. The sequence goes on along the minus strand of CM073491.1, from coordinate 91,748,380 downwards.
TCCTTAGAATACACACATTTTCTATGTTTTTTATCGAAATGGATTAACGAGTGGCTAATAAAAGATTTTAAATAGAATTGTCAAATGAGTGAGTTGGTCCAAGTCATATTGGACCAATAGTGAGTATGAGTTGAGCTTGGTTGAGCTTTATATAATTTACAGCTAAATAATTTTGACTCCTCCTAATCTATCATGGGTCATGGCTAGCTCCGTGAGCCTATTTAATCAAATTTTAAAAATTACATTAGACTTTTAAAAAATATATATTAAACTTTAAAATAAGTCATTTTTCTTCTTTAAAATATAATTTTAATTATTTTGAATAACAAAAAATAAGTATTGAAACTATCTGGGACATATCTTCTTGAAGACAGGTGACTGCCCCCCCTCAAAAAAAAGTTTTTAATCAATTTTCTTAAAAGATATTTATCAATTCATTTTTCTTTTATAAAATAAATATAACCCCCTCAAAAAAAATGTTTGAGCCCGCTCAATAATTTTGTTCAAGATCCGAACTGAGAACTATAAAATTTAAAAATTATAACTAAATTTTTTTTAAAAAAATAGACTAAAGCTTAAAATACCTAAAAATAAAGGGAAAGATGAATAGGTAAAATTTAAAAATTATAACTAAATTTTTTTTAAAAAAATAGACTAAAGCTTAAAATACCTAAAAATAAAGGGAAAGATGAATAGGAGAGACAACGACGGAGAGGAAGAGAGAGAGGTGGAAGAACAGTGCTATTTGGGGCTGAATAGGAGAGATGACAGGGCATTTTAATTTTAGGTGGCATTTGATCTGTAAAAATCTTGGTGACATGGCATGTGAGGTGTAAATTTACTAGTGACATGGCACGAATCCTAGTCCAGCATTAAACTAACGGTCAATTAATGCGAGGGGGTTTTTTGCATGAAATGAAAATTAAGTGGGTCTTTTGCTGAGTTTGAAACTTCATGAAAGTTTTTTGCACATAAAAAATAAATTTAGAGGATAAAATGCATTTTTCTCAAAAATAAAAGTCTACAAATACTGACTTACTCCAACCCATCTAAGCCCTAAGGACTTTGATGAACCAACTAAAAGTCTTTTTTTTAAAATAAAATATTAAATTATTAGCCCAACATATCTTATTTAGTCAATTGAGCTACACTCATTTTGACACCTTTAACTTTGAACGAGTGAATTATGTGTAGAAATAAAGATGAATCAAATAGTCACGCACTATATACCTTTGAGAGACCAAAAACTACGTATTCTCGTAAATTTTGGAGTTGAAGTTTTGTGAAAGAAAGAGAACGAAAAATAAAACTGACCTGGGCTCCAATTCCATAGTCGCGAGCATCAGCGGCTAAGCCAAGTTCTAAGTTAGCTTGAACAGTGTCATGACCTTGGTCCTGCAAGTTATAGGCCTTGAGTTTGTGACCAAGTCCAATGCCTCTTCCTTCGTGACCTCGAAGATACACCACCACTCCTCTTCCTGCTTCTTCAATTAGCTGCATTGCCAAATCTAGCTGGTTCCCACAGTCACACCGAGCTGACCCAAATATGTCTCCTGTTAAGCACTCTGAATGTACCCTCACTAATACATCTTGCCCATCTCCCATCTCTCCCTGCGTATATGTACAACAATAACGCCTTAGCTTTACCATAATTATATCCCCTTGAACAATGGCGTATCTAGGACCCTCAGTCAAGGGGGGCAAAATTTTATTTTCAAAATATTGCAAGGGCTAAAATGAAAAAAGAAGCTTAAAGTTTTGGGACTAAAATATAAATTTTCAAAATATTATAACCAAAATTGTAATTTTAGCTAGAAATTCAGGGGCTAAAGTGAAAAAGAAGTTTAAAATTTGGTAAAATATGAATTTTTAAAATATTGTACATAAAACTATAATTTTAGCTAAAAATTAAGGGGTCAAAATGAAAAAAATTTTAAAATTTAAAGTCAAAATATAAATTTATAAAATATTATACCTACATCTATAATTTTAACCAAAATTTCAGGGGAGCAAGTGCACCCTCAAACACAATGTGGCTTCGCCACTACCCTTGAACTAAGGTTTTATAATAAAATTGGAACAATCAACTTAAAATTGAACAAAATGCTTTCATGCAAAGTTGTTAAGATCTCGATCTAAATATTAAAATACAACTTGAATGATCCGATCATATATTAGATATAAATTTACTTAGATTTTAGTAGGATCTCGAATTAAATATTAAAATTTAATAATTTTACAATTTTATCGATCCTATAACATTTTAAATTTATATCTTTTTTTTATTTGTTGATATGTTTCTAACATATTAGGTCAATTGGGGTAAAAAAAGTCATTAGACTAACTTAAATCCCTACTAATATTATACAATTACAATCTTATCACTCATAATTTGTTTAATTTTCTTTTGGTAGACAATCATCCAATGTCCGAATACTACGCTTATATTGACTGATACAAATTCAAGTTGGGTAAGACTACAATGGACAACAAAGTTCTCCATACCAAGTTTTAACACAGCTGCATTCCTAAGTCTCGAACTCGGGACCTCTAGTTAAGCAGGATAACAATGGGTGACAAAGCTTTCCCTACCAAGTTTAATTTTTAACTTAATTTAGTGAAAGCTGACAATGAGATATTATAGTATTTTGAAGAAGTAAATGTCAATTAGGTGAGAAAACAAGAGGGGTCTAAACACAATAGAAAGTGAAGCTACTCTCTATTTTTTTTTTACTAATTAAATGTTTTCAAATCTTGAATAACAATATTTTTTGTTATTGTTACAAAGTGTCTTTTCTATTATCATGTCTTGGGGCTTATGATTTATATATACACAAATATATTTTTAATTATTATATTTCTTTAAAAATATAATCTTTCGATTTTTAATTTAATCATACGATTCGATCTATTTTGTCTCTTTATCAATTTTAGATAATATCTCAATTTTAACAACTTTTCTTTTATGAATTTCAATTAAAATTAAACTAAAATCTCATATTGATTCTTTATGGACAAGGTACTTCTCATTTTGATCTCCCATAAATTTGTCTTCTCATTTTAGTTTCTTAGGGGTACGATATTTTTCGATTTCTTAATTCCATCTCTTACAAATAAAATTGTCACGAGAAATTTTTTAATTAATTTGCTATTAAGAAAATTAACTGTCAACATATAATGATGGCTAAGTAGTAACATATCAAAACGAATATGTTACACATCATCAAATTTGGTGATTTAAGTAATGAGCAAAAGAACATTCACATTTATTTGTGAAAGACAAAATTAAAAAAAAATCTATATGTAAAAGATCAAATTAAAAAGATAATTTTATTAAGGGCTAAGTTCATAAGACGATTATATAAATGACTAAATTGAAAAAGATTCTATTTGTGGGGTGCCAAATAAAATTTTTGTCATTAAAATCAACAAGAGATTTCATATCTTTCTGGTTCAAAAAGATTATTACTACCTCGTAGAAAATATTAACTGAAGAAGTTTTCGTCCAAGTTCAAGGTGGTCTTTGTTTTGTTATATTTTAAAGTTTATGTACTAATTATGTAATTAAATCTTAACTTTCAGAAGGTAAATAGTCAACAAATTAAACTACATGAATCCATATTACTACCTTCACAATAGCCACATGTTCAGTTCCATCCAACTTGGAGTGGTAGCAGTATGCTTGAAATGGACCCCATTTAGTAGGCAGGCGTGAAACAGTTGTTCTTTCAACCAACTTTTCTCGCTTCCTCCGGTACCTTGAAGCAGCATATATATAATAGCACTATTACATGATTATGATCAGCTTGTAAATAACAATAAGAACTGCAATTTTGAAGGATCAAAATGATATCTGAATCAGTTAACTCCAAATATTCTGGGCAACTTGCACAGAGCCCGCATGAACTTTAGGATCTTTGCAATTTATCTCTATGCAAAAAATTCCTTCTAACTTCTAAATGTTTGTAAAAGACCTTTTTCGTTAAGTTGATCGTCAAATTAATCATTAGTTAATAGTTAGTCAATTTTTTTTCATATCTAATGAGATCTGAAATACAATGATTTTGATTCAATTTTCATTATTTCTTATGTGTATTTTTTTTTATTTATTAAAGTCTTTTTGGTTTGTGAAAATATTTCATATTTCCATTTTCAGTCTTCATTTGCTGAAACACTGAAAATATTTTTTTTGGTATTTTCATATTTGAGTCTATTTTAAGAAATGTTTTCAAGAAAACATTTTTATTAAACTAAATTAAACACATTTTTAAACTTATTTTCTATTTTCAGTGAAAATGAAAACAAGAATTACCCACATTGTTAGATTTTTTAAGTTGAAAAGACAAATATACCCCTACCACATCAGTATAAATGTGGTACATTTATGTTGACTGAGCATTAAAAAAAAAAAGCTAATTTGACCGTTGACTAAGGGTCACTTTGACAACAAACTTAATGAAAGAACTATTTTGCAAACATTTAAAAGTTGAAGTGAGTAATTTGTTAAGTTTGGAAGTTCACGGGGGATAAACTGCAAAGACCCCAAAGTTGATGACAGTTTTGTGCAATTTGCCTTAATGTTAAGTTTCTCAGAAGTGAAGGTGAAGGTGAAGGTCACGTGACTCACCTTATCAGATCAGTTATGGAGACAATTGGTATGCTGTGCTCCAATGCCAAGTTTCTTAAGGATTGTAAAGAAGCCATAGAACCATCAACTTCATCAAAAAGAGCTGAAAGAACAGAAACTGGCCTTAAGCCAGCTAGGGCAACCAAATCTACAGAAGCCTCCGTATGCCCTGCCCTTCTAAGAACACCACCATTTCTGTACTTTAAGGGAAACACATGACCTGGCCTTCTGAAATCTCCTGGCTTAGAATCCACAGATGACAAAGCAAGAACTGTCTTTGCTCTATCTGCAGCTGATACTCCTGTGGATGTTCCAACTTTTGCATCCTACACAGGCAGAGCCAACCAAATAAAAATCATTTCTAGTTCCAGATTTTCCTTCCTAGTTTCAAAAATTACCTAATTACTTAACATTTTCATTTTAGTTCTGAGACTTTAAGAGGAAGTTATATGGGGAGATCGTGGCTCGAGGGCCGGTCTTCTCGTACTCATTGGTAGGAGATGTTGATAAAGCATCTGAAATCTTTTTGTAATGTTGAGGTTGGATTTTATATATGTAAGTATATCTTAAGTTGAATGAGTTAACGCCACATAACTGGGCTAGATAAAAGAAAGTTGATCAACTTGACATTTTCATTTTAGTTCAGAGACCCTAGAAAAAGTCTGAATCCTTTGAAATTCTAGCAAGAATTGCAAAATTCAATTCTCAAATTTGAACCATCCATTCCAAGTGAATAGTCTAAATCAAAGGAAAAATAAAATGGTCAAACCACATGCATAAATATTTTCTTTTGATCTAAATTTCCACTAAAATTATAGAAGATCCATATTTGTTATGAAAATCATAGTACTATAGAGAAGGCACAATGGAAATAAAAAACAATAACACACACATATTTACTTGATTCGGTCGATGTGACTTACATCTACGGACAGAGAGAGAAAAGTTTTTCATTCCTCAAGCAAAAATAGTTACAAATCAATGAAAAATTATAAAACTGTATACAATATATATATATATATATATATATATATATATATAATTTAACTAGTTCAGGCCTATCGGTATTCGCCTGTTCGCCTCACAAACTTTTGTTTATTTTGTTTTTGGCCTTTCGGATTATACTCTCAAATTTCAGATCAGGTTATAAATCTATTCTAACTCACCAAAATTTAAGAGACTCGACAATATTCCTCCAGAAAAGTCGTTTTGTTATTTTTTAAAGTTAACATGCCATTTTTGTAATTAGACTTTAATTCAAGAAATAAAATGCAACGGCTTAGTTCGTTGTAAAATGCTTACAAGTACGTAGAAGTAGGCTTCACCACTATGAAACGTACCACTGTGACAGTGAAAGTTGGAGCAGAAGAATCTTCAATTTCAGTTTCTGGTGACATCAATGGAAGCTTGAGTCTTTGAAGATCCTCCTCCTTCATGCCGACAGAGACAATCCCCGATCCGTGCTTAATCATAAAGGCCACATGCTTTGGACTAGTAAATGATGCCGCCATCACTAGATTCCCTTCAATTTCGTCATTTTCATCATCTACGACGACTATCACAAACTAAACAAATATTTGCAGTTTGTTGTTAAATTACCCCATCACATTCTTACAGCATTTATTGCAACTGGTAAAACTGGTATCACTTATTTACTTAAGTTCATTCATCAGACATAGACATAGGAGTGCTAGAAATATGAAGAATAAAATGATTTTGAAGTGTGATATAGATATTATTTTTAAAAAGTTTATATTTGTATATTGAAGGATTACAAATAATTTTTTTTAATATACAACAAAGTTTTTCTAAAATTTTTGTCTAGATATTTTCTATTCAAGTTATTCACTATAAAATTTTAATAAGATTATATAGAGTTTGAACATTTATATCTATTCAATTTTTAACAGATGTGTATATTTAAATTTAAGTAAGTCTATTTTAATTTTAAAATAAATTTAAAATTTAACATATTATTTTAAATTTATTAAAATAACTCAAAATTTAATTGATACATCAAGTTCAAATCTTTATATATATATATATATATAATATCATTTGTATATTAATATTTATTAATTATATTAAATTAATTCAAATTTGATAAAAGAAATATCAATTAAATATCTAGACGCATGTTTGCTTGTAAATTACGACAACGGTAAAATTATCTAGCTCATTAAGGTTACAAACTTACAATAACATTTGGTACACCGATGTCTCGCATTTCATATATAGCATGTTACTTAAGATGTCCATGTTTAGTGTCACAGTTACAAATTACCATAGAACGAATACAGGTGGTATTTCATAAAAATTAGCAAAGCTAGCCAGCAGTGACGTATCTAAGACCTTTCGGTTGGAGGGATAAAATTTTTATTCACTTTTTTAGATCTAATGATAATTTCCTCTTAAAAATATTTCTATTATAAAATTTTTTTTCTTCTTCTAAATTTTAATTGCATAATCAATCAACCAATTTGATAAATTTAGACCTATGTACAAAACCTCTAAATTTTAAGCTTTTACAAAGAGGTCCCTAATAACGGAATGATAAATTAACCATCATCAAGAAAAAATTTCATAAAATTCACTTCACAAATATGATACTCATGATCCTAATTGTATAATCAATCAACCAATTTGATAGAATTAGACCTATGTACAAAAGTTTCAAATTTCAAACTTTTACAAAGAGGTATCTAACAATCAAATGAGAAATTAATCATCATCAAAAAAAAATTTCATGAAATTGACTTCTCAAATATGTTACTCATAATTCTAATTACATAATCAATTAACCAATTTGATAGAATTATATTTATGCACAAAAACTCCAAATTTCAAGCTTTTACAAAAAGTTCTCTAACAATCAAATGAAAAATTAATCATCATTAAGAAAAAATTTTATGAAATTGACTTCACAAATATGTTACTCTTGATCCTAATTACATAATCAATTAACCAATTTGATAAAATTAGACCTATATACAAAAATACCAAATTTCAAACTTTTACAAAGAGGTCTCTAATAATGGAATGAGAAATTAACCATCATAAAAAAAAATTTCATAAAATTGACTTTACAAATGTTACTCATGATCCTAATTACATAATAAATTAATCAATTTAATAGAATTAGACCTATACACAAAAACACCAAATTTCAAGCTTTTACAAAGAAGTCCCTAATAATGGAATGAGAAATTAACCATCATAAAAAAAAATTGTAACTTTGGGGAATGGGGATCTCATAACTGTGAGCAGTAGAGAGGGACTAAGTCACTGAAGGAGTTCAAAAAAAAACTAAGGGGGTTCAAAAAAAAACCAAGAGGGGGGCAAAATGAAATTTTTTTTTACATATGGTTATGTAAAATCAGCTGTACCCCCTCAAGCATACGTGGCTCCGCCACTGCCAGCAAGTATGTGATGCAATGTCCTTAAAGATTTTTAGATTAAAAAAAATTAACTAGACTCTCTGTTTTGTTTGCTATTTAGTATTTGTTGTCAAATTTTTCGATTATAATATAATTAACGAAATAGGTCAAGTGTACTCGGCCAAAGTAACAATTACAATAAGAGTAAATTTTTATTTGATACCTAGAAAGTTATTTCTTGATTTGATTCATAGAAATTTTATTTGTTTCAAAAAAAAATTTATAAAAATGATTTTTGACAATAAAAAATTTAAAATTTGGCAATGATAATTTTTTGATTTAATTAACAAAGAAAATGACAGTTAGATAAATATAGTTCTTTAAAAATTAAATTAAGACATAAAAATCAAATTAAAACAATGGAAGAATCTACTCATAAACTAACCTTTCCTTGAAGTAGTGCATTAAGCGCCTGCTCAATGGAAGAATACCCTTTAGAGGGGCAATCTGGATCACCTTCAGCATCACTGACAAAGAAATCAACAGTTTCGGGAGTGATTTCTGCGTCTAATGTTCCAAATGGTGCTGAAGCAGACTCATCCATGGCACCACCTATTAAAGATCCATTCTCATTGTTCTTCAAATTACTATCATCAAACAGGTTTCCTACTCCAACTCCGGAAACCCTAATTGCACAAATCGCAAATTTCACCGACCTATTCTTCCACAGCCCAATTCTCGTACTCTGGAGTCCACGAAGATCGATGCAAGCTGCAGCACAACATTCATAAATCATCTTTCACAACACAGAGATCAATGGTCCCAAAGAGAAATTAAAGAAAAAATGTACCCTGAGCAGGTGGCGACATGGGAAATCAAGCAGCGAGGGAATGAAGCAGAGTCCATGAGCGAACGATGGCGCGAATGCAGTACAAATTCGTGTGGTTTTATTTTATCACTCCATGAACTTCACAGTTTCATTTTGCTTGAAAGAAGCGTTATCCAGTATTTCAAACCATTACTAGACAATTTAGCAAAGGCTCTGAGCCACAAACTAACTAACAGTGAGTAGTGGTGTGGGGTTATCTCGCAATAGAGACGTACACGATTCTGTTATGTTGTGCTGAATACCTGGAGGGGCAAGATAAACTGAAAATTGCCCACCGTACGTCATTTGTCCTTTTGATTTGGGTAAGGCTCCAATCGGATTCTTTTGGGCCCATCCAGATCCGACCCATATCGTTGAAGCACCAGTGGTTTGTCCGTTTCCAAATCCAACACGAGACACTAGACTGACTTGGGTTGATTTAGAGAAATGTTTTAAGGATTCCATTTCTCTATGTGGCTTATAAAGTTAAATTAAGTGCTTGGTTGTGGACCATTGTCAGATGAAGTGCAAATGGTAGAGATTTGATCAGGAACGTTGGTTATAGGTCGTTAGATCAAATCAATCTAAAGATAATCAATCTAATGATCTAATCCAGATCTCATAGTAAAGTTTAATGAAATATTTTGTTGTTATTTTTTTTAACACCAGTTGATTGTCGTCTTGCTTCTCCTCCATCGTCAGTGTGTGTTTTCACCGTCTTCTTTACCATTGTTCTCTTTCACCGCGTGTCTTTTTGGCGTCTTCAACCAAGCATTCTTCCATTGTGACGTCGTGCTTCTCCTCTATCATAGTGCTCTGCTGTCAAAACTAGCATGAAATACCGTTGTGTGCATCCTATATAGGATCTAGATCCAATATCTTGCATAATAGTTTGCCATCTTTGGGAGAGAAACAATCATGACTTAGGACATTTAAAATATGCTTTGCTAATCTTCCTATACATCTCTATCAAATTTGAATCATGAAAAGGGAGATAACTTGCCAATAAGACAAACAATACTACTCTACAAGACCAAATTAGTCATTGAATCAGTAGAATTACTGGTTCATGGTTCATTAATTTAATTATGGTGGAGCTAATAATAAATATAAATATATATATATATATATTAAAAATATATAATATAATAAAGTAATAAACATTTTCATTCTTATTCTTAGTAAACTTATATTATTATTATAATAATTATAAATGTATGTGTGTAATTGTTTTTTCTAATTTTTTTCTTGTTGTCTTATTTGTTTTTATGGCAAAAATAATATTATTATGAAAAAATAATTTTAAAAAAAGAAATATAACATGATAGAAAAGAATAAAAAAAATAAAAGCTTGCTAAATCACATATAGTGTGAGAAATAATTGTATTTTATAAATAATGATCTTTTTTTCTCGTAAAAATATATCTAACTGGTTTGTCAGTTTCTTACTGGTTCAATCAGTTTTTGATCGATTTTTTAGTTAGTTAATTTTTTAAGTCAATCGAATCAAATCAGTGATTGGTTTATAATCTAACTGACTTGTCCAGTTCGATTTTCTGTAATATATGATTTAGAGAGTTAAATATGTGGGAAAAAAGAAAAGAAAAATAGATTGTGCTTTCTTTTTATGGACATAAAAAAAAATAGATAGAGCTATAAGAGGTGATATGGTTTTTGAGTAGAGGTGGATATTTGGGCTTAGCCCATTTTCTCTTATTAAAAAAATTTGTATTTGAATATTGTGAATAAATAAAATTAGTGTTGAAAAAATTTGAAGATTTAGAAAGAATTTTATATTTATATATTTTGATTTAATTCTAATTAAATTAATAAATTTTTTAAATTTTTAATATTAATAATATTAAAAAAAAGAGTATTTGTTTGGCCAAATCTTAACATTAGCGATGTATCCTTTTTTGTCATTTTTAATCAATAGTTTGGGTATAATTTAGGTAATGTCAATTTTATTTATTCATTAAAGATCTTTTATTAACTAAGCGATGCTTTTTACAATAATTTGGTCCAATTTTAGGACCAAATGATCGGATGTATTTTGGCCAAAAAAGAAATTGGATGTATATTTTCAAAAGACAAAAAGCGCAATTTCTATTTGTTAAATAAATAAGTTTGTATATAATATTAAGTTTAATTAATTACAATGAGTTTATTCCCTCAAATTTAATCAATTTGTTTAAAATACAAACAGTTGATTTTAAGAAAATAATATATATATATATATATATTACACTATAAGCATTTTTTAATAATTATCATAAAAAATTATCTAACTCATTATCTTATGTATAGTAATTTTGAACATTTAACTTCAAAAGTAGAGTTGGCATGACTTGTTTGGGAATTGCGCAACTCGACCGAAAGAAAGGTAATATGAATTCAGACCTAAGGTACAAGAGTTTCAGTTCAACGTATTAAATATACAGCCAATAATTTATATATTTTTTATTTTTATTTTTAAAATTATATTAATCGTTAAATTTAATAATTATTGATTAATATTGGACAACCAATAAAATTTTGTTCGATCCACCTTGGATCTGGAGGCTGTGCGAATCATGCGGATCTGTGTCCAATGAAAGGGCCCATCAGTCAAACAAAAGAAGTCCTAATTCAAGCTTCCTTCAATGGACGCTGACGTGGCAGCCCAATGTGTGAGAAAAAAGGTGCCGGCGAAAGCGAGACTCCTGAGGCTGAGACAGGGAGGCTTCTCTCTCTCTCTCTCTCTCTCTTCCTGATCTGTTCTTCGCACTCTTACTCTCAATACTCTCTGATGCAAACTCACAATATGTTTCTCTCTTCCTTTTGATCTCTCGTCCCGCGTTAGCCACTCTGCTTTCGGGCCACTTTTTCCGGCTGTCTTCTTCTTCTTCTTCTTCTCCCGGCGACGACGCCGTTTTCGTATGTTCTATGTGCGTGTCGTTCTTCGGCTATGGCAGAATTAACCACTTCTCTGGCAGGTGATTGGAGAGAGAACAAGTGGTTGAAAGGGACATTTGCGGTGTCAGGGATCATGGTCACACTCGTCACTTATGGTGTCTTGCAGGTTTAATCCATCGACGTCTTTTTTATCTTCTTTTTTCTTTCTTTTTTCGTGCTTTGACTTTGAGTTCACGAATCTGAATCTTTTCATAGAAATGCAGATTTGCTTATTTCTTTGGATTTGAACCGTAGTATTGTACTTTAATACCAGTTAAATTTGCTGACTTTAACGATGCTCGCCTTGAATTAAGAGGTCCCCTTTTTTAGTACATTTCCTTGTCTGGATTCAATAATTTAATTTATTGTATTGTTTATCTATTTCGCATGTGCAAGTATTCCTTGTTGCTTAATTTTCAAAAAGAAGCAGATCGAAACACCATTGCTGGTGTTATTTGAATGCATGTCTTATGAAGTCGTTATATGTTGAATGTTTACTATGGTAAAAGAAATCGCATGAGCAACAATCATTATGGAGTCGGCAATACTGCTGTCTGAGTAGTCGTATATCTAAACGCCTTTTGAACATATTATGAAGTGGCTCATAAAAATTTATTTCAGGTCTTCGTCAAACCTTTGTTTTAGCCTTAAGCTTTACTTTTAGTAATATGGAGCTTCTTCTTGTCTTCTTCATTAGATAATATTGACAACTCTCTGGTAGTCCATCGTTTAACATATATCCAGTGTAGTTATGTATGTTTGGTTCTTGCAGGAAAAGATCATGACAGTCCCTTATGGGCTGGACAAGGAGTACTTCAAATATTCACTCTTTCTTGTTTTCTGCAACCGTATCACAACATCAGCTGTTTCTGCCGGTGCCTTGCTGGTAAGCAACCGGTGTTACATGGGATAATACTGTCATATGCATTAATGCATGCTTTGGTTTGATTTTCTAGTTGGCTAGGGATACATAGGCGGTTATCATGCACTCTACATTGTGTTAAATTACAACTGGCCTTTCTTGAGACTGCATTAATAGATAATTTTCAAATTTTATTACAGGCAAGTAAAAAAGCGCTAAATCCAGTGGCTCCCATTTACAAGTATTGCCTTGTGTCTGTAACAAACATTCTAACCACAACTTGTCAATACGAGGTGAGCTGCATACCTTCTTTGTACCTATATATTTGAAGTTCATATGAGCTTTCCATTATTATTAGTTATAAGTTGATGATCATGATTACTTTAATGCATATTGCTGGATCCAGGCCCTTAAATATGTCAGTTTCCCTGTTCAGACTCTTGCAAAGTGTGCAAAAATGATTCCAGTTATGGTAAGTCAAACTTCAATTTTTTCTTTCCAGCTAAAAAATTTTTCAGCTACTGTTATCTTGTAATATAAAAATTTCTTTTATGGCGAGAACTGAGACTGTTGGTTGATTGGTGTATTCTCATAACACCCACCCAGTCTCTGTTTTATTCATATCCTTGATTTGTATTGCCCTTTTCATCTTTATAATATGATTTTGGATATGGACATATAGTATACGAAAGAGAGAATTTCCTAAGGAGTGTAGATGTGTGCAAGGATATAAACATGTTATAATATCCAGTTCTTGATCCCATAATTTCAATTTCCTCCTTGGGTTTTTTATTGGGGTCAAAGCTTAGGCACAATCTTCATACTTTTATGTTATTCCTTTCATGCTTTTACATGTCAATGTCCATAATTGATTGATATGTCCACTATATTTTGCACTAAAATAATTTTAACTCTGCCTTTATATTTTCTACAGATCTGGGGCACTATGATAATGCAGAAGAAATATCAGGGACAAGACTATATCTTGGCGTTTTTAGTGACCGTGGGCTGCACAATATTCATCCTATATCCTGTAATTTTGCTGGTCTTTGACCCTTAAGTTTGTTTTGTTTTATTTTATTTTTATTTTTCCGGTGGTCTTCTTTGCTTTGCATTTGGTTGTTTTCTATCCAAGAACCAATGATGAATGCCTATGTGCTACCAAATTAGCCGTCTCCATTGATGGATATTGTATGTGGGATGGGACTATTTATTCTTTCAGTAGTAAGATGAGAATTTTATTGAGGACGCAATAGAAAAGTTACAAGAGTAGAAGTAGAATTTTCTTTTCCTTTAAATAGAAGGTCGAGAAAATGAAACAAAAGTAATTAAAATAAATCAGTACGAGAATACTTCCTAAAAGGATGCCAAATGCAATATTTTTCCCTTAAAAACAAAAGATACTAAATTCCTCTTTCTAAAATTCCTAGTATTCTTTAATATTCGAATTCACCTAATTAAATAAAGCATAGCTAAGCTTTGTAAAATTCACCTTTATTACTATTAGTAAGATCCTTTAATAACCTTTCTGGGATTTTTGTTCTTTTGAATTAATTTACAAGCTTGCCAGTGGGTCCTTCCAACATTGGCTTTCACTCAATAGTTTATGGCAAAAGTGAATCCTATTTGTTGATATCAAGTCCTCATATTTCTTTCATAACTTTGGAGTTAAGAGTCAGAGGGAGGGGGAGGAGAGAGAGAAGATTTAGAGAGCAAGAGGGAGGGAGAAGAGATGCTTCTAAAATTGTTTTTTACTCTTTTTTGATTGATCATGCAGGTGATACACTAGAAGTTCAATAAGCTAGCAGCATTATTGTAAACTAAAATGTTCATGTGCTTTTGATGTAGGCAGGATATGCCCTTGGCTCATACGATAAAGGAAGGGAAAATACTGCTTGGGGCGCTCTCCTAATGATTGGTTATCTTGGGTATGACCACAAAACTTAATTCCTCTTAATTGTGATGAGTGGTTTGCTATTTAGTTGTAAAAAAAAAAAAAAATTCTCTAAACATCAATACTGCCTTTGCTCATAACGACAAGTAATATTTTTTTTTTGTCAAAAAAGTTTAGCTTACCTACCTAGCAGTAGCTTACATATTTTTCCTCTTTTTGACAGCACACTACATAATCATTTTAGATGTTTGTTGGTCGACTGGTGATTTGAACTTTGAACCAGCATGCTATGCAATAAACTCATTTTGTAGTTCTTTGAACTTTGTACATTCTTTCATACTGATACCTGCATAAGTAATTTTATGCTTTTATCAATCAACTGAGAGTGTGTTGTCAAAAGTTATTCACGTGACTCTTTCATTGATATAGATACTGTTTTGTTCATCTATAATAGGTTTGATGGATTTACAAGCACATTCCAAGATAAACTGTTCAAAGGTTATGACATGGAGATACACAACCAGATATTCTACACTACACTCTGTTCTTGTGTTCTTAGCCTGACAGGTAGATTTTGGACAGTCACAGCAAATCTTGTGTTAGACATTTTCTTTTTGTTATATACGGCTTGTCTGGTGTATGTTTGATTAAAGATAGGATTCAGTGATGATTGAGAAAGAAATTTTTGTCATGGATTGGATTATTTAGAAATCCTGGATGGTATTTGGAAATTCTGTTGAGTTTTAAACAAATTTATTCTCTTCAATATGAAATAGCCTAGAGTTTTACAAATAAAACCCTAGTGTTTAGAATGGGAACCTTTCTTTAGGTGTTAGAAATTCAATAGAAATCCATATTTCTTAGTTAAGCCTGGATTTAGTTTGTCAGTATTTTGACTTGGAGTTTGCCAAACATTTTTCTAGATGTCTCATTTTATTAAATATATATATAGTGAGAACCTTTTCGTCTGTATATGCAGTTATTTAAATTTTTCAGGTTCAGTTTGCTTCTTATCGAGCTTCATGGTTGGAAACTCATTCTTTTGACATTTGCTATTTTCAATCTAGGTCTTATCTTACAAGGACATTTAGTCCCAGCTGTAGAGTTTGTTTATCGCCATAATGATTGCTTCCTTGACGTAGCTTTGCTTTCAACTGTAAGTATACTTCTGCCTTCTGTTGTAGCATGGCTTCTTTTTTATTTTTTTTGTTTTTTTTTCTTGGGGGGGGGGGGGTTGGATTTTAAGTTTTTAACTTATTTTTAAAGTCAGTAGCAGTTCATTCTACTGAATGCTATTGTCTAACATAAAAAGAACAAATAATATTTCTTTACTTCTCATTTCACTGAAGAATTTATTTTATAATGTTGAGTTTCACAGGTTGCAACACTTAGTCAATTCTTTATTTCCTACACAATTCGCACTTTTGGTGCTCTAATATTTGCCACCATAATGACTACAAGACAGGTAAACATTGCTATAAAGAAATCATTTTTCATTAACCTAGCGATTGTTCATTTGAATAATGTCTGTCATTTTTATTCTAACTGTTGTAGTTGGCAAGCATTATGCTGTCATGTCTGTGGTTTGCCCATCCTCTTAGCTGGGAACAGTGGATTGGAGCCGTAAGACCCATTTTTTCTTTTTTCTTTCTTCTTCCCCCCCCCCCCCCCCCAACAAAAGAAACATGAACATTCTATTCTATTCAATCTTATCAAAGCGTAGTAACACTTATACATAATCAGGTAATTGTCTTTGGCTCCCTTTATGCAAAAACCTTCTTGAGGAAAGCACCCTAAAAGACCTCTTCTACAGAACTCGTACAAAAATGGGATTCTAATATTGTGAAGTGAAGACTATGATGGAGGTCAAGTGTCTTCTCTGAGCCGGTACCTGATATCTGTCTTAAGCGTTGAGGCAGCTCCAGTTTTATGTTCGGAGTTGCATTTCAAAATCTTTGGTCATGGATAATATGGGAGTGATCGGCGAAGAAAATTTAAGTTAAGGTTTTAGGTATTTAATATGGGTTATTCAATGAAAACACAACAAAGCTGATACTTTTTCAAAAAAGTTCCTCCATGTTATGTTTTTGGTTGAATAACCCGATAGCTAATACCTAAAAAACTGCAGCTAGGTTGTTTGTTGGCACCGTCATAACAATAGAGAACTTAGAGAAAGTTAACCCCAAAATTTTTCCATAGGGAACATCAGTTATAGGCTAACTAACGCCAAAAGAATGCTCTGTAGTTTGAAATGTTTGTGTTTGCTCGAGCATTTCATTTTTGGGGCTGGTTTTCCAGATTGAGTAAAAGGAGCGAAAAATGGAAGAAATTTGTGGTAATTCTTGGGGTCTGTTATTCTTTTAATACTGTAATTGGCAATGCAATTCACTCTCAAATAGTAAAATGATTACGTGCAAATTATATTTATCGGACGGGACGGATTGGCTGTTTTTAAAGGCAATGTCTTTCCTTTTAGCAACAGATTTTATTGTTGCTAAAATATTTGGCAGCAATAAACTTATTGCTAAAAATATTTAAGTCTGTGCTACTAAAAGGAAAGGCATGATACTTTTAAAAACAACAAATCCGGTATCGGACAGAGTGTATGTGTATCTGCCCCAATAGTAGTGGAGGCTTAATTTACGGTATATACGCTGGACATGGCTCCTGTGGTATTGCTAGCTGAGATGAGAAATCTTTGGCTAAATCCTCTGTACCTAAAGTAGACCCTAGAATCCAATAAACCCTAAACCTTGATTTGGTCCTTTGAAAAGTGTCACTCTTGATTTGGATATCATTTCAGGATAAAATATTTTCCTTTCTGTTTTTGCACTTCTACTGGCCACTCCGAAAAAAGGCCAAGAAAAGCTTTTCTTTTTTTTTAACAAATAAAAATTATTTTCATTAAAAAAAGCACTACATATACATAAGATTTCAGGATTTAAAATAAACTATTGTAGTATATATTTGAACTTATGAAAAGAAAAAAATGCATAATTTAAGGTAATATTTTAAAAATAATATTTAAATTTAAACTACGATACTAATAGACTTAAAAAGTAAGAACATCAAACTCCAATCTCAACACTCTTATAAGAGAGAGTGCGCTAGTCTTCTAGTAGTTTCTTTTTAAACTAAAAAAACCTATAAAGATAAGCATAAGGCCATGGATGCAGCCTCAGACAGTGGTGACTGGTGAACAACGGTGGGGAGATGTCTTGCGTGTGGCGACCCTCATTGGGTATCTTCCTCTTCTCCGAGTCATTCAAAGATCTGCCGCCTCCATTCTTTTCCATGAACTTGCTTTGTTTCCTTTCTTTCTATTTTGTTTCTTTCTCCCTCGACGCTTGCTCCAGACTTCTCTATAGATGCTAAGCATCTTCTGGTTTGCACAGGAAACACCGTCGCTGAGCACCGCCTGTCTTATTCCAGATTTGCAAGATCTCGTCATCGGCAGAGAAAGATTTGAATATGGATCTTCAAAAAACCTTTTACAAGAAAAAGAAAAAAACTTCTACAAAAAAAGAAGAGGAAAAACTTTCAAGTCTCGCCAAAGGAGAGTGAAGAAAAGACAAATAGGAGAGGAGAAAAAGCAGCTCTCCAACTTTGGAAACTCAGAATCTCTGAAGGAAGCCCTAGCAAAGCTGTCTTGCGGCGCTTAGGCCAAGAAAAGCTTTGAAAGTGTTAAAGGTGGTAATTCTTACTCCGTAGTTTCCGGTGCATCGTAGCACAGTGTCATGTGGCATATTTCTGTTTCGTCTCATCCATTTGTAATTGTTAGTTTTAAATTATATTTATAATTTAGTCCTTATAAAATATATGTAGGTCAATTTATTTAGTCTTTAAAAGTTTAATTATGTATATTATGTCTCTAAATATTATAAAGTTGTTGTGCATTGTTATTGAATTAAACTCTCAAGAAGAATAAATTTATTATTGATCTTGTGCAAGGATTCATTTATAATGAATTCGTAACTTATACTAGTAACTTATTTCATTCTAATTTCAAAACTCAACCACTAGAGAATGCGTCTTCTAAAGACTTATTTGTATAGTTATTTTAAATGTTATATATTCATTTGTCAATGAACTTATTCCATCTTTTCTTGTCATCTAAGTACCGCCATGGTTCTATTGCTGACATGAATCCGTTCGGATGACTTTCTTTGATAAGTTCATTTTTTTTTGGAAACAAAAAATAAAATTGATGACAAAAATTTTAAGCAAATGACCCTAAAACCTAATATTATACTTCTTGACTCTCTTTTAATTTATTGTCACTAATAATAATAACCTTTGCATAATGTATTTCTTCCAATAAAGTTACTTAATGATTCTTACTGTTATAGTTAAAATAAAGCCACAATTTTATATTAAAGCTTAACATTGATTTAATTGCCTTTTCTACCATATTAAAAATAAAATTACAATTTTATATTTTCTACAACAGAGAAAATTTAAATACAATTCTTATATATTTATTATTAGACTTTCTAATCAAAGAATAACAAGTATATTGTCTAAAAAAATAATTGTATATCTATGCCCCTATAAGAAACTTTTCACGTATGTTCCATTTTTAACGCTAATGGTAAAGCTATGAGAAAAGAACTACATATAAATGTCCCTTCTGCAATGTGTGAAAACGTTAGGTGGGCCAGATATAATATTTTAAATAAAAGTATACTAAGGGTAATTTACTAAACTTCTGCGGAAGTTAGTATAATTTGCACAAAAATAAATCTGATTTTTAATTTAAAAATAAGGCTTGGAAAACTACTTGTTAGGTTTCTTGGGAGAGAGAATTAAGTTCGCTAAAGTTACATCTAATAGCACCCCGAAAACCATGTTTTGTACAAGACACTACCGACCACTTTTGCTGCTGAATATGGCGATTTTAGTTGACAAATTATCGTTGCTGTATAGCCCTTCAATGTACCCTTTCAGGGTCTCACTTTTTCCCCTCCCTGTTCTGGTACACTGTCCTCTTTCCATTTGGCATAGTCTTTTCTTCTCATCATGCATCTCATTAAAGGGTCAATAGTGTGAGTACATTTTCTCAGCCATGCCCCCATATGCAAGCTCACGTGTGCAAACGTTGAGACTCAGCCAAAGTGAAGACAAAGAACAGTTTGCAGCAGGTAGTAAACAGATCTGCAGCTAATGAAGTTCATCAATAAACTCATTAAGGTCGTGACATACGAACCCTGTTTAAATCCCATATCACCCTCATGACACCTAACTTTGTTTCAGCCTCTGCAAAAGACATGCCAGTCGCCGCCGATGGATAGGGTAGCCTCAACCCTTTATCAGCCTTAAGCTCATAAACATCCACAACACAGGTCTCTGATTCATCCATGCTCTTTCCATGCCATTTACCGTGCACCTGAAACACCTTCCCTTTCCCAACCTCCTCTCCACGTGCATCTACAAGCACAACAGACTGGCCTGCCTTGCGCTGAACAAATACTGGAGGACCATCATCAACTTCAGCCAGTGAAGACTCAGGGTTATCCCCAGAAGCTATTCTAGCGAGAGTTAGAAGATCTTTTCTTGTGTTAGATGTATCACTTGGACTGTCAGGTGAGTCATAGGACCCAAGAACCGGCCCTCTTTGCTTGTCTGGGGCCATATAGTCAACATCGACTGCTGCTTTAACATCCCTAGCTGTCCGGGCTAGCCTTGCTTTTCGATTGTTCAACCTGATATGATATACATACAAACATGCGTTTTCATGATAAATCAGACCAGATATATACATACAATTGATTAATCATTAATATACTGCAGGCCTCAGAACAAGTAATGCGTAACCAGCTCATCACCTAAAAATTGCACGGCAGATTTTATAGAAACCAATAAATTTTGCACTTTCAATCTCTGCTCTCACACAGCTGGCTTCAACAATCAGATTCTAGTTTTTTGACACCAAGGATTGATATGAAAAATGACTCCAAAAAAAAGATCCACATTTAATACTCGTCCAAACTTAAACAAGATATCAATAATTTGGTAACATACAGCTTCCAAAGAAAGTCAGTACTAGATATTTTGCTATATCATCCTATATGTATAAAGCATAAGCTGCATAACTTAAACTTCTGAATTCCTACAAATATTAACTCTGACTGTAATTTTCTTCCTGTTCCTTCAGTGAAGGGGGAGGGGGTTTAAAAAAAGTAGCCCATCCGAGTGAAAATATATCATTATTCACTTTCAATAAAACCATTAAAAGTTATCAGCCATAGAGAGCAATGAGAAGAAAATATTTGCCAAACTATTTGACAAGTATGTAAAAAAGAGGCATCCTTACCAATTTTTAAGCTGTGAAGGTGTAACCTCAGAACCCTGGAAAACACGACACAGGAGAGTCACAGAATAATTTATATCTATAAAATAGTAAATTTATCAGTTAACTGTATTTGACATACATGAAGACTTAATTTATCAGCCCATAATTGTAGTGAAGCTGCATTACGCTGCATTTCAGGCTCATCCAACAGTGCCCTCTCAATTAGTGTCACCTGTTTATCATTCATTATATTTCTCTTTCGCTTCCTCCTCTGTACAGAATCAATCTTTTCATCCTCTGGATTGTCTCCAACTCCAACTTTCTTAATATTCTCACTTGATTTTGAGAGCTCAACATTGTCCACATGATCAGCAACATTCTTTCCTTTTGCAGAACTAGTATCTGAACCACTAGTCTCAACATTCTGAGTATCCTTATCCATATCTCTTGCGCCTCCAGATGCAGTACCAGATATACCTATATCCTCTGCCTCATCTTGCCTATTTAGGTCATTACATTTATTTATTATGTCTTCAGCTCCGATATTTAGTTGGTCTACATCCGGAAATGCAGAGTTCTCCGACATTCCTTCCTTTAAGTTACCACCCTTATTTAGATCAGTAAGTTCTTCTTTTCCCAGTAAAGGTGATGAACATCCCCTTGTACTCTGAGCCTCCTACAGAAAATTGAACTTTAATTGTCAGGTAGTGACGTGGACAAGCTACATGAAAATAACAACTGAATAACCCAATATGAAAATTGGCTAATTCTGTTATTTCTCATTTAACCATAAGTAGCCGTAAAATGTGATAACTAAATGTTTTTAGAGTTATTAAAATAAATAAATAAGTAATAGAAAGACTTCAAGCACATACCTGACAATGTTCATTGATGTTGAGTTTGGAAAATTTATCCCAAGATAATGACTCTTCAACTTTGTTATCCTGAGTTTTCCGCAGAATGATTTTGAAACATTTAAAACAGATTAAGAAAGACAATGAGTAGAAGGGAACAAAACCATTACAATGGCAAATAAAAAGAGAAGGAAATTTATCAGGAACAAGCAATATCAAATTCAACACAGGACAGTGATTTACTTGAACGCGATTTTCTCCAGATCCAACTGAAGTTATTAGTGATTGTAATTGGCCAAAAAACACCCTGCAATTTGAATATACAAATAATAATTTAAACCTGAAAGTATAAAGCTGTCTTCATGAACTATATGATTTGATCCTGTGTATCTTATTTTCAAGTGATGCTCTTATCATGTCAATGCCCTCCTACAAAAACTTTTTTCAAATAAAAAAGATTGGGAGAAGTTATTATAAGCTCTCCTCAACCAGCTTGGATCAAAGCCTTTTTCAGTTTCAATTTAAGTGGCATAAGGTGCTGCCAGATTATGTAAATGAAGCAATAATCGTGGAATCTATAGTTAATATACTATTTACCAATTGAAAGTTTGAAACAACTGTTCAAAATTAGTCATGCTGAAGTTGACACTTGAGAGTATTAAGAGAAGGAAAAGTAACCTTAGAAGATGCACATCCTCCTCATTTAAAAAGTTTGGAATCAAAGATTCTGCATGACTCAACAATGAGCCTGCACAAATACCCCATTTAAGAAAGTAACAATATATTAATGATAATTCCACAATAAGAACTAATAAAAAACAATGATTACGGAGATTCTTGCAAGCAGTGGCAGCTTTAGGATAATCAGAAGCAAGAGAAAATCCAGGCAGCAATTTAGATAGATCCATTTGCAAGCACTCTTGAACCTTGAGAACAAAAAGGTTCCTCTCCTGTTCTGGGGATTTAAAATAAAAGGTAAATGATATTAAGAAATATATAAATCTGTGAAACAATCAAATTTGTCCAAGAAGTTTGTCCTTTGCAGAACATAGGCAAAGAACCAACCTTCACATATGTTGGGAACAAAACAATGAAGATTTGCAATGACTTTGACAAATAATGAAGTCCTATGATGGGCATAAGAAGCCTGAGGCATGCTGTTGTGAATTAGGTTGAATTCCAAATTTTTTGCATTCAGCAGATCCAGCGATGAAGTATTATCCAAAATCCATCCAACTGTAGCAAATATATCATATTCAAGAGTTGCATCATCCTCCTTCTCAGGGAGATTAGATGAACACCAACACGTTAAAAAATCTCCGTGGGAGAGTGAAAATATTGCTGTCAGAACTTTGGTCTGTAGCCAAATGCAAAAGACAGAGTCAAGTTCTTGAAAGCAGAATGCACAACATCAGGCAATAAAAGGAAATGCAGAAAATGCATTGACTAAACCTTGGTGAGAAAAACAAGAG
The DNA here is from genome assembly GCA_037074585.1 of Biancaea sappan. Taxonomy (NCBI): domain Eukaryota; kingdom Viridiplantae; phylum Streptophyta; class Magnoliopsida; order Fabales; family Fabaceae; genus Biancaea; species Biancaea sappan. The sequence goes on along the minus strand of CM073491.1, from coordinate 91,725,200 downwards.
GTGAATTTGACCATGTCTCATGAATCAAATTTGAGTACTAAATTAAAAAGAAAATATGAGCTAGCATCATCACAGGGACACACTGGCAGTTATATCAATAATACTAAGTAATATAACTTTTTATATTCTGATAACAATAGCTTACAAAACAGTTTGTCATGTAAGATCGAAAGTTTGAATCATCAGAGAAGATGTCTGCTAGACGCATTGCATTGAGCTGTAAAAATCCCATTGGGTAATTTTTGTCATCAGCAAGCTGTCTGGGATCTCTTCCAAAAGCAGTCTTCAGCACGTCAAAAACCTATATAATGAGAGAATCACATCAAAAGCAAGATATGCTGAATGAAGATGAAATATAGTGTATAAGACCAATAAGTTGGCCCAGAGAGACAAATTTTCAAGTTGGACTTATTAAAGGCATAAAGGCTCTCTGCTGATTACCATGGCATAGGATTAATTTAGAGATTTTCCAAACAACTTATACTTCTACTCAATGATCCTTATTGAAATAATGCTGAGAATAACATCAGTTTGTATGTAACACAAGCACAAATGATAATAAAAAAGATGCAAGCAGCAGAAAAGTTAATAAGATATAAAGAGTTATATCATTTTCAGCCAATAAATTTTATTTAGCAAACCATCAGGCGAAAAAAAACCACTAAATCAGTGGGCCATTTATCTTCAACACTTTGCATTACAAGCTACCATCTGAGATCTAACCTCTGAAGCAACAGACTTAGCTAAATCTAAGCTTTGTGATGAGCTGGCAACTTCATCAAGATAAGAAATGCTTTCTGCTTCACACAAACTCAGCAGCTGCAGAACAGGAATGGCGACAGTATTATTGTCAATGTGTAAGTAGATTAAATTAAAAACCAGCGAGTTATAGCAGATTTTGCCATCAAACTCACAATAGAAAGTATTTTAGCTTTTAGCCTAGATATAGCTGCCATGATCTTAGCTGGAAAAGATGGTTCAATGTTTAACTTCAAAATGGATTGAGCCAGAAAAAGAATGCTTCCTTTTCCACATAGTTCCTGTAATGAAATAAAAAAAGTTATGCAGTTCATATACATGAATAAAGCATAATTTGTCCCATCAATTAAACAAACCCAGACATTGACATTAGTGGCTATGTTGCAAGTAGTCAGTTTGTCAGATGAACCCCTTGGCAACTTAACTGCCACCCTTCCCCCTTTTGAGTATCCATCCTTACTGGAGCACCACTTTAGCTTGCAGTTAAGAGATTAATCAGCTTGGTAACAAAAACAATATGGGGAAGAATTCCATAGAAAAATGTAAAGCATTTTAGAAAAATTGGGTATCTGGTTAAGTATAAGCAATGGCTGAAGTACAGTATACTTTTTCTTTTTGTTACATAATTATAGCTACAGGGGAAGGGCTCGTTGATCTCTTTCCCTTCCCAGATAAAATAAGGATGCTATTGCTGCATAGTATTAGATTTTTTTTTTTTGGAGATACCCTTAACCAGAATCCTCAATATTGACCATTCTGAGATACGGAGTGAGATTTCATTGAATCCTCCATGTCTGCCCCTGTTTAATCAAGTTCAGGCAAATAAATGTATAAAGTTTAACTTTATCCTTCTGGCCAATGATGTGTAAGATTAACAAAAATTGGGAAACATGATGTAAAATCTATTCAACAAGATTCAAGTTGGTCCTATTGATAAACCCATTAAAGCACATCTAGATGGCAATGGAACCTGCAGTTCTGTTTCTCTCTGGAAGTAACATTATCAAAAGAAGTATCAAGGAGTGCAGTCATTAAAGAAAAAACATCTTCGACTGTTGGACATCCAGATCTACTTTAAAAAGATTTCAGTTGGGATAGAGCTGCTCAGGTGGTGGAGAACAAGATCTGACTATCTACAGAGCACCAAAACTGGATGCCGCTCCATTTTATGTGGTGTGATCCATTTGGGGTGAGAGAAACTTTAAATTCTGATACAAACATGGGATGAGTTCCTTTCTTAGAGAGATTTTCATTCAGGATTAAGGTCCTTTACTTTAGGAGGAGGTTGGTCTGATTCCTTCATTGATATGTCGGATATTAATACTTTATATTGTAGTTGAGAAAGACACAACTGGTAAAACTGAATTTCCATTTTATTAAAAGTTCCATAAACATAGATAGAGATTTTGTGAAATACACAGTAGTTCCAGCTAGAGTCCTAAGGGTCTACAAAATCAGATTCCTTATCTCTAATCTAAATTTAGAAGCATTCCTTTATAAAAGTAGGCACACACAAAGGCAACGCTTGATGCATTTATATAGCCAAGTCTAGTTTTAAAAACCTTATTCTTGAGCAGGCGCTCCTTGAACAATTTCTGTTGGCATAATGACTGAAGAAACTGCAGAGTGGCCTCACACTGCTGGCAGAGATAATAAATTACTCGTTCAGCAGTCAGATTTGATTCCATGGAAAAATCTTTATGGTAAGCTGAAAGTGAAATCTCAAGACACCTAACTACCATGCGAACTGATCCAAAAGCTGCATCCATAAATATGTCAACCTGTCACAGATAGCTTCAGAATAAGCCATGGCATAGACGTGTTATCATAATATAAAATTGACTTCCTCAATAAAATGAACATATATATAAACTGGCAGAATATTTACAAACAAAAGTGGAAAACAAATAAAGATAAGTGCAACAAGTAGAATTAAAGACAAGTTACCTAAATTAACATCACGTCTTTCTGAGGTCAAAAAAGCAATATTTTATACTAAATTAACATCATGTCTTTGAGGTCAAAAAAGCAATATTTTATACCAATAATTCGTTGTTGGGAAAAAGCTAAAATTTATGTTTGACACAATTAGAGGTTCTAAAAAAAAGTGCCATTTAAAATGCTTTGACATTGTAAAACCATTTCTTTATCAGCTATGACAAATGGCCAGGAAAAGAACACTGTTTCTAAATCTAGCAACTATCAGATACAGCAAAACTCAACTTGTACCTTAGGATGTCCCAGCAATACATGTACAAGATCTTGCCATTGTGTTGATATAAACCCTGTTAATAGATATAAATTGCATGCTACAAGAGCTGAATACACAAGGTACACAATACTAAAGGCATGCTCTTCCTGCAACACGAGTGCCAATCTCAATACAGGTAAAGAGTACAAAAGATTATACTGAAAAGACAAGGGCTAAAGAAAACCTGTCTGTAATCACCAAGAACAACTAATGTGTAGAAAACCAAGTCAACCAGCTGTTCCAATACTTTCACATCATCTATCATAATCTGTAATCATATTCCAAGGACATAAATAAGCAAAATCAGATTCTACTATCAAAATGTTTCTATAAATCTTCATCATATATAACAACAGAATTCCCAAAGCTGGAACTCTGCAGAATAATTCCAATTTAGGAACATTAACCAAAAGAGTGGGGGCTAATAGTCTTAAATCATAAATTTTCTTACCAGGCTATCTGGCAATTAAGGATGACCATGGTTAAGGTACTATAGTCCTATCCCTGAACCTAGAGAAAAATATTTTCCCATCCCTAGACCCTTTAGCAGGAATCAAACATAACTTCAAAAAGGATTAGTTCTACACTATATACCTAACCAATCACTTTATATAATATAGATAGACTATCACCAAAGCCACTGAATGCACTCCCTCCTTTATCTTTAACGATAGTGTTTCAACCAACCAAATAGTCAATTGCAAGCTAGCAAACCATTATTAAATGCACCATAAATGTCTTTCCAAAGTCTTGAGAATTTTCAATAATATCATGTCTTTAACTGTTGGTAACATGTCTTTACCATATCAGAAAAACCAAAAAAAAAAAAAAGGGATGGAGAGAAACAAAATAAAATAGATATTCACAATCATAATTATTATCAACCTGCTCGAGTTTAGGGTGCCGAGGGGCTAAATCACACAAGGAATGCAGGAGACGAATACCGCATAACAAGTATTTGAACACTTTTTCATTTCTATCAGATGATATTAGCATTGCAGTAAGGTGTAATGCTAAAGATCCTGCAAGTTTTTCCATATCAACCTGTACAAATTCACAATTAGATACAGCATTTGAATAAGAAGAGATAAATTAGCATTATGATGCTGAGCATAAGACAACCTTTATCAATGATCCTTTTTCAGTATGGTAGTTAATAGTAAAATTTTCAGAGTCCCTCAATAATCTATGAAGTTCCTGAGAGTTAAGCCCGTGTAACTCCTTCACAGCTGATATAAAGTCGAGCACCTGTCAAGAATATAAACAGAACATATTCATGTTCTTAAAACTAAGAAGGGGTGTGGGGGGGAGATGTGAGAGAGAGAGAGAGAGAGAGAGAAATAGAGAGATGCATGGATCCAAATTTTATTTTGGGTGACTCACCTGTGCGGCACTAGTTGATGGTTCTTCCTTAGCATGCCTCATTCTTGATGATTATTGTGAAGGCAGACGAAGCATACACTAGCAAGATGCATAAGAACATGTGAAATTGAACAAATAATCTGTATGCATGATTTATGAGCACGAGGTAATGACTAATTTGAACTTTAGAATGAGAAACAGCAAGAACAACACTATAAAGGGCCGTAGACAAATAGCAGACCACTGCACCAAGAATAAGCTAGCATTTCAAAGGCAAAAATGTATATTGCAAAATACAAGCATTTGAACTCCCTTTGATTGCTGTATCTTGTACAGTCATTTATGTTGTCTTTAGTTCCTTTCTAGAAGACGTCAAATATACAGTTATATACTGTGTATAATCCTGACTATGGCAAATTAACTTCAGTCTACAATGTTGTTCAGCATAAAATTTTACTTACCTGGCATCAGAAAATAATATCTTCAAACTTGTTATGTCCAATTGCCCCCTTACAGTTTCTCTTCTTCTCATTCTATTATGCTTCAAAAATGTGCTCAGCATGTAATCTTTTGTTATATTTCGTTCAAGTTATAAGATTTGAGTCTGCTTTTGAAAACGCAACTCATATTCTAACAGCCTGCCCATTTGGATGGATGGATGGAATGGAATGGAAGAGAATGGAAAATAATGGAAGAGCCATCCAATCCCTTGTTTAGAAGCGTTATAATAAAGGAAGGGGACGGAAATGGGTGTTCCCCTGGGAAGCATTCTTCCTTTTACTAGTTGTTTCCTCCAAAAATAGGCAGAAAGTGGAGGAACGTAAAACCTTTCCATGAACCAATTTTATCCACTGAAAGTAAAAGGGAAAAAAATTCAAACATTTTAGTCCTATATATGTTATTTCCTTCCGTTTCCAATACATTGTGAATTGTGTTCCAAACCATACATTCGTCAAGTGTTAATATTTTTCCGTTGTCCAAACAAAGAAATCAATGATATAAGAACAATTTTCATTCTGTCTTCCATCCCTTAATCGCTTGCTGTGAATCCTTTCATTTTCATTCCGTTACATTCATAAACCGAACTGTCAAAGAACTAATAACTCCAATAACCATTCCCCTTCGAAGATTTCGAGCACTTATTACCCTTAAACTGTACTCCTATTCAGCTAGCTCTGTTAATCAAATGCATTTTGACGAAAAAGCCACGAGAGTTTTTTTTTTTTTTGCATGCAATTATGATAACGTCTCCCTGTAAGGAAAGAATGAACAGGGAAACTAAATCCCAAACTAGCCAAACCATAATACGTTACTTAAATGTTCCAATCCACAAGCAAAGAGAGAAATATTAATCAGTGGCCAAGCTATAAACAATAAAGAGAGATAGAAAAGGGAGGTGAGAGAACCTGGAGGAGTGCGGAGGTGGAAGAGACTTCACCGACGGTGACAGGCGGTGATGGCGGCGAGTGAAGAGGAGCTCAGGAGTGAAAGTGCGACAGGGAAGGAAGTGGAGTTGGCGATGGCAATGGCAGGGTAAGGAAGCAGATGCCGGAGGTAGATTGATGGAAGAGGGACGAAGTGAGCGAAGTAAACGACCTTTGCTTTTCTGCTTTTATTTTTTATTTATTTATTTATTTATTTTTCCTTTTTAGGGTCGGAACTCAGAAGGAAGGAAGGAAGTACTCTCGCAGTCTCGCTCCTCAGATGGACGCTGACAGACAGTAATTGGATGCCAGCCCAATTGACGGCCTCGCAGAGTGAAGTAAAATCAAGGGTTCTTGTTTAATTAGATTATATTTAATATTTTTTTAAAGTATTATCTGCTTTTATCATTGATATGTTCTCATAGTTTTAACAATTAGTGTGTATTTTTGAGTTATTGAGTTATTGAACTAATTATTGAAATTAAATAATATATGTAAGTATATATACTCATAAATAAATAATTTATATATAAATTTTACAATTAAAATATTCTAAAAATTGTATTATAAAATAATTTTAGCCTACAAATAATATATTTAATAAATAAATAATTATAGCTTGTAAGTTAAAATATTTTTTTTATAAGATACTAGGTTTAACACTAATTATGTCATTTTTTTTATATATGTTTTTGTTGAAATTTGAAAAAAAAAAATTCAATCTCGAGTTGAACTGGGTCACCAAGTAACAGGTTCGGTCAAACTTGATCGATTCAATTGGGTCTTGATCATACCAACTACATCTTGATTCAATTAAGCGACTCGGACTAAGTTAGTGTCTAAATTGTCAGTTCTATGATCCATCAAAATCCATATGTATTTTAAATTTTTAGTTTATTTTTTATTATAGTTGAATTGCATCACAATATGTTTTTTAAAAATAAAAATAAAATCATTAAATATAAATCTTTATTTAATTGTGATGTATTAAAAATGAAATTATAGTCTTATTTACATAAACACATTAATTTTATTAATAACTTGTATAGAAATATGTCACTATACATTGGATGCTACAGAGTTGAATGATATATGTGAACAAATAAGTTTAATGTGCAATTTAATCAAATTTTACAAATGATTAATATGATTTCTTTTGAAAAAAAAATGATATTTAGCTTATCAATGAACATAAATTCAATTGTGTTAGAATTATGAATTATCTTTTAAATTGAAGCATGAATTTGAATTTCAAAGCTTAAAAAAATTCAATTAAAATAAGGAGAAGACAACCCATTTTGGGTTGGCCTAGCGCTAGCTAGACTTTATTTGAAGGTCATATTTTACATATTATTTTAAAGATTTATAAAAAAATTATTTTTGTGTGAAATAAATAATCTCAATAATAAACATTTAAATACAAAAAATATTCATATATTATATATTATATATTAATAAAAAATAAATCTTATAAATTATACATTTTAATATTATACATGTATATAGAATATTTAAAATTTTATAATATATATTTTACATCATTTGTATAGTACTTTATCAGTTAAATATGTAATTGATTATTTCAAATATAAATAATTAATTAGAATCTATTGAATTATATAGACTTTCATAAATCTTAAACTCATTTATTAAGTCTAGTTCTAGTTTATTAGAATACTAATGACATGTTATTGAAGTCTTTGTCAAAGTTAAAAAATAAAAATTTTAAATCTAGTAGAGAATCAAATTTATTATTAAAAAATAATTTGAATAATATTTATTTAGGGTTTGAATTTTTGAAAGAATCTCTTCCTTTTTGTTTTTGGATTCTCTCCTGCGCTGAGTTATTGAATTTGTATTTAACGACTGTGATATCTTTATTTTTTAAAAAATAAATTATATTAACTATTGAATCTGATTTATTAGTAATTAAATTCAACATAAAATATAATTTTTTAAAAAATAAAAGAAAAAAATGTGAATCGTTTGATAATAATATCCAACAACTCAGGTGATGTGTTGAGCCTCCCGTGCAGTTTGAGAAGCCATATTCCTTTTTTTTTTTTAACCTAATCAAAGAAGAATAAAACAATCATTTTAAACCATTGTAGCCATGAATAGCTAGTCTCATTCTTTATCAGGGCTAAATCATTAAATTCTTTCTCTTAATTTAGTGGCAAAAAAAAAAAAAAGAGAAAAGCAGAAGAGTCTAGACACACCATTACAAGTTGACTCCAAATCATAAGATGCTAAGTTGTTGTACTACAATTATATAACGAGAGGTTTCTATCACTCCAATCATTCCCCCATCGTTTTCTCACCATTTTTGTGGTTTGTCGGAGAAGCCACACCGTTTTGTGGTTTGGTATAACAGAAATTTCAACCATACACCGGCAGCAAAAATAAAATTGATATGCAGTTATTTATATTGTTAATTAAAATATATAAATATATTTTTTTAATTAAAACACAATAAATATTTGATCTTTTAAAAAATTTATATTATTTTATAATTCATAATTACATGAATAGAGTTATCAAAATAAACTTGACTCAATGGATTAGCTTATCTCGACTTTGTAAATAAGACAATGTAAACTAATAATTTAATAGTTTTGAAGAATTACTTTTAGTTTGACCTATCAAAGTTATTGAAACTTATGTAGGTTAAGGTGGACGGACTCTTGCAAATCTTTTATTTTTATATTTTAAGCTTTAGTCTTTTTTTTAATAAGCTTAGTTATATTTTTTTGAAGTTTTATAGTTCTAATATCTAATTTTTATCATTCAAAATAATTAAAAATACATTTTAAAAAATAGCTATTTTAAGCTTTAATATATTTTTTTAGAAGTTTAATTTAATTTTTAAAATTTGATTGTTCTAATATCTAATTTTTATCATTAAAATATCTAAAAGTATATTTTTTAAACAAGATAAATAAGCTTATAAAATAAGTACATGACTCATAATGGGTTAAAATGTGTTATATTTTTTTAACTATAAATTGTGTAAAATCCAACTCGACCTAACTTATACTCATTAATAATCTTAAAAGACTTAAACTAAGATAAGTCGACCAACCTATTTGATATTCTTAAACATGAGTAGTTGTTTAAGATATTCCATTTTGTGTACTATTTCGCTTGTGTTTGATTGCTTGGTAGGACAAAAACTTGATTTTGATGATAAGACTGAACTAAATCAATATAAGTCATTTGAGCTGTCGATTCATTTTGTCCAATGAAAGAGAAAATGTTGATTATTTAAAAAATGATAATCATGACATATATTTATATAATTTTCTAAAAGACATGGCAATAAAGTTAATATTCTCTCATACACAAACACACACACACACATACAGTGACGACCTTGGTCAAATTTTATTTTCAAAATATTGTAGGGGTTAAAATAAAAAAAAAATTTAAAATTTTGAGATCAAAATAAAATTTTTTTAAATATTATACTTAAAACTGTAATTTTAGCTAGAAAGTCAGGGGTTAAAGTAAAAAATAAGTTTAAAATTTGGAGCTAAAATATAAATTTTTAAAATATTATACATAAAATTATAATTTTATCTAAAAAATTAAAGGGTCAAAATGAAAGAAAATTTAAAATTTAAGGTCAAAATATAAATTTATAAAACATTATACTTACATCTATAATTTTAACCAAAATTTTAAGAGGTGCAAGTGCACCCCTAAGCACAATATGGCTCCGCCACTACACACACATATATATATATATATATATATAAGTTGTCAAATATATTTAATAATCAATTGATGATAAAAGGTTCATAGTTTAGTTTGTGATGCCACTTTCACGAGAATGATAGAAGAATCATAAACATTGCCTAATATTATCTAAAATAATAGCTTAAAAATCATATTTATTGCGTAACAGACAAGGTGTACTTAGAAAATTTTAAGATATAAAAAATGATATCATAAATATAAAATTGCTTTAGTCTACTAAAAGTACTCAAATTATCTATCTATACTCTTATATATATATATATATATATATATATATATATATATATATATATAACACTATGATTTCAAATATAGAAGTTAAAATACCACTAAGTTTACGTTAGAGCAGTAACTTAAAAAATAAAAATAAATACACAATAGAAGAATTGAAAATTTGTGTTAAAAATATAAATTGTATAGTACTAATATTTGAATATCTAGACTTTCTTTAAAGAAATTTTATATTTTTTACAGGTTAATTTTGTTATATTACCAGTTGTAAGAGTAATATATTCCCACAATCCTCTAATTATTATTATAAAATATCACTTAATAATATATACACTTTAGGTAAAGGTGATTATTATGCATAATATAGATAACTAAATTTAACTTTAATATATACTTAGCAAAAATATATTTCTTAATCCAGAGCCATAGTGGTATTTGCCTTAGACTATGAACTGCTTTGGTGAGACAAGATCTATATCTTGCACATAACAACCCGAGTGCAAATATGAGCCCTAACTGGTACGGTTGTGCGGTTTTATGCCATATTCTATTTATTGAATGTATTATGATAATACGCCTTGTATATTCTGATGTAAGAGCGGCTCCATTTCGTCATATTCAATCTGTCAAGGGTGTTCCTATAGTTTAGACAGTGGCGGAGCCACGTGCAACTCAAGGGATGCAGCAGAAATTTACAAATTTTTATCTAAAAATTTCTTTTAATTTTGCCCCCTCATTTTTTTTATGAACCCCCTTAATATTTTTTGGAACCCCTTTAGTGATTCAATCCCTCTCTACTACTCACAGTGACAAGACCTCCACTCCCTAGAGTCACAAATTTTTTTTTATGATGGTTAATTTCTCATTCCATTATTAGATACCTCTTTGTTAAAACTTGAAATTTAGAGTTTTTGTACATAGGTCTAATTCTATTAAATTGGTTAATTGATTATGTAATTAGGATCATGAGTAACATATTTGTAAAGTCAATTTCATGAAATTTTTTCTTGATGATGGTTAATTTCTCATTTCATTGTTAGGGACCTCTTTGTAAAAGTTTGAAATTTGGACTTTTTATATATAGGTATAATTCTATCAAATTGATTGATTGATTATACAATTAGGATAGTAACATATTTGTGCAATCAATTTCATGGAATTTTTTTCTTGATAATGGTTAATTTATCATTCCATTATTATGGACATCTTTGTAAAAGCTTAAAATTTATAGTTTTTGTACGTATGTCTAATTCTATCAAATTGGTTGATTAATTATACAATTAGAATTTAGAAGAAGAACGATTTTTTTGTAATGAAAATATTTTTTAAGAAGAAATGACCATCAAATAAGCAACAAATTGAAATTAATTTAGAATAATTGCCATCAGATCCAGAAAAGCGAATGAAAATTTTGTTCTCTAACCGAGGGGTCTCGGATATGCCACTGAGTTTAGACACCCCACTCTTATAGAGTTACAAATTTGATTAAGAGTTCTTAAAACTCAATCTCATATATTCACTACAGGATAATTGTAACACCCCGACTTTTTATTTCCTTTAAAAATAATAATTTTTCTCTAAATTGGTTCACTGGATAATTTTCTGAATAATTTCCTTTTAAATAATTACAGATTTCACTATTCACGAATTTTACTATTCATGTAAATAGTAACTTTGCAGAAAATTTACAAGATTCTCATTAATTATATATGAGCTTGAATACATACAAAAATAATTTACATAATATTTATTACTATCTTTACATCTTTGTATCATAAACTACCATAAAATATTTTTCTATACTTCAATATCATCAAAGCCTTCCCTTTTACTCTTTTTCCTGAAATGATCAATTTTCTAAAAGTGAGATATAAAATATCTCAGTAGCTAGTCACTTTATTAAAAACATGTAAACACATGAGAAGATCATTTCAGCCATAAAAGCATAACATCACACTGATAACAATTAAATTTCTCTTGTTCACTATGTAGAACAATATTTATAAATACAATTCTGTAAAAAAAAAACTGATTCTGCACAAAGATATCATAAATCATAACCAATCATACTTTTATGGAAGACTAACTACCTGATCTGATTCTCAACCTCTTAAACTTCCTTGCTCCTATTTACTCTGCGTTTCCCATGTCCTTCCTTCTTCTTCTTTCCTTTCTTCGTCTCTTTCTCTCCCTCGTCTCTTTCTCTCTCTCCTCTTTCTTTCTTTCCTCTTTTCTCTTTCTTTCTTCCTTTCCCGTGACTCACACCATATATATATATATATTATTTAATTAATCAAACTTCACATCTCCCTTTTTTTTTTCTTTTTTCTTTGTCTCTTTATCTGCCTCTCCATCATCTTCTCCTTTCTTCTTTTTCTTCCCTTCCACCCCACCGTTCACTTCACAACACATTCATATATATATATATATATATATATATATATATATATATATATATATATATATATATATATATATATATATATATATATATTATTTTATTTTTAACTTTTTCTCATACCCCACATTCCACCTTCTCTTTTTTTTTTCCTTCCTCATTTTCTCCTCCGCACACCTCACACACGTCACTTTCACACTTTTTCTTTTGGTTTAAAATTGATAAAAACCCTCAAATCTTTTTATTTTATACAAATAGGTCCCTACTTAATGGATAAAATTCTATTTATATCTCTCAAAAATTTTTTAATAACTATTTTATCCTGATTTTCTTGCTCATTTATTTATTTAGCCTCATTTTCTAAGGTAATTAAATTTGGGATATCACATTCTTCCCCCCTTAAATAAATTTTGTCCCCAAAATTCAAACTAATGCACATATAAAAATTGCAACCACAACGTGCATGAAAATTTTTCCAAATACAAACATCACACTTATTAACATAGTCAATCTATCATTCATTTTACACAACTGTAGTATTATATTTGCTTGATTTGCGTATGATTTCTTGGGTGATCAAACCCTCAATCACTTTGCATTTGTACTGTAGATTTGTGTATGATTTCTTGGGTGATCAAACCCTCAATCACTTTGCATTTGTACCGTAGATTTGCGTATGATTTCTTAGGTGATCAAACCCTCAATCACTTTGCATTTGTACCGTAGATTTGCGTATGATTTCTTGGGTGATCAATCCCTCAATCACTTTGTATTTGTGCCGTAGATACTTGCACCGAGTGACCTGGGAATTTAACCCTCAAACTCTTTGTGCATAGGTTTTTATAGTTATACACTGAGTAGTATGGGACTCTAACCCTTTCAAACTCATGTATTAGATCCCGTAGATCTTTTCAGGTTTTCATAGTTATACACTGAATAGTATGAGACTCTAACCCTTTCAAACTCATGTATTAAATCTCATATATCTTTACTCATCAATAAACAAGTGAAAATTTATCACAGTACAATTACCATGAAATAAATTAATTTATACATACTTTTATTCCTTTGAATTTCTAAAAATATACCAATCATCATATACTGTCATCTGAAAGATTAATTGCTTAATATCCAAATAATATTGTAAATGGGACTTATATTGTACTTTGACTAATAACATCAAACTAGCTTATCAAGGTTATTCACTTACCTTGACTTTTGCTCAATTTTACCTTGAATCATCCTTGAAAATGTGTAAGATAATGAAAAATATATCACAAAAGCATCCAAGGCAAATTTCTTTTTTTTTTTCTAATTTTATTTTCTTATAGAATTTAATTTCTATTATGAAACATATCTTCACTTGTTTCATAATACATCATAATCATACATACTTTCTTCTAACTCAAATTCTTTCTACATAATTAAGAGTTATTACATAAACATAGATATGTTTATACTAATAACATTTCTAATCATAAATATGGCATAGAATAAGAATTCCATCTTCAATAATACTTTTAGAGAGAAAACAAACACATGGATAATTCGTATGATCATAGGAAATATAAACTGTATCTATAATTCAATATACACTTCACTAGGTACTTAATTTTATAGAGATAAATATCTCTAATATTTTTTTTTTCTAAATTATCACACTCAAAGTAAATTCTAATTCAACTTCGGCATACCTTTTCTTTTTATGAATTTAGGCTATAATGATTTCTTACATGTAAAATATACTGGCCAGGCATACGTTACAAATAAGACTCCATTATTTTCTTTATTCATCAAAGATACCTAGTATGCCTTTATTCATATTTAATCAATTCTCTATATGACTTACTTTTTTTTTCTCAAATACTCTTCTAAATCTCACTTAATCATAACAAACATTCACAGCAACTCAAACACAAACATCATAAAAATAATACTTTTAACAAATCAAACAATCACATGTAAATATTTTCCTTTCCATAAGATGGCAAGATCTTTTCCTCTGATACCATTTTGTAACACCTCGACTTTTTATTTCCTTTAAAAATAATAATTTTTCTCTAAATTGGTTCACTGGATAATTTTCTAAATAATTTCCTTTCAAATAATTACAGATTTCACTATTCACAAATTTTACTATTCATGTGAATAGTAACTTTGCAGAAAATTTACAAGATTCTCATTAATTATATATGAGCTTGAATACATACAAAAATAATTTACATAATATTTATTACTATCTTTACATATTTGTATCATAAACTACCATAAAATATTTTTCTATACTTCAAGATCATCATTAATATCATCAAAGCCTTCCTTTTTACTCTTTTTCCTGAAATGATCAATTTTCTAAAAGTGAGATATAAAATATCTCAGTAGCTAGTCACTTTCTTAAAAACATGTAAACACATGAGAAGATCATTTCAGCCATAAAAGCATAACATCACACTGATAACAATTAAATTTCTCTTGTTCACTATGTAGAACAAGATTTATAAATACAATTCTGTAAAAAAAAACTGATTCTGCACAAAGATATCATAAATCATAACCAATCATACTTTTATGGAAGACTAACTACCTGATCTGATTCTCAACCTCTTAAACTTCCTTGCTCCTATTTACTCTGCGTTTCCCATGTCCTTCCTTCTTCTTCTTTCCTTTCTTCGTCTCTTTCTCTCCCTCGTCTCTTTCTCTCTCTCCTCTTTCTTTCTTTCCTCTTTTCTCTTTCTTTCTTCCTTTCCCCGTGACTTACACCATATATATATATATATTATTTAATTAATCAAACTTCACATCTCCCTTTTTTTTTTCTTTTTTCTTTGTCTCTTTATTTGCCTCTCCATCATCTTCTCCTTTCTTCTTTTTCTTCCCTTCCACCCCACCGTTCACTTCACAACACATTCATATATATATATATATATATATTATTTTATTTTTAACTTTTTCTCATACCCCACATTCCACCTTCTCTTTTTTTTTTCCTTCCTCATTTTCTCCTCCGCACACCTCACACACGTCACTTTCACACTTTTTCTTTTGGTTTAAAATTGATAAAAACCCTCAAATCTTTTTATTTTATACAAATAGGTCCCTACTCAATGGATAAAATTTTATTTATATCTCTCAAAAATTTCTTAATAACTATTTTATCCTGATTTTCTTGCTCATTTATTTATTTAGCCTCATTTTCTAAGGTAATTAAATTTGGGATATCACAATAATGCACTGACACGATAGGGACAAATTTAAGAGTTTGAACTCTTATAAAATATGCATTCAAACAAATGACTCTAAAATTCATTTTTCCCTTTGAACCAAGTTTTTATGATTTCTAATCACAAGGTAAGGTACTCTCATAGGCTATTTTTAATCCTACGGGCTTAATATTCATTCCTCTTGTTGTCTTTAGATTTTTTAACTATAGCTATAGTTTCAAAAAAAAAACTCAAAACTCAAATAATATAGATAAGATGATATTCATCACAATAAGTGATCTCATAATTATTATAGTTGGGTATATAATCACATATTATATATTTAAATATTTATTCTTTCATCATATAGTAATTTTATCCATGAGCACATAATCATTTAAGAAACTTTCTAAATTTAATTTTGTGACCAAAATTGTCAGCACTATTGTACCTTTGTACAATATGAGTGTTCTCATATAATAGCATAAAAATATACTTCCTCAAAATTTATATATGACATATATCATCATCTCAAATTTTCATTGAGATGGCATCCTCAAATAAAATTATATTTGCTAAAATTACAAAATATATGATCATATATTCACAATAAAATTAGTTCTAAAATGATTTGTGCACTTCATAATTTTGCATATATACCAAAAAAAAATACCGTCTAATTTTGGTGAACTCAATTTTAGATATCTACAAAAATATGTACCCCTACCATTGATGGGCATTGTGTCTTTTTTACAAGAATTTCACAAACTTTTTATTGATCAGCAAAACATAATATTCTTGTGGTACTATAAAAACATCACATGTGATATCACTATTTATATATATGTGATTTTTTTTTCAAAATTCACAATCACAATTTATATATGTGAATTTTCTCAAATTCACAATTTCGTTTTGTGTGCACCCGTTATTCGATATCTCATGAAATAAATATAGATATTTTCTCAAAATATTTTTTACAAAAGTATAATTTGTCGCATGACTTTACAAAGCTCGCAATATAATAGAATTAATAAAATTCTACTCAACACACTATTATTTGATTCTCTTGAACCAATGGCCGTATATTTAAATATAGAATGAAAAATTCCACAAAATGAAAAAATATATTTCACATAATTTTAAAAAGCTTACAATAATATGATTATAATACTTTAACGTAGTTTAGAAAGCTATCAATAATATGACCATAATACTTTAACATATAATTTTAAAAATTCCACAAAATAATTTTCAGCATTTTAATACTAAATGCTTAATCACATACAAGCTTGAAGACAAGTTTTTTTTTCCCATATTGTCAATAGTTATCTCAATATAATTTTATGGGATCACACTCTTAAAAATAAAATATTAAATTTATAAAATTTCTATTAAGCCACAATATCATTAACTATTGACCATAAAATATTTTACCAAATTTGTACACTTTTATAACAACACTAATATATATCTCTCACTTGTTGTTAGAAAAATAGTACCCAAAAATATTTTTCTTTCCCCCAACTATTAATAATGTTCTCAAGAAATATAAAGATTAAAATAGTGACACATACCTCATGATATAGGGATAAGAAATCACTATTGCATAAATTTGGTTTGCTTCATGAGGAAAAATTGATCACTTTATGATCAATCAAAATTGTAACTAAAAAATTATGAGTTTTGCTTATAAAAAATACCAGATAATAATTTAATATCATATACATGATATTTTGTTAGTGGATCAAATCAATATGCATTTGATTCACTTAATACAAATGCTATTTTCATATAGATTGTAACATTTGCCTCATATATATACACAAAGTTACAAACCACTTTAAAAGATTTTTTCCATACCAAGTAAAAGAACTTGCAAAAATAATATAAATATACAAGATAATATATAGCCAAAAAGCTCAAATTTTGTAGCAATATACCTCATCATAGGTATCTCAAATAGTAAAAAAAAATTTTCCCATAAATAAAATATTCTTTTGTGAGCAACAAAAAAAAATATTTATAAGTCCACAAAATTTCATAAATTTACTCTATTGTAAAGTACAAAGATTTCCTACACATAAAGAAAATTTCATAAAAATGATACATTTCTACCAATTGGAAAATCTATTGACTACTCATAAAGAACCATTAGATGGAAAAACAAAAGCTCTTCAAAAAACTTTATGAGTTATTTCCGCAAAATATATTTATGAAATTTCTTGTAAAATAAATTCATTCCAAGTAGCAAACCAAAATATTTTCATTGATTTACTCAATTGCGAATTACAAATTTCTTCTTAAAAAAATCACAATTGGGAAAATTCCATATAAAATCATTTTTCAAATTCTTCCTTCATTGTTCTTATTTTTCATTTGCTACTTTCGTGAGATTTAACATGAAAATTACTTTTAAATTATTGGAGCAACAACCTAAAAAATAAGAATAAATATAAAATATAATAATTAAAAGTTAGTGTTAAAAATGTAAATTGCGTGGTACATGTTCAAATATCTCAACTTTCTTTAAGATAATTTCACGTCTTTCACAATCTAATTTTGCTATATTACTTGATGCAGGGATACTCAAACGCATAATATCCGGGATGCAACAGCTGAGAACTTGCCTGTTTGCTTACTACCTTTGTATAAAAGAAATAAAATAGGCTCAGTTTCTCCCACATCTTTCTTTACCCAAAATATCACACATATAATATATATATATATATATATATATATATATATATATATATTATATTTTCCACCATCTATATATTTCATTAGGAACTATGCTGATGTAAGATTCCCTTGTATGCTGTCTTTTTTCCTTTGTTTGCTGAGATTTGGCATGTTATCCTTCTTCAAGTCGTTATCTTATATTGATGTGTATTTTTATTATGTTGTTGTAATGCTATTTCCTCAATCAATTATCATTCATAAACTAAATTTTTCAGGATTGTTATTTCCATGGTTTGCTCTTTAACATTGTATGCTTTTCTAGCCTTTTTAATCAACTGTGTAGCTTATTTAAATAAATATTATCTTTATTTTGCTATAATAATAATTGTTACTCCTTTTGATGAATGACTCGGAGAGATAATTTTCTTGATGGGTTTATCCTTGTAATTCATTTTTCAATTTATATTCAGTGCACATTCTAGATCTATAACCTGTGGAAAACCCATATTGCGATCCATTACCCCTTGTCTTCTGCACTGTCCACTTCCAAAAGTTTCAAAAGCATTTTGTAAGGACCCTAAAGAGGGCAAAGACCTTGAGGATTCTTTGTGCTCAGTTAGAAAGTGCTCATGCCTTTGCCATGCATTGCAAGTATGCCTCACCTCTTTTTTCTGCGTCAAGGTATCTCTGCCATTGGTGGGATTCCCTCTATTTTGCTAATATATTGACATAAATCAGTTGTTTCATTCATAATCCCTAGAGTTTTATTTGGGGTTCTATCAGTAACTAATTAAGTTTAATACTTATCAATAGCATGTTATGATTACTATATGTCAAGGGTGAAATTTTAATCTCTCCTTCATTAATATTGTAGTGTTTCACTCATCAACATTTTTTTTTTTCATTTATTTATTTACCTAACTTGCTGCCTTTAATTCTGATATATGATTATGAGAATTTTCTTTTTAGCCTTTACATGGACTTCCCTTTTCATTGACAGGGGATGAAACTGCTTCCAATTGGTCGAAAGAATTCTCTTGCTATAATTATGTATTTATCTGTTGTGAGTATAAGCTCAAGCCACATCTCTTCCATTTTATATGTTAGTTAAACATGAATGTGGGTCATGTTCACTTAATTATTATTTTTATCAGGTTGGTTTTGGGACTTAATTACAAATCAACTAAATGTCTAAAATGGAGCTCTTATTCTTTAGATAAATTAAATTCATTAAGTTTTGAGTATTGCTACTTTTTTGCACGTGCTTAACAAAGACGGAAATCTAATGATAAACTCTACAAATGTAATTTATAAAAAAATTCAAAAACTCCTATTAGAGGTAAATAAATTTTATTTCATTTTTTGTCTTATTATTAATACATTAATCTCAATTTATATCACTACTTATATAAGTGTCAAAACGGGATTAAGCTCGTATGGCTGGCCCATAAATAGACGATCTTGAGTATCAAATTCTTTGTAATACTTAATAGAAAAGTTGGTTATATTTTTTACAATGACTCATATTTTTGTATCTATTTTTTTTTCTATATTTCATTTGTTATAATTATTTTTGCATATGTATTTCTTTTTTCGAACTTTTGCCATGAACATGTGTAATCGCTTTCCTTAGTTTCATTATATTTTGTAAATCTTATTTTTAGTTATAATCAACTTTACGTTGTCATATCAAGAGTGAAAAGTATAAAAAAATTAAAGATTTTAATACTTGACAAACATGAGAATCCAATGACAAGCACTATTAATATAGTTTATAAAGAAGTATTCTAAAATCTATATTAGAGATCAATAACTCTTATTAACTATTTGTTATCATTAATATATTTATCTAAATTAATTTATGTAATACCTTATGTTTGGTTTTTCTTTTTTAATATTTGAGGTTATTCACATTTAATACTCAAATTATTTATATTTAATTAATCATCTTATATATGTATTAACGCGGCTTGAATGTCTCATTATTTATGTATTGCTTTATGTGTATCTTAATTATTCTTATTTATTTAATAATAAAAAACTGTGACATTTTTGTTAACTCGTATATCACACAAGTCATAATATTATTTTATATATATATATATATATATATATATATATATATATATATATATATATATATATATATATATATTAGAGGAAAAGATCCGTTTGGCTACCTTGAAAAATCATTAAATGCTATAAAAGTTATTCATTCCAATTAATGTTGAGCTTTAATATAGAAGAGTAACATTCTTTACAACCAACGTTAATCAACTTAAGAAGAAATCTTAATGGCCAAAACCCAAAGTCCATATAGGATAAAAAGCCATCAAGAGGGATGTTTACAACGTAAAGCATAATTAATAAGGGAAGCCAACGATTTTGTCGGAAAATTATATATTTTAATATTTTATAATAATAAAATCCAACAATTTATAACTCAAGTGATATGAAATTGAGTAGGATTCATTAATTAGAGTTTGAGCTTCATTGTAATAATAAAAAAAAAAGTTAAAATGTACATAGAAAATGTATGAAAATGTATGAAACTAAGTAACATCTTACTATATTTTAGTATATTTAAAATACAAAACTATTATAATTTAATACTATATTAAAAAAATATCTTAAGAAAATAATAAATATGCACTTTACTACATGTTAAGCCTTGACCATTTGAGATTAAATTAATTAAAATGTTGTAAAATTTAAAAAAATCTATATTAAATAATTTATCTATTTTAACCACGAGAATAAACATTTTTCTCAAAAAATACATAAAAAATATTTCAGGACAACTTTAATTTAATTAACGAAAAATAAATTAAAAAATACATTCAAATATAAAATATAATGAATAATTTATCTAAGATAGTCTTTCAAGAATCAGATTTAAATATTAAATATGTAGATCTATTATTGATCGTTAATTTATAATTAACATATAGAATATAAAAATTAAATATTATATAACTTAAATCGATTAGTTTGTTTAAAGTTAAATATTTAATATAGAGATCCAATAATTAAACTGATTAATGATTTCATTAAACTCTCAATCAATTAAATAATTGATTTCAGTTAAACTAAATTAGTTTAATTTAGTTAAGATCATAGTTTAGCAACCTTTTGTCTTTTCTAAACATTGGATAAATTTAAAATTAGACAAAATTTGCCGCAAAGTTTAGAAAACTAGACCAGTTATTGAATTGATAGAAACATCAATTCAATGGTCAATAAACGGACTATGATTGGATCGATCTACTTAAAAATATTAAAAAAATAATATACATAATTAAATATTATAAATATAAATTTACAAATTCAATTAATACAAATTGATGTCAAATTAGACAAAAATAACATTCACAATTAAAAATTTATAGGAAAAATTGACCAAATAATAAAAAAATATTATTAATCAAGATAATATTTACTTATATCAAATCTATAAAATATCAAAATATTGACATCTCTATTAAAATTAGTTGATGTGTAATATTAATTTTTTAATTATTTAATCATAGAAGAAGCCAAAAAAAAAATCAAGTGAACAAGTTTAATTGATTATTATACTGTTTCTTAATTGATTCAACTACTCATCTAATTTTATAAATTATTCCAAACCAATTATATATTTAATTTTCAATCCAATTAATTGAACTTCTTATAACAATCATTTTGGTGACTCCTCTCAATTGGACGTTTAAGCATAGAAATAGCGTCGGATTAAAAATTTAAAATCGACGGACAAAGTAACTGCTGCCACGTGTAAGTTTTCACTTAGCTGTTTGCTTCCTTCCACGCATCATCACTCGGGTTGAATTCAGAAGACTTTATGCGTTGCGTTAATCCCTTTGTTTCAACTTTCAGCGGAGTGTTAATTAGGGGAAACAATTATTTGAGATTCGTTCCGATTCTCTAGAAGCGGTGAATTTAGTTAGGAATAATAACTCATGAATGCATGAGTTTGAAGTTAAAATAAATTATTGATAGAAATCACAATTTTAATGCTATAAATAATATTATTAGGAAGACTAACAGGTTTCTCGCTAAGATCAAGATGGATGCTTGTGGTTCCTTTAGTTGAATCTTTGGAAAGACCCAACTTAAGCTTTATGTTTCTTTTTGCTTTATCTATTATACAAAAAAAAGGAGAAATAAAAATAATTTATATGTTTAGATAATAAAATATTATAAAGTGTATTAGTCTCATATGGTTGCACTTAATAATCAAGATTTGAGTCTGATTTGTTCTGATTTAGTCCATTAAGTACATTCCTTTTTTTTTATTAAGAGTTTATTGCTCTTAATACATCTTATTTAATAACATATATATTCAAATTCAAACCTCTTAATTTTAAACAACACAAATGCCCTTGTAATTATGATTATATATAGTCTATTTTTGTATTAGTCAAAAACTAATGTTATTATCATTTATATTTTAATAAATAAATAATTTTTGTTTAAAATTTAAAATTTAATTTAACCATAATGTAAAATTAAATGATATAAATTTGTCGTAAAAAACTTAATCACATAATATTAATATGAATAAGAATAAGAATATTATCAAGTGTTAGTATTGAAAATGCACTCCAAGATAACATTTCAAATTTTTTTATAATTCACGTTAAAATTACCAAGTCTCATTGCATAATTATACCTATCCATTTTAAATCAATGATTAAAGAAATGTGATTGCATACGATTTATCTATTTTTTATTTTTTATATTTTAATCATGATTATTTGATTAAAATAAATTGTCACGATTGTATAATCAAACTCTATAATTAGCAGAAAATTCGAACTTTCCAAGATTAAGCCATGCATTATCCGTTGACAAAGGACGTTATCCACTGATCCCTTTACAATATTCGCTTTAAGAGCATCTACAGGAAACTCAATTTAGTTCTTATTGTGAGTCCTATTATATCATATCAGCTTAAATAACTCCTCACTACTTTAAGCAATTTTCTACTCTAGTGGTAAATCTTTTAAGAACTTATAAATAGATCCCACAATCAATTCCCCACTACTTCAGCATTTATTATTCTCCACTAATCCCACTAACATTTATTATAAATTAATTATTTTATATTACTTTTTGTATAAGAACCGATTCTTATATAAGAACCGTTCTTACGCGTGGCAACCAACGGGGCGAACTACAGTGGTGAACTGAAATAAGAATCGAATCTTAAATTTAAAAACTCCTTAAAAACTACAACTGTAGATGCTCTAAGTAATAATATATCATACTTAAAGTATTAATGACGTGTCAACTTTTGAAAGGTAAAGAATCCTCAAATCACTCACAAAAACGGCATTGCATTTGCAGAGACTCCATTTTAGCCGAGTCAGGCAAGAGAATCCCATTGTTCAATTTATTAATTATATATTATTTTTAGCCAAAATACAAGAGAGGAAAATAATCAAAATATCATGCGGTTTCCTTCTCTGACATAAATATTAATTATTGTTATTTAAAAAAGAATGTATTAATTTTGGCCTCAACAACATTTCTCCATCTTGATCCTAAATTTAAATCAAGATTCATCGTTTTGTTAATTTACCAGAAATAGCGGGTCGTGATTCGCGACTCTGCTTGCTCACAGTATCACAATCCACAGCCAATAAAAATTTGCCATAAATGTGTTGTTATCCTGTGACGGTTTCATTGGGATTCTGCCAAATCGTTTCGTCGTGTATAAGTAGGCCTGAACGGTGCGTTAATGATAGAAAGCAAGAAGGGTGTTGTGAATTGTGATCCTTGATTTTCTCTGTGACTCTGAGATTTTGTTTGGGAAAGGGAAAGCAAAAGCAAAAGCCAGAAATGGAGATTGATCTCACTCCCCGGTTGCCCAAGAAGGTGAGCGGAGGCGATGGTGGGTCTTACTATGCCTGGTGTCCTTCCGAGCTTCCCATGTTACGCCATGGCAACATTGGTGCCGCCAAGCTCGCCCTCGAGAAGAATGGTTTTGCGCTTCCTTGCTACTCTGACTCTCCCTCCGTTGTCTACATTCTCCAAGGTATTCTTTCTTGCCAGATTCCCCTGCTCCTACCTTTTTTTTACATGTGTATTTGAATTTTAGATTTAGTAATGAGAGCTTGAATTCTCAGCCGTTCTATCAGTTTGGATTGATTTTGTAGATTTGTACGTGATGAAAAAATAGCCGATGATGACTCGCGGCTTCTTTTCATTTTTATTATATATATATATATATAAAAGTTCGTTCATGTAATTTGATTCTCCTGATGGTTGGCTATATGAAATTTATCGGTTGAAAAATGATATAACTCTTTATCTCTTGTTAACTTTTCTGCTGCTTGCATCTTTTTATTATCATTTGTGCTTATGTTACTTACATACTGAGGTTGTTATTCTAAGCACTATTTCATATGGATCATTGAGTAGAAGTATAAATTCTTCGGATGTAATATTTGATTCTCAATATGCGGAAGCTGTTTTACTCGGTGTCCTTAAATCCATGGAGTGGTCTCATATGCTGGAATTAAGACTTATGATCAAGTGGATCCCTTATGGTTTACTGCAAGTGATAGTGATAGGCTTGATATGAGGATCGTTTAATATCTAGCAAGCCATGATGGACGATCTGAGATATGTGCTTCAACTAAGCAGATATTGATCCTTTGCTTGATAGTGATTACATATTCTGGTCCTAGTTCGTAACGTTTGTACTTTGTTTTCGTGGATATGATGTCCTTAGTTCTTCTCTACCGTATATATTATTAATATTGAGGAAAAAATGGTTGAAAACCGTTTAAGATGGTTTGGACATGTGCAAAGAAGATCGTTGGAAGCGCCAGTTAGGAGAGTTGAGCAGATGGTTTTGAGCCATATGAAAAAAGGTCGAAGAAGACCAAAAAGGACACTTAGAGAAATTATTGAACGGGACCTTTTAGTAAATGAGATATCTAAAGAGTTGGTCATTGATAGAGCTCAATGGTGTCGTGCGATCCCGGTAGCCGACCCCACTTAGTGGGATAAGTCTATGTTGTTGTTGTTGTTGTTGTTGTTGTATTGACATGACAGACTACAAGTATGACAATGATGTTACTTTAATATAACATTCAATATTTCCTCCCTTCGAGGCTGTACATTTCTTTGCTTCTGACCTCGTGTTCTTTGAATATACAGGACAGGGAGTTGTAGGAATCGTGCTCCCTGAATCAGAAGAGAAGGTTCTTCCAATTAAGAAGGGTGATGCAATAGCAGTCCCTTTTGGTGTTGTGACATGGTGGTACAACAATGGGGATACTGAGTTGGTTGTTCTTTTCCTGGGCGACACTTCAAAGGCTCACAAAGCTGGTGAATTCACCAACTTCTTCCTGACTGGTTCTAAAGGAATCTTTTCTGGCTTTTCTCCTGAGTTTGTGGGCAGAGCTTGGGACCTGGAAGAGAAGGATGTTAAGACCCTTGTTGGAGGCCAATCAGGCAGTGGAATTGTGAAGCTTGATGGGAAGATCAACCTTCCTGAGCCAAAGCAGGATCATCGTAAGGATATGGCATTGAACTGTGAAGAGGCTCCCTTGGATGTTGACATTAAGAATGGTGGAAGAGTAGTGGTTTTGAACACCAAGAATCTTCCATTGGTGGGTCAAGTTGGACTTGGAGCAGATCTTGTTAGATTGGACGGAAGTGCCATGTGCTCTCCTGGGTTTTCTTGTGACTCTGCCTTACAGGTTACTTACATTGTCAGAGGAAGTGGCCGAGTTCAGGTTGTTGGTCCTGATGGCCGCAGAGCCTTAGACACAACAGTAAAAGCTGGTAATCTGTTCATTGTACCAAGGTTCTATGTGGTCTCAAAGATTGCTGATCCTGATGGAATGGAGTGGTTCTCTATCATCACCACCCCTGAGTAAGTCTTTCTCACTTTTTAGACCGTATATAATACTTCCATTGATGTTTAGCATATACAACGTCATACTTATATCTCATTGAAGAAGTAATCCGCAGTTTAATGTCTCTGTTTGCTGCTTAGATAAATTGTCCCCATTTTGGTTATCTAGAAAAAAACATAACAGACTTCATTGTTTCTTCTGTTTGAAATAACTAACAGTTTAACATACTTATATTTCTTTCACAAATCACAAACGTATAGTCTTCTTTAGTGCTTGTCATCGTTATTAGTGAACAGTGATTGACACAACACATTTGACTTTATCCCATGCATTGCGACCAACATTTTCTTGCCTGTAAAATGAAATATGAAGTGAAAAGAATGTGATTGATTTTTTTCTCTCTCTGAAGCATCTGTGATTTATTGATTATATGTTTGAAGTATGCTGGCTATAAATTCAACGATGTTTATGAATCTTCTGACTATAACTCTTGTTGTACGGCATTGGCAGTCCCGTTATTACCAACTTGGCTGGAAGTTCTTCAGCGTGGAAGGCTTTATCTCCAACGGTACTGCAAGCTGCCTTCAATGTGGATTCAAAACTTGAACAACTCTTCCGTTCAAAGAGGACTGCTGATGCCGTTTTCTTCCCTCCACCAAAGTAGATTAATATATATATGTATACATATATATATATATATATATATATATATATTCCCCGACCCCAGAAATAAAATAAAAGCTTGGTGTGCTTTAGAAACTCTTATCTTTCTTGTGTCTTCAAGTATGTAGAATTTTGAATTAAGTTCCGAATTATGCTGAGAACAATCTTCGCTTTATCGTCAAGTATGGAGATATTTGAATAATGCTTTTAATGGAGTTACTCTTTAGTTTTACCATATTCCCTGCATTATATAGACTTTTGTCCTTGGTATAATTATTCAATATGAATGCTATATCTGTTAACTTTTCAACACAAAGACAACTCTCCCTCATTTTGTCCAACTTTAGTTTGTCCTTGTGCCTTCGACTCCATTCTTTCACGCATTTTCCAAAAAAAAAAAAAAAAGGTCTTTTGGGGTATTAACCAATGCTGATTATATTACTTAGCGCATTAAATCCAATAGCACGTAAACAAGTGAAATAGAATTAACACTTAATGTCTAATGAATCATTGTCAACATGTTCAGATATTATTATTTTTTATTAATAATTTAGATCAAATTAAGAATTCAGATGAAATTAATATATTTTGTAAGCAAATGAGATGATAATTAAAAAAAAAATCTGTGAAATGAAATTAAAACATAGTAATTGTAAACGATGCCATATTTTATTATGGATTTACATGGGCCAATATTACAGAGCTAGAGGTTTTTGCCTTAAAGGAGCCGCACGCATGGTCCATGTTATATTTTCTAATTAAATAGAAGATTATGTAGTTTGATTATA
The DNA here is from genome assembly GCA_037074585.1 of Biancaea sappan. Classification (NCBI taxonomy): domain Eukaryota; kingdom Viridiplantae; phylum Streptophyta; class Magnoliopsida; order Fabales; family Fabaceae; genus Biancaea; species Biancaea sappan. The sequence goes on along the minus strand of CM073491.1, from coordinate 91,697,809 downwards.
TTCAATTTTAATCCTCTGCAACTAGTGTTAAAAATGCACAATTTAGTCTTTCAATTATGTTAAATTTTTATATTTTTTAATCTTTAATTGGTATCTTCCAATAAAAAATAAATGAACAAAATAAATTTTAGCGCCAAATGTAAAAAATTCAGATCCGGAGGGTAGAGAGAATAATTTACTCCAAGTTTATATATTTTCCTTGAATAAAATTTGCGCCATGTGAGAATCAACTTGAATTTAATAAAGAAAAAGTCGCACAGCACGGAGATACCTACTCTTCCAGTCACTGGATGGTAGATAAGAGAGGAGAGAATTGCCCTTTGGGTTTGAGAGAAAGATAAATGGCGCCGTTGAAATCTCTGCAGCAACAATATCCACTAATTGATTATAGTTTCATAGCATTTTGTGCTTCCCATGGCATTTTTTCAGGTATCTTTCTTTCTTCTGCAATGTATGCTGAATCACTTACTCTGCGATGTTCTCCATCTGTGACGACCGTTAAGACCGCAAAAATCTTACTGCATTTAAATTCGCCGCCGCCACACTCGTTTCCGTTGTTCAATGCTTTGTTAATTACTTTCAATGTTCTCGTCTTCTCAGTGGAAGATTTCCTCCTGCATGATATTGATGTATTGATTGCCTCTGCGGATAAGCAGTCCAATTCACAGGGACTGAAGCAGGTTAACATACTCTATTACCTTTTTGGGGCTGAATTATTGTTATTATTTAATATGTATGTTTCTTTCTGTTATATATATAAAGGTTTCAAGCTGTTCTGCTTTGGGTATGTAGGGAATCAGTCAACTCCTATCTGTCATAGATGCTTTGCATAAGCCATTGTTGAACGGTCTGGATCTTTTGGAAGATGCAAAACGGAATAAATATGTATTATCCACTGGATGTCAAGGGTATTTTCGGTGCAACATTGACGTATTAATTGCTCTACTTTATAATATTGAATTTTAGTAGATAGTTTATGTTGAGGGGGTGATGAAGGGTTGAAATTAGGGCTGTGAAAATCAGGATTATTTACTGTTTGAGCCTCTCTAATTCAGGATTGATGCATTGCTCAAGGGTGGATTACGCCAAGGACAATTAACTGAGCTTGTTGGACCATCTTCGTCTGGTAAAACACAGGTAACACTGAATAACTTACTTGTAAAGATAAAAATCATATGCGTTGATCTCCTCTTATTTTGCTATGCAAATTGCACATGCTGCTACTTTATCTCATTACCTATTTTGATGATATATTATGAATTGCTATTTCAATTTTTTAATTCTGTTCAGATACAAATTATTCTATTTTTAATTTTAGGCTTGCCTACAGTCTGCCTCAACTGTTGCAAAGGAGCATATCCGTTCTGTTGTATACTTAGATACATGTAACTCCTTTTCTCCTCAGCGCATTGCCTACTTTGCTGGTCAGTCCTCTGGCTCTGTTTTTAAGGATCAGGTTACCACAGTATCAGCTTCTTGTACATTGTTTGCTCTTCTTGTTTGTTAACTGGCCTTTAAAGCTGGTTTTCATTTTCTTTTTGTTTCTCTTATCTTTTGGTCTAGGTTGATCATATACCTCTTCAAAAAGTATTGGACAGTATAATTTGCCATTCAGTGTATGACATTTTTCAAATGTTTGAGGTGCTGCATCAGCTGGAGATTAATTTGAGATCTGAGGTTCTCAACTTCTCACTGATGTATTTTAGTTGGTTTCATATTTTCTTTTGTCAAATATATTACTATTGTATACTTGCACAGATGTTCAGATCAGATCTTCAAGTTCGATTGCTTATTGTTGATTCAGTTTCTTCACTGATTACCCCCGTCCTTGGAGGCGGTGGTCCTCAGGGTATGGTAACTATTTGCATGCTAAAATTCTTGGTCTTAATACTTCTCATGCGTTCTTTTAAAATTTCAAATGATGTTACCGTTTATCTTTTTCTTTCTCTTTTATTTATCTTCCTGACTTTCTTGACATACTCATGCACTGAATGATACTCTTAGTTACTTGGGATATAATTAAAAAGTCATACTAGTTGTCCAATCAAGTTTCATAATCTAGAGTCAGTCTTCAATAACTATCATTAAATTTTTCTGAAAATAATGCTATCTTGAACATCTAGAACAGGTTTAGTCTTGCTTAGTTACATGGTTGCTGTCTATCTTCATTCTTCAGGAATCTCCCTTTCCGGAACTATTTAGTTTATGATAGAACTCACAGATACAGTGCAGAGGAACAGCAGAATAGAATGCAAAATGATAAACTGAAATTATATTGAAATGAAAGAAGTCTCTACCAATGAGGTAGGGATGACTACAAATACTAGTTCCACTCACAAATTAACATTGGAATCCTCACACAAGATGAACACTCCTCAACAGCACTCTCAACACAGAAGATAAGACTAAACGCTAAAAACACAAAGCACGGTGGAAAAAACACACAAGAACACACCACAACACCAATGCCTTTCTATCTATACCCACAGCCAGTACCCAAATACCCTAGCTTTCCCTCTCTACCCTCCACGTGTGCCATCTGTTATTGATTTGGTTACACCGCCCTCTTTTTATTTCCCCTATTATAATCATATAGGTCTCATCAATATCGCCCCCTTTAGGAGGCACCTTGTCCTCAAGGTGAAATTTTGGGAGTCACTTTCCAAAGTCAATTGAAGGAGCCTTAAGCAATATCTCTTGGCAAGGCGTGGATACGTTGCTAGTTCCATTGTCACAGACAATTGAAGAGAATTGTTTGTACCCTAAAATGAGAATACTATTTTGCTCCACCCCACATATGGCACCAAATATAACCTGGATCACCTTTCAAAACAAAAGAGTGATCACAGTCCTCCTCATCCTCATCTTCTGTCCCAGGCGAAGGTTGAAGAGGGGTATTTTTGCCCCCAAAGATTGCTCGAAACCAGAAAACAATGGATATCCTGCCCCTTCTTGCTTTCTTGGCGTTGGGTAGGACATGGGTCTCTTGAATCGTTGCTGTTGTGCACAACTGTAGCATCTCTCCAGCCAAACGTTACGTTTTGGCTTGTATATCATCTTTCTCATATTCTGGAGCAAGCCTCTTACAGTGGCCACACCATGGAGCATAGAACTCAACCACATGAAATCGTGATTGCTGTCAGTGTCAGTGAAGTTGGCGTGATCGAAGGTGAGCATGAACTTCTTGCCTTCTGCCTCATCAGTGGAAATCTGAGTGAGCCACGATGTGATGAAGGTTAGAACGAAAACAAGAAAGAAGCAAACCAGAACCCTATCAAACGCAGCCGCAGTGATCAAACACAGCTTCTTCCCTGCAGAGCATTGTGTTTTGGATGATGAATCAATGGGTGCGACTTGGGTCGGGTAGGTTTTATTCGGGTCAAGGACTTGGGCAGATCTTACGTATATAAAGAATTAGGCCTTAAGTCGAGACTGCTGGGTAGGGTGAACTTTCCTGTATTGAGCAACTAATTGGGCCCATCTTCTATATTTTACCTTGAGCCCATAAGTCCCTTTTTCCGAACCAGTCCCCTCAATATCTTTTGGGTTAGAGGTTCTGACATTTTTATAGAGTTGGGCAGCCCCATACTATTAATTACCTAGAAAAAAGGCCCAACATTTTGTTTTCTTCTCAGTTTAGGCCTTCTACTCCACCTGGTAACCCTAACCCGGTCTAAACCCAATTACCCAAATCACTTTCCCCTTGTCAACACCATCTGCCGTCAAACCCAAGTTTTGGACTTGTGCCCAACCTAGTTACCCTAACCCGATCCAAAACTCAATTGTCCTTCTTCCCTTTGCCCTCACAAATGCCGACCTTTCTGTCAAACACTGGTGTTGTTGGTTAAAGCGCTCAGATGTCTAGAACCTCTCACCGCCAATGAAGCGGCCTTCCCACCTTCTCTTGAAATAAGCTCTAGACCTCTCTTTTCTTCCATAATGACACTCCAATTCTGTTCTCATGGTTCCTTCAGTATTGGATGGGTAGTGATTTGGATGGGTAGTGATTACCTATTGGTTGGCTTGATTTCGAAGCTATGACTGCAATCATCATCTTGCCAGTGTTTTAATAGGCTACTAGGGACGTCTCTTCTTCTTCCATCTTGTTCAACCCTTCCCTAATAGCATCGTTCGATAGGCTATCAGTAGCTCGTTCAAGAGTTAGATTCTCTAACTGATGTTCTTCTTCTTCCTTGAGTCCCACTTGAGAATTTTCTTCCTCATCTTTTGATTCAACTGAAGTTTACAAAATAGGAAAAACTTGAACACCCCTTTTTAATTCTGTTTTCTTCCCTTCTTCTTCACTTTTTAAGTCAGCCACCATTTCTTTGAGACCTGTCAAGATTTCTTTCATCATCACTCTCATCTCAGCCATATCCCTTTTGAATTTCTCTCTTTTACACTCAGCAACCATCTCTTTGAATCTTACATCTATTTCTTTCTTTTTTGCTGCAGCTTTCCTTTTGAATTTTGCATTTATTTCTTCTATTTTTGTCATTGCCATTCCCTTGAACGAACTGCTCCGATACCAATTTGATAGAACCCACGGATTGTCTGCATTTCTTTTTTTTTTTTTTCTTTGACTAACAGAATTAGCAACAGAAAAAACTGTTGCTAAAGGTAGTATTGCACTCAGCATTACTTTTTAGTAATGCAAAGAACCCAAATCCAGAACCCACAAATACAATATAGAGGAACAGCAGAATAGAATGCAAAATGATAAACTGAAATCATATTGAAATGAAAGAAGTCTCTATCAGTGAGGTAGAGACACAGGATGAACACTCCTCAACAGCACTCTTAACACACTCTTAACACATAAGACTAAGGGACCGTTTGGTATGCTCGCGGAAACGAAAAAGAAAAGCGCCTTTCCATTACTGTGTTTATTTTCCGTTGTTTGGTATGGCTCGCTGTAGCAGTTGGAAATAGAAGCCGGCATTCCCTCTTCCTTCAAAATCGTGATATTCATTTCTATCGCTTCATCAATGAAAAATCGGTCATGGAAAGGAAAAAGGAAGAGAAATGTCGAATTTGCCTACGCTCTCCTCTCGCGTTCTGGTCTTCCCGCACCTTCCATTTTATATTTTCATTCTCGGCTATCTCGCACTCGCGCTCGCACTTGCACACACATTCATATAATAAATTAATAGTTACCCTTCGGCGTCGCAAGCACGCTTTAGCCTCTCTTTGCCCTTGCTGTCTTTTTTCCTCATGTTTTAGATTGTTCACAGTCACAACAATAGCGTCGGACGAGTCTTGATGGCATCGAACGAGTCTTAATAGCGTCGAACGAGCAAGACACATGAGTCAGTATGTTGGCATCAGGCGGTCGACCGGGAGACGATGGGCCGGCCTGCAGCAGGCCGATGGACAAGCCTGCAGTAGGCCGGTTGATCGGCTTGCTGCAACCATTCAACAAGGCCGGTCGACCGGCTGGCAGGGAGACGAGGGGAGAATGCAAGGGGGTAATTTAGTCATTTTGTTCTAATTTTTCCTTTCTTTCTACTCCATTTTCTATCTTATACCAAACATGTTTTTTTTCCATTCTTTCTTCCCTCTTCCATTCTCTTTTTCTTTCTATTTTCTTATTTCCTTTCTATTCCTACTCTTTCCTGAATGCCAAATGGTCTCTAACGCAGAAAACACAAAGCACAATGGAAAACACAACCACAGCACTAATACTAGACTTTCGAGAGGTCTAGCTCTCCCCAAACCATTTCTCATATTTTTCATACCTCAATCCACTCTTAGGCCTTTCTATTTATACCCACAGCCAGTACCCAAATACCCTAGCTTTCCCTCTCTACCCTCCACGTATCCTTTGCCATCTGTCATTGATTTGGTTACACCTCCCTCTCTTTTTATTTCCCCTATTATAATCACATAGGTCTCATCAGTTTCTTAGTAATCTTTTGTAAGTTCAATATCCCAAGTTAATTGATAGTTGCTTGCCACTCTACATGTTGAGGAGGATAGCATGCATACTGTAATTCACATAAGTTTCAACAATTTGTTCTCTTTCCTTTTTCCTTCCCCCATTTTGGGTTTTTTCTTTTAGACAGCTGTCCTGTCCTCTTCTTCTGTAATTCTCTTCCTGTCTAATAAAGCTTCGTTTTTATATTTAAAAAAAAAAGAAAAAAATAAAAAAGAAAGGCTTGATGGCCTGAGTGGGATAGATGGATTGAAAGGTTTCTTTTCTAAAGAGGAGATTGGTTCTCTGGATACTACAAGGCCTCTGATTCTAGGTTCATATCTACTTTGTTTTTCTGTGTTGTTCTCATCAGCTTTAATATAGCCCTTTCCTTCAGTGTCTTGAATTAGCCGTGTATCTACTCTATTTGTTTTTGTTAAGAGAGTCCTATTTTCCATGATAAAAAGGTCTGTTACTAGTTAACTACGCAGAAACTTAGAGATGTACATTTTGTGGGTGATTTCAGGACATGCTTTGATGATATCTGCTGGATTTTTACTAAAGAAGTTAGCGTATGAGCATAATCTAGCAGTGTTGGTAAGTTTTGCTTTCCTCTTTCATTCACACTAGGTGATAATCCTTTCTGTAGTTGTAACTTATTGAGTAAAGCAACCAAAATCCCTTTTTTTTTTTTAAATGTAGCTTCAGATGCACAGTTGGATTCTTTTATTTTTTTGGGAGGAGGAGGTGTTCAGTGTGGTGTAACTGACTAAGTGATTATTGATAGAAGTTTTGGCTGGTATCTTGTACAAAGGACAATATGTTGTTCCCTTTTTGAGACTTAGTGGTTAAGGAAATGACCCTATTCCAAATAAATACATCAGAAGCATATTGCTGAACCTTGTGCTTTTCTGTTGCACTTCTTTCCTGTATCACCTTTATTCCTTGTTATATTCAGTCATGGTATCAATTTTAGACTTAATCTCTATTAGAAAAAGCAACTTCTATACAATTATTTGTTGCATTTTGATACTTGGTGCAATGGGTTAGTGCAAGTGACTTCATCTTTTCAGAGTCGAAGACAATTTTGGAACACATAGAGGCTTGAATAATTACTGCCCATATTACTCCAATAACCAATTGCCTCTTAAGTCAGCAAGCATTATGTTGTAAGATTATCTATCATATGTTGTTGTCTTCTCTTGGCAACCATTAATATCTCGTGTCAGCTCATGTTTTATCATTTTATGTTGAATAATTGTCACCCATTGAGCTTCCTTGTTGGCCCCAAATATGTCCAATCAGTTGCTAAATTCGTTGAGTTTATGTGAAATGCCAGGAATTACATGATAAATACTTTATCCAGAAAATATTTCAGAAAGTATTGCTTATGTGGAATATGCAAGGCCAACAGTAGAAAAGAAAAGGGAGGGGACATAATAAAAGACATGAAAGAGTTAAATGGGCCTCAATTCTATCTTAGAAATAATTTAAACTTAATTGCTATGATTTGTGATGATATAGCTAGGCATCTGTACATCATTCCAATAATACTTGGTGGAACTAATTTTGAAGGTGACTAATCACATGGTCGGAGGAGACTCTGGTATTTCTAAACCAGCGCTGGGAGAGAGTTGGAAGAGTGTCCCACATGTACGACTTTTGCTGTCTCGTGATCGGGAGAGTAATGTCTGCAATTTTTCAATACTAAAACATCCATCCTTGGTATGTCTTATCAGAATTTTTTTTGATTGTGGTTAGCATGAAAGGAATTATTAATTTATTGTATTATAATTTTAATATATAAAATTAAAAGATATATATATATATATATATATATATATATATATATATTTAATTATAACTAATTCGGTCGTGATTCAATTGCCCTCGGATCAATAAACTTTGAATTAGTGTCTCCACAAATTCAATAACAAATCTGATTTTAAAAACATGAGTTTTTTTTTTTACATGCGGTGGGTAATTTATGAGATGATTGCACTACTATCCATCTATGGGAAGCTGCAGTCTTCTCTGCTTCATTTTCACCCCTATATTGTATTCTTCCATCTCAATAAAAGTTGAACAAGAGTGGAAGCTGAGGTGCCTAATTTTATTTTTCCATTTCAGGCTTCCGGTAGGGCTGAAAGTTGTACTTTTTTGTGACCATTGATATGGTTGACTCAAATTTTAACATACTTCATACGACAAAGGTAATGTCGTTAATTTGCATAACAAGCAAATCTTTCCCACATATTGCCCATTGTACATAAAATGTCATTACTGATGCAGTATTTATATTCTTTAATTATGCACAAATCTTCACGTAGCTGAATATATTTAACAAGAAACAACTTAAATGAGATCATATCTACTATCTTTATTATTGTGCATTAGTTTTAAGTGCAATACTAAATAGATTACAATAAGATTTGAGCGATTTGTGAAGCAGGATGTTGCACACCCTTGTTTTAGTTTATGTTTATTAGTAGCTGCTTTAAAATCAATTACAATAAGACTGATGTGCGAGTAATGGTGCGCAAATACGAGTTACCATTAACCCCCGTTGAAAATTATTGCATATCTTGTAACTTTTTTTTTTTCCGGTCAATGTCTTGTGTTATTTTCTTTATTTAATTTGGCCTAAGGCAGTCCCAGAAATACATCATATTGCTATCTCTCGAAAGTGAAAACGTTGGTAATAGGAAGCAGTTAGCCCATTCATATAGAAATCTAGACGACTAAATAGCCCATTAGATTTGCAGCCTAGTGTTCCTAAAGCCCAGTATTGTGGCCCCCATAGATTCTTGCTTGGGACCTTCGGAGAAGGAAAGGTATGTGAATTCTGAAAGAGTAAGTTTCGAGAGAATTTAATTTCTTAAGAGTTTGAGTGTTTTTATTTGTAGATTATTTTAAAATTTATATAAATTATTTTTTTATTATTATATACACAAATTACAAGATGATTTAAGAGTAAAAATATTTAATTTTTTAAAAGATTGAACTTTCGATAGATTTATCAATTTTAAAATAATAATTACTATTATTCAATTCATTGATGTTTTTAGACATATAAAATATATTATGTAATTGTGCAATGATTAATGAACGTTAAACTAAAATACATATTGCAAATGGTAAAATCTGGTAATATTTATTTTGATAATTTTTTTATTGATTTAATGTGTAATGGAAAGACATTTCAGATATTATTAAAGGTCAATTGATAAGGAGTTATTTTAATTTAATTAAAAATTTTGAGTTTAAATTTTTAAAAATATAATTATATTAAATTTAATAAAAAAAATTTATTATAATCTTATCGAGTGCTTAGAATAGTGGACAAATGTGTAGCATTCCGAACGGGGTTGTTCATAAAAGAAGACATTTAAGGTGGTGGGTCCCATGCCATCGTAAGTCATAGTATCACGCCGAAAACGTCATAGTATCTCGCCGAAAACATCATAGTATCCTATTTGGTATTTAAGATTTAGTCATACATAAAAAATTCTAAACTTTATTTCAAAAATGTATGGCCATGCACCTTCCATGTTCAACAGTCCAAAATTCGCATCTCGCAGCCTCATTGCAATTTCCATGTTCGAATTTTCAAAGAAAGGAATAATCAACCATATTGAATAACCTCTTTTTTTAAAAAATAAAAAAAATAAAAAGGCCATTAGTATACCTCTTAAGTGATAGTTTTTTTTTTGGGGGGTCAACTTAAGTGGTAGGTCTTGGTTTCTGCTGTTATTTAAATAAAATTGCCTGAATGTCACAGCTTATGTAGATGTAAGTCAAACCACTTAATCATGAAGGTGAAGCTTTACTTGGAATCTTAATCACTCTCTAGTTGATTCATTCGTTTGAAATCAACGGTGGAATTAACATTTTATACAATGGGTGGCAATAATTCCACTGACGCGTTTTAAAAATGTAGTCACTAATTTGACAAGTCACGTTCTATATCTTGGTCACTTTTACTAATGCTACCATGCTTTCAACAAGCTTAAGAATTCAGAATTCGGACTGAAAAAAAACAGCAGAATATAAAATACGATACTTTAATAGTATATAAACGTTGAGCCTTTTATTATAATTCACTCTAACATATATAAATCATTTTCATTATTTAGAAGTGATAGAATAAGATCCCATTTAGGTAAATAGTTTATCTAAGCGTTTATAAAAAAAAGTCTTATATTAAAAGTTTTTATACTATAAATTATTTTTAAATTAAGTTATTTAATGTTTAGATACATATTTGAAGAAATATTTTAAAATTATTATTGGAGAAGGAGGGAGGTAAAGATATTGGTTTTCTTGAAATTTCAAATTGTAATTAGAGATATACTTGTTTTGTAAAAGTACAAAATAGCTTTCCAGTCATATAAATTTGAGTTTTCACACAGTTTTTCTAATAAACCTAAAATGTTAGTTTCATAAAATAAGTTAAAAATAATTTTTTTGAGAATTAATAAATTATTTATTTAAGTTTATCCAAATATTATTATTTTTTACATAAAAATATTTATACTAGTAGAGAAAATCTAGTAAGTTATAAATTATAATGTTCAAATTCCAAATTGGGCCTAAGTTTTAAATAACTCTTTAATTTAAAAAATAAAATTTAAATGAAGGTTCAAAGTGGATTATATTAATATTGTATATTTAATGTAAATAAATGATAATTTTCGACAATATATTATAATAAAATATTAATGTGCTTGAATTATGAAGAATATGTGAAAAAAGACTGGGAATAAAATTACTATAAGTACAGAAAGATACTTTTTTTTTGGTACATACATAGAGAAAGATACTAAATGTGACTGATATAAGCAATGTGATGGTCCCCAAGCAAAATAAGGAACCAGATTCTCCGCAGGAGGATTCGGGTCGCACAAATAGTCCACATTTCTTTGATAAAAATTGTAGCGATGGTTAGATTTGATGATAATTAAATTAGATTTAACGACTAATATAATTTTAAAAAATATAAAAAATACAAAAAAATCATTAAATGCAATATTCTACCGTCATAATAGAGAGTTAGAATTTCTTACACATAAAAAGCGCAAGAAGAAATTATTATCCCAAAATAAGGGCGACGCTATTCAACCTTTAGTGAACACTAACATAACTAATATTAAAATATGTAATTTTTTTTTCTTACATGATTTAAGTGCGATAGAACAAATAAAAAAACCAAATGAATTATAAAAGACATAGAAATTAAGATAAAGAATATCTTAAAACTAGTATTACACCCATGTGTTGCACGAATTTGTATAACTAAGTCAATTTGACAGTAAATTGAACAAGTATTTCAAATGTTAACTATATTTCGAGAATTTGTGTAATGCCCCAATAATGTGTTTGAATATTAAAAATTTATTTTGAAGTTTATCGATAAATTTAATTACGTGAAAAATATTTTCTTTCTTTGAATTAGTAAAGAAAATTTGGGAATAGAAATTTCAATTTTTAATTTAGAAAATTTTTATAAATTCTCAAGGACGTAAGTGAACAAATCTTAAAAGCTAAGGTGGCTATGTGCAATTTTATCGAAAAAGAAATTGGTGGAGTCCACACGTACAATTATTAGACTCATCTCCTCTCTTCTTTCTTTCCTTCCCGAGACATCTCGATCTTCTCTTCATCTACCACTCTTCCCTTCTTCAATCATTTCTCAAATTTTCATCCGGCAATCTTGTATTTTCTAACTATACTTTCAATTCTCACGAGTTCTAGAGGTAAAGAGGTAAGTTTTATCTACTCTATTTTTCTTTTTCTCCATTTTCGGACCTATGGAAGAAAATTAAGATTTTGAGTTTTAATGGATGAATTTAAGTGTAGATGTTAATCTAAAACATTCTTAGGTGGTTTATGATGTTATTAGAACAAGAAATTTGGAGAAAACTAGGAGAAATTCATAGAATTTGGATATTTGAAAAAAAGTTAGTGTTCTTGATGAAAATTTGAGATTTGAGCTTGGATTGTTGGTAAAAATTGGGAGTTTTGGTGTTAAAATATTCATTAGACATTGAGAAACAAAACCCATGGAAGAAATCAAAAGAAATGTTATTTTATATATGATTTAAGGATTTTTGGATGAAAAACACGAAGAACATCACTGTTTATTCTGGAAATTTTTCAGAAAATTTTCAGAAATTACTGTTTATCGAAAATTTTTTTTCAGATTTTCTCGGCTACTGTAGCATTGACTCGGTCAACGTTACTGTATCATTGACTCGGTCAACGTCACTGTAGCTGCGTTGACCATTGGCCGTCACTGTAGCATCAGTTTTAAAATTGTAATACCCGTTAATTTCAAAATATAATTCGCTTAAGAGTATTTTAGAATTCTACAACGTTACTTTAGTTATTTATTTTGGTCATTTTTAATTTTCATATTTAATTGTTCTCTTTGAATATTATTTATGAAAATTGAGTTAAATGACTGGACTAAATATTTGCACAATGAGGGATATATTCTAAAAATGGTGAAATTCATGGAAAAATAGTTTCAGAATGGTCAATTAGTCCATTTATTGTAAATTGAATGGATGGGTTTGGATGTTGGGTTATGGATACCCATGGGTTATTGAATAACCCATTAGAAATATTTAATATAAAGTTTCAATAGTAACCCTCATTTTTCACTCAGCCGAAGGAAGCAGAAAAGCATTTCTCTCTCAGTTCTTCATTTTCTTCTCAAATCCTTCCCTTGATCTTCAGAGTTTCGATTATTTGTTCGGTTCAAAAGCTTTGTAAGGATCAAAGGTAAGCTTTAATTCGATTATTTTCCTTAAATTTCAATTTATGTAGAAGATCAGAGGAGGTTTTGTTCTTGAAGATTTTGATGATATTTCATGAATCTCAGTAGTTTTAGAAGTTATATTTGAGTTATAATAGGTTAAAAGAGTTGAAATTCTGGTTTTGAAACAAGAAAGGAAAGAATGAAATTGTGAGAAATTTCTGCAAAAACTTCTGCAAAACTCGAGTTACTGTAGCGACCAGATTCCGGGAAATTTTCTTCGAGTTACTGTAGCAGTTACTGTAGTGTCGGCAGTCAACGGCACTGTAGCAGTCAACGTTACTGTAGCAAACCGTTACTGTAGCAATCAGAAAATTTTGCGTATTTTCGTGATTTTGTTTCCTTTCTTATGTTTCCTTGTAATATATTTCACTAGGAAATTTTCCTACACAAATTCTAGTGTGGAACAAGGTAAACTTGGACAAACATCAAGGTGAGTGAATAACCTTGCTCAGCTAATTTGATATTACTAGTCAAAGTACAATATAAGTCCCATTTACAATATTATTTGGATAATAAGCAATCAATTTTCATATGGGAGTATATGATGATCAGTAGAAATAAGAGTATGTAGAAATTATTTTATTTCATGACAATTGTATTATGTGATAAATTCTCACTATCTTGTCAATGAGTAAAGATCTACGGGATCTAATACACGAGTTTGAAAGGGTTAAAGTCCCATACTACTCAGTGCATATCTATGAAACCCATACACGAGTTGAAAGGGTTAAAGTCCCATACTACTCGGTGTATATCTAAGAAAGCTTATACACGAGTTGAAAGGGTTAGAGTCCCATACTACTCGGTGAATACCGATGAGATCTTATTCACGAGTTTGAAAGGGTTAGAGTCCCATACTACTCGTTGTATATCTAAGAAATCTTATTCATGAGTTTGAAAGGGTTAGAGTCCCATACTACTCGATGTATAAGACAATTAATTATATGAGTAAATGTGGTATTTGTACTTTTGATATTCTATATAGTACAGTTATTTACTTACTGAGTTTTTAAATAAACTCACACTCCCTATGATTATTTTTCAGATACAGAAAACAAAGAAGAAGAGTATCCGTTGGAAGATTAGAAGCCCCTTGGGATTACACTCTATTTCTGTCTGGTGGGATACCAGTACTTAATAATGTGGATATTAGAAACGCTCTGTACTTTCTATAGGTCTCCTAGGCTTGCGATGAGATAGAAATATCAGACTATGTATGTCTATATTTGCTTATCAGATGAATATCATTCTGTAGTGTGGAATGAATGATTAAGGTTGAATGTAAAACCTTACAGAATATATGTATATAACGTATGTTTGAGAATTATATCAAATGAGTAGTATCTTTTCACATGCTCAATTTTTGGGATGTGACAAATTTGGTATCAGAGGAAAGGTTTTATAGGTCCCCTATAGAGTACAGAGCAAAGTGATCTTTGTGGGCCCTTCCCTATTGTCATGAGCCGCGGCATGACCATAGGATTAGGTTCCATAAAAGACCTTGTAGAGTATAACGTCATTTTATAGATAATTTTCAGTGGGGCTAGTAAGTGATATTTTGTTTATGTCTGAAAATTATTCGTTATGTGTGTAGATCTGTGACAGATCAATGTCAGAAGGATCTTCTAATAATAATGAGCATATGGGTCTAAGGAGGGCCATAAATCCACCAGTACATGTGCAAGATGATCCTAACCGTGGTGATAGTTTACATGCTCAAAGTACTGAGGGCGCAACTAGTGAGCAAGCAAGGAGAGTCGAACCTGATGCTCACGTTGGCAATGTAACTATTGCACATGTGATTAATTTGATGAATGAACGATTTGACCGATTTGAGGCTGAAATGAGAGGTCGAGCTGCACAAGCTAACCTGCCAGTGGATCCTCCTATTGTTGAAGCTGAAATTGTACCACCAGCTCAGTTAGCTGGAGGAGATAACGTAAGGGAGGTAAGAATGTCTGAATTCCAGAAAATGAGGCCTCCTACTCTTTCAGGGGAAGATCCCAAAGAGGACCCACAATGTTTCCTTGAAGATTGTGAAGCAATATGTGATGCTATAGGGTGTTCTCCTACTCAAAAGGTAGAATTCACTTCCTTTCAATTAAAAGGTAGGGCTGGTAAATGGTGGAGAAACTGGAAGAAAGCTAGAATTTAAGGCGCACCGCCAGTTATGTGGACAGAATTTTACAGATTGGTTATGGATGAATTTCTTCCGGCAAGTGAACGATCATCCAGGGCCAGAGATTTTCTGTATCTACGGCAGGGAACCATGACTGTTGATGAATATTCAGCTCAGTTTGTTAAATTATCTGAATATGCCCCTGAAATCATCCCTTCTGAAAGGAAGAAAATAGAAAAGTTTGTGGAAGGGCTTCGTGATGCCTTATATGATCAAGTGGGTTCTAATATGAATGATTACTCTTCGTACTCAGAAGCTGTTGATGTGGCCCGAAGAATGGAAAGGAGGTCAAAGAATAAAGAAGAATATCGTCAAAAGAAGAAGGCCAGATATAGGAGATCTTTTAATCAAGGGGAAGACTCAGGGACTTTTACTGCACCACAACATGCTCCAGCCACTCCTACTAAGTCATCTTATTCTACAGCCAGTGTGGTTAAGCCTCGTTCAGAGAGCAGGGGTGGTTTTAGTTCTTCTAGTAGAGGAGGTACTCAAGCTAGAAGGAAGAAACCTCAGTGTCCTGAATGTGGAAAGTTTCACTTCGGAGAATGCAGGTTAAACACTGTTGGTACAGGTTGTTTTAACTGTGGACAAAAAGGACATTTTATAAGGGAGTGTCCTCAGCTCATGACAGGACCAGGTCAAGGGTCTACTTTGCCACCTCGACCACAATCTATTTCTGTTTCTATTACTCAAACACCAACCCCTTCAACAGGGGGTAGTATGGGAAGAGGTTCTGGAAGAGGCCAAGGTGACCGTGGAAAACAAGCTGCTGGCAGAGGAAATGCAAGAGTATATGCTCTAACCCGACAGGATGCTCAAACATCCAATGCGGTAGTTACAGGTATATTATCTGTTAATACTTTTGCTGCACGTATTTTGTTTGACCCCGGTTCTACTCACTCATATGTGTTGCCCCTATTTGCCAAGAGATTTGCATTTGATTCGATTATTCTTAAAGAACCATTCTTGGTTTCCACACCGATGAGAGAGACTTTGATGGTTAAAACATGTTATCGTTCTTGTGAAATAATCGTTGGAGGCATGGAAACTGAGATAGATCTTATGGTTCTCAATATGTTAGATTTTGATGTGATTCTAGGGATGGACTGGCTATCTTCTTGTCATGCTACTATAAATTGTCGTGACAAAGTTATTTCCTTTAATATACCGGGGAGGAGTAATTTTGTGTTTCAAGGAGATCGAAGTGATGTACCTTGCAACATGATATCTATGTTAAGAGCCCAGCGTATGTTGCGAAAGGGATGTCAGGGATTTCTAGCTTTTATCAAAGATTTAGAAAAGAAAGAACAGAAGTTAGAAGACATTCATGTGGTTAATGAATTCCCAGATGTGTTCCCAGAAGATTTACCTGGATTACCGCCAGAAAGAGATATTGAGTTCAGTATTGATTTGGTCCCAGACACAAGACCAATTTCTATTCCACCTTATCGTATGGCTCCTGTTGAGCTAAAAGAACTCAAAGAACAATTGGAAGATTTGTTGAACAAAGGGTTCATCCGCCCAAGTTTTTCACCTTGGGGTGCTCCTGTTCTTTTTGTGAAAAAGAAAGATGGTTCTATGAGATTATGTATAGATTATCGTCAACTGAATAAAGTCACAGTGAAGAATAAGTATCCTTTACCAAGGATAGATGATTTGTTTGATCAGCTTCAAGGAGAAAAATACTTCTCAAAGATTGATCTAAGGTCTGGATATCATCAGTTACGAATTAAGAGTGATGATATACCTAAGACTGCTTTTCATACACGGTATGGACATTATGAGTTTCTTGTGATGTCTTTTGGGTTGACAAATGCACCAGCAGCATTTATGGATTTAATGAACAGAGTGTTTAAATCCTTCCTTCATAAGTTTGTAATTGTATTTATTGATGATATTTTGGTGTATTCAAAGAGTCATGAAGAACATACTGAACATTTGAGAATAGTGCTTCAGACTTTGAGAGAGCATCAGTTGTACGCAAAGCTCTCAAAATGTGAATTCTGGATGAGTCATGTAACATTTTTGGGACATGTTATTTTTCAAGAAGGTATTCATGTAGATCCAAGTAAAATTGAAGCAGTTAAACAGTGGCCTAGACCAACAACTGTGTCTGAAGTACGTAGTTTTCTTGGCTTAGCAGGGTATTACCGTCGCTTTGTCAAAGATTTCTCTAAGACGGCTCTCCCATTAAATAAGTTAACCCGAAAGAATGTTAAATACATTTGGGATGATTTATGTGAACAAAGTTTCACCCAATTGAAAGAGTGTTTAACTTCTGCACCAGTCTTAACCCTACCATCAGGACTAGGGGGTTACTCTGTATTCTGTGATGCCTCAAAGATAGGCTTAGGGTGTGTGTTGATGCAACATGGTAAAGTCATAGCTTATGGCTCACGTCAGCTTAAAAAGCATGAATTGAATTACCCCACTCATGATTTGGAAATGGCAACTGTAGTGTTTGCCCTAAAGATATGGAGACATTACTTGTATGGGGAAACTTGTAAAATTTTTACAGATCACAAAAGCCTTAAGTACATTTTTGAGCAGAGAGATCTCAATCTAAGGCAACGAAGGTGGATGGAACTTATGAAAGATTATGATTATACCATCCTTTACCATCCAGGTAAAGCAAATGTAGTGGCTGATGCTCTAAGTCGAAAGTCTATGGGAAGTTTAGCTCACATTGCCACTATAAGGAGGTCTCTAATACATGAACTACAAGAATTGGAAGCTGATGGAGTATTCTTCGAGATCACTGAGTCAGGTACATTTCTGGCTCATTTAACAGTTAGATCATCCCTTGTAGAAAAAGTAAAAGCAACTTTAGAAAATGACATTGATATGGTCAAAATCAGAGATAAGGCAAGGCAAGGTCTAGCACCAAGTTTCTTGGTAGATGAAGAGGGAGTCTTATGGTTTAATGGGAGACTCTGTGTCCCCAACATTGAATTTTTGAAACATGAAATCTTAATGGAAGCTCATGGTTCACCCTACGTTGTACATCCTGGTGCTGTGAAAATGTATCAGGACTTGAAACAAGTTTACTGGTGGGAGGGCATGAAGCGAGATGTGACTGACTTTGTAGCTCGATGTTTGACTTGTCAGCAAGTTAAAGCTGAACATCGACGACCACCTGGATTGATGCAAAAACTAGATATTCCCGAATGGAAGTGGGAAAGGATCACTATGGATTTTGTAGTAGGTTTACCTCGGTCAACAAAAGGAAATGACTCAATATGGGTCATAGTGGATCGACTTACTAAGTCAGCACATTTTCTTCCTGTTCATACCACTTTCGGTGTAGCAAAACTTGCTCGAATTTATGTTAAAGAAATAGTGAAACTTCATGGTGTACCAATATCCATTATATCAGATCGAGGACCTCAGTTTACTTCTCGGTTCTGGAAAGTCTTTCAAGAGGCTTTGGGTACCAAAGTGAATCTTAGCACAGCATTCCATCCTCAGACTGATGGACAGTCCGAAAGAACAATTCAGACTTTAGAGGATATGCTAAGAGCTTGTGTGATGGATTTCAGTGGAAGTTGGGAAGATCATTTGTCTCTTATTGAATTTGCTTATAACAACAGTTACCAAGCTAGTATTCAAATGGTACCTTTTGAGGCATTATATGGGAGACGGTGTCGATCTCCTATAGGTTGGTTTGAACTTGGTGAAACCAAAATATTTGGACCTGAGATGATTCAGGAAGATATAAATAAAGTTAAACTGATCAGAGAAAAGTTGTTAACTGCTCAGAGTAGACAGAAGTCTTATGCGGACAACCGACGACGTGACCTTGAATTTGCAATAGGTGATATGGTTTTCTTACGAATCTCACCTATGAAGGGAGTAATGAGATTCGGGAAGAAAGGCAAGCTTAGTCCGAGGTATGTTGGCCCATATGAGGTTGTAGACAGAGTGGGTAATGTGGCATATCGCCTAGACCTACCTTCCAACCTAGAGGGAGTTCATCCAATATTTCATGTGTCCATGCTACGGAAGTATCTTCCTGATCCTTCTCATGTCATTCAACCCCAAGAAGTTCATTTTGATGAAACTCTCACCTACGAAGAGGTACCAGTAGCTATCATTGATAGAAAAGTCAAGAAATTGCGTACCAAAGAAATTCCTACTGTCAAGGTTCTTTGGAGAAATCATTCTCGCGAGGAAGCTATGTGGGAGGCAGAAGATGAGATGTGGAAAAACTATCCACATTTATTTGAAACTTGAGGTAAGATTTTAATTCGGAGGACCGAATTCTTTTAAGGGGGGTAGAATGTAATACCCGTTAATTTCAAAATATAATTCGCTTAAGAGTATTTTAGAATTCTACAACGTTACTTTAGTTATTTATTTTGGTCATTTTTAATTTTCATATTTAATTGTTCTCTTTGAATATTATTTATGAAAATTGAGTTAAATGACTGGACTAAATATTTGCACAATGAGGGATATATTCTAAGAATGGTGAAATTCATGGAAAAGTGGTTTCAGAATGGTCAATTAGTCCATTTATTGTAAATTGAATGGATGGGTTTGGATGTTGGGTTATGGATACCCATGGGTTATTGAATAACCCATTAGAAATATTTAATATAAAGTTTCAATAGTAACCCTCATTTTTCACTCAGCCGAAGGAAGCAGAAAAGCATTTCTCTCTCAGTTCTTCATTTTCTTCTCAAATCCTTCCCTTGATCTTCAGAGTTTCGATTATTTGTTCGGTTCAAAAGCTTTGTAAGGATCAAAGGTAAGCTTTAATTCGATTATTTTCCTTAAATTTCAGTTTATGTACAAGATCAGAGGAGGTTTTGTTCTTGAAGATTTTGATGATATTTCATGAATCTCAGTAGTTTTAGAAGTTATATTTGAGTTATAATAGGTTAAAAGAGTTGAAATTCTGGTTTTGAAACAAGAAAGGAAAGAATGAAATTGTGAGAAATTTCTGCAAAAACTTCTGCAAAACTCGAGTTACTGTAGCGACCAGATTCCGGGAAATTTTCTTCGAGTTACTGTAGCAGTTACTGTAGTGTCGGCAGTCAACGGCACTGTAGCAGTCAACGTTACTGTAGCAAACCGTTACTGTAGCAATCAGAAAATTTTGCGTATTTTCGTGATTTTGTTTCCTTTCTTATGTTTCCTTGTAATATATTTTACTAGGAAATTTTCCTACACAAATTCTAGTGTGGAACAAGGTAAACTTGGACAAACATCAAGGTGAGTGAATAACCTTGCTCAGCTAATTTGATATTACTAGTCAAAGTACAATATAAGTCCCATTTACAATATTATTTGGATAATAAGCAATCAATTTTCATATGGGAGTATATGATGATCAGTAGAAATAAGAGTATGTAGAAATTATTTTATTTCATGACAATTGTATTATGTGATAAATTCTCACTATCTTGTCAATGAGTAAAGATCTACGGGATCTAATACACGAGTTTGAAAGGGTTAAAGTCCCATACTACTCAGTGCATATCTATGAAACCCATACACGAGTTGAAAGGGTTAAAGTCCCATACTACTCGGTGTATATCTAAGAAAGCTTATACACGAGTTGAAAGGGTTAGAGTCCCATACTACTCGGTGAATACCGATGAGATCTTATTCACGAGTTTGAAAGGGTTAGAGTCCCATACTACTCGTTGTATATCTAAGAAATCTTATTCATGAGTTTGAAAGGGTTAGAGTCCCATACTACTCGATGTATAAGACAATTAATTATATGAGTAAATGTGGTATTTGTACTTTTGATATTCTATATAGTACAGTTATTTACTTACTGAGTTTTTAAATAAACTCACACTCCCTATGATTATTTTTCAGATACAGAAAACAAAGAAGAAGAGTATCCGTTGGAAGATTAGAAGCCCCTTGGGATTACACTCTATTTCTGTCTGGTGGGATACCAGTACTTAATAATGTGGATATTAGAAACGCTCTGTACTTTCTATAGGTCTCCTAGGCTTGCGATGAGATAGAAATATCAGACTATGTATGTCTATATTTGCTTATCAGATGAATATCATTCTGTAGTGTGGAATGAATGATTAAGGTTGAATGTAAAACCTTACAGAATATATGTATATAACGTATGTTTGAGAATTATATCAAATGAGTAGTATCTTTTCACATGCTCAATTTTTGGGATGTGACAAAAATATTCATAACTCTTACATCCGGACTTTATTTTTTATAAATACGATACTGTTAGAAAGTTTCACTTGAAAATTCTAATGTATTCTTTATTTTTTCATCTTATTTGCATTTTAGGAAATTTTTGAGAGTTATTTCCTAACACCTCTCATAATTTAGCTGCAAAAATAAAGGTAGTTAGTGTAATACCCATGAAAAATAAAAATAAAAATTTGTT
This sequence comes from Biancaea sappan, assembly GCA_037074585.1. Lineage (NCBI taxonomy): Eukaryota > Viridiplantae > Streptophyta > Magnoliopsida > Fabales > Fabaceae > Biancaea > Biancaea sappan. Next base: position 91,676,514 of record CM073491.1, on the reverse strand, counting down.
TACAAACTACTGTTACTATTTCAATATACGGTACTATTCACCCGTATAATACTATTTACGTATATGGTATTGTTTATTTATACAATCAAAATGTCAAGTATTAGATGTGGTTTGGTCATAAGAGAAAACTAGAAAGAAGTTTGTAGGAGAAAATGACATTTTATGTGTAAAAAATACCCTCATGGACTAAATTGAAAGGACTGATTTGAAAAGAAACTTAAAGGTTTAAGGTGAAAGGATAGTTTTCCCTTTAAGTCTCAATAGTAACCAATAACCGCGCGTTTTGCACAGTGTTAACGCATAAATTATTAGAAATGTCGCTTTCATGAATAGTAAATTGAATATTTTATTAGCGCATAGTATCAAATGGTACCCTTGACTTTTCCTACAAATAGGCCCTTCTATTTCACTTCTAAACTCACACCTTCAACTTCTCTTCTTCTCTCCTTAAGTTTCTCTTGCTCCGACGCTAAGCCTCTGAGATTTTGGGCTTTTCCTTTTCTGCTTAGGTAAAGATACTATGTCCTTTCTATGTCTTTCAAATTTTAGAAGTTATTTTCTTAAGTATGCTCTGTGGTTGCAGCTTTGGCTGATCTTCTACATCAGAAAAATTGTCCTTAGCTGTCTATATGTTATTTTAATTCTCTGATTACCGAAATAGGATGTAAACTGTGAAGAATACATGTATAGGAAAGTTCTGGCTAAGGAAAGACCTGGTTTTTAAGTGTGTCCATTGTGACCCTCCACTCTTTCCTAGGAACTTACCTGGTGTACTCTTTTACAGACTGTATTCTTTATTTCTGGTATGAATAGTACCCGTACGTATGAATAGTAACTGTATGAATAGTAACCATATGTATGAATAGTAATCGTACGTATAAACAGTATCTGTACGAAAACAATCATAACGTATTTTCTCTAATCTTTCATGAAAATCTCTGTAGCGGAACACTGAAATTCACCTGGGTACTCTTGTCCGTAACGACTTAGAGAAGCGATACTCGTACGGAATCCAGGTGAGTGGAACGACCCCGTTTTAATAGAGTTTTAGTATTACTGGTGATAAAAAGTATGTCGTATGACACTCCCAAGATTCATAGGGGGAAATTAGGTTTAGAATGACGAATCTAATGAGATAATTAATCCAGAAGTATGGATAAGAAGAAGCAAGTATCTCATGATGATGTGAAGTTTGAATCTCTTCAAAACAGTTTAATTGTTATCTTGAATTGTGGTTTATAAACCTATAATATAGTTATATACTATACCTGTTATATGGATGAATATTATATTGTGCTTCTGATTATGATATGAAATACTGTACTATTGATTGTGATTGAGCGGAACAGTACCCCCTCTCAAGGCAAGGCGGAAAACTCAGTTTAAAGGGTGTCTTGACCAACGAGTGTGGAGACAACGATTCCCTCAGTAGGGATATAGCTCGGATCGGCAATAGATCCGTGAGGCGCCCTAACTAAGAGGATGAGGTTGTGCGTCATGGCGGAAATATACAGAATTGGTGAGCTGGCCTATGTGCGCTCTCCGGGACATATTGCCATTGATGAGTACTTGTAACGTTTGTTGAATTGGATGAATTTTTATCTTCTTGTATGTAATTTCTAACTATGTCTATTGGTTGAGCTTGAGCCTTCGGATATGCTTGCATGACTAGTGATGTATTTGAATTTTATTAACGCGAGGCCGATTTGCTCACTGAGTTTAAAAGCTCACACTCTCTGTATAAATTTTTTTGTTCAGATCAGGTTGCCACCGAAGAACATCCGCTAGAGGAGTAGATCACTTTGGACCTTCTCGCTGTCGGGTAGGCCCTTCTTTTGTTATAGAATATGTTTCTCTGTAACCGTTTAGGACATCTAGGTCAAGGGATTGATATTTTGCTTGTATTTCGGTATGATAATGTATTTTGTATTGAGGATCTATTATTTTTAATTAAGAAAATTTGATGTATTTTCTTTATATTTATTAAGGAATGGTATTTTGAGAATATAGAGATAATGACTAATAATTTTTTTTTGTGGGTAGAATTTATCGAAAGACTTACAGTGATGAGATATTCATCATTGTGCCGGTCATGTGCCTAGAAAATGAGTCGTGACAGTTAGGGCCACATTCGAGGTGAGTGTGATAATCTTATCTCATCTATATTTCTTCAAAAGTATTGTCATCAAGTATCATAAAGAAAATTGAGAAGGTGAACTTAAACAGTATGTTGTGTATTCATTATCAAGGACTTGTATTCCTTGTATTTAAAGGTATTGTGAATTTTAAACCTCTTGTTTGATTAAATGTTAATTCTTATAAAATATGTAAAGTTAATGTTGATATTGCCGTTATTATGTTGAGGTTGTGTGAATACTTGCGTTATGGTATGACATTGTTATAATATTTTCGTGGCGGTGCACCCCACGGGAGAAGTTACAGGAGTTATAAGGGTGGAGATATATCTTTCATGGAGAGATAAGGGTGGATGTGGCCAGGGGGTCGCGGGCAAAGATCCACTGGTACCGTGGACGACCCGGTTGGTACAGGATTTGTGTTTGGCACTGAATAATTTATACTGTGTATATCATTGGTAACTGATGTGAGTTTAATTCAATGATATCTTTATGATACTAATTGCTAAATTTACTTTTGATTGATAATGTTATCCATTCACTAAGTATTTCATTACTCATCCTGTTATTTTACAACATTTCAGAATCTGTGGCTGACGCTGGGGATTGTTCAGGGGATTAACGAGTTTATCTTAAACCAACCCTCTTGTATTTTCGGTTGGTTCCTTTGTGTTCTATTATCTTGTAAGCTCTAGAAGTAGCTCTATGGTCACATAAGCCTCCTAGGATTTTGTGGATGGACTATGTGTAAATATAAATATTACTTAAGGTTTCTTTGTATAAGACCTTGACGATGTTTTTAACTTAGAGATAACTTGAATTGGACTCACTGTTGAGGATGTGACAATTTGTTTTAGTATAAGGCATTTGTAATGTTAATATTTCCAATTTTTGTTAAGCATGTTACAAGTTGCTAAATATTTCTAATAAAGATGATCATGTATAATGAAACATGTCTGCAAAAAACATGTTCCCCAAATTTCAAAATAAAAATGATTATACTATACATTACAAATGTTAGCAATACATAAAATAGACAAAATTAAACATAATGCAGATGCATAATGTGTTAAATATCATTCATAGAATAAAAGAACATGCTCGCAGCATTAAACAAATTTTGGCCACCACTAACAACACAATTAATGGAAGTCAATATATTATTTGTATGATTGTGCAAATAAATGATCAGAGTAGTTTTCTCCCTAACTCCATCTCTATTTGAAGTTAAGTATATATAAAATAAATAGATGTTGAAAGCCCAAAAATAGTTGATAACCTGGCTCCAAACTATTGATTTTGAACAGATGGAACCATGATTATTGAGTGTATGTATACATGTCAAATGAACTCATGAACACATCAAATTAATGATTTGATTGCTGATCAACTGTCAGAACACCAACCTTATTAAAGTTCACGACCTTGCACCCATTCTTCGTTACATCTCCAGGAATTTGAATCTTTAGAAATGTTGCAGTAGAAAGATTGTAAACAACCACACAACTGGGACCTATTATATTAGATTGAACTGGTTCAGAGGAGAAAATCATAAAAACATTAATGGCCAATTGGAGAATTGTATATCATTTCATGTGGAATATTAGTTGTTCAGAGTGTACTCCATACTTTATCTCTTAGCAAGAACGTAGTGAAGACAACATCATCAGCTCTTCTTTTGATAGTATAGATTTTGAGAACTTCATAATCATTTATTGATTTATTCTCTCCGAAAACAAAATAAACACCATATGTTTTCAGGACAAAAAATTAAGAAATAAATTAGAGAACAAAGAGTATATAATATAAATTGTAATAAAATAAACTAAGAATAAAGAACAATTATTTTTACAATATTAAATATTAGAGATAATGTCGATGAATTTCACACATTTTTTAGTGAGTGAGTTAAAGATTATTAAATGGTCAGCTAACCCATTAATTTTTCATCTTACACAAATTAAACCATTAACAGTGCTTACAAATCAAACTTTCTTGAGTATGTTATTTGACCATGGAACCTCAACAATTCAAAATTCTCTAGTAGACAGATTCAATAAAATAAGATCATTGAATAATGTCCCGTCGATAACATACGCTTGTGACAACAATAAAAGGGAGGTTTGATTATCATGTGTCTCGTCGTGCTTGTTCTAAAAAAAAAAAAAGTGAAATGATACTTTCACGCGCAATTTTTTTAATACAATGGCCTATTGCATATAATTCTTTGAGTTCAATCTAGATATTATATTGTACATTACTGAGGTATCAAACCCAATGCTATTAACAAAGAGATGATCCATCACTAAACAAAAGAAAGTAAAATTAAAGAGCTGTAATTAGATAGTAAAGCTACCAACAGAATTAAGATAAAGAATATCTTAAAATTTAAATTATATAATGAGGCTTTTCAGCACACTAACAGTGTCTATTGTTTCGTTAACGTATTGATTCATTATTTAAAGAAAAAAAAAGGTATAAATGACGGTTCATGACTGGTAATATTAATATTTATTAAACGTCATTATAATTATGTCAATTATACATTTAAATTCATAGTTCAAGTAGTATGGAACACACGCATAACTAATATTAAAATATGTACTTTTTTTTCTTACATGAATTAGGTGCGAGAGAATTAAAAATATCAAATGAACCATAGAAGACATAGAAATTAAGACAAACTGACAAAGCATATTTTAAAATTTAAATTATATAATGAGGATTTTTCAGACCACTGCCAGTGTCTATTGGTTGGTCAACGTATTGATGCATTATTTAAAGTAAAAAATTAAAGCATAAATGAAGGTTTGTGATTGATAATATTAATGTTTGTTAAACGTCATTAAAGTTATGTCAATTATACCATTAAATTAATAATTCTGGTAGTATATATGGAACTGGACATTATAAAGTTTGAAGTAAAAAATTTAAACTCCTTCTCATTAAAACATATATATATATATATATATATATATATATATATATATATACCAGAGTTAGAAATGTAAACTAAATATTGAAATATTAAATTGTGTGGAGATTGTCTACGGTCTACATTTCCAAGCTCCCCAATCGTTATTTGTTTGCTTCTTTTAATTTTATATTAAATTATTCTTTTCGTTCTTATATTTATATTTTATTTTTAATTTAGTTTCTATGATTTAATAACTTGTAATTGAATTATTTTAGTTTCACAAATTTTTAATTTAGTCCTTGCTATTGTATTTTTGTCAGTATTTCATTAAATTTTGTTAATATGACTAACCATATGCATATTAATACTCTAAATATACATAATTTATGCCACCAAAATGAAAAAAAATAGATAATTAAATATTATTAACTCAAATGTATATGACATATAATGCAACTAATTAATGTTAAATAATTAGGACAATTTTACTTAAATTATGTATATTTTCAGTGTCAATTGTTAAGATAGTATATAATTGTTCATATGACCAAAATGTAATAAAATATTGACAAACTTTTAATAATAGAGATTAAATTAAAAAATTGTAAAATTATAAGGACTCAATTACAAATTTAAAATGTAGGGACTATATTAAAAATTGAGTAAAAATATGAGGACTAAAACCATAATTTAACCTTAATTTTATGACCTTTAGCTATTTACAGTTTACTTTTTTTTCTCCCCTATTGACAAACTTTTAATAATAGAGATTAAATTAAAAAATTGTAAAATTATAAGGACTCAATTACAAATTTAAAATGTAGGGACTATATTAAAAATTGAGTAAAAATATGAGGACTAAAACCATAATTTAACCTTAATTTTATGACCTTTAGCTATTTACAGTTTACTTTTTTTTCTCCCCTAGCCCCCTTCGTTGTAATTTTTTCATTTAATATTTTTGACATTATTTCTATTTAACATGTTTAAAGAAAATTGTACTAAATAAATAAAAATATGAGACATTTTACGCCCCCCCCCCCCGCACATATATATATTGTTAAGCAAAACACATCAATAGAAAAGATGAAACAATGAAAAGAATTAAGGTTACATGCGAACGTGATTCGATTAATGTAACTTATATTTATGAATAGAAATAAATTTTTATTAATATTCAGGCAAAAACATTTGATATATAGTGAAAACTAAAAATAAACATGTATAATAAAATATATAACTACTCATTAAATTAGATCATGCTCACATACTTCAAAGTTTTTCTTCTTTTAGGTCGTGTTTTTAAAAAAATCAAATTGAGTCATAATTTAAGTTGTCATATAATTTAAATCACTCAATATATATATATATATATATATATATATATATATATATATATATATAAGGAATGAAAGAAATTTTTTTTTAAGTTACAAATTAAAGGTATAGATTAATGTAGAATTTATTTATGTGATTTGGCAATGTGATAGCTTCTGTATCTGGCAATTATATTTTTTCCCTTTTTTGTATTTTAAAAAATTTGTTCTCCTTTTTTGAATTTTACATTTTTTATAAATAATAAATTAGTGTATCTCTATAATTCACCTTCAAATCTCATGAAATGTTATGACTCCCCATCACATAATTCACCATCAAATTTTGTAGCTATGATTATGAAAATCTGTTACATCAAATTCTATCAAGTTTCGTAATTTACTATCAAAATATAATAGATTAATAAATCACTTAATTCATCATTAAATCCCATCAAATTCTATAGCTCATCATTAATGTTTATTCTAAAAATGTATTATCTCAATCAATAACCATTCTCTGTTGAGGATTTTGAAGTTTTAACTGTCTTCTCTCGTTATTACCACTTTGCCATCATTTCATTCTTAAGTAGTTGTAACTTTTTGTGATCATTTCCATTCTTAAGTTGTGCGTGTGTGTTAAGTTGTAACTTTTGGCCATCAGTCTCATTCTTAAGTTTTGTGTGTGTGTGTGTGTGTGTGTTAAGTTGTAACTTTTTGCAATCATTCTCATTCTTTAAGTTGTGTGTTTGTTTGTGTGTGTCTGTTGTGTTAAAAAAGGACGTCATAACGCCTGCAGATAGATTTTATGATTCTATACGCGCATGAATCAATATGATTGATACAATTGTCAACCTGAACTGAATTAAAACAAATATTAAAAAACAAAGAAACTCTATATATATTCGAATTCTTGACAGCAGACATATTATTTATATTCAGGTTATGCTATTAAATGGACTAAAATTCTATTTTAGTCCCTCACATATGCTTTTTTTAAAAATTTGGTCATTCGTAGATTTTCATTCTCAATTTGGTCCCTTACAATTGCAGATTGATATGTTACAAATTCAGTCCCTAAAAATTTTTTATTCTCAATTTGATTTCTCATAAATTGATATATTATTAATTTAGTTCTTTACTTATTTTCTTTCTCAGTTTGATTTCTCGCAAATTGATATATTGTCAATTTAGTCTTTTTTTGTTAGTCATAACTTTTGATGGTTACAATTTTTAATGAAGTGACTAAATTGATAATATATAAATCTATAAGGGATCAAATTAAAAATGTAAATATGTGAGGGACTAAATTAATAACATATCAATTTGTGAGAGAATATATTAAGAATGAAAATCTATGAGGGACTAAATTGATAATATATCAATTAATAAGAGACTAAATTAAAAATAAAAATTTATGAAGGACAACTTGAAGGAAAAAGCATATGTAATGGACCAAAATGATGCTTTGGTCCTAACTCTCGAAGAAAAATAGTGTGCCGGCCATTAACTAAGACTATTTTCCAAAAAAACATATATAATAAATTAGTTTTGGACAAAACCAAAAGATGCTAGTAATATCAAAAGAATGCAATTATTAACCCGTAATCAATGCAAATATTTGCCTGCTCTTTTCTCCGTGGCATTGTGGAATTTTTTTTTTAAAAAAATGATAGGACGTTCAATAAAAAACTAATTTTTTTATGTTTAAAAAGTACAAAAAACTCTTATTTTTATTAAATGTATCATATTTAATAGTTTATATTTTTTATATTTTTTTAAAATTTACTGATCATTCAATCTTAGCTAATAATCATTAAATTAATCAACGTCTAATAAAATTTTTAAAAATTAAAAAAAAAATAAAACAACACACAATAATTTAGATAGTTTATTCAATGTGACTTACATTCACATGTAGAGAGAATAATCTTTTAATAAAAGTGTTTGATACATATGAGTACAGTGGAAAAAACCGAATATGAACATGTACAATAAAAAATATAATTACTCTCTTCTGGTTGTGCTCCCAATTAAATTAGGTCAAATTATAAGTCCAGTCACCTTATTCAAGTCATTCAACATTTTTTTTATTGATTTGGTCTTTTTCTTTTTATATTTATATATATTTTATTAAAATTACAAATTACAAATTATTATAAATAAAACTACTCGATACTGAATCAAACTGTTTAAAAATTAAATTTGAATATGTTTGTAATTTTACAAAATCTATTAATTTAATTTAATTTGGTTAAAATTCAAAACTAAATTAAATCAAACCTATAAATACCATTACGCTTATTGAATCATTTATTTGGATAAGACGAACTAGCATCGTTTTAATCGTGTACATAGCACTCGATCACACGGTGTTATAAAGAGACAATTCAAACTCTATACTTTGATTGACCAATCAAAAGTTGAATGTTGAAAGATCATTAAGCTCGCATTTTAGGAGCCTTTTTGCTACAATCTGTTGAAATAAGGGCTGGAATAATTGTACAAGTGGGTATATATAACCAAAACAATCCTTATATCTTAGCGACAATTGATTATGTACGTCCAAAAATGTAGCGGAAATTGTCAAAAAGGGAGGCAACCCCAGTTATTTTATAGAAAAAGGAAAGAAAAGAAAAAAAAAACTAGTAATAGAAGTTTCAAATATCTCAATCATTTTTCATGTATTGCAACGTATATGATAAACTTCCTGTCAAAAACCAAAACACACCTACCAAGTTTTTTCCAACAGGCAATTTCTTTGACCTCTCGACCAACGAACATGTATATAAAAGTCAATCGCCCGCACATAAACTTTATCAAGAAAATGAGTGGTCAAATTTCTTACATTCATGTAATAGTGCATATTGTGTACTGTTGAGCGAGTGTTTCTATATTATGATCTGATTTAATTTTTTTAGAGTATGATCTAAAAAAAATTTGGAAGTCTTTAAGATAAGCAGTGCGAACGACTCGGTTTGAACAATTTTCCATTTTTAATATATATTTTTGTATTTAATTATTATGTATTCTATTCAAACAAACACTTTTGTCAAAAAGTTATATTTTTTTTTATTTATAAATATAAGTTACACTAATCGGATTACACAAATTCATATGTGGTTTCAATTTAATTTTACACTTTTATCTTCTTTATATTTTGCGTTAGTTACCGTGACATGTACAAATAGCTCTTCCATCATTTTCATCGACCAAATGTATTCTCACATTGTGTATAAATAGCTGTTCCCATAACCCAACTTCACATACTAACCCATTAATTCCCTCTCCTTTAATTTCTGTGGGAAGGCCCAAAATGACGGTATCTGATCAGCTTCTCTGGCTAGCTGTCATTCTCATAGCCTCATGCATGGCGGTTCTGTCTAAGAGGAAGAAGACCAAAGGGAAGCCCGGGCTGAGCCTGCCGCCGAGCCCGCGGGCTTTGCCCATAATCGGCCACCTTCACCTCCTGAAGCCGGTTGTTCACCAGGCCTTCCGTGACCTATCGGCTCAATACGGCCCGCTCATACACCTCAAGCTGGGCTACGCCGATTTCGTCGTAGCAAACACTCCCGAGCTCGCGAAGGAGATTCTCAAAACGCACGAGCTCACGTACTCTTCTCGCAAAATGAACACAGCCATCAACCTCGTCACATACGACGACGCCACCTTCGCGTTTGCTCCGTACGACACCTACTGGAAGTTCATGAAGAAGCTGAGCACCACCGAGCTCCTGGGCCCCCGGACCATCCGGCAGTTTCTCCCGGGCCGGGCCCGCGAGATCCGCGGGTTCATCACGGGCCTGATGGACAAATCCCGGGCCCGGGAGAGCGTGAACCTCACGCTCGAGCTCATGAAGCTGTCCAACAACGTGATCTCGCAGATGATGCTGAGCATCAAGAGCTCAGGCTCGGACGACGACGGCCATGCAGAGCAGGCTAGGAGTCTGGTTCGGGAGGTGACGGAGATCTTCGGGGAGTTCAACGTCTCGGATTTTATTAAGTTCTGCAAGAAGCTCGACGTTCAGGGGTTTAAGAAGAGAGCGATGGATTTACACAGGAGGTACGATGCTTTCTTGGAGAAGATAATCTCTGATCGCGAGGAGCTTCGGAGGCAACAAAAGAAGGTGGAAAATAATGGCGAAGAAGATGGCGATGGCAAAGAGAAAGTTAGGGACTTTCTTGACATTTTGCTCGATGTCGCAGAAGACAAAGATTGTGAAATTACTATTACCAGGAACCATATCAAATCGTTGATTCTGGTGAGTGTATATCACGTTCACTTGTTCGGTTACACTTTTTTTCTTTTTACAGAAGAAAAGGGCATTCACTATATAGGAATTCTACCAAATTAAGCACTGACAAAAAATATAATACTAGTTTTAATGAGTATCAAACAATCACCAACTTTATTTTGAAAATATGTCATTTCCTTCTCAGAAATTACAAGATGTGCCTGCAATCAAGTCAATTTGACATTTTTCACGTTCAAAGAGTAAATTTTCTAAAATATCCTTAATTTATTTAAATATACATTTTGTTTATGTTTTAAAAATTAGATTAATTATTGAACCAATAGAGATACTGATTCACGATTTAATAGGTTAATTGGATTTGAACAAGTAATAATTAAATTTTTAATTTTTATATTAAAATTATATAATTTAATTAATAAATTAATGACCATTTTCATACTTAATCTTAATAAACTTATATTATATATATATATATATATATATATATATATATATATATATATATATATATATATGTGTGTGTGTGTGTGTGTGTGTGTGTGTGTGTAATTGCTTTTTTTTTTCTTGTCCTCTTATTTGTTTTTGTGGCAAAAATAATATTATTATAAAAAGTAATAAGAAAAAATATATATAACATGATAGAAAAGAATAAAAAGATAAAATAAAAATATAAAACCTTGTCAAATCCCATATAGTGTGAGAAATAATTATATTTTGTAAATAGTAATTTTTTTTTACAAAATTGGTTAACTAGTTTACTGGTTTTCGCCAGTTTTTGACTGATACAATTAATTCTTGACTAATTTTTAAATTAGTTGATTTTTTGAGGTAAATCAGACAAGACCAGTGAACTATTCCTAATTGAACCGATTGGTCCAGTTAATATATATAGAATAAAAAGGGAATTTGAAATTTTAAAAACTTAATTGAAGAGAAAAGTACGTAATTAACTTCCTTGTTATTTATGTTATTTTGAAAACTCTAACTTTAAATTATCTAGTTAAGTTAGTTTTAAATTTAAAAGTCTTTTTATATGGGATAATTATCATAATAACTATATCTAATTTTTTTTTTTGGTGATCGGAATGAAGGATTACTTCACAGCAGCAACGGACACAACAGCCATAACAGTGGAGTGGACAATTTCAGAGCTCATAAACAATCCAAGAGTGTTGAAGAAGGCACAAGAGGAAGTAGACCGAGTGAGCCAACATGATAAGCGGCTCATAAGCGAACCGGACATTCCAAACCTTCCGTACATAAACGCAATTATCAAAGAAACCATGAGGCTTCACCCTCCCATCACCATGATCATAAGGAAGGGAGTCCAAGACTGCGTGGTCAACGGCTACTTCATCCCCAAAGACACCGTCGTGTGCGTCAACATATGGGCCATGGGTCGAGACCCAACAGTCTGGGAAAGCCCACTGGACTTCCGGCCCGAGAGGTTCCTGGAGGGAAAAGAGAGCGTCAGAGATGTCAAAGGGCATCACTTTGAGTTGTTGCCTTTCGGTTCGGGCAGAAGAGGCTGCCCCGGTCAGCCCTTGGCTCAGCAAGAACTGCCCGTTATCATAGGATCTCTGGTTCAATGCTTCACGTTTAAGCCGTTGGATTCTGAAGGAAAGATCATGGGTGATGGGAAAAAAGTTGATATGAGTGAAAGGCCAGGATTGACTGCTCCGAGAGCCAGTGAACTTCACTGTGTTCCTGTCCCAAGATTGAATAATCCCATTCCCTTCCTTGACGTGTAATTAGTTTGGTTATTTTTCAATTTAATCGCTCGCATATAAGATGCTTTTTAATGTGGGCTCTTGCCGATAAAATCATTATAAATAATGTTGTCTTGTTAATTTTGTTAGTAATAAAATTATGGTCATTCAACACATTATATGGTAGTAAGCAAGCAATAGTATTTCAAAAAACAAATATGTTTTATATCATCAACTTTACTAATATACCATAAAGCGTACAGGTCGATTGATTGATGAATGTTATTTTATTTTAATTAGAAGCCTCGAATTTAATTATTTGAGAATGCATGTGTTAAAACTGAGTTTTATTATATATTGTGATCATACCCAACTTAAATATGGATTAATCGACGAACGTATAATGTTTAGGTACTGAATTGTGAAAACAAAAAAAAATATTTATTTTGATTTGTAATTATTAACATATTGAAAGAAATATAAATTGGTCGGAAGAGCTTCATCGCCTATTATGATTCTATTTAATTCGAATCTATTTTAGTTGATACTTGTGTAGTGTTTAAATACTGAATGTGAAAAGAAAAATTTTGAGTGTAATAATTAATATATTAACATGTCTATTTCAATATTTATGAGAAATTAAATTAAAAAATATTTATATATATATATATATATCTATATATATATATATATTTAAAGGACCAAATTCAAACTAAATTAAAGGACAAAAATTCCATTCATATCATAAGGAACGACATGTTGCTTAATTAATAAGCAACTACCGTCATAGGGTCTTATCTTTTGACTATATATATTTTATTTTATTTTCCTTGACTTGGTGTTAAGGATCGATATTTTTCAATAACTTTTTTTTTTATTGCAATGGAGTTCAAACCCTATCTCCTACGCAGTAATTCTCTAATAATTTCATATTTGACAGAAATATTTATTATGTTTCTATAGTATTAAAAAATTCAGTATCATTTTATTTTACATTTTAGTAAGCAAATGATCTTATTATCTAAAATACTAAATTCTTTACTTGTATAGAAATTCAAATAATTTTATATATGACAATTCATCTCGTTCATTAGATTACATTAACTCAAAAAATAAGTATGAAAGTAAACTTTTTATTATTAATTACATAATTCAAATTTAACTAGAGATCTCAAATTTTAATATTTAATAATAATATACTAAGTTAAAATTTAATAGGAAACGTTTTGATATTTATATTAGAATACCAAATAATTGTTGAAAAAAAAAAGTGGACTTTTTGACATTCAGTTCATTAATTACATGTTCGAAAGCGCGGTGGCTGTTAGTGAATCGTGGAACTCTATAACCAACAATATGAAAACTTATGTAACCTTCTCACCATGTATATATATATATATATATATATATATATATATATATATATATATATATATATATATATATATATATATATATATACCACTAATTAATCTAAATCTTTGACCAGAACTTCGTTAAAATGTTACAATATAGGGCTAGATTTGTATTACTGAAATGTTTTAAAAATCATCAGTTATGAAATTGGTGAAAATATTACTTCATGGTGTTTATTGATCTGACCATGATCAAATCGATAATAATTATACATATATATATATATATATATATAAATATTTTTTAATTTTATATATTAAAAATATATAATATAATTAATTAATAAATATTTTTTATACTTAATATTAATAAACTTATATTATATATATATATATATATATATATATATATATATATGTGTGTGTGTGTGTAGTTCAGTGGCGGAGCCACATTTATTTCCTGCACCTCCCTGAAATTTATAAATTTTTATGTAAAATTATTTTTTTTCATTTTGCCCCCTCTTTATTTTTTTTTGAACCTTCTTAATATTTTTTTGAACTCCAGTGACTCAGTTCCTCTCTGTTGCTCATAGTTACAAGACCCCCACTCTCCAAAGTCACAAAATTTTTTCTTGATAATAGTTAATTTCTCATTCTATTGTTAGGGACCTCTTTGTAAAAGTTTAAAATTTAGAGTTTTTGTACATAGGTATAATTCTATTAAATTGATTAATTGATTATGTAATTAGGATTATGAGTAATATATTTGTGAAGTCAATTTCATGAAATTTTTTTTGATGATGGTTAATTTCTCATTTTATTGTTAAGGACCTCTTTGTAAAAGCTTGAAATTTGAGGTTTTTGTATATAGGTCTAATTCTATCAAATTAGTTGATTGATTATACAATGAGGATCATGAGTAACATATTTGTGAAGTCAATTTCATGAAATTTTTTCTTGATGATGGTTAATTTATCATTCCATTATTAGGGACCTCTTTGTAAAAGTTTAAAATTTGGAGTTTTTGTACATAGGTCTAATTTTATCAAATTAGTTGATTGATTATACAATTATGATCATGAGTAACATATTTGTGAAGTCATTTTCATGAAATTTTTTTCTTGATGATAGTTAATTTATAATTTCATTATTAGAGACCTTTTTGTAAAAGCTTGAAATTTGTGATTTTTGTATGTAAGTCTAATTCTATCAAATTGGTTGATTGATTATACAATTAGAATTTAGAAGAAGAACAATTTTTTTGTAATGAAAATATTTGGAGGAAATTACCATCAAATGAACAATAAATTAAAATTAATTTAGAAGAATTGTCATCATATCCAAAAAAACGAATGAAAATTTTGCCCCCCCGACTGAGGGGTCCTGGATACGCCATTGGTGTAGTTGCTTTTCTATTTTTTTTTGTTCTCTTATTTGTTTTTGGAGCAAAAATAATATTATTATGAAAAATAATTGAGAAGAGTATTGGTTAGAAATGCTATCGGTAAGTGTACCGAGTCAACAAGTAATATAGAAAATGAGTAGAGTGTCGATCCCACAAGGATTATAGTAGTTAAGTACCGATTTCGTTATTTCTACACTATCTAGACGATCGAATTTTAATGTGATTAAACTAAGCTAACCTAAATTAATTTTCTAAAATAAACTAAGTTACTAATGATTAATGAAAAGTCACACAAGTGAACTAAGGAAAGTATGCAAATTATCAAAGTGTTAGGGATCCAATTTCACTAATCTATCCAACTATAAATTAATTTCCATTTTAATCTAAGTTTTTAATTTTTATATTGATGGTAGATGATATCGGGTATTTTTATATACTTTTTAGTCCCTATCTTAGTCCTATGGCTATTCCAATGTTGCCAATTCTCTAATTTTATTATGTTTTGGAATTTATTGGGTATAAACTATTTATGGATTGAATGTGTTTCAATTTTATATTTTTAGAACTTGAATTGTAAAATGCTCAATTTAATTCCTACAAATTTTAATTTTAGAGAGAAAAATGCTGACATGGACAAAGATGATGATTTGGATGCTAATGTGGCACTTTTTGGATGATGCAAATGCTGACTAGGATATGCTGGATGTGGGGCCCACTTGAACTCTTATTGAATGCCATGTAGTCAGAATTTGAGGGCATGAATATTAAATTTCGTAGGTCAGAAAGCAAGGCTGAAATATCAATTCTTCCATGCTGTTCTGCTGCTGCCATACCTATGTTCTGCTGCTGTTTCCTACTTTCTGCTGCAGAAATATTAAATCTGCTGCTGCCATGCCTACTTTCTGCTGCAGAAACATTAATTATACTGATGTTTTGCTGTCAAAGTGCTGCTACATCATGGAGGAAGCATCTAGGGTAGAATATTCTAAGGCATTGAAGGGGCATCAGTTTTAGAAATAAGAATACATTCATTTGAGGCAACCAGACTTAGAAAATTCGCAGCTCTCTCTTCCCCTCTGTTTTTGCTTCTGTTATTGGCTGTTTTGCTCTTATGGAGGGCTAAGTTTTCATTGTAATTAGTCACTAGACCACTGGGATGTTGTAGCTTGAACTAAGAATGCAAGTTAAGTGTTTTGTTCTCCATTTTCATCTCATTTCGTTTCTGTTTTGCTGTCATGTTTATTTTGTTGTCAAATTCTGATTAGAGCTTGAGTTGTAACATAAACTGACTTATATATAAGACATAACCTTGGTTGACTGATTAGGAAAGTGAGGGAGGCGAAATGACTAGTTAAATGATATATTTAACTTGGTTTGGTTGAGATTTTCCACTGAATGCATCTAGTTATAGTAGAGAGATGTTCTTGACTGTAATTAGTAGCATTAAATTCTAGATGTTATTCTAGAAACATTTTCATAAAGAACCAAACAATGGAATGAGAACAAAACTGAATCAATGAGTTAGGTAATGATAGTTACACTCCCATGAATCCTAGTGGCTGATTACATAGTCTCTTTACTGTCAATTTCTTGCAATTTCTGCTGCTGCTGCTGTTTCTGCTGTTACTGCTGTTGCTGCATATTTTGCTGCTGTTGTAGTGTTTAATTGCTGTTCTGTTTTATTTATTTAGTTAGTATTGCTACAAAACCCCCCCCACGTTTATGTACTCTTAATTGGTGTTTAGGTGTTTAGAACGATTAATTAGTATCAAGAAGTGAGGCTCCTTGAGTGAATACGACCTGGGGATCACTATACTGCAAATTGCCACAAATTCAATTCTGGGCGATTTGGCATCGTAGTGGCGTGAACCAGAATTTTGGCGCCGTTGCCGGGGAGCCAATTCATTTCAAAGTGTTAATTAGTTGTTCTATCGTGTTCTTGTTTGATTTTAAGTGGCTTGGTATTGTTGGAAGTGATTACAAATTTTTCAAGTCAACTTTTCAAGTTTCCTAGTATATTTCAGTCACTATTCATCAGCTTAAAAAACTAAATCGGATTGACTTGAAAAATTGGTAGTCCACTAAACACGACCCTTTCGGGCAAAACTCCTCACGACTTTGTCGTGAGGAGCACCGCCCTATCTCGGCTAAATTCCAACGTTTAGACCACTTTTTCCATTTTACAATGATTTTAGCCATTCTTCTAATTAATTGTGATTTTTGGTTTGATTTTTGTAGATCTTATTTTTGAGTTCTGTTTTTTGATTTTGTGCCTCCAATTGGTGAAGGATTTTTCCAAGAAAAATCAGATTTTTCTGAGATACTTCATTTTTGGTCATTTTCCTTGGTTGGACCATTTTGTGCTTATTTTGCTCTTTTTGTTCTTTTTGTTGTTTTCTCGTGAATTTGTGCCCTTTCTAGTATATGAGAAGGTCTGGTCACGTGGACTTACCACCTTTTGATCCAGAAATTGATAGGACCTTCCATAGGCTAGTGAGAAGTAATAGCATTAGGACTAGTATAGTTTCTGAAATTCTTGCTGAAATTGTTGAGTTAGCTGTTGATAGTGTAGAAGTTGAATCAGATTCTGAATCTGATATTGTGTTGGAGTCTACAGATTCTGAGTCAGCTGGGATAACTGGGATGGATAATCAAAATGCACAAATGCCTCAAAATAGGCAAGAACAATCAATTAAAGAGTTGATTGCACCTGATGTGCATTATCAACCATTGTGCATAAATTATCCTGAGTTGGATGCTAACTTTGAACTAAAATCTGGTCTAATCCATTTGTTGCCTAAGTTTCATGGTCTTGCAGGAGAAGATCCGCACAAGCACTTAAAGGAGTTCCATGTTGTCTGCTCTACCATGAGACCACATGGAGTTGGAGAAGAACAGATCAAATTAATAGCATTTCCTTTCTCTCTGGATGGGGCAGCCAAGGATTGGCTTTACTATCTACCCACTGCCTTGATAACAAGATGGGATGAGCTGAAGAAGTTGTTCTTAGAAAAATTCTTTCCAGCCTCCAGAACAGCAGCAATCAGGAAAGATATCAGTGGGATTAGACAGTTGAATGGTGAATCTCTGCATGAATATTGGGAGAGGTTTAAGAAGCTTTGCTCATGCTGTCCAAACCATCAGATTTCAGAGCAGCTTCTCATCCAGTATTTCTATGAGGGATTACTGCCTATGGACAGATATATAGTTGATGCAGCTGCTGGTGGGGCATTGGTGGATAAGACTCCTACTGCAGCAAATGAATTGTTGGCCAAGATGGCCCAAAATGCTCAGCAATTTGGCACCAGATTGAGTGATCCAACAGTTACTGTCAATGAGGTGAGGACACCTCCCATGGAGCAGCAAAGGATAGAAAATAAATTGGAGGAATTAGCTTCAATGGTGAGGCAATTGGCATTAAATCAGAGAACACAACAACAAGCCCCTCCTCCTTCAACCTGTGGTATTTGTTCCCTGAATACCCACCATACTGATCAATGCCCTCAGCTGCAAGAGACCTCAACTGAGTCATGTGCTGGTATATTCCCTGGTAGACCCATGCAGCCACAACAACAGAGATATGACCCATATTCCTCCACCTACAATCCTGGGTGGCGTGATCATCCAGCTTTCAAGTATGGGAATACATCTAACCCCCCTTACCAGCCACTCCATGTAAGATACAATCAACCTGAAGCTAGCCATACACCTCCTCCAGCACCCAAGAAACCTGAGCCTAGTCTTGAGGATCTAATGAAGCAACTGACTGCCAATACTCTTCAGTTCCAGCAAAGGACAGAAACAAATATGCAGAATTTGGAAACTAAGATTGGCCAGTTAGCCACAACAGTCAATGAGCTGAAAAGCCAAGGTTCAGGGAGTTTGCCATCCCAACCAGTGATCAACCCAAGAGGCAATGTGAGTGTCATCATCTTGAGGAGTGGCAAACAAGTAGACAGTCCAGCTTCTGAATCTGAACCAGAAAAATCAAATGTCCAGCAAAGTGTTCCTTCATCTTCAACCAGTGAGCAAAATAAAAAGGATGAAGAAGTGGTTCAGAAAATTCCTCTTCCTTTCCCTAATAGGCAGACTCAATCGAGGAAAGCTTCTGAATCTGACATGGATAAGGAGATCATGGAGACCTTCAGGAAAATAGAGGTCAATATCCCACTTTTGGAAGCAATTAAGCAAATCCCCAAGTATGCCAAGTTCCTCAAAGAGTTGTGCACTCATAAGAGGCGTTTAAGGGGTAATGAGAGAGTCAATTTGGGAAGAAATGTGTCTGCACTCATCCAACCACCCATGCCACCCAAGTGCAAAGATCCTGGAACTTTCACAATACCATGCACAATAGGCAACATGGAGTTCTCCAACGCTATGCTGGATTTGGGAGCCTCAATCAATGTTATGCCCAAATCAGTGTACTCGAGCCTCAAGATTGGTGTTCTTTCACTAACTGGAGTGATTGTCCAACTTGCCAATAGGAGCACAGCACATCCAGCAGGAGTTTTAGAAGATGTTCTGGTAAGAGTTAAAGATCTCATTTTTCCTGCTGATTTTTATGTGCTTGATATGGAAAATGATAATACTCCTGGCCATGCACCATTAATACTTGGTAGACCTTTTCTGAAAACTGCAAAAACCATCATTAATGTGCATGAAGGGACTTTGTCAATGGAGTTTGCTGGTAATAAAATTGATTTTAACATTTTGGATGCCATGAAACATCCTATAGAAAATCATTCCAATGTGCATGTAGTTAACTTTTTGGATTACTTAGTTGATGAGGCATGTGAAGATTTCCAAAATGAATTAATTTCTGATTTTCCTGAATTCTCTGATTTGGTAGATGCCTTTGAATGCAACTGTGCTGGTTCTGAATTTTGTCATGCTTGCACTGAAATTGAAAACTCTCTAAATGCTGACAATTCTGAGTTGCATTCTGATTTGCATAGTGATTTGGATTCTGATGTGCATCCTGATTCTGTAAATTTCTCTAGCTTATACTTAGATTCTGTTTCTATTTTAGGTAGTTGTAGGTGTAGTGATTTAAATTGTAATGTTGCACATTCTTCATCTCTTTCCTCTTGTGCTGCTAACCCTTCCTCCTCTTTAGCCAAGGATTCTGTCTTTGAGCAAACTGAATTTGTAGGTGCTTCCTTGGATGTGATTCCACAAAAACTAATTCCATCCTCCATCCAACCACTTGCATTGGAGTTGAAGGCTTTACCAGAAAACCTCAAGTATGCCTTCTTGGAAGTAGGAGACAAACTTCCAATCATTGTGGCCAACAACTTGAACCCCAATCAAGAAGAAAAATTGATCAGTTTGCTGAAAAAGAATAAGAAGGCGATTGGGTGGACTCTAGCAGACATTCCTGGAATTAGTCCTTCAGTGTGCATGCACCGAATTCTCCTTGAAGAAGAGACAAAACCAGTGAGGCAACCCCAAAGAAGACTCAACCCCATGATTCTTGATGTGGTCAAGAAGGAGGTAAGTAAGCTCCTCCAAGCTGGTATTATTTATCCTATCTCTGATAGTAAGTGGGTGAGTCCGGTACAAGTAGTGCCAAAGAAAACCGGGGTAACTGTTATAGCAAATGAAAATAATGAGTTAGTGCCCACTAGAGTTCAAAACAGTTGGCGTGTTTGCATTGATTATAGGAAGTTGAACCAAGCAACTAGAAAAGATCATTTTCCTCTTCCTTTTATTGATCAAATGCTTGAGAGACTTGCTGGCAAGTCTCATTACTGTTTCCTTGATGGTTTTTCTGGGTATTTTCAAATTCACATTGCACCTGAAGATCAGGAGAAGACTACCTTCACCTGTCCTTTTGGTACTTTTGCATATAGACGCATGCCTTTTGGTCTCTGTAATGCACCTGGCACTTTTCAAAGATGCATGTTGAGCATATTTTCTGATTTGTTAGAGGATTGCATGGAAGTGTTCATGGATGATTTTTCTGTTTATGGAGACTCATTTGATGCATGTCTGAAAAATTTGGAGAGAGTACTTGAGAGATGCATAGAGAAAAATTTGGTCTTGAATTATGAAAAATGTCATTTCATGGTAGAGCAAGGAATAGTCCTAGGCCACATAGTGTCACCACGTGGCATAGAAGTAGATAAAGCCAAAGTTGATGTTATCTCTTCTTTGCCTTACCCCGCTTCTGTGCGGGAAGTTCGCTCTTTTCTTGGCCATGCAGGATTTTATAGGAGATTCATCAAGGACTTCAGTAAGATCGCTCTACCCCTATCTAAACTCCTCCAAAAAGAAACTGATTTCGTTTTTAATGATGCTTGCAGGTCAGCTTTTGATGAGTTGAAGAAGCAACTTACCTCCCCTCCTATCATCCAACCTCCACAGTGGGAGCTTCCCTTTGAGCTCATGTGCGATGCCTCAAATTTTGCTGTAGGAGCAGTACTTTCACAAAGAGTAGAGAGGAAGTTGCATGTCATAGCCTATGCGTCCCGTACCCTTGATTCAGCTCAATCAAATTACACAACCACAGAGAAGGAGTTTTTAGCAATTGTTTTTGCTTTAGAAAAATTTAGATCATATTTGCTTGCCTCCAAAGTAACTGTGTTTTCTGACCATGCAGCACTGAAATATTTGTTGAAGAAGCCAGATGCAAAGCCAAGATTGCTTAGATGGATGCTGCTCCTCCAAGAATTTGATGTGGAAATCAAGGATAAGAGTGGGGCAGAGAATGTAGTAGCAGATCACTTGAGTAGGCTTTCTGATCTTCCATTGGAACATCTCCCTGTAAGAGACAATTTTCCAGATGAGTGTTTCCTCCTTTTGCATGGTACTGGTGAGCCTTGGTATGCTGATTTGGTGAATTATCTTGTTGCATCTGAATTGCCTGCATACCAAAATAGACATCAATTGAATAAATTAAGAAGCGAGGCTAGGTACTATGTGTGGGATGACCCTTATTTGTGGAAAATTTGTAGTGACCAAATTATTAGGAGATGTGTTCCAAATCATGAATTTGCATCTGTGCTGAATTTTTGTCATACTCTTGCATGTGGTGGACACTTTGGTCCCCAAAGAACAGCTAGAAAAGTGTTAGATTCTGGTTTATATTGGCCTACTTTATTTAGGGATGCCTTTGATTTTTGCAAAAATTGTTCCAGATGTCAAAGAACTGGAAATGTGTCTAAAAGAAATGAAATGCCTCAACAACCTCTTCTTTTTTGTGATGTTTTTGATGTTTGGGGTATTGACTTTATGGGTCCTTTTCCTGTTTCTTTTGGCTTCATGTATATCTTAGTTGCTGTGGATTATGTGTCGAAGTGGGTGGAAGCTAAAGCCACCCGAACTGATGATTCTATTGTTGTTGTAGATTTCCTTCGTTCACATATTTTCTGCAGATTCGGTGTCCCCAAGGCCATAATCAGTGATCAAGGATCACACTTTTGTAATAGAAACATGCAAGGGCTATTGAAGAAATATGGGGTGGTGCACAAAACCTCTACACCTTACCACCCCCAAACCAATGGGCAAGCAGAAGTCTCCAACCGAGAGATAAAGCAAATATTAGAGAAAACTGTGCAACCCAACAGAAAAGATTGGAGTAAGAGGCTTGACGATGCGCTTTGGGCCTATAGAACCGCTTTCAAGACTCCCATCGGCATGTCTCCATACCGCTTGGTATTTGGTAAAGCATGTCACTTGCCGGTGGAGATTGCACATAAGGCATATTGGGCCGTTAAACAATGCAATATGGACATGACCCTAGCCGGTAAAGAAAGAAAGTTGCAACTTCAAGAACTGGAAGAACTAAGGCTAGGGGCTTATGAGAATGCGCGCATCTATAAAGAGAGGACAAAAGCTTTACATGATCAGAAAATTGAGAAAAAAGAATTTCAAGTGGGAGACAAAGTCCTTCTCTATAATTCTCGCCTCAAGCTAATGCCCGGTAAGCTTCGCTCTAGATGGGTTGGCCCTTTTGTTATTACTAATGTCTTTCCTTTTGGTGCAGTAGAAATTCAAAATGAGGCCACCAACAAGCAGTTCATGGTAAATGGGCAAAGGTTGAAGAAGTTCTACGAGGGCTTCAAAGAAGAAACTGTAGAGGAAATCAAACTCTACAACGTTCCGGCTCCATGATAAGGCCGTACTCTTTCCCTCCTTTCAATTTATGTCCTCCTCATTTTTTTTTTGATGTTTGGTAATAATTTGCATCGAGGACAATGCAATGTTTAAGTGTGGGGGGAGAGAATTTGAGTTTATTCAAAAAAAAAAAAATTTTTTTTTGCTTTCTCCTCTGTTTTCTCTGTTTCTGTCCAGAATTTTTGAGCTGTCTTGCATGAATTTTCTGTACTGATTGGCTACGAATTTTGCTAGTTTCTTTACATGTTTTTAAAGCCTTATATGTCTTCTAGCTGTAGAATTTTATTTGGTGTCTTTCGCATTTGTTTTGGTGTAGTTTTGTGTCAGTAAAGCTGAGTCGCCAGAATTTCTGCAGTGCAGAATTTTGCTACTCTGTTTTGCCCGAATTTGATGTTTTATTTTTGAAAAAAAAAAAAATTGATGGAGTTTTGGTGTGGAATTATGCATGATGAAATAGTTAAAGTGTAGATTGACTTAGCATGAAGAGAATTTAGCCTTATTTCTCTAAGGAATTCAAGTTAAATGGCAATGACGTTGACTTTAATGAATTTGTAGTAATAGTCTTTTAGCTGTGAGGATTTGAGCCTAAGTGAAAAATGCTATTCTTCTTGTTGCGTGTTCTCTATCATGGATTGTCACTCTAGAACTTGTCTTGAATCTTTGATTGAGGCTACATATCTTGTACATGCTTGGAAATGATTTAGGCATTTGTTTCTTGTAACCACTTTTAGCCAAATAGCCATCCATTATCATTGTTTCCATTGTATGTCATTTTGTGCCTTATCCATTTTCTTTCTTGCGTCCTTCCACCACTTTTTCTGCCTACAAACAACATTTTTCTCTTTCAACTTAAGATGTGAGGAGTATTTTAAATTCTTTTAAGAGATCGATATGCTGAAAAAAAAATCCTGTGAACTTTGGGGAGTTTTGAACTATATTTCTTCTACTTCCTCTCAAGCAAAAGAAAAAGACTGGCCACTCAAGAAAAAAAAAAGAGAAAAAAAAAAGAGAAAGAAAGAAAGAAAGAATTAAAAAAAAAATTTGAAAAAAAAAAGAGAGAAAATAATGAAAAAGAGGAACATATAGAACATTGAGACCCAAATTTATTTATACTCAGTCTCTTATATTTCACTTGTAAATACTCTTCATTTTCTTGAGTTGTTACCATATTTTGTTTCATTGTTCAATCTTTCCATTTGTTTCCCACTACTTTTCTTACCCACGTTACAACCTAGTAAAGTCCTTTTGATTCAAGTATGTATTGGATTCAAGTAGTGGAGATTTAGATTCTTGACAAGCTTATGGTAGTGAATTCTGTGATAAGTTGAATTTCGAGTGATTTACCCTAGACACTTGAGAGAATAGAGAGTAAACACATTCCTGGTGAGGAGGCTAATTACTTGAATTCATTCGTATCAAATTAAATTGCCATGATGCTTGGAATCTTAGAAATTTAAGATTAATTCCTTCGAGTGCTAAATCTTTTCAAAATTTTGATTATTCTATTCTAGCATGCTTTCCACATTTTTCCTTTGGTGTCTTTTTGGTGTTCCGAATATTATTTTGCCCAGGAGTGCAAAAGGCCAAGTGTGGGGGATTTGATATCGGGTATTTTTATATACTTTTTAGTCCCTATCTTAGTCCTATGGCTATTCCAATGTTGCCAATTCTCTAATTTTATTATGTTTTGGAATTTATTGGGTATAAACTATTTATGGATTGAATGTGTTTCAATTTTATATTTTTAGAACTTGAATTGTAAAATGCTCAATTTAATTCCTACAAATTTTAATTTTAGAGAGAAAAATGCTGACATGGACAAAGATGATGATTTGGATGCTAATGTGGCACTTTTTGGATGATGCAAATGCTGACTAGGATATGCTGGATGTGGGGCCCACTTGAACTCTTATTGAATGCCATGTAGTCAGAATTTGAGGGCATGAATATTAAATTTCGTAGGTCAGAAAGCAAGGCTGAAATATCAATTCTTCCATGCTGTTCTGCTGCTGCCATACCTATGTTCTGCTGCTGTTTCCTACTTTCTGCTGCAGAAATATTAAATCTGCTGCTGCCATGCCTACTTTCTGCTGCAGAAACATTAATTATACTGATGTTTTGCTGTCAAAGTGCTGCTACATCATGGAGGAAGCATCTAGGGTAGAATATTCTAAGGCATTGAAGGGGCATCAGTTTTAGAAATAAGAATACATTCATTTGAGGCAACCAGACTTAGAAAATTCGCAGCTCTCTCTTCCCCTCTGTTTTTGCTTCTGTTATTGGCTGTTTTGCTCTTATGGAGGGCTAAGTTTTCATTGTAATTAGTCACTAGACCACTGGGATGTTGTAGCTTGAACTAAGAATGCAAGTTAAGTGTTTTGTTCTCCATTTTCATCTCATTTCGTTTCTGTTTTGCTGTCATGTTTATTTTGCTGTCAAATTCTGATTAGAGCTTGAGTTGTAACATAAACTGACTTATATATAAGACATAACCTTGCTTGACTGATTAGGAAAGTGAGGGAGGCGAAATGACTAGTTAAATGATATATTTAACTTGGTTTGGTTGAGATTTTCCACTGAATGCATCTAGTTATAGTAGAGAGATGTTCTTGACTGTAATTAGTAGCATTAAATTCTAGATGTTATTCTAGAAACATTTTCATAAAGAACCAAACAATGGAATGAGAACAAAACTGAATCAATGAGTTAGGTAATGATAGTTACACTCCCATGAATCCTAGTGGCTGATTACATAGTCTCTTTACTGTCAATTTCTTGCAATTTCTGCTGCTGCTGCTGTTTCTGCTGTTACTGCTGTTGCTGCATATTTTGCTGCTGTTGTAGTGTTTAATTGCTGTTCTGTTTTATTTATTTAGTTAGTATTGCTACAAAACCCCCCCCACGTTTATGTACTCTTAATTGGTGTTTAGGTGTTTAGAACGATTAATTAGTATCAAGAAGTGAGGCTCCTTGAGTGAATACGACCTGGGGATCACTATACTGCAAATTGCCACAAATTCAATTCTGGGCGATTTGGCATCGTAGTGGCGTGAACCAGTAGAATTCTCAATTTTAATTAAAACTCAATTCCTTGATGAATCAATACTTTGAACCTAATCAAATTCTCTAATTCTTTAGACCAATCAAATTAGTTACAGGCAGTAAGTATAAGTAAATTCTATCAAATTCACACAAGCAATCTGTCTATTGCTAAATCAAATTTACTTATGGTAATTAATTCAATAGGCGTATTCAATACATTAATTTTTTAATTCTCTATATGAACCCTAAATCAATTTTCAAGTGATCAGCTTGAAAAAGTAATAAGCACAAAAATAATTACTTAACAAGAGAAAATATGAAAATGAAGAAGAATGGATGAATGATATGATTCAATCCCAATCTCCCAAAGCTCCTTTCGTTTTTCTTTCCTCGTCTTGCGTGCGGCCTCCCTTCTTCAGTCTTCCAAATCCTAATTTCAAAATAAAAGATATCTCATAAATAAAAGATATCTCATCAAATGATAATAATAATAATAATAATAATAATAATAATAATAATAATAATAATAATAATAATAATAATAATATGAAGATTACTTTTTTCAAATCCTAATCTTAATTTAAATTCTAAAAGAAACTAACCAAAATAAATTCTAATAAAAGTTAACTTAAATATCCTAACTAACTTAAACAAAATAACTACAATAATTAATAAATCTTAAGATAAATCCTAAAGAAAAACTAATTCTCTATAAAATTAAATTAATCAATTAAAAAGACTAAATAAATCAGAAAAAAAAACTTAAAACTATTTATTTTACTCAATTTATCAATAAAAATATAGGTTAAATAACTCTATAAAATAGAGTTATCAAAGAGAAAAAGAAATATAACATGATATAAAAGAATAAAAAAAATAAAAATATATATAAAAGCTTGCTAAATTTCATATATTGTGAGAAATAATTGTATTTTGTAAATAATTTTTTTTTTCAAAAATTGATTCACTAGTTATTAACTGATTTTTCAGCTAACCAATTTTTTAGAGTCAATCGAACCGTGCCAGTGACCGTTTTTCAGTTCAGTTTTGTAATCTACAGTATTACTCGATGGAGTTATTTTTTTTATTTATACAGAGTATTTTTAGGGGGCGGTAATAATTATATTGATGGATAATTTGATTACTTTGTAATAAGTATACAATTCAAACCCACAAATATATGTACAACTGAAGCAACATCAATTTTAATTATTTAATAAAAAAATGCGATACTTATTGTCTTGACAATAAGATATAAATCATAATCAAAGATGTTTTAGTTAAAATATTCTTATATTATTATGACAGGGCCAAAAAATCTCAAAATAGTATTTTATATTTAATTTCAACAAAAACATGTATATTGAATATACAATAACAAACATAAACATTGTCATAAATTAAAAAAATTGGAGATGTGCATTAAGTTTATTATCTCTAAATGCAAATAAATAATTTGAAAAAAAATACATGTTTAATAAATAAAATGATGGAGGGAATATCATTTCCATGTTTTTGTCACATGGAAATGATATTCCCTCCATCATTTTTTACTATCATGGTTCATTTAGTTATCTATCTTGTTGAAAAAGCAATGATTGCTGGCCCAGTGCATTTTAGATGGATGTATCCTATTGAAAGGTATCATTTACTATAATTATTTTTCTCTTATTTAGTTAGTGTTATAGTCAATGAAATTCACCATTATTAATTGTGTCATATTTCTTGTTAGGTCCCTTGGCCACTTGAAATCATATGTTTGAAATAAGGCTGCACCTGAAGGGTATATTGTAGAGGAATGTCTCACATTATGATCTAGATATTTTGAAAACACTGAAACAAAGTTTAATCCGCCTAAACGCAATGATGATGACAATGAAGCGATTAGTAGTAGTGAGTTTGTTTGTTTGTCAAGGATGTTTCCTGCATTAGGCAAGCCTTTTGGTTCTTCAAAGGTTTTTTCTATTGATCCTTTGGATAAAATACAAGCTCATTGTTATGTGTTAACACAATGTGAGCTAGTTCAGAAGTTGCGCGAGTAAGTTTCTAATCCTTATTTATTCCTTAAGTGTGTATAGCTTCATTTGTTGAACAATTAAAAATAATATTTTTTATATACAAGAAGTGTAGACTTGAGGTTCAGAGGATGAGTTGTGGTAGAAGAACCTCAGCTAAGGATGTAGAGCAATATGTTCATAGAAATTTTCACAAGTGGTTCAGAGATCATGTAATTCAATTTTTTTTAAAATGTTTTATTTGATTTATTTCTTCCTTAAAATTTTTGAGCACATGCAATTCAATTTTTTTTTAATAATATGCAAATATAATAGGTTGCAAAAAAAGATAATGAAGATATTATACCTGAAACTGAATTGCTTGCACAAGGCCCAAATAATGTTGCGAAGAGATATGATGGGTACAATGTACATGGATTTAAATTTCGTACCAAGGGACAAGAGGAAGGAATGAAGACACAAAATAGTGGTGTGGTGATGTCTGCAAACACCATGAGTTGTTCAGTTGATAAGCATAGGAAATTGAAGTCATTGGATATTTCGTACCATGGGAGGTTGGTTGACATTATAGAGTTGGATTATTATGGTAAATTTAGGGTTGTGATGTTCAAATGTGAATGGGTAGATCCTACACCTAATAGAGGCACCAAAATAGACGAATTTGGATTTACAAATGTAAACTTTTCTCGCTTAGTACATACAGGAGAAAAAGAAACAGATGAACCTTTTATTCTTGCATCTGATGCTCGAATGGTATATTATGTTGATGATCCAGTTGATCAAAGTTGGAGTTGTGTTTGCCATGTAAAGCCTAGAGATGTATATGAAATGGGAGATCAAAATTTGTTGCACTTAGAAGAGTCCATCGTGGAAGATATACCATTTCTAGACCAAAATTTGGAAAATATTGAAGAATTGCAATTAGTGAGTGAAGACGTTAATGAAGATGAACCAGATCAATCAAATTCTATAGATGACACCATTAGTAGTAATGGTAGTGATGTTGAGAGGGGAATGATGTCTGATTAATTTCATAAATTGTCATGTAATTTGAATTCATATTTATATAAGTGACTTTATATTTTACCTTTTTTTATTGGTTATTAGTATTATATGGATTTTGATAAATTCAAGCGTGTTAGCTAATGATTTTTGCATGTATTAGATTTAAAATGGGTAGAAAGCGTAAGGTTTCAGGGGAAACACTTTTAGATGAGTTACAAAGTCAATAAGGTTTGCAAGTTCAAGATGCTGATACTTCAGCCAATGCAATGCCTCAAACCTCAGCAGAAGAAAGTAGACAACTTGAAACTC
Organism: Biancaea sappan; assembly: GCA_037074585.1. Classification (NCBI taxonomy): domain Eukaryota; kingdom Viridiplantae; phylum Streptophyta; class Magnoliopsida; order Fabales; family Fabaceae; genus Biancaea; species Biancaea sappan. The sequence continues at coordinate 91,646,936 of CM073491.1, read as the reverse complement.
AATATGTAACTGGTGATAATTCAACCCCTTGGTCTGATAAGAATAATTCAATCCATTCTACAAGTACCATCCAATCTCAACAAGAAAAAAAGGAAGGACCCTTGCTTATTAAGTTAATAGGTATAAATATTTGATTGCATTTTCTTATTTAACATTTATGTGTTGTTTTCTTATATACATTTAAGTTAATATTCTTTACAATTGTTTTGTGTGTTTACTTGGTTCCACCTATATATGAGTAGACACTAGTACGAAAGAAATAACAACTCGAAAGATGGTTGCAAATGAGATTTGGCATCTGCCTCAAAATATGAAGGTCATTGTGGAACTTAATGATGATGGACATGGAGAAGACAATGGTTCAAATTTGCTTGTAAGATTTTTTGGTAAACTTGCTCAAAATCCAGCACTTTGTCCTATACAAATTGAAAGTTGGCATTGTGTAATACTCATGAAAAATAAAATATAAATGCGTATTTACAAACTACTGTTACTATTTCAGTATACAGTATTATTCACCCGTATAATACTATTTACGTGTATAGTACTGTTCATTTATACAATCAAAATGACAAGTAATAGAAGTGGTTTGATCATAAGAGAAAATTAGAAAGAAATTTGTAGGAGAAAATGACATTTTATACGAGAGAATTCCCTGAGGGACTAAATTAAAAGGAAACTAAATTAGCAAATTGATTATACTAGTAGATGAGACTAGTAAGTGAAACTAGTAGATGAGACTAGTAAGTGAAATTGGTAGATGAGACTAATAAGTGAAACTAGTAGATGAGACTAGTAAGTGAAATTGGTAGATGAGACAGGGTAGATGGAATAGTACCCTTAAATTTTCCTATAAATAGACCCTTCCATTTCACTTTCAAAATCACACCTTCAACTTCTCTTCTTCTCTCCTTAAGATTTCTTGGTCCGATGCTAGACCTCTGAGATTTTGGGCATTTTCTTTTTGCTTAAGTAAGGATACTATGCCCTTTCTATGTCTTTCAAATTCTAGAAGTTATTTTCTTAAGTATGCTCTGTGGTTGCGGTTTTGGCCGATCTTCTACATCAGAAAAACTGTCCTTAGCTGTTTATATGTTATTTTGATTCTCTGATTACCGAAATAGAATGTAAACTGTGAAGAATACATGTCTAGGAAAGTTCTGGTTAAGAAAAGACCTGGTTTTTAAGTGTGTCCAGTGTGACCCTCCACTCTTTCCTGGGAACTTACCTGGTGTACTCTTTTACAGATTGTATTCTCTATTTCTGGTATGAATAGTAATTGTATGAATAGTAACTATATGAATAGTAACCGTATGAATAGTAACTGTATGAATAGTAATCGTATGTATAAACAGTATCTGTACAAAAACAATCTTAACGTATTTTCTCTAATCTTTCATGAAAATCTCCGTAGCAGAACACTGGAATTCACCTGTGTACTCTTGTCCGTAACGACTTAAAGAAGTGATACTCGTACGGAATCCAGGTGAGTGGAACGACCCCGTTTTAATAGAGTTTTAGCATTACTGGTGATAAAAAGTATGTCGTAGGACACTCCCAAGATTCATAGGGGGAAATTGGATTAAGAATGACGAATCTAATGAGATAATTAATCCATAAGTATGGATAAAATGAAATAAGTATCTTATGATGATGTGAAGTTTGAATGTTTTCAAAAACGGATTAATTGTTATCTTGATTTGTGGTTTATAAATCTATAATATAGTTATATACTATACCTGTTATATGGATGAATATTATATTGTGCTTCTGATTATGATATGAAATGCTATACTATTGATTGTGATTGAGCGGGACAGTACCCCCTCTCACGGCAAGGCGGAAAACTCGGTTGAAAGGGTGTCTTGACCAATGAGTGTGGAGACAACAATTCCCTCAGTAGGGATATAGCCCGGATTGGTGATAAATCCGTGAGGCGCCCTAGCTAAGAGGATGAGGTTGTGCGTCATGGCGGAAATATATAGAATTGGTGAGCTGGCCTGTGTGCGCTCTCCGGGATATATTGCCATTGATGAGTACTAGTAATGTTTGTTGAATTGGATGAATTTTTGTCTTCTTGTAGGTAATTTCTAACTATGTCTATTGGTTGAGTTTGAGCCTTCGGATATGCTTGCATGACTGGTGATGTATTTGAATTTTATTAACGCGAGGCCGATTTGCTTACTGAGTTTAAAAGCTCACACTCTCTGTACAAATTTTTTTTTTGTTCAGATCAGGTTGCCACCGAAGAATATCCGCTAGAGGAGTAAATCACCTTGGACCTTCCCGCTGTCGGGTAGACCCTTCTTTTATAGAATATGTTGCTCTGTAACCGTCTAGGACATCTAGGTCAAGAGTTTGGTATTTGGTTTGTATTTCAGTATGATAATGTATTTTGTATTGAGGATATATTATTTTTAATTAAGAAAATTTGATGTATTTTCTTTGTATTTATTAAGGAATGGTATTTTGAGAATATAGAGATAATGACTAATAATTTTACTTGTGAGAAGAATTTATCGAAAGGCTTACAGTGATGGGATATTCATCATTGTGCCGGTCATGTGCCTAGAAAACGGGTCGTGACACATTGGATGCCAAAACCCAAAAAGGTCTTCTTGTGGAAATGTGTAGAGGTAATGAATCCTATTCAATATTTTTTTAATTTATATTTACTCTATATCTTAATCTAATTGTGGATTTAATAATTTGTGAAGGATCATTTTTTGTTTGATTATGCTGTTGGATGCAAATGGGTTATGAGCACTTTAGGTGAAAGATGGAGAGCTTACAAATATCAGTTGAGGTGTAAGTACTTCTATCCCGCTAAAACGAAAGAGAAGTCACTTGCTAAGCCTCCTCCTGAAATAGATAGTGCTGATTAAACAACTTTTGTACAACATTATCATGGTGAAAAGATGAAGGTATAATATTTTATAATAATTATTTTGCTTTCATAATTTCTATAGATTTGACCATTATATTTTTAATTTCTAGAATGCAAGTGCACAAAATATTACAAATCGAAAGAAACTTAGAGTTCCTCATGCTGAAGGTAGTAAGAGCAATGCAAGGAAGGCTTGTCAAATGGTAATTTGAATTGAATAATTTTGGTTTATATACATTGTTAATTATTTTTAACTTTTTACTTAAATGATGCAAAATATAGGTGAAAGAATTAGGGAGGCCTGTATGTAGAGGTGAAGTACTTTTGTCAAATCTACTCAAAAGAGATGGAAGCTATGTGAATGAATTAGGGAAAACCTTGGCAGTAAGTGGTTTATGATGTCCATTATTTCTTAGTTGGTTTTATTTACATTTTTTCTTACTTACTGTATTTCTTGTATTGTGCTCTTTGTTGTGGCATTTGAGTTTTTCTTTTGTTCCTATAATTTTTAAAGCAATTTCAATATGAGGGGGTTTGAATACTTAGTGGCTAAGCCTTTTGTGAGAAATGTGCTGATCAATATCATATCATCATCATCATCATCATACATTATCTCATATTCTCATAGATGACCTTCATTGAACATTACTCTTTAACTTCATTCTGATTCCAGGAGCTACAAAATCCAATTAGCTAGCAATATATATATATATATATATATATATATATATATATATATATATATATACATGTATATATATACTGTATGAATGTGTACTGTAGGAATGGGCAAGTGAATAGGAGTACTTATGGTTGAGCCAATGAAACTATCATATGCTGTACTGTGCTTGCCAAAATCAACACTTTTCAATATCATATCATCATCATCATCATCATGCATTATCTCATATTCTCATAGTTGACCTTCATTGACCTTCATTCTGATTCCAGGAGCTATAAAATCCAATTAGCTAGCAATGTATATATATACATGTATATATATACTGTATGAATGTGTCACATCCCAAATTTAGACATGTGAATAATTCTTTAAACTAGAGGGTATACCCCTATGGTATCTCATAAAATCTCTGATCAATACTAATGCATAACACAATTTTTCAAGAAAGATATTTATACATATAAAAGTTCAACATAGTGAACAGTAAACACAAATCAAATATCTTACAATATGATATTATTTTCCAAACCTAGGTGACTTATAGAGATTACAGAGCATTCATAAGCTTTTGGATTCATAAGCCCTCCAGAAAACGTGGAAAGTATCCTCATAGAATACTATTCCTCTTGCGGATTCCCTTTGTTCTCATCCACTGTATCTAAAAAAAATATTCATAAAGAGTGTGAGTTCATCAAAACTCAGTGACTAAATGACTGTGCAATAATAAATATATCACAAGTACAAATACCAGAATCATAATCACAATAAGAACAGTTATTTTTAGATTCAGGGTTTCTATACCTCTGTATTTTATGTTCAAGAATTCAGTCTTCACTTATAATCCCAATCATTACATGCATTGGTATCTTGGGAAATAAAGCCCTCAACCATTCCATGTGTATAATTCCATGCATTGGTATCTTGGGTCAAGCCCTCAACCATTCCATGTGTATTATATACTCAATTCATAATTCTCATCAATATAATCTTAAATCAACAATAAATTTTATTATCTAGCAATCATCAATAAATATAGAATCTAATTGCGATATGAGATGAAATTTATATTGTACTTGGAATAAAAATAAATAAAGTCGGTTAGCAAGGTCATCCACTCACATAGATTCCGTATTCAAGTCACTTTTCCGAGTTGCTACAAAGAAGAGTACATAGCTGGATTTCAGGTTCCGCTACGGAGATTTTCATAAAGATCAGATATAGAAAGTCAGGGTTGCTTTTGTACCAAAATACTATTCATACATATAATCACTATTCATACGTACGATCACTATTCATATATATATGGTTACTATTTATATGTATGGTTACTATTCATATATATAGTTACTATTCATACATATGAATACTATTCATACCAGAAATAGAAAATACAATATGTAAAATAGTACATCAGGTAAGTTCCCAGAAAAGAGTGGAGAGTCCCAATGGACACACTTAAGAATCATGTCTTTCCTTAGCCAGAACTTTCCTAGACATGTATTCTTCACAGTTTACATTCTATTTCGGTAATCAGAGAATCAAAACAACATATAGGTAGCTAAGGACAGTTTTTCTGATGTGGAAGATCGGCCAAAGCCGTAACCACAGAGCATACTTAAGAAAATAACTTTTAAAATTTGAACGGCATAGAAAAGGGGCATAATATTCTTACCTTGGATCTAGGCTAAGGAAGAAAGACCTAGAATCTTAGAGCCCTAACGTCGAAGCAAGAGAAGTTTTGAGGAGATGAGAGAAGAGAAACTGAAGGTGTGAGTTTAGAAGTGAAATGCAATGACCTATTTATAGAAAAAGTCAAGGGTACTATTTGACACTATGCATTAATAAAATATTCAATTTACTATTCATGAAAATGACACTTCTAATAATTCAGTTTACTGTGCGATCACGAGGCAGCTGCGTTCGTCGTTACTATTGAAAACTAAAGGGAAAATTATCTTTTCTCTTAAACCTTTAAGTTTCTTTTCACTTTTATCCCTTTCAAAATAGTCCTTAAAGGGATTTTCTCATATATAACATTATTTTTCTCCCAGTTTCTTTCAGATCCCACTTATGTTCAAGCCATATTTTATCCAAGGAATAAATTTCATATCATAACATTCATCATATCTCATAATTTATGCACTTTATAAATAAAAATCTGCATTTTCAACAATATGTACCAACAAGCATACAAAAATTAAACAGATGAGAAAATTATTTTCTCTAAAATAAACTTATCGTAATTCTTGAAAATATAGTGGGTACTACAGAATGTGTACTATAGGTATGGGCAAGTGAATAGGAGTACTTATGGTTGAGCTAATGAAACTGTCATATGCTGTACTGTGCCTGCCAAAATCAACACTTTTCATATATTTGATTTTTTTTTTACACATTATCAACATTCAATTTCTTTCAATGGGTTTTGACAATACTATTTGTTGGTCCTTTGAGATTTGAGCAGTATCAACTTCATATCTTAAGTATTGCAATGATTTTAGAGAAGAATGGTGTTTTGTCCATCAAATCAACCCTTAAACTCATTATAATTCTCAAAAAAGCTATGCATGCCTTTGAAAATTGAACTTTTATTTGAAAGTCAAACCTTTTATTTGGTTCACTCATACTTAGAACTTTCTCATACTGAATGATTTAATTAATGTGAACATACAATAATCACCCAATTCTAACTATAGCCGTGTCCATGGAGTTGTTACTGTATATATTTTTTTTTGGACAGTGCAAGAAGTCATAGGTTATTTGATAAATTATGATGGAAGTTCTAGTATTTTCTTTGTTGACACTTTCACGTTAGGAACTACAACTATGGACATGTTGTGACTGTACATTTGTGTTGGCTTTTTCTTTTCATTGGTCTCATTCTTTTCTTTAATGTTCTTACAAGAGCTTGACTAGGATATGGCCTAAATTTTCATGGTTATTGGCCTAAATTTTTTCTTTTTTCATTTACTAGGATAAGATTTCAAAGAACTTGACTCAAGATCAAGAATGTGTTGCTACTTCAGGTGTCCCTTCAAAAATATATGCTCAACCAGATGATTCAATTGGAAAGGTGTTTGGACTTGAACATTCCAATCGTGTTCGAGGATTGGGAATAGGCATTTCTCCATCTACTGTCTTTGGTTTGTCTGGACAAATTATGAGTTCTATGTATAGTAATGCTTCTAGCAGTACTATAAATGAAAATCATACTGAAGATTTGAGGAGTGAAGTGATGGCTTTAAAAAAACAGTTGGCTGGATATGAAAAGACAAATGAGGAGCTAAGTATGCTTTACAAATTTATGCAAGATAAATTTGGTTTTAATTTGTCTACCATTAGCACAAATGTATCATAGACTTAGGTTTTATATATGGTAGAGGGCTCAACAATTACTAAATAGATCTTTTTGTTTAGTATATCTCTTTTTGGCTAAATGTATTTTGATACATTCAAGTGCACATTTTGGTATATAATAGTTAGATCTTTTTGCTTAGTTTATTTTTGTTTGAAGAAATGTATTTTGATATATTCAAGTGCACATTCTAGTACATATTGATCTCGCAGGAATATGTAAACAGTAAAACAAATGTATTTTTTTTAAAAAAAATTGTTAATTATAAACGGTGGCAAACAAATACTTAATTTCTTTTTTTAAAAAAAACCTTAATTGTTAGCCACGGTTTAAACCGTGGCTAACAAACATTTAATTTTATTTTTTAAAAAAATTGCAAATTTTCTAAAAATAATAAATAATTTACCCTTGGCTAATAATTGTCAAAATATATTTTTGGGAGACAAATTTGTATTGTTTGCCACGGTTTTACCCGTGGCTATGTCAATATAGTTACCACGGTTTCAAAAACCGTAGCTAATAAAAAAATCTATGCTTAATTTTGCTACAGAACGCGCAACCATGGTAATAATGATTTAGCCACGGTTTTTGGATATTTAGCCACGGTTTAAACCGTGGCTAATAACAATTTTTTTTGTAGTGATAATACTATTAACAAATTTCTTTCCTTGCTTTGGAAAGAGAAGAAAGTGGGGAAGAAGAGAGAAACTTATGAAGTTTGTCATTAAGATAGCAATGTTGGCTTTCCTTGCTAAGATACTATTACTCAAGATGTTAGTCCCTCAAGATATAAGTGAACACAATACCAATGCATTCATTTAAACTAATGAAATTTGAAACAATAATAACTATAACGGAATTATACATTATTTGCCTCATCTATACTGTATGTGCCATTTGAGATTCATTAGGTATATAATAACTCATCTAAAAATTTGGAGAACAAACGAATATTAAGGACACAAAAAAGCAAAGATAAATACCAAATCTAGAGATTTATGCGTTTTGGAGTGCTTCACAAAGCAAATTCTAAATAAATACTACTCATAGACCAAATCAATATGTAAAAAACTATTCACATAATTCTATAATTAGCATTTGGCATTCATTTCTTTAATGAAAATATAACATTCCAATTTGGAAAAAAATGTATTTAAAATTCAATTTGATCAGAAATTGGTCCATAAAAATGAAAAGTTCAAGACAAAGTATCAGTTAACAATAAAAGATTGATTTCCCAACTATAAGGGAGGAAAATGCATGAAATATTCACAGAAATTAAATAAAAAGCTCTTTGATTAAGAACTCGCTTCCACCATAGAGAAAAGTGAACATAGATTTATCCCATAAAATTTGAAGTCAAATAGCAATGCAAATGCAAAATTTCATAGAAAAGTATGTTAGAATAAAGACTGGAATTGAGTATTACCCACTAATTGCAAATTTTAACCAATGGACACCCTGATTTTAGTTTATACTGATAATTAAGTTGCTAGAAGATAAAAAAAAAAAAAAGAAACTAACAAAGACTAGATAACTTAAATATTTCGAACCGAAGCCTATTTTTCTCTGTCTCACTCTCACACACAGACATGCATGTGAACTAATTCAAATTAAAACAATGGAACCAAATACCGAATATATATATATATATATATATATATATATATATATATAAACAGGATCCTAAATTCAGATTTCTTATTCCATATGGAAGATGGAAATCATAGCACAATGAATAGAAAATACAACAATCTACTGAAATGAAATGGAAAGCAAACATGGGCATAGAGATTTATGCCTTTTGGAGTGCTTCACAAAGCAAATTCTAAATAAATACTACTCGTAAGACCAAACATCAATATGGAAAAAACTATTCACATAATTCTATAATCGAAATATAAGTTTAATTTATATTTATTCCTTTTTAATTTAAGTTTCATAGAACTATATAACTAACTTATAATTGATATGTGATTATAATTTAATCCAGGATTATAGTAATGATTCAAATTGTATATACAAATATGAACAGGAAAAAAATTGTGGATATACATCGTGTAAAAAATATACGTATGTATATAGTCCCCTAGGGGTGGGTAAAGGGGGGATGATTATACCAAAATAAAAGGCAACCATAATAATAACTGAAAAAGAAAATGCAAAACACTTTATTTTTAAAAAGAAAAAAAAAAGGAAAATATTAATTGAACATGAACTTTCATAACACGAGTTCACAATGGACTATGGAGCTTACTTTATTGTTGTAAAGGGGGTAAGCTTGGCCTGAAGTGAAATGAACCAAAGCTTTTCAAATGGAGTCCCAAGTGTAACAATTAACGAAAGTTTATTCGTTGAGGCAGTTTAAACAGAAGAAATAACAAAAAACCCAAATGCTTTTCAAGCCTGCCACTTTTTAGGTGTAAAAGCAAACTTAAGAAAACTATTCCGATTCATTTTACAACACCCTCCCTCACCACCCCCGGGGGGCCCAAAAAAAAAAACTATTCTGATTCAATTATATTTGGCTCTGTTCTCTACAGGATATATAACCAATAGAATATTTGACTTTCTTATACCTTTAGTCTTTTACAATCTCTTTGCTCTTAGAAACAATATAAAGATTTAGCATTGGCCCAGTTATTTGTTACGAACAATGTCTACTATATAGTCAGATATGTGAGAAGGTTTGTTGTATATTTTATGCCTCTTTTTCCCATAGTAAAATATTGTAAGGTGTAGTTTTTATTTGAATGCATTGTTGTTTTGCATATTGCAAGTAGGCGCAAAATGAGCTTGACTCTAATGTATAGACTACCACTTGCAGAAAAGGGGAATACATGTTCTTGACTCTAATGGATAGGACTAAAAACAATGCAAGATACTGAGGTCATTAGCTGTAGTTTTTGTCCGAACAGATAGCAACACAATATAAAGAAAACAAATTTAAAAAAATCCAATCATTCAGAAGTAGGAAAAAAACTAACAATAACAACTGATGGAAGAGGAGCTGGATTGCATGCATACAATCATATCATTAACAAATGATAAAATACCTTCGACATCTTAACGCCAATGATATCTGTCCTTTTGGAAAGGGATTGACCAACTACATCAGCAAGCAAACAAATGTGACAAAGATATTGGTAATCTCGTGACTACAGAAGAAATTATAAGGCTATATAGAATATTTTAAAGTAATAGGCAATGAAAGAATCACAGAAACCATGATAATGAAATTAAAAAAAATATATATAAAGATAAAAAAATATTCTTGAAATTTACGCCTCATCTTCAAAGATCAAATTTCTTACCTTTTCATAAAGGTAGGGTCAAGGCTAAGCATTGTTTCTTTAACAACACCCCAAAATTATGTTGAGATGTTTTACCATTTATGTTCTTTTCTTTATTTGGTTATATAGACTAAGTGATGTTAGATTTTTCATATGTGCTACTATAAATCATATTTATCTATACATATATTTATTTATTTGTATGTATTATCTGTAAGTAAAACTTTTCTTTCCTTTGGATCTTGATTTTCACAATTCACACAATAGATCATAAACATACCTGGATCCATATCTGCAAATTTGAGTCTCTTTATTTCCTCTGGATTTCTGCCTTTAGGTATCCTTGATGATCAGGAGAGAAAACAGTAACTGTACTCTTCCTTTAGAACAACACGCTCCAAAAAAACGTTTCTGTTACTTTTCAATTTGAAATCAGAGTAAAAAGAGGTAAGTTACGCTTTGACCCCTATAAAGTTTTTAATTACATAATAGCCTCTCAACCATCACAAGAAGGCCTCAATACATTAAAAACTTATCATTGAGGTCCTTCAATGTTATATTATGTGAATTTAACAATTAATGCTATTAAACTAAATTACATGGGCCATATATTAGAAATAATCTAACATTCTCCCACTTAGCCCTTGTAATTACTTGATAGTTTAACAACAACTGTAAGTGCGCTCCATCCATCAAATTCACTAACATCTCTAGACTTAGTTGAATTAGTTTTGAGCGGATCATGGCGGTCACATGTTATTCTGCAACATGATCCCTTCCATGTATCACAAAACATCCCTAACCCAATATCAACTTTAATTGAGGAAAACTATAAGTCTCAACATAACATGTTATCTAACACAGTCATATGTACATAGATACCAAAATGATAACAAGTATAATATGCAAAAACATAACCATAATTGAATTCATAATGTCATTAAAAATTAACAAGCATAATAACCACAGTACTATAATCAACACAGCAAGGCTTTGTCCATAATACCCATACGCTCTACATGACCAGAAAATGATTTGGGCGGTAATCCTTTAGTCAACGGATCCGCTATCATCAAATCAGTATTGATATGCTCAATAGACACTCTTCGCTTCTGCACTTTTTCCTTAACTGACAAATACTTCAATTCCATGTGTTTGGCACCCTTAGAGTACTTGTCGTTCTTTGAGAAAAATACGGCTGCAGAAGAGTACTTGTCGTTCTTTGAGAAAAATACGGCTGCAGAATTATCACAATAAATTCTCAGCGGCCTGGATATACTGTCGACAATCCCAAGTCCCGAGACAAAGTTCCGCAACCACAATCCTTGAACAGTGGCCTCAAAGCATGCCACGAATTCAGCTTCCATAGTAGAAGCAGCAATGACAGACTGCTTTCCACTCTTCCATGAAACTGCTCCTCCAGCTAATAGGAACAAGTAACCAAACGTAGACTTCCTAGTGTCCACGCATCCGGCATAATCTGAATCCATATATCCGACCACTTCCAGATGATCAGACTTCCTGTATGTGAGCATGTGTTCTTTGGTGCCTTGCAAATACCGAAGAACTTTCTTTGCCGCCTTCCAGTGGTCCATACCGGGATTGCTTTGGTATCTACCAAGCATACTGTAATACCCAAGAAAAATAAAATATAAATATTTGTTTACAAACTACTGTTACTATTTCAGTATACGGTATTATTTACCAGTATAATACTATTTACGTATACGATACTGTTCATTTATACAATCGAAATGTCAAGTACTAGATGTGGTTTAGTCATAAGAGAAAACTAGAAAGAAGTTCGTGGGAGAAAATGACGTTTTATGTGTAAAAATACCCTCAGGGACTAAAGTGAAAGGACTGAATTGAAAAGAAACTTAAAGGTTTAAGGTGAAAGGATAGTTTTCCTTTTAAGTTTCCAATAGTAATAACAGAAAAATTTTCTATCGTACGCGTGAGGTGTACAGTAACTACATTATTAGAAATATCATTTTCATGAATAGTAAATTGAATATTTTATTAGTACATAGTATCAAATAGTACTCTTGACTTTTCCTATAAATAGGCACTTTCATTTCACTTCTAAACTCACACCTTCAACTTCTCTTCTTCTCTCCTTAAGTTTCTCTTACTTCAATGCTAGGCCTCTGAGATTTTGGGCCTTTCCTTTTCAGCTTAGGTAAGGATACTATGCTATTTCTATGTCTTTCAAATTTTAGAAGTTATTTTCTTAAGTATGCTCTGTGGTTGCGGCCTTGGCTGATCTTCCACATCAGAAAAACTGTCCTTAGCTGTTTATATGTTATTTTGATTCTCTGATTACCGAAATAGAATGTAAACTGTGAAGAATACATGTCTAGGAAAGTTCTAGCTAAGGAAAGACCTGGTTTTTAAGTGTGTCCAGTGTCACCCTCCACTCTTTACTGGGAACTTACCTGGTGTACTCTTTTACAGATTGTATTCTCTATTTCTGGTATGAATAGTAACCGTACGTATGAATAGCAACTGTATGTATGAATAGTGACCGTATATATAAATAGTAACCGTATATATGAACAGTAACCATACGTATGAACAGTATCTGTATGAAAACAATCCTAACGTATTTTCTCTAATCTTTCATGAAAATCTCCGTAGCAGAACACCGAAATTCACCTGAGCACTCTTGTCTGTAATGACTTAGAGAAGCGATGTGTCACATCCCAAAAATTGAACATGTGAAAAGATACTACACATTAGATAAAATTCTCAAACATACGCTATTTACATATATTCTGTAAGGTTTTACATTCAACCTTAATCATTCATTCCACACTACAGAATTATGTTCATCTGATAAGCAAATATAGACATACATAGTCTGATATTTCTATCTCATCGCAAGCCTAGGAGACCTATAGAAAGTACAGAGCGTTCCTAGTATTCACATTAATAAGTACTGGTACCCCACCAGACAGAAATAGAGGATAATTCCAAGAGGCTTCTATTCTTCAAACGGATACTCTTGTTCTTTGTTTTCTGTTTCTGAAAAAAAAATAATCATAGGGAGTGTGAGTTTATTTAAAAACTCAGTAAGTAAATAACTGTACTATATAAAATATCAAAAGTACAAATACCACATTTACTTATATAATTAATTGTCTTATACATCGAGTAGTATGGGACTCTAACCCTTTCAAACTCATGAATAAGATTTCATAGATATACACCGAGTAGTATGGGACTTTAACCCTTTCAACTCGTGAATAAGATCTCATAGGTATACACCGAGTAGTATGAGACTCTAACCCTTTCAACTCGTGTATAGGTTTCATAGATAAGCACTGAGTAGTATGGGACTTTAACCCTTTCAAACTCGTGTATAAGATTTCTTAGATATACACCGAGTAGTATGAGACTTTAACCCTTTCAAACTCGTGTATTAGATCTCGTAGATCTTTACTCATTAATAAGATAGTGAGAATTTATCACATTGTACAATTGTCATGAAATAAAATAATTTCTACATACTCTTATTTCTACCGATCATCATATACTCCCATATGAAAAATTAATTGCTTATTATCCAAATAATATTGTAAATGGGACTTATATTGTACTTTGACTAGTAATATCAAATTAGCTGAGCAAGGTTATTCACTCACCTTGATGTTTGTCCAAGTTTACCTTGTTCCACACTAGAATTTGTGTAGAAAAATTTCCTAGTAAAATATATTACAAGGAAACATAAGAAAGGAAACAAAATCACGAAAATACGTAAAATTTTCTCATTGCTACAGTGACGGTTTCCTACAGTACGGTTTGCTACAGTAACGGTTCGCTACAGTGTCGGTTCGCTACAGTAACGTTAACTGCTACAGTACCGTTGACTACCGACACTACAGTGCTGCTACAGTACTTGAAGAAAATTTTCCAGAATTTTTCCGAAATCTCTGGTCGCTACGGTAACTCGAATTTTTGCAGAAAAATCTTTCAAAAATTCATCCTTTCCTTTCTTGTTTCAAAACCAGAATTTCAACTCTTTTAACCGATTATAACTCAAATATAACTTCTAAAACTACTGAGATTCATGAATTATCATCAAAATCTTCAAGAACAAAACCTCCTCTGATCTTCTACATAAACTGAAATTTAAGGAAAATAATGAGATTAAAGCTTACCTTTAATCCTTACAAAGCTTTTGAACCGAACAGATAATCGAAATTCTGAAGATCAAGGAAAGGATTTGAGAAGAGGGTGAAGAAATGAGAGAAAGTGAATTTACTATTCACTTCAGCTGCTTCGATCGTGAGAAAAAAATAAGGGGGGTACTATTGAAACTTTATATTAAATATTTCTAATGGGTTATTCAATAACCCATGGGTATCCATAACCCAACATCCAAACCCATCCAGTCAATTTACAATAAATGGACTAATTGACCATTATGAAACAACTTTTCCATGAATTTCACCATTCTTAGAATATATCCCACATTGTGCAAATATTTAGTCCAGTCATTTAACTCAATTTTCATAAATAATATTCAAAGAGAAAATTAAATATGAAAATTAAATATGACCAAAATAAATAACTAAAGTAACGTTGTAAAATTCTAAAATACTCTTAAGCGAATTATATTCTGAAATTAACGGGTATTACACGATGCTCGTACGGAATCCAGGTGAGTGAAACGACCCCGTTTTAATAGAGTTTTAGCGTTACTGGTGATAAAAAGTATGTCGTAGGACACTCCCAAGATTCATAGGGGGAAATTGGATTCAGAATGACGAATCTAAATGAGATAATTAATCCATAAGTATGGATAAAATGAAATAAGTATCTTATGATGATGTGAAGTTTGAATGTTTTCAAAAAACGGATTAATTGTTATCTTGATATGTGGTTTATAAATTTATAATATAGTTATATACTATACCTGTTATATGGATGAATATTATATTGAGCTTCTGATTATGATATGAAATGCTATTGATTGTGATTGAGCGGGATAGTACCCCTTCTCACGGCAAGGCGGAAAACCCGGTTGACAGGGTGTCTTGACCAATGAGTGTGGAGACAACGATTCCCTCAGTAGGGATATAGCCCGGATTGGTGATAAATCCATGAGGCGCCCTAGCTAAGAGGATGAGGTTGTGCGTCATGGCGGAAATATACATAATTGGCGAGCCGACCTGTGTGCGCTCTCCGGGATATATTGCCATTGACGAGTACTAGTAACGTTTGTTGAATTGGATGAATTTTTATCTTCTGTCTATTAGTTGAGTATGAGCCTTTGGATATGCTTGCATGACTGGTAATGTATTTGAATTTTATTAACGCGAGGCCGATTCGCTCATTGAGTTTAAAAGTTCACACTGTTTGTACAACCTTTTTGTTCAGATCAGGTTGCCAGCGAAGAATATCTGCTAGAGGAGTAGATCACTTTGGACCTTCCCGTTGTCGGGTAGACCCCTCTTTTGTTATAGATTATGTTGCTCTGTAATCGTCTAGGACATCTAGGTCAGGGGTTCGACATTTGGCTTGTATGTCAGTATAATAATGTATTTTAAATTAATAATATATTATTACATGCAAATCATCTCTATGATTTTCAGATAAGAAAATTTGATATATTTATCGGAAGGCTTACAGTGATGAGAGATTCATCATTGTGCCGGTCATGTGCCCAGAAAACGGGTCGTGACAAAGTTGGTATCAGAGCAATGGTTATTAGGTCTCCTAGTGATTACAGAGCAAGGTAACCTTAGTAGGACCTCCTCTATCGTTGTGAACCCGGACACAATTATAGAGAGACGGCTCTACTGAAGGTCCTGTAGGATGATTCCATTTCCTTTCCCTCCGAGACTTATCTCTTCTTAGAAATTATGTTGTCAGGTTTAATTTTAGATAGATGTGGCTATACTTTTGAACTTAGTAAAGGAAAGGTTATTACTTGTTTTGATTCCGTTGCTGTCGGATCAAAATTTTATATGGTGGATTTTATAAGCTGAATTCATGATTGATTTTGTGTAACTATATTATTTTAGGGTACCAGCCAATAAAAGAAACCACTTGCATTAAAAAAACGCTGAAGGATTACATTGCAAAAAAAAAAAAGGAAAGAGAAGTTTACTCATGCATGAGTAATCTAAAAGCGAGGTGGTATTGGATTAGGAGGGTTGTATTGTATCATCACCCCTCGACCATTCCTTGGAGCAAGAGACATAGCAATGTCGCGGAGGGTAGTGTAAATTCCATTCATACAATCAACACTTCTTTGCTGTTGATTGCAGAAGCACTGGGTGGACCAATAGAAGAACCTATCTATTCTCGAAGTCATTACCGCGTTATTGCATTTGGTTAACTTCTCCAGATCCTCTATCATCTTCTTGAGATTCTTCACCTCCTGCTCTAACCAGGCGATTTTGTCCTCCGATCTATGGCCTGTGCTAATCTCCTCAGCTTCCTCATTCTTCTTCATCTTCTTCTCCTTTTGATTCTCTTGAGGTCCCTTGAGAGGTCTTTTGCCTTTGTCCCTGCCTAAACTTAAGTTTAAGTCAAGATCTTTTTCCTTGGCCTCTACTGTGAGATCAATGTACTTCCTTGAGGCCATAATTTGGAAAATTTAGAAATTTTTATAAGAATATGAGGCGAGAGGAATGCTGGAAGATTGTAGGCTCAGAGATTATTACTCTTTGTGGTGTGGTAACTGAGAACGCTGAGAAGGTTTTTATAGAGAAAAATTTGGACTAAGAGACAAAGAAGATATCTCTTCACCGCACCCCTACACGATCAACCTATGGATTTCTGCAAGCTGGAAGCCAGAAGTCTAGGGTAGGCGTGCACACCGATAGCGCGTTGCATTAATGCCAAAACCATGAAAGTCAGTATTCGGTGGATTTGCGGCCGATTTTACTTGGTTTTCCCATTTCTCCCGTTGGCATTTTCTGAAATTTAAAGAAGTTGACAATATAACCATTAAAGATTGCCTTGGATGCTTTTATAATAAACTGAAATGTATTTCTCTGTTTTATTATATTGTTCTTGAGAGCCTTCAGTTGAGTATGATATACATAACTGATTGAATCATGTTGTAATTACATGTATGTATGTTATTCATGCATAATGAGTGAAGGCTACGATCAAGGAGAATATGTGATGATCCTACATATACTCATAGAGATGTGAAATCAAAATGACTTGGATAGAATGAAATGTGTAGATGATGATATATCTTCATGGTTACACATACTTACATAT
Organism: Biancaea sappan; assembly: GCA_037074585.1. Lineage (NCBI taxonomy): Eukaryota > Viridiplantae > Streptophyta > Magnoliopsida > Fabales > Fabaceae > Biancaea > Biancaea sappan. Next base: position 91,629,474 of record CM073491.1, on the reverse strand, counting down.
AATGCTCTCATGGGCAAATGAAAGACAGTGATTTCCTTACATCATGATAATGCTTAAGGCATGCGACCGTAAGCAGTTAACTTTGTTTTAAAATATATATATTTACATATATATTATGTGTAAGTCTAGAGTAAAGACACCGATTAGAATCTAAGATACGACCAATATGAGGCTACCTAACATAGAGGGACATCGTGATATGGGATTACAGGATAAAACAAGTTTAGAGGGAGAAAATCTCAGACTGAAGAGCGTAGTTAGTCAAAATTTTGAGAAAGGTCAAGATTAGCCGAAAATTTTTTTCAAGAAATCTTTGACTTATGTTAATTGCATTTACTATTTATCTACATGTCCGACATTAATTGCTGGCATTGCGACGTATGTGATCTGTAAACCTTATAGCAAGCGGCGTGTAGGTTGTAGTGGCTTTAGCTCCAGGGGCTTCGGGTTGTCTATAAATCTTGTATGCCCGTTACCCCACTCATCACACCAAGCGAACTTCTTTCATTACATACCTATTTCTCAATCTCCATTCCTTTCTCATTCGAAGTTATTTCTGAGATCCCTAGAGCAATGGCCGATAATAAGTCTTTCAACTTGAATTTTGAGACTGGCAATGTAGAGCTTGATTTAAATCTAAGTCTCGGAGATAACAAAAGGAAGAGACCTGTAGACAGGTCACCAGAAATTAAGAAGAGAAAGAGGGATGTAATAGAGTTGGAGGAGGACAGTACTGCAACATCCTCAGAAAATAAGCTTGCATTCCTGAAGCGTAAGATCGAAAATCTGGAGCTTAAGATAGAGAGCTTGGAATACAAGACAGAGGACCAGAAGCGACTAATAAATCGTCTCTTTGAAAACCAAGAGAAATTGATAAACCGTCGTTTCGGGGAACTAGCTAATCGAGTTGATAGACATTCAATGTTTGCAACTCAAAATTTTCGTGACCAACAAACAAGGTGTATTGACTGTATGAACGGAGTAACTTCTGCTCTTCACCAAATTTCTCAGGCGCTTCCTCTAGAAACCCTTTCTAGGCTACAACGATTAGCTTCCTCCTTAAGGTCTGAAGCACCTTCCTCTTCTAGACCTGGAGCACCTTTTACATTTCAAAAGCCTCCTCGTCCTTAATTTATTCTTTCTTTTGTTTGTATCTAAAGCTATATTTGGTCTAAGCTTCATGTATTAAAATTATCTATGTACTAGAAATAAAATTTAAGTTAGTATTTAGATCTTCTTTGTTGAAGTGATTCCTTTTACTGAAAGAACTTGAGGAATGAGAAAATGTTGGACTTATATTTCGTACTTGATTATGAAAATTCTAAAGCAGAGTATGGTAATATCCTTTTGACTGAGAAGAGTTACTAAAATGATATTTCATTGCATTTCTGAGCTATGGAGGAGTGCTAAATAAGTATTTTATGAACCTATACATAGAGAACTATGGGTTTGCCCTAATCATTGAAGGGATACGACTCTATATGTGTCACATCCCAAAAATTGAGCATGTGAAAAGATACTACTCATTTGATATAATTCTCAAACATACGTTATATACATATATTCTGTAAGGTTTTACATTCAACCTTAATCATTCATTCCACACTACAGAATTATATTCATCTGATAAGCAAATATAGACATACATAGTCTGATATTTCTATCTCATCGCAAGCCTAGGAGACCTATAGTAAGTACAGAGCGTTCCTAGTATCCACATTAATAAGTACTGGTATCCCACCAGACAGAAATAGAGGATAATTCCAAGGGGCTTCTATTGTTCAAACGGATACTCTTGTTCTTTGTTTTCTGTATCTGAAAAAAAATAATCATAGGGAGTGTGAGTTTATTTAAAAACTCAGTAAGTAAATAACTGTACTATATAAAATATCAAAAGTACAAATACCACATTTACTCATATAATTAATTGTCTTATACATCGAGTAGTATGGGACTCTAACCCTTTCAAACTCATGAATAAGATCTCATCGGTATACACCGAGTAGTATGAGACTCTAACCCTTTCAACTCGTGTATAGGTTTCATAGATATGCACTGAGTAGTATGGGACTTTAACCCTTTCAAACTCGTGTATGAGCTTTCTTAGATATACACCGAGTAGTATGAGACTTTAACCCTTTCAACTCGTGTATAGGTTTCATAGGTATGCACTGAGTAGTATGGGACTTTAACCCTTTTCAAACTCGTGTATGAGCTTTCTTAGATATACACCGAGTAGTATGGGACTTTAACCCTTTCAAACTCGTGTATTAGATCCCGTAGATCTTTACTCATTGACAAGATAGTGAGAATTTATCACATAATACAATTGTCATGAAATAAAATAATTTCTACATACTCTTATTTCTACCGATCATCATATACTCCCATATGAAAATTGATTGCTTACTACCCAAATAATATTGTAAATGGGACTTATATTGTACTTTGACTAGTAATATCAAATTAGCTGAGCAAGGTTATTCACTCACCTTGATGTTTCTCCAAGTTTACCTTGTTCCACACTAGAATTTGTGTAGGAAAATTTCCTAGTAAAATATATTACAAGGAATCATAAGAAAGGAAACAAAATCACGAAAATACGTAAAATTTTCTGACTGCTACAGTAACGGGTTGCTACAGTATGGTTTGCTACAGTAACGGTTTGCTACAGTGTAGTTTCGCTACAGTGCCGGTTCGCTACAGTAACGTTGACTGCTACAGTACCGTTGACTGCCGACACTACAGTGCTGCTACAGTACCCGAAGAAAATTTTCCAGAATTTTTCCGAAATCTCTGGTCGCTACGGTAACTCGAATTTTTGCAGAAAAATCTTTCAAAAATTCATCCTTTCCTTTCTTGTTTCAAAACCAGAATTTCAACTCTTTTAACCGATTATAACTCAAATATATGGTGCGTATAATTTATAGCACATAAAATATTCCAGCAAGTATACTGGGTCGCAACAAGTAATAAAGTAATGAGTAGAGTATCGTCCCACAGAGATTGAGGTATCAAATAAAATTCAATTAGGCTAAGTGAAATGCTATTAAGACTTATGAGGGAAATTTCAGAAATTACACAAAAAAGGGGGGGTGATGATTGAAACAACACAATATAAATAACTGAAATTTAAATAACTAGATAGAAAACAAAACAGAGAAAAGATGTGGATTGGTCACAAATTTCATGGAATTGTACATCATCATCATTTCCTTTGAATATTCTTGGCTAATTCTATTATGTAATCTTCAATCTAAAATTCTCAGAAAGTCTTCTAAGACTGAATTATATTAAAATTATAGTTAGGAATATCTTCACTAATCTATAACTCAAATATAATCCGATGAAGTCCTAATCACATCAATGCCCCGCAATCGCATATGACATGTTATCTCTTGTCCTACTCGTTACAAATACATAGCAAACGCATGCATGTATAAATAACAAGCTTCATAGAACAATAAATAAAATAGAACTTTGGCCAAGAAAATACTCATTGGTCCAAATGAATTAAAGTACAATTTCCATTTCATCAAATGACCGACTACACAAGAAAATGAGATTGATTTTGTTGGTCTAATCCGATTAATTCATAGACAAATTAATCTTTGAATCATTGAAGAACAATTCAATTAAATTACAATCCATTCAATGTTGGCCAATTTTCTAAAATATGATTGAATCCAAAAGTTTTGAAATTACAATCTAACTTATCCAAAATAATTGACTAAAATCTTAGATCAACCATTCAATTAAGTCATAAAGCTCAAGAAAATTATTCAAGCCACATAAATAAAACTATCTATATCTAGATAATCTAATTTATGGTGGAAATTACAAGGTCAAGCTCAATATCTAGCTAACTCTAGCATAGACATAAAAATCCCAAACTCATTGAAGGTTCATCAAACATTCAAGAGGAAGAATAATCAGTAAAATCCATTCCATTAAACGAAAATGCATTAAAATCGAAATTGTTCAGCAATAAAACATCATAGAACCAAACTACATCAATCCTTAAACTTAGAAAATTACATGGAAGAGAAGGAAAAACATGACAGAAAACAGAAAATACAACAGAAATCTAAGAAACTATGAAGGAAAATGCAAGAAAAGGAAGGAAAATGGGAGAAGGAGAGCCATTCCCAAGTGGGAAGGCTTCCTTTCCCTCTAACCAAGCTAGAGAGTTGCCTCTATGTTGCTCCCAGCCACTGCTGCCCAAGGAAGGCAGAAAAATGGTGTTAGGACTTCACATCAGAAAAATGACTTAGCCTCCTTAATAAATTTCGATTTTTGCAAATATAAAACTGATCTAACACATGCCTAAAGGGATATTCTGCCCTAGATGCCTCCTTGGATGCCTCTTCCATGATATGACAGCACTTTGACAGCAAAACAGCAGCAAAATTAATATTTCTGCAGCAGCAGAAAAGTATGGCAGCAGCAGAATGGTATGGCAGCAGCAGCAGAATTAATATTTCTGCAGCAGAAAGTGACAAACAGCAGCAGAACAGCAGCAGAATATCATGGCAAAATTAATATTTCAGCCATGCTTTTCTTGACCTACGAAAATTAATATTTCTGCCCAAAAATTCTGACTACATGGCATTGAATAAGAGTTCAAGTGGGCCCCACATCCAGCATATCCTAGTAAGCATCTACATCACCCAAAAAGTGCCACATTAGCATCCAAATCATCATCTTTGTCCATGTCAACACTTTTCTCTCCAAAATTAAAATTTGTAGGAATTAAATTGAGCATTTTACAATTCAAGTTCTAAAAATATAAAAATTGAGACACATTCAATCCATAAATAGTTTATACCCAATAAATTCCAAAACATAATAAAATTAGAGAATTGACAAAATTAAAGAGGCAAAAAGGACTAAAATAGGGACTAAAATAAATGGAAAAAGTATGTTATCAAATCCCCCACACTAGGCCTTTTGCACTCCTGGGCAAAATCAATTAAATACAACAGAGAATCCCAATAAGCACAGCAAGAAAAAGTGTAGAAAATATACAACAATGAAATAATTAAAATTTAGAAAGATTTACATTAGGAGAAATAAATCTTAAATTTCTAAAAAGTTCAAGCTCCATGGCAATTATTTCGAAAAGAATGAATTCAAGTAACAATCTCCTCACAAGGTAAGGTGTTTATCCTCTACTCTCTCAAGTGTTTAAGAGGGAATCACTCAAAGTCGTCCTATCACAAATTTCACTACCATAAGCTTGTCAAGAATCTAAATCTCCACTACTTGAATCTAATACATACTTGAATCAAAAGGACTTTACAAGGTTGTAACGTGGGTAAGAAAAATAGTGGGAAACAAAGGGAAAGATTGAACAATGAAACAAAATATGGTAACAACTCAAGAAAATGAAGAGCATTTACAAGTGAAATATAAGAGATTGAGTATAAATAAATTTGGGTCTCAATGTTCTATCTGCTCCTCTTTTTCATTATCTTTTTCTCTTCTTTTTTTTTATTCTTTCTTTCTTTCTCCTTTTTTTTTTCTTCTTCTTGACTGGCCAATCTTTTTCTTTTGCTTGAGAGGAAGTAGAAGAAATATAGTTCAAAACACCCCAAAATTCACAAAATTTTTCAGCATATCAATCCCTTAAAAGAATTTAAAATACTTCTCACATCTTAAGTTGAAAGAGAAAAATATTGTTGTAGGCAGAAAAAGTGGTGGAAGAACACAAGAAAGAAAATGGATAAGGCACAAAATGGCATACAATGGAAACAATGATAATGGATGGCTATTTGGCTAAAAGTGGTTACAAGAAACAAATGCCTAAATCATTTCCAAGCATGTACAAGATATGTAGCCTCAATCAAAGATTCAAGACAAGTTCTAGAGTGACAATTCATGATAGAGAACACACAACAAGAAGAATAGCATTTTTCACTTAGGCTCAAATCCTCACAGCTAAAAGACTATTACTACAAATTCATTAAAGTCAACGTCATTACCATTTAACTTGAATTCCTTAGAGAAATAAGACTAAATTCTCTTCATGCTAAGTCAATCTACACTTTAGCTATTTCATCATGCATAATTCCACACCAAAACTCCATCAAAAATTTAAAAAGTGAGCATCAAATTCGGACAAAACAGAGTAGCAAAATTCTGCAGTGCAGAATTTCTGGCGACACAGCTTTACCGACATAGAACGACCCCAAAACGGATGCGAATCACTCCAAAGAAAATTCTACAACTAGAAGACATATAAAGGTTTAAAAACATGTAAAGAAAGTGGCAAAAACCATAGCCAAACAGTACAGAATATTCATGCAAGATGACTCAAAGTTCTGCCAAAACAGAGAAAACAGAGAAAAAAAAAGGGCAACAGAAAAAGACTAAAACAAAATTAAAATTACGAAAGAAATACAACAACAAAATTAAAAAGAGAAAAATTAGAAAAACTTGGGTTGCCTCCCAAAAGCGCTTGGTTTAAAGTCCTTAGCTAGACTTTATTTGGTGTCTATGCTTAGCGTCGCTTCTTCTTTGTTTTCCTTACTTTCTCTTTGATTTTTTTTTATTTCCTTCGTCAAAGAAAATGATCAAGTACCTCACATGAAACAAAGAGAAATAACATGAGAGATATATCAAATAAGCAAGGTAACAAGAAGAAATGAAACTAATAAAGACACTTGAAAAGCTAAAAACACCTGAAATTGTAAAAACTAAAACAAGAAAAGACAATGTCTAAAATAACATCACTTTGGCTTAAAAGAAAAATCAATTTGACAACCATCAATCCCCGGCAACGGCGCCAAAAACTTGGTGCGTATAATTTATAGCACATAAAATATTCCAGCAAGTATACTGGGTCGCAACAAGTAATAAAGTAATGAGTAGAGTATCGTCCCACAGAGATTGAGGTATCAAATAAAATTCAATTAGGCTAAGTGAAATGCTATTAAGACTTATGAGGGAAATTTCAGAAATTACACAAAAAAGGGGGGGTGATGATTGAAACAACACAATATAAATAACTGAAATTTAAATAACTAGATAGAAAACAAAACAGAGAAAAGATGTGGATTGGTCACAAATTTCATGGAATTGTACATCATCATCATTTCCTTTGAATATTCTTGGCTAATTCTATTATGTAATCTTCAATCTAAAATTCTCAGAAAGTCTTCTAAGACTGAATTATATTAAAATTATAGTTAGGAATATCTTCACTAATCTATAACTCAAATATAATCCGATGAAGTCCTAATCACATCAATGCCCCGCAATCGCATATGACATGTTATCTCTTGTCCTACTCGTTACAAATACATAGCAAACGCATGCATGTATAAATAACAAGCTTCATAGAACAATAAATAAAATAGAACTTTGGCCAAGAAAATACTCATTGGTCCAAATGAATTAAAGTACAATTTCCATTTCATCAAATGACCGACTACACAAGAAAATGAGATTGATTTTGTTGGTCTAATCCGATTAATTCATAGACAAATTAATCTTTGAATCATTGAAGAACAATTCAATTAAATTACAATCCATTCAATGTTGGCCAATTTTCTAAAATATGATTGAATCCAAAAGCTTTGAAATTACAATCTAACTTATCCAAAATAATTGACTAAAATCTTAGATCAACCATTCAATTAAGTCATAAAGCTCAAGAAAATTATTCAAGCCACATAAATAAAACTATCTATATCTAGATAATCTAATTTATGGTGGAAATTACAAGGTCAAGCTCAATATCTAGCTAACTCTAGCATAGACATAAAAATCCCAAACTCATTGAAGGTTCATCAAACATTCAAGAGGAAGAATAATCAGTAAAATCCATTCCATTAAACGAAAATGCATTAAAATCGAAATTGTTCAGCAATAAAACATCATAGAACCAAACTACATCAATCCTTAAACTTAGAAAATTACATGGAAGAGAAGGAAAAACATGACAGAAAACAGAAAATACAACAGAAATCTAAGAAACTATGAAGGAAAATGCAAGAAAAGGAAGGAAAATGGGAGAAGGAGAGCCATTCCCAAGTGGGAAGGCTTCCTTTCCCTCTAACCAAGCTAGAGAGTTGCCTCTATGTTGCTCCCAGCCACTGCTGCCCAAGGAAGGCAGAAAAATGGTGTTAGGACTTCACATCAGAAAAATGACTTAGCCTCCTTAATAAATTTCGATTTTTGCAAATATAAAACTGATCTAACACATGCCTAAAGGGATATTCTGCCCTAGATGCCTCCTTGGATGCCTCTTCCATGATATGGCAGCACTTTGACAGCAAAACAGCAGCAAAATTAATATTTCTGCAGCAGCAGAAAAGTATGGCAGCAGCAGAATGGTATGGCAGCAGCAGCAGAATTAATATTTCTGCAGCAGAAAGTGACAAACAGCAGCAGAACAGCAGCAGAATATCATGGCAAAATTAATATTTCAGCCATGCTTTTCTTGACCTACGAAAATTAATATTTCTGCCCAAAAATTCTGACTACATGGCATTGAATAAGAGTTCAAGTGGGCCCCACATCCAGCATATCCTAGTAAGCATCTACATCACCCAAAAAGTGCCACATTAGCATCCAAATCATCATCTTTGTCCATGTCAACACTTTTCTCTCCAAAATTAAAATTTGTAGGAATTAAATTGAGCATTTTACAATTCAAGTTCTAAAAATATAAAAATTGAGACACATTCAATCCATAAATAGTTTATACCCAATAAATTCCAAAACATAATAAAATTAGAGAATTGACAAAATTAAAGAGGCAAAAAGGACTAAAATAGGGACTAAAATAAATGGAAAAAGTATGTTATCAATATAACTTCTAAAAAAACTGAGATTCATGAATTATCATCAAAATCTTCAAGAACAAAAACTCCTCTGATCTTCTACATAAACTGAAATTTAAGGAAAATAATCGGATTAAAGCTTACCTTTGATCCTTACAAAGCTTTTGAACCGAACAAACACTACTAGAAAAACTAGATTTAGTGACAGAATTTAGTGACGGAAATAAATCCGTCACTAATTTTTTTGAATTTGTGATGGATTAGTGATGACATGTTTAAGGTTATCATTTTTTGTGACCGAATGCTGCCTGTCACTAATAGTTGTCACTAAATCTAAAATTTTTTGACCGAGATCAGTTGTCACTAAATACCGTCACTAATGTTTCTATTTTAGTCACGGATTAGTGACGGGGTGGGAGAAATGTAATTTTATTTTCTTTATATTTGTGACGGATTTTGGTCGTCACTAATTTACTCACGGATTAGTGACAGATGATAAAAATGTAATATTATTTTCTGTAAATATGTGATGGATGGGGCCGTCACTAACTGCCGTCTCACTAATATTTTAATTTTACTTACAGATTAGTGACGGGTGGCAAAAATGAAATTTTATTTTATTTATAGTTGTGACAGAATGGTTTCCGTCACAAATTGTGTAACACCAAACTGAAAATAGTGACGGACATCGGTCACAAAAGTTATTTAATTTTTGAATCGTACATTTTCCAGTTCGCACCAAAAAGTTGTCTCATTTTTTGCTTCCCACCAAAATTCCCAAAATAGCGCGCCCTAGTTCTCTTCTTTCCCAAATGTCTCTTATTTCCCAAATCTTTATTTCCTTCCCAATCGTGCGTGCCCTAAGCCTCTGATTTCCTAAAGCAAGCGACGACTTCCTCCCTATATGGGAAAGACAAATCTCCAACAATGAGAGTGGTGAACCTGGACAAGTCTCTATCTCTTCTCTGCTTTCTTTCCTAAAGCAAGCGACGTCTTCTTCTCTATTTGGGAAAGACAATTCTCTGAGGATGGGAGTGGTGATCCTTGACCATTCTCTCTCTTCTCTGCTTTCTTGTGAGTATGCCTTGATTATCTCTACTTGAAACTTATCTAATATCTGTTATGTAATTAGGGATTTCTTCTCATCTAGTTGAACTTGATTTGAGGAGGAGTTTAACAGAAAATTTTCTGGTTTATTTGCTGTCATCCATGGTAACTCACCTCGGTTACAAGCAAGAAATGGTCAGTAGTATAAACTTGGATATTAATATCAGATTCCTTCATTCTTGTGTGTTTAATGAAAGAAATCTTGTCTTGTATCAGTTTCTGGATTGCGTGTAGAGTTTAATTTTTAGAAGGAGAAAACTAAGGAACTAGAAGCTATGATTTTAGTGGAAAAATCTGTCAAGGTAAGAGATTAGTTTTTTTTCTTAATTTTCGCTTTTCCTAAGTGTGATAATACTGTAACTGAAGTTGAGGATAGGAGTGGTAAGCCTTGACCATTCTCTCTCTTCTCTGCTTTCTCGTGAGTATGCCTTGATTATCTCCACTTGAAACTTATCTAATATTTGCTGTGTAATTAGGGATTTCTTCTCAGCTAGTTGAACTTGATTTAAGGAGGAGTTTATCAAAAAAATTTCTGGTTTATTTGCTGTCATCCATGGTAACTCACCTCGGTTACAAGTAAGAAATGGTTAGTAGTATAAACTTGGAAATTAATATCAAATTCCTTCAAGTTTGTGTGTTTGATGAAAGAAATCTTGTCTTGTATCAGTTTCTGGATTGCGTGTAGAGTTTAATTTTTTAGAAGGAGGAAACTAAGGAACTAGAAGCTACGATTTTGGTGGAAAATTCTGTCAAGGTAAGAGATCAGTTTTTTTTCTTCATTTTCGCTTTTTCTAAGTGTGATAATACTGTAACTGAAGTTGATTGGGTCTGGATATTCTTGCTTGCTGCTATAATTGCTTGAAAAGAATTACTTTCTATTTGGTTGGTTTTGAGATTTACTATAAAATAATCCATTAGCTCTGTTCTTGTTCTGATTCTAGTTTACTGTGCATGTCGTTTTCCTTGCTTGTGAGATATATATATATATATATATATATATATATATATATATATATCTCTCAAGGTAAGAGATTAGTTTTTTTTTCTTAATTTTCACTTTTTCTAAGTGTGATAATACTGTAACTGAAGTTGATTGGGTTTGGAACAATATATTCATGCTTGCTGCTATAATTGCTTGAAAAGAATTACTTTTTATTTGGTTGGTTTCAAGATTTACTATAAAATAATCCATTAGCTCTGTTCTTGTTCTGATTCTAGCCTATTGTGCATGTCGTTTTCCTTGCTTGTGAGATATATATATATATATATATATATATAATATATTAGCTATTACTTTTTCTCCATTATTCGCACACTTCTTGTCAGTTTACAAGAAATATGATTTTTATTTCACATGCCCCTTTTTATTTCCTATCAAACTTCCAACTTTTGAAGTCTCAAGATTCCTTCCCTTTTTTTAATATGTTTTTAAGATAAATTTTTTATCCTCACTCAGTGCTGCATGCCCTTTAAACTTTCCTTCTCCAACATACTGACTATTTCCCCATTTCTTTATAAGCACTATGATGGGGTTAATTAATTATTAGATTATTTATGGATTAGTTAATCAATTACTGACCACAATTTAATGCAATAATATTGATTTAATAAGGTAACATCACATATATCACATGCCCCTTTTCATTTTCCATCAAACTTCCAACTTTTGAAGTCTCAAGATTCCTTCCCTTTTTTTAATCTATTTTTAAGATAAATTTTTTATCCCCACTTAGTATTGCATCCCCATTAAACTTTCCTTCTCCAACATAGTGACTATATCCCCATTTCCTTATAAGCATTGTAATGAGGTTAATTAATTATTAGCTTATTTATAGATTAATTAATCAGTTACTGACCACAATTTAATGCAATAACATTGAATTAATATGGTAACATCACATATAGCTATGTCCATTTTTTTTTTTGGGAAAAAAAGAAGGGTAACATAACATATAGCAAATAGTGTACAGATATAGGTATCTTTATTGCTTCTTCCTTGACCTCGTGACCATGGGACACACTTCCTTAATTTGCATATATCTTGTGGGCCACCTTTTTTCTTTTGATTGAAAAGTCTAAGTTGCCTTTTTTTTAATATAAAACTAGATATATTTTTATAGTTTTATTACCGACAACATATTTAATAAACACAATATGATGTTGACCTATAATAAAATTCACTATGAACATTGAGTTAATTTTCTTATTTGTTAAATGGGTTCACAATCTTGGCCCATTATTTGTTGGCCCGTAATGGATTAATTCAAGCTCATCTATTTCACACTACTATATCAAATATTTCATTCTAATATTTGCTTTTGCTGTTATCTAACCAAGTAATTTTTGAAGATTAAGTTAAGTGGGAAAGGTTAAGAAAAAAAAGTAATTTGCAACAACAAGTCAAGTAACTAGTGATTATTGACTGGAGTTTTTATTGTATAATTAAAAATAAAGTCAATACATACATAACATAATAAGTATCTTCAAATGAGGTATTGAGTTAAAGGAATTGTTGTACAGCTACATTATAAAAATAAAATTAATACATACATATATAACTAAACTTCATCTGAAAAAGAATTTGCAAAGGACCTATACTGATGTATATATAGCGTTTCATTTAATTACTGATGCTTCAACATCTTATTCTCATGAATTTTGAATATTCTTTTTTATTTTCTTATGTTTGAATATTAGTTATTGTAATTTTTTCAATTTTATGTGTTACCCAATTAGTAGGAAAGTTTCAAAGGTAGACTCACTTGTTTGGTCCATTAGTTAGCCAAAATCCTAAATCTGTCCAGGTATAGTTCATAACATGTTTCTAAATTATTATTGTCATGTAGAAGACAATGAGGGCTGATCGAGTATGGATGTATAATCGGCGTGACCCAAGTAGAAAAGGACTTAATCTTAAGTTCCTTGAAGGAGTAGATGAATTCATAGCCTTTGTAGAATCTCAACCACAATTAGTCTCAAATGGTCAAATAAGGTGTCCTTGCCCAAAGTGTGACAATAGGAGATTTGTTGATATAGAAGATGTCAAGGTTCACCTTTACAGACGTGGGTTTGTCCCCAACTATGATCAATGGACCTATCACGGAGAACCCATATACCATGATAATGTTGAAAGTGAAGATGCTAGTGATCATGAAAATGTAGTTGAATGCGATAGTCAGGAAAGGGTTGAGGTTGAATTGGAAAATCCCTATCGTACAATGATTATAGATGCTGCTGGACCTAATTTCAATCCTAACATCGACATAGATGTGGAGGGACATCCAAACCAACATGCACAACACTTTTATGACCTCTTGAGAGCTGCTGAGGAGCCACTATACATAGGATGTACTACTCACACTCCTTTATCAACAATTTCAAGATTGTTAAACATTAAGTCTGAGTTTAACTTGAGTGAGAGTTGTTACAATCGTTTATTCCAACTTATAAAGGAGTTGTTGCTAGACGATGCAAAATTACCTACTGATTACTACAGGACCAAACAAATGGTAGCAAAACTTGGTTTGGAGTATGTAAAAATAGATGCATGTGAGAATGGGTGTATGCTTTACTACAAGGAGAACAAGGAGAGGAGGGATTGCCTAGTGTGTGGCCATGCTCGTTATAAACCTAGAAGTAAAGAAGATGCAAGGAAAAAAGAAGTATCAAATAAAATCTTGCGTTATCTGCCATTGACACCAAGATTGCAAAGACTTTATATGTCTATGAAGATAGCTAAACACATGACATGGCACTATAAAACTAGGCGAGAAGTAGGAGTCATGTGCCACCCTTGTGATGGGGAGGCATGGAAGCATTTTGATCAATGTTATCCCTCTTTTGCCTTAGAGCCTCGAAATGTTAGGTTAGGCCTTTCATCAGACGGGTTTACTCCATATGGCCAGTCTGCACATCCATATTCTTGCTGGCCTGTAATTATGACACCGTACAATCTCCCACCTGGGATGTGCATGAAAGCCCCATATATGTTTCTCACACTTGTCATTCTTGGCCCAAAAAGCCCTGGTCAAAAGATTGATGTGTATTTACAGCCCTTAATTGATGAGTTGAAACAATTATGGGAAGTTGGTGCCTTGACATATGACTCATCCACGAAACAGAACTTTCAAATGCGAGCTACTTTACTTTGGACTATTAATGACTTCCCTGCCTATGGCATGTTGTCTGGATGGAGTACACATGGTTTGTTGTCATGCCCAATTTGCATGGAGCATAGTAAAGCATTCCGCTTAAAAGAGGGGAAAAAGACGTCATTCTTTGATTGTCATCGTCAATTTTTGGCCCTTGATCATCAATTTCGTCGTGACAAAAAGTCATTTCGTAAAGGGCATGAAGAAAAATCTCATCCTCCTCAAAGGTTGTCTAGTGATGACTTGTGGGAAAGGGTTTGTAACTTGCCACGACTAATGGAAAAGACTGATAAAGAGAAGTTGCTTGGGTTTGGTTGTGACCATAATTGGACTAAACGTTCGATTTTTTGGGAATTGCCTTACTGGAATACCAACTTGATTCAACATAATCTTGATGTTATGCATATAGAAAAGAATGTATTTGATAATATATTCAATACTGTTATGGATGTGAATGGCAAGACCAAGGACAATGTGAAGTCTAGAAAAGACCTGGCTATAATTTGCAATCGTCGAGAATTAGAATTAATTGACCAAGGTAATGGAAAGACAATAATGCCAAAAGCAGCGCACACTTTAACAAAAGATTTGAAGAAGTTGGTATGTGAATGGGTTAAAAATTTGAAGCTTCCCGATGGGTGTGCTTCAAACTTGTCTAGGTGTGTTGATATGCATGACTTAAAGTTGTCTAGAATGAAGAGCCATGATTGTCATGTATTTTTGGAAAGATTACTGCCAATTGCCTTTCGAGATTTGTTGCCTGAAGCCATTTGGAATGCTTTAGTAGAAGTGAGTTTATTCTTCAAAGACATGTTCCACAATAATTTCTGTTGAACAAATGCAAAGACTTGAAGAAAACATTGTTGTAACTCTTTGTAAGTTGGAGAGAATTTTTCCTCCAAGTTTCTTCGACTCCATGGAACACTTACCTATGCATTTGCCTTATGAAGCAAAAGTTGGTGGACCTGTCCAATATCGATGGATGTATCCATTTGAAAGGTTAAGTCTGAAATAGTTTTTGCATCATATATTTTATGTTTAATTTTTTGTCATTCCATTGAAATATTTGAATGATTAGGTTTCTACATCATTTAAAGAAGAAGGTAAAAAATAAAGCTCGTGTGGAGGGATCAATTTGTGAAGCGTACCTTGTGGAGGAGACGTCTACATTTTGCTCCTTCTACTTTGAACCTCAATTGCAAACAAGGCTAACCAAAGTGGATCGGAATGATGATGGTGGTGAGGTTGATTGCCCAGATGGATGCCTTTCCATATTCACTCACCCAGGTCGTCCAGGTGGGAGAGAAAGCACACGGTATTTGAATGAGGTTGAATTCAATGCAGCAACCATATATGTTTTGTTGAATTGTGATGAAATCCAACCATTTCTTCGGTAATTTATTCTATTCTAAAATGTTTAGTTGTTTATTTGAGGACACTTAAAAATTATGCACTCATCATGATTATTGATGTGACATAGAATCTTTGAAGAACAACTCAAGCAAAGAATACCTCATGCAACGGATCAAGAGATAGAAGTCGAAATAACTAATGAATTTGCTAAGTGGTTGAAAGAATATGTATGATCCCAAACTATGTACCTTTTTAGACTAAGTGACATACATGTTTAATTTATTAATAAATCTTTTTGGTTATTAGGTTTTTGACCCGACGAACAATGTGGATGATTTTCGAATAAAAGATTTAGCATTTGGGCCATCTAGAGAAGTACACACATGGCCGCAATACTATGCAAATGGATATAGGTTTCACATACGTGCTTACAACTCGACAAAATCTACCATGAATAATGGAGTGTGCATTAAGGGCACCACGTATAATGAGTTTGAATGTGATTACTATGGTATGTTGGAGGAAGTGGTAGAGCTACAATACCACAACCCAACGTCGAAGAAAACAAGAGTTGTTTTATTCAAGTGTGATTGGTTTGACCCCCACTTAAATAGAGGATGGAAGGTTCATAATCGATATGGCCTGATTGAGATTAATAGTAGAAAACGATTTTCCAAGTATGAACCATTTGTACTCGTACAACAAGCAAGTCAAGTTTACTTTGCAGAATATGCTAGAAAAAAGAGAGACAGGGTTGATTGGAGAGCAGTTCTAAAAATAAAAGCTAGGAGTATGATAGATGCCCCAGATATAGCCTTCCAAGAAGATGAGGTGGTAATGCAATGTGAAGCAGGCCTAGATGAAATCCATAGTCTCTTTGGTGGGTTAGGTGAAGAGGTTGAAATGGAAGACCACAATGACAATGAAGGCCAAAATGACATTGAAGTAGAAGAGAATTTTGAGGATGATGAATTTAACACTGATGATGAAACTAATGAGGACGATCAAATTAGTGAAAACTATCTTACTGAAAGTGACAATGATAGCGAAAGTGATGATGAAAATGATGATGATACTGACAATGATGAGTCATAATCACTTGAGTATGAGAAGGGTTATAGTTTGTATGCATCTATCTTAATTTTCTTTTGTATTTTATTTATGCCTTTTTTTTAATAACATTTCTATTGAAGTACATTTATACCTTATATTTCACTTTGAATATTGATTTATCTAACTTTGTCACTCATAGGTATGCCGCGAGGTAAAGGAAAAGCTAGAACACCTAGGGTATCAAGAGGTGGAAGCAATGGAGAAGGGAGAGGAAGAACTTTCTCCGAGTCACAAGAACTTGATAATGAACCACCTACTAACCCCCCTACACAAGAACTTGGTGATGAACAACCTATTGACCCTCCTGCACAAGAACTTTGTGATGAACAACCTACTGACCCTCCTACACAAGAACTTGGTGATGAACCCACCATGACTGACACTCCATAAACTAGCATGCATAGATGGCAACAAAGGTCTCAGCTTAGGAAGGCCTCAGATGGACGCGTGTACTTGGAACCTTATAAGGCTACGTATGTCTTAACAAATATGTGTTTCTACTTTTCTAATTGCTTGATTTAATATTGACAATTTCGAGATTTATTTTTTAGTTATCACCCACACCAAGCTATTCGTGACTTATCAAGGATAATCAAGAAGTTCTTTGGTGGACCATGGTTTAAGTAGTCAGAAACACCACCTGAGGCGAAGGAACGGTGGTTCTGTCAGCTAAATGTATGAAATGTCTTTATTTTTTCTTGTAAACTACGTATTTCTTAAAGTGATGCTAATTTGTATTAGTTTAACTATATTATAGAAACTGTACACTTGGGAAGATAGATTTGACACTGAGATACGGAGGTTGTATGATTCCATTATTGGAAAACGACGATTAAGAGGGGTCCTCTATACTGCTAGGAAGATTTTCAAGAAGAAGGGCATCAAACCTGTTTGGATGAGCAATGAAACTTGGGATGAACTCCAACGAATATGGGCCGACCCAAATTACCAGAAGTTATCTGAGACCAATGCAAGGAATAGATTGAGTGATAGGGATGGATTTGGTCCGTCATGTCACACTGGCGGATCAATACCATATTCAGAGCACAAACTAAAATATGTACTAATTATCTATATTTCTCTCTTTTGAATATGTGCGTATTATAGCTTTTATATGTGAATTTCATTTGTACTTATGTACTTTTTATATTTTAATCTCTTGTAGGAGGAGGAGACAGGGCAAGAAGCCAGTGCATCTGAATTATTTTTGAGGACCCACAAGAGTAAAGAGACTGGAGAATTTATTGATAAGAAATCAAAACACGTATGGGTAAGAAAATATACCACAATCAATTATATTTTCGTTGTTCTCTTATTGGGGATTGTTGCTATTGTTTTATTGGGGATTTACTACTGCATTGCTCATTTTACTGGTGATTTGCTGCTGTCTTGGTGTTTTTACTGGTGATTTGCTGCTGTTCTTCTACTGGTGATTTTCTAATGTTCATTTACTACTGATTTGTTATTTTATTGGTGATTTGCTGCTGTTTGTCATTTGTTTTCAAAAAGTAGAAGACTTTTTTTCAAAATTCTAAACTTTAACAATAAAATAATGTAAGACAGAGTTAAGGAGGATGAGTTAGAATTGTTAATTATATGCTTCTTTTTGTTTTGTAATATATAATCATGACTTTATATGTCATAGAGCTCTCTAATATATTGGACACTTGATGTTTATGACTAGGCTATTCTATCTTCTATTCGGGTTGTTTCTATCTTACAAAGTGATTATCGAAGTGGGAAAAAAATGTGAACTACTTCTATTCACCAAATCCTAAATGTATGTTTGTTACTGATAAGGTTATTTTCAAATCATTTATTACTTGATGAGGCCACTGGGCAGACCTACATTTTTTTGCAAGATCTCATGATTATGTGAGCTTATGAGTTAATTTTATGTTTCTAAGTTACTGTCATTGATTGCTAAAGTATTAGCTCTATTTGTTTCACTTTATCTTATATCATTGCAATATTTGCAGGAAAAGTTTGTAAGTGAAATGAAAGAGTCTCAAGGTGACACTTCAAATGTGGGAGATGCCAATAATATCAAGGAGCGTGAATTGTCTATTTGGACCAAAGTTGTTGGTGGTCCAATAAAAGGAAGGATTTATGGTCTTGGATCAGAAGCATCTTCTACTATCACTCATGGATCACAACCTTCAATTCATGCATCTGTACTGAATCAAGATAGTTTAGAAAAGTTGGAGATAATGCGTCAAGAGGTTCAAAGAGAGCGACAAGAACGGGAAGAGATGCGTCAACAAGCTGAAAGAGAGATCAAACATAGGCAGGAGTTGCAAAGTACAGTAAGTAACCTTCAGGCTATAGTGCAGCAATTATTGGCTAATGCTGGGTTGCCTCCACTAACAGAATCACCTAGGGATCCATCTGCGGGCTCTAATACAATTCGAGACAAAGACACTTGACTACTATTGTAAATGATATTTTACTTGGTCTTTTTGAGTCTAGCTTTTGGTACAGATATGAGATATGGTATGATGTAGTTCACTTTTGTTATCATTGTATATGATACATGACCTAATGTTTTTTAAGTTTAGTTGTATATGGTACATGATTAGATGGTAAATTTATTGAATGATTTCATTGAATTTCCTATAATTTTCAGTTTATTTTTATTATCTGTATTAAATATACATATAATTGTATTTTGGAAAAAAATTTTGAAGTTAAGGGATTAAGGAAAATGTAATAGAAAAGGGAGAAAATATATTAAAAAATAGTCACAAAAAATTAGTAACGAACTCTGTCACTAAAAAGGAGAAAAAATATTAAATACCAAAACAATATTTAGTGACAGATGAGTCCGTCACTAATTCAGAGTCATCCGTCACTAATTCAAGGGAAAAAATATTTTTAAAAAAAATTAGTGACGGATGAGTCCGTCACAAATTAAACGAGTTTAGTGACGTATATGTCTGTTACTAGTTTAGTGATGGATGGTTCGTCAGTATTCTGTCACTAAAATTAGTGACGGATTGCATCATCTGTCACAACTTAGTTTGTGACGCACTTTTTACTGTCAGAGTTTGTGACGGAAAATCCGTCACTAAATCCATAATTAGTGACAGATTTAATGGATTAGTAACGGATTTGTCCGTCACTAAAAGCAAATTTTCTAGTAGTGAAATAATCGAACTTCTGAAGATCAAGGAAAGGATTTGAGAAGAAACTGAAGAACTGAGAGAGAAATGCTTTTCTGCCTTCCTTCGGCTGAGTGAAAAATGAGGGATACTATTGAAACTTTATATTAAATATTTCTAATGGGTTATTCAATAACCCATGGGTATCCATAACCCAACATCCAAACCCATCCAGTCAATTTACAATAAATGGACTAATTGACCATTCTGAAACCACTTTTCCATGAATTTCACCATTCTTAGAATATATCCCTCATTGTGCAAATATTTAGTCCAGTCATTTAACTCAATTTTCATAAATAATATTCAAAGAGAACAATTAAATATGAAAATTAAAAATGACCAAAATAAATAACTAAAGTAACGTTGTAGAATTCTAAAATACTCTTAACCGAATTATATTCTGAAATTAACGGGTATTACATTCTACCCCCCTTAAAAGAATTCGGTCCTCCGAATTAAAATCTTACCTCAAGTTTCAAACAAATGTGGATATTTTTTCCACATTTCATCTTCTGCTTCCCACGTAGCTTCCTCGCGAGAATGATTTCTCCAAAGAACCTTGACAGTAGGAATTTCTTTGGTACGCAATTTTTTGACTTTTCTATCAAGGATAGCTACTGGTACCTCTTCGTAGGTGAGAGTTTCATCAAAATGAACTTCTTGGGGTTGAATGACATGAGAAGGATCAGGAAGATACTTCCGTAGCATGGACACATGAAATATTGGATGAACTCCCTCTAGGTTGGAAGGTAGGTCTAGGCGATATGCCACATTACCCACTCTGTCTACAACCTCATATGGGCCAACATACCTCGGACTAAGCTTGCCTTTCTTCCCGAATCTCATTACTCCTTTCATAGGTGAGATTCGTAAGAAAACCATATCACCTATTGCAAATTCAAGGTCACGTCGTCGGTTGTCCGCATAAGACTTCTGTCTACTCTGAGCAGTTAACAACTTCTCTCTGATCAGTTTAACTTTATTTATATCTTCCTGTATCATCTCAGGTCCAAATATTTTGGTTTCACCAAGTTCAAACCAACCTATAGGAGATCGACACCGTCTCCCATATAATGCCTCAAAAGGTGCCATCTGAATACTGGCTTGGTAACTGTTGTTATAAGCAAATTCAATAAGAGATAAATGATCTTCCCAACTTCCACTGAAATCCATCACACAAGCTCTTAGCATATCCTCTAAAGTCTGAATTGTCCTTTCGGACTGTCCATCAGTCTGAGGATGGAATGCTGTGCTAAGATTCACTTTGGTACCCAAAGCCTCTTGAAAGACTTTCCAGAACCAAGAAGTAAACTGAGGTCCTCGATCTGATATAATGGATATTGGTACACCATGAAGTTTTACTATTTCTTTAACATAAATTCGAGCAAGTTTTGCTACACTGAAAGTGGTATGAACAGGAAGAAAATGTGCTGACTTAGTAAGTCGATCCACTATGACCCATATTGAGTCATTTCCTTTTGTTGACCGAGGTAAACCTACTACAAAATCCATAGTGATCCTTTCCCACTTCCATTCGGGAATATCTAGTTTTTGCATCAATCCAGGTGGTCGTCGATGTTCAGCTTTAACTTGCTGACAAGTCAAACATCGAGCTACAAAGTCAGTCACGTCTCGCTTCATGCCCTCCCACCAGTAAACTTGTTTCAAGTCCTGATACATTTTCACAGCACCAGGATGTACAACGTAGGGCGAACCATGAGCTTCCATTAAGATTTCATGTTTCAAAGATTCAATGTTGGGGACACAGAGTCTCCCATTAAACCATAAGACTCCTTCTTCATCTACCAAGAAACTTGGTGCTAGACCTTGCCTTGCCTTATCTCTGATTTTGACCATATCAATGTCATTTTCTAAATTTACTTTTACTTTTTCAACAAGAGATGATCTAACTGTTAAATGAGCCAGAAGTGTACCTGACTCAGTGATCTCGAAGAATACTCCATCAGCTTCTAATTCTTGTAGTTCATGTATTAGAGACCTCCTTATAATGGCAATATGAGCTAAACTTCCCATAGACTTTCGACTTAGAGCATCAGCCACTACATTTGCTTTACCCGGATGGTAAAGGATGGTACAATCATAATCTTTCAGAAGTTCCATCCACCTTCGTTGCCTTAGATTGAGATCTCTCTGCTCAAAAATGTACTTAAGGCTTTTGTGATCTGTAAAAATTTGACAAGTCTCCCCATACAAGTAATGTCTCCAAATCTTTAGGGCAAACACTACAGCTGCCATTTCCAAATCATGAGTAGGGTAATTCAATTCATGCTTTTTAAGCTGACGTGAGCCATAAGCTATGACTTTACCATGTTGCATCAACACACATCCTAAGCCTATCTTTGAGGCATCACAGAATACAGAGTAACCCCCTGGTCCTGATGGTAGGATTAAGACTGGTGCAGAAGTTAAACACTCTTTCAATTGGGTGAAACTTTGCTCACATGAATCATCCCAAATGTATTTAACATTCTTTCGGGTTAACTTATTTAATGGGAGAGCTGTCTTAGAGAAATCTTTGACAAAGCGACGGTAATACCCTGCTAAGCCAAGAAAACTACGTACTTCAGACACAGTTGTTGGTCGAGGCCATTGTTTTACTGCTTCAATTTTACTTGGATCTACATGAATACCTTCTTGGGGAATAACATGTCCCAAAAATGTTACATGACTCATCCAGAATTCACATTTTGAGAGCTTTGCGTACAACTGATGCTCTCTCAAAGTCTGAAGCACTATTCTCAAATGTTCAGTATGTTCTTCATGACTCTTTGAATACACCAAAATATCATCAATAAATACAATTACAAACTTATCAAGGAATGATTTGAACACTCTGTTCATTAAATCCATAAATGCTGCTGGTGCATTTGTCAACCCAAAAGACATCACAAGAAACTCATAATATCCATACCGTGTACGAAAAGCAGTCTTAGGTATATCATCACTCTTAATTCGTAACTGATGATATCCAGACCTTAGATCAATCTTTGAGAAGTATTTTACTCCTTGAAGCTGATCAAACAAATCATCTATCCTTGGTAAAGGATACTTATTCTTCACTGTGACTTTATTCAGCTGACGATAATCTATACATAATCTCATAGAACCATCTTTCTTTTTCACAAAAAGAACAGGAGCACCCCAAAGTGAAAAACTTGGGCGAATGAACCATTTGTTTAACAAATCTTCCAATTGTTCTTTGAGTTCTTTTAGCTCAATAGGAGCCATACGATAAGGTGGAATAGAAATTGGTCTTGTGTCTGGGACCAAATCAATACTGAACTCAATATCTCTTTCTGGCGGTAATCCAGGTAAATCTTCTGGGAACACATCTGGGAATTCATTAACCACATGAATGTCTTCAAACTTCTGTTCTTTCTTTTCTAAATCTTTGATAAAAGCTAGAAATCCCTGACATCCCTTTCGCAACATACGCCGGGCACTTAACATAGATATCATATTGCAAGGTACATCACTTTGATCCCCTTGAAACACAAAATTACTCCTCCCCGGCATATTAAAGGAAATAACTTTGTCACGACAATTTATAGTAGCATGACAAGAAGATAACCAGTCCATCCCTAAAATCACATCAAAATCTAACATATTGAGAACCATAAAATCTATCTCAGTTTCCGTGCCTCCAACGATTATTTTATAAGAACGATAACATGTTTTAACCATCAAAGTCTCTCTCATCGGTGTGGAAACCAAGAATGGTTCCTTAAGAGTAATCGAATCAAATGCAAATCTCTTGGCAAATAGGGGTGACCATATGAGTGAGTAGAACCGGGGTCAAACAAAATACGTACAACAAAAGTATTGACAGATAATATACCTGTAACTACAGCATTGGATGTTTGAGCATCCTGTTGGGTTAGAGCATATACTCTTGCATTTCCTCTGCCAGCAGCTTGTTTTCCACGGTCACCTTGGCCTCTTCCAGAACCTCTTCCCATACTACCCCCTGTTGAAGGGGTTGGTGTTTGAGTAATAGAAACAGAAATAGATTGTGGTCGAGGTGGCAAAGTAGACCTTTGACCTGGTCCTGTCATGAGCTGAGGGCACTCCCTTATAAAATGTCCTTTTTGTCCACAGTTAAAACAACCTGTACCAACAGTGTTTAACCTGCATTCTCCGAAGTGAAACTTTC
Organism: Biancaea sappan; assembly: GCA_037074585.1. Lineage (NCBI taxonomy): Eukaryota > Viridiplantae > Streptophyta > Magnoliopsida > Fabales > Fabaceae > Biancaea > Biancaea sappan. The sequence goes on along the minus strand of CM073491.1, from coordinate 91,605,623 downwards.
CACATTCAGGACACTGAGGTTTCTTCCTTCTAGCTTGAGTACCTCATCTACTAGAAGAACTAAAACCACCCCTGCTCTCTGAACGAGGCTTAGCCACACTGGCTGTAGAATACAATGACTTAGTAGGAGTGGCTGGAGCATGTTGTGATGCAGTAAAGGGTTTCAAAGTCCCTGAGTCTTCCCTTTGATCAAAAGATCTCCTATATCTAGCTTTCTTCTTTTGTCGATATTCTTCTTTATTCTTTGACCTCATTTCCATAACCAATCTGTAAAACTCCGTCCACATAACTGGCGGTGCGCCTTGAATTCTAGCTTTCTTCCAGTTCCTCCACCATTTACCAGCCCTACCCTTTAACTGAAATGAAGTGAATTCTACCTTTTGAGTAGGAGAACACCCTATAGCATCACAGATTGCTTCACAATCTTCAAGGAAACATTGTGGGTCCTCTTTGGGATCTTCCCCAAAAAAAGTAGGAGGCCTCATTTTCTGGAATTCAGACATTCTTACCTCTCTTACGTTATCTCCTCCAGCTAACTGAGCTGGTGGTACAATTTCAGCTTCAATAATAGGAGGATCCACTGGCAGGTTAGCTTGTGCAGCTCGACCTCTCATTTCAGCCTCAAATCGGTCAAATCGTTCATTCATCAAATTAATCACATGTGCAATAGTTGCATTACTAATGTGAGCATCAGGTTCGACTCTCCTTGCTTGCTCACTAGTTGCGCCCCCAGTACTTTGAGCATGTAAACTATCACCACGGTTATGATCATCTTGCACATGTACTGGTGGAATTATGGCCCTCCTTGGACCCATATGCTCATTATTATTAGAAGATCCTTCTGACATTGATCTGTCACAGATCTACACACATAACAAACAATTTTCTGACATAAACAAAATATCACTTACTAGCCCCACTGAGAAGTTATCTATAAAATGACGTTATACTCTACAAGGTCTTTTATGGAACCTAATCCTATGGTCATGCCACGGCTCATGACAATAGGGAAGGGCCCACAAAGATCACTTTGCTCTGTACTCTATAGGGGACCTATAAAACCTTTCCTCTGATACCAAATTTGTCACATCCCAAAAATTGAGCATGTGAAAAGATACTACTCATTTGATATAATTCTCAAACATACGTTATATACATATATTCTGTAAGGTTTTACATTCAACCTTAATCATTCATTCCACACTACAGAATTATATTCATCTGATAAGCAAATATAGACATACATAGTCTAATATTTCTATCTCATCGCAAGCCTAGGAGACCTATAGTAAGTACAGAGCGTTCCTAGTATCCACATTAATAAGTACTGGTATCCCACCAGACAGAAATAGAGGATAATTCCAAGGGACTTCTATTGTTCAAACGGATACTCTTGTTCTTTGTTTTCTGTATCTGAAAAAAAATAATCATAGGGAGTGTGAGTTTATTTAAAAACTCAGTAAGTAAATAACTGTACTATATAAAATATCAAAAGTACAAATACCACATTTACTCATATAATTAATTGTCTTATACATCGAGTAGTATGGGACTCTAACCCTTTCAAACTCATGAATAAGATCTCATCGGTATACACCGAGTAGTATGGGACTCTAACCCTTTCAACTCGTGTATAGGTTTCATAGATATGCACTGAGTAGTATGGGACTTTAACCCTTTCAAACTCGTGTATGAGCTTTCTTAGATATACACCGAGTAGTATGAGACTTTAACCCTTTCAACTCGTGTATAGGTTTCATAGGTATGCACTGAGTAGTATGGGACTTTAACCCTTTTCAAACTCGTGTATGAGCTTTCTTAGATATACACCGAGTAGTATGGGACTTTAACCCTTTCAAACTCGTGTATTAGATCCCGTAGATCTTTACTCATTGACAAGATAGTGAGAATTTATCACATAATACAATTGTCATGAAATAAAATAATTTCTACATACTCTTATTTCTACCGATCATCATATACTCCCATATGAAAATTGATTGCTTACTACCCAAATAATATTGTAAATGGGACTTATATTGTACTTTGACTAGTAATATCAAATTAGCTGAGCAAGGTTATTCACTCACCTTGATGTTTGTCCAAGTTTACCTTGTTCCATACTACAATTTGTGTAGGAAAATTTCTTAGTAAAATATATTACAAGGAATCATAAGAAAGGAAACAAAATCACGAAAATACGTAAAATTTTCTGACTGCTACAGTAACGTGTTGCTACAGTAACGGTTTGCTACAGTGTCGGTTCGCTACAGTAACGTTGACTGCTACAGTACGTTGACTGCCGACACTACAGTACTGCTACAGTAACCCGAAGAAAATTTTCCAGATTTTGTTTCGAAATTTCTGGTCGCTACAGTAACTCGGTTTTTGTAGAAATTTCTAACAATTTCATCCTTTCCTTTCTTGTTTCAAAATCAGAATTTCAACTCTTTTAACCGATTATAACTCAAATATAACTTCTAAAACAACTGAGATTCATGAATTATCATCAAAATCTTCAAGAACAAAAACTCCTCTGATCTTCTACATAAACTGAAATTTAAGGAAAATAATCGGATTAAAGCTTACCTTTGATCCTTACAAAGCTTTTGAACCGAACAAATAATCGAACTTCTGAAGATCAAGGAAAGGATTTGAGAAGAAACTGAAGAACTGAGAGAGAAATGCTTTTCTGCCTTCCTTCGGCTGAGTGAAAAATGAGGGATACTATTGAAACTTTATATTAAATATTTCTAATGGGTTATTCAATAACCCATGGGTATCCATAACCCAACATCCAAACCCATCCAGTCAATTTACAATAAATGGACTAATTGACCATTCTGAAACCACTTTTCCATGAATTTCACCATTCTTAGAATATATCCCTCATTGTGCAAATATTTAGTCCAGTCATTTAACTCAATTTTCATAAATAATATTCAAATAGAACAATTGAATATGAAAATTAAAAATGACCAAAATAAATAACTAAAGTAACGTTGTAGAATTCTAAAATACTCTTAACCGAATTATATTCTGAAATTAACGGGTATTACAATATGAGTCATTGAGGTGAGAAGAATTTCCATATATATAATTATGCATGAGGAGTATGTTATTTACTTAACACATTTTCTGGGATTGTTCTTCCTAGAGATTTATGTAATAATTTTACGTGATTTTTCCTTTTATATGACGCATTCAGCTGAGAGTATCGCCTTAAGGTAGAATGATCGCCTTCGGGCAAGAATATTACCTATGGCCAAAATGATGCCTTCGGGTAGGATACTTGTATTCATAAAAGTTATAAGCTATGTGTATGGTAGCTTGTGTTCTGATATTCAGTATAAACTGGAAAGACCACGTGCCACTGTTGAGAAGACACCTATTTGAGGTTTTACATAGAGACAGAGTTCGTCTCTGATTAGGTGGTTTGAGTTTGGTAAAGGTTATGAGGATGAGACACTTTATAGTACAAAAGGTTGTGGAGAAGATCAAACTGACGAGGAAGAGATTACTTGCTGTTTAGAAAAGGCAAAAGTCTTATGCAAATTATTGATAATGTGGTTTAGAGTTCACAGTCAATGGTATAATATTCTTGTAAATCTCACCAAGGGTGTGATGAGGTTTTGGAAGAAAGATATGCAAAGGATGAGATATGGACGAAGTAATCACATTTATTTCAGTCTTGAGATGAGTTTTGAATTCGGGGGACCAAATTCTCTTAAGGGGGTGATAATGTAATACCCAAGAAAAATAAAATATAAATATTTGTTTACAAACTACTGTTACTATTTCAGTATACGGTACTATTTACCCGTATAATACTATTTACATATACAATACTGTTCATTTATACAATCAAAATGTCAAGTACTAGATGTGGTTTGGTCATAAGAGAAAACTAGAAAGAAGTTCGTGGGAGAAAATGACGTTTTATGTGTAAAAATACCCTCAGGGACTAAAGTGAAAGGACTGAATTGAAAAGAAACTTAAAGGTTTAAGGTGAAAGGATAGTTTTTCTTTTAAGTTTCCAATAGTAATAACAGAAAAATTTTCCATCGTACACGTGAGGTGCACAGTAACTGCATTATTAGAAATGTCATTTTCATGAATAGTAAATTGAATATTTTATTAGTGCATAGTATCAAATAGTACCCTTGACTTTTCCTATAAATAGGCACTTTCATTTCACTTCTAAACTCACACCTTCAACTTCTCTTCTTCTCTCCTTAAGTTTTTCTTACTTCAATGCTAGGCCTCTGAGATTTTGGGCCTTTCCTTTTCAGCTTAGGTAAGGATACTATGCCCTTTCTATGTCTTTCAAATTTTAGAAGTTATTTTCTTAAGTATGCTCTGTGGTTGCGGCCTTGGCTGATCTTCCACATCAGAAAAACTGTCCTTAGCTGTTTATATGTTATTTTGATTCTCTGATTACCGAAATAGAATGTAAACTGTGAAGAATACATGTCTAGGAAAGTTCTAGCTAAGGAAAGACCTGGTTTTTAAGTGTGTCCAGTGTGACCCTCCACTCTTTCCTGGGAACTTACCTGGTGTACTCTTTTACAGATTGTATTCTCTATTTCTGGTATGAATAGTAACCATATGTATGAATAGTAACTGTATGAATAGTGATCGTATATATGAATATTAACCGTATATATGAACAGTAACCGTATATATAGCAGAACACCGAAATTCACCTGAGCACTCTTGTCTGTAATGACTTAGAGAAGCGATGCTCGTACGGAATCCAGGTGAGTGAAACGACCCCGTTTTAATAGAGTTTTAGCGTTACTGGTGATAAAAAGTATGTCGTAGGACACTCCCAAGATTCATAGGGGGAAATTGGATTCAGAATGACGAATCTAAATGAGATAATTAATCCATAAGTATGGATAAAATGAAATAAGTATCTTATGATGATGTGAAGTTTGAATATTTTCAAAAAACGGATTAATTGTTATCTTGATATGTGGTTTATAAATCTATAATATAGTTATATACTATACCTGTTATATGGATGAATATTATATTGAGCTTCTGATTATGATATGAAATGCTATTGATTGTGATTGAGCGGGACAGTACCCCCTCTCACGGCAAGGCGGAAAACCCGGTTGACAGGGTGTCTTGACCAATGAGTGTGGAGACAATGATTCCCTCAGTAGGGATATAGCCCGGATTGGTGATAAATCTATGAGGCGCCCTAGCTAAGAGGATGAGGTTGTGCGTCATGGCGGAAATATACATAATTGGCGAGCCGGCCTGTGTGCGCTCTCCGGGATATATTGCCATTGACGAGTACTAGTAACGTTTGTTGAATTGGATGAATTTTTATCTTCTTGTATGTAAGAGGATGATGTTGTGCGTCATGGCGGAAATATACATAATTGGTGAGCTAGCCTATGTGCGCTCTCTGGGATATATTGCCATTGACGAGTACTAGTAACGTTTGTTGAATTGGATGAATTTTTATCTTCTGTCTATTGGTTGAGTATGAGCCTTTGGATATGCTTGCATGACTGGTAATGTATTTGAATTTTATTAACGCGAGGCCGATTCGCTCATTGAGTTTAAAAGCTCACACTGTTTGTACAACCTTTTTGTTCAGATCAGGTTGCCAGCGAAGAATATCTACTAGAGGAGTAGATCACTTTGGACCTTCTCGTTGTTGGGTAGACCCCTCTTTTGTTATAGATTATGTTGCTCTGTAATCGTCTAGGACATCTAGGTCAGGGGTTCGACATTTGGCTTGTATGTCAGTATAATAATGTATTTTAAATTGATAATATATTATTACATGCAAATCATCTCTATGATTTTCAGATAAGAAAATTTGATATATTTATCGGAAGGCTTATAGTGATGAGAGATTCATCATTGTGCCGGTCATGTACCCAGAAAACGGGTAGTGACACATACCAACAGCGAAACTAATGTCTGGCCTAGTATAGGTCATAGTATACATTAAGCTCCCAACCACTGATGCATAAGGAATTGTTTCCATTTCTTTACGTTCCAATTCATTTTTAGGACTTTGCATTTGACTGAACTTATCTCCCTTCTGAATTGGAACTATTCCTGCAGAGCATTTATCCATTTTGAATCTCTCTAAGACCTTATTGATATATGCCTTCTGGGATAAACCTAAGAGTCCTTGTGACCTATCCCGGAATATTTCTATTCCAATCACATAGGACGCATCACCCATATCTTTCATTTCAAAGCTCTTAGAGAGAAACCTTTTTACATCATATAACATACCCAAGTCATTTGCAGCAAGTAATATATCATCAACATACAAGACTAAAATAACAAATTTACTCCCACTGACCTTCATATAAATACACTAATCAACGGTGTTCTCTATAAATCCATAAGATGTAATGGTATTATTGAACTTGAGATACCATTGACGGGAGGCTTGTTTTAGTCCATATATTGATTTCTGCAGCTTACACACTAGATTTTCTTTTCCTGTGGCCATAAAACCTTCAGGTTGGTCCATATAGACTTCCTCTTCTAAGTCCCCATTCAGAAAGGCAGTCTTAACATCCATCTGGTGAAGCTCCAAGTCATAATGAGCCACCAAAGCCATAATAATCCTCAAGGAGTCTTTCTTTGAAACTGGAGAGAAAGTCTCCTTATAGTCAATGCCATCCTTCTGGGTGTAACCTTTAGCGACAAGTCTGGCCTTGAACCTTTCAACATTGCCACTTGAGTCACGTTTGGTCTTAAAGACCCATTTACAACCGACTCTCTTAGAACCCTCAGGCAATTCAACCAAGTCCCAGACTTTATTGTCATCCATTGATTTAAGTTCTTCCTTCATGGCATTAAACCACTTTTCAGCATTATTACAGTCCATGGCTTGTTTAAATGAGACTGGATCCTCATCAATGCTCAAGTCACATTCATTTTCAAGATTGTATACCACGAAATCACTAGGAATAGCATATCTCTTTTGCCTTACAGATCGTCTTAATGCTACTTCCTGTTGAGGTTCCTCTTCAGGTTCCCCTCTAGGTACCCCTTGGGGTACTTCTTCAGGTTCCCCTTGAAGTACCTGTTGTGGATCAACAATTTCTTGATCAACAGTGACTGGTTCATTCTCTACAATATGAACAGGTGGATTTTGGACATTGATTGATTTTTCCAGTACGTTGTTAGATTGTGATACAACGACAGGAATAACAATATGAGAAGAAATCTTGGGTGTAGTTACTACAACCCGAGCTTCTTGAATGTCCACCTTTCGTGGTTCCCCACTCCCACTAGTTTGACCATTCTCAATGAACTGAGCATTACCAGAATCTACAATCCTTGTAGTATGGCTAGGACAATAAAATCTATACCCCTTTGATTTTTCAGGATAGCCAATGAAAAATCCACTGACTGTCCTAGGATCTAACTTCTTTTCATATGAATTGTACACCCTTACTTCTGCTTGACAACCCCAAACATGGAGATGTCTCAAACTGGGTTTCCTTCCCGTCCACAACTCATAAGGTGTCTTAGGAACTGCCTTACTAGGAACCCGATTAAGCAGATACACAGCGGTCTTTAATGCGTACATCCACAATGAGAGGGGTAGAGAGCAATTGCTCAACATGCTCCTAACCATATCCATCAAGGTGCGGTTCCGTCTTTCAGCTACACCATTTTGTTGAGGTGTGCCAGGCATTGTGTATTGCACACAAATGCCTCTACTCTCAAGGAACCTTGCAAATGGACCAGGACATTGTCCACTTTCATTGGACTTGCCATAAAACTCACCACCTCTATCTGATCTCACTACTTTCACTTTCTTATCTGTAATATCCCAAGAATTTACATGAATATTTAAAATCTATTTGAAGTTTATTGAAAAATTTAATTACATGAGAAATGTTCTTTTGACTAAGTGAAGGAAATTTGGAAATAGAAATTTTAATTTTTAATTTGGAAATTTTTACAAATTCTCAAGGACTAAAGTGAAAAGAAAAGAAAATATGGATTACTTTTGAGAAATGACCAAATAGGAACCTGAGAGGAAGAATAAAGCTTATGAGAATGAATTATGAGTCCGGTACCGAAAAGATGATGGATTCGAGGTTAAAGTGGTATTTGAGACATCGAGAGGGATTAAAGTCAACAAATCTTATAAGCTAAGGTGGCTATGAGCGATTTTATCGAAAAAGAAATTGGTGGGGCCCACGCGTATACATTTTCTTTTCTTTCTCTCATTTCTCTCATTTCTCCCGTAGCTTCTCACTTTCTCTCTCGATTACATCCAAAGGAATTTCTTCATCAATCATTCATGCAATTTTTGCTTGGGGAAGGAAGCTATGTGTAATATCCCAAGAATTTATATGAGTATTTAAAGTCTAATTTAAAATTTAGTGAAAAATTTAATTACATGAAAAATTTACTTTTTGAATTAGTGAAGAAAATGTGGGAATAGAAATTTTAATTTTTAATTTAGGAAATTTTTACAAATTCTCAAGGACTAAAGTGAAAAGAAAAGAAAATATGGATTACTTTTGAGAAAAGACCAAATAGAAACCTGAGAGGAAGAATAAAGCTTATGAGAATGAATTATGAGTCCGGTACCGAAAAGATGATGGATTCGAGATTAAAGTGGTATTTGAGATATCGAGAGGGATTAAAGATGACAAATCTTATAAGTTAGGGTGGCTATGAGCGATTTTATCGAAAAAGAAATTGGTGGGGCCCACGCATATACATTCTCTCTATTTCTTTTCTTTCTCTCATTTCTCCCGTATGACTAACGATTTTACTTGTGGGAAGAATTTATCGAAAGGCTTACAGTGATGGGATATTCATCATTGTGCCGGTCATGTGCCTAGAAAATGGGTCGTGACACTTTCTCTCTCTCTCGATTATGCTTGCAAAGGAATTTCTTCATCAATCATTCATGTAATTTTTGCTTGGGGAAGGAAGCCATGAAAGTTAGGAGGATTGGTAAGTTGATGTTCTTCTTCTTCCTCCTCTTATTACAAGATCAAATCCTTGGTTATCATTTTGCAAAATTTTTGTAGAATATTTTAATGGATGAATTTAAGTATGGATGTTAATCTAAAACATTCCTAGGTAGTTTATGATGTTATTAGAACAAGAAATTTGGAGAAAACTAGGAGAAATTCGTAGAATTTGGATATTTAAAAAAAGTTAGTGTTCTTGATGAAAATTTGAGATTTGAGCTTGGATTGTTGGTAGAAATTGGGGGTTTTGGTGTTAAAATACTCCTTAGACATTAAGGATGAAAACTCATGGAAGAAATTAAAAGAAATGTTGTTTTAGATATGATTTTAGGATTTTTGGATGAAGAACACGAAGAACATCGAAAATTTTCCCCAGAAATTACTGTTCACCGAGAAAATTTTTCCAGATTTTCTCGTTACTGTAGCGTTGACTCGGTCAACGTTACTGTAGCTGCATTGACCGTTGACCGTTATTGTAGCATCAGTTTTTTTTTAAATATCGTTGAAAAGCTCTTTGAGTCTAGTTTCCAATGGTATAAGTTTCATCTGGATATTCATTACCAGTTAGGGGTTATGATTTGAGAAGTAAATGAAGGTCGAGAGTGGTGGTAGGAAATTTCTCTATTTCGTAACCCTGATGATTTTTATCTGGTTACAATAGGAATGGTCAAAGTACAAAGTGGAAGTGCCGAGAGCGTGAAATCCATGTGAGTGGGTTAATACTTGCTATGATTAAATATCTGTTATTGACTTTTTGTATCATAGTGGAAATGTGTTGTATATCCAAGTTTGAAGAGGATGATGTGGAACGATGAGGCATAAACAATTGTAGAATGTGTCTGGTAATGTATATAATTATATTTTCTTATTTTCTCATGAATGGAGGTTATATGATGGTTTGTCAATGGCATGTGAACTGAGTTGAAATATATCATACTTTGATTGTTGAGTTCGTTCATATGCGGATAATTGAAGTATGATATTGTTGAATAATTGTTCTATATTATGGATTATGTTGTATACATGCTATGTTGCTGGAACCATATTGATTATGTTGTGACTTGAATTGTAAATGACTGAGTTGTGTGTGTGGCTCAAGATTATGATTGAGCATGTTCTTGGATGTGATTGTGATTGTGTTTGACTAGAAAGGAAAGGCATGGTGGTGCACCCCATGGAGAAATTTATATGAAGTTATAAGGGTGGAGATTATAAATGGAGCGATAAGGGTGGATGCGGCGGGGGCCGCGGGCAACGATCCAGAGGTATTCTGGACGACCCGGTTGGTACGGAAAATGTGTGTGAAATTGATTTCACCGATTGCTGTTGTGAATTTTGAATTATGTTGAAATGTATTTGATTTACTTGGATATTGTTGTGAAGTATTATGAATAATATTATATCATATGATGATCGATTTACGTATGATTGCTGCATGTTATCATTATGATACATGATATTTTTTTGTCATAGTGTTGTGTTATCTACTCACTGGGCACGTGGTTTGCTCATACCCCTCTTATTGATATTTTTTTTCAGAGTTGACAGCTGAAGGTAAATATCGGAACAAGGAATTATGGATCCTTAGTCCATGATTACCTTTTCATTTGTTCAGGATAAAGGTATAATAGTTAAGTCTTATTCTAAGTTGTATAAATCTAGAAATCTCTGTAATCGGGTAGGTTCATTCAGTGATGTAATGTGAATGACTGTAGTGTGTATAGAGAACTCGGTTTGGTTGCATGAAAAAAAAAAAGAATGGTATGATGCTTAAGAGAAAGATAGGCTTACGGAGGTGAAATGAAATTCACTTTCCATGCCTGTCACGTGCTCAGATTTTGGGACGTGACACTATGAAAGTTAGGAGGATTGGTAAGTTGATTGTAATACCCGTTAATTTCAGAATATAATTCGCTTAAGAGTATTTTAGAATTCTACAACGTTACTTTAATTATTTATTTTGGTCATTTTTAATTTTCATATTTAATTGTTCTCTTTGAATATTATTTATGAAAATTGAGTTAAATGACTAGACTAAATATTTGCACAATGAGGGATATATTCTAAGAATGGTGAAATTCATGGAAAAGTGGTTTCAGAATGGTCAATTAATCCATTTATTGTAAATTGACTGGATGGGTTTGGATGTTGGGTTATGGATACCCATGGGTTATTGAATAACCCATTAGAAATATTTAATATAAAGTTTCAATAGTACCCCTCATTTTCACTCAGCCGAAGGAAGTAGAAAAGCATTTCTCTCTCAGTTCTTCATTTTCTTCTCAAATCCTTTCCTTGATCTTCAGAATTTCGATTATCTGTTCGGTTCAAAAGCTTTGTAAGGATCAAAGGTAAGCTTTAATCTCGTTATTTTCCTTAAATCTAAGTTTATATGGAAGATTAGAGGAGGTTTTGTTCTTGAAGATTTTGATGATAATTCGTGAATCTCAGTTGTTTTAGAAGTTATATTTGAGTTATAATCGGTTAAAAGAGTTGAAATTCTGGTTTTGAAACAAGAAAGGAAAGGATGAATTTGTTAGAAATTTCTGCAAAAACTTCTGTAAAAAACCGAGTTACTGTAGCGACCAGGAATTTCGAAACAAAATATGGAAAATTTTCTTCGGGTACTGTAGCAGTACTGTAGTGTCGGCAGTCAACGTTACTGTAGCAGTCAATGTTACTGTAGCGAACCGGCACTGTAGCGAACCGTTACTGTAGCGAACCGACACTGTAGCAAACCGTTACTGTAGCAACCCGTTACTGTAGCAGTCAGAAAATTTTACGTATTTTCGTGATTTTGTTTCCTTTCTTATGATTCCTTGTAATATATTTTACTAGGAAATTTTCCTACACAAATTCTAGTGTGGAACAAGGTAAACTTGGACAAACATCAAGGTGAGTGAATAACCTTGCTCAGCTAATTTGATATTACTAGTCAAAGTACAATATAAGTCCCATTTACAATATTATTTGGATAATAAGCAATTAATTTTTCATATGGGAGTATATGATGATCAGTAGAAATAAGAGTATGAAGAAATTATTTATCTCATGACAATTGTACTATGTGATGAATTCTCACTATTTTATTAATGAGTAAAGATCTACGGGATCTAATACACGAGTGTGAAAGGGTTAAAGTCCCATACTACTCGGTGTATATCTAAGAAATCTTATACACGAGTTTGAAAGGGTTAAAGTCCCATACTACTCAGTGCATATCTATGAAACCTATACACGAGTTGAAAGGGTTAAAGTCTCATACTACTCGGCGTATACCTATGAGATCTTATTCACGAGTTTGAAAGGGTTAGAGTCCCATACTACTCGGTGTATATCTATGAAATCTTATTCATGAGTTTGAAAGGGTTAGAGTCCCATACTACTCGATGTATAAGATAATTAATTATATGAGTAAATGTGGTATTTGTACTTTTGATATTTTATATAGTACAGTTATTTACTTACTGAGTTTTTAAATAAACTCACACTCCCTATGATTATTTTTTTTCAGATACAGAAAATAAAGAACAAGAGTATCCGTTTGAAAATTAGAAGCCCCTTGGGTTTATTCTCTATTTCTGTCTGGTGGGACACCCGTACTTATTAATGTGGATATTAGAAAAGCTCTGTATTTTCTATAGGTCTCCTAGGCTTGCGATGAGATAGAAATATCAGACTATGTATGTCTATATTTGCTTATCAGATGAATATAATTCTGTAGTGTGGAATGAATGATTAAGGTTAAATGTAAAACTTTACAGAATATATGTATATAACGTATGTTTGAGAATTATATCAAATGAGTAGTATCTTTTCACATGCTCAATTTTTGGGATGTGACAAATTTGGTATCAGAGGAAAGGTTTTATAGGTCCCCTATAGAGTACAGAGCAAAGTGATCTTTGTGGGCCCTTCCCTATTGTCATGAGCCGCGGCATGACCATAGGATTAGGTTCCATAAAAGACCTTGTAGAGTATAACGTCATTTTATAGATAACTTCTCAGTGGGGCTAGTAAGTGATATTTTGTTTATGTCTGAAAATTATTTGTTATGTGTGTAGATCTGTGACAGATCAATGTCAGAAGGATCTTCTAATAATAATGAGCATATGGGTCCAAGGAGGGCCATAAATCCACCAGTACATGTGCAAGATGATCCTAACCGTGTGATATCGGGTATTTTTATATACTTTTTAGTCCCTATCTTAGTCCTATGGCTATTCCAATGTTGCCAATTCTCTAATTTTATTATGTTTTGGAATTTATTGGGTATAAACTATTTATGGATTGAATGTGTTTCAATTTTATATTTTTAGAACTTGAATTGTAAAATGCTCAATTTAATTCCTACAAATTTTAATTTTAGAGAGAAAAATGCTGACATGGACAAAGATGATGATTTGGATGCTAATGTGGCACTTTTTGGATGATGCAGATGCTGACTAGGATATGCTGGATGTGGGGCCCACTTGAACTCTTATTGAATGCCATGTAGTCAGAATTTGAGGGCATGAATATTAAATTTCGTAGGTCAGAAAGCAAGGCTGAAATATCAATTCTTCCATGCTGTTCTGCTGCTGCCATACCTATGTTCTGCTGCTGTTTCCTACTTTCTGCTGCAGAAATATTAAATCTGCTGCTGCCATGCCTACTTTCTGCTGCAGAAACATTAATTATACTGATGTTTTGCTGTCAAAGTGCTGCTACATCATGGAGGAAGCATCGAGGGTAGAATATTCTAAGGCATTGAAGGGGCATCAGTTTTAGAAATAAGAATACATTCATTTTAGGCAGGCAGACTCAGAAAATTCGCAGCTCTCTCTTCCCCTCTGTTTTTGCTTCTGTTATTGGCTGTTTTGCTCTTATGGAGGGCTAAGTTTTCATTGTAATTAGTCACTAGACCACTGGGACGTTGTAGCTTGAACTAAGAATGCAAGTTAAGTGTTTTGTTCTCCATTTTCATCTCATTTCGTTTCTGTTTTGCTGTCATGTTTATTTTGCTGTCAAATTCTGATTAGAGCTTGAGTTGTAACATAAACTGACTTATATATAAGACATAACCTTGCTTGACTGATTAGGAAAGTGAGGAAGGCGAAATGACTAGTTAAATGATATATTTAACTTGGTTTGGTTGAGATTTTCCACTGAATGCATCTAGTTATAGTAGAGAGATGTTCTTGACTGTAATTAGTAGCATTAAATTCTAGATGTTATTCTAGAAACATTTTCATAAAGAACCAAACAATGGAATGAGAACAAAACTGAATCAATGAGTTAGGTAATGATAGTTACACTCCCATGAATCCTAGTGGCTGATTACATAGTCTCTTTACTGTCAATTTCTTGCAATTTCTGCTGTTACTGCTGTTGCTGCATATTTTGCTGCTGTTGTAGTGTTTAATTGCTGTTCTGTTTTATTTAGTTAGTTAGTATTGCTACAAAACCCCCCCCACGTTTATGTACTCTTAATTGGTGTTTAGGTGTTTAGAACGATTAATTAGTATCAAGAAGTGAGGCTCCTTGAGTGAATACGACCTGGGGATCACTATACTGTAAATTGCCACAAATTCAATTCTGGGCGATTTGGCATCGTAGTGGCGTGAACCAGAATTTTGGCGCCGTTGCCGGGGAGCCAATTCATTTCGAAGTGTTAATTAGTTGTTCTATCGTGTTCTTGTTTGATTTTTTGTGGCTTGGTATTGTTGGAAGTGATTACAAATTTTTCAAGTCAACTTTTCAAGTTTCCTAGTATATTTCAGTCACTATTCATCAGCTTAAAAAACTAAATCGGATTGACTTGAAAAATTGGTAGTCCACTAAACACGACCCTTTCGGGCAAAACTCCTCACGACTTTGTCGTGAGGAGCACCGCCCTATCTCGGCTAAATTCCAACGTTTAGACCACTTTTTCCATTTTACAATGATTTTAGCCATTCTTCTAATTAATTGTGATTTTTGGTTTGATTTTTGTAGATCTTATTTTTGAGTTCTGTTTTTTGATTTTGTGCCTCCAATTGGTGAAGGATTTTTCCAAGAAAAATCAGATTTTTCTGAGATACTTCATTTTTGGTCATTTTCCTTGGTTGGACCATTTTGTGCTTATTTTGCTCTTTTTGTTCTTTTTGTTGTTTTCTCGTGAATTTGTGCCCTTTCTAGTATATGAGAAGGTCTGGTCACGTGGACTTACCACCTTTTGATCCAGAAATTGATAGGACCTTCCATAGGCTAGTGAGAAGTAATAGCATTAGGACTAGTATAGTTTCTGAAATTCTTGCTGAAATTGTTGAGTTAGCTGTTGATAGTGTAGAAGTTGAATCAGATTCTGAATCTGATATTGTGTTGGAGTCTACAGATTCTGAGTCAGCTGGGATAACTGGGATGGATAATCAAAATGCACAAATGCCTCAAAATAGGCAAGAACAATCAATTAAAGAGTTGATTGCACCTGATGTGCATTATCAACCATTGTGCATAAATTATCCTGAGTTGGATGCTAACTTTGAACTAAAATCTGGTCTAATCCATTTGTTGCCTAAGTTTCATGGTCTTGCAGGAGAAGATCCGCACAAGCACTTAAAGGAGTTCCATGTTGTCTGCTCTACCATGAGACCACATGGAGTTGGAGAAGAACAGATCAAATTAATAGCATTTCCTTTCTCTCTGGATGGGGCAGCCAAGGATTGGCTTTACTATCTACCCACTGCCTTGATAACAAGATGGGATGAGCTGAAGAAGTTGTTCTTAGAAAAATTCTTTCCAGCCTCCAGAACAGCAGCAATCAGGAAAGATATCAGTGGGATTAGACAGTTGAATGGTGAATCTCTGCATGAATATTGGGAGAGGTTTAAGAAGCTTTGCTCATGCTGTCCAAACCATCAGATTTCAGAGCAGCTTCTCATCCAGTATTTCTATGAGGGATTACTGCCTATGGACAGATATATAGTTGATGCAGCTGCTGGTGGGGCATTGGTGGATAAGACTCCTACTGCAGCAAATGAATTGTTGGCCAAGATGGCCCAAAATGCTCAGCAATTTGGCACCAGATTGAGTGATCCAACAGTTACTGTCAATGAGGTGAGGACACCTCCCATGGAGCAGCAAAGGATAGAAAATAAATTGGAGGAATTAGCTTCAATGGTGAGGCAATTGGCATTAAATCAGAGAACACAACAACAAGCCCCTCCTCCTTCAACCTGTGGTATTTGTTCCCTGAATACCCACCATACTGATCAATGCCCTCAGCTGCAAGAGACCTCAACTGAGTCATGTGCTGGTATATTCCCTGGTAGACCCATGCAGCCACAACAACAGAGATATGACCCATATTCCTCCACCTACAATCCTGGGTGGCGTGATCATCCAGCTTTCAAGTATGGGAATACATCTAACCCCCCTTACCAGCCACCCCATGTAAGATACAATCAACCTGAAGCTAGCCATACACCTCCTCCAGCACCCAAGAAACCTGAGCCTAGTCTTGAGGATCTAATGAAGCAACTGACTGCCAATACTCTTCAGTTCCAGCAAAGGACAGAAACAAATATGCAGAATTTGGAAACTAAGATTGGCCAGTTAGCCACAACAGTCAATGAGCTGAAAAGCCAAGGTTCAGGGAGTTTGCCATCCCAACCAGTGATCAACCCAAGAGGCAATGTGAGTGCCATCATCTTGAGGAGTGGCAAACAAGTAGACAGTCCAGCTTCTGAATCTGAACCAGAAAAATCAAATGTCCAGCAAAGTGTTCCTTCATCTTCAACCAGTGAGCAAAATAAAAAGGATGAAGAAGTGGTTCAGAAAATTCCTCTTCCTTTCCCTAATAGGCAGACTCAATCAAGGAAAGCTTCTGAATCTGACATGGATAAGGAGATCATGGAGACCTTCAGGAAAATAGAGGTCAATATCCCACTTTTGGAAGCAATTAAGCAAATCCCCAAGTATGCCAAGTTCCTCAAAGAGTTGTGCACTCATAAGAGGCGTTTAAGGGGTAATGAGAGAGTCAATTTGGGAAGAAATGTGTCTGCACTCATCCAACCACCCATGCCACCCAAGTGCAAAGATCCTGGAACTTTCACAATACCATGCACAATAGGCAACATGGAGTTCTCCAACGCTATGCTGGATTTGGGAGCCTCAATCAATGTTATGCCCAAATCAGTGTACTCGAGCCTCAAGATTGGTGTTCTTTCACCAACTGGAGTGATTGTCCAACTTGCCAATAGGAGCACAGCACATCCAGCAGGAGTTTTAGAAGATGTTCTGGTAAGAGTTAAAGATCTCATTTTTCCTGCTGATTTTTATGTGCTTGATATGGAAAATGATAATACTCCTGGCCATGCACCATTAATACTTGGTAGACCTTTTCTGAAAACTGCAAAAACCATCATTAATGTGCATGAAGGGACTTTGTCAATGGAGTTTGCTGGTAATAAAATTGATTTTAACATTTTGGATGCCATGAAACATCCTATAGAAAATCATTCCAATGTGCATGTAGTTAACTTTTTGGATTACTTAGTTGATGAGGCATGTGAAGATTTCCAAAATGAATTAATTTCTGATTTTCCTGAATTCTCTGATTTGGTAGATGCCTTTGAATGCAACTGTGCTGGTTCTGAATTTTGTCATGCTTGCACTGAAATTGAAAACTCTCTAAATGCTGACAATTCTGAGTTGCATTCTGATTTGCATAGTGATTTGGATTCTGATGTGCATCCTGATTCTGTAAATTTCTCTAGCTTATACTTAGATTCTGTTTCTATTTTAGGTAGTTGTAGGTGTAGTGATTTAAATTGTAATGTTGCACATTCTTCATCTCTTTCCTCTTGTGCTGCTAACCCTTCCTCCTCTTTAGCCAAGGATTCTGTCTTTGAGCAAACTGAATTTGTAGGTGCTTCCTTGGATGTGATTCCACAAAAACTAATTCCATCCTCCATCCAACCACCTGCATTGGAGTTGAAGGCTTTACCAGAAAACCTCAAGTATGCCTTCTTGGAAGTAGGAGACAAACTTCCAATCATTGTGGCCAACAACTTGAACCCCAATCAAGAAGAAAAATTGATCAGTTTGCTGAAAAAGAATAAGAAGGCGATTGGGTGGACTCTAGCAGACATTCCTGGAATTAGTCCTTCAGTGTGCATGCACCGAATTCTCCTTGAAGAAGAGACAAAACCAGTGAGGCAACCCCAAAGAAGACTCAACCCCATGATTCTTGATGTGGTCAAGAAGGAGGTAAGTAAGCTCCTCCAAGCTGGTATTATTTATCCTATCTCTGATAGTAAGTGGGTGAGTCCGGTACAAGTAGTGCCAAAGAAAACCGGGGTAACTGTTATAGCAAATGAAAATAATGAGTTAGTGCCCACTAGAGTTCAAAACAGTTGGCGTGTTTGCATTGATTATAGGAAGTTGAACCAAGCAACTAGAAAAGATCATTTTCCTCTTCCTTTTATTGATCAAATGCTTGAGAGACTTGCTGGCAAGTCTCATTACTGTTTCCTTGATGGTTTTTCTGGGTATTTTCAAATTCACATTGCACCTGAAGATCAGGAGAAGACTACCTTCACCTGTCCTTTTGGTACTTTTGCATATAGACGCATGCCTTTTGGTCTCTGTAATGCACCTGGCACTTTTCAAAGATGCATGTTGAGCATATTTTCTGATTTGTTAGAGGATTGCATGGAAGTGTTCATGGATGATTTTTCTGTTTATGGAGACTCATTTGATGCATGTCTGAAAAATTTGGAGAGAGTACTTGAGAGATGCATAGAGAAAAATTTGGTCTTGAATTATGAAAAATGTCATTTCATGGTAGAGCAAGGAATAGTCCTAGGCCACATAGTGTCACCACGTGGCATAGAAGTAGATAAAGCCAAAGTTGATGTTATCTCTTCTTTGCCTTACCCCGCTTCTGTGCGGGAAGTTCGCTCTTTTCTTGGCCATGCAGGATTTTATAGGAGATTCATCAAGGACTTCAGTAAGATCGCTCTACCCCTATCTAAACTCCTCCAAAAAGAAACTGATTTCGTTTTTAATGATGCTTGCAGGTCAGCTTTTGATGAGTTGAAGAAGCAACTTACCTCCCCTCCTATCATCCAACCTCCACAGTGGGAGCTTCCCTTTGAGCTCATGTGCGATGCCTCAAATTTTGCTGTAGGAGCAGTACTTTCACAAAGAGTAGAGAGGAAGTTGCATGTCATAGCCTATGCGTCCCGTACCCTTGATTCAGCTCAATCAAATTACACAACCACAGAGAAGGAGTTTTTAGCAATTGTTTTTGCTTTAGAAAAATTTAGATCATATTTGCTTGCCTCCAAAGTAACTGTGTTTTCTGACCATGCAGCACTGAAATATTTGTTGAAGAAGCCAGATGCAAAGCCAAGATTGCTTAGATGGATGCTGCTCCTCCAAGAATTTGATGTGGAAATCAAGGATAAGAGTGGGGCAGAGAATGTAGTAGCAGATCACTTGAGTAGGCTTTCTGATCTTCCATTGGAACATCTCCCTGTAAGAGACAATTTTCCAGATGAGTGTTTCCTCCTTTTGCATGGTACTGGTGAGCCTTGGTATGCTGATTTGGTGAATTATCTTGTTGCATCTGAATTGCCTGCATACCAAAATAGACATCAATTGAATAAATTAAGAAGCGAGGCTAGGTACTATGTGTGGGATGACCCTTATTTGTGGAAAATTTGTAGTGACCAAATTATTAGGAGATGTGTTCCAAATCATGAATTTGCATCTGTGCTGAATTTTTGTCATACTCTTGCATGTGGTGGACACTTTGGTCCCCAAAGAACAGCTAGAAAAGTGTTAGATTCTGGTTTATATTGGCCTACTTTATTTAGGGATGCCTTTGATTTTTGCAAAAATTGTTCCAGATGTCAAAGAACTGGAAATGTGTCTAAAAGAAATGAAATGCCTCAACAACCTCTTCTTTTTTGTGATGTTTTTGATGTTTGGGGTATTGACTTTATGGGTCCTTTTCCTGTTTCTTTTGGCTTCATGTATATCTTAGTTGCTGTGGATTATGTGTCGAAGTGGGTGGAAGCTAAAGCCACCCGAACTGATGATTCTATTGTTGTTGTAGATTTCCTTCGTTCACATATTTTCTGCAGATTCGGTGTCCCCAAGGCCATAATCAGTGATCAAGGATCACACTTTTGTAATAGAAACATGCAAGGGCTATTGAAGAAATATGGGGTGGTGCACAAAACCTCTACACCTTACCACCCCCAAACCAATGGGCAAGCAGAAGTCTCCAACCGAGAGATAAAGCAAATATTAGAGAAAACTGTGCAACCCAACAGAAAAGATTGGAGTAAGAGGCTTGACGATGCGCTTTGGGCCTATAGAACCGCTTTCAAGACTCCCATCGGCATGTCTCCATACCGCTTGGTATTTGGTAAAGCATGTCACTTGCCGGTGGAGATTGCACATAAGGCATATTGGGCCGTTAAACAATGCAATATGGACATGACCCTAGCCGGTAAAGAAAGAAAGTTGCAACTTCAAGAACTGGAAGAACTAAGGCTAGGGGCTTATGAGAATGCGCGCATCTATAAAGAGAGGACAAAAGCTTTACATGATCAGAAAATTGAGAAAAAAGAATTTCAAGTGGGAGACAAAGTCCTTCTCTATAATTCTCGCCTCAAGCTAATGCCCGGTAAGCTTCGCTCTAGATGGGTTGGCCCTTTTGTTATTACTAATGTCTTTCCTTTTGGTGCAGTAGAAATTCAAAATGAGGCCACCAACAAGCAGTTCATGGTAAATGGGCAAAGGTTGAAGAAGTTCTACGAGGGCTTCAAAGAAGAAACTGTAGAGGAAATCAAACTCTACAACGTTCCGGCTCCATGATAAGGCCGTACTCTTTCCCTCCTTTCAATTTATGTCCTCCTCATTTTTTTTGATGTTTGGTAATAATTTGCATCGAGGACAATGCAAAGTTTAAGTGTGGGGGGAGAGAATTTGAGTTTATTCAAAAAAAAAAAAAAATTTCTGCTTTCTCCTCTGTTTTCTCTGTTTCTGTCCAGAATTTTTGAGCTGTCTTGCATGAATTTTCTGTACTGATTGGCTATGAATTTTGCTAGTTTCTTTACATGTTTTTAAAGCCTTATATGTCTTCTAGCTGTAGAATTTTATTTGGTGTCTTTCGCATTTGTTTTGGTGTAGTTTTGTGTCAGTAAAGCTGAGTCGCCAGAATTTCTGCAGTGCAGAATTTTGCTACTCTGTTTTGCCCGAATTTGATGTTTTATTTTTGAAAAAAAAAAAATTGATGGAGTTTTGGTGTGGAATTATGCATGATGAAATAGTTAAAGTGTAGATTGACTTAGCATGAAGAGAATTTAGCCTTATTTCTCTAAGGAATTCAAGTTAAATGGCAATGACGTTGACTTTAATGAATTTGTAGTAATAGTCTTTTAGCTGTGAGGATTTGAGCCTAAGTGAAAAATGCTATTCTTCTTGTTGCGTGTTCTCTATCATGGATTGTCACTCTAGAACTTGTCTTGAATCTTTGATTGAGGCTACATATCTTGTACATGCTTGGAAATGATTTAGGCATTTGTTTCTTGTAACCACTTTTAGCCAAATAGCCATCCATTATCATTGTTTCCATTGTATGTCATTTTGTGCCTTATCCATTTTCTTTCTTGCGTCCTTCCACCACTTTTTCTGCCTACAAACAACATTTTTCTCTTTCAACTTAAGATGTGAGGAGTATTTTAAATTCTTTTAAGAGATCGATATGCTGAAAAAAAATCCTGTGAACTTTGGGGAGTTTTGAACTATATTTCTTCTACTTCCTCTCAAGCAAAAGAAAAAGACTGGCCACTCAAGAAAAAAAAAAGAGAAAAAAAAAAGAGAAAGAAAGAAAGAAAGAATTAAAAAAAAAATTGAAAAAAAAAAAGAGAGAAAATAATGAAAAAGAGGAACATATAGAACATTGAGACCCAAATTTATTTATACTCAGTCTCTTATATTTCACTTGTAAATACTCTTCATTTTCTTGAGTTGTTACCATATTTTGTTTCATTGTTCAATCTTTCCATTTGTTTCCCACTACTTTTCTTACCCACGTTACAACCTCGTAAAGTCCTTTTGATTCAAGTATGTATTGGATTCAAGTAGTGGAGATTTAGATTCTTGACAAGCTTATGGTAGTGAATTCTGTGATAAGTTGAATTTCGAGTGATTTACCCTAGACACTTGAGAGAATAGAGAGTAAACACATTCCTGGTGAGGAGGCTAATTACTTGAATTCATTCGTATCAAATTAAATTGCCATGATGCTTGGAATCTAAGAAATTTAAGATTAATTCCTTCGAGTGCTAAATCTTTTCAAAATTTTGATTATTCTATTCTAGCATGCTTTCCACATTTTTCTTTGGTGTCTTTTTGGTGTTCCGAATATTATTTTGCCCAGGAGTGCAAAAGGCCAAGTGTGGGGGATTTGATATCGGGTATTTTTATATACTTTTTAGTCCCTATCTTAGTCCTATGGCTATTCCAATGTTGCCAATTCTCTAATTTTATTATGTTTTGGAATTTATTGGGTATAAACTATTTATGGATTGAATGTGTTTCAATTTTATATTTTTAGAACTTGAATTGTAAAATGCTCAATTTAATTCCTACAAATTTTAATTTTAGAGAGAAAAATGCTGACATGGACAAAGATGATGATTTGGATGCTAATGTGGCACTTTTTGGATGATGCAGATGCTGACTAGGATATGCTGGATGTGGGGCCCACTTGAACTCTTATTGAATGCCATGTAGTCAGAATTTGAGGGCATGAATATTAAATTTCGTAGGTCAGAAAGCAAGGCTGAAATATCAATTCTTCCATGCTGTTCTGCTGCTGCCATACCTATGTTCTGCTGCTGTTTCCTACTTTCTGCTGCAGAAATATTAAATCTGCTGCTGCCATGCCTACTTTCTGCTGCAGAAACATTAATTATACTGATGTTTTGCTGTCAAAGTGCTGCTACATCATGGAGGAAGCATCGAGGGTAGAATATTCTAAGGCATTGAAGGGGCATGAGTTTTAGAAATAAGAATACATTCATTTTAGGCAGGCAGACTCAGAAAATTCGCAGCTCTCTCTTCCCCTCTGTTTTTGCTTCTGTTATTGGCTGTTTTGCTCTTATGGAGGGCTAAGTTTTCATTGTAATTAGTCACTAGACCACTGGGACGTTGTAGCTTGAACTAAGAATGCAAGTTAAGTGTTTTGTTCTCCATTTTCATCTCATTTCGTTTCTGTTTTGCTGTCATGTTTATTTTGCTGTCAAATTCTGATTAGAGCTTGAGTTGTAACATAAACTGACTTATATATAAGACATAACCTTGCTTGACTGATTAGGAAAGTGAGGAAGGCGAAATGACTAGTTAAATGATATATTTAACTTGGTTTGGTTGAGATTTTCCACTGAATGCATCTAGTTATAGTAGAGAGATGTTCTTGACTGTAATTAGTAGCATTAAATTCTAGATGTTATTCTAGAAACATTTTCATAAAGAACCAAACAATGGAATGAGAACAAAACTGAATCAATGAGTTAGGTAATGATAGTTACACTCCCATGAATCCTAGTGGCTGATTACATAGTCTCTTTACTGTCAATTTCTTGCAATTTCTGCTGTTACTGCTGTTGCTGCATATTTTGCTGCTGTTGTAGTGTTTCATTGCTGTTCTGTTTTATTTAGTTAGTTAGTATTGCTACAAAACCCCCCCCACGTTTATGTACTCTTAATTGGTGTTTAGGTGTTTAGAACGATTAATTAGTATCAAGAAGTGAGGCTCCTTGAGTGAATACGACCTGGGGATCACTATACTGCAAATTGCCACAAATTCAATTCTGGGTGATTTGGCATCGTAGTGGCGTGAACCACCGTGGTGATAGTTTACATGCTCAAAGTACTGAGGGCGCAACTAGTGAGCAAGCAAGAAGAGTCGAACCTGATGCTCACGTCGGTAATGCAACTATTGCACATGTGATTCATTTGATGAATGAACGATTTGACCGATTTGAGGCTGAAATGAGAGGTCGAGCTGCACAAGCTAACCTGCCAGTGGATCCTCCTATTGTTGAAGCTGAAAATGTACCACCAGTTCCGTTAGCGGGAGGAGTTAATGTAAGAGAGGTAAGAATGTCTGAATTCCAGAAAATGAGGCCTCCTACTTTTTCAGGGGAAGATCCCAAAGAGGACCCACAATGTTTACTTGAAGATTGTGAAGCAATCTGTGATGCTATAGGGTGTTCTCCTACTCAAAAGGTAGAATTCACTTCCTTTCAGTTAAAAGGTAGGGCTGGTAAATGGTGGAGGAACTGGAAGAAAGCTAGAATTCAAGGCGCACCGCCAGTTATGTGGACAGAATTTTACAGATTGGTTATGGATGAATTTCTTCCGGCAAGTGAACGATCATCCAGGGCCAGAGATTTTCTGTATCTACGGCAGGGAACCATGACTGTTGATGAATATTCAGCTCAGTTTGTTAAATTATCTGAATATGCCCCTGAAATCATTCCTTCTGAAAGGAAGAAAATAGAAAAGTTTGTGGAAGGGCTTCGTGATGCCTTATATGATCAAGTGGGTTCTAATATGAACGATTACTCTTCGTACTCAGAGGCTGTTGATGTGGCCCGAAGAATGGAAAAGAGGTCAAAGAATAAAGAAGAATATCGTCAAAAGAAGAAAGCTAGATATAGAAGATCTTTTGATCAAGGGGAAGACTCAGGAACTTTGAAACCCTTTACTGCATCACAAAATGCTCCAGCCACTCCTACTAAGTCAACTTATTCTACAACCAGTGTGGCTAAGCCTTGTTCAGAGAGCAGGGGTGGTTTTAGCTCTTCTAGTAGAGGAGGTACTCAAGGTAGAAGGGAAAAACCTCAATGTCCTGAATGTGGAAAGTTTCACTTCGGAGAATGCAGGTTAAACACTGTTGGTACAGGCTGTTTTCACTGTGGACAAAAAGGACATTTTATAAGGGAGTGCCCTCAGCTCATGACAAGACCAGGTCAAGGGTTTACTTTGCCACCTCGACCACAATCTATTACTCAAACACCAACCCCTTCAATAGGGGGTAGTATGGGAAGAGGTTCTGGAAGAGGCCAAGGTGACCGTGGAAAACAAGCTGCTGGCAGAGGAAATGCAAGAGTATATGCTCTAACCCGACAGGATGCTCAAACATCCAATGCTGTAGTTACAGGTATATTATCTGTTAATACTTTTGCTGCACGTATTTTGTTTGACCCCGGTTCTACTCACTCATATGTGTCGCCCCTATTTGCCAAGAGATTTGCATTTGATTCGATTATTCTTAAAGAACCATTCTTGGTTTCCACACCGATGAGAGAGACTTTGATGGTTAAAACATGTTATCGTTCTTGTAAAATAATCGTTGGAGGCATGGAAACTGAGATAGATCTTATGGTTCTCAATATGTTAGATTTTGATGTGATTTTAGGGATGGATTGGTTATCTTCTTGTCATGCTACTATAAATTGTCGTGACAAAGTTATTTCCTTTAATATGCCGGGGAGGAGTAATTTTGTGTTTCAAGGAGATCGAGGTGATGTACCTTGCAACATGATATCTATGTTAAGTGCCCAGCGTATGTTGCGAAAGGGATGTCAGGGATTTCTAGCTTTTATCAAAGATTTAGAAAAGAAAGAACAGAAGTTAGAAGACATTCATGTGGTTAATGAATTCCCAGATGTGTTCCCAGAAGATTTACCTGGATTACCGCCAGAAAGAGATATTAAGTTCAGTATTGATTTGGTCCCAGACACAA
This sequence comes from Biancaea sappan, assembly GCA_037074585.1. Lineage (NCBI taxonomy): Eukaryota > Viridiplantae > Streptophyta > Magnoliopsida > Fabales > Fabaceae > Biancaea > Biancaea sappan. The sequence goes on along the minus strand of CM073491.1, from coordinate 91,579,839 downwards.
GACCAATTTCTATTCCACCTTATCGTATGGCTCCTGTTGAGCTAAAAGAACTCAAAGAACAATTGGAAGATTTGTTAAACAAAGGGTTCATTCGCCCAAGTTTTTCACCTTGGGGTGCTCCTGTTCTTTTTGTGAAAAAGAAAGATGGTTCTATGAGATTATGTATAGATTATCGTCAGCTGAATAAAGTCACAGTGAAGAATAAGTATCCTTTACCAAGGATAGATGATTTGTTTGATCAGCTTCAAGGAGCAAAATACTTCTCAAAGATTGATCTAAGGTCTGGATATCATCAGTTACGAATTAAGAGTGATGATATACCTAAGACAGCTTTTCGTACACGATATGGACATTATGAGTTTCTTGTGATGTCTTTTGGGTTGACAAATGCACCAGCAGCATTTATGGATTTAATGAACAGAGTGTTCAAATCATTCCTTGATAAGTTTGTAATTGTGTTTATTGATGATATTTTGGTATATTCAAAGAGTCATGAAGAACATACTGAACATTTGAGAATAGTGCTTCAGACTTTGAGAGAGCATCAGTTGTACGCAAAACTCTCAAAATGTGAATTCTGGATGAGTCATGTAACATTTTTGGGACATGTTATTTTCCAAGAAGGTATTCATGTAGATCCAAGTAAAATTGAATTAGTTAAACAGTGGCCTAGACCAACAACTGTGTCTGAAGTACGTAGTTTTTTTGGCTTAGCAGGGTATTACCGTCGCTTTGTCAAAGATTTCTCTAAGACGGCTCTTCCATTAAATAAGTTAACTCGAAAGAATGTTAAATACATTTGGGATGATTCATGTGAGCAAAGTTTCACCCAATTGAAAGAGTGTTTAACTTCTGCACCAGTCTTAATTCTACCATCAGGACCAGGGGGTTACTCTGTATTCTGTGATGCCTCAAAGATAGGCTTAGGGTATGTGTTGATGCAACATGGTAAAGTCATAGCTTATGGCTCACGTCAGCTTAAAAAGCATGAATTGAATTACCCCACTCATGATTTGGAAATGGCAGCTGTAGTGTTTGCCCTAAAGATATGGAGACATTACTTGTATGGAGAAACTTGTAAAATTTTTATAGATCACAAAAGCCTTAAGTACATTTTTGAGCAGAGAGATCTCAATCTAAGGCAACGAAGGTGGATGGAACTTCTGAAAGATTATGATTGTATCATCCTTTACCATCCAGGTAAAGCAAATATAGTGGCTGATGCTCTAAGTCAAAAGTCTATGGGAAGTTTAGCTCACATTGCCACTATAAGGAGGTCTCTAATACATGAACTACAAGAATTGGAAGCTGATGGAGTATTCTTCGAGATCACTGAGTCAGGTACATTTCTGGCTCATTTAACAGTTAGATCATCTCTTGTTGAAAAAGTAAAAGTAAATTTAGAAAATGACATTGATATGGTCAAAATCAGAGATAAGGCAAGGCAAGGTCTAGCACCAAGTTTCTTGGTAGATGAAGAAGGAGTCTTATGGTTTAATGGGAGACTCTGTGTCCCCAACATTGAATCTTTGAAACATGAAATCTTAATGGAAACTTCATGGTGTACCAATATCCATTATATCAGACCGAGAACCTCAGTTTACTTCTCGGTTCTGGAAAGTCTTTCAAGAGGCTTTGGGTACCAAAGTGAATCTTAGCACAGCATTCCATCCTCAGACTGATGGACAGTCCGAAAGGACAATTCAGACTTTAGAGGATATGCTAAGAGCTTGTGTGATGGATTTCAGTGGAAGTTGGGAAGATCATTTGTCTCTTATTGAATTTGCTTATAATAACAGTTACCAAGCCAGTATTCAGATGGCACCTTTTGAGGCTTTGTATGGGAGACGGTGTCGATCTCCTATAGGTTGGTTTGAACTTGGTGAAACCAAAATATTTGGACCTGAGATGATACAGGAAGATATAAATAAAGTTAAACTGATCAGAGAGAAGTTGTTAACTGCTCAGAGTAGACAGAAGTCTTATGCGGACAACCGACGACGTGACCTTGAATTTGCAATAGGTGATATGGTTTTCTTACGAATCTCACCTATGAAGGGAGTAATGAGATTCGGGAAGAAAGGCAAGCTTAGTGCGAGGTATGTTGGCCCATATGAGGTTGTAGACAGAGTGGGTAATGTGGCATATCGCCTAGACCTACCTTCCAACCTAGAGGGAGTTCATCCAATATTTCATGTGTCCATGCTACGGAAGTATCTTACTGATCCTTCTCATGTCATTCAACCCCAAGAAGTTCATTTTGATGAAACTCTCACCTACGAAGAGGTACCAGTAGCTATCCTTGATAGAAAAGTCAAGAAATTGCGCACTAAAGAAATTCCTACTGTCAAGGTTCTTTGGAGAAATCATTCTCGCGAGGAAGCTACGTGGGAGGCAGAAGATGAGATGTGGAAAAACTATCTACATTTATTTGAAACTTGAGGTAAGATTTAAATTCGGAGGACCGAATTCTTTTAAGGGGGGTAGAATGTAATACCCGTTAATTTCAGAATATAATTCGCTTAAGAGTATTTTAGAATTCTACAACGTTACTTTAATTATTTATTTTGGTCATTTTTAATTTTCATATTTAATTGTTCTCTTTGAATATTATTTATGAAAATTGAGTTAAATGACTAGACTAAATATTTGCACAATGAGGGATATATTCTAAGAATGGTGAAATTCATGGAAAAGTGGTTTCAGAATGGTCAATTAATCCATTTATTGTAAATTGACTGGATGGGTTTGGATGTTGGGTTATGGATACCCATGGGTTATTGAATAACCCATTAGAAATATTTAATATAAAGTTTCAATAGTACCCCTCATTTTCACTCAGCCGAAGGAAGTAGAAAAGCATTTCTCTCTCAGTTCTTCATTTTCTTCTCAAATCCTTTCCTTGATCTTCAGAATTTTGATTATTTGTTCGGTTCAAAAGCTTTGTAAGGATCAAAGGTAAGCTTTAATCTCGTTATTTTCCTTAAATCTAAGTTTATATGGAAGATTAGAGGAGGTTTTGTTCTTGAAGATTTTGATGATAATTCGTGAATCTCAGTTGTTTTAGAAGTTATATTTGAGTTATAATCGGTTAAAAGAGTTGAAATTCTGGTTTTGAAACAAGAAAGGAAAGGATGAATTTGTTAGAAATTTCTGCAAAAACTTCTGCAAAAAACCGAGTTACTGTAGCGACCAGGAATTTCGAAAAAAAATCTGAAAAATTTTCTTCGGGTACTGTAGCAGTACTGTAGTGTCGGCAGTCAACGTTACTGCAGCAGTCAACGTACTGTAGCGAACCGGCACTGTAGCGAACCGACACTGTAGCAAACCGTTACTGTAGCAACCCGTTACTGTAGCAGTCAGAAAATTTTACGTATTTTCGTGATTTTGTTTCCTTTCTTATGATTCCTTGTAATATATTTTACTAGGAAATTTTCCTACACAAATTCTAGTGTGGAACAAGGTAAACTTGGACAAACATCAAGGTGAGTGAATAACCTTGCTCAGCTAATTTGATATTACTAGTCAAAGTACAATATAAGTCCCATTTACAATATTATTTGGATAATAAGCAATTAATTTTTCATATGGGAGTATATGATGATCAGTAGAAATAAGAGTATGAAGAAATTATTTATCTCATGACAATTGTACTATGTGATGAATTCTCACTATTTTATTAATGAGTAAAGATCTACGGGATCTAATACACGAGTGTGAAAGGGTTAAAGTCCCATACTACTCGGTGTATATCTAAGAAATCTTATACACGAGTTTGAAAGGGTTAAAGTCCCATACTACTCAGTGCATATCTATGAAACCTATACACGAGTTGAAAGGGTTAAAGTCCCATACTACTCGGCGTATACCTATGAGATCTTATTCACGAGTTTGAAAGGGTTAGAGTCCCATACTACTCGGTGTATATCTATGAAATCTTATTCATGAGTTTGAAAGGGTTAGAGTCTCATACTACTCGATGTATAAGATAATTAATTATATGAGTAAATGTGGTATTTGTACTTTTGATATTTTATATAGTACAGTTATTTACTTACTGAGTTTTTAAATAAACTCACACTCCCTATAATTATTTTTTTTCAGATACAGAAAATAAAGAACAAGAGTATCCGTTTGAAGATTAGAAGCCCCTTGGGTTTATTCTCTATTTCTGTCTGGTGGGACACCAGTACTTATTAATGTGGATATTAGAAAAGCTCTGTATTTTCTATAGGTCTCCTAGGCTTGCGATGAGATAGAAATATCAGACTATGTATGTCTATATTTGCTTATCAGATGAATATAATTCTGTAGTGTGGAATGAATGATTAAGGTTAAATGTAAAACCTTACAGAATATATGTATATAACGTATGTTTGAGAATTATATCAAATGAGTAGTATCTTTTCACATGCTCAATTTTTGGGATGTGACATTGATGTTCTTCTTCTTCCTCCTCTTATTACAAGATCAAATCCTTGGTTATCATTTTGCAAAATTTTTGTATAATATTTTAATGGATGAATTTAAGTGTGGATGTTAATCTAAAACATTCCTAGGTGGTTTATGATGTTATTAGAACAAGAAATTTGGAGAAAACTAGGAGAAATTCGTAGAATTTGGATATTTGAAAAAAGTTAGTGTTCTTGATGAAAATTTGAGATTTGAGCTTGGATTGTTGGTAGAAATTGGGGGTTTTGGTGTTAAAACACTCCTTAGACATTAAGGATGAAAACCCATGGAAGAAATCAAAAGAAATGTTGTTTTAGATATGATTTTAGGATTTTTGGATGAAGAACACGAACAACATCGAAAATTTTCCCCATAAATTACTGTTCACCGAGAAAATTTTTCCAGATTTTCTCGTTACTGTAGCGTTGACTCGGTCAACGTTACTGTAGCAGTGTTGACTCAGTCAACGTTACTGTAGCATTGACTCGGTCAACGTTACTGTAGCTGCGTTGACCGTTACTGTAGCATCAGTTTTTTTTAATATCGTTGAAAAGCTCTTTGAGTCTAGTTTCCAATGGTATAAGTTTCATCTGGATACTCATTACCAGTTAGGAGTTATGATTTGAGAAGTGGGTGAAGGTCGGGAATAGTGGTAAGAAATTTTTCTATTTTGTAGCCCTGATGATTTTTATCTGGTTACAATAGGAATGGTCAAGGCGCAAGGTGGGAGTGCTGAGAGCATGAAATCCAGGTGAGTGGGTTAATACTTGCTATGATTAAATATCTTTGTTATTGACTTTTTGCATCATAGTGAAAATATGTTGAATATCCAAGTTTGAAGAGAATGATGTGGGACGATGAGACATAAACAATTGTGGAACGTGCCAGGTGATGTATATAATTATATTTTCTTATTTTCTCATGAATGGAGGTTATATGATGGATTGTGAATGGCATGTGAACTGAGTTGAAATGTATCATACTCTGATTGTTGAATAATTGTTCTATATTATGGGTTATGTTGTATACATGCTATGTTGCTAGAACCATATTGATTATGTTGTGACTTGAATTGTAAATGACTGAGTTGTGTATGTGGCTCAAGATTATGATTGAGGATGTTTTTATATGTGATTATGATTGTGTTTGACTAGAAAGGAAAGGCATGGTGGTACACCCTATGGAGAAATCTACATGAAGCTATAAGGGTGGAGAATATACATAGAGCGATAAGGGTGGATGCGGCGGGGGCCACGGGCAACGATCCAGAGGTATTCTGGACGACCCGGTTGGTACGGGAAATGTGTGAAATTGATTTCACTATTTGCTGTTGTGAATTATTTGAATTATGCTGAAATGTATTTGATTTACTTGGATATTGTTGTGAAGTATTATGAATTATATTATCATTATGATGCATGATATTTTTTTTGTCATAGTGTTGTGTTGTCTGCTCACTGGGCATGTGGTTTGCTCATACCCCTCTTATTAATTTTTTCTTCAGAGTTGACAGCTGAAGGTAAATATCGGTACAAGGAATTATGGATCCTTAGTCCATGATTTCCTTTTCATTTGTTCAGGATAAAGGTATAATAATTAAGTCTTATTCTAAGTTGTATAAATCTAGAAATCTCTGTAATCGGGTAGGTTCATTCAGTGATGTAATGTGAATGATTGTAGTACGTATAAAGAACTCGGTTTGGTTGCATGAAAAAGAATGGTATGATGCTTAAGAGAAAAATAGGCTTACGGAGGTGAAATGAAATTCACTTTCCATGCCGGTCACGTGCTCAGATTTTGGGACGTGACATTATCTAACTGCCTTTCCACCTCATCAATGAACACTTTAAGGAAGTCCACAGATTGAGATTTATCATGCAGCAAATAAATATAGCCATAACGTGAAAAATCATCAATAAAGGTGATAAAATATTTTTCACCGCCCCAAGAAGGGACATCAAAAGGACTACAGATATCAGTATGTATAAGCTCAAGAAGTTGAATGCTTCTTGTGGCTGCTTTCTTTAATGTATGTTTGGTTTGCTTTCCCTTAATGTAATCCACACATATATCCATGTCACTAAAATCCAAATGAGGTAAGATATCATTTTTCACCAACCTCATTATCCTTTCTTTGGATATATGACCTAACCTTTGATGCCACAAGAATACAGAACTTTCATTTGGTGCACTACGTTTAATGCCAACACTACTTTCAACATGAAACAAAGATTCAACAAATTCATTATTCAATTGAAACGGTAAAGTAAATCACATAAAGTACTAGATCCATAAAAGTACTTGTTTTTATACAATGCAAATGTACTGTTACCAAATTTGAAATAAAAACCTAAAATATCCAGTTTTCCTACTGAAACAAGATTCCTAGCACAATCAGGTACATAGAGACACTTTTCAAGATCTAAATGACATCCAGTGTCTAAGATCAATCTATAAGTCCCAATGCCTTCTATCCGTGCTTTCATCCTGTTTCCCATGAACAAGTACTGTTCAGTTCCTTTTATGGGCTGGATTGAACTGAATCCCTGTAAAACATGAGATACATGAGTAGTAGCACCAGAATCTAACCACCAGGTATTATTAGGAACCTCTATAAGGTTTGATTCAAAGCACACAGAAACATAATGCATACCTTTCTTTTCGAACCAAGCCTTTCTTTTAGGACAATCTTTCTTTAAGTGTCCTATCTTGTTGCAGAAGAAACACTTAATTTGTTTCTTGATTTGACCCTCATCAACTTTCATTGGGGCCTTGTCCTTTCTTTTATCCTTCTTATCCTTTTTCCCTGGCTTGAACTTGCTGCTGCTAGCACCATCATGAACAGTGAGGTGGATGGAGTGATCCTTCATCTTCTTTAATCTCCCTTCCTCCTGAACCAACATAGCCTTCAATTCCTTTGAGTTCCACTTATCCTTGAGAGCATTGTAATTGATCTCAAATTGACTAAATTCAGTAGGTAGGGAATTAATGATGAATTGGACCAGAAACTGATCACTCACTTCCATCCCCAAAGTCTTCAACTTTGCTGCTAGATTGGACATGTGAGTCACATGATCATAAATGGTCTGTGACCAGTCAAACTTCTTTGTAGTAAGCTCACTCATCAGGCCTCCTATAATTGATTTATCCGCCAAGTCTGACTCAGAATACTCCTTCACCTTTTCCATGAATTCCTTAGCATCATCCGTCTTCGGCATCGATGGCTTTACATTTTCAGCCATGGTCATCCTCATGAGGTACAAGCTTAGTCTATTCGAACGCTCCCACAATTCATAGAGCGCAACATCATCAACTGAGCTTTCCTCAGTAATGGCTGCAGGCTTATCCTTATTAACTATGGCTGCATCAATGTTCCATAGACCGAGATGAAACTTGATCTGTTCAAACCATTCACCATAGTTCAGCCCGTTGAACTTCACAATGTTGTTCACCGATCCCGAGAGGCTTGCTGCATAACAAACATACATGCTCACCCATTAATGCTTTGAGATAAACTTTAAAAGATTCAGAAAACTTCACATACAAACTTTAACCATGCATTTAAGATTTCCTTTGGGCAATACTCAAATACATAAACACCAAATTGATGCCAAAATAAATTAGTCTTTAATAGAAAATCACAACATACATCAGTTAACTAAGTGTGTTATCTTTGGATATACTCACTAATTAACTTAAGTATCATAGATTATCCCCTTAATGTTATAAATTGCATGCAATGGTCCACCTTTAGGTGACCTCAGTCATAAAATTTATAACTTCAAATGTTCAAAATAAGACAATCATGTCATTCCATTCATAGCATCTTTAAAATATGAACAACTGAAACACACTTATAAATGTCTAAACTTCAACCCAACTAGACCACTTTGGTGATAAACTAGTTTCCATCATATAGACAAATTACAAAGTGTAAAATAACTTTCATAGTGAACATACATCCACATTCATATAATCCGGCACTTTATATATAACAGAACATTTACATCACATTCGCTTTAATGCCCCTTACACAGATTAGATCGGGGTAAACGAAATATCCCCCGCCGCTATAGCGGTTTGAAACTACCGTTATAGCGGTATTTGACAGAGAAGATCACCATTTTTAAAAGACTCATTGCTATAGCTGTAATACCCGTTAATTTCAGAATATAATTCGCTTAAGAGTATTTTAGAATTCTACAACGTTACTTTAGCTATTGATTTTGGTCATTTTTAATTTTCATATTTAATTGTTCTCTTTGAATATTATTTATGAAAATTGAGTTAAATGACTGGACTAAATATTTGCACAATGAGGGATATATTCTAAGAATGGTGAAATTCATGGAAAAGTGGTTTCAGAATGGTCAATTAATCCATTTATTGTAAATTGACTGGATGGGTTTGGATGTTGGGTTATGGATACCCATGGGTTATTGAATAACCCATTAGAAATATTTAATATAAAGTTTCAATAGTAACCCTCACTTTTTCACTCAGCCGAAGGAAGCAGAAAAGATTTCTCTCTCAGTTCTTCATTTTCTTCTCAAATCATTTCCTTGATCTTCAGAATTTCTGATTATTTGTTCGGTTCAAAAGCTTTGTAAGGATCAAAGGTAAGCTTTAATCCGATTATTTTCCTTAAATTTCAGTTTATATACAAGATCAGAGGAGGTTTTGTTCTTGAAGATTTTGATGATAATTCATGAATCTCAGTTGTTTTAGAAGTTATATTTGAGTTATAATCGGTTAAGAGAGTTGAGATTCTGGTTTTGAATCAAAAGAAAGGAAAGGATGAATTTTTTTGAAAGATTTTCTGCAAAATTCGAAGTACTGTAGCAACTGAAAATATGAAATTTTTCTTCGAGTTACTGTAGCGACCAGAAATTTCGGGAAAAAATCTGGAAAATTTTCTTCGGGTACTGTAGCAGTTACTGTAGTGTCGGCAGTCAACGGCACTGTAGCAGTCAACGTTACTGTAGCGAACCGGCACTGTAGCGAACCGACACTGTAGCAAACCGTACTGTAGCAACCCGTTACTGTAGCAGTCAGAAAATTTTACGTATTTTCGTGATTTTGTTTCCTTTCTTATGATTCCTTGTAACATATTTTACTAGGAAATTTTCCTACACAAATTCTAGTGTGGAACAAGGTAAACTTGGACAAAAATCAAGGTGAGTGAATAACCTTGCTCAGCTAATTTGATATTACTAGTCAAAGTACAATATAAGTCTCATTTACAATATTATTTGGATAATAAGCAATTAATTTTTCATATGGGAGTATATGATGATCAGTAGAAATAAGAGTATGAAGAAATTATTTATCTCATGACAATTGTACTATGTGATGAATTCTCACTATTTTATTAATGAGTAAAGATCTACGGGATCTAATACACGAGTGTGAAAGGGTTAAAGTCCCATACTACTCGGTGTATATCTAAGAAATCTTATACACGAGTTTGAAAGGGTTAAAGTCCCATACTACTCAGTGCATATCTATGAAACATATACACGAGTTGAAAGGGTTAAAGTCCCATACTACTCGGCGTATACCTATGAGATCTTATTCACGAGTTTGAAAGGGTTAGAGTCCCATACTACTCGGTGTATATCTATGAAATCTTATTCATGAGTTTGAAAGGGTTAGAGTCCCATACTACTCGATGTATAAGATAATTAATTATATGAGTAAATGTGGTATTTGTACTTTTGATATTTTATATAGTACAGTTATTTACTTACTGAGTTTTTAAATAAACTCACACTCCCTATGATTATTTTTTTCAGATACAGAAAATAAAGAACAAGAGTATCCGTTTGAAGATTAGAAGCCCCTTGGGTTTATTTTCTATTTCTGTCTGGTGGGACACCAGTACTTATTAATGTGGATATTAGAAAAGCTCTGTATTTTCTATAGATCTCCTAGGCTTGCGATGAGATAGATATATCAGACTATGTATGTCTATATTTGCTTATCAGATGAATATAATTCTGTAGTGTGGAATGAATGATTAAGGTTGAATGTAAAACCTTACAGAATATATGTATATAACGTATGTTTGAGAATTATATCAAATGAGTAGTATCTTTTCACATGCTCAATTTTTGGGATGTGACAAATTTGGTATCAGAGGAAAGGTTTTATAGGTCCCCTATAGAGTACAGAGCAAAGTGATCTTTGTGGGCCCTTCCCTATTGTCATGAGCCGCAGCATGACCATAGGATTAGGTTCCATAAAAGACCTTGTAGAGTATAACGTCATTTTATAGATAACTTCTCAGTGGGGCTAGTAAGTGATATTTTGTTTATGTCTGAAAATTATTTGTTATGTGTGTAGATCTGTGATAGATCAATGTCAGAAGGATCTTCTAATAATAATGAGCATATGGGTCCAAGGAGGGCCATAAATCCACCAGTACATGTGCAAGATGATCCTAACCGTGGTGATAGTTTACATGCTCAAAGTACTGAGGGCGCAACTAGTGAGCAAGCAAGGAGAGTCGAACCTGATGCTCACGTTGGCAATGTAACTATTGCACATGTGATTAATTTGATGAATGAACGATTTGACCGATTTGAGGCTGAAATGAGAGGTCGAGCTGCACAAGCTAACCTGCCAGTGGATCCTCCTATTGTTGAAGCTGAAATTGTACCACCAGCTCAGTTAGCTGGAGGAGATAACGTAAGGGAGGTAAGAATGTCTGAATTCCAGAAAATGAGGCCTCCTACTTTTTCAGGGGAAGATCCCAAAGAGGACCCACAATGTTTTCTTGAAGATTGTGAAGCAATCTGTGATGCTATAGGGTGTTCTCCTACTCAAAAGGTAGAATTCACTTCTTTTCAGTTAAAGGGTAGGGCTGGTAAATGGTGGAAGAACTGGAAGAAAGCTAGAATTCAAGGCAAACCGCCAGTTATGTGGACGGAGTTTTACAGATTGCTTATGGAAAGGAGGTCAAAGAATAAAGAAGAATATCGACAAAAGAAGAAAGCTAGATATAGGAGATCTTTTGATCAAAGGGAAGACTCAGGGACTTTGAAACCCTTTACTGCATCACAACATGCTCCAGCCACTCCTACTAAGTCATTGTATTCTACAGCCAGTGTGGCTAAGCCTCGTTCAGAGAGCAGGGGTGGTTTTAGTTCTTCTAGTAGAGGAGGTACTCAAGCTAGAAGGAAGAAACCTCAGTGTCCTGAATGTGGAAAGTTTCACTTCGGAGAATGCAGGTTAAACACTGTTGGTACAGGTTGTTTTAACTGTGGACAAAAAGGACATTTTGTAAGGGAGTGCCCTCAGCTCATGACAAGACCAGGTCAAGGGTCTACTTTGCCACCTCGACCACAATCTATTACTCAAACACCAACCCCTTCAATAGAGGGTAGTATGGGAAGAGGTTCTGGAAGAGGCCAAGGTGACCGTGGAAAACAAGCTGCTGGCAGAGGAAATGCAAGAGTATATGCTCTAACCCGACAGGATGCTCAAACATCCAATGCTGTAGTTACAGGTATATTATCTGTTAATACTTTTGCTGCACGTATTTTGTTTGACTCCGGTTCTACTCACTCATATGTGTCGCCCCTATTTGCCAAGAGATTTGCATTTGATTCGATTATTCTTAAAGAACCATTCTTGGTTTCCACACCGATGAGAGAGACTTTGATGGTTAAAACATGTTATCGTTCTTGTAAAATAATCGTTGGAGGCATGGAAACTGAGATAGATCTTATGGTTCTCAATATGTTAGATTTTGATGTGATTTTAGGGATGGATTGGTTATCTTCTTGTCATGCTACTATAAATTGTCGTGACAAAGTTATTTCCTTTAATATGCCGGGGAGGAGTAATTTTGTGTTTCAAGGAGATCGAAGTGATGTACCTTGCAACATAATATCTATGTTAAGTGCCCATCGTATGTTGCGAAAGGGATGTCAGGGATTTCTAGCTTTTATCAAAGATTTAGAAAAGAAAGAACAGAAGTTAGAAGACATTCATGTGGTTAATGAATTCCCAGATGTGTTCCCAGAAGATTTACCTGGATTACCGCCAGAAAGAGATATTGAGTTCAGTATTGATTTGGTCCCAGACACACGACCAATTTCTATTCCACCTTATCGTATGGCTCCTGTTGAGCTAAAAGAACTCAAAGAACAATTGGAAGATTTGTTAAACAAAGGGTTCATTCGCCCAAGTTTTTCACCTTGGGGTGCTCCTGTTCTTTTTGTGAAAAAGAAAGATGGTTCTATGAGATTATGTATAGATTATCGTCAGCTGAATAAAGTCACAGTGAAGAATAAGTATCCTTTACCAAGGATAGATGATTTGTTTGATCAGCTTCAAGGAGCAAAATACTTCTCAAAGATTGATCTAAGGTCTGGATATCATCAGTTACGAATTAAGAGTGATGATATACCTAAGACTGCTTTTCGTACACGGTATGGACATTATGAGTTTCTTGTGATGTCTTTTGGGTTGACAAATGCACCAGCAGCATTTATGGATTTAATGAACAGAGTGTTTAAATCCTTCCTTGATAAGTTTGTAATTGTATTTATTGATGATATTTTGGTGTATTCAAAGAGTCATGAAGAACATACTGAACATTTGAGAATAGTGCTTTAGACTTTGAGAGAGCATCAGTTGTACGCAAAGCTCTCAAAATGTGAATTCAGGATGAGTCATGTAACATTTTTGGGACATGTTATTTCCCAAGAAGGTATTCATATAGATCCAAGTAAAATTGAAGCAGTTAAACAGTGGCCTAGACCAACAACTGTGTCTGAAGTACGTAGTTTTCTTGGCTTAGCAGGGTATTACCGTCGCTTTGTCAAAGATTTCTCTAAGACGGCTCTCCCATTAAATAAGTTAACCCGAAAGAATGTTAAATACATTTGGGATGATTTATGTAAACAAAGTTTCACCCAATTAAAAGAGTGTTTAACTTCTGCACCAGTCTTAACCCTACCATTAGGACTAGGGGGTTACTCTGTATTCTGTGATGCCTCAAAGATAGGCTTAGGATGTGTGTTGATGCAACATGGTAAAGTCATAGCTTATGGCTCACGTCAGCTTAAAAAGCATGAATTGAATTACCCCACTCATGATTTGGAAATGGCAGCTGTAGTGTTTGCCCTAAAGATTTGGAGACATTACTTCTATGGGGAGACTTGTCAAATTTTTACAGATCACAAAAGCTTTAAGTACATTTTTTAGCAGAGAGATCTCAATCTAAGGCAACGAAGGTGGATGGAACTTCTGAAAGATTATGATTGTACCATCCTTTACCATCCAGGTAAAGCAAATGTAGTGGCTGATGCTCTAAGTCGAAAGTCTATGGGAAGTTTAGCTCACATTGCCACTATAAGGAGGTCTCTAATACATGAACTACAAGAGTTGGAAGCTGATGGAGTATTCTTCGAGATCACTGAGTCAGGTACATTTCTGGCTCATTTAACAGTTAGATCATCCCTTGTAGAAAAAGTAAAAGCAACTTTAGAAAATGACATTGATATGGTCAAAATCAGAGATAAGGCAAGGCAAGGTCTAGCACCAAGTTTCTTGGTAGATGAAGAAGGAGTCTTATGGTTTAATGGGAGACTCTGTGTCCCCAACATTGAATCTTTGAAACATGAAATCTTAATGGAAGCTCATGGTTCGCCCTACGTTGTACATCCTGGTGCTGTGAAAATGTATCAGGACTTGAAACAAGTTTACTGGTGGGAGGGCATGAAGCGAGACGTGACTGACTTTGTAGCTCGATGTTTGACTTGTCAGCAAGTTAAAGCTGAACATCGACGACCATCTGGATTGATGCAAAAACTAGATATTCCCGAATGGAAGTGGGAAAGGATCACTATGGATTTTATAGTAGGTTTACCTCGGTCAACAAAAGGAAATGACTCAATATGGGTCATAGTGGATCGACTTACTAAGTCAGCACATTTTCTTCCTTTTCATACCACTTTCAATGTAGCAAAACTTGCTCGAATTTATGTTAAAGAAATAGTGAAACTTCATGGTGTACCAATATCCATTATATCAGATCGATGACCTCAGTTTACTTCTCGGTTCTGGAAAGTCTTTCAAGAGGCTTTGGGTACAAAAGTGAATCTTAGCACAGCATTCCATCCTCAGACTGATGGACAGTCCGAAAGGACAATTCAGACTTTAGAGGATATGCTAAGAGCTTGTGTGATGGATTTCAGTGGAAGTTGGGAAGATCATTTGTCTCTTATTGAATTTGCTTATAACAACAGTTACCAAGCCAGTATTCAGATGGCACCTTTTGAGGCTTTGTATGGGAGACGGTGTCGATCTCCTATAGGTTGGTTTGAACTTGGTGAAACCAAAATATTTGGACCTAAGATGATACAGGAAGATATAAATAAAGTTAAACTGATCAGAGAGAAGTTGTTAACTGCTCAGAGTAGACAGAAGTCTTATGCGACAACCGACGACGTGACCTTGAATTTGCAATAGGTGATATGGTTTTCTTACGAATCTCACCTATGAAAGGAGTAATGAGATTCGGGAAGAAAGGCAAGCTTAGTCCGAGGTATGTTGGCCCATATGAGGTTGTAGACAGAGTGGGTAATGTGGCATATCGCCTAGACCTACCTTCCAACCTAGAGGGAGTTCATCCAATATTTCATGTGTCCATGCTACGGAAGTATCTTCCTGATCCTTCTCATGTCATTCAACCCCAAGAAGTTCATTTTGATGAAACTCTCACCTACGAAGAGGTACCAGTAGCTATCCTTGATAGAAAAGTCAAGAAATTGCGTACCAAAGAAATTCCTACTGTCAAGGTTCTTTGGAGAAATCATTCTCGCGAGGAAGCTACGTGGGAGGCAGAAGATGAGATGTGGAAAAACTATCCACATTTATTTGAAACTTGAGGTACAATTTTAATTCGGAGGACCGAATTCTTTTAAGGGGGGTAGAATGTAATACCCGTTAATTTCAGAATATAATTCGCTTAAGAGTATTTTAGAATTCTACAACGTTACTTTAGCTATTGATTTTGGTCATTTTTAATTTTCATATTTAATTGTTCTCTTTGAATATTATTTATGAAAATTGAGTTAAATGACTGGACTAAATATTTGCACAATGAGGGATATATTCTAAGAATGGTGAAATTCATGGAAAAGTGGTTTCAGAATGGTCAATTAATCCATTTATTGTAAATTGACTGGATGGGTTTGGATGTTGGGTTATGGATACCCATGGGTTATTGAATAACCCATTAGAAATATTTAATATAAAGTTTCAATAGTAACCCTCACTTTTTCACTCAGCCGAAGGAAGCAGAAAAGATTTCTCTCTCAGTTCTTCATTTTCTTCTCAAATCATTTCCTTGATCTTCAGAATTTCTGATTATTTGTTCGGTTCAAAAGCTTTGTAAGGATCAAAGGTAAGCTTTAATCCGATTATTTTCCTTAAATTTCAGTTTATATACAAGATCAGAGGAGGTTTTGTTCTTGAAGATTTTGATGATAATTCATGAATCTCAGTTGTTTTAGAAGTTATATTTGAGTTATAATCGGTTAAGAGAGTTGAGATTCTGGTTTTGAATCAAAAGAAAGGAAAGGATGAATTTTTTTGAAAGATTTTCTGCAAAATTCGAAGTACTGTAGCAACTGAAAATATGAAATTTTTCTTCGAGTTACTGTAGCGACCAGAAATTTCGGGAAAAAATCTGGAAAATTTTCTTCGGGTACTGTAGCAGTTACTGTAGTGTCGGCAGTCAACGGCACTGTAGCAGTCAATGGTACTGTAGCAGTCAACGTTACTGTAGCGAACCGGCACTGTAGCGAACCGTTACTGTAGCGAACCGACACTGTAGCAAACCGTACTGTAGCAACCCGTTACTGTAGCAGTCAGAAAATTTTACGTATTTTCGTGATTTTGTTTCCTTTCTTATGATTCCTTGTAACATATTTTACTAGGAAATTTTCCTACACAAATTCTAGTGTGGAACAAGGTAAACTTGGACAAAAATCAAGGTGAGTGAATAACCTTGCTCAGCTAATTTGATATTACTAGTCAAAGTACAATATAAGTCCCATTTACAATATTATTTGGATAATAAGCAATTAATTTTTCATATGGGAGTATATGATGATCAGTAGAAATAAGAGTATGAAGAAATTATTTATCTCATGACAATTGTACTATGTGATGAATTCTCACTATTTTATTAATGAGTAAAGATCTACGGGATCTAATACACGAGTGTGAAAGGGTTAAAGTCCCATACTACTCGGTGTATATCTAAGAAATCTTATACACGAGTTTGAAAGGGTTAAAGTCCCATACTACTCAGTGCATATCTATGAAACATATACACGAGTTGAAAGGGTTAAAGTCCCATACTACTCGGCGTATACCTATGAGATCTTATTCACGAGTTTGAAAGGGTTAGAGTCCCATACTACTCGGTGTATATCTATGAAATCTTATTCATGAGTTTGAAAGGGTTAGAGTCCCATACTACTCGATGTATAAGATAATTAATTATATGAGTAAATGTGGTATTTGTACTTTTGATATTTTATATAGTACAGTTATTTACTTACTGAGTTTTTAAATAAACTCACACTCCCTATGATTATTTTTTTCAGATACAGAAAATAAAGAACAAGAGTATCCGTTTGAAGATTAGAAGCCCCTTGGGTTTATTCTCTATTTCTGTCTGGTGGGACACCAGTACTTATTAATGTGGATATTAGAAAAGCTCTGTATTTTCTATAGGTCTCCTAGGCTTGCGATGAGATAGAAATATCAGACTATGTATGTCTATATTTGCTTATCAGATGAATATAATTCTGTAGTGTGGAATGAATGATTAAGGTTTAATGTAAAACCTTACAGAATATATGTATATAACGTATGTTTGAGAATTATATCAAATGAGTAGTATCTTTTCACATGCTCAATTTTTGGGATGTGACAATAGCGGTAATATTTCTCCGCTATAGCGGTATGCGACAGAAGCATCCAGAATTTTAAAGATCCCCCCGCTATAGCGGTTATAAACCACCGCTATAGCGGTACGGGACAGTGTCCATTGCGTGATTTTTACAGAAAACGGTTATACGCCCAGAACCCAGAAAATCCAGTTCAAACTTCATGCAAATTCCAGAATTTCAAAAATTATTGTTTTTCATATAATCGTACAAACTCAGAAATTGCAGAAAACTGTAAAACGCATAAAACGAATAGCGATTTCTAGAAACTATCATAGATTGCGTACAAACAGTAATTGTGGAAACAAAACGGTAATGCGCATACACGGCAATTTGCAGCAACATTGATTTCTAGAAAACATTACGCAAAACAGTAACGCGTATATTCATGAATTTCTGCGTTTTCTAGGAAACCAATTTTATGGTGAATCATGAAAATCGAAACCTGGCCTCTGATACCACATGTAAGTAAAACTTTTCTTTCCTTTGGATCTTGATTTTCATAATTCACACAATAGATCATAAACATACCTGGATCCATATCTGCAAATTTGAGTCTCTTTATTTCCTTTGGATTTCTGCCTTTAGGTCTCCTTGATGATCAGGAGAGAAAACAGTAACTGTACTCTTCCTTTCAGAACAACACGCTCCAAAAAAAACGTTTCTGTTACTTTTCAATTTGAAATCAGAGTAAAAAGGGGTAAATTACGCTTTGACCCCTATAAAGTTTTTAATTACATAATAGCCTCTCAACATCACAAAAAGGCCCCAATATATTAAAAACTTATCATTTAGGTCCTTCAATGTTATATTATGTGAATTTAACAATTAATGCTATTAAACTAAATTACATGGGCCATATATTAGAAATAATCTAACATTATCCAGTTTTAATAATAAGTTAATTATAAATTCTTTTATAAATTAAACAATCTTTATTGACTTAAAACTAGGCCTTATGTGGGCTGACTAATGATGGGAATGTTAACCCATTAAGATTTCACAAGGAAGGGTCTCTACTCTCTGCCTATATATATAACGTCTGCTAAAATTATACTAATTTTATACAATTTAAGAAAATTGTAATAAAGATCTTGTGAAACTTATGGTTAAAACCATGAAACTTTTCTGAAAAACCTGGCGAAATAGCTAGTTGTATAAAATAGGGCAACTTTGAAACCTTTTGCAAATTACAATTTTAAACTGGCAGAGGATAATCGGTCAACTGATAGTCTTCAAAGTTACATATATCTGAAAATGAGAGGTATCAGTCGACTGATGCAGAGACATCGGTCGACTGATGTACCCTGAGCTTCAGATTTCAGAAAATTAACTTGAAAACATGGTAAAATTGTTTAGTTTCATAATACACATAATCTACAACACTTCTTCAACTCTTTTTTTGTGAATTCTCTTCTAGAATGAAGCTATAATACAAGAGACTTACATGAAACTCATATTTCTATGCATATACACAAATTGTGTATAGATCTCTAAGGGTTTACATAGGAAATTAAGTTTACATTCCTTTTCTATGTATAACTACCTAGTAACTATGCTAGCTTGTTTTTTGCTATCTCTTGCTTCTTTACTTTAAATCCTGAAATGGTTAGTTAAAATATAAAACATGAGATATATAATATCAGTAGCTAATTTGTTTAAAGAAATCATTTCAAGAACCATTTCAGTCATAAAAGTAATTTTCAATAATTAATTTACACTTCCATGAACATAAAAGAGCTATCATAAAAGCAATCTCAATAGGAAGCTCACTCCATGAAGTATGAACTGATGTACTAACATATAACCTGTGTATTAACTTCTTTCTCAATATAGTGCATTATTCTTTGACTATTCTAGCTATTTTTAGCTACTTTGGCTACTTTAACTACTTTGGCTACTTTCTCGAGAAAAGTACTCAATGTCTCATGAGGAATTTCTGTCATCTCATGAAGAATTTCTGGGGTTCTATCTTCCCATAAGGAGTTTTACATCCTATGAGGTATTTCTATCATCTCATGAGGAATTTCTGGTTCTGACATCCCATAAGGACAAAATCTCTACTTTTCAAGAGAAAGTTAATTCTATGTTCTCATAGAGAATTTCAACATATTTATACTTGCTAAATCATGAAGAATATGGTAAATAACTAATTTAACTTGCTTTCTAGCTTTTTTATAAAGAGAACTCTTCATCCTATGAGGAATTACTACATCTCATAAGGAGTCAAGACTCATATTCATAAGAAAACATGTTCTCAAACATTCATGGATAGCTTTATCATAAAACAATAACATATCATACACAAACATGATAAATAACTAAAAATAAATTGCTTTTATGAATAACTAGCTACCTTGGATTCTTTCGATAGCTGGACTTGTGGATTCTCTCCTAGTTTCTCTCTAGCTCCTCTTGTTTCCTCATTTTTCAGACTTCCTCTTCTTCTATGTTCTTCCTATTAGTCTGAAATTTGTTATTCTATGAATTCTCAAGCACAAGATGTAATGCTCCAATAATTTGTATGAATATTTAAAATCTATTATGAAGTTTAGTGAAAAATTTAATTGTGTGAAATATGTTTTCTTTCTTTAAATTAGTAAAGAAAATTTGGGAATAGAAATTTCAATTTTTAATTTAGGAAATTTTTTATAAATTTTCAAGGACCTAAGTGAACAAATCTTAAAAGCTAAGGTGGCTATGCGCAATTTTATCCAAAAAGAAATTGGTGGGGGCCACACATACAATTATTAGTTTCTCTTCTCATTCTTCTTCCCGAGGCAACGCACCATTTCTTCGTTTCATTTTCATCTTCCTCTACAATCCTTTCTTTAAGTTCTTCCAGTGATCTGATATTTTCTAATCATACTTCCGATTCTTAGGAGTTCTAGAGGCAAAGAGGTAAGTTTTATCTGCTCTATTTCTCTTTTTCTCCATTTTCGGACCTATGGAAGAAAATTAAGATTTTGAGTTTTAATGGATGAATTTAAGTGTAGATGTTAATGTAAAACATTCTTAGGTGGTTTATGATGTTATTAGAACAAGAAATTTCGTAGAATTTGGATATTTGAAAAAGTTAGTGTTCTTGATGAAAATTTGAGATTTGAGCTTGGATTGTTGGTAAAAATTAGGGGTTTTGGTGTTAAAATACTCATTAGACATTGAGAAACAAAACCCATGGAAGAAATCAAAAGAAATGTTGTTTTAGATATGATTTTAAGATTTTTGGATGAAGAACACGAAGAACATTCGAAAATTTTCCCCGGAAATTACTGTTCACTGAGAAAAATTTTTCAGATTTTCTCGGTTACCGTAGCATTGACTTTAATCAACTTTACCGTAGCATTGACTTTAATCAACTTTACTGTAGCATTGACTTTAGTCAACTTTACTGTAGCATTGACTTTAGTCAACTTTACTGTAGTATTGACTTTAGTCAACTTTACTGTAGCATTGACTTTGGTCAACTTTACTGTAGCTGTGTTCCGGACTAAGATACTGTTAGAAAGCTCTTTGAGTCTAGTTTCTAATAGTACAAGTTTCACTTGAAAATTCTAATGTATTCTTTATTTTTCATCTTATTTACATTTTAGGAAATCTTTGAGAGTTATTTTCTAACACCTCATAATTTAGCTGCAAAAGGAAAGGTAGTTAGGGCCACATTCGAGGTGAGTGTGATAACCTTATCTCATCTATATTTCTTCAAAAGTTTTGTCATTAAGTATCATAAAGAAAATTGAGAAGGTGGACTTAAACGGTATGTTGTGTATTTATTTATCAAGGACTTGTATTCCTTGTATTTAAAGGTATTGTGGATTTCAAACCTCTTGTTTGATTAAATGTTAATTCTTATAAAATATGTAAAGTTAATGTTGATATTACCGTTATTATGTTGAGGTTGTGTGAATACTTGCGTTATGGTATGACGTGGTTATAATATTTTCGTGGTGGTGCACCCCACGGGAGAAGTTACAGGAGTTATAAGGGTGGAGATATATCTTTCATGGAGAGATAAGGGTGGATGCGGCCAGGGGGCCGCGGGCAACGATCCACTGGTACTGTGGACGACCCGGTTGGTACGAGATTTGTGTTGGCACTGAGTAATTTATACTGTGTATATCGTTGGTAACTGATGTGAGTTTAATTCAATGATATCTTTATGATACTATTTGCTAAATACTTTTGATTGATAATATTATCCATTCACTGAGTATTTCATTACTCATCCTATTATTTTACAACATTTCAGAATCTGTGGCTGACGCTGGGGATTTTCCAGGAGAATAGCGAGTTTATCTTAAACCAACTCTCTTGTATTTTCGGTTGGTTCCTTTGTATTCTACATCTTGTAAGCTCTAGAAGTAGCTCTGTGGTCACATAAGCCTCCTAGGATTTTCTTTTTTTTGGTCGGACTATGTGTAAATATGAATATTATGTATGGTTTCATTGTATGGAAGTTAAGACCTTGATGATGTTTTTAACCTAGAGTTAATGTGAATCGGACTCACTGTTGAGGATGTGACACAAGAATTCATCTAAACTAGGAAAATTAAGTTGGGAAGCTTACCTTTGGTGATTTTCTTGTTAGAAACCCAACTAGGAGTCCCTTCTCTCTCTTCTTCTTCTTCTCCACGTTTCTCTCTCTCTCTCTCTCCTCTAAAATTTCAGAAAATGTTATTTCTCTCTCTCTTCTTGCTTCTAAAGGGTTTAAAGAGTCCCTTTAGCATGGAAATCCCCCTTTTACCCCTATTTTTTTGTTTCTAAGCTTCCTTGGCATGTTAAGGGCATTCTAGTCAATTTTTCATTGATTTTTCAGTTGGAACCACCTTACTTTCGCGCTCCAACAAGCGATTAGTCGATTGATTGCTCATGATTGGTCAACTGATTTGAAATTAGTCGATTGATTCAACCCGATTAGTCGACTGATTACTACAGGACCCAAAATTTTAGCATGATAGAGAATCATCAGTCGACTGATCTATCCTAATCAGTCGACTAATTGCAGATATCAGCAACTTAGTCTTTTTCTGATGTTATCATTCGACTGATTGTTACCATTAGTCGACTTATTCCCTCATAACTTCATTTTTCTTCTATTCTTAGCTCATTTATTTTAATCTCATGCATTTTCTTGATGACTTGCTTCTTGGCATCCCAAAAGTATATTTTACTATTTTTTAACATCATTTCCAACTTAATAAAGAAAATATAACTTCAATAGAGGAAAAATATGGGATGTTACAATTACCCTTCGAAGTCAAAAAATAAACACAATATAAGCATAATGAACAAAATAATACATATAAAAATTTTGAATATAATGAAATTAAATTCACCTTAGAATCATATCCAGACTAAAAATTTCATCAGACATATTGAATGATGGAACTGTCCACAACCTCACTACCTGAATCTTAATCCTCCAGTCATCCCTTAATGCATTAATATCAACAACATCACTAAATTTAGCCATATGCAAAACACTAATAGAATGAAAATTAATTATGCAAGAAGAATAAATAATACAAACATGACAACAATACATAATAGTTAGAATGACCCTTTCTTTATATAACAGGAGTAAGAAATATAAACAATTCTTGGTTATTGAATATTGAACATAATAAATTAAATATAATAATAATAATTATATAGCAATTAATATTATTGAATTTCAATTAATCAAATATTAAAGGTAATTGTTATTAAATTTCAATTCAAATCAATTCATCAATGTCTGAAAATCTAATTTATTTATATAAATTTATTCTATTTATTATATTATTCTTAATTTAATGAATACTTGTAATTATTTCTATTCAAATCAAATAATTCAAACCAATTCAATTCAATTCCACCATTTCACCAAAATTCATTTAATGTGATGTCATTAATTTACCAAATTTATTTATTTAAATTTATTCTATTATTTTTAATTTAATGACATACCTACAAATGGTCACACTTTATGCTATTGGAGGAGACATGATTTCAAAGTTCAGCCTTTAATGACCAAGGGGAGAGCATTGGTGTGGCATTCCAAGTAGATTTGGCATTTAGATATCACATTTAAGATTTTGATATTAAGAATTATGAGTCTATAATTGAGACTTCTCTCTGAATATAATATTGTGCTATTGAGTACTGGCCAGAGATCTTGTATTCTTAGAAAACATATTGTATTATTGAATTTAGGATTTAAGTGATGAGATGATTTATATTACAATTTTAATTATTTATTAAATAATAATTGTAATTATAAATGAAATATTTGCATTTTATTTTATTTTTTTTGAAAAATTTACGCTCTCAATGACAAGTATTAGAGTTGTCAGTGAAAATAACTTTTAGTGGCAACTTATAGTAGCTACCAAAAGACACTTTCAGTGACAATACCAAAGTTGCCATTGAAAGCTACTTTTGGTGGCAACACTTTAAGTGGAAACTCTTTATTTTTACAACCAATTTTAGGTGACGAAAATTATATTTTTTGTGGCGACAATAATCACCACTGATTGTAGGTTTCAATAACGACTTTTTGGTGATGACAAAAGTCGCTATTGAAAATTTTCAACAATGAGACTTTAGGTGGTGATTATATGTCGCCACTAAAACACTTTCAGTGACGACTCATGATTTTCAATGACAATTTTTGTTGTTACAAAAAATCAATTTTTTTTGTAATGAATTAATGCCTTAAAGTAAATTTTTTTTAGTCTATTATATAGATTATTAGAAAACATCACATCAAAGGGTATTAATCATTTCTTAATTTTCATACCAACTTGATGTCATACTCAGATCATGAAGTAACAATTGGACAGGATCCCTTCGCGTATTGGAGGGCCTTGTTCAAGTGATCAAGGCTATCAATTTCAAGATTGACGACTTTGCTTTTTTAAATTTTTAAATTTTAATTTTCTTTAGATCTTAGAACGTCGATCACAATGATCAACAATCTAGATCAAACTGGACGCTCCTATACCATTGGAGATATGGCTCCAATAATGACAATCGAATTCAAGAGCACATAATCTCAATTCTATTCTATAAAGATGTCAAGCGAGAAAAATCAACTTTCTTGAAAAAAATTAAAAAAAAAACTCTTGTAAATAAATTTTGAATTATAAAATTCACTAAACACGATTTTTTTCAACTATAATTTATTTATAAATATTATTTAATTATAAAAATAATTAAATATATCATGGTTTTACTTATATTGAAATTTATATATTCACCATTGAATTATTAGGTTTTTCCATCAAAATCTATTATGACCTGATAGACTGATACATTACTACGAATTTGAGTATAGAACTATTTTAAAAAAAAAATTTTGTACCTCTTTTCTATAACTTCAGTTTTGATGTCTATCTTGTCATTTTTTCTAATTATTAATTGTGTATTGTTAAGAATGGTATTTGAGTTTTGCTATAATCTTGTCCAAAATTTAAGTTTTTAATTTTTTTTATTTTTTTCTAAAACACAGTTATCAGACTACAAATTAGGAGAGAAAAGCTCCTGCTTCTCTCTTCTTCTCCTACTTCTTCTTCAATGTGGCTATGGTGGGGGATGCTTGAATGCAGCCCCTATTCCCTCTCCTTCTCCTTCATGGTTCTCCTCTTTGTCTCTCCTCTGTGAAATTTTTTATCTTTTCATTGTAGAAGTTATCATCTCTTTGTTTTTGTTTTCAGATCTAGTTTCTTTGCAAGTTTTTTCTGTTTTTAGTGTTTTTGTTTTCATATCTGTGTTCAGATCTAGTTTCTTTATAAGTTTTTTTATTTAGTTTACTATTTTTTGGGTTGATGTTGTTTGAGCTTCAATCTTTTAAGAGAACTTCGAATTTGCTTGTGTTTTTGGAGAAATCGAAACTCATTATTAGTCAATATGTGCAAATACCTGTTAATATGATCCTATGATAAATAGATGAAACGACTTTAGAAGTTCTAACTTGGTTTGCCTTCTTTGGTTAGTAAGTCATTGTATACTTTTTCTCTAGATCTCTTGATAGGTTTCAAAGTTCTTTTGAGGGATTATCTTCTTTTTCATTTTTCTGTTTCAATTTTTAGGGGCCCTTGATGCATCTGATCAATTCAGTCCTCTGATTTTTTTTCTTAATATGATTCGGTTTGGGTCTTATTGGCCATTATAAAAAAAATAAATTTGATATTAATGAATATTATAATGATTAATAATGTTTTCTTGTTATATGATTAATTTTTACTATGAAGTTTTAATTGTGAATGTTATTTTATGTAATTTGATATTAAATTTTATTTTTGATTAAATTTATAAATTTATATTTATATTTTTTAATTATATACATTATTTTTTTAATAGTTTAAAATTGATCAATTTAATCACAATTTAATTATAATTCAATCATTAATCTTTGAGCCAATCAACGGTTAAATTTTAAGAACCTTAGTTGGAACACGAGTTGAACGATAAAAATGGGGGAATAATTAAGTTCTAAGTCTAACAAAATTTGGACCCTCTTTTTAATTTTCATGTCCAATTTGTCAATAAGAAAGGAATAGTCAACCATGAATAACCTCCTTTGTTTTGAAAAAATAAAAGGCCATTAATATTCCGCAGTTCTTTGTTTCTGGACGTTATTTAAATATGATTTCGTGAATATCACAGCTCATGTGTATGTAAGTCGAACCACTGACTTAATCTTGAAGCTGTCGCTTTACTTTTTACTTTTGAATCTTAATCACTCGCTAGTTGATTTCATCCCTTTGAAATCAACAGTGCATTAATTTATACCATGACTGGCGATAATTCCATCAACGTGTTTTAAAAATAATACGGTAACGTACGTGTTTCAAGTCAATAAGCTTAAGAATTCAGAATTCAGAATTCAGACTAAAAAAAGAAAAAAAACAATAAAATACGATACTTTAAGAAGATATAAACGTTGAGCCTTTTATTATTATTTTAGTTTATCTATAAGTGATAGATTAAGTGTTAAAATAAGTCTTTAATTTTAAAAAATGAAATTAAAATAAAGGTTCAAAATAGAGCTGTTAGAGATCAAATTATCTGTTTTTCCTTAAGAAAAACATATGGCCGTTAGATAATGGCCATCAATTTTTTTTATTTTTTTTATGTTAAATGTATTTATTTTTTCAAAAGTCAATAACGTGACGAAAGAAACTTATTTGAAAGAAAAATTTTAGATAGATCATAATCTTTTTATACATACTTTCAAAGACCTATTTGAAGGAAAAAAATTTCAGATAGGTGCCAATGTTTTTTTTTCTTTGTTCTAATGCTTTCTTTTTCTAGATAGGTTCTAATTTTTTTTTCTTTTCATGCATGCTTTCATGGACCTATATATTTCTTTTTTCCTTGAAATAAGTCCATGAACGCAAGTAAAAAAAAAAAATAAAGCATTAGAACCTATCTAACATTTTTTTCCTTCAAATATGTCCCTGAAATTAGGCACCAAGAAAAAAGCATTGAGGCCAATGTAAAATTTTTTTCTTTCAAGTAGGTCCCTGAAATCAAGCATAAAGAAAAAAATTGTAATTTATCTATAATTTTTTTCTTTCAAATAGGTCCCTAAAAATAGGCACAAAAAAATATTAGGACCTATCTAAAAATTTTTCCTTCAAATAAGTCTCTGAAAGTAAGGAAAAAGAAACAGAAAATTAAGCAAACACGTGTTGCTGCGCCATTGGCTTTTGAAACAAAAAAAAATGATGGCCGTTGGATCTATGTGCCTTTCCTGAGGAAAAGCAGACAATTCGATCTCGTCAAAGTATGCTTGGCTTAGTTGGTTAGTGCACCTCAACCCTACAAAATAAGATTGAGTGAGCCAATAATATAATTGTTCATTTTGCAGAAGGGTTTTTAATCTAGCCTATCAAAACCCTTGGGGGCTTCGGTGGGTTAGAGTAGGTTAACTTTTGCGGGTTTTTTTTTATTTTTTTATATTTTAAGCTATAATATATTTTTTTGAGAAGTTTAGTTTTATTTTTTAAAATTTCGTAATTTCAATATTTAATTTTTTTTTAATTTTTGTTAGTCAAAATTATTAAAATCATATTTAAAAAATAGCCTATTTTAAGGTTTAAAATATTTTTTATGTTTAATTTCATTTTTTTAAAATTTAATTTTTCTAATATCTAATTTTAATCTTAAAATAACTAGAAATATATTTTTTTTAAACAAGATAATTAGGTTAATGGAGCCGGCCCATGACCTATAATAGATTGTGATGAGTTATACTTTTTAAATTATAAATTATATAAAACTCAATTTGGCTTACTACATACTTATCATTGGCCATATAAAACTCAACCCATTTAACAACTCTAGTTCAAAGTAGATTATAATAATATTGTTTATTTAATGTAAATAAGTGATAATAGAGTAATAAATCATATAACTCATCATTAATTCTTATTATAAAAATGTAACATATGGAACAATAACCATTTCCCTATCAAAGGATTTTGAAGTTTTAACTTTCTAATCTCGTTATTATCACTTCGCGATCATTTTTCTTATACACTAATTTTTTAACTAATCAATTTTTTGGGTCAATGGATTTGGGTCAGTGGCCAATTTTTTATCAAATCGGCCTGTCCAACCTGAAATATATGGTACAAATCGCTCTTCCCATCATATTGCGTTTAACTTCCCATCATTTTCATCAACCCAATGTATTGTCATATTGTGTATAAATAGCTCTTCCCAAAACCCAACCTCTCCCATACTAACCCATTCAAATCCTTCATTAATTCCCTCTCTTTTAATTTCTCAGGGAAGGCCCAAAAATGACGATATCTGATCAGCATCTCTGGCTAGCTTTCATCCTCATAGCCGCATGCATGGCGGTGCTATCTAAGAGGAAGAAGAACAAAGGGAAGCCCGGGCTGAGCCTGCCGCCGAGCCCACGAGCTTTGCCCATAATCGGCCACCTTCACCTCCTGAAGCCCGTGGTTCACCAGGCTTTCCGTGACCTATCGGCTAAATACGGCCCCCTCATATACCTCAAGCTGGGCTACGCCGATTTCGTGGTGGCTAACACTCCCGAGCTTGCGAAGCAGATTCTCAAAACCCACGAGCTCACGTATTCTTCTCGCAAAATGAACACAGCCATCAACCTCGTCACATACGACGACGCCACCTTCGCGTTTGCTCCGTACGACACCTACTGGAAGTTCATGAAGAAGCTGAGCACCACCGAGCTCCTGGGCCCCCGGACCATCCGGCAGTTTCTCCCGGGCCGGGCCCGAGAGGTCCGCAGGTTCATCACGGGCCTGATGGACAAGGCCCGGGCCCGGGAGAGCGTGAACCTCACGCTCGAGCTCCTGAAGCTGTCCAACAACGTGATCTCGCAGATGATGCTGAGCATCAAGAGCTCAGGCTCGGACGACGACGGCCATGCAGAGCAAGCTCGGAGTTTGGTTCGGGAGGTGACGGAGATCTTCGGGGAGTTCAACGTCTCGGATTTTATTAAGTTCTGCAAGAAGCTCGACGTTCAGGGGTTTAAGAAGAGAGCGATGGATTTACACAGGAGGTACGATGCTTTCTTGGAGAAGATAATCGCTGATCGCGAGGAGCTTCGGAGGCAACAAAAGAAGGTGGAAAATAATGGCGAAGAAGATGGCGAAGAGAAAGTTAGGGACTTTCTTGACATTTTGCTCAATGTCGCAGAAGACAAAGATTGTGAGATTACTATTACCAGGAACCATGTCAAGTCGTTGATTCTGGTGAGTTCACATCACTTTCACTTTGTTTAGTTACACTTATTTGTTTTTCCTTTTACACTATATAGGGAATCTACCAAATTAAGCACTGACAAAAAATACTAGTTTTAACGAGTATTAAACAATCATCATCTTTATTTTCAAAATATGTGATTTCCTTCTCAGAAATTACAAGATGTGCCTGCACTCAAGTCAATTAGACATTTTTCACGTTCAAAGAGTCACCATGTTGTAAATTTTCTAAAATATCTTTAATTTATTTAAATATACAGTTTATTTATGTTTTAAAAATTGAACCGATTATTAAACTAGTAGAAGTAATGATTTACAGTTTATTGGTGAGATCGGGTTCAATCCAATAATAATTAAATATATAGTTTTAATTTTGTATATTAAAAATATATAATATAATAAATTAATAACCATTTTCATACTTAATCTTAATAAACTTATATTATTTTATTATTATGAAAAAAATAATTAAAAAATATAACATGATAAAAAAGAATAAAAAGAAAGAAATAAAATAAAAGCTTGTCAAATCTCATATAGTATGAGAAATAATTGTATTTTGAAAATAGTAAATTTTTATTTTTTTTACAAAACCAGTTAACTGGCTTACCAATTTTCACCAGCTTTTGATCGATACAACCGATTCTTGACTAGTTTTTTTTGACTAGCCAGTTTTTCGAGATCAACTAGACAAGTCTAGTGCTTGATTCATGATTGAACTGATTTGTTTGGTCCAATTCTATAATCTATGGTTAATATATATAGAATAAAAAGGGACTTTTAAATTTTAAAAACTTAATTGAAGAGAAAAGTAATTAATTTCATTGTTATTTATGTTATTTTGAAAACTCTAGCTTTAAATTATCTAGTTGAGTTAGTTTTAAATTTAAGAGTCTTTTTATATGGGATAATTATCAATATCATAATAACTACATCTATTTTTTTTTTTAATGGTCGGAATGAAGGATTACTTCACAGCAGCAACGGACACAACCGCCATAACAGTGGAGTGGACAATTTCAGAGCTCATAAACAATCCAAGAGTGTTGAAGAAGGCACAAGAGGAAGTAGACCGAGTGAGCCAACATAATAAGCGGCTCATAAGCGAACCGGACATTCCAAACCTTCCGTACATAAACGCAATCATCAAAGAAACCATGAGGCTTCACCCTCCCATCACCATGATCATAAGGAAGGGAGTCCAAGACTGCGTGGTCAACGGCTACTTCATCCCCAAAGACACCGTCGTGTGCGTCAACATATGGGCCATGGGTCGAGACACAACCGTCTGGGAAAGCCCACTGGACTTCCGGCCCGAGAGGTTCCTGGAGGGAAAAGAGAGCGTCAGAGATGTCAAAGGGCATCATTTTGAGTTGTTGCCTTTCGGTTCGGGCAGAAGAGGCTGCCCCGGTCAGCCCTTGGCTCAGCAAGAACTGCCCGTTATCATAGGATCTCTGGTTCAATGCTTCACGTTTAAGCCGTTGGATTCTGAAGGAAAGATCATGGGTGATGGGAAAAAAGTTGATATGAGTGAAAGGCCAGGATTGACTGCTCCGAGAGCCAGTGAACTTCACTGTGTTCCTGTCCCAAGATTGAATAATCCCATTCCCTTCCTTGACGTGTAATTAGTTTGGTTATTTTTCAATTTAATCGCTCGCATATGAGATGCTTTTTAATGTGGTCTATTGCATATAAAATTATTATAAATAATGTTGTCTTGTTAATTTTGTTAGTATTAAAATTATGGTCATTCAACATGTTATATGGTAGTAAGCAAGCAATAGAATTTCAAAAAACAAATATGTTATATATCATCAAATTTATTAATTTTATCATAAAACACTTAGGTCAATTGACGAGGGTTGTTTTATATTAATTAGAGGTTTTAAATTCGATTTTCTAAAAATACAGATATGTTAAAACTTGGTTGAAAAAGTTTGCCACATATTATAGTTATATCTGACTCAAATATAAATTAGTCGACACACGTGTGCTATTCGAATATTGAATTGTGAAAACAAAAAAAAATTAATTTTGATATGTAATAATTAACATATTGACAAAAATGTAATTTTGGTTGGCAGATTTTTATTGCCTATTATGATTCTACTTAGCTCAAATATAGATTAGTTGATGTTTATGTAGTATTTGAATAATGAATGGTAAAAATAAAAAAAATATTTTGATGTGTAATAATTAATATATTAACATGTTTATTTCAATATTTGTGAGAAATTAAATTAAAACATATATATATATATATATTTAATAGATCAAATTAAAAGGTAATTTTATAAAGACTAAATTAAAGAACAGAAATTCCATCCTTATTGTAAAAGACGTGAACAGCATGTTACTTAATTAATAAATAACTACCGTGTCTTTTGACTTTGTATTTTGTTTTATTTTCCTTACCTTTTGTCTTTGACTTGGTGTTTCTGACCATGTTTTCCAATAATTATTTTTTATTGTGATGGAGTTCAAACCCTATCTCTTACGCAGTTATTCTATAATAATTTGATATTTGAAAGAAATATGTATTATGTTTCCATAGTATTAAAAAATTCATTATCATTCTATTTTATATTTTAGTAAGCAAATGATCTTTTTATCTAAAATACTAAATTATTTATTTGTAGATAAATTCAAATAATTTACACTGCTTAATAAATAAGTATGAAAGTGAACCTTTTATCATTAATTGTGTAAATTAATTGACAAATAATTATCTTAACTTAATCAGAGATTTCAAATTTTAATTTTTGAAAATGGTGCAGCTGTGTTATAATTTAGTAAGAAAAATTTTGCTACCCATATTAAAATACCAAATAATTGTTGAAAAACAAAAAAAAAGTGAACTTTTTGACATTTGGTTAATTAATTACGTGTTTCTTGACAGTTCAAAGTATCTGCTTTTGTTGGTGGTTGCATGTAGGTTTCAAAATTAGTGAATCGTGGAAATTTAAAACCCACATTAAGAATACTTATGTAAGCTTCTCATGATATATATATATATATATATATACTTATGTAAGCTTCTCATGATATATATATATATATATATATATATGAAAATGACGCGCTGAAGTAGAGAAACCATTAATTATTCTAAATCTTTGACCAGAACTTAGTTAGTTAAATGTTACAATATAGGGATAGATTTGTATTACTTATATGTTTTAAAAATTAGACAAATTATTAAATCGGTAAAGGTACTAATTAATGTTTTATTAGTCTGATCATAGTTAAACCAAAAGAGTATAATTATACTGATGAATAGTTTGATTACTTTGTAATAAGTATACAGTTCAAACCTACACATATATGTACAACTGAAGCAACACCAGTTTTAATTATTTAATAAAAAATATGCTATACTTATTGTCTTGACAATAAGATATAAACCATATCCAAAGATGTTTTAGTTAAAATATTCTTATATTATTATGACAGGGGCAACAAAAATCTCAAAATAGTATTTTATATTCAATTTCAACAACATGTATATTTGAATATATAATAATAAACATAAACATTGTCATAAATTAAAAAATTGGAAATGTGAATTAAGTTTATTATCTCTAATTGCAAAACAAATAATTTGAAAAAATTACATTTGAATAAATAAAATTAATATTATTCTTGAGTTTTTGGCATCTTTTTATAAAAGAAGTTTGAGTATAATAATATTATCAAGAAAATTATATATTTATTTGAGAATCTCATATTTGCAGTCACGGGTGAAGTAACCGCATGTTAATGTTATTTTTACATTACACATATGTGAAAATGACGTATTAAATACTAATTTATTACGTAACAATAATTAATAAAATAATCAATTATAAGGTAGTCCACGAAAACACATTTTGACCACAAATTTCTTGGCTGTGAAGTGAAGACCCCATGGCGTAGTAATGTACTTTCATTGATTTTGCCCTTCATATTTTATGATACTCAGTCGATTCGCCCTCACGCGCACGCGCATTCACATACATGAAAAAAATATATATATATTAACAAGTTCATTTGTTGAAGTCATGACTTTAAAAATTAAATTCGACGGGTCCCACTCTTCCAACAGGAATAGACTATTCGTCAATCTAGTCAGTTCTTAAAATTGATAAAATTGAAAATCTGAATAGAATTGATTGAATAAATAAAAAATTGGTAAAATTGAAAAACCATTTGAATCTTTTTCTTGTAAGAGATAAAAGAAAAAATTTATTATTTACAAAAATATAATTATTTTTTATGAAATTTAACAAATTTTTAGGTTAAAATATACTTTACTCCTCTAAACTTTATTTTATGTGTAAAATTTTTTTTTAAACTTTCAAACTCAATAAAAAATTTCTCTGAACTTTTATTTTGTGCCAAAAATCTCATATATTTAGTTGACTGTTAACTAATACTACATTATTAATATATTAGACATCTCAAATGTCACGTCAAACATTTTTTACACCTGAAATGTAGATAGTGACGATTTGGCAAGGCTGATATGACAAATAAACTGTAAAAAATATCTGATATGGCATTTGAGGTATCTAGTATACTGATGATATGACATTTAGTTAATGGTCAAGTGACGATCAACTAACAGTAGGGATTTTTTGACACAAAATGAAAATTGAGGAGTATTTTGTTGAATTTGAAAGTTTAGGAAGTTTTTTGTATATAGAATAAAGTTTAAGAAAATAAAGTGTATTTTAGCCAAATTTTTATTATTTTTATTTTTTTTATCATGTTATATTTATTTCTTAATTATTTTTTCATAATAACACGTTTAAGCCGTCGGATTCCGAGGGAAAGATCATGGGTGACGGGAGAAAGTTTGATATGAGTGAACGATCAGGATTGACTGCTCCGAGAGCCAGTGATCTTCACTGTGTTCCTGTCCCAAAATTGAATAATCACACTTTCTTGAGGTTTAATTAATTAGGTTATTTTTCAATTTAATCACTTGCAAATAAGATGTGTTTCAATTGGGTTTCTTACCGATAAAATTATTATAAATTGTGTTCTCTTGTTAATTTTGTCAGTAATAAAATTAATGATCATTCAACATTTTATATAGTAGTGGGTAACGTTTTAAAAACTGACTTGTTATTAAATCAATAGAAGTGTCGATTTAAGAGTTAATGGTCAAACCAGTAGTACTTTAAAAATATTTAAAAAATAAAATATATAATTAAAATTAATAAAATACTTCACATAATTACATATCATAATATATAAATACGCAAACTCAATTAAAACGAATATTTAGTATTTAATTACACATAAATTTTGATAAAACAACATTCTCAATAAAAAATTTACAACAAAAAAAAATTAACTAACAAAAAAATATTATCAATCATCATATAATTCATGTATATCAAATATATGAAATAAACAAAATAAAAAATTTTAAAAAAATTGAACCAATAAGACCAATAAAATTGATTGGTTTAGCTAATTTTACCGATTCAAAACCAATCTGAATATATTGATAGAAATATGTTATATATCATCAAATTTAGTAATTTTGATACGTGATAATTAATGTGTTGACAAAAATATGTTATTGATAACATGTCTATTATAATATTTGTAAGAAACTAAATTAAAAAATATTTATATATATTTAAAGGACCAAATTTAAAAAACAACTTTATAAGGACTAACTTAAATAAAAAAAATTCATCCATATTATAAAGGACAATAATGAAATGTTACTCAATTAATGTCTTATCTTTTGACTATTTTATTTTATTTTATTTTTCTTTTCCTTTGGCCTTTGACTTGGTATTAATGATCGATGTTTTCCAATAATTTTTTTTATTGCAATGGAATTCAAACCGTATCTCCTACGCAGTAATTCTATAATAATTTGATATTTGACAGAAATATTTATTATGTTTCCATAGTATTAAAGTGAACATTTGGTTAATTAATTACATGTTCGATAGTGCAAAGTATCTCTTTTTGTTGGTAGTTGCGTGTAAGTTTCAAAATTAGTGAATTGTCAAATGAGCTGGATCCGCGCAACCCAACTAAAGTCTTTGTAATGTTGGGTTGGGTCAAATTTGACCTTCTAAATTTATGACTAAAATTTCAGCCTATTATAATTAATAATAAGTCATGAATTGGTTCTATAAACTTATTTATCTTATTTTAAAATATATTTTTAATTATTTTAATGATAAAAATTAAATATTGGACAATTAAATTTTAAAAAAATTAAATTAAACTTTTCAAAAAAATATATTAAACATTAAAATAGGCTATTTTTTAAAATATAATTTTAATTTGAATGACAAAAATTAAATATTGGAATTATAAAACTTAACAAATAGAACTAAACTTCTAAAAGTTTAGACTAAAACTTAAAATATAAAAAATTTAAAAATCAACATGGGTTGGTCCACCTCAACCCATTTCAGTCTCAAGAGCTTTGGAAGGTCAAACTAAAAATTCTTTTTTCAAAATGAGAAATTATTAGTCCACATTATTTCATTTATATGAGTTAAGATGGGTTAACCTATTGAGTCAAGTCCATTTTGACAGCTTTAATACAAATATATTTGTATTACTCGATGTAGCCATTTTTGTTATTTACACTATACAGAGTAATTTTTTTTGGGGGGAAATATAATTATATTGATGAAATTACCTGGTAATATATATAAAATTCAAACCTATACATCTGTATATATGTATAACTGAAGCGACACCAGTTTAAATTATTTAATAAAAAAATATGCTATACTTATTGTCTTTACAGTAAGATATAAACTATAACCAAAGATGTTTTAGTTAAAATATTCTTATATTATTATGACACGGGCAACAAAAATCTCAAAATAGTATTTTAGATTTAGTTCAACAGTAACATGTATATTGAATATATAATAATAAACATAAACATTGTCATAAATTAAATAAATTTGAAATGTGAAGTAAGTTTTTTAATCTCTAAATGCAAAATAAATAATTTGAAAAAATACATCTTTAATAAATAAAATTAACATTATTCTTGAGTTTTTGGGCATCTTTTTATAAAAGAAGTTTGAGTATAACTGAATATTATCAAGAAAATGATATATTATGGGTAAATTACATAGAACTTTCATAAACTTTGGAGTTCTTGCAATTTACTCTCATAAACTTTTAAATATTTACAAAAGATATTATTTATTAGGTTAACTGTCAAATTAATCGTTAGACAATAGTCTAGTCAGACTTTTTTCTTATTCAATCAACTTAAATGTGTCACATTAATATTGACGTATTTGAGATATATTTTTTTTGCAACCTAAAAAAATTACTTTTTCTTAATTTACTAATTTTCTAAATTTTTTAGTAAAAAGGACAAATATATCCTTGTTATATCAATCTTCGTGCAACACATTTAAGTTAACTAGAATTAAAAAGATGGACTAGATAATTAACATAGCAAATAGATATTTTGCAAACATATAAAAGTTAAATAGATTTTATACTGAATTTGAAAATTTATAAGGCTAAATTACAAAATTGTCAAAATTCATGAAGGTTGTGGCTGGTGAGAAGTCAACCCTATATTTATTTGAGAATCTCATACGTGCGGTGAAGGATGAAATAACCGCATGTCAGTGTTATTTTTACGTGCATAGACACATATGTAAAAATGACGTATTAAATACTAATTTATTACGTAACTATAATTAATAAAATAATTAATTATAAGGTAGCCCACGAAAGCACATTTTGACCACAAATTTCTATGGCGGTGACCACCCCATGGCTTAGTAATGTACTTTAATTACGTTATCATCCGTGTCAACTTTTCATTGAATTTCTCTTCATTTTGCCTACCCTTCATATTTTATGTTACTATATCGATTGGCCATCACACGCGTATATATATATATCATTAACAAGTTAAGCCATGAATTTAAAAATTAAATTAGACTAATCAATTCAATTAGTTAGACTGAAAATTGATTATCGATCTAGTCTGATCAATCTTTCAAATCATTAGAGTTAAAAATAAGTATAGAATCGGTCAAAACTGATTAAACCAGTTTTTAAAAAATATATATATATATATATATATATATATAATATTTATAAAATAACAATTGTTTTTCACACTATATAGTATTTAACAAGTTTTTTATCTTTTTTATTCATTTATATTATGTTATATTTTTTAAATATTTTTAATAATAATATTATTTTTGTCACAAAAACATGCAAGAGAACAAAAATAAAAATAAAAAAATAATTACACACGTATATATATTATAAATTTATTAAAATTAAATATAAAAATATATATTAATTTATTATTTTATATATTTTTAATATATAAAATTAAAAATATATATTTAATTAATACCAATTCAATAAGATCCAATCAATAACTATAAACCAATAACATTCAACATCTCTGTTCTATTCAAAACATTGCTTGAAGCTCTAAGTGTGACAGCGTTGAACTTTGGACTAGTACGTTTTATTTTAATTTTGGTGTAACCAATTAACGCTCTGGATATAATAGATAAAATGATAACGCAGGCAGATTAATCTATCATTGGCACCCCTATTTTAGTCGAACTTTTAGCTTTTAAAGTAATTAAAAAGGGACGTGATTGTTCAAATTATAAGAATGAAATTATTTTGATTTTTATAGATATCAAGTTGAGAAGAACTCTATCATTTTTGTAATTAGTAAATTTAAAAGAAGCTAATTTTTTATCATAGAGCAAGGAATACAACCCATTTGAACTTGATCACAACCCAATACAACTCATAAATTGCGGCTTATTTGATTGATCGATCATGTTCAGTTCTAATTTTTTTCAATCCAAATTTATACTATCGATCGAGTTGATAAATCAACTCAACCCGACTGAATGCGACTGATATTCATCCTTATTTTTTAACACTAAATAGTTTACATTTTCTTCATTTGAAAAAAAGAAAAAATTAAAGTCTTCTTACATCCAAAATAGGTTGACATTAGTTATTAGAATTGTAATTTGTATTTAACAGTGATTATATAACCGAATCAGATCAATCGAATTGATCAGGAATCAGTTACTGGTTTGATTTAGTTCACTCAAAAATTAGTCAACCAAGAAATCAGTCAAAAATTGTGAACCAATTGAACCAGTTTTTTTTTTAAAAAGTTACTATTTAAAAATACAATTATTTTTAACACTATATGAGATTTAATAAACTTTTATATTTTTTATCATATTATATTTTCTTTTTTTTTTCTCAATTATTTTTTATAAGATCTTTATTTTTGCTACAAAAATAAATAAGAAAATCAAAATAATAAAAGAATAATTACAAAACGCGGCGCGCTCACACACACACATATATATATATATATATATAAGTTTATTAAAATTAAATATAAAAATATTTATTAATTTATTATATTATATATTTTTAATATATAGTTAATATATATATATATATATATATATATACAATTATTACCAATTTAACTTTAAAACTTTGTTGATTTGAAGACAGAGACTCTGAGATTACTATTACCAGGAACCATATCAAGTCGTTGATTCTGACGAGTTTAACCATTTTTTGACAATTAATAAGTAACTACCTTCATAGGGTCTTATCTTTTGACTATTTTATTTTATTTTATTTTCCTCTTCCTTTTGCCTTTGACATGGTGCTAGTGATCGATGTTTTCCAATAATTGTTTTTTTTATTGCAATGGAATTCAAACCGTATCTCCTACGCAGCAATTATATAATAATTTGATATTTGACAGAAATATTTATTATGTTTCCATAGTATTAAAGTGAACATTTCTTCAATTGATTACACGATCGATAGTGCAGAGTATCTGCTTTTGTTAGTGGTTTTGCTTAAGTTTCAAAATTAGTGAACCTTTGAAATTTATAACCAATAATACTTATGTAAGCTTCTCACCATATATATATATATATGAAAATATAAATATATGTGGAACTAATCTAATAATATATCAATTTATGAGAGAAGATATTGAAAATGAAAATCCCTAAAAGATTAAATTGATAATATCTCAATTTATAAGGGACCAAATTAAAATTAAAAATTTATGAAAAACAACTTTATGTAATGGACCAAAATGATATTTTTGTTCTATTAATTGAACTAATTTTATATAAAAAAATATTATATTTATATATTTTTATGTCGACAAAATTATATATATATATATATATAAAATTAATTTGGTCTCTTTCTATTACAGAAATTTACACTATAATATAAAAGATAAAACAATGCGAAAATAAAACAACATACAAGAATTTAAATGGCTCAGTCAATGTGATTTACATCCACGGGTAAAGAAAATAATATTCTAATAAAAGAGTTTGATACATATGAATACAGTGGAAAAAATCGAATATGAACATGTACAAACGAAAATATAACTGCTTTCTAAACCGGGTTGCACTATATTTTTCTCTTTTCGAGTTATGCTCCCAAATAAATCGGATTGGATCATAAGCTAAGTCACTATATTCAAGTTACTCAATATTTTCTTTTAATTAATTTAGTCTTTTTTATATTTATATATATTTTATTGAAATTAAAAATTACAAATTATTATAAATAAAATTGTCCAAAACTGAAGAACTCTTAAAACTAAACTGAGTATATAAATACTCTTACTAAATCATTTATTTGGATAATAAAATATTGGGCGACCTAACATCATTTTAATCATGTACATAGCAGTTGTCACTCGACCACACGGTGTTGAGTCACCATTTACCGTGCTATACAAAGAGACAATTCAAACTCTCTGACCAATCAAAAGTTGAATGTTGAAAGATTATTAAGCTCGCATTTCAGGAGCCTTTGTGCTATAATCTATTCTATGAAATAAGGGCTGGAATAATTGCACAAGTGGTATAACCAAAACCAATCCTTATATGTTAGCAACAATTGATTATGTACATCCAAAAATGTAGAGGAAACTGTCAAAAATGGGGGCAACCCCAGTTTTTTTATTAAAAAAGAAAAAGAAAAAGAAAACTAGTAATAGAAGTATCAAATATCTCGACAATTTCAGGTATTGCAACGTATATGATAAAACTTCTTGTCAAAAACCAAACACACCCACCAAGTTGTTCTCCAAGAGGCAATCTCTTTGACCTCTCAAACAACGAACATATATATAAAAGTCAATCGCCGCACATGATAGTACATGGTATACTGTTGAGTGAGTCTAATGTGGATCAAACCTTATTTTTTTAGAGCACGACTCAAAAGAAAAAAAAATTTAGAGGTATATAAGACAAGTAGTGTGAGAGTCGATAGAACGACCCGATCTGAGCAGTTTTTTATTTTTAATAGGTTTAAATATAGTTAGGGTCCTTATAATTTAGTTGAAAAATAATTTTAGTCCCTATAGTTCAAAAACAATGAATTTAGTGTATGTAGTTTTGAAAACCATGAAATTGATCATTAAGGTTAGTTTTTGATTAGTTAACCGTTAGTCAACGATGACTGTGTACCACTTTGCTGACTTGGACTAGCCACATCAGCAAAGTAATCCATGTCCGCCCTCATCTCACGTGACTTCCCTTTCTCTTTTTTTCTTCTCTTTTTCCATTTAGATTTTCGAAAGCTTCTGCAACGTTTCCTTTGGCTCTTGAATTTGAGTGTCCCCCAGCATAGTCTCCCTTTGGCCTTCCTCCTCCGGCATGCTATTCTCCTTCGACCTTAACTCTTTTGGCGTGTGTTTCCCCCAAAGCAAACCCTCGCCGTGTAAGCCTTTACCGTGCACGTCTCCCCCAAAGGAAAGCCTCCGTTGTGCACATCTCCACCGAAGGAAGCAACTCTAGCCTCGTCTCCTAAGGTAACCTAACTTTCATTTCATCTTCTTCCCCTTTAGTTGCTGGTTTGAGTTTTGATCTTGAAACTTGGAATTTCTGAAGATTTGCTGAATGGGCTGAAATTTCCTATAAGTTTTGATCCTATGGGCTGATTATGTTGATTTTGTGTTATGCTGATTAGAAATGTGTTTCACTTAGATTTTCAAGGATTTTGTAGCCTGAGTATCATTACTAGGATGTGAAAATATTGTTGATATGCTAATTATAAAGTTGTAAAAATATTGTTGATATGCTAATTATAAAGTTGTGAAAATATTGATGAACTAGAGTAACTGAACAAACGATAGAGGTGTTAAAAGAGACACTTTAAGTCATAGTAGGCAAATTCATTTTGGACTATCACAATATTTTAGATGGAACAAGGCAATTAGTAAACTATATCTTACCAAAGAAAGGAAAGAGCCAAAACTTGAAATAGAAGATGCATTAAGTCATACCAAATTGGTGTGGTTGTTGCCATGTGATCCCATTTTTACCCTGAAAATTCAAGCCATTTTTAACCTAAAAAGTTAAGCCACTACCTCTGTACTGTAATGAGTTCTGTTATGCTTCCATATGCAGACTATAAATTTGTGCATTCATGGCTTGAAACCAAATTGGAATTATGACTCTTACATATTCACCCAACTATTTTTGTTAGTTTTATGTTGTTGTTCAATATGTTTCTGTTAATGATATTCTTATGTTGTTGTTCTGTTCTTTGTTTCTTTAATTAACCAATCCCATGCAACAATTTCAAGCCACGGACGAAGGAGGCAAAGGATACTTTGTGACTGTGGAGAGAGTGTCGTTCGAAGATAATAACCCTGGTAGGCGATTCTTGAGATGTTCAAACTACAAAGAGTCATGGTGCTGCAATTATTTTGAATGGGTTGATTTGCCATTGTCTGACCGATACAAGAGCACTATACAACTCCAGAAGTAGATGATCCACTCGAGGGACAAGAAAATAAAGACTTGGAAGCTAATTGCATTGTGTTCATAGATTGTAGTCGTTATTACTGTATCTACTCGTTGTTGATGTACCACTTTAGTAGTTATTCATAGGACTTATGTACCACTTTAGTAGTTATTTGTAAGACCGATGGACCCTTGTAACAGACAATTTGTAGTCTACTAGCACATTGATGTACCACTTTAATTGATATGTAATGACAACTTCTATTTTAATGACAGCATATAATATTTTATATTGTATTATGTTCAATAACTTAAATATTTTATATTTCTTGTTATTAATTTTGTATTATGTTCAATAACTTAAATATTATCTTAATGAATTAACTAATAACAATGAGATTACATAAACTTTATATCTATTAGAAACATCACGTTGATATATCACTGGATTACATAAAGAGTTGTGTCAGACACTACATGACATAAAAAAGTGACTAGTCCATAAACACAAAAATTGTGTCACACCCTATACCCTATATAACATCAAAAGGTGTCACAACAAAGACACAAAAGAGACCCATTACCACAAAAAAAGAAGTATTCTACAAACTAGTTCAAGTACGTGTCACACCCTCATTAGTTCTAGTCTGTGCCACATCCTCCACATTTGCCTCTCTTTTCTTGGAACAAGTACTTTTGTTGTGGCCATATTGGTTACACCCTCCACACATCGAGCTTGTGCTAACCCTCTCAAGTTTGTGAGGTCTAGGTTGTTCATCTTTATCTTTTCTTCTCAGCTTTTTTGGCCTCCTAGGTCACTTATGGAATTTTGGTGGAAGAAGGGGCCCGATGTTAGTTGATGGCCATATGTTCTTACCATTGATAGGATGAATTAATGGAGCATAACACTCTACATACTTCTGCAATGAGTAACATTCATGCACAAAGTCCTAAGGATCTAGTCTTTGATAAAATATGCAATTAATTGCATGCTCACAAGGTAATCTTGTCAGTCCCCAAAATCGACTGGAGCAACACCTATCATTCAGGTCCACAATGTATTGTTTTTCAAATCATATAACCTCAAAATTTAATCCTCCTGGCCACTTTGGAACCAACTTCCTTACTTTCTCAATCTCCAAGTTAAGGCGCTTAATTACTTTCGGT
The DNA here is from genome assembly GCA_037074585.1 of Biancaea sappan. Classification (NCBI taxonomy): domain Eukaryota; kingdom Viridiplantae; phylum Streptophyta; class Magnoliopsida; order Fabales; family Fabaceae; genus Biancaea; species Biancaea sappan. The sequence goes on along the minus strand of CM073491.1, from coordinate 91,536,705 downwards.
GACACCTTTCCCCTAATAGCAATGTACTTATATGCTCTCAACCCTTGTAAGGCAAATCTCTCCATCAAGTAACCTTTTATCCATTCAAGCATAGTGATTATTAGCTGATCTCTGGCTTCTAATATATTACTATTGAAGGCCTCTGATATGTTGTTTGTGATAGCATCACACTTGGGCCACTCTTCAAAGTGTGATCTAGCCCATGCCGTTGGAGGCTTCTGCATCATACGCTTGTATGCTCCCTTAGAAACCGTACAATGTTAAATCATCTTCCTTGGCCACTTTTGTATGTAAGTGGCTGTAGCCGCCTCTGTTACCAACTTTCTTATTATCGTGCCTCCACCGTATCTTTCGTATATTGGTATACATATGCCTAACACAAAATCGATGCATATTTCCTTCAAGCACATCATCCAGCATAAGAAGCAACCCTTGCATCAAAGTTACAAATATTTAGAATATTTTCTTACATTTAAGATTGATAATTAAATAAAATAGAAGTTAGTGATTTTACATTCTGTTGTTGGAGATGAACATCCATTTTCGGTCCGCCATACCCTTAATATCTTCCACTAATAGTTGTAAAAACCATAACCAAGAGTCTTTAGTCTCAGTCTCAACTACAACCATAATTAGTGGAAAGTATTGCTCATTGGGGTCTTTTCCAATGGCTACCAAGAGAATGCCTCCAAACGGGCCCTTCAAGAAGCAACCATCAACTCCGATCAAAGGCTTGCATGATTTCATTAAAGCCCTCTTGACTGGTTCTAAGCACATGTATAACCTCTTAAATATCATAAACCCGTCACTATTTCTATTCTTTGCAATCTTTAACGTGCTTCCCAGGTTTGTTGTCCTCACTTTTTCACAGTAATCCCAAAGTTTCTTACTTTCTTATACTGCTTCGCAAAACTCCCATTCATTTTTTGCCTTGCAAGCTTCCTACTGCGAGATGCTTTATGCATAGACACCTCAGTCATAGAAGTTTTCCTTTATTAATTGTGCAACCTTTATATTAGGATTTATGCTCATTGCATCCATGACTTTCTCTACCACCCACTTTGAGGATGCTATGTTGTTTTTGAATGTCAAAGCACAAGTGTGGGTAGGTTTCAAAGTCTTCAATCTATAAGAGTGGGATCCTCCTACCTTACTAATAAATATCTCTCACTCACATCTAGCTCGGTACCTCACTGTATCATTATCCACATACCGTCTGCCAAACCCATGCAGCAATAACCATTCTCGGAAAACTTCTATAAATTCTTCTATGGAACTAATTCCATTCCAAGTTGAAATTTAAAGTTCTTGCACACCTCATTCGAATCATACCGTGGATACCTTATTTCCCTTCGACTATCATCGTCAGAATCTCCATCATCAGAGTGCACACATTCTGACTCATACTCATTAATGCCATCATTGTATGACTCAACCACCTAAAGGGATTGACTAATGTCTTCCTGTAAGGGGGCATTTTGAGTGGGAGCTTCTATTTCATTGGGGACAACAACGTGTGGATTTGTCTCTTTACCGACTACTCCATTATCCATATCAGTCACTAGGTAATCACTGAACCCGTCATTATAAATATCATCTTCAAAGTCAGCCAAGTCGACATCTTGCATGCTATCATCACTACTATCATCTTCCTCAGTCTTGTTATTGTCTTCCTCTTTGTAATACCTGTTAAATTTGGAATAGTATATTTTGGAGTATTACGATACATTATAACATGATTTTGGTATATTTAATCTAGTCACTTTAATATCTATATTTAATTTATTCTATTTGAATAATTTGTTGTAAAAATTGAGATAAATGACTAGACTGGATATTTTATTACGATGTTGTATTTTCTGTGAATTAAGAAAAATATGAGAAACATGAATTTAATGGAGTTAAATATAATTATTATGGAATAATTATATTTAGGTTAAGTGGGTTTTGGACAATTGGATATGGGTACCCATGGGTCACCCATTGACCCACCTAGCCATTTAACTCTTAATCTTTCCTTTATCTTTCTTCATTCACGATTATGAGAGCTTTAGGAGCAAGGGAAGAGAACATCATTTTCTCTCAACTCCATCAACCTTCTCTTCCATTTCTTCTGAAGATTTTCTACTCTTTGGCCATCAATCTATTTCTTTAGAGTTACAAATGATGGAGGTAAGTTTAATTCTCCTCTTCAATTTTCATTTTCGGATTTAGAGAATTTTGGGTTGATTTGAGGTTCTAATGTATGAATTTAAGTGTGAACAGTGGCATATCCAAGACCCCTGAGTTAGGGGGGGCAAAATTTTCATTCTTTTTTTTTTGGATCTGATAGTAATTTTCTAAATTAATTTTAATTTATTGCTCATTTAATAGTAATTTCCTCTTAAAAAATATTTTCATTACAAAAAAAGTATTCTTCTTTTGAATCTTAATTATATAATCAATCAACTAATTTGATATAATTAGATCTACGTACAAAAATTATAAATTTCAAACTTTTACAAAAAGGTTCTTAATAATGGAATGATAAATTAACCATTATAAAAAAATTTCATAAAATTGACTTTACAAATATATTACTCATGATCATAATTGTATAATCAATCAATCAATTTGATAGAATTAGACTTATGTACAAAAACTTCAAATTTCAAGTTTTTACAAAGAGGTCCCTAATAATAGAATGATAAATTAACCATTATCAAGAAAAAATTTCATGAAATTGAATTCACAAATATGTTACTCATGATTCTAATTGTATAATCAATCAACCAATGTGATAGAATTAGGCTTACATAAAAAACCTCCAAATTTCAAACTTTTACAAAGAGGTCCCTACAAAGAAATGAGAAATTAACTATCATCAAGAAAAAATTTCATGAAATTGACTTTATAAATATGTTACTCATGATTCTAATTACATAATCAATTAACCAATTTAATAGAACTAGACCTATGTACAAAAACTCTAAATTTCAAACTTTTACAAAGAGGTCCCTAACAATGAAATGAGAAATTAACCATCTTCAAGAAAAAAATTTGTGATTCTAGAGAGTGGGGGTCTTGTGACTGTGAGCAGCAGAGTGGGATTGAGATCTACGTACAAAAATTATAAATTTCAAACTTTTACAAAAAGGTCCTTAATAATGGAATGATAAATTAACCATTATAAAAAAATTTCATAAAATTGACTTTACAAATATATTACTCATGATCATAATTGTATAATCAATCAATCAATTTGATAGAATTAGACTTATGTACAAAAACTTCAAATTTCAAGTTTTTACAAAGAGGTCCCTAATAATAGAATGATAAATTAACCATTATCAAGAAAAAATTTCATGAAATTGAATTCACAAATATGTTACTCATGATTCTAATTGTATAATCAATCAACCAATGTGATAGAATTAGGCTTACATACAAAACCTCCAAATTTCAAACTTTTACAAAGAGGTCCCTACAAAGAAATGAGAAATTAACTATCATCAAGAAAAAATTTCATGAAATTGACTTTATAAATATGTTACTCATGATTCTAATTACATAATCAATTAACCAATTTAATAGAACTAGACCTATGTACAAAAACTCTAAATTTCAAACTTTTACAAAGAGGTCCCTAACAATGAAATGAGAAATTAACCATCTTCAAGAAAAAAATTTGTGATTCTAGAGAGTGGGGGTCTTGTGACTGTGAGCAGCAGAGTGGGATTGAGTCACTGAAGAGGTTCAAAAAATATTAAGGGGGTTCAAAAAAAAATAAGGAGGGGGGGCAAAATGAAAAAAAAAATTTTTCATGACACTTTTTAAATTTCAGGGGGTACAGCTGCACCCCCTGACTTCAACGTGGCTCCGCCACTGAGTGTGAATGTTGGTTTAAAATATTTCTACATGTTGGATAATAATTATAGAACAAGAAATTTGGAGAAAATTAGGAGAAATTCAAAAATTTGAAAATTTGAAGAAAGTTAGGGTTCTTGATGAAAATTTGAGGATTGAGACTTTGTTTATGGGTTAAAATAGGGGTTTTTGTGTCAAAAGATTCCTTAAACATCAAAAGAAACAACGTTTTATATGTGATTTTTGGATAAAGAACACGAAGAACGTTACTATTAATTCTGAAAATTTTTCAGAAAAATACTATTCATCGAGAAAATTTTTTGCCAGATTTTTGCGGTTACTGTAGCAATTGACTCAGTCAACGATACTGTAATATTGACTTTGTTCAAAGTTATTGTAGCTGCGTTGACCGTTGATAGTTACTATAGCATCATTTTTAAAATATTTATAACTATTTCGTCTAGACTCTGTTTTTAGCAAATAAGATATCATTGGAAAGATCTTTTAGTCAGTTTCTAATGGTACAAGTTTTATTTGAAAATTATTTATTGTTTGACAGTTATATCTAGAGTAGTTATCGAAGGTCAAAATTATTGTAGGGATTTTCCTTATTTTGTGATCTTGACATGTTTTTGCATGATTATCATATAGGAATAGATTCTTTAATGCATCTTCCACATTTTTTGGGATGTTGTGACTAGATTGAGGTAGAGGAAATTACCTTCTATCATCTTACACATCTTCGAGGAAGATTCAAGGTAAAATTAGGCAACGTCAAGGTAAGTGAGCAACCTTGCAAAATTAATTTACTAAATTAGTCAAAGCACAATATAAATCTCATTTGCATTATTTGTAAAATTGAGAAGATTACCAGTATATATTCAAGTTGAGAAAAAAATCACAATATTATTGAGAATTATTTTATTACCTTATGTGAATTAATTTCTCTAATTGACTAAATAACTAGATGTAGTAGTTCCTTGAATAAATTAAAATATTTTGTGATAATATAATTATATGTCATGATTGTGATTATGTTTGATGCATGAGTAAGGTGAGTGATTGATCACCCAATAGACCTAAATAAGGTGAGGGATTGATCACCCAACAGACCTGAATATACAATTAGTAAATTCATGGATAAATATTTCTAAGGATGAATATTGGCGAGCGTAAACCTATTGAGCACTAGCAGATTTTTGGGCTTAATATGGTTGTGAGAACGTAAGCTCACAGGGTTTTCAAAAATAAAAGAGCATAAACCTATTGAATACCAATGATTTTGGCTCAATATGGTTGTGAGAATGTAAACTCACAGGACTTTCAAAATTAACATAAAACGCTAGTGTCGATACATATAAATACATTGAATGTATTAAATTAATTGATACATTTTGATTAAATTAGCAATGTGATATTTGTACTTGTGATATTTTCATGCACAGTTATTTACTCACTGAGATTTGATTAACTCACACTCTCTATAATTATCTTTTCAGATACAGTGGTTGAGGAGGAGGATTTATAGCCTTTAAGGTTATACTCCATTTTGTCTAGTGAACAAATAGATATAGATTTAGTAAGGATTATGAAATTCTCTGTAATCTAGTAGGTCACCTAGACTTGTGAGATTGTAATGTATGAATGTTGAATATTTCTAAGTATGTATGTAAAATATCTTTCTAAAAAGAAGGTTATGTTTTACATAATTGTGAATACTATGAATGTTCATGAAGATTTAGGGATACCACAGAGGTATACCCTAGGTGATACATGTTTAATTCACATGTCTAATTTTTGGGATGTGACACTCTTGGTCAACCAGTATTAGAGTAATCTCTTCCCAATACCGACGATATGTACTACATAGCAAGCATTTTTGCCCCCACAATTAGTGAGGGCATATTGACCCATCTCCATACATTCATTATCGTCATTAACTTCAATGAAACCATCTTCCAAAGAAAGTTCATTTTTGTGATAAAATAATCTAACACAATTGGTATATCCAAGTTCTCTCAACTCCACTCTCATTTCTTGCATCAACCATGTATCTAAATCACAATCTATCATTTTGTGCATTTTCCCCACAACATACTTTAAATTCTTAATCTTCTTGAAGCATCCACCATGCCAAATATTAACAACAAATTTCTTTGCAAAAAAAATCAAACAAAGGAAATTTAAATGTAAGTATGAAATTCATAATTGGAAGTACTTCAACTTCAACAGAATATGGTACCACATTTCGTGAATCCCATTTCGTGATGTGAGGAACATTTTAAAAAAATTGAGCTGATCAGACCAATAAAATTGGTGGTTTGATAAGTTTTTCCAATTCAAAACTGATCTAAACATATTGACACAAATATGTTATATATCATCAAATTTAGTAATTTTGATATGTAATAATTGACATATTGACAGAAATATATTATTGATAACATGTCTATTATAATATTTGTAAGAAATTAAATTAAAAAAATATTCATATATATCTAAAAGACTAAATTTAAAAGACAATTTTATAAGGATTAAATTAAATAAAAAAATTCATCCATATTATAAAGGACGAGAACGAACTGTTACTCAATTAATAAGAAACGTCTTATCTTTTGACTTTTTTATTTTATTTTTCCCTACCTTTTACTTTTGACCTGGTGCTATTTCGATATTTGAAAAAAATATTTATTATATTTCCATGGTATTAAAGTGAACTTTTTGACATTTGGTTAATTAATAGTGCAAAGTATCGGCTTTTGACTTTTGTTGGTTGTTGCGTGTAAGTTTCATAATTAGTGAATCGTCTTTTACCCAAAAAAATAATAATAGTGAATTATTAAAATTTATAACCAACAGTAAGAATACTCGTGTTATATATATATAACTAGACGTTGTTTCCGTGCGATGCATGAATGTTTATTTATTGACAAATTATAAATTAATGTGTATAAAATGAAATAATATTAATTATTTGAAATACTGTTGAAAAAAAATATTATATTTAACTGTTATTAAATAACTCTCATAATAATTTTAAAATTATTGAATATTTTTTTATACATCACATTGAATGTAGAGTTCGTATACTTATCTTCATAGTCAAGTGATAGAATTTTCAAATCACTTTTACATTTAACTCTTGAAATTACGAGATAAAGTCTGTGAATAAATACAAGAGTAGGTAGATATAATAAAAAGAGATATTTTAGATAATTGATATTATTTCAAGAATTCATTATTTTTGAGTGAATTGTAAATTGATATATATATATATATATATATATATATATTATTTATATGTATGAGAGAGCAATGGAAAGAAATTCACATATAAGTAGCATAGTATAATTCTATCACATTATTGGAAAGAAATTTACTTAATATTATTGAATATATATTTCCTTATATATCATACTCATATATAATTAGCAAAACAAACTGCTATTAGAATTTGCCTACAAATATAGATTATTCATTTAATCTTATCTCAAAGTTAACAATTAGCAAGGCTAATAACATTTCCATATAATTTTTTAAAAATTAATTATTAAATGTTTAAAAAATTCAAAAACTTAGTATGAACCTTTTAACTTGTACTATGAAATTTAATTATTAAAATAATCCAATTTATTACTTTTTAATTTATTATAGTACAATAGAAAAATATAAAAAAATATATATTCATTAAAAGGCGTATAACTTTTTAGATTAATAAAAAATTTTAAGAAACTTTGAGAAAGCCCATGTATTATCTTTAACAAACCTTTCTACATGAAAACCCTTTTAAGATTGGGGTGTTACAAAGCATAAGCCCACCATATCTTGTGCTAACATATAAATTCTCAATCTATTTCAACTTAAAATTTAAAGTGTTAAGTGACAATCTATGTATAGTTTTATTACAGCCTAACAATATTCTAAAATTCATCAGAAAGATTCTCCTTACTTAACCAAGAAATAAATTTATCTCGCTTTGCAAAAGAAAAAGGGGAGTAAGATTTCTCTTTAGACAAAAATTGAAATAACATGCCAATTTCTACAACTACAAAGAGTCCCTTAAATACTGGCATTGAACATGAAACATTCGTATAGTATGTTTATGAAACCAAGTAATTATATCACAAGACAAACAGAAAATCTAGGGAATCTACTCAAATATTTAATGTCAAACATGAATTCCCTGAATTTTAACATTAAATGCTCTATGGATCAATTAGTTTATTTTCACACACACAGTCACAAATTTAGTTTATAAGCTCAATCACTATGTCACTTCTAATTCTGCAAAAATTTTATGCTGAAATGTACTCACACAAACTATTTTATCTTTCTTGGATTAATTTTTGCAGTTGGACATTTTGCTATCCTCCAATGACTAAGGAGATAAAACATAAACTCACAAAGTCACAATGTTCATAATTATAAAACAACATGACTGTCACAATAGCTGAGATAATAGCTTTGTGTTTTTAGCCTCCAATTCCTGGTTATCTCATGAAGTAGCTCTCTTTCCCGGTCATGATATGGTTGAAGCTGCAATATTGCATAAACCAAATATTTCTCTTTGAGTAATAAAGGGAAAAGTCAATAGAAAGCTACACATGCAAACTGTAAAATATAAAAAGCAATTGTTCCAACAAAGAGAAAGAAAAAGTTATCATAACAAAGCAATACATAAAGCAAATGTCCTCAGTCAGACTAATTTCATCCCTATTTTTCCCATGAAAAGATTCCAACAAAATCCGGACCAGGCTGGCAATAAGAAAATCAATGATAAGTTGTGAGAAGAACAACAGTTATCTCCCAGACATGCATGCATGTTCACCAATTTATTTATAATATTCTAGCAAAGGAAATATGAGAAACCTTCATCCCAGGCATCTGGACCCAATCAACAGTGGTTCCCGTAGCCTTTGAAAAGAACTCTGCCAAGGTCTCCTCTACAATTGATAGGAGATTGCAAAGATCACCAAAAGAAAAATTTAAGGATTTATTGAGGAAATAGATGTGATTTTTTTTAATTTATTGGGAAATAAATATTTAATTATTTTTTATTAAATTTATTATTTGAAGCCCATAGATGCGAAATTCTCAAGAATTTGAATAACTATAAAATATAACTTAAATATGTAAATACTATATACAAGAAGACTGCTTAAAATTAGCCATAAAATGAAACAATATGACAAGAAAATGGATCGTGAGAATATATTGTATTATATGGTCTATTAATTTTTTTTAATTTTATAATAAATAATTTAAATTGATTTGTTTATTTTTTTTCTTTAATAACGATCATTTTTTATAAAATAGAGAAAAAAATTGTCCAAATTATAAAATAGACTCTTATTTTACAATTTAATTCAGAAAAAGAAGTTAAAAAAAAAAAGAACAGAAGTTAGGAGTTATATTTCTCCTTTTTAACTTTTAGAGAACACACCATCTGTGCCATCTTGGTGCTATCATCATCTTCCTCCACCTTAGGTTTTTCCTGCATTTGCAACAGAAATGTTTGATATCAACAAATACGGAAAAAAAAATGGATGAGCAGATTGAAATTGGCTGATCAGAATGAACGTTAGTACTTTGAGGGCAAAGGTATCAACAGTGAACTTGATAGCATCTGCTGCAGCTCGTGATCGGAGATAATATATCCCAGTTTTCAGACCTTATCATACACAGACATTAGTAGATACATCAATCTTTAAAGAATTCATTAACTCTTAGCATTTACATGATTATCAAAATCAAGCTGGCCGAGACACAAATTACTCGTATTGAAGGCATAAGCAATCAAACTTGGCAAAATTTCATTGTTTCATCCACTTATCACCCTTTTTTATTAAGAATTTCATGTAGAATTACTTGGAAGGATACATAATCAAAGATAACAGTATGTTGTTTCAAGTCTCTTATCAATACAATTTCATGTCAGAACCCGCATTGAAATTCTCTTTCTTGATCAATTAGAAGCACAATTAGCATATGAAAACTTGACAAATGGAAATAAAAGAATCTTGCAATGATACTTTAAAATAAAGAGTTAACACTGGATACCCAACAGAAAAGAGTGGCACAAATAAACAGTCTTAAATTTGGTTCATCAAACATGCATATCCTGACAGTTGACACAAGAAGTAGACCTCAATGAGACATGTTGCTCCCTCTCCATCCCAGGCTATTGATTTTGCGCGACCTTGCATTACCTGAAAAGGGGAAATATGTATATATATATATATATATATATATATATATATTGACTGAAGCATTTTGAACCAAAAATCTTGAGCTTCAGCAATCTGAGAAAAAGGGAGAAGAATAGGAGCTCATGCATCTTCTTAAACTCTTTTTTTTATTTTTTTTTCCCAGGGGGAGCATAAAAAGATATGAATTAGCCGATTTAGCTCTGAGTTACCAATTATATCCTCCCTTGATGATAAACACAGTCACACACACACACACACACACAGACATACAGAGGAAGGTGCTATTGTTATTATATAGAAAGAGGAATGGAGATAATGCCAACCACATAAATTAGTTTATACACCACGGCCAGCATGATGCACAATATATATAACTCGGAATAGTTTATATCAGCCTTCAAAAAATCTCAGGCTTCAGCAATACAAGACAAAGGTAAAAGGATAGCAGTTCATCCATCTTTTTAGCTCTGACTCACCAATTATGCCCTATCTAACATGCGCGCGTACACTTAGAGGTGCTATAATTATTATAAAGAAAAATGAGATAATTCATATAAGTAAATTAGCATATACTCCACAACCAGCATGATACACAATATATATAACTCTGAATGGTTTATTGGTTTATGACATTACCTCTGGCAAAAAAGATTATATTTCCTACATTTTTTCTGGCTTTACAACAGTAAAACCTCCCATAAATGTAGAATATCATTTTCATTAGAATGCGCATTGTCAGGGGTTTATAAGTCCCACTTGTAGCCGTGAATCCAGAATCCAAATTGATCAATGGATTAACACTGATTGAAAATTAAGCACCAAATCTAACTTGATATGCAGAAGTTGTAACAACAAAAGAATCAGGTATAATATAGATAGTTTTGGCAGGCAATATGGTTGAAGATTTTGGATCAATCTAGAATCCACTACATGGAAACACCCGAAGAAGACAAAGGAATTATTTTAAAAAAAAAAGCAATGCGTAGCATAATCAATTGTAAGATACAAAAATGTTATGAAAAATAGAAGGAAAAATGGCATTCATATGAAGAGAAAAATGTTTGTGTTCATATTTAAATGTTTTGCAGCATGAGCTTTAAGGCCATCAATCCAACTATACCAACTCCATCACTGAATTGTTCTCTCTGGCTATGCAATATGTGGTGCACAAAACTAATAGCTCATATGTCAGTTTCATCAATTAATTTCCGTGATGATCTATAGAAATTGTAGCAAATTGCATAATACCTTTGGCAAATTAGGTTGTTCTTCATCATCAAAGGCTCTCCTTAAAACTCCCTTTTCAATTCTTCCTTCTTCTGGTTTTATCTGCACAGATTAAATCAATTGTAAGCTCAATAAGACCTGTAACATCTTTTATCAATCCGATCAAATCTTATAACTTAATTTGTTCATACCATTTTATATTGGGGATTAATGTTCATAGCAACATTGATAAACTCTATCCGAAAAAGCTACTCGAGCTTCCAGACCCCAAGCAAATATTGATTTGTTGGCTCGCCAGCAATCATGTTGGTAAAGTGCTTTAATCTGCAAAAATTCAAAAAATAAAAGGATAAGGTTGACTTATATATATATATATATATATATATATATATATATATATATATATATATATAAACACTTGTAGATAACAAATTGTGTTGTTAAAGCAATAATCATAATAATCATAGTCTCTCAAGTTAAACATAGAATAAGCATCAACATTACTACCCCTCCTCCATGGAGTAAATGTTCTCTGCACAGAAAGTAGATCTGGAAGAAGTTCATTGCCTTGGAAAACCTGGACACCAAGACCCCATGAAACTGAGAAGGTCAATAAATTTGATCTGTCATAGCAGACAGCTTGCTGCAAGATCCTAGCAGATTCACAGCTGTGAATAGATGTTCTAAAGCTTGTGTTCTGTTCATATCAGGAAAGAGAGGCTCCACTGTCTCCAAGTGATGAAGGGACAACAAAGGAGATAATGGATGTGCAGCCAACATACCAAACAAATTCCCTCTCACATATACCTGGTATAGAAGAAAAAGATTAAATAAATATCACTATAAAGTTTGCCACTTAGATTGAATGACCTATAATAAATTTAATGAAGTCAAGCAGCCAAAATGATATCTAGAAAAAGAAGAAGTTAGATCAAGTTCATGATATTTAACTACGGTGCTAGAGAAGCAAACAGAGAAAATCCTAAACTAAATCTATAAGATCACTTACATACCTCAAATGTGCATGAGATACCCCACACACACACACACACACACATATCTGCATGATAGTCAGTACAGAATATGCAGGCAAAACATTCGAAGAACCCTGCTTTATTAAACATCATGTATATTGTTATCTCTCTCTTACACGACAAAATCATCAGAGCCATCTCCAGAGTTCACCCATTTCACTCTTAATGACTTGATCTTCCTTGACATAAGAAATATGAATGCGCTTGCTCTTATTGTGCACATCATAGGTTTCTATGTGGTAGATAACGTCTTCAATGGTATCTATACCATCCTGCATACGCAATGTACATATGGTTTAGTACTACTTTTATGTCATTTTGTAAATTGCCTTGTGAAATCTTGAGTACTGCTTTTTGGAGTAAAAATACCTGAACTTGTAATACCCGTTAATTTCATAATATAATTCGCTTAAGAGTATTTTAGAATTCTACAACGTTACTTTAGTTATTTATTTTGGTCATTTTTAATTTTCATATTTAATTGTTCTCTTTGAATATTATTTATGAAAATTGAGTTAAATGACTGGACTAAATATTTGCACAATGAGGGATATATTCTAAGAATGGCAAAATTCATGGAAAAGTGGTTTCAGAATGGTCAATTAGCCCATTTATTGTAAATTGACTGGATAGGTTTGGATGTTGGGTTATGGATACCCATGGGTTATTGAATAACCCATTAGAAATATTTAATATAAAGCTTCAATAGTACCCCCTTCATTTTTCACGCAACCGAAGCAACCGAAGCAAAACGTCTTCTCTCCTTTCTTCATCCTTTCCTCAAATCTTTTCCTTGATCTTCAGAGTTTTGATTATTTGTTCGGTTCAAAAGCTTTGTAAGGATCAAAGGTAAGCTTTAATCTCGTTATTTTCCTTAAATCTAAGTTTATATGGAAGATTAGAGGAGGTTTTGTTCTTGAAGATTTTGATGATAATTCGTGAATCTCAGTTGTTTTAGAAGTTATATTTGAGTTATAATCGGTTAAAAGAGTTGAGATTCTGGTTTTGAATCAAAAGAAAGGAAAGGATGAATTTTTTGAAAGATTTTTTGCAAAATTCGAAGTACTGTAGCAACTGGAAATCTGGAATTTTTCTTCGAGTTACTGTAGCGACCAGAAATTTTGAAAAAAAAATCTGGAAAAATTTTCTTCGGGTACTGTAGCAGTACTGTAGTGTCGGCAGTCAACGGTACTGTAGCAGTCAACGTTACTGTAGCGAACCGGCACTGTAGCGAACCGTCACTGTAGCAAACCGTTACTGTAGCAATCAGAAAATTTTGCGTATTTTCGTGATTTTGTTTCCTTTCTTATGTTTCCTTGTAATATATTTTACTAGGAAATTTTCCTACACAAATTCTAGTGTGGAACAAGGTAAACTTGGACAAACATCAAGGTAAGTGAATAACCTTGCTCAGCTAATTTGATATTACTAGTCAAAGTACAATATAAGTCCCATTTACAATATTATTTGGATAATAAGCAATCAATTATTCATATGGGAGTATATGATGATCAGTAGAAATAAGAGTATGTAGAAATTGTTTTATTTCATGACAATTGTATTATATGATAAATTCTCACTATCATGTTAATGAGTAAAGATCTACGGGATCTAATACACGAGTTTGAAAGGGTTAAAGTCCCATACTACTCAGTGCATAACTATGAAACCTATACACGAGTTGAAAGGGTTAAAGTCCCATACTACTCGGCGTATATCTAAGAAATCTTATACACGAGTTTGAAAGGGTTAAAGTCCCATACTACTCAGTGCATATCTATGAAACCTATACACGAGTTGAAAGGGTTAGAGTCCCATACTACTCGGTGTATACCGATGAGATCTTATTCACGAGTTTGAAAGGGTTAGAGTCTCATACTACTCGTTGTATATCTAAGAAATCTTATTCATGAGTTTGAAAGGGTTAGAGTCCCATACTACTCGATGTATAAGACAATTAATTATATGAGTAAATGTGGTATTTGTACTTTTGATATTCTATATAGTACAGTTATTTACTTACTGAGTTTTTAAATAAACTCACACTCCCTATGATTATTTTTCAGATACAGAAAACAAAGAAGAAGAGTATCCGTTGGAAGATTAGAAGCCCCTTGGGATTACTCTCTATTTCTGTCTGGTGGGATACCAGTACTTAATAATGTGGATATTAGAAATGCTCTGTACTTTCTATAGGTCTCCTAGGCTTGCGATGAGATAGAAATATCAGACTATGTATGTCTATATTTGCTTATCAGATGAATATAATTCTGTAGTGTGGAATGAATGATTAAGGTTGAATGTAAAACCTTACAGAATATGTGTAAATAACGTATGTTTGAGAATTTTATCAAATGAGTAGTATCTTTTCACATGCTCAATTTTGGGATGTGACAGAACTGTAAAGTGAAACTCATGGTGGAGAGTCCGTATATAGTCCGCAACTTCTTTTGCAGCCTTCAAATCGGGTGAACCCCGCTCAATATAACAATTGGGCATTAATAAACGACATCGATATTTAATATTGCATTGTCATTATCATTTGAATTAAAATGTAATGTGAGACTAAAACTGACCTCGAGGCGAACACAGAAAGAGTGTAGTTGTGTTCCCCACTGTTTGGCAGCCTTGGTGTGACGGAGGTAGCGAGCATTGATGGATGCAACCAAAGAAGAGTCTAAGCCTCCAGACAGTAATACCCCAAAGGGCACATCTGTCATCAGCCTTTTTATCACCACCTGTTTGTCATCACAACCACCATTCCGTCATCAATTAGGGCACTAAATCCCTCATTTTGGCTTCAGCAAATTTTAATTGACTGATTGTACCAGATAACTATTGAATGAAACCTTTTCGAAAGCATGCCTCAAAGCAAGAGCATCGTAAGGGGTAGAAGGAATAAATATTTCATTGATCTGTCAAAAGAAAGGCCAGATGTTTAAAAAATAAAATGGCCATTAAAGACGATAAATCTTCTCTACAATAAGGTATTGAACATTATTATGACAGGGAGAGTGCCAACGATGTTTCCTCAATTCATGTAACAAAATAGAGAAAAGTTTTGAAAGCATTGTTACCTGTCTATGCAAATGCATATTCATTTGAACACTCTGACTTTCTTGAACACTCTGATTTTCTTCAACATTCTGATTTTCTTCAATATTCTAATTTTCTTAAGTGGAATCGCAGGGATGATCAGAAGCTTCCATATACATAAAAGCAAACACAAAAAGATATGCCCATTGAAGGGGAAATAGGGCAAAGGCGGAGATGAGAATTTGGCTATGGTTGCTGGAGCACAAGCCGAGGACGAAGCAAAGCACAAGAAGAGAAGCTGAGCATTATAATTACAATTTTGAATTTTGAATATTGAAAAAAAATGAAGCGGGAGAAGAAAACCATTAAATGCAAGAAAAGGATGAAATACACTGCAGTCAAAACACTCTGAGACGAGCACGCAGATGACCATTTTTGATTGGTAGAGAAGATGATGGAGAACAGAATGTTCATAATTTCAGTCAAAATAGCAGAGTGTAAGATAGATAAGAGTGAAAAGCTGTACACAAAGGAAGAAAAGAAGAAGTAGCATTGACTGAGAGGAATGAATCAACCAATCAGATAAATGAGCATTAAATGAGAAGAATAAGAGCAATAAATAACAAAGCAGCTTGGTGGAATTGCTTTATATGTTATAAAGATATGAAAATGACACGTTGAAGTAGATATTCTAAGTATATGTTTGGAAATTCGACGAGAGAAATATAGTTTGACAAACTAAGTTTAAGTGAACGTAGTTAAAGTGAATTTAGGTTTAAGTGAACGAATTTTATGTTTGGAAAAAAATTAGACAAACGTGATTTGAGATAGTAAAAATTGTTTTGGGGCAGAATATGATGTTTGAATGTTGATTTGCGAATGTGGTTTCAAGATGTATAATTACAAAAAATGACATGAATTTTTTATTTCATTTTTTGATGTACCATTATTATTTATTATTATTTATTTAAAAGAAACTTAATTTTTTATTTATTTGTCTAATATTACAAATTAATCACTAATGACTCATTTTAATTAATAAATTAAATTTTTTATTTTGTAATTACTAATTAAAAATTTAATTAATTACTAATTACTCACAATAAATTAAAGATCTGTAATTAAATATATGTACACATACAATCACACACATATATCAATTTATGTAAAATATGTAAAAAAAAATAAAAAAAGAAAAGAAAATGCATGCAGATTCATATCTATATATATTCACATTTTTCTGTTTGTTCATATAGGTCCCTAGGAAAAATTATTCCTTCTATTCTTTGCTTGATATGAGATCATATTTGTCTTCATTTAAGTCCCTCGATCCAGAATATATTTTACTTTGAAATTAAATCGATCCCTGTAAACTTTTTATTATTTTTTTTTGCAGTTTGTCCCTGTTTTGAATGTTACACGTCCAACTCTCGATTTTACTTTCCAAATCAATCCAGAACTTCATCTAGTATGTGTTTGGGTCATTTTCGGTCCATTGCAAGGGGAAAAAATGAATTAAAACCAAGTTTTGAAATTTTTTGAGTTTTACGTATTCACTTCGCACCATATGCCTCTATTTCCATCATTTTTCTGGGTTTTTGTTTATGTTTTGATCCTCTTTTAAGTCATTAGTTTTGAGTTATTGTGTATGGAATTCATTCTACCCAAAAAAAAAACAAATGAAAGACATGAAAGAAAAAAACTTATCTTCAAGATTGCTCTATTTTTTCGATTTTATTATGTGTATCTCGGTTTTGGCTTGTTTGGAGCTAAGACTTCCTTCTTTTGGTCCACAAAAATTGCTCCTCAATTGCCCAGAAAATTTCAAGTATTCCCTTGCTAGTTTCTGCCTCCAATTACACTTCGAAGAAGGCAAAAGATCTCTACATAAAAAATAGAACACGTTTGGCTCTCTCTCTCGGTTGGATTGTTTCACACCAAGACACAGGCGAGGTAGATGGGTTTAGGCATACATAGATGGGCAAGGGTAAAATTGAATTCCATTGAAAAGATTTCACCAACCCACGTTGCTTTTGTCGGAGAAGCTACAAAACCCCACTGTGAAGATAATGTGGTTGCAGGGGTTGGAAATTAGGTTTCGCCAAATCGTGGGTTGCATGTGGAATCTCTCAAACAAGCTTAAATCTTGCAAACCACATTTCATGCAACAATATCCCACATTTTGACCTATTGGACATACTCCCAAACAAGCTCTAAGTCTTTGGCTAAAACTTAGCTAGTTAAAATGTTACATAATACAAAATAGGGTTGTCAAATAAGTCAGTCAGTCCCAGCTCAACTTATGTCCTACAGGGCCAATGGTAGTATAGATTGGGTTAAGTTTGGCCTTATAAATTTATGACTAAAACATTTTAGTCCATCATAACCCATCATGGGTCATTGTTGGCCCTATAAGTATATTTATCTTATTTTAAAATATATTTTTAGTTATTTAATGATAGAAACTAGATATTGGACAATTAAATTTCAAAAAATTAAATTAAACTTTTAAAAAAATATTAAAAATTAAAATAGGCCCTTTTTTAAATGTAATTTTAATTATTTTAAATGACAAAAATTAAGTATTGAAATTATGAAATTTCAACAAATAAAATTAAACTTAAAAAAAGATTTTTTTTGAACAAATGAAAATAATTTCATTAATGGCATTGAGTCTAGAATACATGAGATAATACAGGACTTAAATATAAAATAATTACAATTTAGACCTAAATTTATAAAATAATAAACATATAAATTTAAAACAACACACTCCTAGACTAAGAAGTTAAAGTTAATAAAGCTTAAAAGTATAAACATAAAACATACACCGGCATTCGTTTAAAAAGCATAAAGAGCTGTACTGGGCACAAAAGTCCATAAAGACTGTCCCCATGAAAGGCTACAGCAAACTGGGCTTCAAAGTGGACTTTATAGCCCAGAAACCACCAAACAATAACGAACAGATAAGCTGGGGAAGAGAAGAGAGAGCCGTAGCGTCGAGGAGAAGGAGCTGTGTACACAGCGACGACGACCTCAAGCGCTCTGAGTAGATACGCTCCAGGACCAACAGTGTAGTTTCCATATTTTAGCCCAACTCACCGCTCACCAAAGCCTGATTGTAAACCACAGCATTCAGAGCCCGATCCAGAGCTCCAACATCCTCCTCCCATTCTTCCCTGTCAGGCCTCTGAAACATCACCGCGCACCATGTCAATCAGAACTAGAACAGAAGGACATCTAGATTTTTTTTAAAAAAAAAAATAAAAATGGATCTAGAGATGGGCAAGCCCAAAACACCAAATCTGCCTCATCCCTCCCGCCACGCCCTCTAGAGCTGTGAAGCCGCATCTAGTTTGAAAATAGATGCAGCATCAACTTGCTTTCATCTTTGATGGCGGTGGATGGCGTCTTTTGTGAAGCTTTCATATAAGAAATAACAAAGACAGCTACCAGAGTAAGCTTCAACATGGGCCAACGATGAGGACGACTGCCGATCTACAAACTTCAACATTCATGGACGGCGTCTTCTTACCCGAGATTGAATCAGTGGGCATCAACCGTGGACCCAATATTTCCAAGACTTCTCAGTCCAAAACAAACAACAAAAACTTTCACAAATCCGAAAGGAAAAACACAAAAAACAAAAAGCTCCCACAAAAGAAAAGAAACCTTCTAAAGAAAAGAAGAGAAAAACTCCCACAATAGAACGAGGACGAGGAAAGACAACAAGAGGAAAAAGGCAGCACTCGCCACCACCAGCAGTGCATGACAAGGAGAAACCTAACAAAGGAGAAAGCCAGGAGAAACCTGTTGGATAAAAAAAAAAAACTGAAGCTTAAAATATAAAATATTTAAAAACTAATATGGGCTAGTCCACTTCAACTCATCTAAGTTTAAAGGGCTTTGATAGATCAAGTTAAAATCTTTTTTTCAAGATAAGAAATTATTAGTTCACCTTATTTTATTTATAGGAGTTAAGATAAGCTGACCTATTGAGTTAAGTCTACTTTGACAGCTTTAATACAAATATATTTGTATTACTCGACATAATCATTTTTGTTATTATCACTATACGAAGTAATATTTTTTGGGGAACTATAATTATATTGATGAAATTACTTTGTAATAAGTATAAAATTCAAACCTATACATCTGTATATATGTACAACTGAAGCGACACCAGTTTAAATTATTTAATACAAATTATGCTATACTTATTGTCTTTACAATAAGATATAAACTATAACCAAAGATGTTTAATTAGTTAAAATATTCTTATATTATTATGACAGGGGCAACAAAAATCTCAAAATAGTATTTTAGATTTAAGTTCAACAGCAACATGTATATTGAATATATAATAATAAACATGAACATTGTCATAAATTAAATAGATTTGAAATGTGAAGTAAGTTTATTATCTCTAAATGCAACACAAATAATTTGAAAAAAATACATCTTGATAAATAAAATTAATATTATTCTTGAGTTTGTGGGCATCTTTTTATAAAAGAAGTTTGAGTATAGCTAAATATTACCAAGAAAATGATATATTTATGGGTAACTTGCATAGAACCCTAAATTGCATATAACCCCCATGAACTTTCAGATATTTACAAAAGATTACCTCTATTAATAGGTTAACCGTCAAATTAATTATTAATCAACGGTCTAGTCAATTTTTTTATACCCAATCAACTTAAATGTGTCACATTAACATTGACGTAGTAGAGATATATTTGTCTTTGCAACCTAAAAAAAATTTGCTTTTTCTTAATTTATTAATTTACTAAATTTTTTTAATTAAAAAAACAAATATACCCTTATCACATCAATATTTACGTGACACATTTAAGTTAACTAAATATTAAAAAGATATATTAAACTGTGGACTAGATGATCAACTTAGCATAAGGATATATTGTAAACATTTAAAAATTAAAAAGAATTTGTAATGAGTTTAGAAGTATATAATGTTAAATTACTAAAATTCCAAAATTCATGAATGTTGGTTGAAGTCTGCCCCATATTTATTTGAGAATCTTATATGTGCGGTGAAGGGTGAAGTAACCGCATGTCAATGTTATTTTTACATGTATAGACACACATGTGAAAATGACGTATTAAATATTAATTTATTACGTAACAATAATTAATAAAATACATCAATTATAAGGTAGTCCACGAAAACACATTTTGACCACAAATTTCTAAGGCAGTGAAGACCCCGTGGCGTAATAATTACTTTATCCTCTTAGTCAATTGTACTTTAATTATTTTATCCTCTTAGTCAGGTACATGGAAAAAAAATCATTAATACCTTCATTTGTTGAAGCCATGGATTTAAAAATTCAATAAACAATCACACACACATACATATACATATACATATATATATATATATATAAGTTTATTAAAATTAAGTATATATATATTTAATTATTACCTATTTAATTATAATTAAATTAATAAATTATGAACTAATACTTTAATCAATTTAATTTTTAAAATATTAATATTTAAACAAGAGATAACTAGCCTGTTGACAATTAATAATAATATTTTCACTCGTATAATGCATAAAATGTTACAATAGTGTTTAACAATATTTTTAAGTAAATAATTTTTTAATCTTTTAATATATATATATATATAACATTTGTTATTAATAAAAATATTATACATTATTAAAAATTTCTTTTTATTAACCAACATTTACATTCATTATCAACAACCAATATATACCATATATCATATATACATGGCCACGTCTCTCATAATAATTATAGTATAGCTAGCGTTTTTTACTATATGATCAATTATTTCAACTCCCTAGGTTTCAAAATCTATGTAGAGTCTTGTAATAATTGAATCTTAATTGTTACATAATTTTGAGTTTCTTACATTTCACTTCCTTGCATAAATTTTAGACTATAAATAAATTAACTAACCATCGATGGAGAAAGAAAAAAAGTGCATACTTGCTTATATTTTAACTATATCAGCTGTGTTATTATTATGAAAATGCAATTGGATTTTGTGAATGTTAAAAGATGTACATATATATTAATTTTTTTAACGTTGTAAGGTGTATTCAGTGGCGGAGCCACATATGGTTGAGGGGGTGCAGCTGCACCCCCTGAATTTTACATAACCATATGTGAAAAAAAAAAATTTCATTTTGCCCCCCCTCTTGGTTTTTTTTTGAACCCCCTTAGTATTTTTTTAAACCCGTTCAGTGACTTAGTCTCTCTCTACTGCTTACAGTCATGAGACCCCCACTCCCCAGAGTCACAAAATTTTTTTTGATGATGGTTAATTTCTCATTCTATTATTAGGGACTTCTTTGTAAAAGCTTGAAATTTGGTGTTTTTGTGCATAGGTCTAATTCTATTAAATTGGTTAATTGATTATGTAATTAAGATCATGAGTAACATTTGTGAAGTCAATTTTATGAATTTTTTTTTATGATGGTTAATTTCTTATTCCATTGTTAGGGACCTCTTTGTAAAAGTTTGAAATTTGGTATTTTTTGTACATAGGTCTAATTTTATCAAATTGGTTAATTGATTATGTAATTAGAATAATGAGTAACGTGTTTGTAAAGTCAATTTTATAAAATTTTTTCCTAATGATGATTAATTTCTCATTTGATTGTTAGGGACCTTTTTGTAAAAGCTTGAAATTTGGAGTTTTTGTGCATAAATATAATTCTATCAAATTGGTTAATTGATTATGTAATTAGAATCATGAGTAACATATTTGTGAAGTCAATTTTATGAAATTTTTTCTTGATAATAGTTAATTTCTCATTTGATTGTTAGGGACCTCTTTGTAAAAAGTTTAAAATTTGAAATTTTTGTACATAAGTCTAATTCCATCAAATTGGTTGATTGATTATACAATTAAGATCATGAGTAACATATTTGTGAAGTGAATTTTATGAAATTTTTTCTTGATGATGGTTAATTTATTATTTCATTGTTAAGGACCTCTTTGTAAAAGCATAAAATTTAGAGGTTTTGTACATAGGTCTAAATTTATCAAATTGGTTGATTGATTATGCAATTAGGATTTAGAAGAAGAAAATTTTTTTGTAATGAAAATATTTTTTGAAAAAATTACCATTAGATCTAAAAAAGTGAATGAAATGTTTGCGGGGTCTTGAATACGCCACTGGGTGTATTTATTATTAAAAATTAATACCCTCTCTCATAAAACGTATTGTCATATAAGTAGAATTATAATTATAAGAAAACATTTCATCAAAGGGCATCAATCATTTCATAATTTTCGTACCAACTAGTCTGATCATGAAGTGACTAAAGGATCTCTCCAGTATCAAAAGATCTTGTCCAGGTTATTAGGATAGCCTCTAAAGTCTAAATATGACAGTGCGTGACAACATAGTATATATGCTTTGTCAAATAGATCCTCCTTAAGACTTTTGCTAATCACAAATTTGAATATTCATTTTACTTTGACTCGTTGGCCTAATTAATAAGTCACAATGACACAAACCGCCGTCCTTTGGACGTAATGAAAATTTTAGAGAACAGAGTATGAACGGATTTCATCAAAATTCTAATGAAAGAGATTCCTTTCCATCGAGTGAAATTTGGAATGACATTTTTACCCTTTGCCTTATTCCATTTCTCGTGCTTCTTCCTCTTTTCTTTCTTTTTATCTATGTTGCCCTTCTTCCCTTCCATCTTAAGTTATGTTTGGTTGTTAAAATTGAGACATGAGAATTGGAGTAGGAATTGGAATTGAAGCAATTCTCACTCTCATGTTTGGTTAGGCATGAAAAGGAATGAGAAAATAATTCTTTTTCCATGTTTAGTTATAAGAATTTGTGTTGGAATGGAAATGAATTTGGAGAAAATTACTATAATATTCATAAATGCAAAAAGTTATATAAATATTATATAAAAGAATATTGATAAATAAATTGAATATAATTATTTTTAATATATTATACAATATTAAAAATTACATAATAACATATTAAATTAAATATATTAAATATTGTATACAAGACATATTGAAAGTCAAATTTGTGGAGTAAGTTCATAGTCATAATTAATAATCTCTAGCATTTTTAATAACTTTTTGATATATTACAAAATATATAAAATAATTTTTAATAAATTTTAATTACATCGTTAATATTAATTGGTGATCGTGATCTCAATACTCTCAAGTATGCCAACGTAAATGTTACAAATATATAAGAGCAACTAACTGAGGTCAATTATAAATTAGCATAAGAATGTAATGTTGAAAAATTTTAAAATGTTTTAATATTCAAATTGTTACATTAGAGTATGAGAAAGTCTATTCTATCACTTGAACTTAAGAATCGTTATTCCCTAATTTAAGAGAATGTAGATTACTAAAGAAATGAAAATTCTAACAACCAAACATAAATCATTAATAATTTTTATTTTCATTTCAATTTCTTAACTCAATTCCAATAGCTAAACCTAACCTTGGTTGCATAACTATTCATACACATCAACATCAAATTCACAGTGCATAAACATCTCGACACTCCCTTCCACTTTCGTGTGTGTATATTAATTTGGGATAACACAATTAATTTGTTAGCGCGTGAAAGAAATAGATCTGTGGTAAAGCCCATGGACTTTCAGGCCCAAAGGCTTTCAAAGCTTCAGGCAGCCAAAGTTCGGTCCCAGAATAAGTCATGATGGGCCCTTTACTATGTGGGCTTTGGCCGGCCGCCCACTCATCACGCTTTATCTATTTTTTTAAACAAAAAACAAAAAGTGTATATAAATTCTTGAAGACAACGAAACTATATTTTTTTAAAAAAATAAAATAAAAACCTGAAATTGAAGTTTAATCAGTTTTTATAACAACAATAAAAATAAAAAAGAGCATATACTTTTCTAAATTAAAAATTAAAATAGTAATACTTTATCCAAAGATATATTGAGCTAAAAGTCGAAAATTACAACCAGCCAATTATTTTTGAAATAGTATGAATTTATTTAATTTTATTTTTTAAAAGGTTTAATTTAATTTTTATTAAATAATTTAATTTGATTTTAAATAATTTTAAATTAAAAAAATTTTATAAAATTTTTAAATAATATTTAAAGTTTTTCATTATTATATTTAAAATAATTTTTTAATATATTATTTTATTAATATAATAAATTTTTATTTTTATTTTTTATATTTTTTTGTCTTTTAATCATTTATTAATAATTCAAATTATAACTTAATGTATTATTACTATATAATTACATTCAATAATAATGAAAAAATAAAATTGTTGTATTAATGTATATGATTTTCAAAATTTATTAAATAAGAACATTTTATTAATTTTTTAAAATTTATTAAAATGTCTTTGAAATATATATGGATATATATGTATATATGTATACAATTTTTATGTAGAGATATTTTGATAATTTTATAGGTGAAATTATTTAATTTTAAAAAAACCCTAATTCCCAAATTCATCTCCCTCCCCCATGGAGTCATCGACCGGAAGAGTACCAGACGAGTCCGAGTGTCCGACTATCGTGTTCGACTGTTCGTGGCTGTGGCAGCAAGTCACCGACCGCACACCGCGGCGTCATCTCCTTCCGCAGTGAGTCTCCCGACCATCGACCGGCTGTCCCCCACGGGCCACGGCCATCATCATCTCTCGATTCTCTACCCCCATCGTGGCGTCGTCTCCTACCTCTCCTCCCGTCATCTCCTTCAGTCCCTCTACTGCTCGAGTCTCGCCAGCGGCCAGTCACTCTTCGTCTCTCAGCCCCTCTCTCACCGTCGTCTCCCTCTGCCTCATCCCTCACTGTTCGTCTCTTGCCGGCGGTAAGCTTGTTCCCTCTCAGTCCCTCTCTGTTAGACATTGAATCACTACAATCAATGAGCAATTGTGGATACAGCCAAGGCTGATATCAGAAAGTGAAGATCGTGAGATCGTGATTTAGTTATGGTTTAAAAATAGGTGGTTTAATTGAGTGAGATCGTGATAAGAAAATGAAGAGCAATATAATATAATACTGAAAAGACAGGGTGTTAGCAAGTATTCAGGCAGATTCATGATTAAGGTTTGCTGACTGCAAAAGAGGAGGAATTGTATTCTATATTCATCCATTCATTCATTTATACCCATGAATATTGAATAACACAGTGCTCCTTTCACTTTCTCTGGGTATGATTCAAACAGTTGCAGTCCTTTAATGTGATGCGCCACTGCTTTTTCTTTTTTTCTTTTCGTTTTTCCTGGCCTTTATTATGTGGTGACATCCAATGAGGAATTATATTGAAGGGGCGGCTTCTTTATGTACTGTATTCTAATTTCCAAAATTACCCGAGAAGGTTGGAACAAGGTTAAATTTAATCAATGTCCTGTAAAAATTAGTACGATTTAAGTGAACTCAAGATGTTTGATAAAATTCCAAATTGAGCTTGTTTTGCTGAAACTATACTGCTTATTATCTATTTCTAATGGTCAAGTATAGTTTCTAATTTGAATTTTGAGAACTTCATCCTTAAGTATAATTGAAAAGTTGCCATCGAGTGAGAGAACTTGAAATTTAATTTGTTGATAATAGTTGTTTGCTTTCAAGATTTGGAAGTTTATAATAAAACTTGTCTCATGTTCCATTCCGAAATATCAGTTCGCTGTTGCAAATGCTGGGGATCAGATGGTCTGTTCTGCTTCAGAGAAGAACTATGATTGTGTCCAAAAATTTAAATCTGTAGTAGTTAGAACTATTTTGGGAAGAGGGGGTTGAAAAGAAAGTTAAGAAACGAACTTCTAACTCAGTTTATAGAGGCTAAAAATTAAAGTATACAATTCCCTAATTTAAGACATGTCATTGGTGGTCTAGGTGACATAATCAGGATTTTCTGAAATTTTTATGGTATTCTTACTTGAGAAAATTACTTATCTGATTTCTTAGTAGGCGCCTTATCTATTATAAGGGAGAAAAAAGTAGCTTGTAGTGCTTTTGTTTGAGAATGAGATTGCTATTGCAAGAAAGCATTTTTTATCAAGATGATTTAATATTGTTTTCGCCTAGTGTATATTTAAAAGGACAATTGTGATTGTTCTTGTTCTTATAAAATTTCAATTCAGTTAATTCTAAGTTGTAACTGTGCAGGCTCTTGACGTTCTTCCCTCTCTGCTTGCATGATTTTTTCAAAAGTAAAAGCTAGTAATCTGATACGGCCAATTTCATTGCCCTGTTATTCCAACCAAACCCAGCCTCAGCTATTTCGAATTCTTCATGTCAAGAGTGTCCAAGCCAAACCCCCCTACAAAAGATCTCAAAACTCTAGTTCAAAGCTTCGAAGGTGCATACCTTTCATCACCCAAGTTAAAGAAGCAAAAGACCCGGAAGAAGCCTTGTCTCTCTTTCACGAGTACAATGAACAGGGATTCAGGCACGATTACCCCTCCTATGCCGCATTACTCTACAAATTGGCTCGATCTAGAAGCTTTACTGCTGTTGAAACTATTCTTACTCATATTCAAGACACAGGCATACACTGCAAAGAAACTGTTTTCATTGCGTTGTTTCAGCATTATGGGAAAGCCCAGCTTCCTGAAAAGGCTATCGAACTTTATAATAGAATGCCTCAGTTCAATTGTGTCCGCACATTGCAGTCCTTCAATGCTCTTCTTAATGTTTTAATTGACAATCATCGGTTTACCGAAGCGAGTGATACTTTTAGAGGATCATATAAAATGGGTTTTCGCCCAAACACAGTTTCCTTCAACATAATGATCAAGGGATGGTTGGCAAAGGATGAGTTGGATAAAGCATCTGATGTGTTTGGTGAAATGCTGGAGAAGAAAGTACAACCAAGTGTCGTGACGTATAATAGTCTCATCGGGTTCTTGTCTAGAAAGGGTGATTTAAGTAAAGCGATGACATTGCTAGAGGATATGACCCAGAAAGGAAAATACCCTAATGAAGTAACTTATGCACTGTTGATGGAGGGCTTGTGCTCTGTGGACAAGTACGAGGAAGCTAGGAAGCTTATATTTGATATGGCATATCGAGGATGCAAACCTCGGCTTGTCAATTTTGCTGTTTTGATGAATGATCTGGGGAAGAGAGGAAAGATTGAGGAGGCAAAATATTTACTTCATGAGATGCGAAAAAGGCACTTCAAGCCAGATGTTGTAATCTACAATATATTAATAAATTACCTATGCAAGGAAGGTAAGACAGCAGAAGCTTACAAAGTCTTGATTGAGATGCAGATTAAGGGTTGTGAGCCAAATGCTGCTACATACCGGATGATGGTTGATGGTTTCTGCCAAGTTGGCGACTTTGAGGCAGGTCTGAATGTTTTGAATGCAATGCTAGTAAGTAAACACTGTCCACGTTCTGAAACATTTAATTGTTTGGGTGTGGGCCTATTGAAGTGTGGGAGGATTGATGGTGGTTGCTTTGTCTTGGAAGAGATGGAGAAGAGAAACATGCGATTTGATTTAGAGAGTTGGCAAACTATTGTGAAGTTTGCTTGTGGTGAGGATAAAAATGCACATCAGCTTATAAATGACCTTACATCCATTGATCAATTGCATTAGATAACAGATCAGCCATGGCTTCGATCTTTTTTTACGACTCTTTTGTTTATTCCTGGTTATCTCGCCTTCAATGAGCTTTTCTGAGTATGGAAGATGGACGTTATGTGGTGGGCAAAGATAAAAATAGAATCTTGGGATTTTGTTGTTAATGACGCTATTATCTGAAGTCTGAATTTGATCCTTGCCAGCTAGTTGGCTTGGCTTGAAGAATGCCTTTGGTGAAAAATGAAAAATTAAACAACTCCTACGTGATTGCGATTTTGCGATATCTTCTTTGTGTCATCCTTCTTCTTGTGTTTTTAACATTTTATTTCATGGTAGTAATTATTGATTAGAAGCTCTAGATGGAGGGTGGAGTAAACAAGATTGATGATACCCTATGCTTCCTTTAGTATAGAAACTCTCGTTTCTAAAGGGCAACATTGTTTAGGTTGTGTTTGGAAGAATTTATTTTGAGTTTATCTTATTTATTTTATAGTACAAGTACTTATTTATATGTTTGGAAGAGTTTATACAAATAGTTTATAGCAATACTTATAAGATGTTTTTAGTTTATTTTCATAAGCTATCTTAGATAGTTTATAAAAATAGCTTATTAAAATAAGCTGAAAACAGCTTATGCAAAGTTTATCCTCATAAACTCTTTAATTATAGAAATAATTTATATATAAGGGCGCGTTTGAAAAAATTTATTTTGAGCTAATTTGACTTATATTATGGTATAAGCACTTATGCACGTAATTAGAAGAATTTATAGAAATAACTTATAGCATGTCAATAAGTTGAAAATAACTTATGTGAAATTTGTCTTTATAAATTCTTTAATTATAGAAATAATTTATTTATAAATGCTTATATAATAAGCGCTTTTTTATAAGTAATTAAATAAGATGTTTACTCAAACAAGATTTAAGTACTTATATAATAAGTACTTAAATAAGTTGTTTATCCAAACAAGACCTTAGTGTAGGGTCAAACAGGCCAATCATTAAATGGGTCAAATTTTGGAGTCTGTATTCGTTTGCATGTGTTTGCAGGTCACTTTTTTTTTTTGGGACTTGTTAAATAATAGTTTTTTGTACAAAACTTATATAATTTTTATAATTATTAATTTAAAAAATAAAATATGACCTATATTACATTAGAAAAATATATTATTATAAACTTTTTAGCCAATGAAAGAATTATTAATGTATCAAAGAAAAATATTAGAAAATCATATATATATATATATATATAAAGTATTTTAAAAGTCATTTTATCCATAGATTTATTTTTTTCACTTCTATCCATCTTCTCTTTTTAAATACGAAAAACAAGAGATAAAATGTTGTTTTTATAGTTTATAAACATCAATACATAATTGCTAATTTCTTACATACTTTTCCTTCATAATGCACCACATCTCTATTTATTTTATTGTTATAGTCTTGTAATGTGAATTTAATTTTTTTTATTTTATACAAAATATTAAATGGGAATAATTTTGAAAAAATTACACTTACTTACCTTCATCTTTGCCTCAAATTGTAATATTTGTTATTAAATTTTAAACAAAGCAATTGGTCTTCTATATATTTATTTGTTATTTGTTATTTAAATTAAAAAATGACTATGCAGTAAAAAAAATAAATAAATAAAAGCCAGTTGGCCCATGGGCAAATGGATCTAATTTTATTTGTCTAAATATGTCTTAATTGTGTATAAAATTTGACAGACCTGCAGACTTTAGCCTATTTTAACAATACTAACATCGTTGTATTTGTAAAGAATATTCTAATATGAATTAAGTTATTTATACCTCATCTGTATTTATATGTTTTGGCAATGTGGTTTGGGTTTTTGCGTTAGTTTCCCTGATTAAAGATTGTGGTTAAGCTCTTTAGTTCTAACTAACACAAAAAAGGGCATCAGACTTGGAAACCACAGCACCTAATCCCCTTCATCAACTCCATCTTCGTCTTCCATTTAATCTCTCCTTTATTTCCCCTACTATATATATATATGTCTTTCCCAATACCCTTCAGCATCACAGCCACTCAACACAACATTCCAAATCATCAAAACACAGTCGTAGCTTCTCATCTTTCTTTCCCAATCATGGCGTGCCTTGCATCTATTCCCCTCAACGCCATAACTTTTGTGCTCTTCTTATCCCTTGTGACCACTCCTTCTACATCAGCTCGAACCCTCACTGAGCTAGAACCTCCGGCAGCCGCACCGGAGCCCGAGCAGCCCGAGGAGCCAGTCCCTGACGGTGGTGCCCCTCACCCGCTGACCTTTTTCATGCACGACGTTCTCGGTGGCTCGAACCCAACGGCTCGAGCCGTGACCGGAGTTGTCACCAACCCATCTATAAACGCTCAAGTGGCCTTTGCCAAGCCGAACGGTGCAAACATTCCTCTCAACAATGGCCTCCCACAAAACAACAACAATGCTGGATTTCTCAACAATAACAACCTCCCCTTCCTCACCGGCCTAAGTGGTAACCCAGGTGATGCATCGTATCAATACCTCTTATTTATCATACTGATATTTAGTGTAGAACCAACATTATATATCAATAAAAAATGTATCTATTTCAATCTCCTACATTCTTATTTACCAGGAATTGAAATATAAATTCAAGCCTAATTCGACTAGAAGATTAAAAAATAAAGCAAATTTAGAAAATCAGACTGGTTATTAAACTAATCTAGGTATTAGTTCAAAAGTCAATGATTAGACTATAATCGAATGAATTGTATTTAAAATATCTAATTAATGTATATATTATAGGTATCAAAATATTAAAATATTCCAAATATGTTACGAATATGTATATTTAATAGTTTAAATTTTTGGAGATTTCTTAAAATACATAATATATTTAGTAAAAATCCAAAAAAAAAAAAGAATTGGTTGAACTGGCCAGTTTTCTACCGACGACCAGTTTAAACGCTCACTGGTTCTTAAGTCTAAACCGAACAAAAAAACTTAGCTAATTCACTAATTTTCCAATCGATGTAACTAGTCCAGTTCGGTTCTCCGAACTATAAAATAAAAAAGAATAGATAACAATTTCTTAGTCTCAAATACTAAAATTGATTACTCATACAAATTGATAAAATATTATGTCTTTTAGTTCCTAAATATTAATATTTTTTTATCTGATTTATATAAAAAAATTTTGACTTGCTACTCGTTCCTTACCAACCAAAAGCCAGAGGAATCTACATGTTTCCTCTGAAGACTAATGATAAAGAATATAATTCTTGATGAATGGAGTAAAGAAATCAAATAACTGAAGCATTTACACTTCTTCTAAATAATTCTATTAAATCCTAAAATTATCCCAATAAAATACACCTGAGTATTAAACAATGAAAATCTGAATATTCTCATGGCGCATTACCAGGGAACGTGATCAACACCAACGGCAACAACTTGATCAACGGCGGGGCGGGTTTTCCGGTGACAAATGTGAACAGCCAGCCCGCCGGACTGACTCTCCAGAAGCTGATGTTTGGGACGATGACTGTGTTCGACGACGAATTAACCGAAGGTCACGAATTAGGATCAGGTTTGGTGGGAAAGGCACAGGGATTTTACATGGCCAGTGCCGTCGACGGAACCAGTCAGGTCATGGCCTTCACGGCGATGTTCGAGGAGAACGGTTATGGCGACAGCATAAGCTTCTTCGGAGTGCACCGAACTCAGGTGTCGGAATCGCAGCTGGCGGTGATCGGAGGGACGGGGAAGTACGTCAACGCCGAGGGATACGCCGTCCTGAAGACTTTTCCGGTGACCAATGATCAGCTTCACAACAATGATGGAGTGGAGACTCTGCTTCAGATCATTGTGTACCTTGTTGAATAGTGCTTTTGGGGTTTGATTAGGGTTTTAAGATGAAGATGGTGGGGAATTTGAGTTTCAAGTATACTTGAGTGTTCTGTTCAATGAATGTGAATGTGAGTGTGTAAGAAGAAGATGATGTTTGAAATGATGCAGTTGAGCTTTCCTTTCTTCTTTGTGTATTATATATGAAGTTCTCAAATAGGAAGTCCTGCCTCTGTATTATGTGTTACTATAAGATTAAGGTTAAATTATGATGTTAGTCCTTATAATTTTACTTAATTTTTAATTTAATCCTTATAGTTGAAAAATTTATAAATGAGCCCTTATATTTTTATAATTTTTTAATTTAATCCCTATTAGTAAAATTTTATCAATATTATATTAAATGTTGTTAATATGACTAATTATATAACATCTTAACATTAGAAATATATATGACTTAAGTAAATTTATCCTAATTATTTAATATAAGTTGCTTACATATCATACATATATGAGTTAATATTACTTAATTATCTGCTTTTTTTCTTGGTATAAATCATGTACATTTATATTTTAATATGCATATGGTTGGTCACATTAGTAAAATTTAATGAAATACTGACAAAAGTTTAATAGTAAGGACTAAATTAAAATTTTATGAAATCATAAGGACTCAATTATAAATTTTTAAACTATAGGGACCAAATTAAAAATTAAGTGAAACTATAAGGACCAAAAAATAATTTAACCTAAGAGTAAATTGCCAATTATGAAGAATGTAATTCTGACCTAAAGTGAAAAAATGCACAGACCCCCCTAAATTGTAAAAATTTGGCAAGTAATTCTATTCAGAATGACTCATTAATAATACGTAAACGATAATTTAAAACTAAAAAAATAAAAAATTACAAGATATATGTCAAAGTTACGATTTAAAAGGAAATGTATGACGTTTTTTAAATAAACAAAAATTGTTATCAATGTGCTATTTCCATATTTATATGATTGTACTAGATTATAAGTAGAGTCTGACATGAAAATTCTGTCAGATTCAAAATTGAACAAATTGATTTAAATGCAAACATATGAAAAATACAAAGAGATATTTGACAATGTTTTGTAATTTAGAAATATTTACAAATGAGTCATAATTAAAGGAACGATTTATCAAGTTTTTATAGTTCACAAAATATTTATAACTGGGTCATAAAGAGAGTACTTGTTTACTCACTTGAACATTCGCATTATAAATTATGTCAAACCCTTGTTTAGTTCTATTATTGAAATAAGTCCTTCAAAAAAAAAATTGGCCTCTACAACTTATAGTCCTTGGATTTTTTATTTGGTCAAGCAGGGTCGTTTGGTCAGGTAGAGTTCACATGGACATCATTTGTCAGTGTCAGTCGAACGATCTTACTTAGTCAAACAGAATACTTAGCCAAACAGTCAATCTAGGTTCTTGTTATAAGTTTTGATAATGACAAATGTATACAACAAATATGTGTGATATGTATGACAAATATCACTACTAGAAAACTCATTATTAGCGACGGAATTTAGTGACGGAAAATTTCCGTCGCAAATTCCATTGCTGATTTAAAATTGTAATATAAGGAATTTGCGATAGAAAAATTCCGTCGCTGATTAAATTTCCGTCACTAATATTAGCGACGGAATTTTCCGTATCAAAAATCCGTCGCAAACTTTTTTTTGTTTTGCGACGAAAGAATCCGTCGCAAAATTCCGTCGCAAAATTCCGTCGCAAACACTAGTTAATTTTTTTTTAAACTTTTTAATGTATCATTAATATTTATAGTCATTTATTTAAAAGAAACTTAATTTTTTTTGTTTATTTGTCTAATATTGTAAAATAATCACTAATGACTCATTTATAATTAATAATTTTTTTATTTTGTAATTACTAATTAAAAATTTAATGAATCAATAATTTCTCACAATAAATTAAAGATATGTAATTAAATGTCAAAACATTTTTTCTTTATTAAATTAATTTTACCTCTAACTAAATTTCAATACAATTTTTCTCAATTAAATTCATTCTTAATTAAAAATTAAAGATTCCTTCTCAAAAATTGTGTTTTTAATTGTATAATGATACAATTAAAATAATTCTTTAATTAGTTTTTAAAGTAATTATATAAATTATGATATAATTAAGTGTAATTGTATAAATTAGGTTCATTCTTAGAATAAAAGACATTATGTCATCACTAATAACCTTAAAAATTTGGTAAATTCCATAAAATCATAATTAAAATTCTATTTATATTAAATCTGGACATTTTCAGAAATTTTACTCTCTCCCTCCAACTTCTCATATTATTCATATAGGTCCTTGATAAAAATTTATTCCTTATTCTTTTTCATGTTCTAAGACCATATTTAGTTTCATGTAGGTCCATAGGTCACAAATATATTTTGTTCTAAAATTATAGCTATTCCTACAAACTTTTGATTTTATTCACTTAGGTCCTTGGTAATAATTTTTACTTTATCTTTGGCATAGGATCAGAGGCACGTGAGATAGGTTGCTCTAGTTCCTATTTTTCCCCGTTATCAGGTCTTCATCCTGACTTTGAGGAAGAATTACAACGTCGGATGGAGCCTGTGATGGATGAGCTTAGGGCTCATAAGGATGAAATCAACAGTCAGAAGGAGAAGATTGATGCCCAGACACAGATGTTGCAGAGTCAGGCAACTGTCATCAATGAGATGCGTGCAATGATGGATCGCTTCATCAATTCAGTTGGCAGGCAGATGGATACTCCTACTGAGGATGATGAGACACAGCCCCTGGATCACCCCATTGACTAGTTTATTTATAATAACTTGTATTTTATTGTAAATGATGATGGATGATGATTATATTTTGTTATAATTTTGTATCTCATGATGATGATGGATCATGAAGAATTATGTATATAATATGTAAAGTTTTTTTGTTGTAAATGCTGGCTGAAGCTTCTTTGCTATATTAATGTATATTCACAGGTTTCAATTCAGGTTTGTAATTATTGTTACTGTTAAATATATAAAAAAATCTATCTAAAAATTTGCGAAGGAATTAGCGACGGATTTTTCCGTCACAAAAAACACAAAATTTAGCGACGCATTTGCGACGGAAAAATTCGTCGCTAATCTGCGACGGATTTAGTGATGGAACAATCCGTCACAAATTAGTGACGGATTTTGTGATGGAAAAATCCATCACAAATTGCGACGGAAAAATCCGTCACAAATTTGTGACGGAATTCCCAAATTTGCGACGAAAATATCCGTCACAAATTCTTAAAATTTATTTGCGACGGATTTCCAAATTTACGACGGAAAAATTTCGTCGCTAATTCTGCGACGGACACAATTCCGTCACAAATAATTTGCGATGGACATTTTAGCGACGGATGTTTTTCCGTCACAAATCCGGGTTTGCGACGGAATTTCATTACTTTAGCGATGGATTTTTCCGTCGCTAATCAATTGATTTCTTGTAGTGTTATATGTGCAACAAATGTGTGCTAATTGTAATTTTAATGATCATAAAAATGAGAGAATTGTATTAAGATAAGCATATTATAAAATTTAATATGTAATGTTTTATTCTTGAATCATGTCCTTTACTGTAGCAAATTTGAAAAAAGAAATTGGTTGTTGTAATAATGTTGAAAAATAATGGTCTTTATTGTAGCAAATTTAAAAAAGAAAAATGATTGTTGACAAAGGATGACAAAACTTATTGGTTGTTATATTAATGTTGAAAAAGAATGGTCTTTTCTTTAGCAAATTTGAAAAATGAAATTGATTATTGAAAAATGATGATAAAACTTACTGTAACAAATATGACTATATTCATCACTGTAAAAGTAAGGCTTCATTATATAAAAAGGACTTCACAACACCATTAATACCAAGCTTCAATTGTTCATTTCATACATTATCTTGAGTTTCATTCCCTCTAATTGTTAGAGAAAAATTCTAAGCTTAGTTTTTGGGTTATATACACTTTGAAAGTGTCTACCATTGTTTTATTCAAGCCTTTAAAGTTGTTTGCTCAAGGATTGGGATTCCTTGAGTGGGTGTTTGGAAAAACATATTGTAAAAGGGAGAGACGCCCTTGAGAAAAAAATATCTTTGTTTTAGTGGCTCACAAGTGGCCAATTGCATAAACTTGTGGCTTATAGCCAAATACTCAAGAAGTTGTCTTGAAAATTTGATGTAAGCTTGGTTATAAACCGAATCGGTATAAACACTTGTGTTCAATCTTCTTTCTCTCATCTCTTTAATAGTTTAAAGCTTTATCTTTGATTAATTACACTTCATACTTATTCATCTTGATCATACTATGTTTTTACTGTCATGAAAAGTTTGGCATTATATTTAAAACTTCTTAAACTTCCAACAAGTCACAAGAAATTTTTTATAAACTCAATGCACCCTCCTCTTGGGTGCTAGCCATTTCTATCAATTGGCATCAAAGCTTGGACACTTTATCAAGACTTAATCGTCTAAGAGTTGATACATGGCTGGTTTTGGTGATTGCATTCTACCGAAAGGAAGTTCTTTAAAAATAACCTTGGTTTTAATGGAAACCATTATACTTATTAGAAGTTCAAGATAAGAATATTTTTCGATGCGGTGGACCTAGACTTTTGGGATGTTGTGGAACAAAGTCCTTATACTCCTACCAAGGAGCTTGAAGGGTATGTCATTCCAAAGCCCAAAAGCGAATGAAATGAAACCGAAAAAGAACTTGTTCATCTGAATGTCAAAGCAAAAATGATCATAATTAATACTTTGAGCCAAGATGAATACTTTAAAGTATCTAGTTGTCCATGTGCTAAAGAAATGTGACATACTTTAGAAATTACACATGAAAGAACTCTTGGAGTCAAGGAATAAAAAATAAGCACTCTCACCAATGAATATGAAAATTTTAAAATGAAAAGTGGTGAGAGTATTAATGAAATGCAATTGAGATTTACTCACATCAATAATCATCTCAAAGCTCCTGGCATTGCTTTTTTGAAGAAATCACAAACTACAAAGGTTCTAATATGCCTTACATCGGAGGGGGAGGCCAAGAGGATAGCAATTATGGAAGTAAAAGGATAATTAATGAGTTCTTTCACATCTTTGTTTGGGAACCTCCAAAATTATGAGTCTAAGATATTAGAGATGAGGCAAGAAGAAGAAACTAAGGAAAAGAAGACTCTCTCCCTAAAATCATCTTCATCCAAGAAGGTGGAAATTGATAGTGATAAGGGAGAAGAAGAGCTTGAGATCAATAATGAAGACCTTGTCTCTTTGTCAAAAAATTCAGTAAATTCCTAAAAAGGAAGAATACAAGAAGATGAAGAAGAGACCAAATATCAACAAGGAAGATCCCACTTGCTATGAATGCAAAAAAGTTAAACACATCAAATGTGATTGTCCACAATTCATTAAGAAGCAAGAAAGGAAGAAGAGCTATGACAATGGGAAAAAGAAAGCGTATGTTTATTCTATATGAGGAGAAAGTGAATCCGATGAAGAAGAAAATGAAGAAGCTAACATTTGTCTTATGGAAAGAGAGGAAGAAGAGGTAAACATTCTTGAACCTTTACATTCTTTTGAAGAATTACAATATACTTTTGAAGAGCTACACAATGAATCTTTAAAGCTTGCTAAAAAGCAAAGTATTTCAAAGAAAAAAATTTCTTTACTTGAGAGTGAAATTTTAAAATTGAAGCTTGGTACTTATAGTGTTGTGAAATCCCCTTTATATAGTGATGTCTTGCTGCTACAATGACAAATATAGTCAAATTTGCTACAATAAGCTTTATTATCTTTTTTCAACAATTAATTTCATTTTTAAATTTGTTACAGTAAAGGCCATTCTTTTTCAACATTATTACCACAACCAATTTGCTTTATCATTCTTTTTTAAACAATCAATTTTCTTTTCAAATTTGCTATAATAAAGGCCATTATTTTTCAACATTATTACAATAACTAATTTCCTTTTTCAGATTTGCTATTGTAAAGGGCATTTTTTTTCAACTTTATTACAACAACTAATTTCCTTTTAATAAAGTTGTAAGAAAATGTCTTTTATTGTATCAAATTTGAAAAATGAAATTGGTTGTTGTAATAATGTTGAAAAAGATTGATCTTTACTGTAGTAAATTTGAAAAAGAAAATTGATTGTTGAAAAAGGATAATAAAACTTATTGGTTATTGTATTAATGTTGAAAAAGAATAGTATTTACTGTAGCAAATTTGAAAAATAAAATTGACTATTGAAAAAAGAGGATAAAGCTTATTGTAGCAAATCTAACTATATTCGTCATTGTAGCAACAAGATTTCACTATATTAAGGGGACTTTACAACACTATTAGTATCAAACTTCAATTTTGAAATTTCACTCTCAAGTAAAGAAATTTTTATTTTGAAATACTTAGCTTCTTAACAAGCTTTAAAGATTTATTGTGTAGCTCTTCAAAAGTATCTTGTAATTCATCAAAAGAATGTAAAGGTTCAAGAATGTTTATCTCTTCATCCTCTCTTTCCATAAGACAAAGTTTGGCTTCTTCATTTTCTTCTTCATCGGATTCACTTTATCCCTATATAGAAGAAACATATGCTTTCTTTTTCCCATTTGATACGAACCTCGCCAACTTATGACGAAACCCGTAACTAAAATTAG
Organism: Biancaea sappan; assembly: GCA_037074585.1. Lineage (NCBI taxonomy): Eukaryota > Viridiplantae > Streptophyta > Magnoliopsida > Fabales > Fabaceae > Biancaea > Biancaea sappan. The sequence goes on along the minus strand of CM073491.1, from coordinate 91,498,238 downwards.
TGCCTAGGATCATTTTACTACATATTTGGATGGAAACCGCAACCTGGCACCTATAAAGAGGTGTGAACCTTGGTATGATGAAGACGTCACAATCAAGGGATGGAAAACTCGATTGATAAGTCAGGGTATGAATGCCACAGACAAAGTCTGATAAGTTCGAAAGTTCTTCAAAGAACTAAAGAGAAATTTTCCTCACAAAAGTATTCTAGTTCTTTTATTGAATAAAAATGCCTATTTAAATGCATTACAAAGGAAACTACCAAAAACAGAAAAATGAAACTAATAGCAAAAAAGAAACTAATAGCTAAATGAAAACTAATTCAAAAGGCAATAAATCAAATAATAAAGTTCCATAAAATAAGATAATCAATCTGATTTAAAAAAACTTTTCTAAATCTGATTTGAAACTTGACTCCAATTAGGCGCTTCTTTCCTTTAATGCTTCATGGCCCAACATGCTGAATTAGGTTAATAATACTAGTGTATTTGATTAACTCTAATTCATTATGGGCTGTAGCAGGCATGACCCAAATGTCTTGAATAAGTCCATTCGGTGCTTCCTTCAATCTCTTGGTTCTAGCCCTTATAATTGGGCCTTCCTTGATGAATAGAGGATCCTTTGGGTTTGGAACTTGAACTTCTTGACTTGGGCTGCTACTTTGCTCCTTAGGCTTTGGATTTGCATCATTCCCTCTCTCCTCAAAAGAATTTGTCCTCAAATCAGAATCTACATCAAAATGAGTTAAGTCAGCAACATTGAAAGTAGCAACATTGAAAGTAGCACTTACATTGTACTCACTAGACAAGTCTAGCTTGTAGGTATTGTCATTAATCTTTTCGGTGACTTGAAATGGACCATTTCCTCGAGGTAACAACTTTGACTTTTTTTTGTTTTGGAAAGCGCTCCTTTCTCGTGTGCACCCATACCCAGTCGCCAGGCTCAAAGATCCACTTATGACGCCCTTTGTTGGCTTGTTTGACGTATTATTCAATTCTCCTCTCAATGTTGAGCCTTGCTTTCTCATGAATTTGCTTAACAAAATTTGCTTTCTCTTTGCCATCTAAATTAACATGCTTAGTCACAAGTAATGGAGATAAATCCAATAGGGTTAATGGATTAAAACCATACACAATTTCGAATGGTGAAAATTTAGTAGCAAAATGAATAGTACGATTGTAAGCAAACATGTGATAAACAATCTTCCCATGTTTTGATGTTCTTTTTTATGATAGCCCTTAACAATGTAAACAAAGGCCTATTCACTACTTCGGTTTGGCCATCATTTTGTGGGTGACAAGTAGTAGAAAATAATAACTTAATGCCTAACTTACACCACAAAGTCTTCCAAAAGTAACTCATGAACTTAGCATCTCTATCCGAAATTATTGTTCTAGGCATCCTATGTAATCTCACAATCTCCCTAAAGAACAAATCAGCAACTTTAGAAGCATTATTAGTTTTATGACATGGAATAAAGTGTGTCATCTTAGAAAATCTATCAACAACCACAAATACACTATCCCTCTCATGTTTAGTTCTAAGCAAACTTAACACAAAATCCATCGAAATATTAGTCCAAGGTGCACTAGGAATGAGTAGTGGTGTATAAAGTCCTTGGGGCTGCACTTAAGATTTAGCTTGCTTACAAGTGACACATCTACCACAAAGTCTCTCAACATCTCTTTTTATACGTGGCCAATAGAAATGTTATTGCAAAATAGCTAAAGTTTTAGCTACCCTAAAATGACCCATCAATCCTCCACCATGAGACTCCTTCACTAATAAAACCTAAACTAAACAATTTGGAATGCACATTTTATTTTCTTGAAACAAAAACCCTTTAAACCTAAAAAACTTACCATAAGCTGCCCTTTCACAAAAAGCATACTCTTCACTAAAACCTTGATATAAAGGATACAACTCTTTAATATGTTCAAAACCAAGTAATTTTGCATCAAGAGTAGAAAGAAGTACATACCTGCGAGAAAATGCATCGGAGACCACATTCTCCTTACCTTATTTGTATCGGATAATGTAGGAAAATTGTTCTATGAACTCCACCCAACGTGCATGTCTCTTGTTCAACTTGTGTTGACCTTTTAAATGCTTTAATGACTCATGATCAGTGTGGATCATGAACTCTTTAGGCCACAGATAGTGTTGCCAGGTTTCTAAAGCTCGAACCAACGCATACAACTCATTGTCATAAGTAGGGTATTTTAAGACAGCTCCACTTAGTTTCTCACTAAAATATGCATTTGGTCGTCCTTCTTGCATAAGAACAACATCAATACCTATACCTGAAGCATCACATTCAATCTCAAAAGTCTTTGCAAAGTTAGGTAAAATAAGCAAAGGAGCATGAGTTAATTTTTCCTTAAGTAGTTTGAATGCTTTTTCTTGTTCTTCTCCCCATTTGAACCCAACATTCTTTTTGATGACTTTGGTTATCGGTGCTGCTATGCTATTGAAGTCTTTCACAAATTGTCGATAAAAACTAGCAAGTCTATGAAAGCTTCAAACATTACTTACACTTGTTGGACTTGGCTACTCTTGGATTGTAGGATCTTTTCTTCATCAACTTGTACTCCTTGTTCACTCACAACAAAACCAAGAAACACAAGCTTATTGGTGCAAAATGTGCACTTCTTTAAGTTAGCAAATAATTTCTCTTTCCTAAGTACATCAAGTACAGATTGCAAATGCATCAAATGGTCTTCTAAATTTTTGCTATAAATGAGAATATCATCAAAATAGATAACTACAAATTTTCCAATAAAAGCACGCAAACATTGGTTCATTAATCTCATGAATAGTTAACTACAAATTTTCCAATAAAAGCAAGCAAACATTGGTTCATTAATCTCATGAAAGTACTAGGAGCATTAGTTAAACCAAATGGCATGACTAACCATTCATATAAACCATATTTTGTCTTAAATGTAGTTTTCTATGCATCACCTTCTTTCATTCTAATTTGGTGATACCCACTTTTCAGATCAATTTTAGAAAAGACATAAAAACCATGTAACTCATCTAACATATCATCTAAATGAGGAATAGGATGATGATACTTTACCGTGATATTGTTGATTGCTCGACAGTCTACGCACATTCTCCATGTCCCATCCTTCTTAGGAACTAAAATCACTGGAACAATGCATAGACTCATGCTTTCCCTCACATACCCCTTTTCCAACAACTCTCCTACCTGCCTTTGTAGTTCCTTTGTCTCCTTAAGATTACTCCTATAGGCTGGTCAGTTTGGGATGGTAGCACCAGGTAGAAAATCAATTTGATGTTCTGTAATATCCCAAGAATTTATATGAATATTTAAAGCCTATTTTGAAGTTTAGTGAAAAATTTAATTACGTGAAAAATTTGCTTTTTGAATTAGTGAAGAAAATCTGGGAATAGAAATTTTAATTTTTAATTTAGGAAATTTTTACAAATTCTCAAGGACTAAAGTGAAAAGAAAAGAAAATATGGATTACTTTTGAGAAATGACCAAATAGGAATTTGAGAGGAAGAATAAAGCTTATGAGAATGAATTATGAGTCCGGTACCCAAGAGATGATTGATTCGAGGTTAAAGTGATATTTGAGACATCGAGAGGGATTAAAGTGAACAAATCTTATAAGCTAAGGTAGCTATGAGCGATTTTATCGAAAAAGAAATTGGTGGGGCCCACGCGTATACACTTCTCCTTATTCTTTTCTTTTTCTCATTCTCCCTCCCGTAGCTTCACTTTCTTTCTCTCTCGATTATGCTTGCAAAGGAATTTCTTCATCAATCATTCATGCAATTTTTGCTTTGGGAAGGAAGCTATGAAAGTTAGGATGATTGGTAAGTTGATGTTCTTCTTCTTCTTCCACTTATTACAAGATCAAATCCTTGGTTATCATTTTTGCAAAATTTTTGTAGAATATTTTAATGGATGAATTTAAGTGTGGATGTTAATCTAAAACATTCCTAGGTGGTTTATGATGTTATTAGAACAAGAAATTTGGAGAAAACTAGGAGAAATTCGTAGAATTTGGATATTTGAAAAAAGTTAGTGTTCTTGATGAAAATTTGAGATTTGAGCTTGGATTGTTGGTAGAAATTGGGGGTTTTGTGTTAAAACACTCCTTAGACATTAAGGATGAAAACCTATGGAAGAAATCAAAAGAAATGTTGTTTTAGATATGATTTTTGGATTTTTGGATGAAGAACACGAAGAACATCAAAAATTTTCCCCAGAATTACTGTTCATCGAGAAAATTTTTCCAGATTTTCTCGTTACTGTAGCGTTGACTCGGTCAACGTTACTGTAGCTGCGTTGACCGTTGACCGTTACTGTAGCATCAGTTTTTTTTTAATATCGTTGAAAAGCTCTTTGAGTCTAGTTTCCAATGGTATAAGTTTCATCTGTATATTCATTACCAGTTAGGAGTTATGATTTGAGAAGTGGATGAAGGTCGAGAGTAGTGGTAGGAAATTTCTCTATTTCGTAACCCTGATGGTTTTTATCTGGTTACAATATGAATGGTCAAGTGCAAGGTGGGAGTGCTGAGAGCATGAAATCCAGGTGAGTGGGTTAATACTTGCTATGATTAAATATCTTTGTTATTGACTTTTTGCATCATAGTGAAAATATGTTGAATATCCAAGTTTGAAGAGAATGATGTGGGATGATGAGACATAAACAATTGTGGAACGTGCCAGGTGATGTATATAATTATATTTTCTTATTTTCTCATGAATTGAGGTTATATGATGGATTGTGAATGGCATGTGAACTGAGTTGAAATGTATCATACTCTGATTGTTGAGTTCATTCATATGCGGATAGTTGAAGTATGTTATTGTTGAATAATTGTTCTATATTATGGGTTATGTTGTATACATGCTATGTTGCTGGAACCACATCGATTATGTTATGGCTCAAGATTATGATTGAGGATGTTTTTATATGTGATTGTGATTGTGTTTGACTGGAAAGGAAATGCATGGTGGTGCACCCCATGGAGAAATTTATATGAAGTTATAAGTGTAATACCCAAGAAAAATAAAATATAAATATTTGTTTACAAACTACTGTTACTATTTCAGTATACGGTACTATTCACCTGTATAATACTATTTACGTATATGATACTGTTTATTTATACAATCGAAATGTCAAGTACTAGATGTTGTTTGGTCATAAGAGAAAACTAGAAAGAAGTTCGTAGGAGAAACTGACGTTTTATGTGTGAAAATACCCTTAGGGACTAAAGTGAAAGGACTGAATTGAAAAGAAACTTAAAGGTTTAAGGTGAAAGGATATTTTTCCCTTTTAAGTTTCCAATAGTAATAACAGAAAAATTTTCCATCGTGCATTATTAGAAATGTCATTTTCATGAATAGTAAATTGAATATTTTATTAGTGCATAGTGTCAAATAGTACCCTTGACTTTTGCTATAAATAGGCCCTTCCATTTCACTTCTAAACTCACACCTTCAACTTCTCTTCTTCTCTCCTTAAGTTTCTCTTACTCCAAAGCTAGGCCTCTGAGATTTTGGGCCTTTCCTTTTCAGCTTAGGTAAGGATACTATGCCTTTTCTATGTCTTTCAAATTTTAGAAGTTAATTTCTTAAGTATGCTCTGTGGTTGCGGCCTTGGCTGATCTTCCACATCAGAAAAACTGTCCTTAGCTGTTTATATGTTATTTTGATTCTCTGATTACCGAAATAGAATGTAAACTGTGAAGAATACATGTCTAGGAAAGTTCTGGCTAAGGAAAGACCTAGTTTTTAAGTGTGTCCAGTGTGACCCTCCACTCTTTCCTGGGAACTTACCTGGTGTACTCTTTTACAGATTGTATTCTCTATTTCTGGTATGAATAGTGATCGTATGTATGAATAGTGACCATACGTATGAATAGTGATTGTATGAATAGTAACCGTATATATGAACAGTAACCGTACATATGAACAATATCTGTACGAAAACAATCCTGACGTATTTTCTCTAATCTTTCATGAAAATCTCCGTAGCAGAACACCGAAATTTACCTGAGAACTCTTGTCTGTAATGACTTAGAGAAGCGATGTTCGTACGGAATCCAGGTGAGTGAAACGACCCCGTTTTAATAGAGTTTTAGCATTACTAGTGATAAAAAGTATGTCGTAGGACACTCCCAAGATTCATAGGGGGAAATTGGATTCAGAATGACGAATCTAAATGAGATAATTAATCCATAAGTATGGATAAAATGAAATAAGTATCTTATGATGATGTGAAGTTTGAATGTTTTCAAAAATGGATTAATTGTTATCTTGATATGTGGTTTATAAATCCATAATATAGTAATATACTATACCTGTTATATGGATGAATATTATATTGAGCTTCTGATTATGATATGAAATGCTATTGATTGTGATTGAGCGGGACAGTACCCCCTCTCACGGCAAGGCGGAAAACCCGGTTGACAGGGTGTCTTGACCAATGAGTGTGGAGACAACGATTCCCTCAGTAGGGATATAGCCCGGATTGGTGATAAATCCGTGAGGCGCCCTAGCTAAGAGGATGAGGTTGTGCGTCATGGCGGAAATATACATAATTGGTGATCCGGCCTGTGTGCGCTCTCCGGGATATATTGCCATTGACGAGTACTAGTAACGTTTGTTGAATTGGATGAATTTTTATCTTGTATGTAAGAGGATGATGTTGTGCGTCATGGCGGAAATATACATAATTGGTGAGCCGGCCTGTGTGCGCTCTCCGGGATATATTGCCATTGACGAGTACTAGTAACGTTTGTTGAATTGAATAAATTTTTATCTTCTGTCTATTGGTTGAGTATGAGCCTTTGGATATGCTTGCATGACTGGTAATGTATTTGAATTTTATTAATGCGAGGCCGATTCGCTCATTGAGTTTAAAAGCTCACATTGTTTGTACAACCTTTTTGTTCAGATCAGGTTGCCATCGAAGAATATCTGCTAGAGGAGTAGATCACTTTGGACCTTCCCGTTGTCGGGTAGACCTCTCTTCTATTATAGATTATGTTGCTCTGTAATCGTCTAGGACATCTAGTTCAGGGGTTCGACATTTGGCTTGTATGTCAGTATAATAATGTATTTTAGATTCATAATCTATGATTACATGCAAATCATCTTTATGATTTTCAGATAAGAAAATTTGATATATTTATCGGAAGGCTTACAGTGATGAGAGATTCATCATTGTGTCGGTCATGTGCCCAGAAAACGGGTCATGACAATAAGGGTGGAGATTATAAATGGAGCGATAAGGGTGGATGCGGGGGGGGCCGCGGGCAACGATCCAAAGGTATTCTGGACGACCCGGTTGGTACGGAAAATGTGTGTGAAATTGATTTCACCGATTGCTGTTGTGAATTTTGAATTATGTTAAAATGTATTTGATTTACTTGGATATTGTTGTGAAGTATTATGAATAATATTATATCATATGATGATCGATTTACGTATGATTGCTGCATGTTATCATTATGATGCATGATATTTTTTTGTCATAGTGTTGTGTTATCTACTCACTGGGCACGTGGTTTGCTCATACCCCTCTTATTGATATTTTTTTTCAGAGTTGACAGCTGAAGGTAAATATCGGAACAAGGAATTATGGATCCTTAGTCCATGATTACCTTTTCATTTGTTCAGGATAAAGGTATAATAGTTAAGTCTTATTCTAAGTTGTATAAATCTAGAAATCTCTGTAATCGGGTAGGTTCATTCAGTGATGTAATGTGAATAATTGTAGTTTGTATAGAGAACTCGGTTTGGTTGCATGAAAAAGAATGGTATGATGCTTAAGAGAAAAAAAAATAGGCTTACGGAGGTGAAATGAAATTCACTTTCCGCGGTCACGTGCTCAGATTTTGGGACGTGACATGTTCAATCCCACGGATAGAAGGTAATCCATTAGGAACTTCGTTGGGAAAGACATCCTCAAAATCCTGTAAGATAGAAACAATTGAACTAGGCAAAGCATCATCAAATTGGTTAGTATTAAAAAATGCCTCTTTGTATAAAAGTACAATCATAGGCTGATTAAGAGACATTGCCCTCTTGATTTCACTCGCCCTTGTATAGAAATTTGTTTTTCTCTCTTATTTTCTCTCAACTTTTTCAGTCTCTCTTTCTTTTTCTTTCTGATTGTTTCTCAATTTCTTTTTATCACTCTCTCTTTCACTCTTTTTATTTTGTTCACTCTCCTTTTGCAACCTCACTTGATCTACATAAACCTGTTTTAGTGTCAACGGTACAAGAGTGATTGATCTTTGATTGTGAACAAATAAGTACTTGTTGGTGAATCCATCATGCTTGACTGTCCTATCAAATTGCCATAGTCTTCCTAATAACAAGTGCCCAGCTTGCATGGGAACTACATCACACAACACTTCATTTTCATACTTCTCAATGTGAAAAGGAACAAATACTTGTTTATTCACCCGTACCTCCCCACTATCATTTAACCATTGCAATTTATAGGGTCGAGGGTGTTTAATTGTTGTCATGGCTAACTTCTCCACCATGATAGTGCTAGAAACATTAGTACAACTCTCTCTATCAATAATCACACTACATACCTTGTTTTGGACATGGCATTTAGTATGAAATATGTTCTCTTGCTGCACTTCATCATCTTCTTTGGATTTTAAACTCAAAGCTCTTCTTGCTACCAACAATTCACCTTGGGCAGCATACTCTTCATCATCATCGTCCTCCAATGGCGGCATAAAGTCATTGTCTGATTCATTGTCAGTTTCAATCTCACCATTATCTGTCATAACCATAACTCTTTTGTTTAGACATTGATTGGCTATGTGACCCCTGCCTTGACATTTAAAACACTTAATATCACGATTATGAGTAATGAAAGAATCTGATTTACCTTGAGTTCTTTGGCTAGTCGCTGTTTGCTTTTGCTCAGGTTTTGGCTTCGAAGTAGAATTCTTTTCATCTTGCTTCCATTGTTTTGACTTCTAAGTGGGTGTACTTTGGCTATGGCTCGCACGTGTACTGCCTCCCTTCTTGAGTTGACTCTCAATCTTAATAGTCATGTGCACCATGTCCTCCAATTCAACATAATGTTGCAATTCCACCACATTTTGAATTTCCCTATTCAAACCAGCCAGAAACCTTGCCATAGTAGCTTCTCGATCCTCCTTAATGTTTGCTCAGATCATTGTCACTTTCATCTCTTTGTAGTAATCTTCTATACTCCAGTTTCCCTGCCTAAGGCTTTACAGCCTATTATACAACTCTCGATAGTAGTAACTAGGCACAAACCGCTTCCTCATTACAGTTTTCATTTCCTCCCACGTCTCTATTGGACGTTCCCTGTTTCTCCTCCTGTTCAACAACAATTGATCCCACCAAATAATAGCATAATCTGAAAATTCAATAGCAGCAAGTTTTACCTTCTTTATTTCAGAATAATGGTGGCAATCAAATACTAACTCTACATTCTTCTCTCATTCAAGATATGCTTTCGGATCATTCTTCCCTTGAAAAGATAGAATCTTCATCTTAATACTCCCTAAATTACTATCTCCCCGGTTCCTAGCTTCTCTAAATCGCCCACCGTATCTTCTATGGTTTCCTATTGATTCCCGATTATCCTCTTCATCAAAATCTTCCCCAAAATACTCCTCATTTTCAACTCTGACTTCCCTCAGTTGAACTCTCTCCCCCATATGCACACGAGGTAACTCCACATGTTTATTTTCTACTCGGTCTAACCTTTTGTAAACTGGTTCCATCTTCGCCGTTAACAATCTCCTCATCTCTCTTGTCAAAGCCTCCATTATCAATTTTGTGTCAACTATTACATCTTTTGAAGTACTTTCTTTAGACATGTTTTTACTGCAAAGAAGACATTAGTTCAAAATAAAAGACATCACTTCACACTTCACACTTCTCACATGTTTCACTCAAATAATGGTTCACTCAATTTCACTCGAATTTCATACAATAATTTTGGCTTTTACCCTCGTATATGCTTACCACTCTTTCCTTTTTCCACTTATAATTTCTCGAAAGTTCTTATCAAACTAATCAAACAAGGATCAATTTTCTTTTTTTTTTTGGCTTTGTATCCCTTTTTTTAACTTCGGATCCTTCTTTTTTTTTTTTTGCTTTAGATCCCTTTTCTTTTTTTTTTGAACTCTTTTTTTTTTTTACTAATGAGCAGTACGCGGATGAACAATATGTGAATGAACAGTAGCGAATAAACAGTGCGAATTTTTTTTTTCAAGTGAACTAAATTGAAGATGAAAGCTAGAATTGAGATCAAAAAAATGCAAAATATGATAGGCAAACCTGAGACTAGAACCATGCTTTGATACCAAATGATACGAACCTCGCTAACTTGTGACGAAACCCGTAATCAAAATTAATGCCTAGGACCGTTCTACTACAGATTTGGATGAAAACCGCAACCTGACACCTATAAAGAGGTGTGAACCTTGGTATGATGAAGACACCACAATCATGAGATGGAAAACTCGATTAATAAGTCAGGGTATGAACGCCACAAACAAAGTCTGATAAGTTCGAAAGTTCTTCAAAGAACTAAAGAGAAATTTTCCTCAAAAAAGTATTCTAGTTCTTTTATTGAATGAAGAGGTCTATTTAAAGGCATTATAAAGGAAACTACCAAAAACAGAAAAAAGAAACTAATAGCAAAAAGGAACTAATTGCTAAAAGGAAACTAATAGCTAAATGGAAACTAATTCAAAAAACAATAAATCAAATAATAAAGTTTCCTAAAATAAGATAATTAATCTAATTTGAAAAAATTTCCTAAATCTGATTTGGAAACTTGACTCCAATTAGGCGCTTCTTTCTTTTAATGCTTCATGGCCCAACATGCTGAATTAGGTTAATAATACTAGTATATTTGATTAACTCTAATTCATTATGGGCTATAGTAGGCATGGCCCAAATGTCTTGAATAAGTCTATTCAGCGTTTCCTTCAATCTCTTGGTTCTAGCCCTTGTAATTGGGTCTCCCTTGATGAATAGAGGATTTGGAACTTGAACTTCTTGCCTTGGGCTGCTACTTTGCTCCTTAGGCTTTAGATTTGCATCACCATTGTCATAACTTTTCTTACCTTCTTGCTTCTTAATGAATTGTGGATAATCACATTTAATGTGTCCAACCTTTTTGCATTCATAGCAAGTGAGACTTTCCTTGCTATTACCTTGGTCTCTTCTCCATCTTCATTATTCTTCCTTTTTAGGAATTTACTAAATTTTTTTACGAAGAGACCAAGTCCTCATCATTGATCTTAAGCTCCTTTTCTCTCTCATCACTATCAATTTCCACCTTCTTGGATGAAGATGATTTTAAGGAGAGAGTCTTCTTTTCCTTGGTTTCTTCTTCTTGCCTCATCTCTAATATCTTAAACTCATAATTTTGGAGGTTTCCAAACAAAGCTATGAGGAACTCATTAATTCTCCTCTTACTTACATAATTGTTGTCCTCTTAGCCTCCTACTCTGGTGTAAGGCATCTTAGCACCTTGGTGGTTTGTGATTTCTCTGAAAAAGCGGCACCAAGAGCTTTAAGATGGTTAGTGATGTAAGTAAATCTCAATTGCATTGTACTAATACTCTCACTACTTTTCTTTTTTTAAAACTTTCATATTCATTTGGTGAGAGTGATTATTTTTTATTCCTTAACTCCAAGAGTTCTTCATGTGCAATCTCTAAAGTATCTCACATTTCTTTAGCACTTTCACAACTAGATACTCTAAAGTATTCATTTTGGCTTAAAGCACTAACTATGATCATGTTTGCTTTGACATTCAGACGAACAAGTTTTTTTTTATTTCATTCCATTCACTTTTGGACTGTGGAATGACATATCCTTCAAGCTCTTTGTTAGAAGTATAAGGACATTGTTCCACAACATCCCAAAAGTCTAGGTTCACCGCATCGAAAAACATTCTTATAGTGGACTTCCAATAAGTATAATGGTTTCCATTAAAATCAAGGGATTTTGTGAAGGAACTTCCTTCTGGTAAAACGCAATTACCAAAATTAGCCATGTATCAACTCTTAGACGATTAAGTCTTGATAAAGAATTCAAGCTCTGATACTAATTGATAGAAATTGCAAGCACCCTAAAGGGGATGAATTGGCTTTATAAAAAATTTCCTATGACTTCTTGGAAGTTTAAGAAGTTTCAAAAATAATACAGGAAAAACATAGTATGATCAAGATGAATAAGTATAGAAAATAAAACTTTAAACAATTAAAGAGATGAGAGAAAGAAGATTGAACACAAGTATTTATACTGATTCAGCTTATAACAAAGCCTACATTCAGTCATCGAGACAACTTCTTCAGTATTTAACTATAAACCACAAGTTTATGCAATTGGGCACTTGTGAGCCACTACAACTAAGATTTTTTTCTTTCTCAAGGGTATCTCTCTCACTTACAATGTGTTTTTCCCAAACACCCACTCAAGGAATCTCAATCCTTGAGCAAACAAATTTGAAGGCTTGAATAGAACAATGATGAACACTCTTAAAGTGCATATAACTCAAAAACTAAGCTCGGAATTTTTCTCTAGCAATTAGAGATAATGGAACTCAAGATAATGAATGAAATAAACAATTGAAGCTTGATACAAATAGTGTTGTGAAGTTCTCTTTATATAGTGAAGTCTTGCTATTATAGTAACGAATATAGTTATATTTGCTACAGTAAGATTTATCATCTTCTTTCAATAGTCAATTTCTTTTTTCAAATTTGCTACAATAAAAGCTATTCTTTTTCAACATTATTACGACAACTAATAAACTTTATCATCCTTTTTCAACAATCAATTTTCTTTTTTCAAATTTGCTACAGTAAAGAGTATTCTTTTTCAACTTTATTACAATAATCAATTTGTTTTATCATCCTTTTTCAACAATCAATTTTCTTTTTCAAATTTGTTATAGTAAATGCCATTCTTTTTCAACATTATTATAATATCCAATTTCCGGTTTCAAATTTGCTACGGTAAAGGACATTCTTTTTCAACTTTATTACAATAACCAATTTCCTTTTTTAGATTTGCTACAGTAAAGGGCATGATTCAAGAATAAAACATCACATATTAAATTTTATAATTATGCTTATCTTAATACAATTCTCTCATTTTTTTTATCATTAAAATTAGTAAATTACAATTAGCACACATTTGTTACACATATTTGTCACACTCATCACACATGTTTGTTGTACACATTTGTTATCATCAAAACTTGAAGCACAATATCTTGGATAACAATCTCTCCCTTTTTAATGATGACAAAATATCAAAGAAAAATATGTCCTTGTTACATAGAGTTTCTTATCTTGTGACACAAAATTTTCCTTTGGTGATTTGTCATTATATATATGGACTATCAATATATATTATCTCTAAATTAAAAATTCTTGGAGTGACTTGATAATTTGCTTCTTAAAAAATCACTTCACTCTTAATTTAATCTTCTAAAAAAATGTCTCTCAATTTGATTGTTAAAATTTTTTTCTTGATCTTGCAAAGATGAAATATTTTAATTTAATCTTCAATTTATTTCCTTTCGATGAAAGTGGTCCCTTCAAAAAGTATTCTTGAACTGTTTAATACAAAAATAAAATTATTTTGATGGTTGAAGGCATTTAGGTAAGTCTATATTTTTAATCAAGGTTCAAGAAATTGAGTTGTTCGTTAAAACAATGAAAGTACTAGTTCAAACTTTATTAGTTCAACCGTTGTTGAACCGATTATAAATATATATATATATATATATACATATGATTGTATACATTAACAATATAATATAATAAATTAATAAGTATTTTTCATGTTTATTTTTGACAAATTTACAAAAGATCTAAACAAATAATTAAACATTTTTGTACACATTTAATAGTAATACCTAGTCCGAATAAATATGAACATAGACAAAAATCAAAAGTAATTACAATATATTATATCAATAGTATTTATATGTAGAATAACATATTAATAATCATAATATATATATATATATATATATATATATTAAAAAATTTGTATGAAAATATTAGACAAAACAAAACTAAAACCATTTTCAATTATTGAATTGCCAAATTTCATCAATTTGTTTTCTATTTTTTTATTGATCCAATCAGTTTTTGACCAACTTTTTTATTGATCGGTTCACAAGATTAAACTAAATCATTTATATGACTAGTTCACTGATTTTTTAACTAATTGATTAATTTGGTTTGATTCTCTGAACAATTTTTTTAGTAAATGGCAATGTGGTATCTCATTTTTGTCTAACAAGAAAAAAATGAGATTAAATTGAGATATTTTATTTTAAAAGAATAAAATTAAAAGAAGAATAATCTTTTAAAATTGCATTTTACCATATGGAATGTACAAGCAAATCTTTTAAAATTGCATTTTACCATATGGAATGTACAAGCAATGACTTAGATTGTAATTTAATCATTGCGTTTACCAAAAAATTGCTCATATAACTAATTATTAATCAGTACCCGAGAGAAGATATTAATTTTTGTGTGTGTGTGTGTAGTTTATTTCCTTTGCTAAAAAAAAAAAGAAAGAAAATTTCTTGGCCACCATAATAAACAACAAAATATGGTAATTACTACAATCTCCTTTGACTTCACATTATTGTAACGTGAGTTTTGGACTACTCATTTTATGTGATCAAATGATTTATATTTGTAACTATTTTTTTAATAAATGTGAATCATTCGATTTAATTTAAATTTTTTATTTGATTCTAAAAATAAATAAAATGTTTGGCTCAATCTATGTTATTAGATTTTACAATTAAAAAAATTTTATAATTAACAATATAAATTTTAAAAATACTATTTTATTAAAAAAATAACATCTTAAAATATAAATTATTAATGATAAAATTTAATAGTCTAGATTAAATTAAATATCTAATTTAACTTTAGAGACGAGCAATAATCCTCTTCTTCATTGGACCACGTAAAATAAACGGTACAGATTTCACCGACCCTCGCGTCTCAATCAGGCAATAGCGAGGTAAAGAGTAGTTTGAAGAATCTTGTGTACCGCATCCCAATTTGCTTCCTCATTGGCTGACAAATTAACACTCTCAAGCTTCCCATACCCTTTAGCATTTCCATATCTCCCTGTTCCTCCAATCACAGCAATGTCAGACGCACTCACAGCCGTCCGATGCACACCGAAGAGACTAACAGTGTCCCCCTCCTCATCGCCAAACAACATAGTAAACGCCATTGTTTTGCTGCTTCCGTCCATCGAACTCGCCAAATGAAACCCCTGCGCTTTCCCGATCACAGATTCCAACTCCAGTTCTCTTCCTCGCGTGACCTCATAGTCGATCACCGTTATTCTCCCAAACAGAGCATTGTCCAAGAGCGTAGCGCCAAGTGGCAGGGTCCCAGGTTTTACGTATGGAAGCACGTCTGCGTTATCGACGACGACGTTGTTGTTTGTGCCGACGTCAGATATCACAGTGCTTGTGGGGGACGAGGGATTCAGATTAGGAGTGTTATCGTCAACAAGGGGGGTGGCACGTGGGATTGGGAAGACTCTGTTTTTGGGTTTTGAGAAAGGGAGGTTGGTGTGGGGTTGACGCGTGTTGACTATGGTGCCGGCGACGACTCTTTCCGATGGAGCTGAACCGCCGGTAATGTCGTGCATGAAGAAGGTGAGAGTGAGATTAGAAGGGGGTTCCATGGAAGCACACTTGAGGGTGGTGAAGGCTAAGAGTAAGAGTGTGAGAGATAGGTGGGGTAATATTGCTTTGAAACAGGGGAATTGGACCAATTTGGCCATAATTATGGTTAGGGGTTCATATTGAGTCAAATGATAATTGAAAGAGTTTATTTGGTGTATATATATATATATATATAAAGTCTTTTATGGAAAATGGGGCAGATGATCTGATCTTGGAGTTGTTACACTTAATTACACTAGCTATTATAATGGACATGACATGAACATAATGCTTCATTTTTCTCCAAAACTTCGTCAGCTCTCCCTAGTGGAGTGGCTAATCATTTCTTCTTCTGGAATCTTATCCTGAAAATTCTGGAGTAATGCTTTTATTTGTGTGTTATTATTTATTAATATACAAAATTGTTTATTAAATTAGTAATATTTATTATTTTTTGTATGGTGTGCATTTAGTCGGATTAACATGTCAATCCGTTCAATTTAAACAAAACCGCAAGATTGGACTATGTTGGGAGTATTGGTTCAATTTTATTTTTCTTAACTCGCTGACTATTAGTTTAGCAAATAACGAATTTATAAATTTTCAACCCATTGAACCTGAACCAACCCATGAACCTGATATCTTTTTTTATTTATTTATTGTAGTACTCACATACTATGTACTTATATTATGTGTAAAGTATTTATGATTTATTTAGCATAATATGTAGTTTTATTTGCAATTTTTTCTCAATAATAATGTATAGTACTACATATATCATCTACTATCTTAATTATTTATTAAACTACTAGCGCTTTCATTTAAAAGGTTATTATTCCACCTTTCATCCCAGTTATAATAAATACCAAAAGAAAAAAATTATCTTGATATCAAATTATAGTTGAAATTTTTTTCATAAACATATCACTATGTAAAAACTAATTTAATTATTCTTTTCTATTTTTAATTCTAACATTTTAAATCGAGCCTACTATTTTAAAAAAAAATCAGTTAACCCTAATCAAACCAACTAATTTGGCAATGGATCGGGTTGAGTTGGTTCGAGTTAAATAAGTGAAAATATCTCACTTTGATCCAATCCAACCCGCTTTTTTTTTTTGTTTGCTTGATTCTTAAAATATTTTCAATTCAATTGAATCCGTGCACACCATAATGGTAAGTCTCCCACCACAATTTGTGTGGGTGAGTGAGAAACTGAAAATACCATCTTGTCTGGGCCCTGGTAGAGTATTGCTACGAGTCTGTGGCCCATTAGCCCATAAGCCCACAAGTCTCAACTGTAATTCTATATAATTTGTTCAAAAAAAAAACCGTAATTCTATATAGATAAATTCTTTTAATATTTGTTATCAGATTTTTAAACGAACATATCACATAACTATAAGAGGGGAAAAAAAAACTCTGACACTTGCAGATTTCATACTTTACATTTGAATGGTGGGAAGTATTAATCACACTTTCGTTTATTAGATTCAACATTTCGCCCTTGTATACGCCAACAGGAAAAAAAAAATCTAAAGAATGTAGAATTGTTGCAAATATTAACTAATTTTTTTCTGAGCTTAGTTCAGTCTGTTAAGAACATGATAGAGATTTAAAAAGAAAAATAAAAATAAAAATGCAATTACTGTGGGTGTGGCATATTATTATTAAGATAAAAATGGTAAGACTACCTCTTGAGTGTAGATTCCTTACTATTATAATATAATGTTGTTTAGTATTGACAAAATGAGTCTAGGTATGCGGATTCGGCCAAGTCTGCCTGCATTTATGATGTGTTTAAAATTTTAAATTTTAACCTGTTTTAAAAGAGACTTAAACGGACAGAACTCACAAGTCGATTTTTTTTAAAAAAAATTATATTTAAACCTTATTTATTTTATCTTATATCATACTTCTTAACATTATGTTTAATAAATATAGTGAACATATGTATGAAAAAAATTGTAATTTTCTAAATAAATATAGAAGTTTTAAATTACATCAAATAATATTATAATAATATTGTTGATAAAATTAAAATATGTTATAACAATGTTAAAAGTGGTTAACTTAATAAAATTAAATTCTAAAAACATTATATTGTCATATTCTATTTAAATAATAAGGTTATGCTTGAGTATTAATAAAAACTTAATATTTGAATAATTAAATATGAAGTTAAAAAAAAAAAAGTGGTCTTCAAATCACATCAAATGGACTTGGACATGATAAAATTGGTCCATTTATTAAAATGGAGCAGCCTGTGATATGTTGAGCCCGTTTTGGCCGTGTTAGTATTGTTATGTACTCTAGCAGTTTCTTAAATTTAACGATAAAGATTAAAAATAAAAAATACTTCAAAATATCTTGATTCAAGAACAGCAATGTGTTGTAATATCCGAGAATTCGATTTTTCTTGCTTGCAGCACCATGGATCATCATGTGTTATCTGCAATTATAGGTAGTTATATGCACGAAAGACTAATGAAATTTGACATGTGAGGACACTTTTAAGCAATTAAGAAAGCAACTTCAGTTTCATTTCTTTTCCCTCCAATTTCCTTCCATGTCCATAAATTCATATTTGGATCCTTTGACGTTGAATCTCAGTTATTCGATAAAAAAATATAAATAGCATCATATACGTTTACATTTACATTTTTTTAAACAAAATTAATTTGAACCGTTTATATCTTCTAATTGAACGGCTAAGATTGAATCATCTACGTTAGAAGATCTAATTTCCATAAATTCACATATTTATGCCGGAAGCATGGCCCCTCATATACGTTCACTAATTTACATAATTTAGTTTCTAAACAATTTTATTTGTTTTAATATGTTCATTAAAAGATCAAAACATTTCAATTTAATTTTAAAAATATTATAATTATATTATAATTATCTTACTTTAATCATTTTTTCTATTAAATTATCTAATCTAATGTTGCTAAATCCTAAATTATTGTTGTCCAAATGAAAAATGGATTTGGTTCTTATCCTATAAAGACAAACATGATGTTTGTCCTTATCTGAACCGTTGGATTTCAGATTCAATAATTTATATTTCAAAGTCTTCTTTTTAAAAAAAAAAAGAAAATTACAAAAAATATTAATTAAAATTTGGACCGTTAGATCTGAAATTTATATGTCCAAATAAAGACAAATATCATGTTTATCTTTATAAAACAAGTACTAGATCCGTTTTCATCTAAATATTACTTTGAGACATTCTATTATACATGTGATGAAATTGAGATATATATATATATATATATATATATAAAACTTTTTGTGGACCAATTAATATATAATTTATTGCTCTAATTAAAAAGCTTAAATATGAAAAGAGAGATAGAGAATATTGGAGAAAAATTGAAGGACATGGAAAAGGCTCTTAATCCTCTGGCTGATGAAAGCCCCACAACTTTAAACGCGTGATTATATATTAAGCTCAAATTCTGTGTCACTAAAGGAGATCCAAAACCTGCAAAAGTTATGTTATGTATTTAAATAAGGATCGGATAATCAAAAGCTTTAAAAAGAGTCTACTAAATAAGAATCCATGTGCACTCTTTTGTACACTGTGCTTTTTCCCCTTTTTTTTTTTAAATCATATTTATATATAGGTAAAATTACTTTTTACGTCTCTAATATTTACATCAAATTTTAATTTTGTCTTTAATTTTTTTGGTCAATTATGTTCTATATATTTTATTTTTATTTTAAATTTATCATTTTTATTAATATCGTCTATTTTGCTAACAAAAAATACTGATTGAGCGGTTAGTAAAAATGGTAAATTTGAAATAAAAATATGTAAAACATAACCGACGCAAAAAAAAAATTAAGAATATAAAAAAAGTAAGTTTGAGTCATACATATTTTATTTTTATTTCAAATCTATTCGTTTTACCAACTATCCAATCAATATTTTTCTGTCGATAAAATAGACAACGTTAATAAAAATGATAAATTTAAAATAAAAATAAAATATACAAAATATAACTGACATAAAAAAAAATTAAAGATAAAATTAAAATTTAATATAAATATTATAGACAGAAAAAACTATTTTTGTCTTGCATATAAAACAACACAAACTTCACAGATACTCCTCTGATCTCTGTGATGTAAGGGATGAAACTGGAGACCAGAAGATTATATATATTAAATGGGCCACATAGAATAAACCACGAAAAAGAGAGAGGCAAAGTTGGATGCATTTGAACGTATTGCTGTCATTTAGGTATAGGTTTTGGCTTGCTATTAAATAAAATTATAGTTGTTATCATATCAAGCCACGCATTACTATCATTAACAACAAGAAAATTCATACATGCAATAGATTAGTTATTGGTGCAAATTTTCCAATTAAAATTAGATAAAAACACTTTTCACGTCTCTAATATTTATATTAAATTTTAATTTTATTTTTAATATTTTTTTTGTATAATTTATATTTTATTTTTATTTTAAATCTACTTTTTTTACTAACGATGTCTATGAATTTCACTAATAAAAATATTGACTAACTACTTAATAAAAAAGATAGATTTGAATCCAGAAAAAGAAATATGTTGGACTTAAACCTACTATTTTTATATTCCTAATTTTTTTTTGTTTCAGTTATACCTTATATGTTTTATTTTTGTTTCAAATCTATCATTTTTATTAACTACCTAAATAATATTTTTCTGTCAGTAGAATAGAACATTAGTAAAAATAGTAGATTTAAAACAAAAATAAAACATATAACACATAACTAATGTAAAAAAAATAATATTAGAGACAAAATTAAAGTTTAATGTAAGCATTAGAGATATAAAAAATAATTTTGCTTTAAAACTATTTATCTCTTGTAGAACTTCGCAAAAAGTCAGGTCAAGTGATATATATATATATATGTATATATATATATATATATGTATATATATATATATATGTATATATATATATATATGTATATATATATATATATTTCTCTGTCGACAATGTATGCATGCAGATTCTTTTTTCTTCCTTTTTCTTTTCTATATCTTCTATTTATTAAAGTATCAATAACAGATTTAGGGTATTTAGTCATAATAGCGCAATAGTTAGCTCTAGTCACAAGGTACTTGATGGGCACTTGTCATTGTTAAACTTAAAACAAAAGAATTTGGAAGAGGGTTTGACGTTGGACCCAACATTTTTATCGTCCAATGAAAATACCACATAGGTTTCTTTCAAAGCTGCAATCCAAGAGAGAAAAAACAGAAAGAAAACTAGAGTCTACAAAAATACACATTTGATAAAAAGAAGGTTGTATACAACCAATTGTATTTAATTGTTTCTCTAAAGTTATCAATGTAGGCCAATTTGCTGTAGGGTGAGTTGGGTTAACCCGTATTCAAAATGGACCAATATATTTCCATCACAACTTGCCTAATGCAAGTTAGTATAATAAACGGGTCACTTCGCATTTCTATTTTAAAAAAAAAAAACTTGAAAAAGTGGCATGCAACCTAGAGAAGCGAAAATAGGGGAGCAACAAAAAGAAGCGAGAATGGGAAAGCGACAAAGAGGAGAGAGAGAACTGGGCTTTACTGTAAGCAACTGAGTGTGCGAATGCCGTCGACAACCGAGCATGTGACTGCTACCGGCGATCGATGCAACAGAAAGAAGTGAGAGAACAGAGGCATGAGTGACCGAACTGTGAGTTTAAGAATACCACCAACAAGCAATTAAGTGACAAAGAAGGCAGAGTCACAATCTCACAAAGATTGAGAGAATCAGAGGTTCATTGAGAAGGCAAAGCTGTGACTACGAAGGGCGAATTTAAGATCTGAAAAATCTTATCCTTGACTAGGAGTTACTATATTTAATTTTTAAAGAATGGAGTTAGGAGGGTTACTCAGATTTAACTCACGGGTCAGCTTTTGACTCGACTTGCTCCTTAATAGGGTTAAATATGCCTAATCCATCAGATTGGGCCTATTTTGCTTAGTCTATTTTTCCTAAGTTCAATAATTTTATTCAAAAGAGTTAATTAATCTGATTGTCAAGATTCTTTTGTGGGTAGACATGAACAATATTGTTGTTCTATGTCCAAAATAGTAACTTACAATTAAGCTTTATTATAGGCTTATATGTTGTCATATAATGTATTAATATGATCAATTGGTAGTTAAAAAAATATAGTAATACAGGGTTTGAAGTCAAAATTCAACTTTTCCAAGGAGGAGGTATGTAAATTGAAAAAAAAAATATTGTTAGGCTAATATGATAATGAAATTTATAAAATATCAAGGATAGTATGGTTTTTGTGATTATAAAAGTGAAAGGAGTAGATTTACATTTTTGTATAATAAATCAATAACAACCACTCAAT
Organism: Biancaea sappan; assembly: GCA_037074585.1. Lineage (NCBI taxonomy): Eukaryota > Viridiplantae > Streptophyta > Magnoliopsida > Fabales > Fabaceae > Biancaea > Biancaea sappan. The sequence goes on along the minus strand of CM073491.1, from coordinate 91,476,128 downwards.
TATTGATATCGATTAACACTTAATCTAAATCTTAAGTATTAGTGGTCCAAACTGCATCAAATTTATGATTTCCCCAAATTTTTATATTTTTTTCTTTCTGATTTTATTTGAAACTTGCGCAGTACCCCATAACTGACCATTTGACCTATTGTTTGCCCTCTCTGATCAAGAAATCCCGAAATTCTCGAACAAGATTCCTTAATCTTCGAACAGGTCACAATTTTATTATTGTTAAATTATAATACCCCATTAAAGTATATCAGGCTACACCACTACTTCTGACAAAGGAGTGTTCAGATTTTATTATTTTAGAGTAAGCTCAAGTCCTTTACAATTCAAAAAAGTTCTAAAACCAAAGTTTAGATAATACTACAAATCTCAACCATGGAGTTTAGTGTATGAGTTTCACGTCTACATGAAAATTACTAGGAGTGAGTAATGGGTCAGGTTGACTCAATCAACTCGACTCAAATTGCATATTTGAGTTAAGTTATTGTGTTGAGTTGAGTCAAAAAATTCAACCTAAACCTTGGACAATGGGTTGAAAATTTCCCAATTTGAACCCCATGAAATTATTTTTTAAAAAAGTTTTTGGGGTTCCCTTGGCTTTTCCAATCCTCAGATCTCAGTAGAGCACGAGTACGAATCTGTCTTTATGTCTTAGAACTTCTCCTTCTCTAATATCAATCCTCACTCTTCATTGCGCACAACCATCATCTTCTGTCCTTCTCCACTATTCAATCTCTCTGGCCGTCGCCTTTTGTCCTTCTCCACTCTTTCAATTCGACCTGTACTTATCCCTAAAAATTACTAGTGTTAAAAAAATGTTATAAAAAGTTACGTTATTGCATTGGATAGTTGAGTTTCTTTACCGAGTCGAAAATCCATGTAACTTGCGCTGTGATTCAATGTACTTCACATGAAAAAGAAAAAGAAGTGTGACCTCTTATGTCTAAAGGAATTAAGTAAAAGGAAAAGAATTCACTTAGATACAAAAACAAAGCGATGTGTCAATAATACAAGGAAGGTAGTTGATATGGCTTGAAATTTAAAAAGCTTTCTTAATTCTTCATATAGTGGTTGTAATCACTTCACACCAAAGATTATCACTACCTCTCATAGCCCTCACAATTAAAGAAGAAGAAGAAGAAGAAGAAGAAGAAGAAGAAGAATAATAATAATAATAATAATAATAATAATAATAATAAAAACGAAAAAGATAAAATACAACTAGAAGATCCACATGGATCACTGTCTTCCAAAGCATCATATCTCAGTCCTTTCAAGTGGAACCTTATGCCTTTTCTGCTTTTTTATTTTCATTTTTTTAAAAAATACTTTCAAGTTGGTCTTTCTCTCATAAATTATCTTATCCACTATCTCTCAAGTTTCAAGTTTTCAATTTTCAGCAATGAAGAGGATGGATCTGTTCTGTTCTTCACCTGCTTCCACTGCCGTAATCTCCAGCATCGATCAACGGTTTGTGGTTCGCCCAGGCTCCAAATCCTACGGCCACGATCGAAGGAAGAGCCTGCCACGTGTCCCTTGTTCATCCCATTTCCCCATTAATCCCAAGCCTTACCGCGGCAAGCACAGAAAGAAGAGAACTTCTTCAGCAGATAACCAAAACGACGACGTACGCAGGAGAAGCTTGTATCATACCCACCCTCCTTGTTCATCCAGAAGATATTTACTCAGTGATGACGCGCCTTTCATTGATTGGGTATCAGAGTCTGATCAAATTAAGAACATCAAAGATGATTCTCCTGCTAATTCCAAAGACCAGGTTTTCTTGTTTTCTAGTTTGGTTTGTAACTTTCTTCAATTCTGGTCATTTTGTTGCTTATTTATTAATTAAACGACATGGATGGTTGATGAACGACAATCGAGAGATAATTAGTGTTGACGTTTGAATTTTTGTAGGTTGTGGTGTTGAGGGTGTCACTGCACTGCAAGGGGTGTGAAGGAAAAGTCCGAAAACATATTTCAAAAATGGAAGGTGAGATCTGGTAAATGCACGCTACATAATATGATCATGCATGATTAGGCATTAATAATGTAATTAGTAACAACTTTCACCGTTTACAGTAATAGTAAACAATAATTTAGCAATGAACGTTGATGATTTCTTCAAATGGTTCAATACTTTTCCTTTGAGAAAGGTCTTGAATTTGAGTTTTATAAATGAATAAAATTAGCACCAAGAAAGCTACATAAGATCATGCATGATTAGGAATTAACAGCGTGATTAGTAATAGCTTTTACTGTTCACAGTACCAGTAAAAAATAATTTAGCAATAAACATTGATTTGTTCTAACGGTTCAATATTTGTTTCTTTTGAGTAAGTCTTGAATTCGAGTCTTATAAATAAAGAAAATTAACATTAAAAAAACTTTATACTCTTATGATTTAACTTAGCTTGAATGTTGAAGCTCAGTGAATTTTTATATTTTGGTGGTTCAAACAAAAAAGTAAAACAGTTATTTAACCTTTTTGTTTTTGGTGGGATCCACTACTATGTAGAAATCTATTGAACTTTGACTAATTTAATTTGAATCGAATTAGATTATAGATGTATAAAATTTTTTGAGGATTAATTTTCTCTATTCTTTAAATTTAAAACCGGACTAATTAAAAAAAAACAAACGTTGAACTACTTGAACCAATTAAAAATTGTACAGTAATTTAGCATCTAAACATCTAAGTTTGATACTTTAATATGCATGCATGCATGAATTAAACTATATATAGATATGTAAACTTAAATAACATTTTTGGGGAATTAAATATACATGTGTAGGAGTGACATCATACAACATAGATTTAGAGACAAAGAAAGTGACGATAATGGGGAATGTGACAGCGTTAGGAGTACTGGCGAGTGTGTCAAAGGTGAAGAAAGCTCAGCTTTGGTCATCTTCATCGGTATCGTCACTGCCATCATCGTCTCTACGGTCAACATAAACAATGAATCTTTTTCGTGTGTCCTGTTTTCTGTTATTCAAGTTTTGCATGTGTGTCTGCGTCATTACAAGTTTGATCAGTACTCTATCTATGGTCTTGAGTGCTATTAACTATCCTTGATATTTGTCTTGTAAATGAAAATTATTCTTAATTTCAGTTTACATCCTAACCACCACTATTTCTCAGCGGTTAACAAACCAACCGCTACTAAATATTTTTACTTAGTGGCGGTTTAAAAACAAATTGTCACTAAATAGTGTCAGTTCACTTACCAGCCGTTACTAAAATAGTGGTGGCTTACATACCAACCACCACTAAATAGGGAAGCCGATTCCCTCTATTCGGCTCTAGCTTCAACTTCATACATGGACTACTAGATACGAATTTAATAATTTATATTTTTTTTCTATTTTTATTTTTTAAATTTTTTTAAATTGTACTGATCGTTAAATTTGATGACCGTTGATTGATACTAAATGGTTAATAAAATTTAAAAAAAAAGACAAAAATATTAAAAAAATATGGACCATTAAATATAACGCATCTAACGATCACGTTCAAGCGAAAGCATATGCGAGGGAATCCGCTTCCACTAAATAGTGATGGTCACTACATAGTGGTGGTTTACTTTCCAACCACTACTAAACCTTTGGTTTCCTCACTTAATTAATGTTTTAGTGGCAGTTTGAATTGACACAATAATTGTTATTGACTATATTTAGTGACAGTTATTTTTGCAGTTGTTTAAAATTGTCACTAAATAGTTTGTGATATTTGATTTTGAACCGACACTATGTTATTTTTTTTTTTTGGTAGTACCGTTATAATGATGAAGTGGTTCCTTTATTTCAGTTTAAAGTAAACCTGTCAATGATTTTATGTTGAGTTATGCCCATATGAAGCTCACCTGCTTGTAGGGCATCAATGGTTGCTTCATTATGAGAAGAGAAGTGAACAACTGAACTCCCCTGAGCCCAGATCTTGTTTAATCTTCTTCTCTGATATTCATGATACCAAACTTGTTTTGCACAAGATTAAGAATAATGCAAAAAAAAAAAATTATCATAGTTTGATTACTTTAACAAAGGTAAATTATATTTTTTTTTTCTTCTTTTAAGGTTTGGTTAAATTACACATGAATACTTCTCTAATTTGTAATATAACACTTAACTCTTCTCTGATTTAATTATTCTGTGATTAAAATTAGTTCTTCAGTACAATATATATTCCTTGTAATGATATAATTAATAACTTTTTAAATTTAGAATAAAACCACAATATCATGTTTGAACTTAACAGCTATCATATTAAAATTAAAAGAATAAAATTATAGCCTCTCATATTATTATGTTGAAAATTAACTTATTTATAGAAAATAAATTGGGAGAAATTTTTCTATAATATATATGTATCAAAATATCAAGAGATCCGAACTTATATTTAAAATAAGAGAAATATATATTAAGTGTAATTCAGTCAAATATCAAAAAGTTAGGGTAATTTAGGGTTTAGATATTTTATTTAGTTAAAACCAAAACTAGAGAAAATAAAACTCTCCAAACACCAAAAATGAAGGAACCTCGATATTTCTTGGCTTGTAAATGAATTACTAAAAGCTATATTTAAATATCAGTTACAATTTAACATTTTTCAATTAACTGCGTTTAGTCCAAAGAACGCCAATAGGACCAATGGTAATTCCGAGCAATTCTTTCTCTACCAGAGAACACCACGAACCAAACACACACAGACGACACACACAACCTTCAATGGGTTTTCTAAGGATATTTTTGTAAAATTTGAAAAACATCACTAAATCACGTTTAAAGATCTGCATAAACAATTGAGAATGGGATGCAGCATGCCTTCTCTATATAAGAGGCACCTACATCTTTTAGCAATGATTTTAAACATTGTTAAAAATTTTAACAATACTTAAAATCGTTGTTAAAAGGCGTAGGTTCCTCTTACGAAAAAGAGTGAACCCACGCCTATTGAGAGTGACGATAACAAAGAAAAATGAGCTCTCAAACATTTTAAAATTTGTGCAAATCACCAACTTCTCAAACGTGATTAAGCCCCATTACACTGAATTTCCAAACATGCATTGTAACTTTATCCGTAAGCCTCACACGGGACAGGTGGTCACATATGTAGTACTTGAAAAACAATGACATGCAAATGCAGTGGTCTTTGAATAATTTGGTAACTGTTCTTTTAGGTAATGAGTGGAGACAAGTTGGTGCATGCGAGGCAGTCGTAGCAGAAGGCACTCATGGCCATGGCCATGCCCAACGTGGGCTTTGGGACTGTCTCTCACTTAACCTAATTCACTTTTCCTTTCTCTTTCTTCTTTTCTTCTCATCATCAATCCATTAGTGGGTCACGAACTCGCTACTATTTCACCAGCCATCACCTTTCAGTGCTTCTGCAATATATATATGTATATATATAAAACAAGCTCAGTATAATTCAAGTCAATATTAATTTCTTAAAAACGATGAAACAGCAGAGCACGACGTACGCTTTATGGTTGGCTTGTCAATGTCAGTTTTTGCTGTGTGTGGTGTGGGGTTCCTTCATGTCTCTCTGCTTCATCTTCCTTTTTGCTTTAATTTGGAATTCTACCATTTTCAGCCTAATTGCGTGACAAAAAGAGATTTGGACTTTGACCACTTGAGATTAGAGAACTTGTCTTTTCTGTCTGTTGAGTGACTTAATACATGGTGACTTGGATTAGAGAAACTTGAAGGTATGTATGAAGGGACCACTATCCATTTTATAGTCTAAAACAATTTTGTATTTTAATATATTCATATTTGTATTCGGTTATCATATATTAATTAAACAATTTACCAGAAGGAATAAAAGATTTTTCTCTCTATCCAGGTTAATTACGTACACTGATCAAATCACTTAAATTTGTATATTTTTTTTCATTTTTCGTCCATTATATCTTTTATATTTTTGTGTGTTATTGCTCTGTGACTATCCATGTATGCATGAATGATTTATGTTGCCTTCTTTAGCTCGGTATGTTTGGTAGCTCTGCGTTCTTTGATTAAATCTTGGGCGGCTGTAAAAAGAAATTAAAATAGAGTAAACTATTAGTTTAGTTCAAAAATTATAATTGTCTCAATTTAATTCTTAAAAAATAAGTGTCTAAATTCAGTTCATAAAAAATGATATTTGTTTGAATTTAATCACTTTTTTTATTAAAGTGATTTTCAACAATAAAAAATTTTAAAATTTAACAACATAAATCTTAAAAGTTAATAATAAAAATAATTAAATTGAGATAAATATAATTTTTTAAGAATTAAATAAAAGTGTGTAATTTGGATCCAATTTGTGTTAGCCATGATTAACTGATAAGGATTATAGAAGTTATATAATTCATATCTGACAGAATCAAGCTTCACCCTTTTTTGGCTAAGAACCACGGATTTTATAATGAAATGATTGAATCGGAACAGCAAAAATGCTTTAGGCTCAGGCTGATAACAACAAAAGGAGAAGAAGCAAATGAATAAAAGAATGGCTATGAGAAAGCAAAGAACAAAAAAATGAAAGATGAAAACACAAACACCCACGTACGTACTCCTGAGCAAGTCATTGAGTTTCGCTTTACAGACATTAATTGACTTGAGTGATACACTTTTGAGTTTTTTTATATAATCACGCGTTTAAAGATGTGTAGACACACCTCTGAGTCACATTTATTATTTAAGTTTTTTTATTATGTTCAAATGAGCATCATGGACCACACTTCCAGGATGTTTCTGACATAATTAAATTGTTCATTTCAGGGACAGCTAGCAAAAGACAATTAGAAGGAGACAGCGTAGAAGAGAGTGGTACGAAAATCTTAAACTTTAAATTTTAAATAATAGAATAAAAAAGATTATGAAAATCACATAAAAATAAAGAAAGTAAAATAAAAATAAAAAATAAGAACACATGTAAATTCATATAGTTCGATTAATGTGACTTATATCTATTAATAAAAAAAAATTTTATTTTTCAAATAAAAAATTATTACAAAACATCAAAAAAAAAACCTATAAAACCATATACAATATATAATTAAAATTTATTGGCTTTCGTCTTGCTTGCATTACAAATTTTCATTTTTCTTTTCCTTGCATCACACAGTAGGGGTGTTGGCCGCTTTATACTGTCTAATGGGCTCAGGTACAGCTACACCCCTGTTGTACAAACATGAAATTTATGCTCTCTAAATTTTAAATCGATTATAAATTCATTCCAGTTCACTAAAAAAAAATAATACATTCAATAAAAGCTGAAGGTTTTTTTTTTAGTCTCTTAAATGCAGATACCACGTGGTGATGTTGCTAGAGTCAAAGAGGTTGCCACTGAGCAAATACATAATTTGTTCCTTTGAAAAAATTAATTAGTTTTCTTTTCATATTATGCAACAACCTAATATATACACCATTATGAAGAGTGTGCTTGCTAGAAGTGTTCCTCTCTCATATCTCTTATTTCCACCATATACAATTGTGAGGAATGTAAATAGCCATGGTAGACGTCAAAGAATGGTTACATTCCGACATTACTTTGACTTTTATCTCTTGCGAAAATAGAAAAAAGTATTAATAACACAATCTTCAATTGGAATTAAAGTAAAAACAAGAATCAGACCTTATTTTTTTATTGGCTGTCAAAATTTAGAATAAGATACAATATATAAGTTATTAATTCATTTAATCTATTGAATCTTTTAGATGGATCGATTTCCGCGTAGAAAAGTGACAAAATTGATATGGTCGAGGAAATTCTAGTGCATCAATTGTGATTTTGAGTGCACTTCGTGAAACATGCAATAAAGTGTTTTTATCTGAAGGTATTTGAGACACAGATCCTTTAGAGGATTTAGTCGCTGTATATTAAAACGTTGTGGTATGGGGCACATAATTATAATTGAAGTAGAAATGAAAAAAATGATGAACACCAAAATTTTATGTATAAAACTCTTAAACAAATTATGAGAAAAATTTTGACTAAATTGTAAAAAGATTTCACTAATACAAAAGGATTACAACAGTTTTTCTCTAAAATAAGAGGGACACAATTAACAATACCCTCTCTTATAGTAGGAGAAAACATACTGTCTTTAACAAAAGAAAAGACAATTTTAGGAGAAGTCGCATTTTTTTCTCTCTCTAAAAAACTCTCTCTCTTTTTCACCCAAAATAAGATTCTGCCTTCAAGAATTAGGATAATCCATTATGAAGATAAGAGACATGAATATATAGAAGAAGGTGGTGAAGCAAAATTTAAATTTTCGACCTTTTATTACTATTCAAAGAAGCAAGATTCAAATTATTCACCATCTTTAGCTATGGAAGCAGAATCATCTTTAGCTATGGAAGCAGAATTCAAATTTTTCACTATCTTTGACTAATCAAAGAAGCAAAATTCAAATTCTCCACTATTTTTTACTATTCAAAGACTTAATATAGAAATAAAATTGTTTATTATCTTTTTTTGTCAACAAAAGTGGCTTTACCGCCACACTGTGAAATTGAATATGATTATGAGTCGTTCGATCGAAAGGTATGGATGACATTTCGTAAATTGACATCTGCATTGAATATAAGCTATTTGATTGGTGGGTACAGATAATTTATATTTCAAAGTCATTGTGACATAGAAGATTTCAACATCACTGTGATTTTGAGTGCACTTTGTTAAACATTCAATAAAGTGTTTTCATAGGAAGGTATTTGGGATATAGATCATTTGATATAGAAGATTTTAATATTACTGTGACGTTAAATATGAGCCATTTGATTGAAAGATATGGACGATATCTTATACGTCAATATTCACATTAAATGTAAATTATATGATCAAAAGATACAGACAATTCATATTCAACGTAGTAATGATATTGATATTGTCCACGTCAAAAGGATTTGCTCACAGGTATTTGTCTTCTTCATCTTCAACTAAAAGATTGTATGGGGATCTCAATTTGGGACTTTGGTGATGTCATATTTACATTAAAGCATTTAAGAGACTGAAGAATGAAGCAGATTCATAACAACTTTTTTGTTCATTTTACGGAATGATGCCCGACCTTTTTTTTTTTGGACAAGAAAATGGTTTATATAGGATGCCATTCAATAATTGGGCCTAGATAAAATCACGTGAGGCCCATAATCTGATCGATTTTGTCAATAAGACCCAGATCCACTTGAATTTAGGTATGGGCTTATGGCTTATAGTACAGTGATATCTCTCTTTCTCTCTCTCTATTTTTTTTCTAGCTATTATCAGGTTTTTGGGACAGAAATAATAAGCTCGAACTCGGTCTAATCTAGGGTTTCACTCAGACATAGTCGTCCCTCTGCACTCAGGAACTACGCAATGGGTAAGAAGAAACGATTTCTTCATATACAGTTGATTATGAATTTTCTTCAATTGGATTCTTCTTTTGCATTTTATTGAATCGGGATTCATTTTTGAATGTATTAAAGCGAGGGTTAAGGTTCATGAGCTCAGAAACAAAACGAAAGCAGAGCTTCTGAACCAGTTGAAGGATCTCAAAGCAGAGCTTGCTCTTCTCCGCGTCGCCAAGGTCACTGGCGGAGCACCCAATAAGCTTTCCAAAATGTGCTCTCTCTTTCCCTCTTTTACTCATTCGATTTGAAGAGACCTGTGATTTTGTGTGTTTTTGGATGCAGAAAGCTTTCCAAAATTTGGTCACATTTATTTTTCTGATATTTTTTTTCTTCTATGGATGCAGCAAGGTGGTTCGGCTTTCAATAGCGCAGGTTTTGACAGTGATTTCCCAGAAGCAAAAAGCAGCTTTGCGGGAAGCTTACAAGAATAAGAAGTACCTGCCTTTGGATCTGCGTCCCAAAAAGACCAGAGCCATCAGACGGCGGCTTACCAAGCACCAGGTGCTTTGCCTCCCCCCTTTGAGTTAAATTTTTGTAGTAGTATGTTTCTTTTATCTGTTTGAGGAATTGGATTGTTAGTATTTTTAATTTAGAATGTTCGCCAGACAATAGTGTATGCTTGAAAAGTTGAAAGGAATGAAAATGAAAATTTGTCTAGACTTGATGCATAGTTTGATAAATATTAATTTTCATCCATCCTTCCGTTTAGAGCCCTACCAAGCACACCATAGATCTTTCTTGCCTCTTAAGTGTGGTAAAATGCGGAGTGAGACTATTTTTATCTTCTTTGTATGTCATTGTGTTGCTTCTGTCTATCCTATCAACTAATTAAAAAATGTCTTATTTTCATGGAAGTTGTGGGGTTTGCATACACTTTGTTACTTGTAAGTTGTGATTGGATGAATATATAAATGTTATATTTTTAACTATGATTTTCATTTCTGCACTTGAGAATATGTAAAGAATAATATGGTTCAGGTGGTTTCTCAAATATGAAATGCAATTATACATAAGGGATACATAGGTATTGTTGAAGGCCCTTTTAACCAAAGAACAATATGCAGACCCGAAAAATTATGATTGGTTTCCTCCTATATTGGAGGGCTAAGAGCCGAAGACTAAGGTCTCTCCATATTCCATAAAATGTTTAATGATGACTGATAACCAATTAGTATGATGCTTTGGTGATGATAACTAGGAACGGCTTACCTATTTTTCTTTTTCTTTTTTTCTAAGGGGGAGGCTATATTCTCAGGTTTAATCTTTTACAATGTTGGCTGTGTTGGATAAAATATCACGATTTTCCCAAATAATGCTGCTGTTTGTTTTCAATGAAATTGTTTTAAATAGTGTAAGAATTAGTTGATGTTCTTAGTCATATGTTGAAAAGAAGCTTTGATAAAGGGGTTGATTGTGGTTTGTGGATAGGGACTAATGGGTGTCTGGTGTCTCATTTGTAGTTTGCAGATGACACTATTCTTTTCTTGCCTGATGATAAGGAAAACTTTCAAAACATGTTATCGGTCTTATAGATTTTTGAGTTGGTGTCGGGGCTTCGCATTAACTTAGGTAAGAGTGGTTTAGCGGGTATTAACATTCAGGACAATTTTTTACGTGAGCTATCTGAGTTAGCAAGTTGTGTGGTTTGGAACCCTCTTACATACCTAGGTGTTCCTTTAGGCGGTAATCCTCGCTTTGAGTCTTTTTGGGACCCTGTGGTTCAAAAAATTTTCAGAAAGCTTGAAAGCTGGAAAATGGCTTATTTCTCTCTGGGGGGGAAGAATTACGTTAGTTAAAGCTTCTCTTTCTAGCATGCCTTTGTATTTTTTGTCCTTGTTTAAGATCCTCGTTCGGGTGGCCAATAGGATTGAGAAGATTATGAGGGATTTTCTGTGCTCAGATGGTGGGGAGAGTAAAAGGACTCACTTAATCAGTTGGGAGGCTTGCTATAGATCCAAGGAAGATGGAGAATTGGGTCTAGGTAATTTGGTCTTTAAAAACACCTCTCTTTTGGCCAAGTGGCTTTGGCATTTTCCTTTGGAGCCTGATTCCCTCCGGCATAAGGTGATTAAAGCCAAGTTTAGTTTACATCTGAATGGTTGGGATACTAAGTCGGGAGATGTCGTTACGCATGCAAGTCGTTAGAAGGCGATCTCTCAGTTATATTTTTCTTTTTCTCCTATGTTGTCTTTACATGTTGGAGATGGATCCCGCTTCTGATTTTGGGAAGATTGTTGGATTGGTCATATTCCGTTGAAAGAAAGGTTCTCTCGTCTCTATTCCTTGTCTTCTTTGCATGATGCACCAATTGTTGATATCTTATGTTCTGAAGGGGATCTTTCTTCATTGAATTTTCATTTTTCTAGAAATTTAAATGATAGACTTGTGAGTGAGGTCTCTTTGATGCTGGAAATTTTGGCTCTGTTCTGCATCTCCTCTCTCCCTAATAAGTGATTGTGGAATTTGGACTCCTCTGGTTTCTACACTTGTGCATCTTTCTATAATTTTTTGACTCGTAACCATCGTGTGGTGTCTCCTTTCAAAAAGTCGTTTTGGAAAGTGAAGGTTCCTTCAAAGGTGAAGGCTTTTGCTTGGATTGCTTTGCTCAATAAAATTAGTACAAATGATCTGCGTCAGATTAGGCAGCCTTCTGAGGAGTGTTGGGTTTGCGCCATGGATCTTAGTGCCTTCTTTGACATTAACTTTTTGGGTTTTGGTTTGAGAAAGGAGAATAAGATTTTGTGGAAAGCAGCAATGTTTGCAACTGTTTGGTGTCTTTGGCTTGAGAGAAATGCTAGGGTGTTTAAACAAAGTTTTCTTCCTTCTCAACTGTTGTGGGATAGGGTTTGTTTCGTTGCTTATCTATGGGTTTCGGCTAATTTTTTTTTTTTTTTTTAAGGGGTTGTCCTTTGAAAATGTTTATAGAGATTGGAAAGCTTTGTTGTACTAGCCTTGTTTTTAGGCTTTTTGTTTCCTTTTCTGTTCTGTTTTGTTTTTCTAGGAGGATATCTTATTCTCCTTTTTCCCCTTGTCTCCACTTTTTCTATTTCTTTGTATCCCTCTTTCTTTCTTAATAATAATGGAGAACTAGGTTGGAGAATTTCATCACAATCACATAATTACCATTTCTGGGAGAAATAAATGATATGATTGTCTGTTGGGTGGAGGATTTTGAAAATTACCTTTAGATGCTTAAACTCCTGATAATCCTTGTGCTACTTCCCACATTGCCTGTGTGATAGTTTGATATGTTCTGCCTTTAAAGCTCCTATTTGTTTTTTGAACTGGGGCAAAGCTATTTGCTGGCCTCATGGTTTTAGAATCTTTTTACAAGAATATCTCCTTTAGTGCAATGTTTCCTGAGAAGATTACTGAACATTATCTCCTGTAAATTCGCTACTGTTAGGCATATATTGTTCCTATTTACAATTGCTGAGGAACCTTGCTTTGTGTTTCGTTCAGGCATCTTTGAAGACTGAGCATCAGAAAAAGAAGGAATTGTACTTTCCTTTGAGAAAATATGCAGTTAAGGTGTGAAGCTGGATCATATTTTTGGCGTCATTTTCTATCTATTATTCGATTGAACTAACTTAGCTTATTACTCTTGGGATTTTCTGAGTCATCTTTGTTCTGTGATATTAAATTACTGAAAGTATGATTTATGTTTAATTGCTGAAAATCGATGATTTAAAAGTTTTTGTTCTATTGGATCTGATATTCCAAATCCAATTTAGCATTGTGTATGTTACAATGAATAAAGGCGTTGTGCCACAAAGAACAATGAGCATTTAGGAGTCAAAAATTTCAACTAAAACTGTTAAAACCTATTAGTTCAATATTATTTCCGGATTAATGTACATTTTAAGCCTGTAAAAATGGAATCTCTGATTGAATTCAAGAAATCAGGTTCTCGCATGCTATTTTGCTCAAAGGCAAGCTATTACTATCATACATTAGTTGGGTCTGTTACATGGAAATAGTACTACTGTTATGTCATAATGCATACTGTTCACTGTAGGGAACATTGTGCCGAGAAAACTATGAAATGAAAAACTGTAGTTTCCTGGCCGTCAAGCACATGCTTATCATATACTTTCTTGTTTATTTCATACCGATATTCAAGGACTAGACTGGCCGATTTTATGTTTATTTCACACCAATGTTTTGAAAATTAGATTAGACTGGTGGGTATGATCAGTAAACCGTCCAACGATTTGGCTAGTTTTGGACTTTTTAAAAAAAAAAAAATTGCATGTCTCTCCCCTAAGTTGTCTCATCATTTACTCAATTTACAATTTGCACAGCTCTCTCTGTGTGCAATATGCATCCAGCTATAGAATTAGTGTGTATTTGAAAAATAATTGGGTCATTTTCCAACCACGTCTTCCAAAATGTTATGTAATAGAATAAGAAATACATAAATACAATAACGTGTGTGACCATGACGGAACGTTGGTGGGTCAATGTCAAGAAACAGAATGTAACAATCACAACAACTTACTTTGATACATTTAGATGATTTCACAGAATAGAAACAAAATTTGGTGTAACCAAACAAAAAATAAATAAATAAAAATAGCGTATATTACGCCATACACTCTCAATTTGTGGCTATCAGTTGGATACGCGGTGGGCCTCTTTAATGCCCTGCGTCAAGTATATTTTTCAATGATTTTTTTTTACTTTAATATTATATTTTTCTAAGTATGAAATTTCAAACTAACATATACCAGTCCACTAAGTAATTGCAAAAAAAGAGATCATCGCTAGATAATAAAGTAAAAATTAATTCTTTATTACTGTCGCTATCATATTTTATACGTAGTTTATATTGATTAATTAAAAAACCAAAAAGAAAGATATTGATTAATTACGTACTAATTTCTACCACTGACCAAATCAACAAAATTAGATAGATAATTAAGCCACGTTTTTTTTTATAATATATAGAGAGCTTTGGCGATAAGCTCAATGACTTATAGTAAGGCGGCTTCCTGAGTTATAGGCTTAGAGCGTTTATAAACAATTTGAAAACATCCCCCTTTCCCAGGATTTCTTGTAAAATTATAATAATAGACTCTAACCAACTGGATATATATATATATATATATAACTTTGAGATTTTAAGCCAATAGCCTTTAAAATATATAGTAGCAGATAGATGAAATTGTTCAGTGCCTTGATTATGTAATGAACTGGAATGAATTTTTTTTTTTTTACCCAACTTGAAATTTGAAGGCTCTCCTGAAAGAAATATATATATATATATATATATATATATATATTTGAAAATTTGTGGTGCAAGCAGGGCGAGTGACAAATTGGTTCAGTTATGTATATTTTGTATAAGGTTTCTAAATTGTTTAATTTTACTTGAAAAATAAAAAACTTTTCTCTACCCGTAAATATAATATGATAAATCACTTCAACCAAATTAAGTAAAATTGTGTATTCTGCAATTTTATTTCTATTTTTTATATTTTATTTGTAATTTTTGTGACAGACATAATAATAATAATAATAATAATAATAATAATAAATTTAATAAAATAAATAATATTAAAAATTATTTTTTATAATTTAAAAAATATAATCGAAATCCCCTTTAAACCACCAACATTAAAATAGAGAATAGTAGAAATTAACACAAAAATGTCTATATAATAAACAAATAATTAAGCAACCGTAATTTCCGTCTTTTAATAAACTATGTGCTAGATATTGTCCTTTGTCACAATTTGTGACTGTCATATTTCAAATATATTATTATGAAAATGTCGTTTTAACATACAGATTAACGGAATTTTTCAAATTCCAGGGCAATATAACGTACTCTAATTCTAATTTGTTTATTTTTCAATAGTAGAAATGGGATTGGATTGGAGATAAGGGGTTGAAGATATTAGGAGGTATTTTATTTTTCAATCTATTAATTGATTAATTAATTTTCCACTTGAGGAGTATTTTATTTTACAACTTGCATTAATTTCTTCGTATCAAATTAAAAATAAACAGCCTGATGGAAGCTTATACCTTGGCTTGATGCAATACATCAGTCATTTTCAATTGTATTTTAATGTTCCCGCAAAAAATACGATCCTTATTAAAAAAACATAACACATAATTTTAAATGTAATTTCGCGGCATGAATTCTTTGACCAAAAGCTAAAAGGCAATCACTTTTCTTTTATATATTTGTGGGCAAAAGTATTGTTAAAGCTAAAACGCAATCACTTTTCTTCTATATATTTGTAGTCAAAAGTATTATTTATGCCCCTAAGTTCTGACTCATATTTGAATCATAACTCAAAATTTTTTTTTGTATCAATTATAATTTATATCCAATTAATTTTGATTATGTATCTAAAGTTAACACCGTCCAAAAATTTAACAATAGTTACTGATATGTCATGTCATCTTGCACATGTTGACATCAAATCATTTATTTTATATATGTTAAGTCAAATATCAATTTAAAATGACCAAAATATAATAATTTTTTAACTTAAAAAATGTCTTTGAAAATTATATTGTATTTTAGTTATTTTAGGGGATACTTCACCCAATCAAAGCTGTTGAATTTCATAATCTACGGTGTCATGACCCAAATTCCGGTGTCACATCCCAAAATTTGAGTACGTGACCGGTACGGAAAGTGAATTTCATCTCACCTCCGTAAGCCTATCTTTCTCTTAAATATCATATCATTCTTTTAAATACAATTTATCTAAATTACATAATTTAAGAACTAAAATA
The DNA here is from genome assembly GCA_037074585.1 of Biancaea sappan. NCBI lineage: Eukaryota > Viridiplantae > Streptophyta > Magnoliopsida > Fabales > Fabaceae > Biancaea > Biancaea sappan. The sequence goes on along the minus strand of CM073491.1, from coordinate 91,459,976 downwards.
AGAGAATTATTCATCTTTTCACAAAAGATAAGAAAATACGACTAAACCGAGTTCTCTATGCACACTACAGTTATTCACATTACATCACTGAATGAACCTACCCGATTACAGAGATTTTATAGATTTATACAACTTATAATAAGACCTAAACATTATACATTTACCCTGAACAAATGAAAATGTAATCATGGGCTAAGGATCCATAACTCTTTATATAGATATTTACCTTCAACTGTCAACTCTGAAAAAAATGTTAATAAGAGGGGTATGAGCAAACCACGTGCCCAGTGAGCAGACAACACAACACTATGACAAAAAAAAAATATCATGCATCATAATGATAACATGCAGCAATCATACATAATCGATCATAATACAATATAATATAATTCATAATACTTCACAACAATATCCAAGTAAATCAAATACATTTCAACATAATTCAAATAATTCACAACAGCAAACAGTGAAATCAATTTCACACATTTCCCGTACCAACCGGGTCGTCCAGGGTACTTCTGGATCATTGCCCGCGGCCCCCGCCGCATCCACCCTTATCGCTCCATTTATATTCTCCACCCTTATAGCTTCACATAGATTTCTCCATGGGGTGCACCGCCATGCCTTTCCTTTATAGTCAAACACAATCACAATCACATCTAAGAGCATTCTTAATCATAATCATGAGCCACATACACAACTCAGTCATTTACAATTCAAGTCACAACATAATCAATATGGTTCCAGCAACATAGCATGTATACAACATAACCCATAATATAGAACAATTATTCAACAATAACATACTTCAACTATACGGGCATGAATGAACTCAGCAATCAGAGTATGACACATTTCAACTCAGTTCACATGTCATTCACAATCCATCATATAACCTCCATTCATGAGAAAATTAAGAAAATATAATTATATACATCACCAGACAAGTTCCACAATTGTTTATGTCTTATCGTCCCACATCATCCTCTTCAAACTTGGATATACAACATATTTTCACTATGATGCAAAAAGTCAATAACAAAGATATTTAATCATATCAAGTATTAACCCACTCACCTGGATTTCATGCTCTCGGCACTCCCACCTTACGCTTTGACCATTCCTATTATAACCAGATAAAAATCATCAAGGTTACGAAATAGAGAAATTTCTTACCACTATTCCCGACCTTCACTCACTTCTCAAATCATAACTCCTAACTGATAATGAATATCCAGATAAAACTTATACCATTAGAAACTAGATTCAACGAGCTTTTCAACGATATAAATTTCACTCAAAATGGAGTCCGGATGAAAGAGTGATGCTACAGTAACGGTCAACGGTCAACGCAGCTATAGTGTCGTTGACTAAGTCAATACTACAGTAACGTTGATCGAGTCAATGCTACAGTAACTAGAAAATCTGAAAAAATTTTCTCGGTGAACAGTATTTTCTAGAAATTTTCTGGAAAATTTCCAGAATGAACAGTGACGTTCTTCCTGTTCTTCATCCAAAAATCCTAAAATCACATCTAAAACAACATTTCTTTTTATTTCTTCCATGGGTTTTCATCCTTAATGTCTAAGGAGTGTTTTAACACCAAAATCCCCAATTTTTAGCAACAATCCAAGCTCTAATCTCAAATTTTCATCAAGAACCCTATTTTTTTTTTAATTTCTAAATTCTAAATATTTCTCCTAATTTTCTCCAAATTTCTTGTTCCAATAATATTATAAACCACTTAGGAACCTTTTAGATTAACATCCACACTTAAATTCATTCATAGAAATATTATACAAAAATTGCTCAAATTGATAGCTTAGGATTTGTTCTTGTAAGAGGAGGAAGAAAAAGAAGAACATCTACTTACTAATCCTCTTCGGTTCCATGGCTTCTTCCCCCCAAGCAAGATGGCAAGAATGGATGATGAATGAGATAAAATGAAAGTTCTATGAAGGAGCTGCAGAGGGCTTCAGGAGGAAGAGAAGAGGATATGTTTAATGATTGTATGTGTGGGCCCCACTAATATTTTTTTTATAAAATTGCTCATAATCACTCTAACTTGTAAGATTTGTTCACTTAGGTTCTTGAGAATGTATAAAAATTTCCTAAATATCGAATCTATCATCTTTTCGATATCGGACTCATAATTCATTCTCATAAGCTTTATTGTTCCTCTCAGGTTCCTATTTGGTCATTTCTCAAAAGTACTCCATATTTTCTTTTCTTTTTACTTTAGTCCATGAGAATTTGTAAAAATTTTTCAAATTAAAATTTTGAAATTTCTATTCCCAAATTTTATTCACTAATTCAAAAAGCACATTTTTCACATAATTAATTTTTTTCAATAAACTTCAAAATAGATTTTAAATATTCATAAAAATTATTGGAGTATTACATTTGGGCACGTGACTGGCACGGTGACACGAATCCTATGTCACCGTAAGCCTAATTAACAACCCTATTTTTATCCCTTTTATGTTATTCATATGAAATATTTAGCGTACATAGAGAAAAATCAGAGTTTGAGAAACATATATATATATATATATATATATATATATATATATATATATATATATATATATATATAATATAAATTAATATTTAGGAAATAGCATTTAAATATGAATAAATATTAATTAAGGTTAATATTAATTAAATTTAATTTAATTTATGAATGAATACTACTTAAAATAAATATATAAAAAAATATCAATTCATACAATTTTAATGTTTAAAAAAAATAAATTATGATATTTCATTCATTCTCAAAGTCACGTTAACATAAATAAATCCCGTAGTTTTAAATCTCGATTTCTACCATAATTCGTATCATAAATTTTCAAAATAAATCTTCAAATTTGAATCAAATTAAATACAATAAAAAAAATAGTTTAACTACCCGAGAACCCCCTAGATGTCCTAGTTAACTACAGAGCTTCCTAAACTTAACAAAAATAAAATACTAACAATATGGGACCCACCCAATAATGGGACAGTCCAACGGTAACTACTCCTCTAGCGGGAGATTCTCCTTCACTATCTCATCTGAAAAGGAAAAATCAACGAGTGTGAGATAATAATCTCCGTGAGCGAGCCAATCCCCGCCCTAATAAAATTCGCTATGCAAAAGCAATAAAATAAAAAGTATAGGTAAAAATTATAAAATCACAAGGAAAGATACACATCAAAGAATTGCAAATCAATCAGACAATTCATACCAACGGAACTAGTACTCGTCAATGGCAAAATATCCGGGAGCGCCCGTAGGCTCGCTCAACCAATTTCATCATATCCGGGAGCGCCCGTAGGCTCGCTCAACCAATTTCCTCAACTTTATCAACCCGCCATGACGCACAACCTCATCAGTAACGGTCAGGGCGCCTCACGGATTAAATCCAGGCTCATCTCCCTACTGAAGGAATCGTTGTCTCTACTCTCAGAGGTCAAGTCATCCTATTACCTGGATTTCCCGCTTGACATGAGAGAGGGTACTATCCCGCCCAAACACAAACAATATTCACCCAATATAGTAAAATACAATATCATAAATCGTCAAGTATAAAAGTCTAGATAATCTCAATTATCTCAAATTTCAACCATCTCGTAAATCACATGTGCATCCTTTTTCCAAACAAAATAATAATAATAATAATTATCATCACCAATCATATTCCCACTATGGTCATTACCTATCTTTATACCATATTACTTTAACACTTAAGATAATATTAAAGAAGGGTTAATTCACTCATTTGGGTTCCTTGCTAAACCGTAGCATGACATTCCAAGGTTCTTTGATAATATGCTAGATTTTCCTATCGTATGTTTGAAAAAGAAACTTTGAAGTTAAAAAAGAAAATTATTTTATTTTAATTTTCTAACCTTTGTGTACTATTTTGGCCATATCTCCCAAATGGTATAGAGTTTTCAAACGATTTCAGCTTTTCTAAAAAATAGATGGAAAGAGCTTTCCATGCATAAGTAACTTGAAAATTTTAGAGTTTTCTAAAGGAAAATATGATCATTTTAAATTTTCACATAAATTGCTACAGAATTTCTAAAAATAAGTGATCTTACCTTGTGTACGAAGTCCTTTCCTCGAAGCTCACAAAATACTGTGTGTGCGTGATGGATAGACATGAGAGATGGCTAGACTGTGGAATTGCTTAGTGGTGTGCGGCGGCTAGGTTTCGGTGGAGGGGAATAGAATGAATTTGAATATGCATAATAAAGTTTGAAGTGGTGGCCGAATCTTGTTTCAAAGTTGATAACCATTTAGTTTATTGTTTAACCTTCTAATATATTTGGATTCAAATTGCCTTATCTAAAGATTATTATTATTATTATGTTTCACTATTATGTTCTTAAATATATTATTATTTCCTTTGTACTTTCGGACTCCTGAAGCTATTAGCGCTGGGATCTTGGCTAATTCCCATATTCTTTTATTTACTATTTCTCATGTTTCTATTCCTATTTATCTTCATCTTTTCTTCCCTTAATTTTTGAAATTCAAATTTAAACATTCCATTCATAAATTTGTCTAAACGAATGTGAGATCTGATTCAAATCTCGAGAATGAATTTTTCAGATTTAATTCCCTAGGATAATTTATCCTTAATTTAATATTAATTTACATTTGGTTATTTTGGATAATTGCCTTTTCTTTTTATTCAATCCTTTGCTTTATCATTTAATTATTTCTACTACTAATTATATTATTTTAAATACATATTAATTAATTTTCACGGTTTCCTTCTTACTTTTATTTAACAGTATATTTATTAAAATTTTCTTTTTTTTCTTTCTACTAATTAATTATTTAATTATAACCATTTATATTTTAAAAGTAATCTCTCAAGGTTTAAGAGCCCTTTTTAATTTCTTATTTCACGTCAAGATTTCCTATGATTCCCTCCAACCTTTTATAGATATTTAGCTACAGCTCAACAAAATCTCAAATCTGTCAATTTAGTCTTGGTGATTTTCACTTTAATCCCTGTACAACTTAGCACCATATTTGCTAGCCTACAGTCCAAAATCACATATCATATCACCATCACATCACGTTATAACATCACATGCACATTGCACACAACATTCTCAAATCAACAATTGTGAAATAAAATTATTAAATTAAACGAAAAATAAAAATGACGAGTATTACAGTATTACCTCCTTTAAGAAATTTGGTCCTCCAAATTTAATTTATCTCTAGTCGTAAAAATGTGTGGATACCTAGAACACATATCAACCTCTGTTTCTTACGTGGCTTCCTCGTGAGTTTTATTTTGTTACAAATCCATGATCAATAAAATTTTCTTAGATCGAAGTTTCTTTACCTAGCTATCCCAGAGAGTTACAGGAACCTCCTCATATGATAAATTCTCATGCAATTGTATGGCATCCTGACTTAGCACATGCGAAGAGTCAGGAAGTTACTCATGTGAATCGCGAAAAATTTTCACATGCCCAAACTTACGTTTTCCTTCAACGTTATATTACCTGAGGTATTACATACGGTCCGAATTTCAAAAAGTTATTTTCTTTTTTAATAAAAAAATCATGAAATCTGGATTATTAATTGTGAAATTTAACAGCTTAAATTGAGCTAAATAGAGGTTCCAAATCTCCTGAGGTAACACTTCTAAAGTGGACAATTTTGTGTTAACGTGTACAATATGTAATGTCAAATCAACATCTATCGTTAAATTTTTAAATGGCATTAGATCCAATGACATAATAAAAATTATAATTGAAAATATAAAAATTATAATTCACAAAAAATTTTAAATTATAATTAAAATTCAGGTTATAAATAATACTTTTATCTATATTTTTGTGATGGATAGTTTTCAGCGACAACTCAGATCATTATCAATTCCCTTCTTCGCCACCATAAAAGTTGGAATTAGTTTATTTAATGCCAGACAAATTAAATACGCACATCAATTAAGTTTATTTAATGCCAGACAAATTAAATACGCACATCACGTTATTCACCGTAACTCACAATTAAACTATTCGAATAATTAGTTTGTAATATAGAAATGTATTTTTAAATAGATAAATTATCAACCAACTTGCTGAAACATAATTCAGGGACCATAGTATTTAATATTTGTTTTATAATAAATTAAAACACTCGTAGAGGTTGCTTGTGGCCAGACACAACTATTTAAATATTTGAGTAAAATAATATTTGAGGCATATTCTCACATGCTTATTGAAAACTGAGCAAGATATTTCAAAATCATACTATGGTAATAGTAGTAATGATTTCAAATTTCCATCATACTATGGTAATAGTTGCTTAAATTTCAAAATAATGATATTTAAATTTCTAAAAACACTAATTGAAGGAGCTTTTTACCCTTTTATATTTGGCAAACCGGAAGAAAATAAAAACCCTCTGTTTTATTAGATATTTGAATTTAAAAATAATAATTACTTGATTCTTAGAAACACTAATTTAAAAAATAAATATTTTATCTTTAGCATTCATAAATTCAAAATAAAATTAATTTTTATCCTTCCTAAAATCACAAAAAATATATATAAAAAAAATATAATAAAAAAATATAAATAAATTTACGTAGTTCAATTAATATGATATATATTTACAAACAAACAAAAATTTCTTATTTTTCAAATAAAAGAAAAATATTTACAAGCCATGTCAAAATCTATAAAATCTTACACAACATATATATCTGAATGGATTCAAGTTGTTCTAAAAAATACATTAAAACACTCATGCTTGCACCACAGATTTTTTTTTTTAGGTTGGGTCAAAAAATTAATTCTAGTTCAATAAAAAAATCAAAACACTCAACACTACCAGACCACGACCCATTATATGAATTTAGATAATCTTTTATTATGGTAATCTTCAATTTGATTTGAACTATTTATCGCGAAGAGAATCGTTCCAGAAGTAATAATATATAGACTTGATTGATGAGAATTTAATAATATATTGCTTTTATGATACATGCATGTTACTGTTTACTTTTGTGAAAGAAACAAAATGGTACTTGATTTGAATTGTGACCGTACGGATAAAGGACAAATGCATCAAAATTAATTAAAACTTAAACGGTCATGCTAACGAGAATCGTGTTTTCTCGTACATTGTCGTCTCGCTTTTCCTGCCTCTCCTTTTTTTACTTTCGACACGCACACCAAAAATAAATTGAAGTGGGAACGATCGACCTAAAGAGGTTGATCTTCTCAAAAGCAAAAAAAAAAAACCAGAGAGATGGTTGGTATGACTTTATCCAAGTGACGAAAGCAGACACGAGTTGGTATGTTCGAAAATTAAACAATATAGCAGATAACAAAATTAAATGACCTAACAGGTAGATGAGGAGCAAAGATTTATTGTTTGTATCTAATGATAAATATGTTTATTTTTTTGATGGACGGTTAAAATTAAAATTTAATAGTTAAAATTTTAAGTGATATTTTAAAAATAAAATAAAATTTGAATCATTAAATCTAAAATTTAAAGATTCAAAGAAACAAACAACAAAACTGTACTTGATAGACATACCCATATGAAGCATCGTCTTTTGATATTGATTTGAATACTCAACTTAACTTTAAAGTTAAATAAGATGTTTAGTTCAATTTAAATTGTTTGATTTTATATAAAGTATCAACAATGAAAAGCATCTAATGAATAATGAAATATAAAAAAAAAAAAAGAAAAAGAAAAATGCCATGTCATTTTTTATCCAATTGAATAAGAGAATCATTTGGTTAACACACAAACTCAGCGCGAGGCTAATTGAAACTATTTTGCTACCCAGATTTCAAGACAATTATAAAAAAAATCTGTATTATTTTTTTCTTTTCTTTCTTTACTGACAAAGATTCAGGGAATCAGATCAAACCTGTTAATTCAACCAAAAAATTGGTGAGTAAACTGGTCAAGTATTTAGTTTGAATTGATCCTTAGTACCAATGAGTATTTGAATTGGTAAAAAATTGATCATATTGGTCTCAGACCAATAAAATCACGTAGTTTACTAGTTCGTTTATCATTTCAGCCTATTCAAATTTTATTTTATTTTTAGAAAAATTTGCTATGATATTTCTTCGTTAGTTTGCTATTTTTTGTCGTAAATTTTTTATTATATATATTATTTTATATTATGAGATATTAAATCTTCTTTTAATTAAATTAGCATATATATATATATATTTAAGTCTTTAAGATTATATATATTATATTTTAATATTTCAGTATATTTAAATACCATCAGTTTCACTATAGTTCGATTATTAATTTTTAAATCGGTACTTTTACCAATTAAATTATCAATCTAATTTTTTGAATCTCGATTTTAATATAATTTTTCATACAATCACTTCAATTTAACATCCATACAGTGTTAGTGAGTACTATAACAATATTTTGTATTTAGAATAAACATTAAACAGATGTAATTTAAACTCAATTGAATTGACATTGATTAAACTTATTTCCGACGTAGGATGGTTAATAATTATATTCTGAGGCCACAAACAAAAATCCAAGTCAATTGGGCATATATAGTTTAGCGACGAAGAGTGTAGATGATTACCGTGAAATCTTCAGTTCAATAATAAATCTTCTATTTCATCAAAAATAATAAATGTTTTATTCTTTTATATACACACACACACATATATATATATATATATATATATATATATATGTATGTATATAATTATCTTTTTGCTCGCTTCCTAAAACAGTAAGTAAAAATAAGAAAATATTGAGAGAAAATAAAAGCAAATAAATATCCAGGTGCTACGCGTAATATGGACTTTCTAGGACAATCAGTACTTTCTAAAACGCAGTTGTTTTGTCTCTGTATTCAAATTTCCAACTGTAGACTAATAATAAACAAATATAATATATATATATATATATATATAGGCTATAAATAGCCTTCCTCCTTCCTCCATCCTCCCAAATCTACACAGAAACAAAAAAGGTTGTTTCTTTCTTCACATAAATCTCACTGGGAGGAACAATTCAAGTTGAGCGAAAATGCCGAGAAAAGGAATGAGAAGCGTCTTCTTCAAGCCCTCATATCCCTCACTACCCTCCACTTCGGCGTCGACGTTGCCGTCTTCCTCATCATCACCATTACGCACCTTCTCTGATTCCTTAATGGAGGAAGATATTGAAATTGCTCACTCCCTCGTAACCAAATGGGATTCTGATCATTCCAATTCTTACGCCAGAATCACTTCCCTCTTCAACGTCGACCGCCGAGAAGCCAAACGCTATCTTCACGCCGTCAGGGGCTTACAGTCCGCCATGCAGTACCTCGTCTCACAGGATTCCACCTCCAAGAAGCTCGTCCAAGCTCAATCCATCATGCAACTTGCCATGAAGAGGCTCGAGCAGGAGTTCCATCATATATTAGCCGCCAATCGGGACCATTTGGATCCCGAATCGGTTTCGGGACGGTCATCGGTGTCGGGTTCGAGGGCCAGCTTTTCGGATTTCGACGAGGAATTGTTGTCGTCCGAGGATGAGTTTCGTGTCGCCGGCGATTCCATCTCGGAGATGGAGAGAGTGTCTATGCTTGCCGTGGCGGATCTGAAAGCGATTGCAGATTGTATGATTTCGTCGGGTTACGGCAAGGAGTGTATCAACATTTACAAAAATGTGAGAAAATCGATCGTGGATGAGGCTCTGTTTCACCTTGGAGTGGAAAAATTGAGTCTCTCTCAGGTCCAGAAAATGGATTGGGAGGTGCTCGAGCTGAAGATTAAGAGCTGGTTGAAGGCAATCAATGTGGCCGTTAGGACTCTGTTTTATGGCGAGAAGATCCTCTGCAACAACGTCTTTCCGACTTCAGAGAAAGTCACGCAGTCCTGTTTCGCTGAGATTTGCAGAGACGGCGCGATGCTTCTGTTTGGATTCCCGGAAATCGTGGCGAAGTGCAAGAAAAACCCCGAGAGAATGTTCAGGATTCTGGACTTGTACGAAGCAATCAACGATCATTTGCCTCAAATTGAGTCCACCTTCTCCTTCGAATCAACCTCCGCCGTCCGATCACAGGCCATCACTTCCCTCGACAAGCTTGGAAAATCCATAAGAACGATGTTCGCGGACTTCGAATCGGCGATTCAGAAAGAGTCCTCCAAGAAGCCAGTCCCAGGAGGAGGGGTCCACCCGCTCACGCCCTACGTCATGAAGTACATCACATTCCTCGCCGGTTACAGCCGCGTACTCGGCGATTTAGTTGCCGATTGGCCGTTACCTGTACAATTTCCGTTACCGGAATCCTACTTCCCTAGTCCCAAACACGATGATAGACAGCCATCGGAGATATCCGTACGGCTCGCTTGGCTGATACTCGTCCTCCTCTGCAAACTCGACGTCAAAGCGGAGCTCTACAAGGACGTCGCATTGTCGTACCTATTCCTCGCGAATAACCTCCTATACGTCGTCGTCAAGGTCCGCACATCCAATCTTAGGGTTCATCTCGGGGAGGAGTGGTTGACGAGGCACGAAACGAAGGTCAAAGAGTACGTGTCCAAGTACGAGCAGTTGGCCTGGAGAAAGGTGTGGTCGTCGCTGCCGGAAAATCATGCGGCCGAGCTCACTCCGGGGAAAGCCAGAGCCTACTTCAAGAGCTTCAACGTCACGTTCCATGAAGCGTACAGGAAACAAACGTCGTGGATAGTATCCGACCCGAAACTGCGAGAGGAAATCAAAGCCTCAATAGCGTCGAAGCTGGTGGAGTGGTACGGGGGCTTCTACGAGAAACATCGGGTCGGGCTGAAAGCAGATAGCGGGTCGGACACGATTGTCAGATTTTCACCCGATGACTTGGGGAATTATATATCAGACATTTTGCAGGGGATGGGGGTATCAGGTAGCGTTTCGTCACAATCTTCATCGTCTTCTCGTCGCTCAAATCGCTCGTGACTCGTGAGGCTGAAATTCAAACATGACGTAATGGCCATCATCACCTTGTTATTTGTTTATTTGTTGCTTGAGGAAAAAGACGAGAATGTAGAGTTGACAGTTGAGTGTTCGTATGTGAAAAGTAATCGATCAATTTATTGCTTAGGCACGTGTACAAACAGAGACCTTTACCAGGAAAGTCAACCATGAATAAAATTGTCATAGATCTATTATTATGAATAATGTAATTATATACTTTTTTTATATTTCAGTTTCACGATGATGCGTGTTTGAAAATTGAAGCCTTTCTTTTAATCTTGTGTGAATGGGGGAGTTAGTTGGGAGGTTTTTATCAATTATCAAACTGCTTAGTATTTGTAAATTGTAATTCAAATGGAATTTATGACAGTGGCAAGCAACAAACAAGTTAATGTTATTGTTTTTTTTTAAAGATTTTGATAAGTAATATTTTTCATATATAAATTATATTTTAATAAAAAATAATTAATTTTTTATTAACTTTTTTAAATTATATTATTTAAATATAATTTTAAAAAGTGACAACCCACAAACTAATTTGTTTAAACTCACGAGGTTTTACACATTTAATTATTGGCTCTTTTATAAAATAATTCAGTCTGTGACCAACTTATTTATCTCTAACTTGAGTCAAGTTAACTCATCTGACAATTTTATTCATGCGTTACGAATATAAACCAAAAATAATTAATGAATTAGTCATTATTTAAATTTTTTTTTTAGAAAGTCATTATTTGTTTGCCATGACCTTTCTAGATATTTCCTTTCGTTTTAGGTATGTATGATATTAAAAAAAAAATGGCACAAAAGAAACGGAAAAAATAGAATAAAAATATGCATTTTATTAAAACTTTCCTTTGAGAAAATATGCAGTTAAGGTGTAATTCTGGATCATATTTTGGCGTCATTTTCTATCTATTATTCGATTGAACTAACTTAGCTTATTACTCTTGGGTTTTTCTGAGTCATCTTTGTTCTGTGATATTAAATTACTGAGGGTATGATTTATGTTTAATTGCTGAAAATCCATGATTTAAAAGTTTTAGTTCTATTGGATCTGATGTTTCAGATCCAATTTAGCATTGTGTATGTTACAATGAACGAAGGCCTTGTGCCACAACGAACAATGAGCATTTAGGAGTCAAAAATTTCAACTAAAACTGTTAAAACCTATTAGTTCAATATTATTTCCGGATTTATGTGCATTTTAAGCCTGTAAAGATGGAAAAAAACTGAAGTTTCCTAGTCGTAAAACACATGCTTAGGAGCCTGTTTACACTCTACTGACTTTAATTTGTGTTAAATTATGTGCATAAGAGTCCACCTCTCTCTTAACTTTTTATGAGTCTAATATCACATCTACACTTACAAAGTCTCATCTCCCTTTTGATTTAAGCAATGTGGGACTTATTAAGTATAGAAGGCTTGTTTTTAATTTATTTGTCTTATCTCTTTAATGGGAAGCTTGTTTTCATTAAATTATTATAAATTTGTTTTCATTAATTTTAATTGAGATAAAATTAATTTAATAGAGAAGACAAAAATTGTATTGAAATTTAGTTAGAGATAAAATTAATTTAATAGAGAAGAAAAATGTTTTGAAATTTAATTATAGATCTTTAATTTATTGTGAGTAATTAGTAAATTACAAAATAAAAAAATTAAAAATGATTTATTAGTGATTAATTTGTAATATTAGACAAATAAACAAAAAAAAATTAAATTTCATTTTAAATAAATAACAATAAATAGTAATGTTATATCAAAAAATTAAATAAAAAATTCATGTCAAGTAATTACACATTTCAAAATACGTTTGCACACCAACATCTAAACATCATGTTCCTGCACCAAATCACGTTTGTCTGCTCTAAACTATGTTTGCCCAAATGTCTCCCAAATATAAATTACGTTCATTCAAGTTTAATTTTCTCCAATTACGTTTAATTAAATCTAGTTTTTTTAATCATGTTTAACCCACCGGACTTCTAAACACACACTTAGTTAATTATCATATACTTTTCTTGTTTATTTCACACCAATATTCAAAAGACTAGACTAGCTGATTTTACATTTATTTCACACCAATGTTTTAAAAATTAGAACAGACTGATTGGTTTGAACATAAGACTATCGGACCATTTGGCTAGTTTTGGACTTTTTTTATTGACAGAAAATTGCATGTCTCTCCCCCAAAGTTTTATCATCAATATCTATTGCTCAATTTACACTTTGTACAGCTTTCTCTGTGTGCAATGTGCATCCAGCTATAGAATTAGTGTGTCTTTGAGTCATTTTCCAACCCCGGCCGTCTTCCAAAATGATTATGTAATAGAATAAGAAATACATAAATACAATAACGTGTATGACCACTACGCAGGGAAGGTGGATCAATTTCAAGGAACATAATTAAACAATCACAGCAGTTTACTTTGATTAATTTAGATGATTCCACAGACTAGAAACAAATTTTGCTGTAACCAAACAAAAAAAAAAATAGCGTATATTACGCCATACACTTTCAATTTGTTACTACCAGTTGGATTGGGGCTCTTTAATGTCCTGGGTCAAGTATATTTTTCAACGATTTTTTTACTTTAATATTATATTTTTCTAAATATGAAATTTCAAAATAACATATACTAGTCCACTAAGTAATTGGAAAAACAAAATCATCGCTAGATAATAAAGTAAATATTAATTCATTATTACCGTCGTCTATCATATTTTATACGTAATTAATATTGATTAATTAAAAAACAAAGAAGAAAGATATTGATTAATAACGTACTAATATCCACCACTGACCTAATCAACAAAATTAGATAGATAATTAAGCCACGCTTTTTAATTTTATAATATAAATAAGCTCGAAGACTTATAGTTAGGTGGCTTCCTGAGTTATAGGCTTAGAGCGTTTATAAACAATTTGAAAACATCCCCCTCTCCCAGGAATTCATTTAACATTATAACAATAAACTCTAATCGACTGGACCATTTACAAATTATATACATACATATATATATATATATATATACACACACACACACATACACATAAGAGGTTAAACTTTCAAGTTAATTCTTATACTTATCTGAATTAGTGAGTTTAGGTTTTCAAATCCAGTAAACATAGTTTTAAAATTGAAATTCAATCAAACTCATTCAAACTCGTCGAGTTCATACTGAGTCGACTGTGTTGGCTTAACAATAATCTAAAATGAGTTTTTTTTTCAAGTACTCAGCCCAAAAAAAATAGGTCGCTCATATCCAGAACTCAAAAGTTCAAAAACCAAATGAAGAAATTGTAATTTTTAATATATTTGTTATTAGATTTTGAAACTAATAAAAACAATTTGTGTTTGTTAGATGACATTCTTATCAATTGATACTTTACTTTGTCAATTTGTATTTTGTATAAGTACTAAGGAGTCAATTGAACATAAGAAGAGTAATATCACAATAATTGAAATTAAAGTAATTTTATAAAATTATAAAGTAAGATATTATTTATGTGTTATAATATATATACTTTTAGTAGCTTATTGAATGAGATTTATGTAAATTCTTACAATTTTACATTCCTAATTTACGTTTTGAGCTTACTCTCCTTTATCAAGTTTAGATAAATTATCGAGTTTGATAACCTTAGATGAAATAATAATAATAGAAAATTTAACAAAAAATGTGTCTATATAATAATCAAATAATTAAGCAATCATAATTTCTGACTTTAATTAAACTATGTGCTAGTGAATTTGATCCTCTAACATTAGATTTTTCTCACATTAGTGACATTATATTTTGACCGTTAGATTGTGTAGGATGAACGGCATCCCGCACAATATATTCTAGAGGGTGATGTGGCAGGATGCGGTTCATCATGCTCGATCCAATAGCTAAAATATAATGTCACCAATATTAATGTTAGATGATTCATACTCTAGAGATATTTTCATTTGTCACATTTAATTTGTGACTATCAAATTTCAAATGTATTATTATTAAAATACCAGGGCAATATAACGTACTCTAATTCTAATTAGTTTATTTTTCAATAGTAGAAAAGTGTGGATCTATTAATTGATTAATTAATTTTCCACTTGAAGAGTATTTTATTTTACCCGTTGCATTAATTTCTTCGTATCAAATTAAAAATAAACAATCCGGTGGAAGGATATACCTTGGCTTGATGCAATACATGCATCAGTCATTTTCAAATGTATTTTAACGTTCCCACAAAAAATATGGTTATGTAAATTGCACCGGATCAATTGGTCGGATTAAAAAATTGGTAAACCAGCCAATCATTTAGTTTGGTTAGTTTATAAAACCGGAAAGTTATTGAAATGGTGAAAAAACTAGTCAAACTAACCTAAAATCGGTCAAACCAGTAAAAATCAGTCGATTAATTGGTTTCATTGATTAAAAAAAAATAGTTCAAACATCCCAAGACAACAACGACGACGATGACAACAAAGAAGAAGAAGAAGAAGTTGCACAGATCCTGGAATGGCAACATCGATGACAAATGAAGACAACGACAGATAAAAATGAAGAGGAGGGAAATACCTATGGATGAGGATGAGAGATTGAGAAGTCTGAAAAGAAATGGAAGGAAGGGAACTCGGTAGTGACTAAGGAGGGAATGAGAGAGAGAAAGTCACAAACTGTCATTTCATATGAGAGATTGTTTATTATATTCGCTCCAACATATGTTATTGAAAATTGCTGCATTCCTCTCTCTCTCCCAAAATCACTTTTTCTAAAACCATATAGGTGTATGTTTGAAACTTCGTTAGATAATTACTAAAAAATATATAAATATTATATTGTTGTCTTTTATTTATTTTTATTTAATTTTTTAATTATTATTGTTTAAAAATATACATTTATAAATAGATAATTTTTAAAAAAATTGAACCGATAAATAAATCAATTACATTTTTTTGGTAAAAATTTATTGAACTAATTAATATTAAAATTATATTATTATGATCAATTCCATCAACTCAACGTCCACGCGTCTACCATCAATAACTCTATCAGTAACACCACTCTAATTGTTTATAGCCACACTCTCACATGTCACAACCTTCTTCACTCACTCATCCCACACTCACATAAGGACACTCACACTTGATGGGCAAATCATTGAAAGGTGACAGATCTCTCTCTCTCTCTTTTGAAATCCCTGTGGGTAAATTTAAAAAATTAATTTTTGAAAAATTGATTTTCAAAAAAAATTAAAAATTTTTACTTTGCCTCAAAATCGATTGTGAAGCAAAAATCGAGTTTTAAAATCAAAGTGTGCTTTAAACCGAACAAGCTAAGTTTACTAAAGAATTGATTTTCTAGCCATAAACAAGTGTTGACTACATCCCACCGTCGAACCGAGCATAGCCTAGATAGAGTTGCGAAACCATATTGATGTTGTGGATTTTGGTTATAATTATAAAATATTATATATTTTAAATTGTAGTCCTGATAAATGTTATAAAAAATGGGTGAATAAGTTTAATAGGAAGAAGTAGGGAGTACAATTTTTTTACACATTTTCTAATTATATATAGTATTTTAATTATATATATATATTTAATATATTTTAAATATCACATGTTTAACTACAATTCAATTCCAATTTAATTACTGATCCTTAAACCGATACTTTAACCAATTTAGTGACTGATATAATTTTTCAAACCTACAAAAATAATCCGATCCTCATTAAAAGAAAAACACATAATTTGAAATGTAATTTCGCAGTATGAATTCGTTGACCAAAAGCTAAAAAGCAAATACTTTACTTTTATATATTTGTTGGCAAAAGTAGTTTTTTTTACGTGTCTAAATCTTTTATTAATATTTTAATTATAATTCAAAACTTTACTTTTTATCAATTCTAACTCATATATTTTTAATTAATTTTAATTATATATTTAAATCTAATAACGTCGAAAAATTTAACAATAAATATTGATATGATATTTTATCTTACACACGTTAATACTTGATCATTTACTTTGGATATGTTACGTTAAATACAAATTTAAAATAACTAAAATATAATATAATTTTCTTTAAATCTAAAATATATGTTTTTAAAAATTATATTATATTATAGTTATTTCATGGGATACCTAATATGACACTTTCAAAGTGGACAATTTAATATTAATATGTGTAAGATGTAATGCCATATCAATATTTACTGTTAAATTTTTATATAACGTTAAGTTTAATGACATAATCAAAATTACAATTAAAAATATATAACATAAATCAAGATATAAATAATACTTTTACCTATGTTTCTTTGGTAGATAAAAGTAAACCATTCAGCGATCAATCAGATGATTATCAATTTGCACAATCAGCTTCTAGACTATAGTGACAGATAGCAGTACAGCACATAATATAAACTTATTTATTTATATTTTCCCTTCTTGGTCACCATAGAAGTTGGAACTAGGTTTACTTAATTAATGTCAAACAAATACGCACATCACGTTATTCACCGTAACTCACAATTAGACTATTCGAATAATTAATTTGTAATATAGAAACGTATTTTTGAATAGATAAATTAATCAACCAACGTGCTGAAACATAATTAAGGGGCCATAGTATTTAATTTTTTTGTTTTAGAAAAAATTAAAACACTCGTAGAGGTTGCTTGTGGCCAGACATAACCATTTAAATATTTGAGTAAAATAATATTTGAGGCATATTCTCACATGCATGCTTATTTGAAAACTGAGTAAGATATTTGGTGAAATTTTTAAATAACAAAATCGTGAAATGTGTTGAATACTTTGTGAATTGATCTTTGCAAATTGCAATCAAGTGGGCAATTAATTCTCCAAGTTATGTATAAAAAACGATTTCAAATTTCAATCATACTATAGTAATAGTTGATTGAATTTCAGAAAACACTCATTGAAGGAGCTTTTTACCTTTTTATACTTAGCAAACCGGAAGAAAAGATAAATCTTCTGTTTTATAACTTTATTAGATATTTGGATTTTAAAAGTAATAATTACTTGATTCTTAATTACAAACGCCAATTTGAAAAATATTTTATCTTTTGCACTCATAAATTCAAAATAAAATTAATTTTTATCTTGTCATATATAGTTGTTAAACTCTCGAGTTAGTTCTTAAATTTGTCTGAATTTGCGAATTTAGATATTTAAATTGAGTAAACTCGGTCATAAAATCAAAAGTCGATCGAGTTGGATCAACAACAGTCCAAAATGTGCTTTTTTTTTTTTATAGTATCCAACCCAAATAAATTGGGTTACCCATATCCAAAACTTAGAATTGTATTGTATAAACATCTTATGACTTCAATTAATACTTTATATTAATTTGTCAATTTGTATTTTTTATGAGTCAATTGAACCTAAAAAGGCTAATATCACAATAATTAAAATTAATTAATTTTATATTAATTATAAACTAAAATATTGTTTATTTGTTATAATATATATAATGTTTTAGTTTATTAGATGAAAGAGACATATAAACTCTTATGATTTTTCATATCAAGTTTACTTCTTTTATTGAATTTAACAACTTTATTACCATATCACACCCATTATATGAATTTAGATAATTTTTTTTAATCACAAGAGCCTTTTATTTGATTTGAACCGTTAATCGTGAAAAAAAACGCAAAATTAATAATATATGGACTGGAGTAGTTGATGAAAATTTTCATTTGTGGAACAAAACACTCTTCTTCCACGTACGATAGTGTTTCGTTATATATTGCTTTGATGACATGCATGTTACTGATGGCTTACGTGAAAGAAACAAAATCGTACTGGAATTGATCTGCAACCGTACGGATAAAAGGACAAATGCATAAAAAAATTTGGTTAAAAAATGCATCAAAATTAATTAAAAAAAAAGAGAGAGAGATGGTGGGCATGACTTTATCAAAATTAATTAAACAAATAGCAGATAACGAAACTAAATGGTGGATCATCCGCTTGGATTTCAAGCAAAAAAATAGAAAACGAAATTAAACGGTGGATTATTTGCTTGACTTTGATAGTTAAGTATTTTGATCTACTCATTTAGATTGTTAATTTTAATAATTTAACGATCTATATTTCATTGGTTATTTTTTAAAAAATAATTAAAAATAAAAATAAAATTTTAAAATTTATATTATTAACTACAAAAATTAAAAATCCAAATAGACCAATCAAAAAATTTATTTTTAACCTAATAGGTAGACGATGCCCGATCCTCTTTTTATATGAATTTAAAATTTCAGCTTGACCTCAACGTCAATAAAAATATTTGGTCCAATTAGAGTTATTTGATTTCATGTGAAGGACCCACAACGGAAAGCATCTAATGAAATATAAAAAAAGGAAAGAAAAAGAAAAATTCCTTTTCTTTTTTGATCCAATAGAATAAGAGATTCATTTGGTTAACACACAAACTCAGCGCCAGGATGATTGAAACGGTTTTGCTACCGAGATTTCGAAACAATTATATTACAAAAAAAATCTGTATGATTCCTTTTTTTTTTTTTTACTTACAAAAGTTCATAAAATTAGATCAAAATAGTCAGTTCAATCAAAAATTTGATAAATCGATCAAATATTCAGTTTGAATTGATCCCAAGCATCAGTGAATATTTAAACTAATAAAAAATCAATCGAATTGATCTTAAGTATCAGTGAATATTTAAAAATTTTTTATGATATTTCTTTGTTAATTTGTTAATTTTTGTTATAAACTTTTTATTATTGAAATTATTTTAGATTATGAGATATTAAATCTTCTTTTAATTAAATTAGCATATATATATATATATATATATTATGAGACATATAAGTCTCTATGATTATATATATATATATATATATATAAATTATATATTTTAATATTTTAATATATTTTAAGTGCTATCATTTATACTACAATTCAACCATTGATCTTTAAATTGTTTAAGTGACCAATCTAATTTTTTAAACCTTGGCTTTAACATAATTTTTCATAGAATCACCTCAGTTTAACATCCACACTGTTAGTGAACTACTGTAACAATATTTTGTATTTAGAATAAACATTAAAAATATGTAATTTAAACTTAATTAAATTGACATTGATGAAACTTATTTCCGAAGTAGGATTGTTAATAATTATATTTTAAGACCAAAAATAAAAAACCAAGCCAATTGGACATATATAGTTTAGTGACGAAGAGTGTAGATGATTACTGTGAAATCTTAAGTTCAATAATAAATATTCTATTTCATCAAAAATAATAAATCTTTTATTATATATATATATATATCTTTAATTTTTGCTTGCTTCCTAAAACAGTAATTAAAAATAGGAAAATCTTGAGAGAAAATAAAAGGAAATAAATATCCAGCTGCTACGCGTGATATGGACTCTCTAGAACAGGTGTGGATCCTTTGTTTGGAATTTTTGTACTTGGAGTTTTAGTAACGCTTTTAACTGTTGCTAAAACTTTCAACAAAAGAAAAATTGTTGTTGAAAGTTTTAGCAACAGTTAAAATCATTTCTTAAACTCCAAGCATCCCTCTACTTATTTTTTTTTCAAAGAGGATCACACCCCTCTAGAACAGTCAGTACTGTCAACTTCTCACATGGGTTAATTTTCTATATTAACTGTCTAGTTAGTGTAAACCCAAGAATGGGGCTTAGTCGATTTGACGTTTAACTTACACTGGTTCATGAAAACGCAGCTGTTTTGTCTCTGTATTCAAATTTCCAACTGTTGTCTAGTAATAAACAAGTATAATATATATATATATAGCCTGTAAATAAAATTTATGCCATCCAGAGTAGCGATTACTACTGTAAATAAGGCCCCGCGTACTAATCCAGGTCTGTCTACGTGGGTTTTGAATTTAAAAAATTAAGCGTCTATTCGAAAATTTGTTGTATAAATTTAAATTTAAATAAAATTAATTTTAAGTAAAATTAATTTTATATTTATGTTTAAAAACTGCTATCAAACAATTAATCTATTTAACAATGAGTATAAACATGTTAGGCTCACGGGGATGAGTATAATTATGTTAAGTTCACGGGATTCACGCCCCGGTTCTTTTATTTATTTATTTGTAAAATTATAGTATTTAATATAAATGATTTCATATTATTATATTTTTATATTTTATAATATTATATTTAATAAGTATATTTAATTTAGATATAAATTTTTTTGTAATTTTTTAAAAGTAAATATAAAATTTTAAAATTTAAATATAGTATAATTTTCTTTTTAAAAATATGAAAAGTTAAAGTTATTAATTATTTAAAAAATTAAAAAAAAAATAATATTTTACATATATAAATTGTATTCAAATAAAGAATAATTATTTTTTTATTATTTTTTAAATTATATTCTTTAAATATAATTTGAAAAAAGGTGGCTCGCAGACCAGTTTCGTTTAAGCCTGCAAACCATGACGAGTGGTTTTGAAACATTTAACGATAAGCCCTTTTATAAAACATATCGGTCCGTGACCAGCTCACTTATCTCTAACTTTGGTCGAGCTAGTCCATTTAACAATATTACACGTTTATTAAGAATATAAATAAAAAACAACTAAATGAGTAAGTCATTATTTAAAGTGTTTTTTATTTTTTAGAAAGTCATTATTTAGTTTGGCATGACCTTTCTAGATATTTCCTTTCCTTCTAGATATGTATGATATATAAAAAAGCACACAAGAAAAAGGAAAAAAATAAAAATAGGTATTTTATTAAAATATTCCAACTAAAAAAAACCTTTAGTATTTCTAAAAAAGATAATTTAAACAATTTTTTACTTTTTTTCATTTTCCTTCCCTCTCTTTCTTTTTGCCTCACATCCTACTAAACATACCAAATTAAATTTTCTCTCCGGATTTCTTCCTATTTTTAAGTGCACAACAAAAATAGACAGATTGAAGACCTAAGAAAAGGTTAAATTATTTTGTTAATTTTAATAATTTCATTTAAATTCTTAATGAGTACATTAATATGAAAACTTATAATTTTATTTTTGAATTTTAAATTTTTATTTTTAATCTCCAATGTTAAACTTTATTGGTGTGAAAATTTATGCATATTTTTAATATTTTAATTTAAAAGCTTACATCAGCACATTTACCTCGTGTAATATAAATAGTATTGCATGTTTACGAACATGAGTACATTATATATTTTTATTGTCCAAATTCTTATATATTATAAAATTAGGATGAAGCATAATTAATTATTTCAATAAAATTTAACAATTAATTGATAAAAATTCTAATGACATGAATGTAATTAAATTTTTTTAAAGTCATAAGAATATGACTATTACAAAATTGTAAACTACATGTCACGACCCGTTTTCTGGGCACATGACCGGCACAATGATGAATCTCTCATCACTGTAAGCCTTCCGATAAATATATCAAATTTTCTTATATGAAAATCATAGATTATCAATTTAAAATACATTATTATACTGACATACAAGCCAAATGTCGAACCCCTGAACTAGATGTCCTAGACGATTACAGAGCAACATAATCTATAACAGAAGAGAGGTCTACCCGACAACGGGAAGGTCCAAAGTGATCTACTCCTCTAGCAGATATTCTTCGATGGCAACCTGATCTGAACAAAAAGGTTGTACAAACAATGTGAGCTTTTAAACTCAATGAGCGAATCGGCCTCGCATTAATAAAATTCAAATACATTACCAGTCATGCAAGCATATCCAAAGGCTCATACTCAACCAATAGACAGAAGATAAAAATTTATCCAATTCAACAAACGTTACTAGTACTCGTCAATGGCAATATATCCCGGAGAGCGCACACAGGCCGGCTCACCAATTATGTATATTTCCGCCATGACGCACAACATCATCCTCTTACATACAAGATAAAAATTCATCCAATTCAACAAACGTTACTAGTACTCGTCAATGGCAATATATCCCGGAGAGCGCACACAGGCCGGCTCACCAATTATGTATATTTCCGCCATGACGCACAACATCATCCTCTTAGCTAGGGCGCCTCACGGATTTATCACCAATCCGGGCTATATCCCTACTGAGGGAATCGTTGTCTCCACACTCATTGGTCAAGACACCATGTCAACCGGGTTTTTCGCCTTGCTGTGAGAGGGGGTACTGTCCCGCTCAATCACAATCAATAGCATTTCATATCATAATCAGAAGCTCAATATAATATTCATCCATATAACAGGTATAGTATATAACTATATTATGGATTTATAAACCACATATCAAGATAACAATTAATCCATTTTTGAAAACATTCAAACTTCACATCATCATAAGATACTTATTTCATTTTATCCAGGATTAATTATCTCATTTAGATTCGTCATTCTGAATCCAATTTCCCCCTATGAATCTTGGGAGTGTCCTACGACATACTTTTTATCACCAGTAATGCTAAAACTCTATTAAAACGGGGTCGTTTCACTCACCTGGATTCCGTACGAACATCGCTTCTCTAAGTCATTACAGACAAGAGTTCTCAGGTGAATTTCGGTGTTCTGCTACGGAGATTTTCATGAAAGATTAGAGAAAATACGTCAGGATTGTTTTCGTACAGATACTGTTCATATATACGGTTACTATTCATATATACGGTCACTATTCATACGTACGATTACTATTCATATATACGGTTACTATTCATACGTACGGATACTATTTATACATACAGATAATATTCGTACATACGATCACTATTCATACGTATGAATATTATTTTTATGTACGGATACTATTCATATGTACGGTTACTATTTATTCGGTTACTATTCATACGTACGGATACTATTCATACCAGAAATAGAGAATACAATCTGTAAAAGAGTACACCAAGTAAGTTCCCAGGAAAGAGTGGAGGGTCACACTGGACACACTTAAAAACCAGGTCTTTCCTTAGCCAGAACTTTCCTAGACATGTATTCTTCACAGTTTACATTCTATTTCGGTAATCAGAGAATCAAAATAACATATAAACAGCTAAGGACAGTTTTTCTGATGTGGAAGATCAGCCAAGGCCGCAACCACAGAGCATACTTAAGAAATTAACTTCTAAAATTTGAAAGACATAGAAAGGGCATACTATCCTTACCTAAGCTGAAAAGGAAAGGCCCAAAATCTCAGACGCCTAGCTTTGGAGTAAGAGAAACTTAAGGAGAGAAGAAGAAAAGTTGAAGGTGTGAGTTTAGAAGTGAAATGGAAGGGTCTATTTATAGCAAAAGTCAAGGGTACTATTTGACACTATGCGCTAATAAAATATTCAATTTACTATTCATGAAAATGACATTTCTAATAATGCAGTTACTGTACACCTCACGCGTAGGATGGAAAATTTTTCTGTTATTACTATTGGAAACTTAAAAGGAAAACTATCCTTTCACCTTAAACCTTTAAGTTTCTTTTCAATTCAGTCCTTTCACTTTAGTCCCTGAGGGTATTTTCACACATAAAACGTCAGTTTCTCCTACGAACTTCTTTCTAGTTTTCTCTTATGACCAAACAACATCTAGTACTTGACATTTCGATTGTATAAATGAACAGTATCATATACGTAAATAGTATTATACTGGTGAATAGTACCGTATACTGAAATAGTAACAGTAGTTTGTAAACAAATATTTATATTTTATTTTTCTTGGGTATTACATTATCACCCCCTTAAGAGAATTCGGTCTCCCGAATTCAAAACTCATTTCAATACTGAAATAAGTGTGATTACTTCGTCTATATCTCATTCTTTGTATCTCTTTCTTCCAAAACCTCATCACACCCTTGGTGAGATTTACAAGAACATTATACCATTGACTGTGAACTCTAAACCGCATTATCAATAATTTGCATAAGACTTTTGCCTTTTCTAAACAGCAAGTAATCTCTTCCTTATCAGTTTAATCTTCTCCACAACCTTTTGTACCATAAAGTGTCTCATCCTCATAACCTTTACCAAACTCAAACCACCTAATCAGAGACGAACTCTGTCTCTATGTAAAACCTCAAATAGGTGCCTTCTCAACAGTGGCACGTGGTCTTTCCAGTTTATACTGAATATCAGAACACAAGCTACCATACACATAGCTTATAACTTTTACGAATACAAGTACCCTACCCGAAGGCATCATTTTGGCCATAGGTAATACTCTTGCCCGAAGGCGATCCTTCTACCTTAAGGCGATACTCTCAGCTGAATGCGTCATATAAAAGGAAAAATCACGTAAAATTATTACATAAATATCTAGGAAGAACAATCCCAGAAAATGTGTTAAGTAAATAACATACTCCTCATGCATAATTATATATATGGAAATTCCTCTCACCTCAATGACTCATATAGAGTCGCATCCCTTCAATGATTGAGGCAAACCCATAGTTCTATAGGTTCATAAAATACTTATTCAGCATTCCTCCATAGCTCAGAAGTGCAATGAAATATCATTTTAGTAACTCTGCTCAGTCAAAAAGATATTACTATACTATGCTTTAGAATCAAGTATGAAATATAACAAGTCCAATATCTTTTCATTCCTCAAGTTCTTTCAGTAAAATGAATCACTTCAACAAAGAAGATCTAGATACTAACTTAAATTTTATTTCTAGTACATAGATAATTTTAATACGTGAAGCTTACACCAAATGTAGCTTTAGGTACAAACAAAAGAAAAATAAATTAAGGACGAGGAGGCTTTTGAAATGTAAAAGGTGCTCCAGGTCTAGAAGAGGAAGGTGCTTCAGACCTTAAGGAGGAAGCTAATCGTTGTAGCCTAGAAAGGGTTTCTGAAGGAAGCGCTTGAGAAATTTGGTGAAGAGCAGAAGTTACTCCGTTCATACAGTCAATACACCTTGCTTGTTGGTCACGAAAATTTTGAGTTGCAAACATTGAATGTCTATCAACTCGATTAGCCAGTTCCCCGAAACGACGGTTTATCAGTTTCTCTTGGTTTTCAAAGAGACGATTTATTAGTCGTTTCTGGTCCTCTGTCTTGTATTCCAGGCTCTCTATCTTACGCTCCATATTTTCGATCTTACGCTCCAGGAACGCAAGCTTATTTTCTGAGGATGTTGCAGTACTGTCCTCCTCCAACTCTATTACATCCCTCTTTCTTTTCTTAATTTCTGGTGACCTGTCTACAGGTCTCTTCCCTTTGTTGTCTCCGAGACTTAGATTTAAATCAAGCTCTACATTGCCAGTCTCAAAATTCAAGTTGAAAGACTTATTATCAGCCATTGCTCTAAGGATCTCAGAAATAACTTTGAATGAGAAAGGAATGAAAATTGAGAAATAGGTATGTAATGAAAGAAGTAGGTTTGCTTGGTGCGATGAGTAGAGTAACGGGCATACAAGATTTATAGACAACCCGAAGCCCCTGGAGCTAAAGCCACCACAACCTACACGCCGCTCGCTATAAGGTTTACAGATCACATACGTCGCAATGCCAGCAATTAATGTCGGACATGCGAGTAAATAGTAAATATAATTTAATGCAATTAACATAAGTCAAAGATTTCCTCAAAAAAAATTTTCGGCTAATCTTGACCTTTTTCAAAGTTCTGACTAACTACGCTCTTCAGTCTGAGATTTTCTCCCTCTAACTTGTTTTATCCTGTAATCCCATATCACGATGTCCCTCTATGATCGGGTAGTCTCATATTAGCCTTATCTTAGATTCTGATCGGTGTCTTTATTCTGGATTTACACATAATATATGTATATCAATATATATATATTAAAACAAAGTTAACTGCTTACGGTCACATGCAGTAAGTATTATCATGATGTAAGGAAATCACTGCCTTTCATTTGCCCACGAGAGCATTATATGTAAGTATGTGTAACCATGAAGATATATCATCATCTACACATTTCATTCTATCCAAGTCATTTTGATTTCACATCTCTATGAGTATATGTAGGATCATCACATATTCTCCTTGATCGTAGCCTTCACTCATTATGCATGAATAACATACATAAATGTAATTACAACATGATTCAATCAATTATGTATATTATACTCAACTGAAGGCTCTTAAGAACAACACAATAAAATGGAGAAATGTATTTCAGTTCATCATAAAAGCATCCAAGGCAATCTTTAATGGCTATATCATTAACTTCTTTGAATTTCGAAAAATGCCAACGGGAGAAATGGGAAAACCGAGTAAAATCGGCCGCAAATCCACCGAATACTGACTTTCGTGGTTTTGGCATTAATGCAACGCGCTATCGGTGTGCACGCCTACCCAGACTTCTGGCTTCCAGCTTGCAGAAATCCATAGGTTGATCGTGTAGGGGTGCGGTGAAGAGATATCTTCTTTGTCTCTTAGTCCAAATTTTTTCTCTATAAAAACCTTCTCAGCGTTCTCAGTTACCACACCACAAAGAGTAATAATCTCTGAGCCTACAATCCCCCAGTATTCCTCTCGCCTCATACTCTTACAAAAATTTCTAAATTTTTCCAAATCATGGCCTCAAGGAAGTACATTGATCTCACAGTAGAGGCTAAGGAAGAAGAGCTCGACTTAAACTTAAGTCTGGGCAAAGACAAGGGCAAAAGACCTTTTGAGGGGTCTCCAGAGAAACAGAAGGAGAAGAAAATGAAGAAGATCGAGGAAGCTGAGGAGACTAGCACGGGCCATACCTCGGAGGACAAAATCGCCTGTCTAGAGCAGGAGGTGAAAAATCTGAAAAAGATGATAGGAGACCTGGAGAAGTTAACTAAACGCAATCATGCAGAAATGACTTCAAGAATAGACAGGTTCTTCTATTGGTCTACCCAGTGCTTCTGCAATCAACAACAAAGAAGTGTTGATTGTATGAATGGGATTTACACTACCCTCCGCGACATTGCTATGTCCCTTGCTCCAAGGAATGGTCGAGGGGTGATGATACAATACAACCCTCCTAATCCAAGACCACCTCGCTTTTAGATTACTCATGCATGAGTAAACTTCTTCTTTTTTGCAATGTAATCCTTCAGTTTTTTTTGTTTTTAATGCGAGTGGTTTCTTTTATTGGCTGGTACCCTAAAATAATATAGCTACACAAAATCAATCATGAATTCAGCTTATAAAATCCACCATATAAAAATTTGATCCGACAGCAACGGAATCAAAACAAGTAACAACTTTTCCTTGACTAAGTTCAAAAGTGTAGCCACATCTGTATAAAACTAAAACTGAGAACATACTTCTCAAGAAGAGATAAGTCTCGGAGGGAAAGGAAATGAAAACATCCTACAGGACCTTCAGTAGAGCCATCTCTCTATAGTTGTGCCCGGGTTCACAACGATAGAGGAGGTCCTACTAAGGTTACCTTGCTCTGTAATCACTAGGAGACCTAACAACCTTTGCTCTGATACCAACTTTGTCACGACCCGTTTTCTGGGCACATGACCGGCACAATGATGAATCTCTCATCACTGTAAGCCTTCCGATAAATATATCAAATTTTCTTATATGAAAATCATAGATTCTCAATATAAAATACATTATTATGCTGACATACAAACTAAATGTCAAACCCCTGACCTAGATGTCCTAGACGATTACAGAGCAACATAATCTATAACAAAAGAGGGGTCTACCCGACAACGGGAAGGTCCAAAGTGATCTACTCCTCTAGCAGATATTCTTCGCTGGCAACCTGATCTGAACAAAAAGGTTGTACAAACAGTGTGAGCTTTTAAACTCAATGAGCGAATCGGCCTCACGTTAATAAAATTCAAATACATTACCAGTCATGCAAGCATATCCAAAGGCTCATATTCAACCAATAGACAGAAGATAAAAATTCATCCAATTCAACAAACGTTACTAGTACTCGTCAATGGCAATATATCCCAGAGAGCGCACACAGGCCGGCTCACCAATTATGTATATTTCCGCCATGACGCACAACATCATCCTCTTACATACAAGAAGATAAAAATTCATCCAATTCAACAAACGTTACTAGTACTCGTCAATGGCAATATATCCCAGAGAGCGCACACAGGCCGGCTCACCAATTATGTATATTTCTGCCATGACGCACAACCTCATCCTCTTAGCTAGGGCGCCTCACGGATTTATCACCAATCCGGGCTATATCCCTACTGAGGGAATCGTTGTCTCCACACTCATTGGTCAAGACACCCTGTCAACCGGGTTTTCCGCCTTGCCGTGAGAGGGGGTACTGTCCCGCTCAATCACAATCAATAGCATTTCATATCATAATCAGAAGCTCAATATAATATTCATCTATATAACAGGTATAGTATATAACTATATTATAGATTTATAAACCACATATCAAGATAACAATTAATCCGTTTTTGAAAACATTCAAACTTCACATCATCATAAGATACTTATTTCATTTTATCCATACTTATGGATTAATTATCTCATTTAGATTCGTCATTGTGAATCCAATTTCTCCATATGAATCTTGAGAGTGTCCTACGACATACTTTTTATCACCAGTAATGCTAAAACTCTATTAAAACGGGGTCGTTTCACTCACCTGGACTTCGTACGAATATCGCTTCTCTAAGTCATTACAGACAAGAGTACACAGATGAATTTCAGTATTCCGCTATAGAGATTTTCATGAAAGATTAGAGAAAACAAGTTAGGATTGTTTTCATACAAATACTGTTCATACATACGGTACTATTCATATATACGGTTACTATTCATATATAGTTACTATTTATATATACAGTCACTATTCATACGTACAGATACTATTTATACATATGAATAATATTCGTACATACAATCACTATTCATATGTATAAATACTATTTTTACGTACAGATACTATTCATATGTACAGTTACTATTCATACGTACGGGTACTATTCATACCAGAAATAGAGAATACAATCTGTAAAAGAGTACACCAGGTAAGTTCCCAGGAAAGAGTGGAGGGTCACACTGGACACACTTAAAAACTAGGTCTTTCCTTAGCCAGAACTTTCCTAGACATGTATTCTTCACAGTTTACATTCTATTTCGGTAATCAGAGAATCAAAATAACATATAAACAGCTAAGGACAGTTTTTCTGATGTGGAAGATCGGCCAAAGCCGCAACCACAGAACATACTTAAGAAAATAACTTCTAGAATTTGAAAGACATAAAAAGGCATAGTATCCTTACCTAAGCTGAAAAGGAAATGCCCAAAATCTTAGAGGCCTAGCATTGAAGTAAGAGAAACTTAAGGAGAGAAGAAGAGAAGTTGAAGGTGTGAGTTTAGAAGTGAAATGAAAACGCCTATTTATAGGAAAAGTCAAGGGTACTATTTGACACTATGCGCTAATAAAATATTCAATTTACTATTCATGAAAATGACATTTCTAATAATGCAGTTACTGTGCACCTCACGAAAATTTATTACTATTGGAAACTTAAAAGGAAAACTATCCTTTCACCTTAAACCTTTAAGTTTCTTTTCAATTCAGTCCTTTCACTTTAGTCCCTGAGGGTATTTTTACACATAAAACGTCATTTTCTCCCATGAACTTCTTTCTAGTTTTCTCTTATGACCAAACCACATCTAGTACTTGACATTTCGATTGTATAAATGAACAGTATCGTATACATAAATAGTATTATACAGGTGAATAGTACTGTATACTGAAATAGTAATAGTAGTTTGTAAACAAATATTTATATTTTATTTTTCTTGGGTATTACATGTATGTTTCATATGTGGGTTTAGGAATGCCTCTAGTATGGCGCTGTGGTAGTTGTTTCTTGAGTGGCTCAAGAACATCTTTAGGAAGCGATTGGCATGGTACATCAGATGATGGTAGCTCTATGTCTTCATCTTTTGATAAATTTTCTTTAGGTATTGTTGCCTGGTCATTACTTCTTTGATCTAATTCTCTCATCTCATTATTGGTTGGTTCAGCTTACAAATTCTCACTATCCCCTTCAACATCCAAAAAAATAGTATGATAATCTAGAGTCTAAATTTCCATCTAGTACTGCTCCTAAAATTCAAGCTTAGAATAATACATTGTAGTTTCATGGAAAATAACATCCATGGTGATAAACATTTATCGTGTCGGAGGATGATAACACTGATAACCTTTTTGATAAGGGGCATATCCAATAAAGACATATCGCAGTGCTCAAGGATGTAACTTGTTGCATTGATGTTTATGGAGATGTACAAATACTACACATCCAAACACATGCAGAGGTAAATTTGGTATAGTTGGAGCAATAATCGCATCAGTGAGAGCTTGAAAAGGAGTCTAAAAATTTAGAGGGCGAGATGGTACCCGATTAATAGGTATGTTGCAAAATTAAGAGCTTCTCCCTAGTAGGATAATGGCATATAAGCATCTATTAAAGAGGCCCGAATACTTCCAATAAGTGTCTATTTTTTCTCTCAGTAACTCCATTTTATTGTGGTATGTTAGAACACGTAGTTTGATGAACTATCCCTTGTGCTTCCAAATATTTTAGAAATTCAATGCTTTCATATTCACCTCCATTATCACTGCGAAGAACTTGTACCTTTTCATTGTACTGAGTTTCAATCATTTTATGAAATTTTTGAAATAAAGAGTTCACTTCCCCTTTGGATTTCATCAAGCACAACCATGTCATTCTGGTACAATCGTCAATGAAAGTTACAAACCAACGAGATCCACCCAAAGTTGGGACTTTAGATGGACCCAAAACATTAGAGTGTATAATCATAAAAGGAAGTGGATTTTTATTTAAACTTAAAGGGAATGAAGTATGATGACTTTTTTGCTAGGAAATAGTCTTTTTAGATACCCAAAAGAAGCATGTCCCAGACGTTGATGCCATAACCATATCTCTTTCCTCCTGTTTTCTTCTTTAGAGTGATTTACCACTAACGCCTTTGTAGAGATGTCTACTAAATCCAAATAGTATAGTTTTCCTTTCTTAGTACCATAGCCAATCGTTTTCCTAGTCTGAATGTCCTTAAAAACACAAAATTCAGGCCAAAAAATTACAATGCAAGATAATGTTTTAGTGAGTTGAGAAACTGACAAAAGATGCAAGATAATGTTTTAATGAGTTGAGAAACTGATAAAAGATTGTAATCTAAGGATGGTACTACTAAAACAGAATCCAGATTCAAGTTATCAGTGAGTTGTAACGATCCTTTCCCCATAACTGGGGTGGAATTATCATTGGCAGTGGAAACAATTTGTTGGGAGGAATGTTTAAGGATTGAAATTTCTCTAGAATCAAACATCATATGATCTGTAGCACCAGAATTAATTATCCATGTACTATTAATAACAGATGCAGAAGTATTTAAAATCTTACCAGAATCTGTAGAGGTTACCAACGCAGAAGCTTTCTCAACAGAATGGCTGCAGTTGAGTTTTTCTTGGAGTCCTTCTTGCGATTAAGATCCCACCAATTAGGATACTATATAATTTCAAAGCAACGACTTTTGGTATGACCAGTTTTGTTGCAGTAGGTACACTTGAGAGTTGATTTATCAATATTGGTAGTAGGTCTTGAAGTGCTGGTTTTGGAGTTGTCTTGCCATGTTGGAGTTCGCTGTCGGGCAATCATGGCTGAGATTTCATGATTATTTGATCTTCTTTTAATGTAGAATGACGCACAGCCTGTCTATGAATCAATGCATAACATTCTTTCAAGCCAGGAATTGGATCATTTTGTAGAATCTCTCCACAAACCTGCTCAAAATGGCTATCTAGTCTAGCAAGGAATATGTGGACTCGTTGCCTGTCAATGCTCCTTTGATATGCCACAATATCATCGGAATCTTTCATAACTATCTTGTTTCGATGATCTAATTCACGAAATATTTCAGTTAATGCACCATAATATTCAGAAAGTGACTTTTGACTTTGTTGAGTAGTAAAGGCTTTTTATGGAGAGTGAAAACTTATAATTCATCACTACCATCATAAGGCTTGTGATAGCGCACTCTAAATTTCTCTTGCAGTGGATATGCGAAGATAGCGTTTCATAATCTCTGGTTGCATTAACATTAAGAACCATCGCTTTACTTTATGATTTTTAGCATATCATTTTTCATATGCTTCATCAGATTCTGCAGGTGGTTTTTCCTTCCCGCGAATGTAAGAGAGTTTCTCTCTTTCAGCAATGTGCATTTCCATTAATTGTGACCAAACATCATAGTTTGATTCACTAAGAGTAATGCCAGCATTAAAAACACCCTTAGACTAAACAATTATAAGAATAGATTTGGTTCCAGAAGATTCAACAGATTTTTCACTCGTTTTTTTCTTTTTTTTTTTCCTTTTTTCTTAAACTGTCAAGAAATAAATAAACTGAGAAGAAAAAAAAATTTGAAAGCTTCCAACACTTCACTGTATATATATATATATATATATATATATATATATATATATATATATATATATATATATATATAAAATTCTCGAATGACCTCGAATGATCAATCTGATACTACGAACAAGCTGAATATGCAGCGACAATGTCGGCAAAGCAAACACCGGTGGCTAAATCAACGACATGCGCTCTCACGCGCCGGCGAGTGGGACGGGAACTCGAGACTTTGATCGGTGCGTGTAACTCACACGCGCCATTTTAGGTGACCAAACTTCTAGTTTCGGCCGATATTACGGTGGGTTAGCTCCCTGTGGCGGAGGTAAGACCCAGAAGTGACTCCACAAGGGTGACCTTACACCCAGGGGCTTAAAAGAAAAAAAAACAGAGATCTTTTAACCTGACTTTTGATACCAAGTTTCAATCTGTAATTTAGATTACTCAATCTTATGTTACAATAGGAGAAGAGATGGATATTTATAATACAAGAGCAAGAAAGCCTACAATTAGTACATTGTTGGCACATCTTAGAGTGATGAAGATAAATAGTCTGGAGGTATGGAGTACAGCATCTATGATGGACTTTAATCATGAAAAGATTAAGTAGGCACATGGAGGTTAAGTGTAACGTCTGCTAAAATAATACTAATTTTATACAATTTAAGAAAATTGTAGTAAAGATTTTGTAAAACTTATGGTTAAAACCATAATACTTTTCTAGAAAATTTGGAAAAATATCTGATTGTATAAAATTAGGGCAACTTTAAAACTTTTTTCAATTTATAATTTTAAACTAGCAGAGGATGATCAGTCGACTGATC
This sequence comes from Biancaea sappan, assembly GCA_037074585.1. Classification (NCBI taxonomy): domain Eukaryota; kingdom Viridiplantae; phylum Streptophyta; class Magnoliopsida; order Fabales; family Fabaceae; genus Biancaea; species Biancaea sappan. The sequence goes on along the minus strand of CM073491.1, from coordinate 91,425,809 downwards.
TGAGGCTATCGGTCGACTGATAGTCTTCAAAGTTGCATATATCTAAAATCGAGAGGTATCAGTCGACTGATGTGCCATGAACATCAGATTTTAGAAGATATTAACTTGAAAACATGATAAAATCAACTAGTTTCCTTATGCATATAATTTACAACACTTCTTCAACTTTTCTTTGCAATTTCTCTTCTAGAATGAAGCTAAAGTACAATGTGCTTACATATAACTCATACCTCCATGCATATACACAAATTATGCATAGGTTTCTAAAAGTTTACATAAGAAGTTAAGTTTATATTCCTTTTCTATGTATAACTACCTAGCAACTATGCTAGCTTGTTCCTTGCTATCTTTTGCTTCTTCAAATCTTGAAATGGTTAGTTAAAACATAAAACATAAGATATATAATCTCATTAGCTAGTTTATTTAAAGAAATCATTTTAAGAACCATTTCAGTCATAAAAGCAATTCTTAGTAACTAATTCACACTTCCATGAACATAAAAGAACTATTATAAAAGCAATCTCAATAAGAAACTCATTCCATGAAATATAACTAACATATTAGCACATAACTTGTATCTTAGTTTCTTTCTCAATATAGTACACTATTCTTTGTCTACTTTTACTACTTTAGCTACTCCAGCTACTCTAGCTACTCTAGTTATTTTAACTACTCTAGTTACTTTCTCAGGAAAAGTACTCAATGTCCCATGAGGAATTTCTGTCATCCCACGATGAATTTTTAGGGCTTTGTCTTCCCATAAGGATTTTTACATCCTATGATGTATTTCTGTCATCTCATGAGGATTTTTAGTTCTGTCATCCCATAAGGACATAATCTCTACTTTTCAAGGGAGAGTTAACTCTATGTTCTTATGGAGAACTTCCACATATCTATAATTGCTAAATCATGGACAATATGATAAATAACAAAATTATCTTGCTTTCTAGCCCTCTTATGAAGAGAACTCTTCATCCTATGAGGAATTACTACATCCCATGAGGAGTCAAGTCTCATATTCATAAGAAAACATGTTCTCAAATATTCATGGATAGCTATACCATAAACAATAACATATCATACACAAGCATGATAAATAACTGAAATTAAAATGCTTTTATGAATAACTAGCTACCTTGGATTCTTCATAATAGCTGAACTTGTGGATTCTCTCCTAGTTTTTCTTTAGCTCCATTTACTTCCTCAACTTTCAGACTTCCCTTTCCTTTATTCTCTTCTTCTTAGTCTGAAAATGGCTATTCTATGAATCCTTACTCACTAGAATCCATCTAAACTAGAGAAATCAAGTTAGGAAGCTTACCTTTGGTGATTTCCTTGTTAGAAACCCAACTAGGAGTCCCTTCTCTCTCTTCTTCTTCTTCCCCACGTTTCTCTCTCTCCTCTCTAAAATTTCAGAAAACTCATTTTTCTCTCTCTCTTGTGCTTTAAAAAGAGTCTAAGGAGCCTTCTTGCCATGGAAAACCCTCTTTTATCCCTATTCTCATATTTCTAAGTTTCATTGACATATTAGGGGCATTCTAGTCAATTTCTCACTGATTTTTTCAGTTGAAACCGACTTACTTTCGTACTCCAGCAGGCGATCAGTCGACTGATTTCTCATGATTAGCGACTGATTTGAAATTAGTCTACTGATTCAACCCAATTAGTCGACTGATTGCCACAGGTCCCAAAATTTCAGCATGACGGAGAATCATCAGTCGACTGATCTCTCCTCATCAGTTGACTGATTACATATATCAGCAACCTAGTCCGTTTCTAATGCTATCAGTCGACTGATTTATTATATTAGTCGACTGATTCCCTCAAAACTTCATTTTTCTTCTATTCTTAGCTCATTTATTCTAATTTCTCATGCTTTTTCTTGATGACTGAATTCTAGGCATTGAAAATCATACTTTGCTAAGTTCTAACATCATTTCTAACTAAAATAAAGAAAATATAATTTCAATAGAGGAAAATATGGGATATTACATTAAGCAGGCACATGGAGGAACAATTATTTCAACAGAAAGTGTCTATGCTTGCTGTGGCGGATCTGAAAGCAATTGCAGATTGTATGATTTCGTCAGGTTACGGCAAGGAGTATATCAACATTTACAAAAATGTGAGAAAATCGATCGTGGATGAGGCTCTGTTTCACCTTGGAGTGGAAAAATTGAGTCTCTCCCAGGTCCAGAAAATGGACTGGCAGGTGCTCGAGCTGAAGATTAGGAGCCGGTTGAAGGCAATCAATGTGGCCGTTAGAACTCTGTTTTTTGGCGAGAAGATCCTCTGCAACAACGTCTTTGTGACTTCAGAGAAAGTCACGTGGTCCTGGTTTGCTGAGATTTGCAGACGGCGCGATGCTTCTGTTTGGATTCTCGGAACTCGTGGCGAAGTGCAAAAAAAACCCCGAGAAAATGTTCAAGATTCTGGACTTGTACGAAGCAATCAACGATCATTTGCCTCAAATTGAGTCCACCTTCTCCATCGAATCAACTTCCACCGTCCGGTCACAGGCTGTCACTTCCCTCGACAAGCTTGGAAAATCCGTAATGACGATGCTCGCGGATTTGGAATCTGCGATTTAGAAAGAGTCTTCCAAGAAGCCAGTGCCAGGAGGTAGGGTCCACCCGCTCACGACCTACGTCATGAAATGCATCACATTCCTCGCTGGTTACAGCAGCGTACTCGGCGGTCTAGTCGCCGATTGGCCGTTACTTATACAATTTACATTTTTGGAATCTTACTTCCCTAGTCCCAAACACGATGATAGACAGCCATCGGAGATATCCATACGGATCGCTTGGCTGATGCTCGTCCTCCTCTGCAAACTCGACGTCAAAGCAAAGCTCTACAAGGATGTCACATTGTCGTACCTATTCCTCGCGAATAACTTCCTATACGTCATCGTCAAGGTCCGCACATCCAATCTTAGGGTTCCTCTCGGGGAGAGTGGTTGACGAGGCACGAAACGAAGGTCAAAGAGTACATGTCGAGGTATGAGTAGTTGGCCTGGAGAAAGGTGTGGTCGTCGCTGCTGGAAAACCCAGCGGCGGAGATCAAGCCAGACAAAGCCAAGGTCTACTTCAAGAGCTTCAACATCACATTCCATGAAGCGTACAGGAAACAGACGTCGTGGGTAGTATCCGACCTGAAACTGCAAGAGGAAATCAAAGCCTCAATAGCGTCGAAGCTGGTGGCGTGGTACGGGGGCTTCTACCAGGGATGGCAATGGGGACCCGACTACGGGAAAATCTACGGGAATCCCCGCATTCGGGGCTCGTTGGCAGAGAATTTCTCCCTCGGGGACGGGGGTGGGTTGAAAATTTCCCCCGAAAGTTAAACGGGGACGGGAACGGGGATCACACTCCACGCCCCGCAGGGTCCCTGTCCCCGAAGAGTATTTTAATAAATTTACAAAATACTCCTAATATTTATATATATATATATATATATATATATATATATATATATATATATATATATAATATTAGAGACCTTTTAGTCATTTTATATTCAAAATAATTAAAATAAATTTAATAAAAAATAAAACCCTAATCTCATTCCCCCAAAATTGATTAATTTTGTTGGTCTTGCATGCATGAGTGCTGAATTTTTCTAATTGTTTCCCAACCTAGAAGAGAAAAGAATATTTTTTATTAAAATATGTATTATTAATTTTTTTTACATTTTTAATTTTTTTAAATAACTTTGCGGGGTCCCCGCGAGTCCTCGCTCCCCGCGGAGAATGGAGATGGGGAATATTTTTTCTCCCCAACGGAGATTGGGGGTAGGGACAGGGACAGATTTTGAGAACGGAGACGGGGACGAGAGAGGCACTCCCCGCCCCGGCCCCATTGCCATCCCTAGCTTCTACAAGAAGTCTCGGGTCGGGTTGAAAGCCGATAACGGGTCGGATTCGGCTGTCAAATTTTCACCCTATGACATGGGGAATTATATATCTGACATTTTGCAGGGAATGGGAGTATCAGGTAGCGTTTCGTCACAATCTTCATCGTCTTCTCGTCGCTCAAATCGCTCATGACTCGTGCGGCTGAAATTCAAACATGACGTAATGGCCATCACCACCTTGTTATTTGTTTATTTGTTGCTTGAGGAAAAAGACGAGAACGTAGAGTTGTGTTCGCATGTGTGAAGGAATCAATCAAAATTGTCAACTATATTTAGTTTATTATGAAGGAAAGTCAACTATGAATAAAATTGTCATAGAACTATATTTAGTTTATTATGAATGTTGTACTTATTATTTTTTTATTAAATTTCAGTTTTACAAAGTTGGCAGTTTGAAAATTGAAACCTTTCTCTTAATCTTGTGTGAATTTTTTTTTTTTTTTTTTGGGGGGGGGGGGGGGGGGAGGGTAGTTGGAAGAAAATCCAAAGTAATGATGGAGGAGGAAAGAATAGGCGTATAAACTGCGTGTCATTACTGTGCAATACACAGGTATATATAGGTCATAACTTATCACACGCGTTACTGCTAACCATACTCTATTTACTCTTAACACTATGAAGGACAGATACTCATTCTGTTATCATCATCTAACATCCATCCTTGAGTTCAACTACCTCTTACATCCTCCCTCAAACTCAAGAAGACAGTACACTATGAAGAACAGAGGCATAAATTACAGAAAAAAACTTACCTAAATTACAATCTTAAACCTTGTGACCAAACATTAGTCAATCACATGCTTGTTTTATGTTTACTCTCGCAAATACAAGTTACTAAACCAGAAGAAATACTCGACGAAAATCGCATACAGCAGGGGGCATGCAAGACAAAATGAAGAATTAGATATAGCAGCCAGTTCATCCAGTAACGGCCAAGTACCTATGCTATAATACAATAAATATTCGATTTCAAGTGCATCTAGATTGTGGCTGGGTCGTTGATCACACCCAAGAAATCATCTTTTATGGTGCCAATGCAGAACTGCCAATTAAAAAAGAGTCATGCATGGCGTTAGATTAGTCCCAAATATCCTCAATGAAAATAAAACCCGACAGATATCCCACATCCAGAGGCAGAAGTATTGAACTTGCCAACTATAAGACCAAAAAGTGGCACAAATACAAATTGTTTACAGGCGTCTGGACATGTATGGCTAAGAAGATGATTACAGCAGACGAAGCAAATCACAGAGTATACAAAGTGGCAAAATATCATCATTTTCTAAGCATGCAGTATCTAGAGCATGGTAATCAAAATCCAAAAATGCACAAGATGGATCGAATTGCAAGATCGATCGAATCGAGAATCGTAAGATTTTATGAATTTTTTATAAATATATATAAAAAAAATTTATATAGTTGACTAAAATTATTAGACAAAAATATAAACTTATCTAAATGTCAATATATATTCATAAAACTTATCATATATTGCAACAGTGACAAATAGTTGACTAAAATTGTTAGACAAAAATATAAACTTATCTAAATGCCAATATATATTCATAAAACTTCTCATATATTGCAACAGTGACAAAATAATATGCATAACTGCATCTAAAAGTCATCGAAATATAAATTTCATACATTAAACAAGTCATTAAAATATATAGACATAAGAACTACTGAATAAGACATTAAATCCATGAAAACAAATGTTTGTTTTTGGCTTTTGGCTTATAAAATAGGAAGAAGGATTAGATGTAGTTAGAATTGCGATCTTACGATCAAGATCGCAATCCTATGCGATCGTGATACAATTTTGATCTTGCTTGTAATCTTGCAAATAAAATCTCCATAAAATCACGATCTTAAATGATCTTACGATCAAGATTTCGATCTTGATTAATATGATCTAGAGAACTATAAAGAAATAGAATATTGTATGATCATCATTTTAGGACAAGATTAATGTGTTTTCCGTACTTAGTGCAGCACCCAAGATTTAAGCCAGTGAATTATACATGAGCAAAATGCTAAAGCTAACATAAACTACAACAAAAGCCAGTTTTTTCAAATTCTGAGACCTTTGTGAGGAGATTCAAAGCTGATGGCAACATCACAAATTTTGAAACCATTGTCGGCCATTAGAAGTTCTTATATCCTATGAATTCACCTTTGCAAGCAGAGAATTTTGCATATTGTGATCTGTTTAACTCAACATCTATCACACAGACAATATAATATGTAACAAGAAGGACATACAATTTCAGTAGCATCCACTCGAGTCCCAATAATCTTTAGTCGCACTTCACTGTCTTTCTGAATCTTAACCTGCATAAGACCAAGGTAGTAATACCAAAGCAAACCACAATAACAAGTAAGAGAAGAGAAAACTAGTTCCTTTCTTTTTTCCAAAGAGACTATGAATGACACATACTGAGCCATCTGAAGTAGTATAATTTGGCATGTCTCCAGATTGGAACTCCATATCATCCGGAATCAACTGAAAAGAAAGATAACATAGAATTCTAACAGACACATATAAAAGAGGCTTTGAATTCAAGCATTTCAAGCAGTTCAAGCAACAAACTCAACCTCCATTCATTTCAATCAAAACCTCATTCACAAGACGAAAAATGACATGACCAATAACTCATGGCACTACGATTACACAATTTTAGCAGTCAGAAGGAGTAGCAGTGTAACATGCAGAAGACAAAGACTATTTCTTGATGGAAGGTTATGAAGGACACAAGCCTTACATGGTTTGAGACAAAAATTTGGACAGGTCCGGCTTCAGCAAAAAATCCCATCTGTTCAGGCTCCAAAAACCAACAGTTAAAACCATTGTCTGCACACTATATTGTGTTAAATTACTATAAAGACTAAGGATTAGTATCAACCTTGTTCACCATGGTAACAACAGCTTCTAAGATCTCCCCTTTAAATGGTCTAAAAACAACACATCGATACTTTACCGGAAATGTCACAAATCCTGTTCCATCACGAATTAACCCTTTCCCAATATTTTCTATTCCTGTAACTGCCACCACAAATCCATGTCGACCACTGCATAAAAGTTATGACAACTCTGAATTAGAAATCTACAAAAATAGACACTTTTCTCATATTTAATTTCAAAGGAAAAATATAATTTGCTTTCATATGATTTTGTATTTGGGAACATTGTGGTCATTAAGATGAGATCCATATCATCATAGATTGAAGCAAAGTTGACATTATGCGAATCATATTAGATGTTACTCAGATGAATAAGTCCCTGCTAGTGTCCCATCTCCATAAAATGGGAAACTCATTAAGAAACTCAATCACGTCTTCTATTTCTAATTTCAAAAAAAGAAACGAAGGAACTTCATACCATGTGGAAATTTCAGATTTTGCTAGAAACAGTTCAATTTACAATTACATTAAGCAACAGCTATATTGCACAAAATTAAACGGGCTTAATTCTTTTACGCTCAATTTGAAGTACGGATGGGGGTTTTGTTGGGCTTCTTTATTGGACGTTTTTATGCACAGAATCAGAGGAATTCAAGCCATTGTTATGAGTTTTGGGGTTTTATAACTACTCTTATGGTCATTTTTTAATTGTTATTTTTTTGGCGGTCTCATTCTTATCCTCCTGACTGCACTACAATTTCACTTTATTCAAGTACCAGCAGAGAGAGAGAGAGAGAGAGAGAAGCAAATACTGTAACTTTAGCATCTTTAGCTATCCTAGGAGGCAACGCACTGCCATTAAATTTACAAAAGAAAGAGGTTCCAATGTGTGAAAAACAGAGAATGCAAGTGCACATGATAAAGTTACCCAAAAAAATGGAAATTCTAAATTCAATGCTGCCTTCTACTCTTTTTCATTTCCATGTTTTCACTTATATTCCATGAATATGGAAAACCTAAAATTTTACCTCTACTTTTTTTTTTTTGATAGAAATTACCTCTACTTTTTTCTTTTCAATTTTTCTACCACAGTTCCTGGGGTAAAACACAGAAAGGATCTTAAAGTAAATAACCTGCATGTTCCTTCCACATCTTTCATGAGTTTGGAAACAAGATTATCACGAAGGTTACGGCCAAAGTAACGTGGATGCAACTGCATATTACGCTCCAACACTATATGAAAAAACATTTTCTTGTGTCTGTCCTTCTTCCCTCTTGTATATTTAAATTGGATATAATCCTAGCCACAAAATAACAAACATATTAAAAAAAACTCATTCATATTAAATGAGAAATCATGTATCCATAATTTATAAAACAATTACCAGAAATCACAAATAAGAATACAAACTGATAAAAGAAAAGACTCATAGAGATGGAAAAAATGGTAAATGGAAAATGGGGGGAAAAACTGCATTACTGATAGAACCATCTACTGCAATGTTATTCAACCAGAAACAGATAATCTAACAAGGTTGCAAGAGCATGAGTACCAGCAGACTTGCAGGTACAAAAGAAAGAAACAATACAGTAGCAGTATCTAAAGAAAACACACAGATATAGCAAAAAGGAAAACAGCAAAGATATTGCCTAGCTTTCAAGAGGCCAGACTCTCTCCCATTCGATCAAAATATTCTACATGCCTCCTCCACACTTGAATATGCTCCTTAAAGCAACCTTCATACCCCTCCCAATCATTAGGTGTCAGTTATAGTTATCGATCCCCTTCTCTGCCCCCACATCCTTATCCCTTCTAGAATAGACAATTGGGTCACTCTTGGGCCTAATCTCCTCATTTTTCTCCTTATGCCTAAGATATGCCCATCAATCACCAAAAACCCACTTTTCTCCCCTTCTAGTGGCAGAAACTAAGAAAAAAAATTATGCAAAAGAAAAAAAATTATGCAATTTAATCATCACTTAAAAATAATAGTATAATCTAGCATAACAATTAAGGAAAATGTTCGCATGAAATGGCCCAAAATGTTCACAATGGTTTACACAATCACACTAATTCAATTCCATCGCTAATTAGTGTTGGAATTCTAACAGATTTGATCTTTTTCAAAAGAAAGAAAAGAAAACTTGATCCAAGCAGTTGAGCTGGGTTATTATAGTCACCCAAGATATGCCACAGGGGTTCCCAAACGCCAAGAACAACAGACAAGCAAGTTCAACAATTTTTACACCATCAAGGTAATATCCAAACACGCTTAGGTCCACCTAAAACTCTTAAGACAAAACAAGCACAATGTAAATTAAACCATAATATCCAAAACAGCCCAAGACAAAAACAAAAACTGAACAAAAGGGCTAAGGCTGCAATCTTATGACATTAGTAAAAGAACATCTCAAAAGTAAACCAAGACAAAATTCAAGGCAGCATGTGAGCATTTTGAATAGCATTCATCATTCCAAACAGAACTAAGTTACCAAAAACAAGTTAAGATTTCACGGGACAAAGGGGAGCAACTTTGACAAACTTAATGCATCCAAGTTGAACTAAGACATGCTTAGAACCTAGCGAACACATTATGCAGCATGGACAAAATCATACAATAATCATCCAAAATCCATTCAAACATTATCTCAAAATTTTACACAATTGCAAAACCAAAAAAACAACAAAAACACGACATGGTTCAGATCTTTAAATTGATCGTGAGCAAGAATTTAAAAAAAAAAAAGATTTCAAGGGTTGATCACAAAAATGCAAGTTGATCACAAAAAATCAGATTTTGCTCGCCCTCGAGCTAAAGTAAAGCTTCACAAAAATACAAGTTGATCACCCTCTGTAATTCATCTTGAAAGTCAAACATTAATCCTCAATAATTGCATAGAATAAGATGATAAACAAGAAAGTAAAGCAATTTTAACAAGTTTCTTAGTTTGAAAGATAATAATCCCTTTTCTCAGACCCTTAAAGTGCGTGTGTGAGTAGCCAACAATATTCTCTTGAAAATAGTTAGAATCAATTTTATATTTATTAAACTTATATAACCAAACCTCAAATTTACAACTTCATATGCTTAATCATCTATCCTCCCTCCACTAATGTAAGCAACACATAACTAGAGATCAATAGGTCTTTCTCCGCTTGTAATGGGAACAATGGTTAAGAGTAAAAGAAGAAAATAAATAAGGGAAAACAAGGTACAAGAGAATGAGTAATGCATAGTTTGAACACAATTCTCTGAACTTCTATACTATTTAGTGCAACTTTCCTTCTTTTTTCTTTTTTTTTTTTACCCTTTTTTTTTCTCGATATCAACTCCCCCAAACTTGAGTCATTTCAATCCACTTTTTCTTTTTCTAAGAGGCTGAGAATTTTTTTTTTCTTTCATTCATATGTATTTTCATAATTTTTTTTCCCCTTTTCAACCTCCCTTTTTTCAGGATTTTTCTACACACAACTTACTCTCTTGAAAGGGTCAGTGATTCCTTTTTAGGCTTAAGGTGTATACTTTATGGGTACCAAAAAGAAAAATTAATTTCTAATTATTTCCACAATAAAGAAAGCTCAAAGTGGGTACTAGTAGTAAACAACTGAAAAAAGAAAAAAAAAGTCCAAGTCTCAAAATTAATTCAAAAATGCCTAAATCATCTCTCTATCTACATGCTACTTAAGATTTCGCCTCGGGAGAATATAAGACCAAGTTCTAGAGTTCTAAAATTGAGGTAAAGCATATAATTCAATAAACATAAAACTTTCATCTCAAAATCTACACTTCAAATATTGAATGAGTACAGTTCTCAATATTTTTTCAAGAGTTAAGAAAATAAAACCATTATCAATTGATCTCTTCCATTGTTAGAATTTATCTTTAATTTCCTGTAAATCCTCTTCCTATAGACAATTAATTTTCATCATAGGTCCTTGACTTTTCATATGATAAAACTACAAAAGCAATCAACAATTTTCAAATATTTTTGAAAGAATATTCAAGGGCAAGTAAAATTTAAGTTATTCTATTTGAAAACACAAACTGAATGACCAAAAGATTCTCCAATCCAAAACCAAATTTACTAAACAATTTCTAACAGTTTCAAAAAAAGTTTTGGTGAATTTTAACAAAAATGTTTTCCTACTCCAAAACTTAAAATAAAGCATTGTCCTCAATGCTTGAACATGCTTTCAAAAGTTGAGGGGGGCTAGAAATTGAGAGCCTATTTAGTATTTAATCTAAAGTGGGTAAATCAAACATCCATAACTACTGCAGAAAATCATAACAAACACTGTGAGCTCTCGGACAGCAAATCTAATCAGCAACATTATCTACATTACACACATGGGTGAGCATTCAATCATCATGATATCATAATCCGTAATTTAATCAACATTCATATCTGCCCTTTGGAATTCATCAAACGTACATCTAGAATTTGGACCTCAAATGAAACAGCTAAAGACCCCATACTTAGTCAGCACTCATAGCAATTCAAGGTGCCCAAAATCGATAATGCAGAGTCATGAATCCATGTAACGAAGTTTCAGTTCATCAATCACCAATATTCAGTCAACAATAATCAATTTCATTACTAACCTAACCACAATAGATAACGGGTAAACCAATAACGGGGGAAAAAGTACTCACCTTATTTGCTGCTATTCTCAATTTCTAAATCAACCCTTTGACCCAAATTAATTTCACACCCAAGAGAAGATCGCCAGTTAGTGTGTGAATCTGAGGATGAACTTTGAAGTTAAATGATGATGGTATGCGGAATGGTGTACAATGTGGGTTGTTCTCTGCTAATGGTGAAGGGATGGCTGCGATTTGGAGGTTGAAGGCGTCGGTTTTCACGGAGTGGCTGTTCGAAGACGGTGAGGGTTTTGCGGTGGTGTGGCGTTTCGATGGCAATGATGGTGAGCGACGACGGAGTGGAGACTGGGTGAGCGTTTTCGAAGTGGAAGGTTTAATGGCGATGGCGAGGTTGAAGGGTGGCGACGGCTGCGAACATATGGCGTGGGTTAATGGAGGTCGACGGCGGTGGCTATCAATGGCGGTGAGTTGCAAAGGGAAGATGATGGGCGGACTCAAATACAGAGACGAGGAGCAGAGTACCACAGATTAATGGAGGTCGGCTGTGATGTGCATGATGGAGAGCAGGGGAGCCGGTGTGGTGGCTGAGAGATGTAAGAGGAAGGGACGGCGGCTGAGAGCAGGGACGGCTGACGTGATTTTTTGTGTTTTAGGGTTCACTTGACTTGGGACTTCCGTGCAAAGTACAAAACTATTTTGAATCCTCGCCGCAATTTCAAGAGGGCTAAAATGAAACAATTAAAAGTAAACAGAGCTAAAATAAAAAAGATAAGAAAAAGAAGAAAATAAATAAATTAAAATTAAAAAACAATTTCTTTCCTCTAGATTTTACGTCATTGGTAACGTCGCAACTTTTAAGTTTTTTTTTTTTCCTTGTGTATAGATAATGGATGCCCTAACATTCAATCTCTACATTTTGTGTCACACTGTAGCTTTTTTTCTCTTTTCAAAGTGGTTCGTCAAGGCATCAGATATGGATGCTTCATGCGGCATTCAATCTATTATCTCATTATGCTGCAATATTCATAGTTCTCAAAATTTATGAATTTTACCAAAAATACAAGCTTACCTTATCTCCCTTCTGAATTTTTGATACTTTCTTTTTGCAAAATATGCCCCCCAACTCTTCCGAATGCTCCATATTGTCCCTTTTGTCAACTAAACTCATCACTTATCTTTTCAACTCGCAATTCATCCAATTACTTGCAAAATAACTCAAGTTCTTAGAAAAACAAGAAAAAGAAAACACAATAAACTCAAAGAGAAATAAATAAATAAATAAAACACAACAAAAACCAAAACAAAAACAAAAGAAATCTAAAGTCTAAACATTAAAAATTGAGTAGATTCAGGGAGAACTTCTTATTGACCTATTCCATATAATAATGCTTAACTCATGCAAATACTTCCCCTTTCTTTAAAATCACATCTTTCAAGGTGAGATTAAATTTCCATTGAGATTAGACCACTAAATTGTAGTTGTCTTCCGTCGCAGCTCGTTGGACTTACCCCTTTCATAGCATTTATCGCATTACCTATCTTTGACTTATGTTTCCTCAAAACTCTTAAAAGTTTTTTTCCTTCTAAGCAAATTATTTTCATTAAGGAAAGCATACTTAAGATTATGGGGGAGGGGTTTCAAATCAAGTTTCAGAGGGTTTTTACTTAACCTCATCCTTTTCAAAAATTTTAACCTCACTTTCTTGGCCAAGCGATGCACAAGGCAAAGCTTCTAAATAGTTCATTACAACTCCTAAGCTTAGACTCACTCTCAAGTTATTCATTAGTATTAATTTCAATTAAATTACATAAAACATACTCAATATAAGGTTTAGGAGCATACCTATGAGATACTTCGATGACATGGGAATTTGTGGATTCCATTCTCAGACATTGATCATTGTCCTGCACAGGGAACTTCATAACTTCAAATACATTAAAAATCATTTTCTCATCGTTCACTTGAAGTATGAGTTCACCTTTTTCCACATCTATCAATACTCGACTCGTTACTAAAAAGGGTCTTTTCGAAATGAGTGGGATATTCCTATCTTCCTCTATGTCTAGCATGACAAAAAGTTAGCAGGGAAGATAAATTTATCCATTTTCACCAGCACATCTTCCACAATGCCATAAGAATGCTTGATTGACTGATCGGCCAACTGTAGTGATATCATCGTGGGCTTAACTTCCCCAATTCCAATTCGACGAAATATGGACATGGCATCAAGTTGACACTGGCCCCCAAATCGCATAGAGCTTTTTCAATAATTAGATTCCCTATTGTACAAGGTATATGAAAGCTACTGTCACATGCCAAAATCTAAGCACGTGACCAACACGGAAGATGAATTTCACCTCATCTCTATAAGCCTATTTCTCTTTTAAGCACAATACTAACCCTTATTTTGGTTATTCTTTTAAATGCAATTAATTCAAATTACACAATTTAAGAATTAAAATAAGAGAACTATTTCTCTTCTCACAAAAAGGTAAGAAAGTATGGCTAAACTGAGTTTCTCATACACACTACAGTCATGCACATTACATTGTAGAATGAACCTACCCGATTACAGAGCTTTTCTAGATTTATTTAACTTAGAGTAAGACCTAAACATTATACCTTTACCCTGAACCAATGGAAAGGTAATCTTTGCGTGAACGTTATTGAACTAGGAAGTTCTTCATATCTGAAACTAAAGACAACATCTACTTGAGATAATCATACCACATTCACACACAATATAGGTATATATATATATACATGTAGATATACATATTTGATCTAATAATAAAATCATCTAAATTTTAGTGTACAAGATATTTATCAAGACACGCAATAAAAGCACCTTGCAATCATTAACCGAGACATTCCAGATCAAGCCAAATCACATTTCAAACAATTCACATAATTCCAATTTAAATTCCCAGACATTTTGAGGGCCCTGTCCACATAAAGTGGTCGTTGCCCCATAGCTCTTGCCGCATCCTCCCTTATTTCACCCCTATCCTCAAAGGGACAAATCTGTAGTCCAACCTTATTTCACCCTGCTCTTAAAAGGACAAATATCATATTCAATATCATGTAGCCATAGTAATTTCATTCCACCCTTATTTCATCTCATGGGATCCCATAAACTCTATTTTCGTTTCTCTCAAGATCAAACACAATCACATTACACAATATAGGCAATCATATGCATTTTCATTTCAGGAAAAGTTCACAATAGTCTCACACTTGCACATTTCAATGCATAACATGAATGTATTAATTTCATGTCTCACACACACACACACACACACACACACACACACACATATATATATATATATATATATATATATATATATTTATAGTATACTTTTAATATATACATAAAATAAGCAAATATGGTAAGGTAGGATCTATCACCTTGATTTTAAGCTAAAATTTTACACTTCAAATCAGAGGATAAATGCCAAGAAATTCATCAAATGCCTAAAGAACAAGGCAAGTAAAGAGATAACACTAAATCAGAATATAGGCTACCAATCATCTAGCTTCTTTATGTTTGAGACTAAAATCAAAACCAATCTTTAAGAAATTTCTGGGAATAAACTATAGTTCCAAAAATTATGAAATTTGGTGTAAAGCCTTATTAGTATATTGACATACTAGGATAAAAATTTCATAATTTAATTCTATCGTTTGGCCCCTCTAAAGACTCTATTATTGACCAAAGGTCAGAACTATCCAAATCTATATAGGTTAAATCTTTTTATTTAATAAGTCTATCAAACCTTAGCCAAATACTATGAAATTTGGTAGACAATTAGTATGAGGCCTTATCTAGATGTCATAAAATTTTTAAGTCAAAATAAAATCATTTAGTTATTGCACAAAATTTGAAATTCAGGACAAAAAGGAAATGGGCTTCAGAGGTGTTAAGAAGATTTTATCAAATAAAATGTTTTTTAAAAAAATAATAAAAATAAATAAACAATATTATCAAACCTGTGAATCATTTTTTTAACATCAAAAGTCAGCAAAGCATAATGCACTCATATTATATGATTTATGATATTTCAACATCTACTTTATCTTTATCACTTTAAAAAAAAATTATACCAATAGATTCCATAATTTCCACTTTTTCTTTCTAGTGGTGATCCATGGCATGAATGACAAAACCATCCTTGAAGACTTCCAATATCTCCTAGTCCCCACATTCTCAAATAGAAACTCATCCAACATGTCTGAAACAATAATTGACTAAATTTCATAGTTCTGCTTCAAATTTAGTCCTACTTCTATTTTGTTCAGAAGCTTTCGGCCATAACAGAAATTCAAAGCAATTATGCCAAAAAATGAAATTTGATAATTAAATTTATATTTTCAGGCCTTATGAATTAAAATAGCATGAATCACTCCAGTAAATAATGAACACGCCACAATTCTGTAGAAAAAGAAAAAACGAAATCCTAAACTGATATATTGCCTTCTTGGTAAATTCTAGCCAAAAATTCATCTATGTCAAGGCTCTCAAACCAGCAAATTTCATTATCAGAATTATTCCTATTCAGTTCTTATTTCATTTTGTTTCTAAGCCTTAAATTCACTTTTCCAGTTTGGAAGGGAAATCAATAATCTTACCTCAATTTGGATTCTCTGATTTCTCTATTCTCGGTTTTGGCTTCCCTTTCCAGTCTACTAGTTCTATTCCTCTTGGCTATCACTTGGTTTATTTCTCCATCTACCCTCTTCATTCTACGTCTATTTGTTGAACTCTTTGCTTTCTTTGTTTTGGCCCGTGATGTTCTCTCTTATCTTTCTCTCTCTCTCTCTCTCTCTCTCTCTCTCTTCTCTAGCAAGCTTCAATGATTGAAGTATTCAAGAAGTTCAATTCCTACCTCTGCTAATAATTTCAAGCATACGTGTGTCCTCCATCGCATGGTGCCACTTGTTCAATTTTTTTTGGGTTAAACTACAAAAACATCATATTCTAAAAAAGTAATTGATCATTTAAGTCCTTAACGAGTTATAAAAAAATTCCTAATCTTTCCCAAAAATATATACATATATAAATATAATATCACTCATAATTAAATTTTTTTAATAATTTTTCTAAATATTTCTTAGTTATTCTTGGAGTATTACAGCTACATGGATCCTTAAGCTTTGAATGCAACTTTTTTTTAAGTATGGCGCTACACTCTTCAGTTAGCATAACTACCTCATCCTCTGGAATCTTTCTCTTCTTAGATAGGATCTCTTTCAAAAATTTGGCATAGGTCACTATCTACTAAATTGCCTTAACAAATGGAATTTTGATATGTAGCTTCTTGAAGATATCTAGGAACCGTGAAAATTGCCTCTCGAGTCTGTTTCCTTAAACATTGATGATAAGAAATTTTTTGGTATGGTAAATGCTCATATGGTTTATCCCAATCCGGTTCCTTCTTCTTTCTCCTTTCCCTATGAGAGTTCTCCTCAGATTGCTCTCTTTTTTTTTCACCCTTACTCAAATCATCATCAACGGGATTGTGTGCCTTAACAGTGTTTTCAGGTGGAAGTTCAGCTACTTGTTCAGTTTTGTCCTCCTTAGGAAGGCTTAAGTGTTTTATCACTTTTCAAGGCTCTCTGGGATTTGTCTATGTGTTACCAATAAACTCCCATAAGGCTTTTCAGCTAAGTGCTTAGATATTTGTCCCACTTGGCTTTCTAAATTCTTTATTGCCGCCTCCTAGTTTTTGAAGTTCGCCCTCGTCTCTGTCATATAATCTGTAGTGTGTTGGGCTAGCATCTCAAGAGCTTATTCCCATCCATAAGATTTCTCAGGAGCTCTCTGAACATGAAGATGCTGGTATGGTGGCATTGACAATCTAGGCGCCCCTGTTGATTCCATGAGAAGTTGGGGTAATTACGCCACACTAGGTTTTATGTGTTTGAATACAAATTATGTATGGGTCATTGGGGCAGGCCCATGTAATTAATCTGCTCTGTGTGTGCATTAGCCTCACATGCCCTGTTCAAGTGATTGCCTCCACAAAAGTCACATAGAACATGCGAGGTATTCACAGCCCTACCTACATAGTGTCTAACCTTTGTGTCAGTGTAGCCATTTGCTGAGATAGTGTCTTCACAACATTAAAAGTATCCACTTCCAACACCCCTCTCCGTGGAACAGCTCTATCTCTAAGGATGAGATAATTATCTATTGTCATAGTCTCAATCAGCTCAAATTCTTTGTCTAGGGTCTTATCTCTCAGTGAACTCGCTGAAGCTACGTTGATCATAGAGCATGATGATTCATCTAACCCACTATAGAAGGTATGTATCTGCATCCAATCTGGGATGGAATGATGTGGACACCTTTTCAATAGATCTTTAAACCATATTCTCATGCATCATATAAGGATTCTCCATCATGTTGATTGAAGAAGGTGATATCATTCCTCATCTTAACAGGCTTTGATGGCGGAAAATACTTAGTAAGGAACTTGTTTTTCAATTCCGCCTACGTAGTTATACTGCCTTAAGGTTGTGAATGTACCTAGCACTTGGCTTTGTCCCTCAGTGAGAATAGAAAAAGCCTCAGTAAAATAGCATCATCACTGGCCCTGTTCACTTTAATTTTATTGCACAATTTGAGAAAGTGATTGATATGGACATTAGGGTCCTCTATTGGGCTTTCTCCAAACTGCTCCTGTTGAACCAATTGCAGAAGGGCTGACTTGATCTCAAAATTGTTAGCCTGAATTGGAGGTCTCACAATGCTCGTGGGGCACCCATCAGTCATAAGTGCAAGATAGTCTCCTAACATCCATCTAACAGCACCTTTATGATTCGCGACATCACCATAATTAGCTGCATTATTAAGTACTCTATGGTTATCCTCAGCCATGTTTAAATATTGGTTTTCTAGGGTTGTCTAAGCTATTTTTTTTCTATCCCTTGCTTGCTTCTTATTTAAGAATGCAATTTTTCCTATTTCCAAGTTAAACAAAAAAGAATTTGGATCAGTGGTACCTCGCATATACTAGAGAGAAAGAAATAAGTTTAAAAAAAATAAAATAACCAAATTATTAAATAAAAGAAAATTATTGAAAAATAACAAAAACAAAAATAAAATAAAGAAAATGTCTAGATTAGTATGATCCTAGCTACTCTAAATATTGACTATCACCTATAATCCTCGGCAATGGTACCAAAAACTTGTTAGTTGAAAAACTCTCGACAAGTGTATCAAGTCAATAAATAATATAGAAGTAAGTAGAGTGTCGATCCCACGAGAATTATGAGAGTCAAGTACTAATTTTACTATTCCTAAATTATCTAGATGATCGATTTTGAATATGTGAGATAAAACTAATCTAAATTAAATGGTTGACAATTAATTAAAATGCTGATAATTGACAAAAATTAACACAAATAAACCAACAAAATTATTAGGAATCTGCAAATTATCAAAGCGTTAGGGATCCTTCACTACACTATCCAACTATGAGTGAGTTTCTATTTTAGCCTAAGTCTTCAATTTCTACATTGATGGTTGAATTCTCAATTCTAATTAAAACTCAATTCCTTGGCAAATTAACACTCTTAACCTAATCCAATTATCTAATTCCTTAGATTAATCAAATTAGGAAAATGCATTAAGCATAGGTGAATTCAAACAAAACAATATAAGAAATTTATCTATTCCCATATCAAATTTACTTTTGGCAATTATTTCAATAGGCATATTCAACATATGAATTTTCCAATTTCCTATATGAACCCTAAATCAATTTTCAAGTGATTAGTTTAAAAAAGCAGTAAGTTCAAAAATCAATATTTTTGGAACCAACCTGGTCATTGATCTGAGCTGGCCTCTGGGTCATTGGGTCACTGATTCAAACATTAGGTCACCGGGTCAATTGCTAAACCAGATAAATAAATTAAAAAACAAGTAAAATAAGTAATTTATATGCAAATTTCAAACTTTAAAGTCATAAACATCCATAATAATTCAAACATAAAGTCATAAACATCCATAATAATTCAAACATAAAGTCATAAATAATATCATTCAAACATAATAATATGACTAAGATGCAAAACATCAATTTTCCTCAAGAATGCATATTTTAATTTCTCAGTCACATTCAATGACTTAGATCATGAAACTTTTATTGTGAAAATTGTTTCATAAAAAGCTTTTATATTTATCGATTTGGTTTAGTTTTTATAACATTCTACTTCTCTGGGGTCTTGTCAATTTTGGAGTGTGAAAATTTTACTATTTTAAATTGTTAAATTTATTTTACTATTTTCTTTTATGTGTGTGCTACTATGTTTTCATGGTAGAATTTAGCTTCAGTCTTCACAGTCCTAGGAGCACAAGACTAGAATGGATAGCACAGGTCAGAGGTGAAGCTTCTACTTAGACCTTGAATTCCTAACTCTGCTGAAGGTTAGGAATCAATCCTCTCTTTCAATATCCGATAAAGAAGGCAGGAAAGGGTTTAATGGTAGATTCTTGATATAGTTAATTTGGATCTTTATCCTATTTGATTTCATGGGATTTAGTTTAAAGAGTCTTCTTCATACCTGGAAATCTCCGACAAAAGGCAGTCAAAGACTGATTGACCATTAATAGCGGACGGCATCGATGTATTTGTCTTTGTTTACAAGAATAAGTTCTTAGTAGGTCTAATGTCTGGCTTTAACAGCACCCGTCGATCTCCATTGAAACAGTTCTTCGAGGCATCTATCATAAGAACCAAATGGAGAATCACACAAAGAGACCAAGCTTTGGTCCGATGGGGTCTTATTTTGAAGGATTTGCTTACGGATTTTATACCTCCAATTCTGGATTCCAATCGCTCACCTATGTATGGCTACCTATTAAGTGCTGTGTCAGGTAAAGAGCTCTCTGTAATCAAGTTAGGTACTTACTACAGCAGGGAAATGTCTTTTATGTTACAGGGGTCACTTTTCATCCATGGAACAACCCTTCTAACCAGACTATCAGATAGTTTACTTTAGGCGTCCTTGATCGCCAAACCACTTTTTGATTCTATCCGACGAAACGTGATGATAGTTAGACCACTAAGTAAAGTCTGGTCAAACTGTAAGATGACTTTCTCCTTATTTAGAAAAAGCAAACTAGTCTGTTGAGGTCTTAGATAGTTTTCTTATGGGAGGGCCCAAGCCCAAGACCTCCAATCTGAATCCAAATATACGTATTAGTCAGTCTATCTTTGGAAGAATCTACATTTGAAGGCCTGGGTGAAGCATTCTGGAAAATGAAATAAACATACTACTGGGAATACCCCTATCGTAGATCAGAATCATATGGCTAAGGTCCCGACACTCAAGAAAGTCTGACTGCCCCTCAAACTTAAAGAGTCGGAGGGGAGGCGTAACTAAATCTTTTGGGGCCATCTTCCAACGGAGAAGCATAACAAGCTCTCCATGGAGATATGGGTTCAATGGTACTCCCGAACCTAGGAGGTACTCGAGTGGTAGCCATATTGTATATGACCGTGTTTAAGGTCCAATTCTAATTAAGATAAAAAGCAAAACTGACGGCTAGAACCCTAGAGCCAAAACCTCAACTCTTGGCCTGTCAATTGATGGATGGCGCCTCAAGCGCCACACAAGGCTCCCAAGGCACGAGCACCTAAACTCTCTGTTCAAATTTCAGAGGGTAGCGCCCCAGGCGCTATACAGGGCTCCCACGCACCAACCCGCTTTTTCAGCTATTCTGCGTGAAGCCACTTATATATTATAAGATATAATCAATCCTTCCTCATTTCTCGGTTTTCACCCTCCATTCACGATAAGATCATCCTCCTTGCTACTGGCTAGAGTTTGACATATCAATCCCTTTCTTTTTTAGTATGAAAGCCTAGTAAGTAAGTAATGGTTTCCTATGTGCTCTATTTTTTACTTCTTCCATTCCTTTCTCATTAGTCATGAACCCTAGCTAGCAAGGGTAAGGGGAATTCTGATCTAAATGGAATTTGGGAGGATTTAAAGTCATAAACTCTTGATTAGTGAACATTTAGGATTTTTTATTTATGTTAACTGATGGAATAAAAGAAAAAGGGGGGTGTTGATGGTCTTGAACGAAGGGGAGAAGGAAAAAGGGAATTTTAAATTGATCGTAATTGTGAAATGTATATGGACGGTTTGGGATTGATTTTCCTGTACTTTAGAACCATATTTTAGGCATTGTGCTGACTGATTATTTCTGTAAAGTGGTGGACATTTTTGGACAGCAAAACAGAGCAAATTCTGCAGAATTTTGCTCTGTTTTGCTGTTGTTTTCTGCTTAGACAGTGTCACGTCCCAAAATCTGAGCACGTGACCGGCACGGAAAGTGAATTTCATTTCACCTCCGTAAGCCTATCTTTCTCTTAATCATCATACAATTCTGTTTCATGCAACCAAACCGAATTCTCTATACATACTACAATCATTCACATTACATCACTGAATGAACCTACCCGATTACAGAGATTTCTAGATTTATACAACTTAGAATAAGACTTAACTATTATACCTTTATCCTGAACAAATGAAAAGGTAATCATGGACTAAGGATCCATAATTCCTTGTTCCGATATTTACCTTCAGCTGTCGACTCTGAAAAAAAATATCAATAAGAGGGGTATGAGCAAACCACGTGCCCAGTGAGTAGATAACACAACACTATGACAAAAAAATATCATACATCATAATGATAACATGCAGCAATCATACGTAAATCGATCATCATATGATATGATATTATTCGTAGTACTTCACGACAATATCCAAATAAATCAAATACATTTCAACATAATTCAAAAGTTCACAACAACAATCGGTGAAATCAATTTCATACAAATTTCCCGTACCAACTGGGTCGTCCAGAATACCTCTGGATCGTTGCCCGCGGCCCCTGCCGCATCCACCCTTATCGCTCCATTTATAATCTCCACCCTTATAACTTCACATAAATTTCTCCATGGGGTGCACCACCATGCCTTTCCTTTCCAGTCAAACACAATCACAATCATATATAAAAACATCCTCAATCATAATCTTGAGCCACATACACAACTCAGTCATTTACAATTCAAGCCACAACATAATCAATGTGGTTCCAGCAACATAACATGTATACAATATAACCCATAATATAGAACAATTATTCAACTCAGTTCACATGCCATTCACAATCCATTATATAACCTCCATTCATGGGAAAAATAAGAAAATATAATTATATACATTACCAGACACGTTCCACAATTGTTTATGCCTCATCGTTCCACATCATCCTCTTCAAACTTGGATATACAACATATTTCCACTATGATGCAAAAAGTCAATAACAGATATTTAATCATAGCAAGTATTAACCCACTCACCTGGATTTCACGCTCTCGGCACTCTCACTTTGCACCTTGACCATTCCTATTGTAACCAGACAAAAACCATCAGGGTTACGAAATAGAGAAATTTCCTACCACTACTCTCGACCTTTACTCACATCTTAAGTCATAACTCCTAATCGGTAATTAATATCTAAATGAAACTTATATCATTGAAACTAGACTCAAAGAGCTTTCCAACGATATAAAGTTTGCCCAAAACGGAGTCCGGATGAAGAAGTTATGGCCGATTGAAAATGAGCTAAGGTTTTCCGGCACACCTGGCGCCTGGGCGCCACCCATGCCCCGCGCCTAGGCGCCCCACGTGGCGCCTGGGTGCCATGCCTTTCTCTTCCCCACATGTCCTTGACGCCTAGGCGCCACGATCGTGACCCTTCGTGACTTTCTCTCGGTTTTGGCCCGAATCTGGCCAAATCTTCACCGTTTTTCATGATTTCTTCCATAGGATCTCACCCTTAATGTCTAAGGAGCATTTAGACACCAAAATCACCAATTTTAATCGAGAAACGAAGCCGGAATCTTGATTTTTCCTCAAACACTCTTAAAACTAGAAAATAGGGAAAAGCTTAAGAAATAGAAATTTTTACCTCGATTCCTTGCTTTCCCTACGTTGCTTGGCTCCTAGAGGCTCGCCCCGTAGCCCGAGATCCGCCCTTCAAAGCCCGATTGTAGAGTTGGAGTGTAGAGAGAGAAATTAGAGAGAAAGAAGAGAGAAAGAGAGGAGAGAAAGTGAAGAGAGAGAGAGGAAAGGAGAAAAATGAATAAAAAAATAGGTGAGGCCACCTATATACTCGCCCGGGGTGAAATTATCACTTGCTCTGCAATTGACCCTCAGTCAAGACTAGCAAAAGCAAATTCATAAAATCTCACCTCAGGTGTTTCTAAATCCTAGGTGCCCCACAGATTTCCTTATTTCACTTTAGTCCCTCTCAATGTCTCAAACTTCACTTTAACCTCAAATTCATCATCCTTTCGGTACCGGACTCATAATTCATTCCCATAAGCTCTATTCTTCTTCTCGGGTTCCTACTTGGTCATTTCTCAAAAGTCCTCTATACTTTCTTTTCTTTTCACTTTAGTCCTTGAGAATCTGTAAAAATTTCCTCAATTAAAAATTAAAATTTCTATTCCCACATTTTCTTCACTAATTCAAAAAGCAAATTTTTCACGTAATTAAATTTTTCACTAAACTTCAAATTACACTTTAAATATTCATATAAATTCTTGGGATATTACAGACAGCATGTGAAACTGTTGCAAAACTTTACTATCATGATAGCAGTAATCTTCCTCTTAAGCCTTGTTCTACCTTGCACAAAAAGTCTGACTTTAATGTGTTCTTTTATTCCCTCTTCAATTTCATTTTAGGGAATTTCTTGGGAACCATCTCCTAACACTTTCCATCTTATTAACTTGCCAAAACAAGGTTTAGTGCTACAATTGAGGTGAGTGTGATGACATTATCCTATTCACTCTTCTTCAAAAGTATTATCATCAAGTATCATAGAGAAAATTCGTGAAGGTAAGTTTAGATGATATGTTGTTTATTTATTTTAAAGGACTTATACTTCTTGTATTTAATTGACTTTATTTTGCTAAGTATTATTGATCTTAAAATCTTTTAGTTGAACAAATAGAAATACTTATGGAACAATTAAAGGTTGATGTTAATATTGTTGTAGTTATATTGAGAATGTGTGAATTCTTGCATGATGAATGAATATTGTTACACTTGTTTTCGTGGTGGTGAACCCCATAGGAGGAATTAAAAGAGCTATAAGGGTGGGGATACTTTTTTCTTGGAGAGATAAGGGTGGATGCGGCCAGGGGGCCGCTGGCAACGATCCACTAGTATCGTGGACGACCTGGTTGATACAAGATTTGTGTTATGCATTGTATGATTTATACTTCTTTTATTATTCGTAACTGATATGAGTTTGTGAATCGTTGATATCTCTATGATACTAGATGTGAAATTTATTATTGCTAAATGATGTCATCCATTCACTGAGTATTTCATTACTCATCCTGTTATTTTACAACTTTTAAGAGTTCGTGGCTGACGCAGGGGATTGTCCAGAAGAGTAGCGAGTCTATCTTACTGACCCTCTTGTACCTTGGGTTAGTTCTTTTGTATCTTAACTATTTTGTAGACCCTAGACGTCGCTCTGTGATCACATAAGCCTCTTAGGATTTTGTGGATGGGCTATGTAGAAACATGATACTTTATTTTGTTTCCTTGTAAATTTGTTACTTGAAAGATGATACTTTGATATTATCTTAATATGGAACATTGTAAACCTATTTTAATTCTTTGGTGTGGAAATATGTTATATTTTGAATGATGTGAGCTTAAATTGGTTTTAAAAATTAGTTTCCATGTATGAGCGATTAGAAATCATGGAGTTGAAATTTCTTTAAATTATGAATTGTTTTCATTAGGTTCACGATGTGATAGATAATCACTATCGTGCCAGTCACTTTTTTGGGGATGTAACAGTTTTATTTTTTCTAAAAATAATTTTAATTTAATTTTTTGTGCCTATCTGAACATATGAAAATATGTTAGTTACAAAATTGATTGGGTTAGTTTCAGAAATTAAGGGATTGTTTAAAAAAAAAAAAAAGATAATGGAGCCACAATAAGCTAATTTTTTTAAAAAAAAAAAAGGAGAGAGACCCGGGTCAACTGCGTCGAAAAAGACCAGACCGAGTCGCTTGCATTTGAACCAAAAAGTGTGACCCGGAATGATCCCAGCCCTGGGTCACTATATCCCAGGCCGGCCCAGGTCCCCAAACTATGACAAAAATAGCTGGCCAATGAGAGAAATAAATAAAATTACATTATTATTGAAAACTCAATCCATAGCATTTAAGGGAAGCGACATTTTCCCCCTAACAAAGAGAATCTAGCTACTCATGGCAAAGGAAACATCTATAATAACAAAATCCAAGAGTTTTGCTATTAAACTAAAAGAGAATAAAGAAAAGATAAAGATGAATCAATAAGAGATGAATGAAAATGTTTTCCAACTTCTCCTGCGTTACCGTACCCAACCTCTCTTTTCTTTTTTTCCATATATTCCTAAAAACAAAAATAATAAAAACAATAAATCAAAATAAATTCAAAAATAAAAAAAAATCACGTTAACAAATTCTAATCCTATTCTAAAAAGATACTAACTAAAATAATTCTTAATATAAATTAAATTATAAATCCTAAACTAAACTAAATAAACACAATAAATTATAAAACATAAGATAAATAAAAAAAGCTAATTCCCTATAAAATTAAACTAAACAATTAAAAATACTAAATAAATTCAGAAAAAAAAAACTTAAAACCATTTATTTTACTCAAATTATTAATAAAAATCTAGGTTATCACAAGGGTTAATATTACCTCTCTGGTCCCCATATTTCATAGTTGTTCTCTCCTCCCCTGCAGCAAGTTCTGGCTAATAGAGCTCAAAAGGTTGTGCTCTCTATGCCTCTGCTGTTGTTTTACTATCTCAGCCTTGGTCAAAAATCTATATTCTTCCTCCTACTTTTGGTTTCTGAAAAGACTCCTAAAAATTTTCTTCTTCTCTACGCACTTTTTAGCGCACTTCTTGGCCTTAAGAGAGACAAAGATGATGAAAATTGTCTATTTCTCTTCATTCGCCACTGACCAAGAGAGAGAGAGAGAGAGAGAGAGAGAGAGAGAGAGAGAGAGACAAAACATTGGTGAGGACAAAAGCTTTAACACTCGGTATTGTTGCTCTCTCCCAAAAGATGACTGCCTCCTCCCTTCTCTCTTTTCTTTTCTTGTTTTGTCAAGTGTGAGAGCACATGCGTCAACACTACAACACACATCATCAGCACAACATGCAACATCAACATAATTTATTCTACTTTCCAACATATTTTATTTTTGACAAAAGTATACTTCATGTCTCTAACATTTACATCGATTTTCACTTATGCTCCTAACATTTTTTTATGTCAAATATGTCTCACATGTTTCTTTTTTTTTTGACAAATATTCTTTTTTTTAACACTGTCAAAGAAACTAACAGAAACGTTGATTGAGCTGTCATGTGGCAAATATCATCTACCACATCACTTATCACGTGAACCTATCACCTAAAATTACAAAATTGCTCTTAATAATAATTTTTAAAAAAGAAAACAGAAAAAAAACACGTCTCATCGTTCACCTCATCTAGTCTTCTTCTTCTTCTTCTTCTTCTTCTTCTTCTTCTCTCTCTCTCTCTCTCTCTCTCTCTCTCTCTCTCTCTCTCTCTCTCTCTCTCTCTCTCTCTCTCTCTCTCTCTCTCTCTCTCTCTCTCTCTCTCTCTCTCTCTCTCTCTCTCTCTCTCGTCCACGGCCTTGTACTATGTTTATATGTAATATATATCCCTAAGGTTTACACTAAGTTTCACCTATGCCCCTGAACTTTTTTTAGCCCACTTATATCTTACATCTTGTAATTTTTGCCATATATGCCTTTTTTTGTAACACCATTAGTGAAGTTAATGGCAATGTTGACTAAGTTTTCACGTGACAAAAAGTATCTGCCATATAGATTGCCAAAATTTTTTTATTTTAAAATTATTTTTAAAAAAAAAAGTTTCAGTTTATTTACTTTGGTCCTTGGTCAAATTTTTTCTCTTGTCTAATTTTTTATATAAACTTGTATTCTACTTCGTCTATACCCCTAGTTTAATAATCTATTTTTTTATTTGTCAAAATCATCCCCTATAAACTTTTCAGTTTGTTCACTTTAGTCCATATTGCTCACTTTCATGTTTTTTTCTCACGGTTTGGTCCTTCAAATCAAACCATAATTTCATTATTAGTCATAATATAATTAAATATATCATTTCTACCTAAGAATAATACAAGAAATGAATTAAAATTCAAAGTTTCAAAGATTGCATATTTCTCCCTCTCATAAGAGATAAAACTTGAAACTTGAATTTTAATTCATTTCTTGTATTGTTCTTGGATAGAAATTATAGATTTAATCATATTATGACTAAAAATGAAATTGTGGATTGATTTGGAGGACCAAATCATGAGAAAAAAAAAAGCATGAAAGTGAATAATAGGGACTAAAGTGAACAAACTAAAAAATTTATAGGGGATGATTTTGACAAATAAAAAATAGATTCTTAAACTAAGGACTTAAATGAAGTAGAATACGAATTTGTATAAAAAATTAAACAAGAGAAAAATTTTGACCAAAGACTAAAGTGAATAAACTGAAACTTTAAAAAAAAAAATTTTTGGTAGTCCATGTGGCAGCCATGTGACAGATGTTTTTTGCCACGTGACAGCTTAATTAGTATTGCCGTTAACTTAACTAACGGTGTTACAAAAAAAGCATAAATGGCAAAAATTGCAAGACGTAGGATATAAGTGGGCCAAAAAAAAGTTCATGGGTATAGGTGAAACTTGGTGTAAATCTTAAGGACATACAGTACCCTTTTGCCAAAAAAAAAAAAAGAGCTCGTCGTTCACCTCATATGGTCTTCTCTCTCTCTCTCTCTCGTCCACGGCCTCTCTGACTTTCTTGTTGTCTCAATATCTTTCTTTCAGCTCTCCCTTTTTGTCTCTTGTTCTCTTTCTCATTGTTTGTCTTTCTCGCTTGTCTCTCTGTCTCATACTCTCTCTCTCTCTCTCTCTCTCTCTCTCTCAAATTTCTTTCTCCCTTTCAGCTCACTCTCTCTATTTCATCGTGTCTCTCTCTCTCTCTTTTTCTCTCCTTCCTCACTCTATGTTGATGAAGGGATTGGATCCCTTGTTGGGTCAGTACCTTTAATTGGACAGCCAGCTAGCTACGTGTTGGTCCATTACCTCTCTTCCTATTTTTGTCTTTTGGGCCAAAGGTCCATTAACTTTCTGTCACAAAGAAAATAGATCTAACCCAATATAATGGACCTTTTTGACCCAAAAACTATATAAGGGCGCTCCCTTCCAAGTTTAGCATTGTGTGCATATATCAATCTGTAAGTTTTTGACCAAAAAAAAAGTTTGTATGCTATTTTTAAAAATTTAGGTTAATTATTCTTTTAATCATTATAGTTTTACTTATTTTTAATTTGATCCCTATAGTTTAATAATTTGTAATTGAGTCATTCTAGTTTTACAAATTTTAAATTTAGTCCTCACTATAATTTTTTGTCAGTATTTCATTAAATTTTGCTAATGTGACTAACTATTTATATTAACACTATAAATATACATGATTTATGCCATCAATACAAAAAAAGTAGATAATTAAGTTATATTAATTCATATATATGTGACATGTAATGCAACTTATGTTAAATAATTATGATAATTTTGCTTATGTTAAATAATTATGATAATTTTGCTTAAGTCATGTATATTCCCAATATTAAAATGGTATATGACTGATCATATTATCAAATTTTAACAAATATTGACAAAATTTTAATAATAGGAATTAAATTAAAAAATTGTGAAATTATAAGAACTCAATTACAAATTTTTAAACTATGAAGATCAAATTAAAAATTCAGTAAAACTATAAGGACTAAAACCATAATTAACCTTTAATATACAAGATTGTGTTTTCTTTCTTTCTTTTTATTTTTTTATAAAAATCCAATCCCCCTTTTAATTTTGTGTCATGTGTGAAAGTTTTTCTTAATTTTAAAAAATAAAATATTGATTTTCAACTATCATATGTTATCTCATTAATAGAAGAGTCACTTTGGACAGAAGATATTCTCCAATACAAAAAGGACCCATTCGATTTACACCGTTGATTTTTAAGATTAATGACCCAAAATTCATCCACTTTTTTTTAGGTTTTAATTTTATTTTTCTCTAAACTATTGATCTTAAAAAATAAATGGTCTATTGAGGCGTTCTAGCAAGTGCACCAGTCGTACAAATAATAAAGTGATGAAATATGAGTTATCATCTCCACAAGAACTAACGTGCTAAGTACTCCAGAAGTTTAACCGTATTAGTTAAGCAAACTAATTTTTGATTTAAGAAAGCTATAATTAAAAGAAAAATCAATTTGCAGTAGAATCGAAAGGAAATAATTTAAATAAAAGGCCTAGAAATTGCTAATTCTTCCTAACACCTGTAATTTAGATCAATTATACACAATAATCTTAGGTTTTCTAATGGCTTAAAGTGATTCCCCCAATCCTAAATTAAGCTACCCAACCTACACAATCCCTTATGCGAGTTTGAGTCGAATTAATGTTAACCTAATGTGATTAAACGAAGTTAATTAATATTCCTATTGATTAACAAGTAAAACCCCTAGGTTCTATCACTCGCCTTAATCATTCATTGTTCTACCAACATCTCCTTCTTTCGAGTTCAATGAAGGCAACATACAAATCATAAAATGACCAATTTTATAACAAGTTCAGGAAATATGAATGATATGTATGTATTAAATTGAAAAAAATCACAAATTTCAAGAGAACACAAATCCTAATCTGAAATTAGGTTCATGGCAACCCTAGAACAGAAAATTAGCCACACATGGCTCTAAAACTACAGAAAGCAGTAGAAGAATGAGCAAACTTCATGAATCCGAGGTTATGTTGACGGAATTCAGGCTTGATCGGCTTTAGGAATGAATTCCTCCTTCTCCTCTAGCAAAAATCGGCGCCTCCCCTCTGTCTCCAACTCAAAATTAACCTAAAAAGATGTTCTGACGCGTTTTAAATCAGTGTCATAGCGGAAACTTCCCACCACTATAGCGGTAGAAGATAAATTAAGTGTTCTTCAGCATATCTGTTGCAGAGCTCACTGCTATAGCGGTGGTTGGCAGAGAGTGAGTCTTCTAGGCTGCTAGGTCCAGTGCTCTCCGTTATAGTGGTGAGACTCCACCGCTATAGCGGTGGTGGACAGAAACAAAAGGCACAATAAGTTCAGCTCCAGGGCTCACCGCTATAGCGGTGAGCATCCACTGCTATAGCAGTGATAGGCAGATAACCCTCCTAACAGGACATCGTACCGATTCGACCAATTACTTTAGCTTCGTCCAGTTCACCCTACATCAGAGACAATAAAATGGTGATTAATAGCAACTCTGAGTCAAGAAATCACATAAAATAAACTATCTTCTAAGAAATCCTAAACTAAACTAAATCAAACAAAGCAAGGGAAAAGAAATACAAGCTAAGACAAGTAAGAGGTAAAAAGGATCAAAGATTTAACACCAAAATGGTACTAAATCTAGTACTTAACACTCCCCCAAACTTACACCTTTGCTTGTCCTCAAGCAAGTCATCCCTCTCAACAGACAATAATGTAAGGCAGACATAAGATAAATAGATTCATTGACAAGATTAAAACCACATTTGTACTCAACAAGAGAGAAATGCATAATTAAAAACATTTTCATCCCTTAAAAGTTGAATTCAAGAACTGCTTTTAACAAAACTACCAATAATCATCAGGAGATTTAAATCAAAACTTAAGTAGACGCTTTCAAATCACAGAAGCTTCAAAAAGCAATAATACTATCACCCAAATCAAGCTTTCCTTTATATACTTTCACACTCTCAAGGGTATACAGTTCAGATTCCAGTGATCCAATCAAACCAAATAGAACGAGATGCATCCAGTAAGAAGTAGAGTCTGTGCGCCTAATCCACACAACTCTTCTTCCCCCTTCACACTCAAGGTGAAAATTACAGAGTAAAAAAAATACTCGTGTGCCTAATCCACACACACTTCTCTACCCTTTCATCTTCTTCAATTAGTTCAAAAGCAAGGTTCATTGGTTGAAGCAATGTCCGTGCGCCTAATCCACACGACGCCGCTCTAACATAAACCACACTTTCAAGCCAACATCATTAACTTATTTAATTTATTTTTTTTTATGAAATTTAAAATTTATACCCCTTATTGAGTTTATATATTCTTTTATGTTTCATTAGGAAAGATTAATTTAAACAACAACATTCACTCTCAGAATTTTCAGATTTCAAAAAGCCTAACTCAAATTTTGAAAAAATCTCCTAATATTATAGAAAATAAGATTAGTTCTTTATTAAAAACAAATTCATGAATTTAAATCTTAACAAAATGATTATGTTTTTAAATCAACAAAACAACATTTTCTCTTGCAAAGGTCAAATAGCAAAGAGATAAGAATTTGAAAAACAAGAATCTGTCTATATCTATTTATTGACCACCCTATATCTGTTTTACACAATTGTCTGCTAGAACCACATACCACACAAAAACAAAGATTTCGCCTCCCCCAAACTTAAATTTGACAGTGCCCTCATTGTCCTGTGTTTGCCCAACATAGGGAAGGAAATCATAGAACGAAGAATACATGCAACCCACAGAAACTACTAACAACATTATATATTGCCACTCACATCAAATCAGCCATACATGAAGCTCACATAGTCAGATCACATAACTATATGGCAATTATACAAATTATTAGCAGCTCACAGAATAAATACACATAAAGACTGATAAACAAAAAGAATAAAAAAAAGAAAAAGAAAAGAAAAATAAGTGACAGAAATGAATGGTGAGGCCCGATTCTAGTCCATCATCTCTTCAGCATCATCGGCTCCCTCATCTACCTCTTCTTCAGCTCCAGCACCGATGCCGGATGCCTCTCCTCTTACCAGCAACCTCGATGAATCAAGGCTGAACTTCTCAGCCATCAATGAGCCCAATGCAGTCACATGCTCCATTGTGTAACTCACATCCTCCTGCGTTCTACCCAATTCTGCTCTAAAATCGGTCATTGACTGCTTGACCTCTCCTAGCTCTTCGCTAACGTCACATTAGCTCGAGCTTGAGGTACTGTGCGTCGAGGGCGGCCGACTGGATGTAGCGGTGCTAGTCTTCCCTCCATAGGGAATAAACTGTCAATATAAATCTTTGTAATTCCTAGAGGCCTCTTTATCTTCATATCATCCGTAGGAACTTCCTTCTTAAGCAAAAATGCTGTCAGGATGAAGGGGTATCCTATAACTCCCGCCTTTGCTCGAGCCAACTCATATACTTTTTCAGCTATTAGTTGCCCAAAATTAATTGTAATTCCCTTCATAATGCAGTAGATTAAAAGGGTTCTCTCGGCAAAGACATCTGAGAAGTTTAATGACAGTAACATAGTGTATTGCACAAAGCTATACCACGCCTTAGCAATTGGCAATAAATTCGTCTGTTGTACCTTGTATGGTTCTCCCCTTGAGTTAAGTTCCCAACGTGCCTCAGGTGTACAAATTGTTTGGTGCACATCTTCGGGATCCCAAGATTTTAATATTAGCAACCCATGATAATCTTGTTCTCTTGGGTTCCACGAATCAAACGCCTCATCAATAGCCCCCTCAGAGAAGCTAATAAGTTTGCCTCTTACTGCAGTGGTATATTTCTTCATAGTGTCATTAGGGGTTCTGAATGTATTGGCATAAAATTCTTTAACCATATCCACATATGCATACTCAGACAAATTGCATATCTTATCCCAATTTCTATCAATGATTTACTCTTGAATCTCCGGGTATTTATCCTCCTTTAAATTAAAGACTTTCTCAGGGGGGACTTTTCTTCTGCTTATCTCCTTATCAAATTTGACTCCATGGTCTGGAGTCCTAAATGTGAGGAATTGTGTTGAAGATGATGAAGCACCCGGCATTTCCTTCCTCTTAGTTGGAAGCTTCCTCCTTTTAGGAACCGGTGGTGCCATAAAGAATGCCAGCATAATCAGAAATCCTGCATTCATAAATATATAATTCAGCCCCAATAGTCATGTTCAGTTAAAGCCTATTAAAATTCACTCAAAATGCATGAATTCCATGTTTATAAAAAATTTGGTAACTTGAATATCCCCCAAACTTAGAAACAAAACAACTTGCTAAGACTCACTATAGGCATAGCAATTTTCATTTCAAAGAGGACCCAATCCCAACACAAGCAATCTTACCTTTATCCACACATTAAGCACAAATGCTATTCCCTAATTCAGTGTATATTAGCCACCAATCCCCAAAACATTAAGCTTTCTTCAACATTCAATGCATGTTCACTTTGGCATTCTATCAGACATCCTAAGTGCTTGTGAAATCTCACCTTTCTTGTGCATCAACCATCAAATTGCAATTACATACTCAATGATATATCACTTTGGCAGCAAAACCAACCGATTCATGCACAAAATTTAAACTAAAGTTCATTTGGGAATTTCATCGGACACCTTAAGTGCAGAAATCACCTAAACTGTGGTTATAGCAACTGTGAGCCTTAACTTTCATCCTTAAACATTTGTTCAACAGAAACATCAACAACAATTGAGGAATGTAAGAATTGAACCTTCAGAACTCAAAGAAAAATCATACCTAAGACCAAAACTAAAAACAATACGACTCCAAAAAAAACAACCATCAGGGAAAACAACAACACTTCAAAAACTCAAACCAGAATTGCTTGAAATTAATGAACTATGATAGAAACTTAAAGGAAAAGGGGAATAAACCACTTACCAAACATGATGACCTAACAAAAGAGAACTCCAGTAAACAAGAACACTTTCAAGGGTTTTCTAATCGGCCGAAACACACCCAAAACACCCAAAGTCAATCCAATCAGTGATTAAGAAGGAAGAAAATGTTGGGGATGGTTTGAAACTTGCCCTAGCTAATCAGTCGCACACAAGGAATCACAGGGAGAGGGATATTGAAGGCGTGAGAGTGTGGGTTAGGGTTCAGAACAAACTTATATACCCTGATGCGCCGCTATAGCGAGAAACTCATGCCGCTATAGTGACACGAGACAGAAAGCCCTCCTTTTATTTTTTTTTAAATTTTATACTTACCGTTATAGCGCTATAATCCTACCGCTATAGCGGTATTTGACAGAGAGGAAAGCTTCTTTTTGGGTTTTCAAACATATACTGCTATAGCGCCAAAATTTTACCGCTATAGCGGTACTTGACAGTATCACACTTCATAATCCAGGCTTCACCACTATAGCGGTACAGTCCTACCGCTATAGCGCCAAAAGGCAGACATTGCCTCTCCACACTGCAGAATTACATCCAGAAAAACTCCACAATGGACCCTTAACCCTTCACAAGCAAGTTTTTCCTTTTAACCATAAAATGCCCCACAAAGCATTTAAAATCAATCCATGTTCACAACCCTCTCTCAAAATATGATCCTTTCACAATTAATCATTCAAAATCAGAATCAGCACTCAAAATTCAACAGCAAGAGTCACAGCAGTCCAAAATATTGATTTTAAACATTTAATAAGTGTCTAACCCTTAACAACCATTAGACAAATTCATAGTCAATATCAGCTAAGATTATCACCCAACATCAGCAATTTCCAGTAGCCAAAGAGTATAAACCTTAGATGCAAAAAATATCACAGCAATACCAGCAGCAGCAGACAATAAAATAAGGCAACAAAAACTAAAAACATGAATACAAACTACTAGGAAAGCTAGAAACTTGGGTTGCCTCCCAAGAGCGCTAAGTTTATAGTCTTCAGCCAGACTTTACCAGGGTGCCTATGCATTTAGTGTCGAAAGATCAAGAGACGTTCTATCCCTTTCACCATCATGTCCAAGATATATTTTCAATCGCTGACCATTTACCTTAAAGCTTCTAGTATTTTCAAGATCAGCTATTTCAATGGCACCGTTTGGAAAGACCTCTTTCACAACAAACGGGCTTAACCACCTTGATTTGAGCTTTCCTGGGAAGAGTTTTAGCCTGGAGTTATAAAGTAGCACCTTTTGCCCCGCATGAAAAGAACAATGTGCAATCTTTCTATCGTGCCACCTCTTCACCTTTTCTTTATATATTTTAGCATTCTCATAAGCTTGAAGACGGTGGTCTTCCAATTTATTCAACTCCAGTAATCTCTTTTTCCCAGCTTGTTTAATATCAAAATTCAAAAACTTCAAGGCCCAAAATACCTTATGTTCAAGCTCGATAGGAAGATGGCAAGACTTGCCATATACAAGCTAGAATGGAGAGGTGCCTATCAGAGTTTTATAGGCCGTTCTATATGCCCACAGAGCATCATCAAGCTTCTTGGCCCAATCTTTCTTTGAAGCACTCACAAATTTTCCCAAGTATTCGCTTGAGCTCTTTGTTGGACACCTCCACTTGTCCACTCGTCTGAGGGTGGTATGGAGTAGCTATCTGATGTTTCACTCCATATTTAGTTAAGAGGCTTTCTAGAGGCTTATTACAGAAGTGAGAGCCTCCATCACTAATTAGAGCCCGAGGCACACCAAACCGATAGAAAATATTCTTCTTCAAGAATCCGATGACTACTCTTGAATCATTGGTCTGAGTAGGTACAGCTTCTACGCACTTAAACACATAATCCACAGCCACCAACATATACTGATTAGAGAAGGAAGACGGGAACAAACCCATGAAGTCAATTCCCCATACATCAAAAATCCCACCTCCAACATAATGTTAAGAGGCATTTCTTATCGCTTGGATATATTTCCAGTTCTTTGACACTGATCACATCTATCCACAAATTCTCTGGCATCTTTAAACAATGACGGCCAATAGAAGCTGCATTCCAATACTCGGTTGGCTATGCGTACAGTGTTGTAGTGACCTCCATACTCTGATCCATGACAATGCCACAATATTTTTGCCATTTCTTCCTCAGGTATACACCTTCAAAAGATTTGATCTGCACCGAGCCTAAAGAGATAAGGCTCATCCCAGTAGTAGACTTTCACATCATGAAGAAACTTCTTTCTCTGCTGATATGTCAACTCAGGAGGGAGTATTCTGCATACTAGATAGTTTACAAAATCTACAAACCAAGGCAATTTCTGTTCCTCCACAAAGTACAGATGTTCATCAGGGAAGGTCTCTTTTATCTGAATCGATTTCTCATCTTGAGCATCAGTACTCAAGTGAGACAAGTGATCTGCCACTTGATTCTCGATTCCCTTTCTGTCTACTATTTTCAGATCAAATTCTTGCAATAAAAGTATCCATCGGATCAATCTAGGCTTCGAATCCTTCTTGCTTACAAGATATTTTATGGCTGAGTGATCAGTGAACACTGTGACACTTGTTCCAACTAAATATGCCCGAAATTTGTCAAAAGCAAACACCACTATTAACAGCTCATTCTCAGTGGTTGTGTAATTCAGCTGGGCATCTGCTAGTGTCTTACTAGCATAGTAGATGGGATGAAATAATCTCTCAGCTCGTTGCCCCAAAACAGCCCTCACGGCGTAGTCGCTCGCATCACACATGAGCTCGAAAGGCTTGTTCCATTCTGGAGCAACCATGATCGGAGCAAAAATAAGCCTTTTCTTCATTTCTTCAAAGGCTTTCAAACAATCAACATCAAATACGAATGGGATATCTTTCTCAAGCAGTTTACACAACGGTTTAGATATTTTGGAGAAGTCTTTAATGAATCGTATATAGAATCCCGCGTGACCAAGAAAACTTCTTATTGCCTTAACTGAATTAGGGGGAGATAATTGCTCAATAACAGAAATTTTTGCCCAATCTACCTCCAACCCACTCTTTGAAACTTTGTGGCCCAGAACTATGCCTTCACGGACCATGAAATGGCATTTCTCCTAATTTAACACAAGATTGGTTTCCTCACATCTTTGAAGCACTTTTTCTAAATTTTGAAGACACAATTCAAATGAAGAACCGAAGACAGAGAAGTCATCCATAAATACCTCCATACTTGTCTCCACCATGTAAGAGAAAATTACCATCATACATCTCTGAAATGTGGCCGGTGCATTACACAACTCAAAAGGCATTCTTCTGAAGGCAAAAGTTCCGTAAGGACAAGTGAATGTTGTTTTCTCTTGATCACTTGGGGCTATTGCAATTTGATTGTAACCACTGTACCCATCCAAGAAGCAGAAATACTCTTACCCAACTAATTTGTCTAACATCTGATCAATGAAGGACAAGGCAAAGTGCTTCTTACGAGTGGCGCTATTCAGCTTCCTATAATCTATACACACCCGCCACCCTATAACCGTGCGTGAAGGAATGAGCTCATTACGGGTGTTAGCCACTACGTTCATTCCACCCTTTTTAGGGATACATTGAACTGGGCTCACCCATGAGCTATCAGATATGGGATAGATAATCCCAGCATCCAACCACTTAATAATTTTCTTTTTCACCACATCCTTCATCACCTGATTAAGACACATCTGATGTTCCACTAATGTCTTATTCTCATCCTCCAAGTGAATTTTGTGCATACAGAAGAAAGGACTGATACCTTTTATATCTGTAATAAACCACCCAATTGTATTCTTGTGGTTTTTCAACACCTTCAGGAACTGCTCTTCTTGCTCATTAGTGAGCGAACTCGAAATCATTACTGGCAGTGAATCAGAATCTCCAAGATAGATATATTTTAGATGTAGAGGAAGTGGTTTCAGCTCTAGTACAGGGGGTACCTCAATGGATGACTTCAATGGTGAGCTTGCTCTAGCAGACATTAAAGACTCAAAGTAGTTCATGGGCTTGAACATCACAGAAGAAGTGGCACAAGAATTGACCACTACTAGTTCACCTTTCACGTCTATTTCTTCGTCGTCACCCAAGAGATCCTGCAGCTTATCTTTTTCCACAAAATCCAGAATTTGCTCATTCAAATTTCCTTCCAAGATCTGTACAAGGTTACACTCTTCATGCTCATTCGGTGCTCTCATTGCCTTGTTTATATTGAATTTCACCTCCTGATCATTGACCCTTATTATTAACTCGCCTTTATGAACATCAATCAAGGCTCTACGAGTTGCAAGGAAAGGTCTCCCCAGAATGATAGGGATTTCCTTATCTTCTTCAAAATCCAGTACTATAAAATCTGTCGGAAAAATTAATGTATCCACTTTCACTAGGACATCTTCAATCACCCTATTTGGGTAGCATATAGAACGATCTACCAACTAAAGGGTAACTGTAGTAGGACGAGTGTAATACCCGTAATAATTTTATATAAATGTGTGTTCACAAACTACGGTTACTATTATAATATACAGTACTATTCACATATATTGTACGGTTTACATACATAATCATCTTGTCAAATATAAGATGTGATTTAGGCTTAAAGGGATCGTAAGAAGAAATTGGGAAACCAAGTGATGTTTTATGTGAGAAAATCCCTTAGGAACTAAATTGAAATGTTAAAAGTGGAACTGGAAGATGAGACTGGTAGATGAAAACTGGTAAGCGAAACTGGTAGATGAGACTGGTAGATAAAAACTGGTAAGTGAAACTGGTAGATGAGACTGGTATATGAAAACTGGTAAGTGAAACTGGTAGATGAAAACTGGTAGATGTAATAGTATAGGAGAACGGTAAATGGAATAGTAGCAAATAGTACCATAACTTCTCCTATAAATAGGTCCTTCCATTTCATTTCTAATCACACCTTCAGTTTCTCTTCTCTTCTCTCCTCAAAAGTTCTCTTACTCTGACGTTAGGGTTCTGAAATTCTAGATCTTTCTTCCTTAGTCTAGATCCAAGGTAAGGATACTATGCTCTTCTTATGTCTTTAAAATTTTAGAGATTATATTTTTAGGTATTCTCTATGGATGCGGCTTATACAACTGTATATATAAATAGTAACCGTACATATAAATAGTGCATGTATATATAAATAGTAATCGTATGTATAAATAGTACATATATATATATGAATAGTAATCATATGTATAAATAGTGCATGTATGTATGAATAGTAACCATATGTGTAAATAGTATATGTATGTATGAATAGTAACTATATATAAATAGTATTTATATGTATTTTTGAATAGTACATATATGTGTACATTTTTATATGTATTTTTGAATAGTATACATATGTATACGTGATTATATGTATTAAAGAATTATATTAATTGAATCCATTAAATGTAATTGTGTAGATTTAAAGAAGATATAATAACTTGGATTTTAGGTGAGTAGCTAACCTACTTGGATATTTATTTAATTATATGAATAGTCCAAGTAATTTACATATTCAGAGTATATCTACTATTACCTTTGACTGAATATTTCAATTAATATGAATATGGCTATGTGCCGAATATGATTATGGTCATATGCTATGGCTGTGTGCCGAATGTGAATATGGCTATGTGCCGAATATGATTATGGTCATATGTTATGGCTGTGTGCCGAATATAAAGATGGCTGTGTACCGAATATGAATATAGCTGTGTGCCAAATATGATTATGGTTATATGCTATGGCTGTGTGCCGAATGTGGAGATGGCTGTGTACCGAATATGATTATGGTCATATTCTATGGCTGTGTGTCGATTATAAGTATGATATGATTACAGTTATATGCTAAGGATCGAAAAATTTTACTTATGTATTTTATACATATACTTGTGTATTGTTAATCACTTGATGATTATCTGTAATTAAGTTTCTTTCCTTGTAACGTTATCTATTCATTGAGATTATTATCTCATATTGTGGTGGATATATTTTTCAGATCCTGAGGTTAACGAAAAACATCCGCCTGAGGAGTAGCGGAAGTCCAATATCCTAACCCTCTTTGCTCCAAGGGTTGGTGTTTATTTGAATTAAAGCTGTTTCTTCAGTTTTAAATTCTAGAAAGCTCTGCAGTCAAATAGGACATCTAGGAGGAAGTGGTTATTGTACATAATTATGTTATTACAGTACTTTAAGTTTACTGTATGTTTTGTGAGATTGTAGCTTATTAAGTAAAATCGGAGTGTTTAACTAAGATAAGTCTTTGCTATATTATTACTCTCACATTTTAGAATGATTATTATATGGAGCTAAAAGCATAGGCTTACAACTAGAGAGTATCTCTAAG
Source organism: Biancaea sappan (assembly GCA_037074585.1). Classification (NCBI taxonomy): domain Eukaryota; kingdom Viridiplantae; phylum Streptophyta; class Magnoliopsida; order Fabales; family Fabaceae; genus Biancaea; species Biancaea sappan. The sequence goes on along the minus strand of CM073491.1, from coordinate 91,385,127 downwards.
TTGTGCCGGTCACGGACCATTTTGAGGGTCGTGACAAAGAGTCTCTCCTAAACCCAACTTCCTGAAAATAGAGAGAGGCATGATATTTACGCTTGCACCTAAATCACAAAATGCCTTGCCTGTAAAACTCTTTCCAATGTTACATGGCACTACGAAACTCCCAGGATCTTGCATCTTGGTAGGCAACTTTCTCTGAAAATAGCACTACATTCCTGAGTTAATGCCACTATCTCAAACTCTCCTAGACGCCTTTTACAAGAGAAGACGTCCTTCATAAACTTGGCATAACTAGGCATCTACTCCAATGCCTCTGGAAACAGAATGTTTATATGCAGTTGCTTCAAAACCTCTAGAAACTTTTTATACTGCATCTCCAAATTTTGCTTCTTCGCCCTCTGAGGATAAGGCATTGGTGGAACAAAATTCTCAGTTGTTATATCTTTTACCACCTTTTCAGCTTTATCTTTTACCTCTGATGCATCAACTTTCTCTGTTACACTTTCTTGAGGTAGAGCAACCTCATCTTTTACTTCTTCAGTAACTACTTTCTCTGGTTTAGTGTAATATCCCAAGAATTTATATGAATATTTAAACCCTATTTTGAAGTTTAGTGAAAAATTTAATTACGTGAAAAATTTGCTTTTTGAATTAGTGAAGAAAATCTGGGAATAGAAATTTTAATTTTTAATTTAGGAAATTTTTACAAATTCTCAAGGACTAAAGTGAAAAGAAAATAAAATATGGATTACTTTTGAGAAATGACCAAATAGGAACTTGAGAGGAAGAATAAAGCTTATGAGAATGAATTATGAGTCCGGTACCGAAGAGATGATTGATTCGAGGTTAAAGTGGTATTTGAGACATTGAGAGGGATTAAAGTGAACAAATCTTATAAGCTAAGGTGGCTATGAGCGATTTTATCGAAAAAGAAATTGGTGGGGCCCACGCGTATACACTTCTCCTTATTCTTTTCTTTTTCTCATTCTCCCTCCCGTAGCTTCACTTTCTCTCTCTCTCGATTATGCTTGCAAAGGAATTTCTTCATCAATCATTCATGCAATTTTTGCTTTGGAAAGGAAGCTATGAAAGTTAGGATGATTGGTAAGTTGATGTTCTTCTTCTTCTTCCTCTTATTACAAGATCAAATCCTTGGTTATCATTTTTGCAAAATTTTTGTAGAATATTTTAATGGATGAATTTAAGTGTGGATGTTAATCTAAAACATTCCTAGGTGGTTTATGATGTTATTAGAACAAGAAATTTGGAGAAAACTAGGAGAAATTCGTAGAATTTGGATATTTGAAAAAAGTTAGTGTTCTTGATGAAAATTTGAGATTTGAGCTTAGATTGTTGGTAGAAATTGGGGGTTTTGGTGTTAAAACACTCCTTAGACATTAAGGATAAAAACCCATGGAAGAAATCAAAAGAAATGTTGTTTTAGATATGATTTTTGGATTTTTGGATGAAGAACATCGAAAATTTTCTCCAGAATTACTGTTCACCGAGAAAATTTTTCCAGATTTTCTCGTTACTGTAGCGTTGACTCGGTCAATGTTACTGTAGATGTGTTGACCGTTGACCGTTACTGTAGCATCAGTTTTTTTTTAATATCGTTGAAAAGCTCTTTGAGTCTAGTTTCCAATGGTCTAAGTTTCATTTGGATATTCATTACCAGTTAGGAGTTATGATTTGAGAAGTGGATGAAGGTCGAGAGTAGTGGTAGGAAATTTCTCTATTTCGTAACCCTGATGGTTTTTATCTGGTTACAATAGGAATGGTCAAGTGCAAGGTGGGAGTGCTGAGAGCATGAAATCCAGGTGAGTGGGTTAATACTTGCTATGATTAAATATCTTTGTTATTGACTTTTTGCATCATAGTGAAAATATGTTGAATATCCAAGTTTGAAGAGAATGATGTGGGATGATGAGACATAAACAATTGTGGAACGTGCCAGGTGATGTATATAATTATATTTTCTTATTTTCTCATGAATTGAGGTTATATGATGGATTGTGAATGGCATGTGAACTGAGTTGAAATGTATCATACTCTGATTGTTGAGTTCATTCATATGCGGATAGTTGAAGTATGTTATTGTTGAATAATTGTTCTATATTATGGGTTATGTTGTATACATGCTATGTTACTGGAACCACATTAATTATGTTGTGGCTCAAGATTATGATTGAGGATGTTTTTATATGTGATTGTGATTGTGTTTGACTGGAAAGGAAATGCATGGTGGTGCACCCCATGGAGAAATTTATGTGAAGTTATAAGGGTGGAGATTATAAATGGAGCGATAAGGGTGGATGCGGCGGGGGCCGCGGGCAACGATCCAGAGGTATTCTGGACGACCCGATTGGTACGGGAAATGTGTGTGAAATTAATTTCACCGATTGCTGTTGTGAATTTTGAATTATGTTAAAATGTATTTGATTTACTTGGATATTGTTATGAAGTATTATGAATAATATTATATCATATGATGATCGATTTATGTATGATTGCTGCATGTTATCATTATGATGCATGATATTTTTTTGTCATAGTGTTGTGTTATCTACTCACTGGGCACGTGGTTTGCTCATACCCCTCTTATTGATATTTTTTTTCAGAGTTGACAGCTGAAGGTAAATATCGGAACAAGGAATTATGGATCCTTAGTCCATGATTACCTTTTCATTTGTTCAGGATAAAGGTATAATAGTTAAGTCTTATTCTAAGTTGTATAAATCTAGAAATCTCTGTAATCGGGTAGGTTCATTCAGTGATGTAATGTGAATAATTGTAGTTTGTATAGAGAACTCGGTTTGGTTGCATGAAAAAGAATGGTATGATGCTTAAGAGAAAAAAAAAATAGGCTTACGGAGGTGAAATGAAATTCACTTTCCGTGCCGGTCACGTGCTCAGATTTTGGGACGTGACATTTAGTCTGTGACTTAACAGCATCAGGAAGTTCCTTGCCACTCCTCAAAGTGATGGCCTTACAGTGCTCATTGCTCTCCCTTCTTGGATTATTCTCAGTATTACTAGGGAGGTTACCCTGTGGCTAGGGGTGAGCACGGGTTGGGTTGGGTTGGGTTTGGGAAAAATTTCAACCCAACCCAATCAAATTTGATCGAGTTGGGTTGGGTCGGGTTGTTAACTTTTTTATGATGAACCCGAACCAACCCAACCCGCACCTTGGCGGGTTGGGTTGGGTCGGGTTGACGGGTTGTTTTTTTTTTTTCAAAAATTTTAAATTTTAAATTTTTATTTATTTATTTATTTTTGTTTTGCTTTCTTCTTCTTCTTCTCTATTTTTTCTTTCTTTTTTTATTCACACTACATAGAAGACAAATAAATTAGTAAAGGTACACATTATTCTTTATTCCATCTAACAAGATAATAATAGTCAACAGTAGGCTATAATGCTATAGACAAATTAATTGAATTCAAATTTCAATATATATAATCCAAATTTTAATAAATACATAACACATAAATATTTACTTATAAATAATAAGTATAACAAAAAATCCTAAGTGGCTAAGTCCCTAAAAAAAATTTTTTTAAATATATATATATATATATATTGGGCGGGTTGGCGGGTTGGGTTGGGTTGAGAAATTCCCAACCCGCCACCCGACCCGCTACTTGGCGGGTTGGGAATTTTTCAACCCAATCCAACCCGCCAACCCAACCCAAATGTGCGGGTTGGTTTGGGTTGAGCGGGTTGGGCGGGTTGGGTGGGTTTTTGCTCACCCCTACCTGTGGCCTGTTATTCAGTGCAAGGGTCAGCTACCCCATCTGAGTTTCAAGATTCTTGATAGCCATATTCTGAGTCTGAAACATCGACTCGCTTCTCTCCATGAATTTCATAAACATCTCCTCCATTGACGGCTTCTTCTCTACTTGAGGTGGTGGAGCTCTATTTTGAGGAGAAAAGTTATTCTGACTATTAAAACCAAGAGGATGAGAAGGCTTATCAGAAGATGAAGTCGAAAGAATAAGGCAGTGATTATTACTCTAGGAGAAATTCAGGTGATTCCTTGAGCTCGGAGGATAATTGTTGGAGTACTGGTTGTTCTGATTCCTTTGCATATTACCCATGTAATTTAACTGTTCCACAGAAGGAAATTCTTCACAACACCCATTAATGTGAGCCCTTCCACAGAAATCACAATTTGCTTCCGGCATTGTGACTGTATTTACCTTCGCTTGTTCATTTTGTCTAGAGCACAGCATGTCAACTTTCTTTGTTAATGCTTCGTTCTAAGCTAACAAAGCATGTAGTGTATCCAATTCCATGACTCTCCTTCTTGCAACATTCTTGACTCGACTAGATGCGTTTTGGCTTGCCCCCATTGTCTCAATTATTTCTTTTACTTGCACTATTGATTTCACCATCAAAGTACTACCAGTTGCGGTGTCTAATTTGTCTCGAGTCTCATATGTGAGACCACTATGAAATATGGTGAGCTGCTGCCATTCTGGGAGGCCATGATTAGGACATTTCATCAGTAAGTTTTTGAATCGTTCCCATGCCTCATATAGGCTTTCGCCTTTATGCTGATAAAATGCTATGATTTCATTCCTCAGCTTGATTGATCTTGATGGCGGAAAGAACTTACCCAAGAATCTTTTTGTAGCTCATCCCAAGTTGTTATACTTCCTCTTAGCTGAGCATTTAACCAACTCTTAGCCATATCCCTCAAGGAAAAGGGAAACAAACATAGACAAATAGCATCATCACTGGCTCCATTAATCTTAACCGTGTCACAAATATCCAAAAAATTTGTGATATGGTTGTTCGAGTCTTCTATCGGGCTACCCCTAAACTGGTTCTGCTGGACCAAATTCATCAAGACTGCCTTTATTTCAAAGTTATTTAGACCAAGCGGAGGTTTCATTATGCTGGATGCGTGTCCAGCCTCAGTGGGTGATGCATAATCCCACACAGGTCTATTTTCTTCCTCCTGAGACTCATTGCCAGCCCCATTACCAGCATTAACTTCAAAACCCCGGTGGTTCTGGTTATCCTCAGCCATTTCTTCCTGTGTAGCTTGGCTCACTTGAGTTCTCCTTTCTCTCACTTCTCTTCTAGTTCTCCTTGCTAGTCTTTCAATCTTAGGCTCAAAGAGAAGATCAGAAAAATGTGTGGTGCCTCGCATACACAATAGAAAACTCTAGTCAAAATTAACAAAAAAAAAAGAGATCTCAAATTACTGCTAAAAGCAAGAATGACTAACTACACAAAAATAAATAAAATAAAAACTAAAACAAAACTGAAAAATGCCTAAGCTAGAACCTTTAAATTTATTAGAATATTAGCTAAAAACTGTTAGTCCCCAGCAACGGCACCAAAAACTTATTGGGGCGTTCTGGCAAGTGCACCAATCGCACAAGTAATAAAGTGATGAAATATGAGTTATCGTCTCCACAATGACTAACGTGCTAAGTACTTCAGAAGTTTAACCGTATTAGTTAAGCAAACTAATTTTTTATTTAAGAAAGCTAGAATTGAAGGAAAAATCAATTTGCAATAGAATCGGAAGGAAATAATTCAAATAAAATGCCTAGAGTTACTAATCCCCCTCTTTCGTCCTAGGAATTGCTAATTTTCCCTAACACCTATAATTTAGATCAATTATACACAATAATCTTAGGTTTTCTAATGGCTTAAAGTGATCCTCCCGAACCTAAATTAAGCTACCAAACTCTACAAAATCCCTTATGCGAGTTTAAGTCAAATTAATGTTAACCTAATATGATTAAATGGGGTTAATTAATATTCCTATTGATTAACAAGTAAAACCCCTAGGTTCTATCACTCGCCCTAATCATTCAGCGTTTTACCAACATCTCCCTCTCCCGAGTTTAATGAAGGCAACATACAAATCATAAAATGGCCAATTTTATAACATGTTCAGGAAATATGAATGATAGGTATGTGTTAAATTGAAAAGAATCATAAATTTCAAGAGAACACAAATCCTAATCTGAAATTGGGTTCATAGTAATCCTAGAACAGAAAATTAGCCACTCATGGCTCTAAAACTACATAAAGCAGTAGAAGAATGAGAAAACTCCATGAATTCGGGGTTGGGTTGACAGAATTCAAGCTTGATTGGCTTCAAGAATGGATTCCTCCTTCTCCTCTAGCAAAAATCGACGCCTCCCCTCTGTCTCTAACTCAACTCAGAATTAACCTAAAAAGATGTTCTGACGCGTTTTAAATCAGTGCCATATCGCAACTTACCGCCATAGCGGTAACTTCCCATCGCTATAGCAGTAGAAGACAGATTAAGTGTTCTTCAGCAAATTTGGTGCAGGGCTCACCACTATAGCGGTGGTTGGCAGAGAGTGAGTTTTCTGGGCTGCTAGGTCTAGTGCTCTCCACTATAGCGGTGAGAATCCATCGCTATAGCGGTGGTGGACAGAAACAAAAGGCACAATAAGTTCAGCTCTAGGGTTCACCACTATAGCGGTGAGCATCCACCACTATAGCGGTGGTAGGCAGATAACCCTCCTAATAACACATTGTACCGGTTCGACCAATTGGTTTAGCTTCGTCTAGCTCACCCTACATTAGAGACAATAAAATGGTGATTAATAGTAACTCTGAGTCAAGAAATCACATAAAATAAACTATCTTCTGAGAAATCCTAATCTAAACTAAATCAAACAAAACAAGGGAAAAGAAATACAAGCTAAGACAAGTAAGAGGTAAAAAGAATCAAAGATTTAGCACCAAAAGGGTACTAAATCTAGCACTTAACATGGTCTTGATTCAAAACAAGACCTTCCTCTTCCCTTTTAAAATAGGAGAAAAATCCCAATCCCACTTTAGACTTTATCATTTGTCATGTGTCGCATTCATTTATCTAAAGCAATAACTGATAGAGTTCGGAGCAAAATGTCTATTATTTGGACAATATGAATATTCTTTGAAGTCTAAATCCTCAACAATGACATATGAGGGAGTATTTTTCTAATTTTAGATTTCAATTAATATATGTAAATTGCTCAAATTTAATTGGAGTACTTACACACACACGGTACATATATATATATATATATATATCCCAAGGATATAAAAAAACAAAGTGGTTATTAAACTGGTAGAGACACCAAATCAATGGAAAATGAGTGGTTGAACCAGTAATATTTTTAAAATATGTAAAAAAATAAAATATATAATTAAAATATTAAAATACTATACATAATTACATATCATAAATATAAATATGCAACCTCAATTAAAAAAAATAAGATTTAATATTTAATTACGTAAAAGTTTTGACAAAATAATGTCTTAAATCAAAAGCTTACAACAAGAAAAAGTTCACTAATAAAAAAAATTATCAATTATTATATAATTCATATATATCAAATCTATCAAATAATTTTAAAAAAAATTCTTGAATCAATTCGACAACAAGTTAACCAGTCAATTTAAACTACTCAAAATTGATCACTAGATTTTCATTGGTCCAATCTTTTAACAATCTAAATAATTTTTTTTGAATTTGACCTTAGACCAATTCAATTCAATTCTAACATTTATAACACACACGCGTGCACGTACACGCGCGCAGACATCTAGCGTTGCTGGATAAATACCATATGGAGAAGGACCACGGCTCTCATGTGAGTTATGTAACTTTCTTAGTAAAAGCCAAAAGCTGTCTCATTTATTTCTTCTTCTTCTTCTTCTTCTTCTTCTCCTCTCTCTCTCTCTCTCTCTCTCGTCCCAAGCTCTCACAATTATTATTAATATCCCCAATTTCTTATAACCAAAAGTCAATACTTTCATTATCAGAGTTTCTTGGAAAATATCTAAGCCTTTCTCAGTGTTGTTGTTGCTGTGGTGCCTATTTAATTGTAGTCATTTTCCGCTGCTCATAAATGACATTTTAGATGCCATTATCGTGATAGTATTGATGATAACAGTTGATATGGTTCTTCCAGAAGCAGAACGTGAAACTAATTCATCTCACACCTCTAACTTCTGTTGGACTTTTGTAATACTTTAATCTCAGTAATATAACCCCCAAAATTCATAATATATGTATTGGATAACTTGAATTATGATTTGACTCCATAGTTTGGGAGCATGTCTCGAAATGAACAAAATTTAGAGATATGTGAAGAGAGCAGAACGAGAGACTGTAAAACGACTCGGTTTAGAGCAGTTAACTGTTTTTAATATATATGTTTTATTTTTGGTTTTCTATGTACTACAAAAATAGTTTTGCCAGACTAATAAAATATTTTCTTTCTATTTGTGAATGTAGGTCATATTGACTGTATCACGTTAAATCTCTGTGTTCTTTGATATTTTGTTCCATTTATATTCTCCATTTACAACATTTATTGCGTGTCAATATGAATAAATCCTTGCAACTTGACGGAGAAACCCATGATTTTATAAATCATAAATCATAGACCACTAAACAATCCCAAAATTCAGAAGATATGTATACAGAGATTCAAGGAAAATTAATTTAGAATGGTTAGAATGACTTATTTTGATCCATTGTAAAAATCCGGGGGAAGAAGTTCTTCCAAGTACATTTTTTAGTTGTTTGTTCAGTTTTTTGCATAAAATATCATATTTGAAAATCTTTATATTAACGTGATTATGTCTTCATTATTATTTCAGTAAAAACTCTAACTTATTGTTTACGTAAACTATGGTTTTGCTATAAGAAAAACATGATTTTGTGACCAAAAAAAATCTATCACTAATCTTAAATTTGTCACAAAACAAAGATTTAGTAACGAATTTTTCCATGACAAAATTCAACGCTATAAAGTGCATCACAAAGGAAATTGTGATGGACTAAGTGATCTGTCAATAAATGACAAATTTCGTCACTAATCTATGACGCCTTTGTCCTACAATATATGTTTTTTGTAACAATCAATTCGTCGAGAATAAATTAGTGACAGACAATCCAAAATTAATTTTACAAACCATGATTTGTTCAAATTTAAATTTCTCTAGCTATTTTTCAAACACTCACTAAATGGAAAAAAAAATTAATGAAAATACATGTATGACTCATTACTTATTGTCCCACTAAAAAATATAAGTCAAGCGCTCTCTGCACATATCTGGGCTAATATCTTGATATTTCTTTTAAGTCCATTTTAAATAAATAAATCAATCTTATTATCAATTAGGGTTATTAAATCTGATAGTACCCCATGTATAATTAATTAATATGTGAGTCCACTGACTGAAAAACACTTTCATCTAACTATGCAACTCTACAATTAAAGCCACCGAACCGTATTTCTCTGCAGTTTGCTGCACAGGCCACAAATATCAAACTCTTTTAATGGTGAATTCTTTCTTAGATTAAATTAAAAAAAAAAACCTTGACGGAAGTGTTTGAAAACTTAAAAAAGTAAGATTTAAAAAATCAGATCAATTATTGAAATGGTTAAGACATCAATTTAATGACCAATGGTCGAACTGATAATATTTAAAATATATTAAAATATTAAAATATATAATTTATATATACATTATAGATATTAAAATATATAATTTATAATAATAAAATATTAAAATATTCAATACATGTTATATATATATTTATATCAATTATAAATCTTCTTATAATAACTTAAATTTTTTAAAATTTTTTAAAAATACATAATAATATTTAATAAAAAAATTATTTAAACCGATCAATTTTACCAGTTCAATAAGTTTTTCACTGGTTCAAATGTTCACTCAATTATCATATCCAAATTAAATTACAGACTTAATTAGTTTACCAATTTTTCGATTGAATCAATAGGAATCATAGTAAGAAGTCTTAACTCTTTCTAGTATTTCGTATTTCTTCTTTGCCTTCTTGTTAATTTTTTAGCCATTTTTTATAATAAATTAGAAACTGATTTTGCGCGAACGGGAATATTATAATTCACATATATATATATATATATATATATATATATATATATATAATATCATTTCATTCTTTTGAAAGAATGTATAAATAAATAATTATTCGTCCATGTAATATATATAATTGTTAAACAATTTATTAATGTTGCTATTTTCGTTAAAAAAAATAGTTATGTCAACGTGTAATAGGAAGAACGAAAATTCAGCATGTATGAGAATAGAAAATTATAAAATGCATTTGATTTTATCAAATTAAATTCACACTGACACATACATACTTTAAACAGAATAACATTGCCAATAAATTGTTAGGTAAATAATATATTCGTCCAGAGAAATCTTTTTATGAGATTAAATTAAGTATTTATTTATTTTTAAATGATTAATACAATAACAAGTTGACCTATATATAACTATCAAAAAAATAGGATCGAACAGATTAGTTAAATTGGGAGTCGGCCATGAAATTGATATAAAATAACCCTTAAAATTAATGAGTGATCAATTGGTCAAGAAGAGATTAAATCACGTAAAATTTTAGTGCTAAATAAATTACTTTACTTAATTTTTTTATTTTGCTTATTATATAATTATATAATGAATAAATTAATATTACAGATCAACTAATTTTAATAAAAATTTCAATATATTGATATTTTATGAATTTAATATTAATGACTAATATATTTTTAATAATATTTTCTTGTTATTTAATCATGTTTTACTGTAAATTTTTTATTGTGAATGTTATTTTGTATAACTTGATATCAAATTTTATTTATAAATTTGTAAATTAATATTTATAGTGTTTAATTTTATATATATATATATATATATATATATTAATATTTTAAAGTTGACCAGTTCCATTACAATTCGATAATTGACTTTTGAATTAATATCCCAATTATTTTAATAACCTATCCCCGATTTGCAGAACCTTGTTATATATAGAGATTTCTCGTGAACTAATTAAATTGGCTATATATTTTTATTTTTAAAATTTTATCCATTTTAAATAGACTGAACTTCAAAAAATAGCCAGAAACCACAAATTTAAGGTCGTTGTGCATTAAAGATTTGTTCACAGGAAAGCAAACTTTATGCATCATGTCAAACCCGAACTTTATACATAATGTCAAAAAGATTTTATATTTAACCAATTAAAGCAACAATATTTATACAACTCATCATTTTGTTTTTTTCTTTTTTTGATTTTTAGCCTCCAAATTGAAGTTTCACATGCATTCGTGGCAAAACCATAACCTCAACGCATCAATTTTTTTCCAAACTCACTTTATTGTGATAGGAAATTTAGTGATTGATATTTGATACAACGTACCTTGTATTATTTACCTTTTTTAAGTTTTAAAATACCAATAACTAAAAATTTATTGAATTCTAGTTAGTTTGGTTTGCACTTGGTTAGATTACAAAATGTCTAAATATTCTTCCAATAATGATTATCTTCATTCACGATACCTAAACTTTATATATTGCTTAGAAAACAGTTCTAAATTACTTATCCAATTAGTGTTTGTACATGTTGTTGCCCCTCTCTCTATATTTTTTTTTTCCATTGTTACAAGAATCATATTAAACTAACTGATTTAACCAATTAGATCAGGAATCAATCTATAATAATTCTTAAAATCAATGAATAATTGAACCATCCAATAACAAATTGAATTGATCAAAAACTGGTCGAACTATGTAAGAATCAATGTTAAATGATTCAGTTGAACTGGTTCAATTATTTTTTTTATATTTTATTTTTTTTGTTACTTATTTTATTATTAGGTAATGAAAAAACTAATATTACAAATCAGTTAATTTTAGTAGAAATGTCAATATATTAGTATTTTATGATTTTGATATGAATGAATATTATATTGATTAATAATATTCCTTACTTATTTTGTCAATTTTTTATGGTGGATATTATTTTGTATAATTTGATATCAAATTTTATTTTTAATTAAATTTGTAAATTTATATTTATAGTTTTTAATTATATAAATTATTTTTTTAATATTTTAAAGTAGACCGGTTCAATCACGGTTCAACCATCAATCTTTAAACAAAAAAATATATCAATTCAATGATCAATCCGATTTTTAAAATATTAATTTTTTTTTCACTAGCTTGCGTAATTTGATAATTTGGTTGTCTTTTTCTTTACATTAAACCAAAGTTATGGACATATTAATTACGCCGACAAGTTAAGCCTGGTCACATGGGTACCAAAGGGGCCCGTTTTTGCTGTACTGAATCAAGTGGACTTTTTTGAGTTTGAGACTTGTATATTAGTGTTAATATTTCGCTATCTGTTCATAAATAACGTATTGCATTAGGGACTCTGAATTGTTCTTTGTTTGATGATTTCGCGTAATCTCAGATTAAGACGAAATTTTCCATAATTAGCAAATATTTTTTAATTAATTTGATACACATATACATGTGGCTTTGTCCAGAATCCAATTCCAGAAGATCGAAGTGGTGACTGATAGTGATGTAACGTCCGAAGTTTTTAAGAATAACAATAATTTTGATGATGATGCTTATCGAATTTAATTAAACCCACATGCAGTGTCTAATGACTCCGTTGTATATGTGTAAAGTTTTAGGGATCACAATTTTTTATATTCATAAACTTCTAAATTACTTGTGAGCAAAACCTAAAGAGTAAAGACTGTCATATAAGATAGTGGTTAAAATTTATTACGTAAATTCAATGAGAAAATAAAAAAGAATATGGAACGAAAATTGTAAAACACACACAAATTTAATTAATTTGATCAATGTAATCTATGTCTATGACTAAAAGGAGGTATCTTATTCATTGGCAAAAATTGCTATAACTCATGATGAAACTAAAAAAGAACATATATCAAAAATATATAAATACTATATGAAAAAATTTAAATTAGATAATGTGTCGCTCTACAGGGTTGTGCACCCAATTTTCATATTAGGTCATAAATTCAGTTCACGAATCATTCGGCTCATTTAACAAAAATATTATTAGAATTTAAAAAATTCTCTTCAATTTAAGGGTTTGGACTATTTCCCCTTTTAATTTTTCAAGTTAATATTAGACTAGCTCCTCTGAGTCTTTAATTTTGTAAAACACAACCCTTTTATTTTTCATTCAAAGTCATAATAGTGTAATGTAAATTTGAAGAGACCAAATCAATTAAATAAGTTCTTTAATGTATCAACTCAAAGACAGATAGTTATTTCTTTTTGTATTTTAACAACAACAAAGATTATTTGAAATTATACTACACCATAGTAATTTTTTTAAATATACTTTTATAATGTTGAATAACTTGAATAATTTGATGAATTAAATTATGATCCAACCTAATATTTTTAAGTGTGACTCGAAAAGAGAAAAATTTGAAAGTCTATGTGGGCGAAAGCTAATTGATCTGAATTTGTAATTGATCAACACTGATCTCATTGAAGAGTATAGGAGTGAAATCCCATGGTATGGAGGGATATAGATCAACTCTAATGAATTGGAGCATACAGATCGCTTTTAACCACAGTTTTTAATCGTGACAAAATTTACTCTTAAGTATTTGATATAATATATAAAATCTAAAAAGAAACATGTATAATGAAATGTATAACCACCTCAAATCATAAAATGAGTTACTTCATACCGGAAGTGAATCAACTCATGTTCCTGTAGCAATCAACGCTCATTTAGCAATGGTTTTTCATTATACATGTTTCTTTTCAAATTTTATATATTGTATCAAACACTTTACCTAAATAATAAGAAGAATTACTATTTATCTATAAATATAAATTATATTGATTAAATTATATTAAATATATATGTATTTTGTATTTTTTTCGTCATTTATCTTTTCTGTTTAGTGCGTGACACATAATTTAAGTTTTAGGTTAAATTAAAGTGTTCCTCGACAACTCCAATGGCCTTTTTGAACCATGTGACCCTAATGATGTATATCACGTACTTTCTGGTACAGTTCAAATAGGAATCATGAGATAACGAAACAAAAGGTATCATAATTTTTTGCGCGTTTTAATAAATTTTCAGTGTTATTGAAAACTAAATTTGTGACCTAACCAAATTAGTTCTTTCAAGTTTCTACAACAAACACACGCACAGTGTCATTGGCTCCCACTAATTGTTCTGTGAAACTTATATAATTAATTATAAAAAACAGAATAATTGCATATTTAGGAAGGATTAGGGTATGTTTTCCTCATATGTATATATTCCTTAAACATCGGTCACCAAATTGGGTATGCTTTGTTCTAACTGATAAGTGTGAACCATAATTACTATCCTTTTTCGTGACAAAAACCTCAATAAGTTGCCACGTGGCATTGTAGATGTACGGCTTTTCACGTTGAAGTAATTCTAGTTTAAAAATAGAAAATTTTCAAATATAACTTTATTCAACAAATTATTTATGTTAATTTATAGTTTATAATTTATTTAAATATGTTATAACTTATTTAATTAATTTATAATTTATAGTTTTATAATTTTTTTATTCTTATTATTTTACGAAAATATATATTATACTATTCTCTCACATATATTATATATATAAATAAATATAAATAAATATTATATATATAAAATATATCTATATATTTAATTAATTTTTATATATAATAATTTAAATTAGTTTAATTAAGAAACAAAAAATAACATGTTTATTTGCATTTTTCTCTCATCACGTGTGTGTATATATATAATATTTATATATATATATATATAATAAAATTATATATATATATATATATATATTTAATTAAAAATAATATATTTATTTTGTATTATTTTGAGATTATAAAATATATGTCTTTTTTATGTCATTTTACACTTTTTAACTATTTCAACAATTATTTTTACTAAATATTTCTAATTCGATAAGATATCTTATAACCTTTCAACTATCAGTTAAAAATTATTTTATAAACTTTCAACTAACTTTTATGTTTTCAGCTAATTTTACCAAATAGAGATTATATATCAACTTCTTGTAAAAGTTTCTTTTTGGGTAAAAATGTAAAAGTAATTATTTTGTTGTTATATGTATAATAATAAAAAAATATTTGATCTAACAATAAATAAAAATTAATTTCTCCAAAAATAAAACTTTTCCTAAAGTTTGCCATAGGAGACTCTAAGGGCATTTGTTTTTTTCCAAGAGTAAGAGGTGTAAATTTGAATAGATTATTAGTGTTGAGATATATCTTTAAATTTGAATGTTAAATAAGTAAGACTATTTATTTTTTTTAACATTTAAATGTATTAAATATGTATCAGTAAAAAATGTAAGTGAAAATTTATATAAAATTTTTTATGTCTTTAATATCAAATTCTTCAATAAAAACATGATGTATATAAATTTTTTTGAAAAAGCTAATGATGTAATGATGAGTTATAAAATTATAAAATTTTTTGTTTAAATACTATATACTTATCGTGTTATGATTGTAGAACCACACACTTATGATATTTTTACAAAAAAAACTTGATAACAAATATTTAATGAATTGTATTTAAATTTTTTTTAACCCAAAAAGCTGTTCAGAACAATTAATATTTATAGATTTTTTAGATTTTTTATATTAAAGTTGTTAAACACTTAATAAAAAATATATATTTAGTAATTTAAAATTTAAACAAATAAAAATTGAGATATTTATTAAGTGTCAACAAATACAAGCTTTCAAGTCATGGTACTGTCTCCTGCACATGCCTTAGATGTGACCAGTGGCTATTTGTCGAAGAAGTTGACAAGAAAGCTGTGGCTGAACAATCAATACACTGATTTTTACGGCAATTTATGTTTGGAATTAAGTATTGTATTTTAGTTTATTGACATGATTTTTTTAAATAAATTTTGCAAGTTCACGCACGCACGCGCATATAAAATTAGAATAATTAGTTTCTTATTTAAAAAGTTTGGATCAAATTAGAAAATTGGTGGTCTTATTCCTCCATGTGAATAAACCTCTTAACCATAATACTTAAAAAATGAAAAATTTGGCTGTGATTTGGTTATTTTCAATACTATATCTTGTGTTAATGCATTAGCATTTTGTGATTATATTAATTTTTTTTAACAAAATCTTAAAATTTACTTTAAATTTTCTTATCAAAATCATTATTCTTATACATCGAAAATTAAAATTCATTTCTTAGCTAACTAGAAATTCAAATTAAAAAAAACACAAGATAATGTTCTCTAAATTTTGCCATGAATCAGATTTATTAGTTCATCCATAATTTTTGCCATAAATTTATATTTTTCCTATGAACTGTCTAAATTTCTAATTTTGTATTGCATTGAATACTTTTTTTTCCCTTTAGCCAATTGAGATTCCTACACATATTATAATATTTACTCCAAATTTTGTTCCATCAAAATTGATTCGAAGCTATTTATCCAATCTAATTTTTTTTTTTTTGCTCTAATTTAACCCAAATCATAAATGGATTATACCACAATTTGACCAATCTATTATGAATCATAAATGAGTTGACACATGAAGAAACGTGATCTGATGCTTGTTAATTATCATGTTTATCTTTTTGTAACGATTAAAACTATTGTTAAAGTCCAAGCACGGTACTTGTCCAGATCTCATTTCGACACATGAGTGTCCATACAATCTATTTATACACACACACTAGAAGCTGGAGGACCATTGGAGGTTGGAGTATAAAAACATTCAAAACTATGTTGAACAATTATAAAGATTGTTAATTTCTGTATATTTAAAGTCTCGGATAATGAGTATAATGATATAATATAAAATTTAATTAATTATGTAAGATCAATTTGTCCAATTAAAATGGCAACCCAACAGATAATATAAATTTGTTTGAATACACATACACATATACATATACACACACATAGACACACGTGTGCACAAACATATCCACACACACACACACACATATATATATATATATACACACACACAAACACACGCCTATGAATACATATATACATTATATTCATATATATATATATATATATTCACATTTAAGGGCAATGTGAAATGCACATGCTATTTTTTTGTTTCAAAAGATAACATAATAAAATCATGAGCTACCAAAATATATATATATATGTATATATTTCCATGCACACGGACATACACGCAAACTGATAATTACCATTAGAGATTAAAGTTATTATTCAATTTTAACAAATATATTACTAGATAAATAGTGAAGATCGTCCTTTAAAATTCGACATTAATACAAACTTGTTTATTAATGCACAGCATATATTTTATATGCAATAACTCTTTTTATTATTTGATTGCATATTAATAATTATTCATTTTTCTAACACTTACATGGAAAATTAAATAGTTATTACTTGTAATTCAATGACTTTTTTTTTATTTCTAATTGGTTGAATTGAGCTACCTTTTTATTATTATTTCATGACTTATCCAATTTATAATATATTAAACATAATTATAACATTTTTTATGCAACAAAAGATAATAAAGATTATGATACTAATAACAACATTTTTGGTTCCTTTTTTTGCTCTCATATTTTACGCAATACATTCGAGTATTTTAAAATAAATTTTTTTTTCAGGACCAAGGTGTTCAATTTTTCATTTAAATTAAATTCTCTCTCATAATTTTAAGAAGAAGCAATGGATAGGATGCATGTAACCTCGCACCTCCGTTCAAAAGTTGGGAAAGATTTGAGTAGACGACCTTGTATATGGATGAGCTTATGCGTTGAAAATTAGTAATTAAATTTTCATTAACATTTAGCAAGTTTCAAAAAAATCGATTCGATTATTGAATCAATCGATACATTGATTCAAGGATTAATAGTTAGATCGTAATTAAATCGATTATATTTAAAATATATTAAAAAATATAATTAATGTATATGATACAGATATTAAAATATTAAAATATAAATATATAATATTAAAATATTAAAGAGATGTTACAAATATATATTTATAATAATTATAGTTTTTCTTTTAATAACTTAAAATTTTGGTGATTTCTTAATAATATATAATAATATTTAGTAAAAATTAAAAAATTTAAAAAAAATTGAATCAATTGTTTCAAATTTCGATCAATTTGATTGTTCAGTAGTTCTTTGATCCAATCCAAACAGATCAATTTTTTGATCGAACTAATCAATCCAGTCCAATTCTTTAAACTTTAATATTTAGTGCCTAATAATGTGTTGAGTAAAATTACTTCATATATAGCCTCCAGATCCCTTGATGGATCAGCACCAAGCTGAGTCATGTGGCCCATCCGATCAAGTACTACTTGGTGCCCATCCCCAATCGGACAATCCACATTAGCTCAACACATTGTTGGCCAACATAGGACCTAAATTCTCATGGATAAATGTGGGAAACAAATATATATATATATATATATATAATTTTTTAAATAATAAATAATATTAACCTTTTTTTTTTGTTCTCACGTGTATTTTGATTTTTGATATTGTATTTAATCCTTTATTATATTTTAAAAATAATATATTATTTTTATTGTTTTTAAATAATAAAATATTAAATACAATATAAAAAATCAAAATACACGTGAGAACAAGAAAAGGTTATTATTATTTATTATTTTAAAAATAATATATATATATATATTAAAAAGTACAATTTAAAAAAAATTAGCATTCAGAAGGTTATATATGTGAATATGCATGATGATAAGCTTGTCTACAAAACAATATTCATACTCACGCAACACCCTCAGTCTCTCACTCTACTTCTCATAAAGCACTATATTTTGAAATTCCAATCCTCCCACAAAATTCTCTGTCCCTCTGTACCTCCTCTTCTATTTCTTCTTCTTCCTCTCTCTCTCTCTCTTGGCGCCATGGACTCTCTCACCTTACTCTACATTGTTCTGGCGTCCTATTTCTGCTTCCTGATCTGGAGAATCTTCGATCAGAGAAAGGACCAAGAATGCTACATCCTCGACTACCAATGCTACAGGCCCTCCGACGACCGTAAGCTCGGCACCGAGTTCTGCGGCAGAGTGATCAAGCGCACCGAGAACTTAGGCCTCAGCGAGTACAAGTTCCTCCTCAAGGCCATTGTCAGCTCCGGCATTGGCGAGCAAACTTACGCGCCAAGAAACGTCTTCTCCGGCCGCGAAGCCAGCCCCACTCTCGCCGACGGCATCTCCGAGATGGAGGAGTTCTTCCTTGACAGCATCGGCAAGCTCCTCGCCAGGTCAGCAATTTCCGCCTCCGAAATCGACATCCTCGTTGTCAACATCTCAATGATGGCCTCCCTCCCCTCCCTGGCCTCTCGAATCATCAACCTCTACAAGCTCCGCGAGGACGTCAAGGTTTACAATCTCACCGGCATGGGCTGTAGCGCCAGCCTCATTTCGGTAGACATCATCAAGAACATTTTCAAGACGCAGAAGAATAAGTACGCTCTGTTAGTCACTTCCGAGTCTTTGAGCCCCAATTGGTACTCCGGGAGCGACAAATCCATGGTCCTAGCCAATTGCCTGTTTCGCTCCGGTGGTTGCGCTACTTTACTCACCAACAAAAGATCCCTAAAGCATAGAGCCATGCTGAAACTGAAATGCCTGGTTCGAACACATCACGGAGCCAGAGAAGAGTCCTATAGTTGCTGCATTCAGAAGGAAGACGACCAAGGCAGGCGAGGGTTTCACCTCGGGAAGAATCTTCCCAAGGCAGCCACAAGAGCTTTCGTTGACAATCTAAGGGTAATTTCCCCCAAGATCTTACCGATGAGGGAGCTATTAAGGTTCATGGTGGTGTCATTAATCAAGAAGCTCAACGTCTTCACTAACCCCCCCAAGTCATCTTCAAGCAGTGGAACCATTACGAAAAAATCCCCATTGAACTTCAAAACAGGGGTGGATCATTTCTGCCTCCACACCGGAGGGAAAGCCGTGATCGATGGGATTGGGATGAGTCTAGATCTGAGCGAGTACGATCTGGAGCCGGCGAGGATGACACTGCACCGTTTTGGAAACACCTCTGCGAGCAGCTTGTGGTACGTTCTGGGATATATGGAGGCGAAGAAGAGGCTGAAGAAAGGAGACACAGTGTTCATGATAAGCTTCGGCGCAGGCTTTAAATGTAACAGCTGTTTGTGGGAGGTAGTGAGAGATTTGGGAGGAAGGAATGTTTGGGACGATTGTATTGATGATTATCCTCCAGAGAGCTTAGCCAATCCATTCATGGAGAAATATAGTTGGATCAATGACCTTACGGTGGAGGATCTGCCCTACGTTGAAGTTCCAGATTATCTGAAGTAAAAGGTCCTCTCTCGTTGAATTTACGGGAAGGTGGGGGATGGGGGATTATGAATTTGAATATTGTGTATTTACTTAATTTAAATTGTTAAATTTCACAATCAACAAATTAAATTTTAGTTGCTATTTTTTGAAATAAAAGTAAACAATATTATAAAATTTGAGTTTGATTGTGAAATTTAACAATTTAGATTAAGTGAAACACACTAAGTGGTTTTGATGCAAGTTGGGGATAATTTTTTAGGGAATTATGGGCTTTCATCTTAACTTCTGATATTTGGATTTTTTTAAGAGGGAAATTTATTTTAATTCTTGATAGATAGATGGAATTTTAATTTGGTTTTTATGTATCATTTATTTTAATTTAATCCGTCAATTATTAGGTTGCCTAGTATTCGAACAACTAGTGACCCAAGATAAAAGACTACAGATGTAAGATATAAAATTTTTTTTTTTGGTCTTTTTTCATTTTCAGTGTTTTTCTTTTATCTTATTTATTTTTAAATTTAATGTCAAATCTAACAATTTAGTTTCTTGGGCGGTATCTGTCGAAATTTGCACACAATAACGTTCGAGTTAACTAATTGTTAGACCTTGAATTTAAACTTTGAGTGAATTATTGATTCGATTATTGAAATATTATAATTGTTTGTTTTGAAATTTAAAATATTATATTTGTATTAATTTAATTATTTTTGTTATTAAATTATTAAGTTTGTTGTTGTTAAATCTTAAATTTATTATTTTTAAAAGTGAGTCTCATAAGCAAGAAGATAGAGTTGAGACAAAGTAATATTTTAAGATTAAATTGAGATAGTTGTAACATTTTAACAACTAAATTAATATTTTAACTTTGAATATTAGATTCAGATAAGGTTAATAGTAACATTTTAAGTGTTTTAATGATTGATGAATTAAATTAAAAAAGTAACATATAAAAGAAACCAAATTAAAAATTCCATCTATCTAATAAGCACCAAAATAGAAATATCCTCTTCTTTAAGCATCGTTGTTAGTATTCCTTTGAAATATTTGACATTTTTTTTGTACACTCTAAATAGTTGTTATTGCTAAACCCTCAAGAGTTCATTGTCCAATAATGTGTTCCGCTTCTGAAGTATTCCACTGTTGAAAGGGTATAATTGTCTATTTAATATGGTTTGTTGAAATGGGTTATGATGAATGTTTTTCATTTTGGCAAAAGGATAGTGAGAAAATCTTGTACTTTTTTTTAATGTTGTTATAAACTTATGGGATACATATAATTTTTCCGTATCGTTCTAATTTTATGGAATGTCTCAGAAGAACAACAACATATATATATATATATATATATATATAGTTTAAATTTGTCTAGGCCTTGATTGTAAATTTGAAAATTAATGTAATTTGGTAAGTGTTTATGTAGGTGACTCTTTCATTCATTTAAGCTATTAAAATTATATATATATATATATATATATATATATATATATATATATATATATATATATATATATATATATTTTCTAACACGTAATTAATATCTTAATTTATAATTAATATAAAATTATTTAATTTTAATTATTGTAATATTATTTTTCGTATGTTTAATTTACTCTTTATATAAAATATAAATTAACAAAGTAAAGTAAAGTATCAATTAAAGTTATAATATATTCATATAACACAAATTTTAGTATACGGTGTAAATTTAATAAATTTGACCGAATTTTGATTTTATAACTAAATTTATTCAATTTAAAACTTAAATTTAAATAAATTTAAAAGTTAATTCAAGAGTTTAACAAAAATTAATTTCTCCATCTAAAATTTCCTTTTGTCAAGGAATAGTTTCGATTGTTAATTTCCACCCCATTACAGGAATTTGTCTTTTGTCTATTAGAAGTGAATTTAAATTTGCAGTGCAAGAGGCTCTCTTTATATGCCTCTTCCTACCACATGTTTGTTAATTTATTGCAGTTTTATGAGGCTGCTGAACTAAATAAAGAGCAGTGATTGCAACTTTTTGAAACTTAGAAAAGTCATACTCCACACTTTAAATAGTTAATTAACCAATGATAGTTAATGATGATAGAAACAAATATTCCAATCTTAATCACAATTACTGTTTGATTTTTGAAGATACTGACCTAAAAGGGTTTCAATATTTGCACCAAAATGACATAAAATTGATGTTTTATCTTTCTTGTTTCCTTGAGTTGTATCAAACAAACAAACAAATAAACATAAATAATAGGACTTAAAGAGATAATAATGAATTGATGCTACTAAAGCTAGTTGATTCCACGTTTCTTATTTCTAAACAAAGTCTCTGCTTTGACTTTTGTAAATAAATAAAACTAATATTGAAAAAGCATTACATATTTATAATTTAGCTTAACTCGAATTAAATTAGTTAGAGCCTAATAAATTTTTGAATACTCATAATTTAAACAAAAAGAAATATCGAATTAATGATTGAGCAATGTAATCCATATAACTAATTGTTTATTTTTTATTTTTTTACCGAGTCAATTTAAAAGCTCGCGATAACAATTAAGCAAAAATATTTTTTACGTCCCTAATATTTATACTAAATTTTAATTTAATCTATAACTTTTTTTGTGTTAGTTATGTCTTATATATTTTATTTTTGTTTTAAATTTATCATTTTTACTAACATTGTCTATTTCACTAACAAAAAATACTGACTGAGTGGTTAATAAAAAGAGTAGATTTAAAACAAAAATAAAACATGTAAGATCCAAATATATCTTTTTTACATTCATAACATTTTTTTAATCAATTATGTCCTATATGTTTCATTTTTGTTTCAAATTTACTATTCTGACTAACTACTCAATTAGCATTTTCAATTAGTGAAATAAACAGCGTTAGTAAAAATAGTAAATTTAAAACAAAAATGTAATATTTATAACATAATTGATACAAAAAAATATTAAAAAAATTAAAATTTAATATAAACGTTAACAACATAAAAAATAATTTTATCTAAAAATTAAAAATTGTTAAAATAATAAATTATAAATTACCATAGACTTAAACACAATAAATACAAAATAGGGTTATGGAACTTCTACAAATGAGAGAAGGAAGTGATGGAGCCCAGAGACAGTTCAGCTGCATTAAATTTCAAACACCATTTTCACACTCACAATTCATTTCTTCTTCTGTCTCTGACCTCCTCTGAAAAATCTCTCACCAAACTTTTTGCCTTTTCTTTTGCAACGTCAAAACTAAACGTGGTTGTTACTAATATATTTAAAGAACACTCTATAAGGTCAAATTTTCTAAAGAATTCATACATATTTTTAGTAATTTGACTTAAAGAAATCTTTTTAAAAAATTTGTCGAACACAATAATGAATGTTGATCAAAGTTTTTATTAACTATTTGTTTGTTCAAACACGAATGATATTTTTAGGCAAAAGTGCAAAGAACTTCTTTTAACTAGAAGTTGTGTAATTTTAGTTTATTTCCTAAATTTTCAATTTGGTGCAGTATGACTCATTTATTGACTTTTTCGTCTAAAATTTTAATAGTGTTTGGTTGTCCAGCTGGTTGAAAATGGCAAATTAATGAAAATATATCCGAATTATCATTATGAGAGACTTTTTCTTTTTGTACAAATGTAGAAAAAAAAATTAAAAACACCAATGTTTTTTTTTTTGGAAGAGAGGGGGGGGGGGGATGAAAAACCATTGCTTTAAGTGATAATAGTCATCAACTTGTCATGTATTTTGTTTTTCAATTTAACATTTTTAGTTTGCATGAATAAATAGTGATACGAGATCCTCTTGTGTTTGTGATAAGAATATGACCATTATATTAGTTCAAATTAAAAAAATTAAAAAAAATACAAGATCTTATGAATTTTTTTTTTCTTTAACTTGAACCATTCCATCTAAAATAAATATCTGCAATTAGGAACATAAAGGTTATGTTTCTACCACAAACATGAGAATATTCACTTCCCAAATAGTGTTAGAATTTGGGGCAAACAAGCCGACAAAGGAATGTTGTACAAAATTTAAATTAAAAAAAACAAAAAATCTTGTCAACTACTACGTACAATCAATGAAATAAACTAATCAACTCCTTAAATATAAGGGATTGTTGTATTTTGGCATTTTTGTAGTATTTTACAAAATGGGTATTGATAATTTAAAAGTAAACAATTTTAAAAAATGTTAAACACAATAATGTCAATAAAAGTATTTATTAAATTTTTATTCTAAACATAATTTTAAAATAAACAAAAAATAAATTTACCGCTTATTATTAGCTTTCGATTTTCAGAAGACTTCAAAACGCAAAATTCTCTTACGAAATGAATGTCAAAATCGTCATCAATAAGTCATGGGCAAACTCACATGCTTCTGACGATGGTGTCAAGTGTCAACTTAAGCTACTCATCGCCATTAAGTACATACACTTTTCAAAAGAAATATCTTGTGCGGTTTGTCAACCCAAATGTTTCGTTTAAAATATTTTAAATTTAATAAACAAATTATATTTCTGCCTAATTTATTTAATAATATGGTAGTTGCTATAACTTTTTCTGGTGGTGTTGTTGGCACTGAGAGGTAAGGCTGGCTAGTTGAAGATGACAATTGACCAGTAAAGCTTCAGAATTGAAAGGGCGTAGGATACAACAGAACCAAGTAATAAAATAGCAGAAACTTAACGAGGTCAAACAATTAGTTGTGTCAGATTGATGAAGGTCAAAAGTACTATAGTTTTGTGAAAAATGATGCCTTTATCCTTTATATTTATTTTATATGTTTTATTTTGGTCTTTTTGTAAAAATTGTCTATGTACTGTTTTGTTAAGTAGGACTTTTTCACAAGGGTTTTGTTGAGAGTTATTATCACAAATAAATTATAGTTTAAAAAAGTTTCAGCTTTTTCTGGGGATGAGAGTAAAAGGAAGGAAGTAATGATAAAGAGGGAGGGTAGGAGTTAGTTGCTGTGCAGCGCAATGAATTCATTCAGCAACATGCAAAAGCCGAAGCCACCGCAGAACAATAAATGTAGGGTTGGCCAAAAACCCTACTCCCTATTAACTCAATTCATATTTAATTCATACCCGTTTCTTATCTCAAATATGCTGCTTCACCGTCGAACTCATTATAGTTTTTCTGTTTTCTCAGCATCTTGTTTAGCTATACAGAGCCATTTGATCATAATTGATAGGTAAGATTCATGTATAATCGAATAATTCTGTTTGGCTAAGTAGATAATTTATAGAAGAATATCTTTTACTTGGTTCAATTTGAGTCGTTGTATTTCACAATCAACGACCTAAATTTTAAAATTTTTTTTTGAAAATAGCATCATAAAATCTAAATTGTTAGTTATAAAATCTAATGACTTAGATTAGTTGAAGCACCATACTTGGCTTTGAGGTAAAGCAAGAAGTTTTCTTCTGTAGATCATCTACTTGAAAAAGTAAGGTTGTCTGATCAGATTGATTCTATATGGGTCTCACTTGTCATTCATAATAGAACGACCCTATAACGTTAGTATTATTCATTTTTTTCGTGGATTAAAGATCGAGAAGAATGAGTCAGAATTTCTTATTTGGTCAAACATGATTATTTGATCGATTCTGACAAATAGATCTCATGTACACTCTACTTACTAAGATCCTTATCAGATGATCTAGACGGTCTGTTTGGCCAAATACCTTACTTAGCCAAACAAAGAATCCCCAGCAAAATGAATGAAGATGTGTTCCATTTCAGTATTTAACTCCCGTTCGAAAAAAAGTGTTTTCCGAGTTGTCTTTTCTATGTTGTTGATAATACAGATTTCATATGGTTTTAATTTGAAAAGCACATTGGCCCTAGATACTTCATGTCATCTAGATGGGAATTTAATTGTTGCATGTTATAACTATGAACACAACGTACGGTACGTTGATATCAATCACATCTTCATGACTCAAGAAAATGACAGGTAACGAGGCCTTCATGTTCATCTAATTCAGATCATCCATAAAATGAATAGGTATTACTATTAGCCATCAGATAGATTATTAGTATTTATTTTAGGGCCTAGTTATATCTGCTTTGCTGGGCCGTGGGCTCATTCTCATACAAAAAAAGAACATAGAAATTAGACATAAGCTGTGAATTTGCCAGATAGAGATGCTTTACATCGCTTTTGGTTCATTGTTTGAGTGGAAAAAGAGTACGGAATTCCATTAGATGTAAGTTCTCTCATGTTTGGTTGGTATTCCACAATGGAAAAGAGGCATTCCACAATGGAAAAAAATTGCATTGTTTTCCTTCGACGCATTCCGTCTCTTAGCGATAAAAAATTGCATTTCCAAATGAAAAATCAAGTAAATTACAACCTTGTCTTTATCAACTTCCATCTTCTCCTTCTGTTTGTTCATTGGCTTCGTCTTCTCCTTCCATTTGTTCACGAGATTTGATTCTACCTCCCAAATCTCATAAGCCAACCTAAAAGAAAGAATTGAATAGCAAAAAGTGAAGCAATTAAGCAAGCAAAAGCGTGTGAAGAATCTCATCAGAAGATCCAAAAAATAGGGTCTTCAAACTTCTTCTGCAATTGACACAAGTCAATCCGAGGAGAAGAAGAAAATAGATTATGAGAGTTCAGCATAAAGGAAAATAGATAGAAGTAGAACAAGACGCGATAGAGAGAGAGAGAGTGTGTGTGTGTATCTTATCTATGGTATGGAGAGAATAAGAGGAGAAGAGAAGGGCGCACAGTGAAGCAAAAACTTTTCTATTGTTTTAAATATTTTTTTTTCCAAATTATGATTCTAGAATAAGCGTAATCCAATAAATTTACCATACAAATATTTTACTTTTCTCTATTATATTCTATTATAAATCAAACAATTTTTTTTTTATTTTTTCTATTTTTACTCTGTACTGCGAACTAAACGAACCGTTAATATAGTAATTTTTGTCGTAGCCATGACATGAATTTTGAGTCGTAATATTAGTTAAAAATGATATAGATATAGATGTAGATGTGTTGAATGCTGTCCATTTTCCTGCAATCCAACTATCCAAAACTCATGTGATGAAGTTATCTATTTGAATTTGACTCCCCTCAAAAGAAATATTTATCTTTTATTTCTTAAGATCACTCGTTTATATATATATATATATATATATATATATATATATATATATTTTATATCTTCCATTCTTTTACAAATGCTTTAATGATATTATAATATTTTTTATTTTTTATTTTTGGGATAAAACTTCTCTATTTATTTCTCAAACATTTTTCTAAATCAAAATACCTTTTTTCAAAAAAAACAGTGTAATACTACTAAGTTTGTAGATTACATATTGTAAGTTAGAAGTAAAGGTTAGAGTCGCCTTATCATAAGAAAATTTGGAACTCTTTAATGCAGAAGATCTAATTCTAATGAGTTATTTTAAAGATTTTTTTTTTCTAAAAATAACAGCGTGATTTTAAAGATTAAAGACGGTTGAATAAATTCTTATCATCAGTCATGTAGGATCTTTTTTTTTTTTACCTCACATAACACTGTTTTTAACTTAAAAATATTTAATGGATTAAATTAAAAAACTATATTCAAACGAGTAATAAATTAAAAAAAATTTTGAGACTAACTTATTAATTTAACTTAAAAAAAATACGTATTTTTTTGGTTATTAATAGAAAAAGGGCTGAAGAAGGACCAGCTGTTGATGTTACTGGACATCACGTGGATTCTTCTTGTCCTCGTTATAGCTCGCACATGGCATCGTCGGTTGGATCAATGATGTTATTAGATAACGATAAGGCCCATGTATTTTTGCCCACGAAAGCCCAATAACTTTCAAGCACCAACACCTCCTTGACGGAGCCCGAGTTTCTGCCAAAGCAATTCGAAATTCCAATGGAGAAGGAAGCGAGAGGTGCCAAGAATACCATTGACCCTTGTTCTTTCAAGCTTCTGGTCTCGTGTCCCTCGGGTCTTTCACCCTCGCAGGTCTTCATTCTTCGTGACGTTGGAATGTTAATGTGCCTTACTCAAGTGTAATTTGTCAAATTATCGTTCACGCATTTCTTGTTTGCTTGAAGGTCTCCGTGGTGTACAGTGAAGCCTACGATCGGATTCCACATCCTGAAATTAATCTGGAGAACACAATCACTGAGGTGTGTCGGATTCGTGCATTTCATCTTACGTGTATAGTTGTTGCTTCTGCGTACACAAAACGCAACTGTTGATGGCTTGTTGCTGTATGAGTGTTAAAGTGTTGCGCACCGGGATTTATAATCACGGTTCATTTAGTGAAATATAAGAGCTCTATCTATAGAATCCAGGTTAATTCACTAAATTACAACCTTCTATGCTTATTTTCGATTTCTGTGATTACAGATATGGGAGCAGAGGAGCCAGAAAAACAAGTCGCTGTTCAACGGGAAAAAGTTCAGGGTATTTGAGCCTTATTTGACACGCATTGCGTTATATTTGGCTATCTAAAAAATAGTTAATGCTAGTTAATTCTTGTCTGACATTAGGCGCTCACATTCTGATCATTTGGTTTCCTGACTATTGTTATTCTAGAGATCTAAGTTAGATGAACAATAGATGACACAGCATTTATTTAAGATCTTTCACTAGCATATTGTCTATAATTTTTATTGCCTGCGATATTACAGTATGGGGGATATACGTGGCACAATGGAGGTGAATCTGACCATGAGCCTCATTTATGCCTCCACCTTGGTTTGACGGATTATAGGTCTCTTCTCTCCTTCCCTCTATCAAAAATTTCCCCAATTCTCTTTAAGTGAAAGCTTGTCATTATATAGTAAAGTATCTAACATGTGCTTGTTCCGTCCACTAAACTTGTAAATGTTATATTCTTCATATTATAATGTTATCTGTTTATCATGATTGATGACATTAAAAGGCTGATATTTTAGTTCCGTTTTCTTTGGTGATAAATTTTACCCTCGGTATTTTGCCTGGGTATTTTGGTGATTTACCACTGTCTATTTGTTATTAATTTTCATGTTCATAATTTCTTATATTCAGTCATTATTGATAGGAAAGTCAGAGAGTTAAGAAGTCATGTATGCTAAATTAGGTGTAACTTTGTATTTCAAAATTACTTCACAAATTAAGGGTGGTGTTAGGCTTAACAAGGAAGTGGATGGGATGATATATTGCCTCCTTTTGCTTTAGGTTGCTGAAAAGAAAAAATAAAAAAAATAAAAATGAAGACGTTTCTTTTTTATAGAACAGAATGCCTTTGATGATACAAGTGGCAAAAAGCTTTGCTAGTTTCAAAGGCATTTAGCGATATATGAAAATGATCTGCTAACATTTGTAAAAGTTATTTACACTTGACTTTTATTCTGTAAAATTAGATTTGAGTATTTAAAACTGATTAGAAAAAAAAAAGAAGCAGCTCCGAATAATGTCTCAGGTGCTGTCAGTAAGCAAAGCATAATTTTTTATTCAATGTTTTATGTCCTTGTAGTATTGTTAATTAACTTTACTTTTTCTCCATTCGATAAGTATTGGTTAAACTTATTTCCAGGACGTTTGTTGGGACAAATTTAAGTCATTTGTGGGAACGGTTTCTTGTTCCATCTGAAGGTATATTATGCTATTGATTAAACAACCTCTCTATCTCTCTCTCTCTCTCTCTTAAGTACTACTATCATGGAGGCCCTGTGATTTCACATAATTGTCTCCTTTAATTTATGGGAACTTGTGGTCTAACTTCCCACCATCAGAGTGCTTGGTGGAATATGACAGTGATCTGTTCTGCAAGCATGGTTACTGCCATTGTGAGTTGCATGACATTGATGTGCTATAACATATTATCAGGAACTCATAACTTTCCTAGATCTTCCTTACCTCTGTGTCTGGTTGGATTGTGATTATGTTCCACAATAATGGTTATTTGGTCATTAGAAGGTTGAATAGAGTAGAGAATAAAAGGGAGAAAAGAATTTATAGGCATTGCATATTTTGCATTTTTCTCCTTAAATAAACAAGCAAGAACATAGGTTCATCTTGAACTTCAGGCAAGGGAATAAGAAAGAGAAGAGTATACACTCAAGTTCGTTTTAATCGGCAGAATCAGGAATAGGGTACAGTCAAGTCAAATGCTTCATAAATTATTGTCTGCAAGGACCGAGTATGGTCCTATTTGATCAAATTTTGTTCCCACGTGATGTTTTGATAAAAAGAGTGATGTAATTACTTCATTAAGAATCTCAAGCATAATTTGGACAATAATAAATTAATAATAGAATCATACAGACAAAATAGCTGGGCATATATGTTCCCGCTCCCTTCCCTCCCTTTATTAATTTCTTTCCAATCAGTGTTAATTGATTGTATCAATATTTAAAAATGTTCCCATCTCTTTTTCTCCTCAGATGATTCCATTCTTTGTCAGCATACTGCCAGCCCACTGGGAAATGGTGCTATTGTGGAGACTACTGACAAGAAGATACTTGTATTACAACGAAGTAATAATGTTGGTGAATTTCCTGGATATTTTGTTTTCCCAGGAGGTCACCCTGAGGTATTCAACAGAGAAATAATATTTTTGGATCCGTTGTATGGATGCTAATTAGTAGTGATGTGGTAGATTTTTCATTCAGGCAGTTATTTATTAACTAATTAAATAATTTATAATTGAAATCACATAGTTTGTGCCATTTATTATATTTTAGACAAATTAATCCTCTTTACACTGGGATTTATTGTGAAACTTCTGTTGATTTGCAGCCTCAAGAAATTGGAGTAACATCCCATCAGCATGTCAAGGAGTTAACAGAGTCTATTAACAATAAGGTTTCCGGGGAGATGTTTGACAGCATAGTTCGAGAAGTAGTTGAAGAAATTGGTGTACCAGCCTCATCCCTTGTAAGTCCCATTTTTTACTTTAACATGAATATGAAAACAGCATAGGAAAAGGCTACTCTTAACCGTTTCATGGGAGTGAACTTCACTAGTCCTCTAAGAATTTAGCTAGGGTAGACATAATGAAATATATGGTTTTGTTCCCGTCATACACATTGTTCTTGTGTTTTTTTAGTTAGAATTAACATCCTCTCTTCGTGTCCTTTAAATTTCAGTGTAGGATGGGTTGAAAGACTCTGTATATAATTTTGATCTTTTCATTGTCATGTAGAGCATTCCAGCTTTCATTGGTGTATCTCGGAGGGAATTGAATGTGAGACCGGCTGCATTTTTCTTCATCAAATGCTGTCTTGATTCAAAAGAAGTTCAACAGTTTTATTCTAGTGCACAAGATGGCTACGAGTCAACTCAGCTAAATGCTGTTACAATGGTAATTTTAAGGCTGGTTTTTTTTTTTTTATTTAGTATTGATATGAGATTCATCTGTTAATGATAATATGCTTGCTTAATTGTTATTTTCCTGTTTTATGTGCTGTCAATTAGAGCACCAGTGATGGTTAATTCTAGCTTCTTGTTTCCACCATGAATCAACTCATCGGTTTTGCATTTGTCAGATCGAGTTAGAAAACATGGCTTCCAAGATGCCCGGCTGTCATCAAGGTGGATTTGCTCTCTACAAGTTAATGGTTGACGACATGCTGAAGAATACTTGACTGAAGTTTATGAGGGCTCACAGTTGTCAGGTTCTGTTGTTATGCTGCATGGATCCCGTGGGATTCACTTTGAGGCTGAGTTGGATGCCTCTCTCCTCACCCAAACTAAACGAACAGAAGCATGAATTTTTATACGTAGCTCGAATCTCTCTGGAATTTTTTGCAGATGTCTCTCATTGCAATTGATTATAAAGTGCTGGTGTTCAGTTCATGCACTGTATTGTATTTGTATATGTTGTCAAAGATGAATAGAATTACCTTAAATCCTATCTGCACCGAGCAATGTATCGTGTATTGTCATATTGGGTATTCATCAACTTCTAATACATTTTTGGTTTCTATGGTTTTAATTTAGTCCCCCTAGTTTGAAAATGGATTGTTCTCTTATTTTTCGAATGATCCAATTATGTCCGTGTTATAATCCATCCAAAATTAAATGTCAATTTTAATAGAATATTAATTTGGATGTGAAATTTGAGCATCAACTAATGGTAGCAGGTGAATAAGTAGGGACAGTTCGATATTTAATAAAGAGTATGAATAAAAAGAAAATAAAAAAATGGACAAGAAAAGAGAATGAAAGAGGGAAAAGAGAATTTAAAAAAAATCATGTTTGGTAGAGATAGAAAATAGAATAAGAATATAATATTTTATGTATTTGTTATGTATTTTTTTAAGAGGAAAGAAAGGAAAAATTGAACGAAATGATTAAATTATCCCTATTTTATTTGCCCAAAAAACTCCAGTCTTTCATTGTGCTACATTCTCCCACTCAACCAATCAAACTCGCGTTGACCTCCCACTCACTGAAACTCTTGTGAGAACTATGTCGGCCTGAACCTCGAGCTCCCTTTCGTTGACTTCGTCGATTTCATGTTCTCAACAACGACGGCCCTTTTAGCAGAGAGACTCATTTTTTCTGTTCATCTAGTACGATTTTCTTTGCTCGACTATATTGGATGCAATTCCCAATGACAGCACATGTCGCTGCCAGTCGGTTGACCACCTGGTACCAGCAGGTCGACCGTGTACAGGTCATCTATCCATTTCCATTTTCAATACTCAGATTCTGCTCCACAAAATAGACATATTGCATTTCCATATTCCAAGACCCAATAATAATTATAATCATTACACCAATAATTTATATCAAACCCCATCCATACTTGCATTGGACACCCAATATTTATAAACACCCATGTCTTTGCGTAGTAGAAAACCTGGACACACACACACCTTCACGAACAAACTTACTTGGTATGGTGCTAATCACACACAGTTTAGTTTAAGTTAAAATTCAAAAACCACTTTTCATGGCGAACAGCATTGGTGAGTGCTACTAGTGCATGCAGGTCGACTGACTGGTACTAGAGGGCATTCTTTTCCATAATTAGGGCACCAGCAAATGGTACGGTGGCATTACAGTGAATAGTATAGGGGTAAATGAGGAAGAACACATTTCTTTCCATCAGAGCGACCGATTTTCAATTGATGATGCAAAGGAAAGGAAAGTCAGAAAAATGAAGGAAGTGGGAGTTCCGGGTTCCTTATCCGTCCACTACAGTTAGACCTACCAAATGCTAGAAATTTTCAACAGTACAATAATGTCGCTTTCCATTCCACTACATTTTGGGCAACCAAACGACTCCGTAATGTTTAAATTAGCAAATTATTAAGTTTGGATTTAAATTTTTGTGTATTGAGATAAAGGGGTTTGGATTATTTTAAAAGGAAGACAATATATCATTTTTTGTTTTTAAACTAGGTGAACTAAAATTATGTATTAGTTGACTGTAAAATTTCTTGTTTTCAATGATAGAAATATTTAAATCACGAATGTGATTTTGTCCTTATATAAGTTTGCTTTTGTTTACAAAAGATAATACATTGTATAATTTCAAATCTCGCAGATATATTCAAATTACAAGGGTTTTACCCTTTATTTTGAATATAATCATTAAACTGAAAAGGAGGAAGATTGGAGTTTCTTGCAATATAGTATGAGTGGGCACACTAGGAGAGAAAGAAACCAAAACTTGGGCATGATGGAGGAAAGGGAGAAAGAAAGGCGAAGAACTGAAATAGTGGAGGAAGAAAGGGGAACAGGTGAAAGAAATAGATACCATAAATTATGGAAAAAGAAGAAAAAAGAAAAAGAACACACACAAAGACATTCTTAACGAGTCACGAAGTTTCCAAAAAAAAAAAAAACAAATCGATGAGTTATTTGATCCAACCTCTCAAAAGATTCATTTAGTTGTCTAAACGACTTGAGCTATATTAAAACTTGGAATATTATCCATTTTGATAGCGTAAATTTTACATGTTCAAAATGTAGAAATATAGCATGTTTCATCACATTAGCAACTTCAACATAACATTAACAAGTTTTAATAGTATAGACTAAATTATAATTTTTTTACACTATAACGATTGAATTACAGTTTTTTTAAATGTAAAGACCAATTAATTTTGAATAAAATTATATAAATGAAAAGAATAATTTATTATTTTTTATCAATGTTATTGAGAAACAAACTAATTCGGTTTTAGCTCTTTCAAGAAAAAACTAATTATGTTTTAGCGGAACTTCATATGTTTTCGACGAGGGCATCACTTGAGGAACAAGTGGGCCTAAGATTTACTTCAGCCGGCCCAACGATAGCTTCTCTTGACTTCCATGGAGTTAACATCGCATTACTTGTTCTTGGAAGAAAGAAACTGATGAAGATTTTACCTTCGGATCGAAACGCCACATTGGATTGAAAGCTCTGAGAAGCAAAATTCCAAACCAAATTGCTTGTGCTCGATCATGGACGACGAATTACTTGAGTTGCAGAGACAATTCGAGTTCGCGCAGCAAGCGAAGTCGAGCATTCGATTATCGGAGAGAAACGTAGTTGAATTAGTCCAGAAACTGCAGGAGCTCCGCATAATCGATTTTGACCTTCTTCACACTGTCTCTGGCAAAGAGTACATCACTCCCGTACGCTTACTTCTCTCGCACTATCACTTTGCTTCCATGGAAATTTTTGGGAACAATCCAATGGATGTGGGAGATTTCTATTAATTTCGTGTTTAATGTAATTGATTGACGGAAATTAAAATGTTGAAAAGCAAACAGAGTGTTTTGGTTTGCATCGCATTTAGATTGAGTAGTATTAATATAATTTTGCATGCTGTTAGGAGCAACTGAGGAATGAAATAGTGGCTGAAGTTAAGAAGTTGGGGCGTATATCACTGATTGATCTCGCTGATACTACTGGAGTTGATTTGTACCATGTTGAGAAGCAGGCTCAGCAAGTTATAGCAGATCATCCAGAGATGATGTTGGTGCAAGGGGAAATTATGTCAGAATCTTATTGGGACTCGGTAGCTGAAGAAACTAATGAGAGGCTTCAGGAATGTAGTCAGATTGCTCTTACAGAACTTGCTGCACAGTTAAATGTTGGTCTCGAATTGGTTGCTTCCATGTTGCAGCCTCGCCTTGGCACTGTGGTAAGTTGGTGATTGTATCTCATGGTCGGGTTAACTTTTTCATTACCTAAAAGCTCCTATGATGAGGGTTGATGCTAAATATAGGTGAAGGGCAGGCTTGAAGGGGGGCAGTTATATACTCCTGCATATGTTGCTCGTGTTAATGCCATGGTTCGAGGTGCTGCTAGGGGCATCACAATTCCAACAAATTTGTCTATGTTATGGAGCTTGTTACAGCAATTACTGCAAGAAATGGATGGAGCCAGCGGTGTGGCTGTTGATGGATCATTTTTCCAGTCTTTATTTAATGGGCTTGTGAAGGACTGTGAGATTCTAGGATCACTTCGTGCAGGAATTCATTGGACACCAGCTGTAAGTGACTTTCTCTCGCATTCATTGTATACTAGCTATAAAGTGAGAGCTGAATCTAGGCTTTTTATTTGCTTTTGGCCTTGAGAAAGCTTCACATATTTACAAATGAGTTTCATCAATTCCACGTTATGTTTAATTGAAACCATACTGAGGATTTAAGAAATACCTTTTGATGAACACTGTTTCTATCTAATTACTCTACTGACCTCTAGTTGCATTGCCTATGGGTGTACTAATCAACTATTTTGCATGTGTATGGCATATTCCTTGATGCAAGTAATTGAGTTCACATTTCAATCATTAGAAGCTATTAATAGTTGTAACCTATATAGCTAAACGAAGATAAAATGTGACTTGGTTTTCAATTGCATCACATGACAGGTCTTTGCCATTGCACAAAAGGAATCTGTGGATTCATTCTTTTCACAGGTATGGACTCTTTCTTTGTGCCCTTTATTTGGCTTCTAAATATTTTGCCTGTTTAAAGTATGACCTGACATTGCTGTCTCTACTACTTTGTTGGAATTGTATAATTGTTGTGTTTCTTTTATTCTTTGTCGTAGTCTTTTGTAAATACAATTTGGAAAATTCTTTTCTGAGCTTCTTCTTCCCCCCCCCCCCCTCTTTATCCAACAGAATTCGTTTATTAGCTATGAGGTTCTGCACAAACTTGGAATTCCCCAGCCCATTCAATTCCTGCAGGTAACTAAATTGCTTTGATGTTGATTTTATGATCTGAAGTAACGACTAGTATCATATATTTATGTGAATTATATACTTCATGCTGCATCCTGTGTATAGCTTTTAGTTAATGAAATCTAAGTTTGTCTTGCAATGCAATTTAGTCCAGATATCCTGAAGGTATACCTCTTGTTACAACATTTGTTCACCCATCAATGATCGAAATGCTGGATGCTGCTACTGAGGATGCTCTAGAGCACGGTAGCTGGTAAGAACCTAAACTGTAACACATTTTTTCTTCTTTTTTCCCCCCTTTACCACCACTTTCCTATTTTCCTACCCTTCCTTAGTACTGAATGGAGCTTTTATCAACGCCATTAAGCACTCCTCACCTTAAATTTATAAATAATGCTGAAAGTGATAATGCTGAGATATGATTTTTCAATTTGCTTGATAGTGTAGTCATGTTTTTTTTGTGCTCTCTGTCCCTCCATGTCAGTCTTATAAAAATTATATATCTATGCATTGCCAAGTTACTGGGCTAGCAAATATAAACAGTTAAATGAGTTGATAAAAAAGTCTTTACTTCTTTTGTAGTCTCTTGTCTGCCAGTTGTTGTTTTAGGATGATAATGAATGATTAATTTTTTCTCATTTCTCTCAAGCCTTTAGAAAGGCCAGTCTAATGCTTCCATATGTCTTGTCCACGGTTTTAAAGTTATAAGCATAAGTTTTTGTTAACTTGTGTAAGATGCATTCTATCCTGATGTGGCAATGATGCAGGAGTGATTCTCTTTCCTTAATGCCCTCATCCTTTACTCCTCAAGACACATCTAAAATGTTGTCCCTCTGTCCATCTGTTCAATCGGCTCTTAAGGTGATACTCATTTACCTGGTTAATTTTTGCTCACAACATTGTTGATTCACATGATCATACACTTCATGTTCTTTGCAGTCTAATAAAGCACACATTTTTGGGGATTTTTATGTCTTTAGCCACAGTTTAATGAAGGTATGGCCTTTGATATAGACATCATCTCAAGCAGTTAATTTTAAAAACTCTATTCATGCCTGTTTTAAGATACAAGTGTTACTGATAAGGTCCAGTTAGTACGTTGGTAATGCCAAATTAGGTAAATGTACCTATTCCTTTTAGCTGGTATAATCAAAGTAAAGGGGGAAAAAAAAGAAAAAGATGTTACTGAGACATAGAATATGAAGTTTGCTTGCAAGACATTCTATTTTCTGATTAATTTGTTTCTCGAACCATTTGTTTCTTGAAAGTAAGTACTGATCACTAAATAGGTCTGTGACAGTAAAGAACCATGGTAAATTCATTTAAATGATTGACTGATACTTGCTTACATTTAGGCTTATGATCTCTCTCATGACTTTTACTTTTTAAGCTGTAAGGAGCTTATGGTTTCCTTCTCTCTCTCTCTCTCTCTCTTAAAATCTTTCTTAAGATCGTTACTGTTGAAATAAATCTGTATCTGCTACTTGTGTTTATCTTTACAACAACAACAACAAAGCCTTATCCCACTAGGTGGGGACTTGCATTTTATCTTTAATGTCAACTTTTTCCTAATGCTTATAAGGCTCTCTCCCTTAACAACTAGGACATCTATGAGCGCCTGATGAAAGAGATGGAAACATTAAGTGTTTCAGGTTCTTCTGGCATTAAGGTATCTGGTGATTCACAAATAGCCAACGAAGCAAAAGTGGGGCAAGATTTAAGCAGGTTGTATGAATCAAATGAAACAGCAACTGATGGTGGTGCCAATAAACACACCGATAGAGGGTCAAAGAAGAAAAAGGGAAAGGCCACTGGGAATGCAGCAACAAATGTATCTGAAAGTCCTCCCGATATCCAGGAACAGACTTCCACAAAATCTAAAAGAAGCCAGAGAAGGGGAAAGGATACATCTTCCTCACAAATGCCAGATTCGAAAACAGGTTCTAGGAAAGATTCACTGAAAACAAAAGAGGATAATCTCAGTAATCCATCAGAAGAATGGATCATGCAGAAGATTATAACTTTGGTCCCTGATTTTGAAGAACAAGGTTGGTTAATTCTGACTTCATATATGCTTTTTCCCTCAATAATGTGTTCCCAATGCTCTCACGTGCAGTGCTATCATTTTATAGGTATGGATGATCCTGAAACAATTCTGAGGCCTTTGGCTAACCATTTAAGGCCTACAATAATAGCTTCTTGGATGGAGAAGAAGAAGGCATTGTTTACAGAAAATGCAGAAAGAATGAAATGTTTGCTTGATAATTTGCAAAAGAAAATTGATGAGGTTAGGGTGCTTAGTGGCATTTTTTGTTACTGCAATTTTTCTGTCTCCTTCTGCACCTTCCATGTAACTTTTTATCTTGGATCATGTAATTATAATGATATATATTTATAGGATATAGGATAATTATAATTATATGGATCATGTCCTATGTTGATTGTTCATTTTCCTGGCAGTCCTTCTTAAACATGCAGCTGTATGAAAAAGCTTTAGAATTGTTTGAAGATGATCAATCAACCTCTGTAAGTTGTGTTAAATATTTTGACATTCAACAATGTCATGGTGATTGGTGAAATGTGTGAAAACTAACTTCTCCATGACAACCAGGTTGTTTTGCATAGGCATTTACTGAGAACAGTAGCTGCTCCTATGGTGGATATGCTTCTTCATGACTTGGTACTGTCTATGGCCGTTTTTTTGTTAATTTATTAATATAATATACACATTAGGATGAGCACAACAAATTCATTAACTGTAGGATGAGCACCACAAATTAAAGAGTGGACTTGAAGTGGAGAAATCTTCAATTTCAGAACAGGTTACACTTAATCCTGGAGACAGAGTTACTATTGTAAGAAATAAGCCACTGTTTTACGTAGTACACAGACACACACACACACACACATAATATTATCATTTTATTCCTTTCCTATTATGTGCAATTCTGTATAATTTAGATGTTTGGAAATGAACATCAATTGAGGAAAAACATGTAAATGACTTAAATTTCTCATGTATTTATGTACTTTTGCAGTCTAAGAGTTTGCCTGGAGCACTTGGGAAAAAAGCTCATGCTGCTGTTGAGGCATTGGAAGGAAAGGTTTGTGTTTTTTTAATTAAGAAACATATTCATTGGTGACTCTACCCTTTATATTGCCCTTGAACTTGTTATTTTATCTAATTACTTAATTGTATCACTAATATTTGAATATTCAATGCAACAGTTGGTAGAAACATTCATGGATGCTTTTAGAGAGGTAGCAGAAGAGAGGTAATGTGTGCAAGTTTGTTCGTTGAAATTTAACATTGATATGACCTTTGCTGTTTGTCATGATCTGAACTTTGATGTGGTTTGGTTTTCATTTTTCCAGTGGGTTGTCTTTGAAAAAGCTCGACAAGAAGCTAGAAAGAATACTTTTACATTCATATCGTAAGGTACCAATGCTTATATCTATGCAAGAACTTACCAGAATCTTGGTAAGGTCAGATTAACAAATATTTTTGCCAGTAGGCTGAAATGTTGATTGTGCCACTATAACTGTGCAGACAGTACTACCACTGGATACATCCAAAATCCTGCTATAAAAAAGTTCTTTTCAATTATTTTAGCTGACAACATGATTTGGCATAGAAATTGTTGCATCAAGCTAGTATTTTGATTATGATGCCCTTCTGTGTGGACATTCTCAATTGTACGTCTTTCATCCATGTTGTCAGGAATTGACATCTCAAATTTCTGCTGAGACTGACCCAGTATCACTTCTGGCAAAAGTAGTGTCTTTACTTTACGTACAGGTAACGTTGAGTTTTTTCTTTCCTTTTCTTTTTTCCGTTCTTGTCTTCTTTTCTCTCTTTATTCGAGTTTTTTTTTCACCTGAACTATAAACACGGATGCTTTAATGAATAGGTTTACCACAAGGCACTTCAAGCTCCTGGGAGGGCCATTTCAGTCGCTATCTCTCAATTGAAGGTATTGTCTTTTTTAATAGACTAGCTGATAGTTTTAATGCAAATTGACTTGATGGTGCAGGTATTGATAGGAAGTCAGCCAAATTGAGCAAAGAAAATTAAGAATGGTAACCTTTCTGCAAATAAATAAATAAGGATAGTAACCACTTTAGTTTGACAACCGAATTCAGTTAGTATTACATTTTCCTATTTATTAAATCTGTCCACATTACGTGATTGATACATAAGCCCTAAAATCAACATTGATGCAAACCCTGAAGTGTAATTAGAATGAGACTGGCTGGTGATACCCAACCACTATATGATACGTATAGATGGATATATATCATGGTCAACAGTAACAGAACCTAGAGCTGAGCACCGTATATTCTATACAAG
Organism: Biancaea sappan; assembly: GCA_037074585.1. Taxonomy (NCBI): domain Eukaryota; kingdom Viridiplantae; phylum Streptophyta; class Magnoliopsida; order Fabales; family Fabaceae; genus Biancaea; species Biancaea sappan. Next base: position 91,344,389 of record CM073491.1, on the reverse strand, counting down.
GCAATTGAATGCTTGAAAAATATTTGATAGTAGATGTGATCCAATTGTGAGAAATCTCCTACAACTCACCAATCATAGACTACGAGGACTAAATAATTTTAACATTCTCTAGAAGTTCTCTTGAATTCATTTAACATGTATATTTTCAGGATAAGCTAGATGAGCGAGCATTCAAGATTTTAACTGATTATCAGACCGCTACAGTGACTCTTCTGGCATTATTAGCAGCTGCAACTGGCGATGTGAGTAATTACTAATTGTTCATTTGTCATCTTATATGCTGCATATTGATTTATAGCAGCTAATGGTCACTTTTGAGCAATATTCAAACTGCTTTTTGTCATGTTTCAATGGAGTCTGATACAACAGGCGATAGCTGTTTGCATTTTTGATATCTCAATTGGCAATTTTTTTTAAAAAAAAATTAGAATTAACCGTCTTTGTCCAAAAACTTAAAATCTGTTACAGTTATGCCGTTTTTAGCTCTTTTCAAGATTGTTCTATATATAGTTTTGCAACGTGGCTAACAGCTTTAAGTTATTCTGATAGGCTTATCCAAAGAGCAATAGAAATCATTAAGCAAATTTTAGCCTGCGATAGAACTAATGCAGAAATGATATACTTGCGATCCAGCCAACTCATGCAGATTAGTTGGAATTGCGCATGTACTTTTTAAATGGAAACAATTGATATATTATTGTTAACTCTTTTCTCTTTCTTTCTTTCTCAAGGAAGAGGATTGTACATCAGATAGAATATTGAGTAAAAGGGAGCTGCTGGAGAGCCAAATGCCGACTCTGAAAAGTTTGGTATTGAGCACCTCGCTGTCTTCATAGAAGTATTTGGAATAGCCAAAAAGAACACCAGAATCAAGTCTCACCGCAGCGAGGAATTGCTTAGATTTTTCTTTCTTGAGTTGACCTGCGACAAGGATTGGAGAATCTAGGAAATTGGAACTGTTTAGCTTCGATAATTAGTTCTTTTTAATCCGATATAATTGTGATATTTTATGCTTACATAAAATTTTATGTGACTCTGGGGAAAAAAAAAAAGGAACATATTTGCTTACCCTGTAAAAAATTTAATGAAGCATTAGATTCTAAAAGCAGTTGAATAATTAGAGAAAAATATATGTAGATGTGATATCATTTATCTGTGATATCATTTATCCCCTTCTGAGTCCAATTTATACGTTCTATAATTTGATTCTAGAACCGTAAACGTAAAGCGCTGTTTACCTTAACGTTCATCCAACGTAGCCTGATAAACATGATGCTAGCTACAAATTTCTTTGTAACCAAGAGATTGATTCTACGAAGAATTGTTCAGTGGCAAGTTTTGGAATCTATTTCCAGAGACGACGGAACATTGTGAAATTGCAGTTGATGATTTGCTAGTAAGTAGATTGTTGTTAAGTTCACTAGTATATTTGTATGTGCTGCTTTTCGTAAGCTCAAATATAGTCATTTAACAAGTATAGCCATCTCCCAGATGCATTAAGCCTCACCTAATGCCAATTAGGTTATATTTTCTCGCCTAAAAATCCTAATTTTTATGCCAATAATCCAGTAACGAAGATTGTTACAAATCAGTCATTGGATTAAGGTGGTATTTCACTATTTCTTAACACATCTTGATAAAAGCGGAGCAGTAAACCCTACCAGCCTGTGGTGTAAGCCCTCCTTAGTCAATTATCATCTTGGGATAGGAAGAAGGGAAAAAACAGAAGGGTTGACACATACTAACCGGGTCAGTCAATGCAACAACCAATTGGATGGGAAATGCCAAATTGAAGGGGCACTAATGCTGCAAAATCAATTACGTTCTAACGAATTGAAGCCATGAATTGAACTTTACATCATAAGTTTCCCTTCCCCCTCAATGCTGAGGCAGAGGTTTTTTCCAACATTTCATAATGAACAACAAAATTATCCTGCAAGACGGTTGCACAGTTAGAAACCCAAAATAGGACATTCAAAAATCAAAACAAACAAAAAAGTGTTGAGTGTGTGTGCACACGCACGTGCATTTTCTTTTGGGGGAAGGGGCTTAACAGATACGGTATTTGTTCATAAAATCTAACCTTGCGAATTGTTTCAAATGTGTTTGGATCAAAACAGTGATAAGATCCTCTTTCATAGGTGTTTGTTTTGACAAGTGGCTCCATGTTGGTAACTCTTATAAACCACAAACGATGCTCTTTGTGATAGAACCAGCCTCTATTGTAACTGAAAGCAAAAACCCTACCATGTTAGTAATTACTTAAAAAAATAACAATACTTTGGAAATGATCCAAAATCATGAAAAGAGAAGAAAAAAATTGATCGAAGGACAAAAGAATGCAGACGGAAATGTGCATACAGCTCATTTGCGGCATAAAGTTGGGCTTCATCTCTAGGCATACTGCAAAAGTGATAATAATTATAACCTAATTATAGATTCCAACAAATCAATACAAAAGCAAACAAGTTTCAACTTTTGAAAGGCACCTGTAAAATATGTAAAACAATGTTTCTGCTGTAAACTTTGAAAAATAGCCTTGCTGCACCACCCAAATGATGAAGTATTAAGCTAAAGTAAAGTAAGGAAATAAAAAAGGCACAAATGAGATCTGAAGATATCATAAGGAGCATCTCACATGTAGGACAGGTGGCTGTTTAGCATAATAACATTGTGGTACTGCAAATTCTGGATCACCCTTAGTAGGTTCATCAGACCACGGAGACCCAAAAGTTTTGTGGAGATTTTCTGATGAATTCAAATTTAACCCAAGTGTTGTAAGATCAATTCCAAGTGCAAGCGACGTCAAATCAGGATCACTCATCCTGATCACACTTAACAACCCAAGCAAACCAAATGGATCTGGATTAGATGGAGATGCTTGCATTGACTTCATGCCTTGATCCCTAAAAGACTGATTTGCAGCAGACATTTGTTGAAGTCGAAACTGGGACTGGGACTGGTTCTGGTGCTGTTGATATTGCTGGATGAGCTGATCATATGATCCCATACCAGAAACCGTATTTGGAGAATTTAGAGGCCTTAATCCAATGCCAGGAGGTCCACTAGTCTAAACCATAATCCAGAAGTGATCAAAATGTCAGGCCCATCAAATCATAGATTAAAGAGCACATCATACTGCGGGCCAAGTTACACCTAAAGAGTGTGCTTTGTAATACAGAAACAAATGCCCTCAATTACATGAGCAACAAAACCAAATGGTGCTAAAACTAGCAGACCTGGGAATGATAGGTTGAATGTGATGATGGAAACATCTCTGACCCATGCAGATGGAGAAGATCTTGATTGTTTACAGATGAAAAGGAGACACCACCACTACTGACTGATGGAGCATGCTGCTGTTGCTGCTGTGGACGATGTGATGAATACGTTCCTCCTAAGCTGAAACCAGAAGACCTTCCCATCTGCATATTACAAGCAATTAAGATTGAGTAAGAGTTCTACTTCTGTATTTAAAATTCTAAATATGTAACTTGGGACTTGATTTCAAAAACTATTTGAACATGCAACTCACAGAGAAATGCTGAGATTGCATCATGGACACAGTGTTGTCATGGAGTTGTTCTTTCTGGTGCATATCCATAGCATAGTCTGCATTTCCACCTGTACAAATATTAATGTAATAAAAAACGAATGCTGAAGCACCTGAGCAATCTCCACTCAGCACAATTGTGTACAAATATGGGTGAACAAAATTAATCCAAAAGCCACCAAATGCATAAGACTAGTGAGATGTCATTCTCATCAAGCAAAAGTTCATCAGTTCGAGCTCATAAAAACATCAACTCATCTTATGCAACATTAAGAGACATTAAGGCATCCTCAATAAAGGCATAACGAGTTATTCCAATATAAACTAATACAAAAATGAAGAGCAACTATGACTATCAGAATCAATCCAAGTAAAAACTAGGGCACAAAAATTGATTCCAATCGCATAATGATAAGAAACACCAGCAAAATATGCAACAAAGTTAAGCAAATAAAGTAATCGCATATGTGCATCCAGAAACCCCTACAAAAGAGAGGCTAAATCTCATTCTACTCTCCATGTCTATATTCAGAGCCACCAAAAACAGGATACAAAGATTCGACAATATAATAATTGAAACAAATAAGAACTCCTAACGCAACCAATTTGATCACACATCTAAACAAATAATATAGATACCTTTAAATCCTGGCAATGCTGGGAAATCTTCATTTTGAATGCTGAACTCTTGGTTTTGTTGGACAATGGGACTAACACCAAGACCCTGCTTTCGTAAAGAACCTGAAATTTTTGCCTATATCATTATTATAGGAGGAAGGTAGACAAGTATATAAAAAACAGAAAGAATATCTTTCTTCTCATACCCAGCTGTCCTTGGGGCCCTCCAGCAGAGCTGGGTCGACTTGTCAATTGAGGGAAGTCGTTGATGTCAAAAGGAGAGCTGTCATTGGAATTCATATCATTCAACATCCCCATAGAGTTCAAATTATTTACTGCTTGAACATGGCTTTGTGTAAGTGGACCTCCAGCACTAGGATAAGAATTTCCTAGCACTGAAATTACCTGTGGTGATCCTGTATCAAGAAGACACTATCACTGCAATGTAACACATACCTTATTTAAATAAAATCAACTCATAATCATTTCTTCTTTTTTTTTTTTCTGTGTGTGTTGTTTGGGGGGGGGGGGGAGGCTGAGTCTTCAACATACATCAAACATGTAAATAATTTTAAGACATATTTCATATAAATTCCACACAAGAAGCAGTCCTGTAACTGATACTTGAAGCACATTTTACCACCATAATAACATATAACATCAAAACATCACATGAGAACTCACTTGAAACCGCTTGACAAAGAAACAGCATAGCAAAAAACACAAGACAGTAAATCCAAAGCAGACAGAAAACCAGCAGTGAATCAAAACAGTAACCCAAAACACTGGGATAAGCAACGGTAGGACCCTATAAACAGGGAGTGACTCGTACCAAGGACTTATACTAAAAGAATGAACATCTTTTCCGCTATAAAGAGGCTGTAATGAAGACATTGATCTCCTCTGAGGACAATGGTCCAGCTATTTCCATGACAAGAAGAAATACAAAACTTACAATCCTTACAAGGAGGGAGTGCGGGATAAAGAAGATAATTCTGTACCCCCAACATTCCTTGTAAGGCAGTCTCTAATGTGAATAAAATCTTCAGACCCATGACAAAGAAATGAAGATTGAGAAAAAGAAGAGAAGATTTTTGTTTGGGGGCGGGGGGGGGGGGGGGGGTGAAGAGAGAACAAAGGTAAGTCCAATGGCTGAAGCTGATGGCTCCAGAAAACATTTAAATCAATTTCTAAGTGACTAATTTGTTAATACACCAATTAATTGTCATCCAACTCTTTAAAATAACATCTTAATAGGTAAAAAAAAATTAAGACTTATATGAACAAAGTTTAACGCCCATTGATATAGGGCTCTTTCAAAAGGAAATTGACATAAAATATGAAGATAACTAATGGATACCTTGTGGAAGCACACTGCTCATCAACCGATTTTGTCCTTGCACACTTAAACCACCAGATCCGCTGTTTGCACTTAAATTTAGACGAGAAGCAAGACCAGGCACAGACAATCCTCCAGCTGAGCTTATGCTCCTCCCAATGTTCCCCCCACCAACCATGTTTCCCATAGAATTTGTAATTCGAGAACCTGCATTTCCCAAAATTGGGGATACTCCCAATCCTGGGACAGCATTTCGGTTACCAATTGCAGCAGATGTTGGAAGAATCCCAGGAATAGAACCGCCAACTCCATTTGTGCTACTACTAAATCCAGGATTCCCTACAACACTTATACCTCCTCTATTGGTAACTCCTGAATGTCCATGAGAGCTTCCATGAGATAGCTGCAAAAATGAGTCAGAAGAGAGGTGGAAAATTGTAAATAATGCAACAGAGAGAATTTAGGATAAAGCAGCAATATATGGTCAAAATATCAGTCAGTACTCATAAAATAATCAAGTGTAAATACCTGAGACAATGCGACAGGAAGATTATTTGATGAGAATCTACCACTAGAAAGGCTACCAGCAGGTTGTTGAACCCCTCCAGATGGGATGCTATTTATCGTTGAATTTCTTGACGCAAGTGTACCTGGCATGTTGGGAACATTAAAGCTGCCATGGATATTATGCAATCCCTGAATAGCCCCTGCAGAAAGAACCTAGCAATTATACAACTAAATGAGAGGATAAAACTCATCCACTCAAGCAAAATTAGCCCACCAGTGTGATGATAAACCGGGGAAGCAGCACCAGACTGACCAGAAAATGACGTGGCAAAAGACCGCCCAGTACCGTCTGGTAGATTTGAAGCAGATCCATTTAGAGAAGACTGAAAACAGAACTCTATTACAATTTATTTACATTAATAGCCAAGATATGCCCAAAGGAATAACAGCCATAAGCAGGAACCAATGTCTTACAAAATTCAAGATAATCTGCTCATTCTACAAGATGCACCCAGCATCAACCAGGAACAAAATATCCAACAATAGAGTCGATCACTTTTAAATAAAGAGTTTCCCAGAAACCAATAAATTTGTGGAGCAGAGATAAAAGAGCCAGTGCCAGTAAACAGCAAGCATAACATATAGAAAAGCATCAAAAAATAAATAAATGATTAATCTAAAGCCCTGATGAACTCGACCCTTCCTTTTTGAAAACCTTCTTGTTAAGCTCCTACCAGATCAATTAAAGTTTGTAATTATGCCACTTTATTTTGGATAGTTCCCATAAATATCACAAATTCCAAGAATCTGTATAGGAACAAAAAAATGTTCATGAAATATCCTAACAAGTAACAACCACTATTTCATAGAATCTGAAGCCCAAAGCAACATGTGATAACCATAAGACAAATTGTGCGACTTATTCATATTTGAAAAAAAAAATGCCATCATGCTTGAATACATTACATATTTACCACATAGTCAATGATTGGATATGTCCAGGAGATTAAACCAAATGTCATGTAAATACAAATTAGAATTTTGAACTATTTATTGAGGACAAAAGTAGAAGTACAAGTCCCAATAGAAGCCAGCTACTTCAATGTAGCAAGAAAATAGCCTTGTCAATGAAAATATATCAAAACAGTAAAGTTCTACCATTACAAGCAAGCTCATGCGATAACTGATAGTAGAGTACTAAAATTTCAAAGCAATGAATTATTAAAGAATTAAAAAAACAGCAGCAATTGCCAACAGTTCTTAAAGGAGGGCAAAACAAAAAACAAAAAAAGAGAAACAACAGAAAACCCAAAAAAAAAAAGTGCTGGACATATGGAAATACATTAATTAACCCCGACATTGCACAAATTTCAAAGGGTCATGCAAAAAGTCATCCCTTTGCTGAAAACTCTCCTCCCTTGGAATCAGAGTCAGCACACAATCTGGAGAGCTTTTCCTTAGAACCGCTCAACAACCTGTGAAGAATAACACCACCATAAGAGACTGTCCAAGGCACCGCATTACTTAATTGTCAGGAACCAGTTCTACAATGAATAAAATCTCAGAGCACCAAGCAGACAGATATAGAGGAAAAAGTGAAATGAAAAAGCAATAATTCCACCAATAAGAATCTCATTCCCTTTTCTACAATACAGAGTCTTCAGAGCTGTTCAAGTTATGCCATTTAATCCTTTCAAGTTTCAAAGCAAAACATACGGCTATGCAAAGCGAAGCATTTGTCTGCATAGCTTGAGAACTATATGTCAGAAGCTGTAGAAAATCTGAAGGACTATTTATTATTCTGGCATTACATCAGAGTTTGTAGTTTGAATTAAATTGCTAAAGTCAACATGTAATTTACCCACCTTGAAGATGTACAGAGCATGTAGAAACGCAAGTTAAAACATTTTGAATTGATTTGCAAGTTTAGCTCATTCTATCAAACATAAAGAGAACACGTAGTCGGTAAATGATTACAGACTGATAAAGCAAGAGACCAGAAATCCAGATACAAACACCAATACATGTATACTCGAACAACAATACAACGCGTAGTTAACCTTGTTGAAGCAAGATTCACCAAAATTCAAATATGAACTTATACTCCGTACCAATCAACGATCTAAGTACACATTCCTCGTTCATTTCAATGTTAAAACATATATAAATTAAACTAGCAATGGTTGTAGAAGTTTCACTTGAGCGAACCAAAATAGCATTAAAATTCACTTCAAATTCAATCATGAGAACTTCATCGTAACACACAAATGCTCTGTTCTAACTAAAAAATTCGCCACCGAAGTACAGAGCCAAGAAAATAGTTCCTCCAAAACCCTAATAACGAGCCTGACATATTTCAGTACCGACGAAATCTTTAACAGTGATGCGGAACGAAAATCTAAAAGAAGAAAGAAACACACAAGATCGAACTTACCGGAGGAGCGACAAGGCCAAGAGCGAGAAACGTGAGTGAGGAAGCACCTAAAGAGCAGATCAGCAATAAATGAAGAGGAAAGGCTTAGAAGTCTGAGTCAATAGAGAACGAGTAGGGTTGGAAGAAAGAGCCCTAAATCCACAGAAGAAGAGAAGAGAGCGAGAACTCCAGGGACAAGACTCAAAAGGAAGAAGTTGGAAAAATGCATTTTTGGGCGATAAGCATAAATGCAATAAAATAAATCAAGACATAGTTGGTCTACTATGCGAATAGAGATTCGCCACTTCCTATTTTGGACCCCACTTTTTTTTTTCCTGAAAAAAAAATTAAAATGATTTTATCCAATATTTATCCTAGTCTGCTTAAATAGTTAAATTATACTAGAACAGTTTTATTTAAATTTAAATTTAAATTTTTTTAGTCTACTTGAACAGGACAGGTTGGTGGGTCTGATTACATAAATGTTTATGTAATGGATTTTAGGAGCTAATCCTATGATTTTTGGTATGTTAAAGCCTAATTTATTTTTAACAACCCTAACATTTTAGCTACATATCCACTACCTCCAATTTAATCGTGATTTTCTAAAATTTGCTGCATTTTAAATGACAAAATATTATTTGTTTTGAAAAAAAAACTCTCAACTAATACATTAAAAAAAATATCTATATATGAAAATTATATGTAAGAAGAATAGATGTAACAGTTTTATTGTAGCATAATAAACAGTGACGAGTTTTTATTTCAAAACAAAATAACAGAGTCTGAATGAGCGGGGTAAACAAATTCCTCGGCATTTAACTGCCATTCTGCTGTTTTTAAAAAAAACTGCCTTTTTGGCATAAAAAAATGAATAAAGAAATATGTTTACTTTTATTATTTTAAATTTGAATTCTTTTATTCCACTCAACTTTTATTTTGTCAAGTGTTTGTGTAAATTCCAAAACCTTTCTATAAATCCTCTTTGTAAAAGTGCAATCTTCTCTCTCTCTTCCATTTGCTTATTCTCCAACTACTTTTTTGGTGAGGGTTGCTAGACTTTCCTTCTTCTTCCTAGCTCTTTTCATAGGGAGTGTTTGGGAGCACGTTACATTTGGCTCCGACCATGGTTCAGGGAGTCTCAACCACATTTGCGAAATTTGGGGATGTTTGGAGATGAATCCTTAACGTGGTTGAAACCAAAACTCCCTTCAACAACTTTTGTAATTGAATTAACGTGGGTAGGTGAGGGTAGCTCAATCCCCTTCCTCCTTTACCCCTGCCCGTTGTGTGTCTCTATGTCTGATACCCTCGAATTCTCTATTTTCTACCGCCAGAACAGATGAGACAAAGACACTCAATCATTGATGCACTAGCTGTGATGTTCTTTCCTTTCTTTTGTAAAAACAAATAGAGGAAATGAGGTGTTGCAATCCAATCTTGAGACATCATTTGCAAAAGAAGAAAGAGTTTTTATTGCACCAAGAACCGTGAGCTTCCCTTGATCAGTTGAGTGCAGATTGTGGGCATCAGTAGAAAACCGATAAGAAACAATGTTTTCGTGCATGAAAATAGAGAAATTTTAGCTTACTTTGGCGCACGACTGAGAGAGACAACTAGCTGTGAGGAAGCTCAATGTTTTTTGGCATCCAAGTAGCTGTCTTGCGAGCTTAAGGTGGAGTTTCAACCACAAAACTCAGTCCAACCCAAGAGAGAGAGCTGGGATAAAAAACAGAGCAAGCATCGGTTGTAAGTATTCTTTTATGCTTTCATCCTTTTCATGGGTAGTTTTTTTATATAAACCCAGTCTAAGTTAACATAAGGTTTGAGGGGCTTATTGGAGGACCAAACTGAGGATAAAAACCAACAAAAATTTTTTGCAGCAACATGTGTCATGAAGATGAATGGGTAGATGTGGAGATTTTTCCAAAAATTAGTTTCATTTAAGCTTTAGTTTATTAACAGTCTTGCTTTGGTTGGAGATGACCTTAAATGTCCTAAAAACATTCAAGATAAAATTCTAGGCTAGTTTGGAAGGGAACAAAAATGAATTGGATGCATGCATGCATGGCAAGGACCCAAGTGAATAAAATCAAAAGTTTGAAAGAGTTGCTATAATTTTGGAACAAAATATATTTGTGACCTAGGGACTTAGATATGTGGTCTTGGATCATGTAAAGGATAAAAGGAAAATAATTATCAAGGGTCTAGGTGAATAAAATGAAAAGTTGTAGGGAATGAGTGGAAATTCTGGAAATGTCAAGAATTAGTGTAATTGGGGTTTTAGTTAAGATTTGAGGAATTCATTAGATTTTAAGAGTTATTATATTGTTAAAGATATTTTTCAGTTAATTTTGTTTCCAAAATTAATTTCAAAATCCCAAAAAATTTGTTTTTCAAAAATATGAACAAACAGAAAAGTATGAATATATAAATATGAATCTGTGTGCATATTCTTTTATTTCTTATATATATATATATATATTATGTATTTTACATAGATAGATATATGTGTGTGATTGTATGTGTATACATATATTTAATTAGAGATATTTAATTTATTGTGAGTAATTAGTGATTAATTAAATTTTTAATTAAAAATTACAAAATAAAAAATTAATTTATTAATTAAAAATTAGTCATTAGTAATTAATTTATAATATTAGAAAAATAAATGACAATAAATAATAATGGTATATCAAAAAATTAAATAAAAAATTTATACCATTTATAGTAATTATACATTTGAAACCACGTTTGAAAACCAAAATTCAAATATTCTGTTTTGCCCAAAATCAAGTTTCACTACCTAAAATCACGTTTGTCTAATTTTTTCTCAAATATAAAATTTGTTTACTTAAACTTAGGTTTACTTCACCCACGTTGATTTAAACATAGTTTGCCAAACTATATCTCTCCTACCAAATTCCCAAACACACGCTTAGTGTTTGTTTGGCGGCATGTTGAAAACTTTCCAACCACGTTTCAGGTAGCAATAAACGCAATTTGCACAAAAATAGGATGTTTGAGAGCAATGGAGAAACCGAAGGTAGCTTTAACGTGGTTTGACCAACTCGATCCAAGGTAGATTCTACATTGAAGTTAATGTGGTTGCAATGGGTCAATAGTGTCATTTCTCCATTTACCCTTGATGTGCATTTTGTATCGTTTTGCCTGTGTTGCTTCATTGCTTGTGTTGTCGTGTAAACTGTGTCATTGCCTTGTCATTCCCTGTCTTGCCTCTCGGTTTTGTGCTGTGTTGCTTGTGGTGTGGTCGTTCTTGTCGTGCCTGTGGTGTGGTCTTCTGTGTGAGGCACCAGTCGTTGTTCTCCTCTTGCTTTGCCTTCCATTTTCGGTCATTTCTCGTTGTTACAGTGTAGTTTCTCCCGTCAAATTTCATGCTCTGTTTGCCCCTATTATTCTACAGGTGATTGCTTTGTTTACACGTGGTCATTTTATAGTGTCATTTGGTGTCATCCTCCATTGGGGATGTGCTGGTGGCATCGAGAGCCACAAGACACATCTTTCCCAAAGTCCCAATCCCCGAAAATCGTCGAGTCTTTGCGACCCACGAGGCTAGTGGAGAGGACATTAATATATATTTGTTATGATGTATATATATATATATATATATATATATTAAATTTTACATTATACACAATGGGCCTTTGCTAATCAATGTAATCTAATTAAAATAATCAATCTTTTTTAATCTATTAAAATAATTAATTTAATGAACGCAATCAATCTTTTTTAATAGACTTAAGAAGAGCATAATTAATCTAATTACAGTGCCAATAAGACTTAGAAACTAATATGGTTATGGTAAATTTTAATTTAATCTAATTAACATAATTGACTTTAAAACATAATTATTTTAATTTATTTACTTGAATTAGAAACTAATTAATAAGTGATAAATGTACTTTGGCCATTTTCCCTTATTTACTTGAATTAGGTAAATATTATTTGGTAAATAATTAATATAATTAATAAGTGATTAATGTACTTCACACAATTTATATAATTAATTTGGCTATTTCATTAATTGTGATTTAAAAGTTTTTATTACACATGCAAATTAAAATAATTAATTAATTAACGTAGTCAAACTTTTTCTTTCAAGTTGTTGTTAATCCAAATAATTTATGATGAATGTCGTCAATCTTTTTTATTTGGTCATTGTTAATCCGAATAATTTATAATAAGTTTAATTTATTTACTTGAATTATAAACTAATTAATAAGTAATAAATGTACTTTGGCCATTTTCCCTTATTTATTTGAATTAGGTAAATATTATTTGGTAAATCAGTAATCTAATTAATAAGTGATTAATGTGCGTTACACAATTTATATAATTAATTAGGCTATATAATTTCATTTATTGTGATTTAAAAGTTTTTATTACACATGCAATTCATTCATTAATTGTGTAGGAAAATGGCCAATATGCCAAATTTAGATACAAAGGACTTGCATTTGTCCATGGGCTCACTATTCTTTCACAAAAAATTGTTTCTTTTTATTAGTCAATTAACAACAAAAAAATTAGTCAATAATTCATTTACTAAAAAAATAGGTTATTGATATAATTCACTAAGTTAGTTTTAAATAAATGACAATAAATAATAATGGTATATCAAAAAAAATTTATTCTATTTCTGGTAATAGCATATCTCAAACCATATTTACACATCAACATTCAAATATCATATTATGTACCAAATCATGTTTGTCTACTTCAAACTACGTTTGTCTAAATATCTTTTAAATATAAATCATGTTCATCTAAACCTAAGTTTTCTCCAATCACGTTCAATTAAACTTAATTTGTTCCACTCATGTTTAACCCACTTGACTCCCAAATACACCCTTAATCTTTCTTCTACAAGAGCTTTCGTCTTATCTCTAAAGAAGTTTTCGTCTCTTCTTTGTAATAATTTTTTTTTAAATCTAGTCTTTTCTTTGTAAGTTTTTTTGTTTTCATATTTGGTTTCAGATCTAGTATTTTATTTGTTAGTTTTTTTATTTTCAAATTTGATATATTTGTAAGTTTTTTGTTTTGTTTTTTGTTTTTAGGAATGTTTTTGTTTGGTTTTCAATCATTTGAGAAAACTTTGAAACTTCTAGTGACTTTGGAGAAAATGAAACTCATTATTAGTCAAAATTGACAAACATTTAATGATCCGATGAATGATAGATGAAACAACTTCAAAAAGTTCAAATGGTATATCTTAATTTGTCTCATTTGGTTGATAAGTCGATGTATATTTTTTTCTCTAGATTCCTCAATAAGTTTCAAAGTTTTTTGAAGTTTTTTCTCTTTTAGTTTTCTGTCTTAGTTTTATTTTGAGACATTAGTTGCATTTGGCCAATACAGTATACTGATTTTTTCTTAATATGATATTGTTTGAGCCTTTTTGGCCATTATAAAAAAAATTCTATAAAAAGAATTCTAAATTAATAAAGAATCAAGCTTATGAGAAAATTTTTGCCATTGTTTTGCAATTGTCATTATTATAGATTGGAAATAAAAAAAATAATAATTATATGATTCAAGAAGTTATAAACTTCTTATTCTAATCTTATTACATGCAAGCAAGCATGTAAATTTTTAGTCGCACAGGATTTTTAGCATTAACACTTGCAATTTATTACTTGTAAACAACACAAAATTTGATCACCGCATCAAATGCTAAATATTAAAAAATAAACACAAAATCTATAGCACTATTAAAAAAGTATGGATTAAGGAGCATTCTCGCGTAAATAAATGTTTATGAATATACTTCACATAAGTAAATAAATAAATGTCATTTTTGTGTTACAAAATTACACCACATATTTATTTAATATTCAATGCCCATAAAGAATCTTTGAAAGTTGTCTTAAACACGTAGGCCCATAAAGAAACTTGGCAAAATTTAAAGTAGAGCTAAATCCAAATGGGCTTTTTGAGTACACGTGGATGGGCTTTACGTGGCATATGTCCATGAATATGCACTTAAGCCAGTGAAACATTTTACCCCTTCTTCCTCCCTTTCTTTTATATGCTTTCCTCCCTCTCTAATAGAGTTTTTTTTTTTCCCTTCCTACATGGAAGTTTCCCCTCTTCTTGTAAGATAATTTTTATTTTTGTGAAGATCTGATCTTCGTCACTAGCGTCCATTTTGTAGATTGTTAGGAAGAAGGGAGATGCTCAAGAGAGTTCATTCATCTCTCATCTCTCTCTTCTCCGCCATGTCGATTTTTGACAGCTTACTTAGCCATTATGTGTACCCGTTTTTCTTGGCCAACACAACGCTTGATTCGGCCGCTCATGGGGTTGAACCCACTGCTTGCAGGTCTTCACTGAAAAGTTCGCCAACAATTGCAGCTCTATGCGTAGAAGGTGAAGCAACAACATCTAATGGGGGCATAATCGAAGTGTCACGACCCGTTTTTTGGGCACATGACCGGCACAATGATAAATCTCTCATCACTATAAGCCTTCCAATAAATTCTACCCACGACTTAAATTATTTAGTGATTATCTCTATGTTATCAAAGTAACAATTCCTTAATAAATATGAAGAAAATATATCAAATTTTCTTATCTGAAAATCATAGAGATGATTTGCATGTAATAATAGATTATCAATTTAAAATACATTATTATACTGACATACAAGCCAAATGCCAAACCCCTAACCTAGATGTCCTAGACGATTACAGAGCAACATAATCTATAACAATAGAGGGGCCTACCCAACAGCGGGAAGGTCCAAAGTGATCTACTCCTCTAGCAGATATTCTTCGCTGGCAACCTGATCTGAACAAAAAAATTTTTATAGAGAGTGTGAGCTTTTAAACTCCGTGAGCGAATCGGCCTCGCGTTAATAAAATTCAAATACATTACCAGTCATGCAAGTATATCCGAAGGCTCATACTCAACCAATAAACATAATTAGAAATTACATACAAGAAGATAAAAATTCATCCAATTCAACAAACGTTACTAGTACTCATCAATGACAATATATCACGGAGAGCGCACACAGGCCAGCTCACCAATTCTGTATATTTCCGCCATGACGCACAACCTCATCCTCTTAGCTAGGGCGCCTCACGGATTTATCACCAATTCGGGCTATATCCCTACTGAGAGAATCGTTGTCTCCACACTCATTGGTCAAGACACCCTTTCAACTGGGTTTTCCGCCTTGCCGTGAGAGGGGGTACTGTCCCGCTCAATCACAATCAATAGTACAGCATTTCATATCATAATCAAAAGTACAATGTAATATTCATTTATATAACAGGTATAATATATAACTATATTATAGATTTATAAACCACAAATCAAGATAACACTTAAATGATTTTTGAAAAGATTCAAACTTCACATCATCATGAGATACTTGCTTCGTCTTATCCATAATTTTGGATTAATTATCTCATTAGATTCGTCATTCTGAATCCAATTTCCCCCTATGAATCTTGGGAGTGTCCTACGATATACTTTTTATCACCAGTAATGCTAAAACTCTATTAAAACGGGATCGTTTCACTCACTTGGATTCTGTACGAGTATCACTTATCTAAGTCGTTACGAACAAGAGTACACATATGAATTTCAGTATTCCGCTACAGAGATTTTCATGAAAAATTAGAGAAAACAAGTTAGAATTGTTTTCATACATACATTGTTCATACATACGATTACTATTTGTATGTACGGTCACTATTCATACGTATAGATACTATTTATACATACAGATATTGTTCATACATACGGATACTGTTCATACATATGATACTATTCATATATACGGAGACTGTTTATATCAGAAATAGAGAATACAATCTGTAAAAGAGTACACCAGGTAAGTTCCCAGGAAAGAGTAGAGGGTCACAATGGACACACTTAAAAACCAGGTCTTTCCTTAGCCAAAACTTTCCTAGACATGTATTCTTCACAGTTTACATCCTATTTCGGTAATCAGAAAATCAAAATAATATGTAAGTAGCTAAGGACAGTTTTTCTGATGTGGAAGATCAGCCAAAGCCGCAACCACAGAGCATACTTAAGAAAATAACTTCTAAAATTTGAAAGACATAGAAATGGCATAGTATCCTTACCTAAGCTGAAAAGAAAAGACCCAAAATTTCAGAGGCCTAGCATTAGAGTAAGAGAAACTTAAGGAGAGACGAAGAGAAATTGAAAGTGTGAGTTTAGAAGTGAAATGAAATGACCTATTTATACAAAAAGTCAACTGTACTATTTGTCACTATGCACTAATAATGAAAGAAATGGTTGGATCCCAAGAGGGGGGGTGAATTGGGTTTTATAAAAATTTTCACAAAACTCAATTGGAAGTTAAAATGATTTTCTGAAATTGGATAATGTTAAAGATAATAATTTAATTCAGAAAATCAAAATGTTTATCAAGATGAATAATTTTATAGTGCAAGGAATTAAGGAGCAAATATAAATCTACACAAATTAATTAATACTTGAGGTAGAAATCAAATATAAATGCAAAGCATTAATTAATTAACTTCAAATGTAAATAGAGTAGGGATAGAGAAAGCAAACTCGGAGATTTATACTGGTTCGGCTAATCCCAAGCCTACATCCAGTCCTCAAGAGACCACTTGAGTATTTCCACTATAATTGCAAGTTTAATCCGGGTACTTGCAAACCACTACAACATACTTTTCTCCCTCAAGGGTGTCTCTCCCCCTTACAACGTGTTTTCTCTCAAACACTAACTCAAGGAACCAATCCTTGAGAAACTAAATTTAAAGGCTTAAGGAAAATAATGGTGGACACTCTCAAAGTGTAGATAACGCAGAAATTAAGCTCAGAATTTTTCTCTAACAATTTAGAGAGAATGGAACTCAAGATAATATGAGAAATGAACAATTGAAGCTTGATGCAAATGGTGTTGTGAAGTCCCCTTTATATAGTGAAACCTTGCTGCTACAGTGACTGCTTTAGTCAGAATTGCTACAGTAAGTTTCATCATCATTTTTCAACCTTTCTACAACAACCAAAAAACTTTATCAACCTTTTTCAACAATCAATATTCTTTTTCAAATTTGCTACAGTAAAAAGTATTCTTTTTCAAAGTTTATTACAACAACCAATAAACTTTATCATACTTTTTCAACAATCAAATTCATTTTTCAAAAGTGCTACAGTAAAAGGTATTCTTTTTCAAAGTTGATTACAACAACCAATAAACTTTATCATACTTTTTCAACAATCAAATTCATTTTTCAAAAGTGCTACAGTAAAAGATATTCTTTTTCAAAGTTGATTACAACAACCAATAAACTTTATCAAAAATCAATTTATACTACTAGATTTAAATATATAAAGCATTGAATATATTTGGGCCAAGAAAAATTGAATCATGCATTTGGATCAAGAAGATTAAATCATACTATTTGGGCTAAGAAAGATTAAATCATATATTGGGCCAAGAAGATTAAATCATTCATTTGGGCCAAGAAGATTAAATCATTCATTTGGGCCAAGAAAATTAAATTATACTATTTGGGCTAAGAAAGATTAAATCATACATTGGGCCAAGAAGATTAAATCATTCCCACATATTTGTCATCATCAAAACTTATAGCATAATACATTATGGCTAACAAATAAAATATTCAATTTACTATTCATGAAAATGACATTGCTAACAAAATATTTCATGCATTACTGTACAAAATGCGGAGGCGGCTGAATTATTGGTTACTATTGAAACTTAAAGGAAAAACTGTCATTTCACCTTAAAATTTTAAGTTTTTTTTCAAATCAGTCCTTTCATTTTAGTCCCTGAGGGTATTTTCACCCATAAAACGTCATTTTATCCTACGAACTTCTTTTTAGTTTTCTCTTATGACCAAACCGCATCTAGTACTTTGACATTTCAATTGTATAAGTGAACAATATCGTATACGTAAATAGTATTATACAGGTGAACAGTACCGTATACTAGCATAGTAACCATAGTTTCAAATACGCATTTATATTTTATTTTTTATGGGTATTACACGAAGAAGGCTGAGTTCCCATCGCTGACAGTGTATTTCAGGGAGTGGAGGTGCTAGAAGACCCAACTGGACCGTCGCTGAGCTTTTTGACCCAATAAGCTTAATGTTTGCTATCTCTTAGGCTTGTGGTATCTTTTTTTTTTTTTTTAATTTGGTTATGATTCTTTAAAATCCAAAAATATAGTCAACTCTTTGGATTACCTAGATACTATTTTAGGGTGTGCTACTTTAAATTTATGTACCTGTTATCCTATAAGTTCAGGTTTAAATTGTAATTGTGTTATCTCGAAATCCCATATTATCTCATGTATCACAGACTTAATACATATAATGGAAATCTTTTTCCATTTGTCAAAAATTTGTTTTTTAATTTATAATGATTTAAAATTAATAATATCAACCTTGTAACTCGACCAAAATCAATTAAATTTTATTGGGAAAAAAAGAACACCTAGTATGGGATTCCATTTGAGTCTCAAATTGACTTATTTAAACTTTTTTTTAAAATTCTTAGTATACTAATTATTCAACACTATTTCTTAATATACTAACTTTTCAAATAATTTGACCAACACTTAAGGTGCAGTAGCTTATTTAACTTATTTTATGATATAAGCGCTTATGCACGTATTTGAAATAAGTTATAGAAATAACATATGACATGCTAATAAGCTGTTTTCAGCTTATTTTCATAAGCTTTCTATAATAACTTATGAAAAAAAAGTTAAAAACACCTTATGTGAAGTTTGTCATCATAAACTTTTCAATTATAGAAATAACTTATATATAAATGCTTATATAATAAATGTTTATTCTATAAGTACTTAAATAAGTTGTTTACTTAAATATAGTCTAATTACTTGTGTAATTCGACCAAGTGTTTGTCGAATTTGATTAATAATATTAAATTTTAAGTAACTAATAAATATATAAATTATTTATTAATTAAGGTTTTGGTCAAATTTCCCTTCCTATATTTTTTTTAATTTTCTTTTAAATTAGATTACAATAAATAAATTTTACATGATATTTTTATTTATTAATTTTTGTTAATTAATAAATATATTAATAAAATATATAAATTATTGTTTTAAATGATTTAATTTTATTAATTTGTTAATAATTAATTATTATTTTAATAAATATATAAATTAGATAATAATACTTCTTAATAATTTAAAATATTTTTTTAAGATTTTAAGAATATTCATAATTTTTATTTGTTAAATAAATAAAAAAATATGAAAATACATCGATTGTAATTAAAAGTTAGATATTAAATAAGTTTTATACTAATTACAATTCTAATTATTATAAATTAAATTTACTATCATTAAAATGAAAATGAATGTGAGGGATTTGATGAACATATTAAATTTAATTAATGTGAATAAAAATGAACTAATTAAGACATTATTTAATTATTTAATTTGAGTGAAAATTAATCTCTCTTTTAAGTGAGTGAAATAAAAAATATTAATTAAATAATATAAACAATGATGAATCAGTTATAACTGTAACTATATTATTATTGAAATAGTTTTTTTTACGTCAAATTTTTAATTATTAATTTTTTTTCCTTCAAAGGGTAATATTTATAAGTTTTTTTTATTTTGTTTATTAAATCATATTTTTTAAAATATTTTTTCTATCCACTATAAACCATATAAAAAAAATAATAGGATAATGCTTTTGAACAAGGATTTTTTTTTTGAAAATCTCATTAGATAATATAATCGTACAAATAAATATTATTTGTTATATTTGATCTGGTATAGCAGGGCATGATAGACATATTGATCAATTGTGGTCGGTTTGTCTGTAGATTCAACATCGTGAAAGTTCATCATGTTGTCTATGATCTATTGAACTATTTATGTGTGTGCAGTTTGTACACCCTTGCTTTCGAGCAATTTGAGGATCAGGCTCTAGTCTGTCTCTATTGTAGACTAGCCAATGTTCATGACTTCCAATTGGATAAAATTTTTCTTGATATGCTTTTAACATGGTATCCAATCGATGAACATTATTGACCAAAAGGTGGTAGTCAAAGCCCCACTTCAAACATGTCTCTATCGCATATTGACATAGAAAGTACATAGTTTGAAATTCCCCAAAATCGTAAATGTTAACATTAAGATCAAACTTACAAGTACGCCTAAATAGTCCGTTCAATTCATCATATGGTTCTTCCACTTCAAATAACAACCTATGTGGATCAAAATCACGGACTACACTCATTCTTTCGTGTTTGCGATTTGTTTGCAAATCTTTACAGGCTAACTTTTATTGTAATATTTACAAGCTACTATAGTGAGAGGAATGTGTCACCTGGATCTGCAGCAATCAACAATTGCCTTAGATATTATGGTATTGAATAGTGATATTATCCTACAAGCTATTGGGGAATGTAGAGAGTATAACACAGCCTATCCAATAGCCTATCCAACTCCTCCGACATAAGACTTATCACAACTACATATTCTTGTAAAAAGGCCACCTCGAGACAGGAAGGCGCAAGACGGAAAGGCCATAAAGGAGAAGTGGTAATAGTTTCGTGTCATCTTAAGTTGGTTTGAGTACTGGGAAGGTGATGATGCTAGTTCAAGCTCGGTCTATTAGACCCCATAACCAAGTTCGCAACAATATCATTCGCCAAATACAAATTCAGACTCGACCAAAGATAGCCAGTAGGAATAGGAAGATCAACAACAATCACTCAGTCATGGAAAGATGCCGTTGTGGAACTGACTCTCATTATTATTGAATATTTGAGTGATCAATTTGTATTCTTGTATAAACAATTACACTTTTATTGTTAATTTCCACTCAAATTAATTAATTTTCACTCAAATAAGTACTCTATTATATCAATTAATTTTCTTATTTTTCTTAGAAAAAGAGAAATTAATTTTCACTCAAATTAATTGATTTAATCATTTTTTTAATTATTTCATTTTTATTCACATTAATTAAAATTAGTTTGTTTATCAAATCCCAACATTCATTTTCATTTTCACTCATTTAGTAATAATAAATTTAATTTACCACAATTTTAATTGAAATTAATTTTCACAGTTAATTTAATTAATAACAATTGCAATTAGTATAAAATTTATTTAATATATAATTTTAATTAAAATTGATGTATTTTCATATTTTTTATTTATTTAAAAAATTATGAATATTCTTAAAATATTAAAAAAATAATAAAAATAAATATTTTAAATTATTAAATTTATTATTACCTAATTTATACATCATTGTCAATATATTTATTAAAACAATAATGAAAATTACTTAAAATAATTTATATAATATATTAAAACCATAATTAATTATTAACATATTAATAAAAATAAATCATTTAAAATAATAATTTATATATTTTATTCATATATATATTAATTAATGGAACTTAATACATAAAAAAATATCATATAAAATTTATTTATTATAATTTAATTAAATGAAAATTAAAAAAAGAAAAAATATATATATGAAAGAAAATTCGACTAAAACTTGAACAAATTTCCTTAATTAATAAATAATTTATATATTTATTAATATATTTATTAGTTAATTAAACTTTAATATTATTGATAAAATTTAACTAATACTTAGTCAAATTATTTGAAAAGTTAATATGCTGAAAATTAATTTTGAATAGTTAGTATGTTAAATTTTTTTTTTCTAAAAGTTAGTACGGGAATAAATAAACTTCTCAAATTCATACACCGTCACATGGTTTTGGAATTTTCCCTAAAAAAAAAAACATAATAATACATATCTATATTATTTAGGTTGAAACTATTAATATTTAAAAATTTACTGAGTAGTCACACTATAAAAATATAAAATTCTTCCACTTTTAATAATTTTTTTAATTCAAAAAATTGAAATTCAAAACTTCATTTAAAAAAATTAATTATTAAATATTTGAATCAACTATCATTACTTGGTTCTCAAATTAAATATTTGAACCAACTATCATTACTTGGTTCTCAAATTTTAACTTAAACATTATATTCATAATAAGGTACTAATAGATTAGGTTTAACTCACCCAAAAAGTAGCCCAAAATGAGAAGAATGCCCAAGTCCTTATAAGAAGCATAGAACCAAAGTTCTTAAAATCGCATAGGTCATTAAACCGGTAAAGGTACCGGTTAAAAAGTTAATGGTCAAACTGTGATTGAATCGATCTATTTTAAAATATTAAAAAATAATATACATAATTAAAGGCTATAAATATAAATTTGAAAATTCAATTAAAAATAAGATTTGATATCAAATTACAAAAAAAAAAAACACACACACACACACAAAATCAAAAGTTCATAGAAAAAATGGATCAAATAACAAAGAAATATTATTAATCAATATAATATTTATTCATATCAAATCCATAAAATTGGCATATTCACTATAATTTGCTTATCTATAATATTAATTTTATTTATTATCTGATTATAGAATTAAAAAAAATAAGTGGACCGTTTCATTTAGCCAGTTTTTGACTAGTTTGATCACCCATCAAATTTAGAGTTTATTTCATATCGATTTCCAATCCAACCGAATGAACAGGTCGATTCAGTCCAATTTTTACAACAGTTATTAGAACACATAATCCTTGGAGACCTCAACACCCCAATGGGTATGTTTATGACAGAACAATTGGAACATGAAAGATTAATCAACTATAATACCATGTTAATTGTAATACCCGTTAATTTTGGAATATAATTCGCCTAAGAGTATTTTAGAATTTTACAACGTTACTTTAGTTAATTATTTTGGTTATTTTTAATTTTCATATTTAATTGTTCTCTTTGAATATTATTTATGAAAATTGAGTTAAATGACTGGACTGAATATTTGCACCATGTGAGATATATTTTAAGAATGGTGAAATTCATGGAAAAGTGGTTTAAGAATGGTCAATTAGTCCATTTATTGTAAATTGACTGGATGGGTTTGGATGTTGGGTTATGGATACCCATGGGTTATTCAATAACCCATTAGAAATATTTAATATAAAGCTTCAATAGTACCCTACTCATTTCTCACGCAGAAGGAAAAGCTGGAAACTGAACAGTGGAAGTTTCTCTCGTTTCTTCATCCTCTTCTCAAATCCTTTCCTTGATCTTCAGAGTTTTGATTATTTGTTCGGTTCAAAAGCTTTGTAAGGATCAAAGGTAAGCTTTAATCTCATTATTTTCCTCAAATTTTAGTTTATGTAGAAGATTAGAGGAGGGTTTGTTCTTGAAGATTTTGATGATAATTCATGAATCTCAGTTGTTTTAGAAGTTATATTTGAGTTATAATCGGTTAAAAGAGTTGAAATTTTGGTTTTGAAACAAGAAAGGAAAGGATGAAATTGTTAGAAATTTCTGCAAAAACTTCTGCAAAAACCGAGTTACTGTAGCGACCAGAAATTTCGGGAAAATCTGGAAATTTTTCTTCGAGTACTGTAGCAGTACTGTAGTGTCGGCAGTCAACGGTACTGTAGCAGTCAACGTTACTGTAGCGAACCGTTACTGTAGCAAACCGTTACTTTAGCAGTCAGAAAATTTTGCGTATTTTCGTGATTTTGTTTCCTTTCTTATGTTTCCTTGTAATATATTTTACTAGGAAATTTTCCTACATAAATTCTAGTGTGGAACAAGGTAAACTTGGACAAACATCAAGGTGAGTGAATAACCTTGCGAAGCTAATTTGATATTACTAGTCAAAGTACAATATAAGTCCCATTTACAATATTATTTGGATATTAATTGATCAATTTTTCATATGACAGTATATGATGATTGATATATTTTTTACAGAAATTCAAAGGAATAAGCGTATGTATAAATGATTTTATTTCATGGAAATTGTACTATGTGAGAAGTTCTTACTATCTTATTAATGAGTAAAGATCTACGGGATCTAATACATGAGTTTGAAAGGGTTAAAGTCCCATACTACTCAGTGCATAACGATGAAAAACTATACACGAGTTTGAAAGGGTTAGAGTCCCATATTACTCGGTGTAAATAGATGAAATTGTAAATACGAGTTTGAAAGGGTTAGAGTCCCATACTACTCGGTGTATATCTATGAGAACTTATTCACGAGTTTGAAAGGGTTAGAGTCCCATACTACTCGGTGTATATCTATGAGAACTTATTCACGAGTTTGAAAGGGTTAGAGTCTCATACTACTCGGTGTATATTTATGAAATCTTATTCACGAGTTTGAAAGGGTTTGAGTCCCATACTACTCAATGTATAAGACAATTAAATATATGAGTAAATGTGGTATTTGTACTTTTGATATTTTATATAGTACAGTTATTTACTTACTGAGTTTTTAAATAAACTAACGCTCCCTATGATTATCTTTTCAGATACATAAAACAAAGAAGAAGAGTATCCGTTTGAAGAATAGAAGCCCCTTGGAATTATCCTTTATTTCTTTCTGGTGGGATACCAGTACTTATTGATGTGGATACTAGGAACGCTCTGTACTTACTATAGGTCTCCTAGGCTTGCGATGAGATAAAAACATCAGATTATGTATGCTTATATTTGCTTATCAGATGCATATAATTCTGTCGTGTGGAATGAATGATTAAGGTTAAATGTAAAACCTTACGGAACATATGTAAATAACGTATGTTTGAGAATTTTAACAAATGAGTACTATCTTTTCACATGTTCAATTTTTGGGATGTGACAATTTGGTATCAGAGGATAGGATTTATAGGTCCCCTATAGAGTACAGAGCAAAGTGATCTTTATGGGCCCTTCCCTATTGTCATGAGCCGCGGCATGACCATAGGATTAGGTTTCATAAAAGACCTTGTAGAGTATAACGTCATTTTATAGATAACTTCTCAGTGGGGCTAGTAAGTGATATTTTGTTTATGTGTGAAAATTGTTTGTTATATGTGTAGATCTGTGACAGATCAATGTCAGAAGGATCTTCTAATAATAATGAGCATATGGGTCCAAGGAGGGCCATAATTCCACCAGTACATGTGCAAGATGATCCTAACTGTGGTGATAGTTTACATGCTCAAAGTACTGAGGGCGCAACTAGTGAGCAAGCAAGGAGAGTCGAACCTGATGCTCACGTTGGTAATGCAACTATTGCACATGTGATTAATTTGATGAATGAACGATTTGATCGATTTGAGGCTGAAATGAGAGGTCGAGCTGTACAAGCTAACCTGCCAGTGGATCCTCCTATTGTTGAAGCTGAAATTGTACCACCAGCTCAGTTAGCTGGAGGAGGTAATGTAAAGGAGGTAAAAATGTCTGAATTCCAGAAAATGAGGCCACCTACTTTTTCAGGGGAAGATCCCAAAGTGGACCCACAATGTTTCCTTGAAGATTGTTGTAATACCCGTTAATTTCAGAATATAATTCGCTTAAGAGTATTTTAGAATTCTACAACGTTACTTTAGTTATTTATTTTGGTCATTTTTAATTTTCATATTTAATTGTTCTCTTTGAATATTATTTATGAAAATTGAGTTAAATTACTGGACTAAATATTTGCACCATGTGGGATATATTCTAAGAATGGTGAAATTCATGAAAAAGTGGTTTAAAAATGGTCAATTAGTCCATTTATTGTAAATTGACTGGATGGGTTTGGATGTTGGGTTATGGATACCCATGGGTTATTGAATAACCCATTAGAAATATTTAATATAAAGCTTCAACAGTAACCCCCCTCATTTTTCACTCAACCGAAAGAAGACTGAAGTTCGCTTTCTCTCGTTTTCTTCATCCTCTTCTCAAATCCTTTCCTTGATCTTCAGAGTTTTGATTATTTGTTCGGTTCAAAAGCTTTGTAAGGATCAAAGGTAAGCTTTAATCTCATTATTTTCCTCAAAATTCAGTTTATGTAGAAGATCAGAGGAGGTTTTATTCTTGAAGATTTTGATGATAATTCATGAATCTCAGTTGTTTTAGAAGTTATATTTGAGTTATAATCGGTTAAAAGAGTTGAAATTTTGGTTTTGAAACAAGAAAGGAAAGGATGAAATTGTTAGAAATTTCTGCAAAACTTCTGCAAAAACCGAGTTACTGTAGCGACCAGAAATTTCGGAAAAAATCTGGAAAATTTTCTTTGGGTTACTGTAGTAGTTACTATAGTGTCGGCAGTCAACGGTACTGTAGCAGTCAACGTTACTGTAGCGAACCGTTACTGTAGCAAACCGTTACTGTAGCAGTCAGAAAATTTTGCGTATTTTCGTGATTTTGTTTCCTTTCTTATGTTTACTTTTAGTATATTTTACTAGGAAATTTTCTTACACAAATTCTAGTGTGGAACAAGGTAAACTTGGACAAACATCAAGGTGAGTGAATAACCTTACGAAGCTAATTTGATATTACTAGTCAAAGTACAATATAAGTCCCATTTACAATATTATTTGGATATTAATTGATCAATTTTTCATATGACAGTATATGATGATTGATATATTTTTTACAGAAATTCAAAGGAATAAGAGTATGTATAAATGATTTTATTTCATGGAAATTGTACTATGTGAGAAGTTCTCACTATCTTATTAATGAGTAAAGATCTACGGGATCTAATACATGAGTTTAAAAGGGTTAAAGTTCCATACTACTCAGTGCATAACGATGAAAAACTATACACGAGTTTGAAAGGGTTAGAGACGAGTTTGAAAGGGTTAGAGTCCCATATTACTCGGTGTAAATAGATGAAATTGTAAATACGAGTTTGAAAGGGTTAGAGTCTCATACTACTCGGTGTATATCTATGAGAACTTATTCACGAGTTTGAAAGGGTTAGAGTCCCATACTACTCGGTGTATATCTATGAGAACTTATTCACGAGTTTGAAAGGGTTAGAGTCTCATACTACTCGGTGTATATCTATGAGAACTTATTCACGAGTTTGAAAGGGTTAGAGTCCCATACTACTCGGTGTATATCTATGAAAACTTATTCACGAGTTTGAAAGGGTTAGAGTCCCATACTACTCGGTGTATATTTATGAAATCTTATTCACGAGTTTGAAAGGGTTTGAGTCCCATACTACTCAATGTATAAGACAATTAAATATATGAGTAAATGTGGTATTTGTACTTTTGATATTTTATATAGTACAGTTATTTACTTACTGAGTTTTTAAATAAACTCACGCTCCCTATGATTATCTTTTCAGATACAGAAAACAAAGAAGAAGAGTATCCTTTTGAAGAATAGAAGCCCCTTGGAATTATCCTCTATTTCTGTCTGGTGGGATACCAGTACTTATTGATGTGGATACTAGGAACGCTCTGTACTTACTATAGGTCTCCTAGGCTTGCGATGAGATAGAAATATCAGACTATGTATGTCTATATTTGCTTATCAGATGAATATAATTCTGTAGTGTGGAATGAATGATTAAGGTTGAATGTAAAACCTTACAGAATATATGTAAATAACGTATGTTTGAGAATTTTATCAAATGAGTAGTATCTTTTCACATGCTCAATTTTTGGGATGTGACAATTTGGTATCAGAGGAAGGTTTTATAGGTCCCCTATAGAGTACAGAGCAAAGTGATCTTTGTGGGCCATTCCCTATTGTCATGAGCCGCGGCATGACCATAGGATTAGGTTCCATAAAAGACCTTGTAGAGTATAACGTCATTTTATAGATAACTTCTCAGTGGGGCTAGTAAGTGATATTTTGTTTATGTCAGAAAATTGTTTGTTATGTGTTTAGATCTGTGACAGATCAATGTCAGAAGGATCTTCTAATAATAATGAGCATATGGGTCCAAGGAGGGCCATAATTCCACCAGTACATGTGTAAGATGATCCTAACCGTGGTGATAGTTTACATGCTCAAAGTACTGAGGGCGCAACTAGTGAGCAAGCAAGGAGAGTCGAACCTGATGCTCACATTAGTAATGTAACTATTGCACATGTGATTAATTTGATGAATGAACGATTTGACCGATTTGAGGCTGAAATGAGAGGTCAAGCTGCACAAGCTAACCTGCCAGTGGATCCTCCTATTGTTGAAGCTGAAATTGTACCACCAGCTCAATTAGCTGGAGGAGGTAATGTAAGGGAGGTAAAAATGTCTGAATTCCAGAAAATGAGGCCACCTACTTTTTCAGGGAAAAATCCCAAAGAGGACCCACAATGTTTCCTTGAAGATTGTCGAGCAATCTGTGATGCTATAGGGTGTTCTCCTACTCAAAAGGTAGAATTCACTTCATTTCAGTTAAAGGGTAGAGCTGGTAAATGGTGGAGTAACTGGAAGAAAGCTAGAATTCAAGGCACACCGCCAGTTATGTGGACGGAGTTTTACAGATTGGTTATGGAAATGAAATCAAAGAATAAAGAAGAATATCGACAAAAGAAGAAAGCTAGATATAGGAGATCTTTTGATTAAGGGGAAGACTCAGGGACTTTGAAACCCTTTACTACATCGCAACATGCTCCAGCCACTCCTACTAAGTCATCTTATTCTACAGCCAGTGTGGCTAAGCCTCGTTCAGAGACTAGGGGTGGTTTTAGTTCTTATAGTAGAGGAGGTACTAAAGCTAGAAGGAAGAAACCTCAGTGTCCTGAATATGGAAAGTTTCACTTCGGAGAATGCAGGTTAAACACTGTTGGTACAGGTTGTTTTAACTGTGGACAAAAAGGACATTTTATAAGGGAGTGCCCTCAGCTCATGACAGGACCAGGTCAAGGGTCTACTTTGCCACCTCGACCACAATCTATTTCTGCTTCTATTACTCGAACACCAACCCCTTCAATAGGGGGTAGTATGGGAAGAGGTTCTGGAAAAGGCCAAGGTGACTGTGGAAAACAAGCTACTGGCAGTGGAAATGCAAGAGTATATGCTCTAACCCGACAGGATGCTCAAACATCCAATGCTATAGTTACAGGTATATTATCTGTCAATACTTTTGTTGCACGTATTTTGTTTGATCCTGGTTCTACTCACTCATATGTGTCACCCCTATTTGCCAAGAGATTTGCATTTGATTCGATTACTCTTAAAGAACCATTCTTGGTTTCCACACTGATGAGAGAGACTTGAATAGTTAAAACATGTTATCGTTCTTGGGAAATAATTGTTGGGGGCATGGAAACTAAGATAGATCTTATGATTCTCAATATGTTAGATTTTGATGTGATTTTAGGGATGAACTGGCTATCTTCTTGTCATGCTACTATAAATTGTCGTGACAAAGTTATTTCCTTTAATATGCCGGGGAGGAGTAATTCTGTGTTTCAAGGAGATCGAAGTGATGTACCTTGCAACATGATATCTATGTTAAGTGCCCGGCGTATATTGTGAAAGGGATGTCAGGGATTTCTAGCTTTTATCAAAGATTTAGAAAAGGAAGAACAGAAGTTAGGAGACATACATGTGGTTAATGAATTCCCAGATGTGTTCCAGAAGATTTACCTAGATTACCGCCAGAAAGAGATATTGAGTTCAGTATTGATTTGGTCCCAGACACATGACCAATTTCTATTCCACCTTATCGTATGGCTCCTGTTGAGCTAAAAGAACTCAAAGAACAATTGGAAGATTTGTTGAACAAAGGGTTCATTCACCCAAGTTTTTCACCTTGGAGTGCTCCTGTTCTTTTTGTGAAAAAGAAAGATGGTTCTATGAGATTATGTATAGATTATCGTCAGCTGAATAAAGTCATGGTGATGAATAAGTATCCTTTACCAAGGATAGATGATTTGTTTGATCAGATTCAAGGAGCAAAATATTTCTCAAAGATTGACCTAAGGTCTGGATATCATCAGTTACGAATTAAGAATGATGATATACCTAAGACTGCTTTTCGTATACGGTATGGCCATTATGAGTTCCTCGTGATGTCTTTTAGGTTGACAAATACACCAGCAGCATTTATGGATTTAATGAACAGAGTGTTTATGTGATATCCCAAATTTAATTACCTTAGAAAATGAGGCTAAATAAATAAATGAGCAAGAAAATAAGGATAAAATAGTTATTAAGAAATTTTTGAGAGATATAAATAGAATTTTATCCATTGAGTAGGGACCTAATTGAATAAGAATAAAAAGATTTGAGGTCTTTTATTAGTTTTAGCCAAAAGAAAAAAAATGAGATAGTGATGTGTGTGAGCTGTGCGGTGAGAAAGAAAAGAAAGAAAAGAAAGAAAAGAAAGAAAAGAAAAAAAAAAGAGGAAGGAGACATGTGGGTTGTTAATGAATAATTAATTAATATATATATGAATGTGTTGTGAGTCGGTGGGGTGGAAGAGAAGAAAGAGAAGAGAGGATAAGGGAAAGGAAGATGAAGAGACCAAGAAAAAAAAATAAAAGAAGGAAAAATAAAAGAGAGAAAGTGATGTTTGATTTGAGGAGGGAATAGTGAAAGAAAAGGAAGAACGAAAGAAAAGGAGACATTGCTTTTCTTTCAATTATATATATATGTGTGGGTGCGTTGTGGTATAGGGAGGAGAGAGAAGAGTAGAGAAAAGAGAGAGAGGGAGAGAGAGGAAGAGGCGAAAATTTGAAGAAGAGAGAGGACTAAGAAACAGAGCAAATAGGAGCAAGGAAGTTTAAGAGGTTGAGAATCAGATCAGGTAGTTAGTTTTCCATAAAAGTATGATTATTTATGATTTATGATATCTGTGTTTATAATCAGTTTTTACAGAATTTTATTCTACATAGTGAACAAGAGAAATTTAATTGTTATTAGTGTGATGTTGTGCTTTTATGGCTGAAATGATCTCCTCATGTGTTTACATGTTTTTAAGAAACTGACTAGCTACTGAGATATTTTATATCTCACTTTTAGAAAATTGATCATTTCAGGAAAAAGGGCAAAATGGAAGGCTTGATGATATTAATGATGATCTTGAAGTGTGGAAATATATTTTATGATAGTTTATGATTCAAATATGTAAAGATAATAATAAATATTATGTAAATTATTTTTTTATGTATTCAAGCTCAGATATAATTAATGAGAATCTTGTAAATTTTCTGCAAGGTTACTATTCACATGAATAGTAAAATTCGTGAATAGTGAAATCTATTGAAAGAAAATTATTCAGAAAATTATCCAGTGAACCGATTTAGAGAAAAATTATTATTTTTAAAGGAAATAAAATGTCGGGGTGTTACAGTTTAACTTCTGCACCAGTCTTAATCCTACCATCAGAACCAGGGGGTTACTCTGTATTCTGTGATGCCTCAAAGATAGGCTTAGGGTGTGTGTTGATGCAACATGGTAAAGTCATAGCTTATGGTTCACGTCAGCTTAAAAAGCATGAATTGAATTACTCCACTCATGATTTGGAAATGGCAGCTGTAGTGTTTGCCCTAAAGATTTGGAGACATTACTTGTATGGGGAGACTTGTAAAATTTTTACAGATCACAAAAGCCTTAAGTACATTTTTGAGCAGAGAGATCTCAATCTAAGGCAACGAAGGTGGATGGAACTTCTGAAAGATTATGATTGTACCATCCTTTACCATCCAGGTAAAGCAAATGTAGTGGCTGATGCTCTAAGTCGAAAGTCTATGGGAAGTTTAGCTCACATTGCCACTATAAGGAGATCTCTAATACATGAACTACAAGAATTAGAAGCTGATGGAGTATTCTTTGAGATCACTGAGTCAGGTACATTTCTGGCTCATTTAACAGTTAGATCATCCCTTGTTGAAAAAGTAAAAGTAACTTTAGAAAATGACATTGATATGGTCAAAATCAGAGATAAGGCAAGGCAAGGTCTAGCACCAAGTTTCTTGGTAGATGAAGAAGGAGTCTTATGGTTTAATGGAAGACTTTGTGTCCCCAACATTGAATCTTTGAAACATGAAATCTTAATGGAAGCTCATGGTTCGCCCTACGTTGTACATCCTGGTGCTGTGAAAATGTATCAGGACTTGAAATAAGTTTACTGGTGGGAGGGTATGAAGTGAGACGTGACTGACTTTGTAGCTCGATGTTTGACTTGTCAGCAAGTTAAAGCTGAACATCGACGACTACCTGGTTTGATGCAAAAACTAGATATTCCCGAGTGGAAGTGGGAAAGGATCACTATAGATTTTGTAGTAGGTTTACCTCGGTCAACAAAAGGAAATGACTCAATATGGGTCATAGTGGATCGACTTACTAAGTCAGCACATTTTCTTCCTGTTCATACCACTTTCAGTGTAGCAAAACTTGCTCGACTTTACGTTAAAGAAATAGTGAAACTTCATGGTGTACCAATATCCATTATATCAGACCGAGGACCTCAGTTTACTTCTCGGTTCTGGAGAGTCTTTCTAGAGGCTTTGGGTACCAAAGTGAATCTTAGCACAACATTTCATCCTCAGATTGATGGACAGTCCGAAAGAACAATTCAGACTTTAGAGGATATGCTAAGAGCTTGTGTGATGGATTTCAGTAGAAGTTGGGAAGATCATTTGTCTCTTATTGAATTTGCTTATAATAACAGTTACCAAGCCAGTATTCAGATGGCACCTTTTGAGGCTTTATATAGGAGACGGTGTTGATCTCCTATAGGTTGGTTTGAATTTGGTGAAACTAAAATATTTGGACCTGAGATGATTCAGGAAGATATAAATAAAGTTAAACTGATCAGAGAGAAGTTGTTAACTGCTCAGAGTAGACAGAAGTCTTATGCGGACAACCGACGACGTGACCTTGAATTTGCAATAGGTGATATGGTTTTCTTACGAATCTCACCCATGAAGGGAGTAATGAGATTCAGGAAGAAAGGCAAGCTTAGTCCGAGTTATGTTGGCCCATATGAGGTTGTAGATAGAGTGGGTAATGTGGTATATCGCCTAGACCTACCTTCCGACCTAGAGGGAGTTCATCCAATATTTTATGTGTCCATGCTACGGAAGTATCTTCCTGATCCTTCTCATGTCATTCAACCCCAAGAAGTTCATTTTGATGAAACTCTCACCTACGAAGAGGTTCCAGTAGCTATCCTTGATAGAAAAGTCAAGAAATTGCGTACTAAAGAAATTCCTACTGTCAAGGTTCTTTGGAGAAATCATTCTCGCGAGGAAGCTACGTGGGAGGCAGAAAATGAAATGTGGAAAAAATATCCACTTTTGTTTGAAACTTGAGGTAAGATTTTAATTCGGAGGACCGAATTCTTTTAAGGGGGTAGAATGTTAATTTCAGAATATAATTCGCTTAAGAGTATTTTAGAATTCTACAACGTTACTTTAGTTATTTATTTTGGTCATTTTTAATTTTCATATTTAATTGTTCTCTTTGAATATTATTTATGAAAATTGAGTTAAATGACTGGACTAAATATTTGCACCATGTGGGATATATTCTAAGAATGGTGAAATTCATGAAAAAGTGGTTTAAAAATGGTCAATTAGTCCATTTATTGTAAATTGACTGGATGAGTTTGGATGTTGGGTTATGGATACCCATGGGTTATTGAATAACTCATTAGAAATATTTAATATAAAGCTTCAACAATAACCCCCCTCATTTCTCACTCAACCGAAGGAAGACTGAAGTTCGCTTTCTCTCGTTTTCTTCATCCTCTTCTCAAATCCTTTCCTTGATGTTCAGAGTTTTGATTATTTGTTCGGTTCAAAAGCTTTGTAAGGATCAAAGGTAAGCTTTAATCTCATTATTTTCCTCAAAATTCAGTTTATGTAGAAAATCAGAGGAGGTTTTATTCTTGAAGATTTTGATGATAATTCATGAATCTCAGTTGTTTTAGAAGTTATATTTGAGTTATAATCGGTTAAAAGAGTTGAAATTTTGGTTTTGAAACAAGAAAGGAAAGGATGAAATTGTTAGAAATTTCTGCAAAACTTCTGCAAAAACCGAGTTACTGTAGCGACCAGAAATTTCGGAAAAAATCTGGAAAATTTTCTTCGGGTTACTGTAGCAGTTACTATAGTGTCGGCAGTCAACGATACTGTAGTAGTCAACGTTACTGTAGCAAACCGTTACTGTAGCAAACCGTTACTGTAGCAGTCAGAAAATTTTGCGTATTTTCGTGATTTTGTTTCCTTTCTTATGTTTGCTTGTAGTATATTTTACTAGGAAATTTTCCTACACAAATTCTAGTGTGGAACAAGGTAAACTTGGACAAACATCAAGGTGAGTGAATAACCTTACGAAGTTAATTTGATATTACTAGTCAAAGTACAATATAAGTCGCATTTACAATATTATTTGGATATTAATTGATCAATTTTTCATATGACAGTATATGATGATTGATATATTTTTTATAGAAATTCAAAGGAATAAGAGTATGTATAAATGATTTTATTTCATGAAAATTGTACTATGTGAGAAGTTCTCACTATCTTATTAATGAGTAAAGATCTACGGGATCTAATACATGAGTTTGAAAGGGTTAAAGTCCCATACTACTCAGTGCATAACGATGAAAAACTATACACGAGTTTGAAAGGGTTAGAGTCCCATATTACTCGGTGTAAATAGATGAAATTGTAAATACGAGTTTGAAAGGGTTAGAGTCCCATACTACTCGGTGTATATCTATGAGAACTTATTCACGAGTTTGAAAGAGTTAGAGTCCCATACTACTCGGTGTATATCTATGAGAACTTATTCACGAGTTTGAAAGGGTTAGAGTCCCATACTACTCGGTGTATATCTATGAGAACTTATTCACGAGTTTGAAACGGTTAGAGTCCCATACTATTCGGTGTATATTTATGAAATCTTATTCACGAGTTTGAAAGGGTTTGAGTCCCATACTACTCAATGTATAAGACAATTAAATATATGAGTAAATGTGGTATTTGTACTTTTGATATTTTATATAGTACAGTTATTTACTTACTGAGTTTTTAAATAAACTCACGCTCCCTATGATTATCTTTTCAGATACAGAAAACAAAGAAGAAGAGTATCCGTTTGAATAATAGAAGCCCCTTGGAATTATCCTCTATTTCTGTCTGGTGGGATACCAGTACTTATTGATGTGGATACTAGGAACGCTCTGTACTTACTATAGGTCTCCTAGGCTTGCGATGAGATAGAAATATCAGACTATGTATGTCTATATTTGCTTATCAGATGAATATAATTCTGTAGTGTGGAATGAATGGTTAAGGTTGAATGTAAAACCTTACAAAATATATGTAAATAACGTATGTTTGAGAATTTTATCAAATGAGTAGTATCTTTTCACATGCTCAATTTTTGGGATGTGACAATTGTGGAGCAATCTGTGATGCTATAGGGTGTTCTCCTACTCAAAAGGTAGAATTCACTTCATTTCCGTTAAAGGGTAGGGCTGGTAAATGGTGGAGGAACTGGAAGAAACTTAGAATTCAAGGCGCACCGCCAGTTATGTGGACGGAGTTTTACAGATTGGTTATGGTAAAGAAATCAAAGAATAAAGAAGAATATCGACAAAAGAAGAAAGCTAGATATAGAAGATCTTTTGATCAAGGGGAAGACTCAGGGACTTTGAAACCCTTTACTGCATCACAACATGCTCCAGCCACTCCTACTAAGTCATCTTATTCTACAGCCAGTGTGGCTAAGCCTCGTTCAGAGACCAGGGGTGGTTTTAGCTCTTCTAGTAGAGGAGGTACTCAAGGTAGAAGGGAAAAACCTCAATGTCCTGAATGTGGAAAGTTTCACTTCGGGGAATGCAGGTTAAACACTGTTGGTACAGGTTGTTTTAACTGTGGACAAAAAGGACATTTTATAAGGGAGTGCCCTCAGCTCATGACAAGACCAGGTAAAGGGTCTACTTTGCCACCTCGACCACAGTCTATTTCTGCTTCTATTACTCGAACACCAACCCCTTCAATAGGGGGTAGTATGGGAAGAGGTTCTGGAAGAGGCCAAGGTGACCGTGGAAAACAAGCTGCTGGCAGAGGAAATGCAAGAGTATATGCTCTAACCCGACAGGATGCTCAAACATCCAATGCTGTAGTTACAGGTATATTATCTGTTAATACTTTTGCTGCACGTATTTTGTTTGACCCCGGTTCTACTCACTCATATGTGTCGCCCCTATTTGCCAAGAGATTTGCATTTGATTCGATTATTCTTAAAGAACCATTCTTGGTTTCCACACCGATAAGAGAGACTTTGATGGTTAAAACATGTTATCGTTCTTGTAAAATAATCGTTGGAGGCATGGAAACTGAGATAGATCTTATGGTTCTCAATATGTTAGATTTTGATGTGATTCTAGGGATGGACTGGCTATCTTCTTGTCATGCTACTATAAATTGTCGTGACAAAGTTATTTCCTTTAATATACCGGGGAGGAGTAATTTTGTGTTTCAAGGGGATCAAAGTGATGTACCTTGCAACATGATATCTATGTTAAGTGCCC
Source organism: Biancaea sappan (assembly GCA_037074585.1). Classification (NCBI taxonomy): domain Eukaryota; kingdom Viridiplantae; phylum Streptophyta; class Magnoliopsida; order Fabales; family Fabaceae; genus Biancaea; species Biancaea sappan. The sequence continues at coordinate 91,307,563 of CM073491.1, read as the reverse complement.
GGCGTATGTTGCGAAAGGGATGTCAGGGATTTCTAGCTTTTATCAAAGATTTAGAAAAGAAAGAACAGAAGTTAGAAGACATTCATGTGGTTAATGAATTCCCAGATGTGTTCCCAGAAGATTTACCTGGATTACCGCCAGAAAGAGATATTGAGTTCAGTATTGATTTGGTCCCAGACACAAGACCAATTTCTATTCCACCTTATCGTATGGCTCCTGTTGAGCTAAAAGAACTCAAATAACAATTGGAAGATTTGTTGAACAAAGGGTTCATTCGCCCAAGTTTTTCACCTTGGGGTGCTCCTGTTCTTTTTGTGAAAAAGAAAGATGGTTCTATGAGATTATGTATAGATTATCGTCAGCTGAATAAAGTCACAGTGAAGAATAAGTATCCTTTACCAAGGATAGATGATTTGTTTGATCAGCTTTAAGAAGCAAAATACTTCTCAAAGATTGATCTAAGGTCTGGATATCATCAGTTACGAATTAAGAATGATGATATACCTAAAACTGCTTTTCGTACACGGTATGGACATTATGAATTTCTTGTGATGTCTTTTGGGTTGACAAATGCACCAGCAGCATTTATGTATTTAATGAACAGAGTGTTCAAATCATTCCTTGATAAGTTTATAATTGTATTTATTGATGATATTTTGGTATATTCAAAGAGTCATAAAGAACATACTGAGCATTTGAGAATAGTGCTTCAGACCTTGAGAGAGCATCAGTTGTACGCAAAGCTCTCAAAATGTGAATTATGGATGAGTCATGTAACGTTTTTGGGACATGTTATTTCCCAAGAAGGTATTCGTGTAGATCCAAGTAAAATTGAAGCAGTAAAACAATGGCCTACACCAACAACTGTGTCGGAAGTACGTAGTTTTCTTGGCTTAGCAGGGTATTACCGTCGCTTTGTCAAAGATTTCTCTAAGACGGCTCTCCCATTAAATAAGTTAACTCGAAAGAATGTTAAATACATTTGGGATGATTCATGTGAGCAAAGTTTCACCCAATTAAAAGAGTGTTTAACTTCTGCACCAGTCTCAATCCTACCATCAGGACCAGGGGGTTACTCTGTATTCTGTGATGCCTCAAAGATAGGCTTAGGATATGTGTTGATGCAACATGGTAAAGTCATAGCTTATGGCTCACGTCAGCTTAAAAAGTATGAATTGAATTACCCCACTCATGATTTGAAAATGGCAGCTGTAGTGTTTGCCCTAAAGATATGGAGACATTACTTGTATGGGGAAACTTGTAAAATTTTTACAAATCACAAAAGCCTTAAGTACATTTTTGAGCAGAGAGATCTCAATCTAAGGCAACGAAGGTGGATGGAACTTCTGAAAGATTATGATTGTACCATCCTTTACCATCCAGGTAAAGCAAATGTAGTGGCTGATGCTCTAAGTCGAAAGTTTATGGGAAGTTTAGCTCACATTGCCACTATAAGGAGATCTCTAATACATGAACTACAAGAATTAGAAGCTGATGGAGTATTCTTTGAGATCACTGAGTCAGGTATATTTCTGGCTCATTTAACAGTTAGATCATCCCTTGTAGAAAAAGTAAAAGCAACTTTAGAAAATAACATTGATATGGTCAAAATCAGAGATAAGGCAAGGCAAGGTCTAGCACCAAGTTTCTTGGTAGATGAAGAAGGAATCTTATGGTTTAATGGGAGACTCTGTGTCCCCAACATTGAATCTTTGAAACATGAAATCTTAATGGAAGCTCATGGTTCACCCTACGTTGTACATCCTGGTGCTGTGAAAATGTATCAGGACTTGAAACAAGTTTACTGGTGGGAGGGCATGAAGCGAGATGTGACTGACTTTGTAGCTCGATGTTTGACTTGTCAGCAAGTTAAAGCTGAACATCGACGACCACCTGGTTTGATGCAAAAATTAGATATTCCCGAGTGGAAGTGGGAAAGGATCACTATGGATTTTGTAGTAGGTTTACCTCGGTCAACAAAAGGAAATGACTCAATATGGGTCATAGTGGATCGACTTACTAAGTCAGCACATTTTCTTCCTGTTCATACCACTTTCAGTGTAGCAAAACTTGCTCGACTTTATGTTAAAGAAATAGTAAAACTTCATAGTATACCAATATCCATTATATCAGACCGAGGACCTCAGTTTACCTCTCGGTTCTGGAAAGTTTTGCAAGAGGCTTTGGGTACCAAAGTGAATCTTAGCACAACATTCCATCCTCAGACTGATGGACAGTCCGAAAGGACAATTCAGACTTTAGAGGATATGCTAAGAGCTGGTGTGATGGATTTCAGTGGAAGTTGGGAAGATCATTTGCCTCTTATTGAATTTGCTTATAATAACAGTTACCAAGCCAGTATCCAGATGGCACCTTTTGAGGCTTTATATGGGAGACGGTGTCGATCTCCTATAGGTTGGTTTGAACTTGGTGAAACCAAAATACTTGGACCTGAGAAGATACAAGAAGATATAAATAAAGTTAAACTGGTCAGAGAGAAGTTGTTAACTGCTCAGAGTAGACATAAGTCTTATGCGGACAACCGACGACGTGTTCTTGAATTTGCAATAGGTGATATGGTTTTCTTACGAATCTCACTTATGAAGGGAGTAATGAGATTCGGGAAGAAAGCCAAGCTTAGTCCGAGGTATGTTGGCCCATATGAGGTTGTAGACAGAGTGGGTAATGTGGCATATCGCATAGACCTACCTTCCGACGTAGAGGAAGTTCATCTAATATTTCATGTGTCCATGCTATGGAAATATCTTCTTGATCCTTCTCATGTCATTCAATCCTAAGAAGTTCATTTTGATGAAACTCTCACCTACGAAGAGGTACCAGTAGCTATTCTTGATAGAAAAGTTAAGAAATTGCGTACTAAAGAAATTCCTACTGTCAAGGTTCTTTGGAAAAAATCATTCTCGCGAGGAAGCTACGTGGGAGGCAGAAGATGAAATGTGAAAAAAATATCCACATTTGTTTGAAACTTGAGGTAAGATTTTAATTCGGAGGACCGAATTCTTTAAGAGAGGTAGAATGTAATACCCGTTAATTTTGGAATATAATTCGCCTAAGAGTATTTTAGAATTTTACAACGTTACTTTAGTTAATTATTTTGGTCATTTTTAATTTTCATATTTAATTGTTCTCTTTGAATATTATTTATGAAAATTGAGTTAAATGACTGGACTGAATATTTGCACCATGTGGGATATATTCTAAGAATGGTGAAATTTATGGAAAAGTGGTTTAAGAATGGTCAATTAGTCCATTTATTGTAAACTGACTGGATGGGTTTGGATGTTGGGTTATGGATACCCATGGGTTATTCAATAACCCATTAGAAATATTTAATATAAAGCTTCAATAGTACCCTCCTCATTTCTCACGCATAAGGAAAAGCTGGAAACTGAACAGTGGAAGTTTCTCTCGTTTCTTCATCCTCTTCTCAAATCCTTTCCTTGATCTTCAGAGTTTTGATTATTTGTTCGGTTCAAAAGCTTTGTAAGGATCAAAGGTAAGCTTTAATCTCATTATTTTCCTCAAATTTCAGTTTATGTAGAAGATCAGAGGAGGTTTTGTTCTTGAAGATTTTGATGATAATTCATGAATCTCAGTTGTTTTAGAAGTTATATTTGAGTTATAATCGGTTAAAAGAGTTGAAATTCTGGTTTTGAAACAAGAAAGGAAAGGATGAAATTGTTAGAAATTTCTGCAAAAACTTCTGCAAAAACCGAGTTACTGTAGCGACCAGAAATTTCGGGAAAATCTGGAAATTTTTCTTCGAGTACTGTAGCAGTACTGTAGTGTCGGCAGTCAACGGTACTGTAGCAGTCAACGTTACTGTAGCGAACCGTTACTGTAGCAAACCGTTACTGTAGCAGTCAGAAAATTTTGCGTATTTTCGTGATTTTGTTTCCTTTCTTATGTTTCCTTGTAATATATTTTACTAGGAAATTTTCCTACACAAATTCTAGTGTGGAACAAGGTAAACTTAGACAAACATCAAGGTGAGTGAATAACCTTGTGAAGCTAATTTGATATTACTAGTCAAAGTACAATATAAGTCTCATTTACAATATTATTTGGATATTAATTGATCAATTTTTCATATGACAGTATATGATGATTGATATATTTTTTACAGAAATTCAAAGGAATAAGCGTATGTATAAATGATTTTATTTCATGGAAATTGTACTATGTGAGAAGTTCTCACTATCTTATTAATGAGTAAAGATCTACGGGATCTAATACATGAGTTTGAAAGGGTTAAAGTCCCATACTACTCAGTGCATAACGATGAAAAACTATACACAAGTTTGAAAGGGTTAGAGTCCCATATTACTCGGTGTAAATAGATGAAATTGTAAATACGAGTTTGAAAGGGTTAGAGTCCCATACTACTCGGTGTATATCTATGAGAACTTATTCACGAGTTTGAAAGGGTTAGAGTCCCATACTACTCGGTGTATATTTATGAAATATTATTCACGAGTTTGAAAGGGTTTGAGTCTCATACTACTCAATGTATAAGACAATTAAATATATGAGTAAATGTGGTATTTGTACTTTTGATATTTTATATAGTACAGTTATTTACTTACTGAGTTTTTAAATAAACTCACGCTCCCTATGATTATCTTTTCAGATACAGAAAATAAAGAATAAGAGCATCCGTTTGAAAAATAAAAGCCCCTTGGAATTATTCTCTATTTCTGTCTGGTGGGATACCAGTACTTATTGATGTGGATACTAGTAACGCTCTGTACTTACTATAGATCTCCTAGGCTTGTGATGAGATAAAAACATCATATTATGTATGCTTATATTTGCTTATCAGATGCATATAATTCTGTCGTGTGGAATGAATGATTAAGGTTAAATGTAAAACCTTACAGAACATATGTAAATAACGTATGTTTGAGAATTTTAACAAATGAGTAGTATCTTTTCACATGTTCAATTTTTGGGATGTGACATTAATAATGGTGTAGCATACCTTGAAGGAATTTATAAAGAATTCCTATATATAAGTATTGTATTACAGATAGTTCTATAGCATATATGAAAAATAACAAAAATATGTGTACTTGGGGAAAAATCGGAACTCTTGATAGTAATTGATTATCGGGTATAAATAAAATTGAAGAATATAAAACAAAATAATTAAGAGAATATAACTACCCTCTTGGCCTAATATATTTTCAGAGGGTGTTGCTTCAATAGGACTGCTACACCACATATATAAGCAGAGAGTAGAGACTCTTCCTTGTGAAATCCTAATGGGCTGACATTCTCATCATTAATCAGCCCACACAAGGCCCAATTTCAGTCCAATAAGAATTGTTTAATTTATAAAAGAATTTATAATTAACTTATTATTAAAACTGGACAATACATATAAATAAATAAATAAATATATATATGTAAAGATAAATATAATTTATGATAGTCCATATGAAAAATCTAACATACCTCTCATATTTAGCTAACTTTTAGGGTGAATTAGGTTTAGCATATCTCTCTTCCTCAGCTAGCTTTCAAAGTGAATTAGATTTAAGTACTATTAGTGCAAAGGAGAATATTTGCTCAAAGACATTTGGAACTTTATATGGACTCACCGACGGTCCAACAAGATAACTTGTTCTTGTTTATGATTCAACAATTCCCAACTTATTTTAAACAAAATGTCACACCCACCAAACTATTAACGCTATAATTGAACCAAAACTAACACGCCATCAACTATAAGCCAAATAAAATTAAATGGCAATGCACGTTTTTCATTTTTGCTCGTAACCAAATACAGCTATCAGGTACCATGACTGTTGATGAAAAAGCAAGCGGTGAAAGGTAGATTAAAGTTAAATAAATATAATAATTTATTTATTAAATTTTCGGCTTAACTAAAATTAGGCAAAAATATGTTTTATATTCATAACTTTTACACCGATTTTCACTTATGTCCATAACATTTGTTTTTTATCAAATATGTCTCATATATTTCATTTTTTTTAAATAATACCATTTTATTAATATCATCAAATAAACTAACGAAAAATATTAATTAGACTACCACAAAGCACATATTATCTGTCACATGAACCCATTACATGAAATTACAAAAATTCCTTAATAATAATAATATCTTTTAAAAAAAAAAGCTTCCTTCTCTCTCTCTAACACTTATGTTCGTGACTCTCTCTCCCTCTACTAGTTCTTTATTTCTTTCTCTCCTTTCTCCTTCTGTGTGTGTGCACCTCTTTGGAAAACAGAGATTTTTCTCCAAAAATGATCATAGAAAAGTACTCGAAATAAGAACAATGTTCTTGAAGGTTGCGTGAGCTATTTTAGACTCTGCTATCTGAAGAATTCAAAAGGAAGCATTGTTCTTGAAGGTTGTAACACTCCCCTTAGGATAATCACAAGTGTAAATATGCTGCTATAGATTATATATTTCATTCCAAATGCCAGAATTTTGTGTCCAATATATTGAAATTTAAAGGTCAAAGTTTAAAGCAACAAGCACTCTGAGTGGTGCTTGTTTCGTTTTTGTAAACCCTCTTGGTTGCCATGCCAGCCAACTTTCTTTCTTGAGTTGCAGAGATTACAACTTCACAATTCACTTTTGATTGGTTATTGTCACTTAGTAGCAAACAAACTGATCAAGTATTTTTTTTATCATCATTTTTGGAGAAAAATATTTGTTTTCTGGAGAGACACACACATAGTTTGCATTACAAATTAGGAATGGAAAGAAAATGATGAATAGAAAGGAAAATAAGCATGGAAAAGATAGAAGAAAAAAGAAAAAAAATTGTTTAGTTGGGTATAGAAAAATGATTAGGAAAAAGAAAATAAATATTTTAATATATATTTTTTAATAGAGTAATTTTACTAAATTACCCCTATCTATTTTTTATTTTAAAAAAAGAAAAAGCACGTAGAATAACTTTACTCAGTAACTTTCCAGATTAATCAACTTCAAACTCAGTAACTTTACTATTATTTGTTGCACGGTTTTCTTCTTCCTTCATTCTTTCTTCTTATCGCACAATTTTCTTCCTTCCTTCTCTCTCTCTCTCTCTCACACGAGCACACTTCTGAACTGCCGGAATCATCGTCCCTTTGCCCAAAAACCGAAATAGTTCCCTTCATTGTCAGGGACAGCCATGTAAATGCATTGTCTTTTCCATAAGGAAAGGCAGGATTCCATCGTACTGTGAGTGGAAGATACCGTACGATTAATAACGAAAAATAGTTGCAATGCTGAAAGGAAAGAAAGCCGGGCGGGAGACGAACTAACATGGGTAGCTGCACTGTGGAAGGGAATTTAGTGACTATTTCTTGGGAGGAAGGTGAAGCAAACATGGCTAGAGGGAGGAAGGAGAGCAAGAAAGAGAGAGAGGGACCAGTAGAGGGAGAAAGAATTATGAACAAGTGTTAGAGAGAGAGAGAAAGAGAGAGATAGGTTTTTTCTAAATTATTATTATTAAGAGTGTTTCTGTAATTGTAGGTGATGGATTCACATGACAGGTAACATGACGGGTAATATTTATCTTGTGGCAGCCTAATTAGTTTTTTTTTTGGTTAGTTTCTTTGACTGTGCTTAAAAAAAGGGTATATTTGCAACCAAAAAAAAAAGAAACACGTGAGACATATTTGTCAAAAAATAAGAGTTAAGGGCATAAGTAAAAATCAGTGTAAATATTAGAGACATGAAGTATATTTTTTATTTAAAATTATTATCAGTTCAAGCTATTTTTCTCCATCATTAACCTCAAGATGTGTTTAGTACATAGGAAATATTATTGAGAAAAAAGAAAATAGAAAAGGAAAAGAAAATAGAAAGTAACAAAAAAAAAAGGAAAAGACAAAAAATTTTGTTTAGTATGACATAAAAAAGAATAAAAAAATATTTTCTTTATTTTGTTTGACATAAAGTTTAAAATAATAAAAAAAAATTGATATAATTTTACTAAGTTATTCTTATAATAAAATATGATAAAAGCCGTAAAAAAAAACACGTCTCGAGATATCTCCACGAAATCCCTAGTCCTACTCATAGTCATCTTCTTTCTCACTCTTTTCCCTCTCTCTGTCCATGAATTTGTTGAAGTAGATCAAATCAAACCTATATATGCGTATATTTCTTTCTCTCCATGGATATGCGTTCGCATAAAACTGAGAGAAAGAAACTCTCTCAAAACGTCGAATTAAACCCATGTGTGAAGTAGAGAGGCAAAAAAAATATGAAAAAGACGTTGCACTCTAAAAAAGCAAAGAGGCAAACCAACATAACAAGTGACGCGACATAATAGAACAGATCAAATAGTGTGGTTCCAACAAATCGACTTAAGATTTCAACATAAGGAGAAAGTTGGAATTTTCGAAAACAATTGAGGGCACTATTATCATTAATGGCTAATCTTCACTTATTCATCTCGTTTTTTCATCCTTCTCTGAGGGAAAAAAGCCAAAATATATTATAATAAAAGAACACAAAACTAATTTTCCATTGCATCATTTCATTGAACCTCAGTTTCTGGCTACCAAACGCAAAACATGATCAATGGCAACAAAATTTCGTTTTCCATCCATGAAAAAGTCGACTACCAAACACACACTCAAAGTTTGACAGAGATAAGTGTCGGTGCATTTAAAAAAAAAATCTGTCAATAAAATAGGATCCAATAATTAATAAGCCAAGAAAATGTTAAATGTACCTCAAAAATCGGAATGTCCACGTACATTTTTGAAAGCGGTTCTGAAAATTTAATTCTTGAATATTGTAATAAGCGTCTTATTCTCTAGTTGTAGCTTTCTTTGCAATACCTAACTACTTCCCCACTCCATACGATTTTCTATATTATCGTTTTGCAAATGGGAAATGGCAAGCATGTAGACGTGTTACAGCAGACTGCTGAAGCCGCACGGCAAAAGTCAATTCCCTCAATTAGCGGGTTGTCCACTTGTTACATCCTTTTCTTCACTCTTATGATATTTTATCTCTCATAAATATAGCAGATGATATATATATATATAACAATCACCTGTATCTAAATATTATAGAATATTGATTTATTCAAATTCAAGTAAGATAAAATTATAATAAATAATAAATTTTTTTTATCAAATTTTAATGTAATTATATTTTTAAAAAGTTAAATTCAAGACTTTTGATTAAGTTAAAACAACTATAATTATATCTACTTGGTGGTAGTTAATATTTTTTTTTTTGAGTATATGATAAGTGATATGACTCCATATTAAACTAGAGGTAAAAATGAAATTTTCATATATGTTTCAAATGTTTTATATTTATTTTTTAGTCATAAATTAACATTATTTGAATTATTTTTTTGTTAAAATTATTAGTCACTTTATCAAAATTAATACATTATCATTATAATGTTGACATGTTATATCTATTTAGACATTAATTATATATAAAATAAGGTAATATAATGTGTTAATTATGTTAAAGTAGCCAATAATTTTAATAGAAAATGATAATAGTCGTGTAGATTTATAATGTAGAAAACTAAGATAAAACACATAAAATAAAATTAAAAGATCAAATATCATTTTTGCTTAAAACTGAATAGTCGCATGTAAGCTGGCAGCTGGAATAACAAAGAAAACAAATTTGATGTCTATCTAAAGTTAAAGATTCATGGTTTTATTTGTATTTTTTGGAAAAATAAAAATCACAGTAGATGTGAAGAAAATAATATTAGATCATTTATGTCAAAAAGGAGAAAAGCTCGAAATATCCACACCTAAATGATTCACAAAAACGTTCGAAGTATAGATGGTGCAGAGAAGGATGGTGATAGAATGGGTGGGAGAATAAGAAAGATGATGAGTCTAAATTACTATTTTAAAAAATATTAATGGTGTGTTCCGTATGGAGAAGAAAAAACAGAAAAGGGAAAAAGAATGAAAGTGAAAGTGAAAATATAATATTTTACTCAAATATTTATACTTTTTTTAAAAAAAAAGTTTAATATTTTTTAAAAGCATAATTTGAATAATTTTTTATATTTTTTTTATTACTTCACACATTACATCATTGCATGAAAAGATACTAAATATGCAATTTTATTTTCTAAAAACATAAGATATTATAATAAAATGTCTCATTGTCATTTTCATTTCCCTTCATTTTTCTTTTCTTTTTATGTGAACCAAATATACCTTTGAATAATTATACTTGGAGGAGTTTGTATATTAGTTTTTCCCTACATATAACCATTGGAGGAATAGATATTTTAATTCAATTATACTTTACTGATTTTTCCCTTATCCCAAAGACTTTTAGTATGCTTGGTGGAGTAATAAAATAATTGAGAAATTATCTAAATTATTTTCTTTAAAAACTTTAAACTTTCCTCTTTTTTTTTGTTTAAATTAAGATGTTTTAATAAAAAAATAAGTGTAATTACTTATATATTTATTATTAAGTTCCTTAATAAGAATATAACGAGTATGTAATTATCTAATCATATATAGTATTTAAAAATTAAATTTATATTTTTTATAATTCATCATTACATAATTAATTTTTTTAAAAAATATGCATATTATGTTTATATTAAAACTTTTGATAACAAAAATATAAAAAAAATTATATGAATTTTTTAATAAAATACTACATTTTTTATTTTTTTGTTTTTACCAAAACGCCTTTATATTTTACCCCAAAGAAAAAATGCCTTTATACAAATTAAAGGACTACTTTTTAACTTGGATCATTATCAGACGTGCTCGTTCTTTTCTGTTGTCTGCAAACCCTAAAACGAAATATTGTTTTAAAATAATACAAAAAATAAAATTTAATTTTATATCAAGTGCCATGCCCCACCAACTCTTCGATGTGACCCCACCACCATTGCAGGCCATTCTCCTTCCTCAATGAGCGCCACTGCGAATGGGAATGCGAAGCTTCCAGAAACTCCGACGACGCCAAACGACGGCGCCATCTGTTCCCACTGCGCCACTGCCAACGCCCGCCTTCTCCACCTCCTCCTTCTCCGCGGCTCTCTCCACCGCCTCTGCACCTCCTGCGTCCTCCGTCTCCACCCCTCTTCCTTCTGCCCCTTCTGCCTCCAATTCTACGACCGTCCCATCCCTCCTTCCTCCATCGCCACTCACTCTACCCCTCCCTCCTCCTCCTCCCTCTCCCTTTTCGTCTCCTGCAAGAGCTGCTCCTCCCTCGCCCATGTCAGGTGCCTCCCTTACCCCATTCCCTCCCCCTCCTCCTTCCTCTGTCCTCCCTGCTGCTTCCCCAACTTCTCCTTCTTCGACATTCCCAATCCCGGAAATAGCAATGCCCCTCCTGTTGTTCTTCATAAGAAGCTTGCTATCACTCTGCTTTGTGCTGCCCAGATCGCCTCCGCCTCCATGAAAAAGGCTGCAGCCGTCGCCAGAGCCAACGCCGATAGGTGCGTCGGGGAGGCTGCCTTGGCTCGTAAGAGAGCTGAAGAGGCTTTGGGGCATTTCTATGCTCTCCGTGTTCAGAGCTCCGTTAGGGTTTCTGGGTCTCGGGACTTGGGAGCTAAGTCTGGAGCTACTGATAAATTTGGAGAAGATGATGGTTCGGGAAATCTTTAGACTTTTGGGCCTTAATTAAGGGTAGAGAAGAACTGCAACTTTTCTTTTGGATACTGTTGATGATTGAATTGCAGATAGACAAGGCCATGGGCGATGGCTTCTTCTGAAGTAGTGAAGTTATTGATTGGTTTTGGTTTTGGCAAGCCACCATGGCATGTTCCTGATACGTCTCTTGTGTTTAATTGTAAATACGTGATACATCTAATATCTTATGACATAGCTTTCCCCTCGAATATTAGTCAATTTCTTAACCTGTCCTCTTCCTATTGTGTGCTTGTACGCACTGTAGGGTGCTGGTGCTAGTGCTGCGATCTTCATTACCGTGAGATCGAGGTTGAGTCCATATAAACACTACGTCGTGCTGTGTTAAGTTTTTTGACATCGAGGTAGAATCTATATAGATCTTACATATCTCGTCGTATAATGTTAGAAAGTTCACCGTTCAATTGTATAATGTTAGAGAGTCCAGTGAAAGATCTTAATACTTTGCTAAACATCGTACGCACAATAAAGATTAGACCCTTTAGTATCGTCAAATTAGATGGAACTCACATAAATTCTATTTATTTTATTTAATTAAATAGTGTTGAAGAACTCAACACTTTATTAAACATTTAACGTCCTACAAAAGATCTCAACTGTAAAAATATTGCACCTCGTTCAGCTTGTTTTCACTTCCGAGCAAATTGGAAGTTATAACAATCACTGATGATTTTGTGAGCAATACGAAGCAATCTTCCCATCCCCTTTAGCTAATTTATGTGTGAAAATGAGAAATAGAAAACTTGGGGCAAAATCCTTGATGAGTTTAAATCTGGTTGACAGGAACGAAAACTAATTCTCATTTGAATGCTAATTGATAGGAAATTATAAATTGCTAAATGCCAAATTTCACCGTTGGAAAAAGTTTATGAATTGCAGAATCATACATAGCTGAGAATGCTTAGCTATTAATGCAAGGTGATTAAATAGTTCATCCAAATGAGGAGCCAGACAGAAGAAAATTTATGTTTCATCTCAAAGTTAAGTAAAATATTTTGTTCAATATGAGTCATAGAATTTCATAATTAACGTTCTAAGGTGTTATTTTTTTAAAATAATATTTTAAAATTTAAATTATTTATAGTAAAATTTAACGATTTAAATTATGTGAAACAAAAAATTAAATCTTAACCTGACCACCTTTTAGTATCACATTAAAAAACGAAACATATTGCTTTCATCGATTTTGTTGATTCATGCTTTGAATGAGGATGCAACATGTCTCCGTATCAATGTTTATAGATTTAACTCAAATTTCCTCCCAAATAATAATAATAATAATACACATTTATGGATATAATTCCTTATAGCTAGACTTTATTATGAGCCCAGTAGTTGGTATGGCCCGATAGGCTCGACTCCAAATAAATAAAAAAATATGAGATAGATTTGAGCTCTTTTTTTAAGCTAGTTTTGAGTTTAGTTGACTTGAATTAATTATATATTTTTTAAAAATAATAAAATAATATACATTTGAAATATTCTATGTATATTTATAATTTAAAAATGCATAATTTATATAATATATATATCTTTTACTTGTTATTAATATATAATATATAAATAATTTTTATATTTAACTTAATATTTAATTGTTTACTATGTATTTAATATTATAATTGTACAATATTATTATTGAAATATATTATTCTACACAAAAGTAAATTTTTTTATAAATCTTTAAAACAAACATACAAAATATGGATTCAAATGAAAAAAAAAATAATTCATTTTTTTTTAAATTGACCCAATTTTAAATGAGTTGATCAGTTCTAATCAAAACCAAGTCATTTTATCCATGCCTTGGAAATTGGCGTTATGTTCTTGAAAAGAATTTGGTGAGCGCAATTCATGAAATAACAAACAAGCCCCCCTGAAATGGCTGTAGAAAATAGATTGCAAACAAAGAAAAATTACATATATAAATATATTTCACACCGCATCTTCTAACTTTATGAACGCTGTAGTAATGTCATGAAGGGATTGTTTCGAAAGGCAAAAAATGTAACTTATAATTTATTTGATAAATTTATAAGTTTGTTAGAAGTATTTAGTAAATGAGATTATTTCAATAATTTATAACTTATTTTGAAACGTTACTTTTAGTAGCTTATAATTTATAATTTATATATATTTTTTTAATTTTACCCTTATTATTTTATTTAAATACTCATTATATCATTTTGTTTTATTTATTGTCTAAGTCCCCAAAATATTTTTATTGTGAATAATTTTTATTTTTATTTAAATTTTTTATCTTTAATTAAATTTATTTTAAACAAATATATATATATATATATATTAAAGAAAAAATGCGATGTATTTAATATGTAAGTATATATTACAATTTTTCAATTGTAAGTATAATATATAAAATATAAAATTATATATATATATATATATATATATATGATATAATAATATATATTAATTAATTATATATATAATAATTTAAATTAATTTAATTAAAAACAAAAAATAATATGTTTATTTTGTATTATTTTAAGATTATAAAATAATACAAATATTTTTATACCTTTTTATGTCATTACATTTTTCAACTATTTCATTAGTTACTTTTACCAAATACTTTTAATTTAATAAGTTAGCTTATAAGCTTTCAGCTAACTTATTATTTATTTTTATTAAACATTCGAATTAGTTGCCATACGTAGCATTGTCAATTGAGAGTGTGGCCCACAATCAGTTCCTTTATAGTTGAATTTGAGTTTTTTTTTTTTTCATAGTTGGCCTGTTTAACCTATGAGTTAAAATGGGTCTTGATCTTTTTATACTATTTTATAATATACAAATATTGATGTTTATATACTTATTTATGTATAAGTATAAATGTTTGTATATTTATTTATTTGTAATCAAATTTACTTATTTATATTTTATAAACAAAATCAAATAAAAAAATATATAATATATATAATTTCTTTTTGGTTCAATAAACTAAGTAAATAAATATATTTCAAACTAAAAAAATTATAATTTAGGCATATTCAAAGTAATGTTTATTTGTATTTTAATAAAAAATTAAAATTTTAAAATTACACTTAACTTGCAGACTAACCCATTAACCCGCAAATTAAGTATGAATATGCTTGAACATCATGTAACAAATTGCTTATAAAAAGTCAATTCAACTAGTTTTGACAATACTAACCATATGGGCCACTTGCAAGAAATAAATCTCCAACCTTTTCTCATAAATCTTTCTGGACACAGCCCCTTTGTATAAGCTGTAAAAATTGGCAAAATCATGGAAATGTCATTATAACACGAAAATTATACAATTCTCCTTCTCATGATAATCTACATAGCTATCCTCATTAATTAAGGAATAATTTCCTCATCGGCTTCTTACTTCTAAGCATTGGACCATGTGATTTTTCATTTTTCATAAACCAAATTTTAAGTTTAGCTTATTTACAGAGGCTAAACATTCAAAAATGTGACTCAACCTAAACAAGATATAATTTTGTTCCCAATATTTCAATTCAAATATTGGGATTCGAATTCACTATAGTTAGTTGGAGAGTCTAGATCTTTTTAACTCCAATTTTATGACTTTTAGCTACGCTTATAACTGTAGTTATTTTTTAATTACTATTATAATCGTGACTAAAAATTATAAAACTGTGGCTAAAAAAAGTTGAACTCTCCAACTAACTGAAGAGAATCCAAATGCCAAATATTGAATTCAAATTCCTGACAACTTATTTATCTTTTCCTTGAAAAATCAGATGGATAACTATTGTGAAACATAATTACTTCCACATTTTCTATTATTAACTTTCTCACTTATTACCGGAGGTCTTCTAACTCAACTGCTCATGTATAAAAAATACAAAGGTTTATCTTCCATTTGCAAAATCCTTATTGAGATGTTTTAGCTAATACTGTCAAAATGGATTTGACTCAATAATTCAATCTATTCTAATTCTACAAATAAAATATGGTGGACTAATAATTTAATAATTTATTTTAAAAAATTACTTTTAGCCCGTTTTACTAAAATTCTTAGATTTTAGATGAGTTAGAGTGAGTCAGTCTTTATGAGCTTCTTAATTTATTCTAATTTTTTACATTTTAAACTTTAGTCTATTTTTTTTTAAAGTTTAGTTCTATTTTTTAAAATTTTATAGGTCTAATACATAATTTTTATATAGTTCCAATACAAAATAATTAAAATTACATTTAAAAAAATTATCTATTTTAAAGTTTAATATATTTTTTTAGAAGTTTAAAGCTAATAATTCATAATTGATTGAAATATGCTTGAATTTTTTAATCATAAATTATATAAATTTTACCCAATTTATATTTACTATTAACTCTACAAAACTTAGATTAAAATAGATAAATCCGACTCATTTCGAAGTCTTACTTTTAACTCTTAGCTTCAAAAAAAATCACACCACCGCACTTGTAATTCTAACAGTATAATTCACTCGTTAAAATACCTCTAATTTTTTTTTTTTTGTGTTTGATGTAATCAATGTGAGATGGAAACTAAAACGCAAAGCACCGCCAAGTCTAGTGAAAATAGACACAACTAACTAATAAGCCAAAATAAATTAGACGGCAATCCGCGTTTTCATTTTGACTCCTTTCAGGTTTCTTTTTCTTGACACTGAATTCAAAATATTGTGAGTTGAAATTATTTTTCTCCGACATTAATGTCAGAGTTTGACTGAGATAGGTGCGTCAAAGGCTCAAAGCAAGACGCCTGGCCTGATATGAATAGGTAGAAAAAATTTATCTCGTCATTTTATAACAAGAATATGAGGTTCATATTTTATAAATTTTGCTTTTTTTTAATTGAACAATCCAAATCAATAAAAATAATTAACAAATTAAATTAAATTTTATTTTTTGATCTAGATCATTTGTTCTGATATAGATAGTCCGTATAAAAAACATGATCATCATGTTTCCATGCATAACATGAAGGAATCCAAACTCAAATTAAAAAAAAAACTCATAAAATATGACCAAATAAATATGATGGAAATTTAACAAAACTCGTTATGCCTTTACCAAAAACGACCCATTTATATAACTAATAAAACCGCTACTCATTTATTATGTTTATGTATTGGTCCTTTTTATGATAATACTTTATTATTATTATTATTTAAGTCGAGTATCTACACACATAAAAACTTTTATTAATACTTTAAAATAACTTTTAAATATATCAAATAAGTTTTTTAAATATATACTTTATAAAAATTTTAATATGTACCTAATTATAAATGACACTATATATGTTTTAACATATGTACATATATATAATAATTAATATATTAATTTACTTAAATAATTATTAGCACTTAATATTTATATATATATATATATAAAGCAAGGCAAAAAAAGATACCTCAAAAGTCAGCAAGTTCACATACATTTTGAAAGCCTATGTGATGTGGATGGTTTCTGAAAATCTAAATCTTGAATATTGTATTGGACTGTCCAGAAATTCCAACACGTAAACAAAGTCAAAAACCACAAACTGCTATTAGCTTCCATAATCGCAATTCGCATGTGTGTTTTACTTTTTCTATATTCATAGCTTTCTTTGCAAAATCTAATTATGATGCATTCTCGTTTGCAAATGGCAAGCACGTAGTGTTAGAGTAAAATGCTGAAGCCTCAAAGTCAATTCCCTTAATTAGCGTGTCGTCACATCCTTTTCGTGACTTTGATATTCTCTCTGAAGGCCGACTGAGTTTTATTATTTTTTAAGAGAAAAATATATACAAAAAAAACATTTTTTACATCTTTAATTATTACATTGAGTTTCAATTTTATTATTAACAAAAAAAATGACTGATAGAAAATATTGACTAACTAGTTAATAAAAATGGTAAATTTGAACGAAAATGAAGCATGCACGATTCAAATATATATTTTTTTACGTTTTCCTAATATTTACATTAATTTTTAATTTTGTCATTAACATTGTTTTTGCATAAATTAACATATTTTATTTTTGTTTTAAATCTACTATTTTCACTAACGTCAAGTATTTTACTAACAAAAAATAATGATTGATCGGTTAGTAAAAATGATAAATTTAAAATAAAAATAAAATATGTATAACATAAATGATGTAAAAAAAGTTAGGGGCGTAGTCAAAAAAATATATTTGAATTCTACATGTTTTATTTTTGTTCAAATATATCATTTTTACTAATTAATTAGTCAACATTATCTATCAATATAATATACGGCATTAGTAAAAAAGATCAATTTAAAACAAAAATAAAATATGAAGAACATAACTAACAAAAAAAAAGATAAAATTAAAATTTGATATAAATATTATGAACGTCAAAAATACGTTCATCAAATATAAAAAAGAAATTCTTCAATTTTGAAACATTTTATAATAAAAAAAGATAAAATTAAAATTTGATATAAATATTATGAACGTAAAAAATACGTTCATCAAATATAAAAAAGAAATTCTTCAATTTTGAAACATTTTATAATATGTGTTATAAAATTTTAAAATAATGAATTATTTTTTAATTAATTAATGTGTTCAATCAATAATTAAAAAAAAATAATTCCTTTGCTATATTAGACTTATATACACACACACGCATGTGTGTGTGTGTATATATATATATATATCTCTATCAAGATGTATATTTGTCATATCTCAAAAATTGAACATGTGAAAAGATACTATTATTAGGAAAACCTCAGTGGTATCCCAAAATTCTGGACAATCTTAATATCTACAACTACTCATTTGATAAAATTCTCAAACATAAGTTATTTACATATATTCTGTAAGGTTTTACATTCAACCTTAATCATTCATTCCATACGACAGAATTATATTCATCTGATAAACAAATATAGACATACATAATGTGAGGTTTTTATCTCATCGCAAGCCTAGGAGACTTATAGAAAGTACAGAGCGTTCATAGTATTCACATTAATAAGTACTGGTATCCCACCATACAGAAATAGATAATAACTCCAAGGGGCTTCTAATCTTTAAACGGATACTCTTCTTCCTTGTTTTCTGTATCTGAAAAGATAATCATGGGGAGTGTGAGTTTATTTAAAAACTCAGTAAGTAAATAACTATACTATATAAAATATCAAAAGTACAAATACCACATTTACTCATATAATTAATTGTCTTATACATCGAGTAGTATGAGACTCTAACCCTTTCAAACTCGTGAATAAGATTTCATAGATATACACCGAGTAGTATGGGACTCTAACCCTTTCAAACTCGTGAATAGGTTTTCATAGTTATGCACCGAGTAATATGAGACTCTAACCCTTTCAAACTTGTGAATAGGTTTTCATAGTTATGCACTGAGTAGTATGAGACTTTAACCCTTTCAAACTCATGTATTAGAACCCGTAGATCTTTACTCATTAATAAAATAATAAGAATTTATCACATATTACAATTTCCATGAAACAAAATAATTTATACATACTCTTGTTCCTTTGAATTTTTGTAAAAAAAATATACTAATCATCATATACTGTCATATGAAAAATTGATTGATTAATATTCAAATAATATTGTAAATGTGACTTATATTGTACTTTGACTAGTAATATCAAACTAGCTTAACAAGGTTATTCACTTACCTTGATATTTGTCCAAGTTTACCTTGTTCCACACTAGAATTTGTGTAGGAAAATGTCACGTCCCAAAATTTGAGCACGTGACCGGCACGGAAAGTGAATTTCATTTCACCTCCGTAAGCCTATCTTTCTCTTAAAAATCATACAATTCTTTTTCATGCAACCAAAACGAGTTTTCTATACATACTACAATTACTCACATTACATCACTAAATGAACCTACCCGATTACAGAGATTTCTAGATTTATACAACTTAGAATAAAACTTAACTATTATACCTTTATCCTGAACAAATGAAAAGGTAATTATGGACTAAGGATCCATAATTCTGTAATACCCAAGAAAAATAAAATATAAATATTTGTTTACAAACTACTGTTACTATTTCAGTATACGGTACTATTCATCCGTATAATACTATTTACGTATACGATACTGTTCATTTATGCAATCGAAATGTCAAGTACTAGATGTGGTTTGGTCATAAGAGAAAACTAGAAAGAAGTTTGTAAGAGAAAATGACGTTTTATGTGTAAAAATACCCTCAGGGACTAAATTGAAAGGACTGATTTGAAAAGAAACTTAAAGGTTTAAGGTGAAAGGATAGTTTTTCCTTTAAGTTTTCAATAGTAATAACAGAAAAAATTTTCAGCCGTTGCCGCTATTTACACAGTAACTGTATTATTAGAAATGTCATTTTCATAAATAGTAAATTAAATATTTTATTAACGCATAGTATCAAATAGTATCCTTGACTTTTCCTATAAGCGCTTTCATTTCACTTCTATGACCGTACGTATGAATAGTAACCGTATATATAAACAGTAACCGTACGTATGAACAGTATCTATACGAAAACAATCCTAACGTATTTTCTCTAATCTTTCATGAAAATCTCCGTAGCAGAACACCGAAATTCACCTGAGCACTCTTGTCTGTAATGACTTAGAGAAGCGATGCTCGTATGGAATCCAGGTGAGTGAAACGACCCCGTTTTAATAAAGTTTTAGCATTACTAGTGATAAAAAGTATGTCGTAAGGCACTCCCAAGATTCATAGGGGGAAATTGGATTCAGAATGGCGAATATAATGAGATAATTAATCCAGAAGTATGGATAAGAAAAAGTAAGTATCTCATGATGATGTGAAGATTGAATCTCTTGAATTGTGGTTTATAAAGCTATAATATAGTTATATACTATACCTGTTATATGGATGAATATTATATTAAGCTTCTGATTATGATATGAAATGCTATTGATTGTGATTGAGCGGGACAGTACCCCCTCTCACGGCAAGGCGGAAAACCCGGTTGACAGGGTGTCTTGACCAATGAGTGTGGAGACAACGATTCCCTCAGTAGGGATATAGCCCGGATTGGTGATAAATCCGTGAGGCGCCCTAGCTAAGATGATGAGGTTGTGCGTCATGGCGGAAATATACATAATTGGTGAGCCGGCCTGTGTGCGCTCTCCGGGATATATTGCCATTGACGAGTACTAGTAACGTTTGTTGAATTGGATGAATTTTTATCTTCTTGTATGTAAAAGGATGATGTTGTGCATCATGGCGGAAATATACATAATTGGTGAGCCGGCCTGTGTGCGCTCTCTGGGATATATTGCCATTGACGAGTACTAGTAACATTTGTTGAATTGGATGAATTTTTATCTTCTGTCTATTGGTTGAGTATGAGCCTTCGGATATGCTTGCATGACTGGTAATGTATTTGAATTTTATTAACGCGAGGCCGATTCGCTCATTGAGTTTAAAAGCTCACACTGTTTGTACAACATTTTTGTTCAGATCAGGTTGCCATCGAAGAATATCTGCTAGAAGAGTAGATCACTTTGGACCCTCCCGCTATCGGGTAGGCACCTCTATTGTTGTAGATTATGTTGCTCTGTAATCGTCTAGGACATCTAGGTCAGGGGTTTGGCATTTGGTTTGTATGTTAGCATAATAATGTATTTTATATTGAGAATCTATTATTATGTGCAAATCATCTCTATGAATTTCAAATAAGAAAATTTGATATATTTTCTTCAGGAATGGTTATTTTGATAATGACTAAATTTATCGAAAGGCTTACAGTGATGGGATATTCATCATTGTGCCGGTCATGTGCCCAGAAAACGGGTCGTGACAAATTCCTTGTTCCGATTTTTACCTTCAGCTGTCAACTCTGAAAAAAAATATCAATAAGAGGGGTATGAGCAAACCACGTGCCCAGTGAGTAGATAACACAATACTATGACAAAATAAAAATCATGCATCATAATGATAACATGCAGCAATCATACGTAGATCGATCATCATATGATATAATATTATTCATAATACTTCACAACAATATCCAAGTGAATCAAATGCATTTCAACAAAATTCAAAATTCACAACAGCAATCGATGAAATTAATTTCACACACAATTCCCGTACCAACCGGGTCGTCCAGAATACCTCTGGATCGTTGCCCGCGGCCCCCGCCGTATCCACCCTTATCGCTCCATTTATATTCTCCACCCTTATAGCTTCACATAGATTTCTCCATGGGGTGCACCACCATGCCTTTCCTTTCCAGTCAAACACAATCACAATCACATATAAAAACATCCTCAATCATAATCTTGAGCCACATACACAACTCAGTCATTTACAATTCAAACCACAACATAATCAATGTGGTTCCAGCAACATAGCATGTATATAACATAACCCATAATATAGAACAATTATTCAACTCGGTTCACATGCCATTCACAATCCATCATATAACCTCCATTCATGGGAAAATAAGAAAATATAATTATATACATTACTAGACACGTTCCACATTTGTTTATGCTTCATCGTTCCACATCATCCTCTTCAAACTTGGATATACAACATATTTTCACTATGATGCAAAAAGTCAATAACAGATATTTAATCATAGCAAGTATTAACCCACTCACCTGGATTTCACGCTCTCGGCACTCCCACTTTGCACTTTGACCATTCCTATTGTAACCAGACAAAAACCATCAGAGTTACGAAATAGAAAAATTTCCTACCACTACTCTCGACCTTCACTTACTTCTCGAATCATAACTCCTAACTGGTAATGAATATTCAAATGAAACCTATACCATTGGAAACTAGACTTAAAGAGCTTTCCAACGATATAAAGTTTGCCCAAAACGGAGTTCGGATGAAGAAGTTATGACCGATTGAAAAATAAACTAAAATTTCCCGGTACACCTGACGTCTGGGCGCCACCCATGCCTGGCGCCTAGGTGCCACACGTGGCGCCTGGGCGCCAATTCCTTCTTCTTCCCATCTCACCTTGGCGCCTAGGTGCCACACATGGCGCCTGGGCGCCACGATCGCGACCCCTTCGCGATTTCTCTCGGTTTTGGCCCAAATCTGGCCAAATCTTCACCGTTTTTCATGATTTCTTCCATGGGATCTCACCCTTAATGTCTAAGGAGCATTTAGACACCAAAATCACCAATTTTAATCGAGAAACGAAGCCGGAATCTCGATTTTACCTCAAACACTCTTAAAACTAGAAAATAGAGAAAAGCTTAAGAAATAGAAATTTCTACCTCGATTCCTTGCTTTCCCTATGTTGCTTGGCTCCTAGAGGCTCGCCCCGTAGCCCGAGATCCAGCCTCCAAAGCCCGGTTGTAGAGTTGGAGTGTAGAGAGAGAAATTAGAGAGAAGGAAGAGAGAAGGAGAGGAGAGAAAGTGAAGAGAGAGAGGAAAGGAGAAAAATGAATAAAAAATAGGTGAGGCCACCTATATACTCGCCCGGGGTGAAATTATCACTTGCTCTGCAATTGACCCTCAGTCAAGACTAGCAAAAGCAAATTCATAAAATCTCACTTCAGGTGTTTCTAAATCCTCGGTGCCCCACAAATTTCCTTATTTACTTTAGTCCCTCTCAATATCTCAAACTCCACTTTAACCTCTAATCCATCATCTTTTCGGTATCGGACTCATAATTCATTCCCATAAGCTCTATTCTTCTTCTCGGGTTCCTACTTGGTCATTTCCCAAAAGTCCTCTATACTTTCTTTTCTTTTTACTTTAGTCCTTGAGAATTTGTAAAAATTTCCTAAATTAAAAATAAAAATTTCTATTCCCACATTTTCTTCACTAATTCAAAAAGAAAATTTTCCACATAATTAAATTTTTCACTAAACTTCAAATCAGACTTTAAATATTCATAAAAATTCTTGGGATATTACAGAAAATTTCCTAGTAAAATATATTACAAGGAAACATAAAAAAGGAAACAAAATCACGAAAATATGCAAAATTTTCTGATTGCTACAGCAACGGTTCGCTACAGTACATTTCGCTACAGTAACGGTTCGCTACATTAACGTTGACTGCTACAGTGCCGTTAACTGCCGACACTACAGTAACTGCTACAGTAACTCGAAAATTTTTTTCAAATTTTCTGGTTGCTACAGTAAATTCGAGTTTTGCAGAAACTTTCCCAGAAAATTTCATCCTTTCCTTTCTTGATTCAAAACTAGAATCTCAACTCTTTTAACCGACTATAACTCAATCCTAACTCAAATATAACCTCTAAAACAACTAAGATTCATAAATTATCATCAAAATCTTCGAGAACAAAACCTCTTCTAATCTTCCATATAAACTTAGATTTAAGGAAAATAATGAGATTAACGCTTACCTTTGATCCTTACAAAGCTTTTGAACCGAACAAATAATCAAAATTCTGAAGATCAAGGAAAGGATTTGAGAAGAGGATGAAGAAATGAGAGAAAACGAATTTACTATTCATTTCAGCCTTTGCTTCGGATGCGTGAGTAATGAGAGGATACTCTTGAAGTTTTATTTTAAATAATAACCCATGGGTATGCATAACCCAACATCCAAACTCATCCAGTCAATTTACAATAAATGGACTAATTGACCATTCTTAAACCACTTTTTCATGAATTTCACCATTCTTATAATATATCTCACATGGTGCAAATATTCAGTTCAGTCATTTAACTCAATATTCATAAATAATATTCAAAAAGAATAATTAAATATGAAAATTAAAAATAACCAAAATAAATAACTAAAGTAACGTTGTAAAATTCTAAAATACTCTTAAACGAATTATATTCCGAAATTAACGGGTATTACAGTATTTTTTTAATTCAATCGTCTCGCAATTGACTTGTAATAATTTGGAGTTGACAAATATAACCACAGTCTTAATGATAGTTTTATATTTGTGCTTGGGCTTTTGTTATCATGTCAATAACACAATTACACTTTTGAACATGAAATTAGCTTCTTTGACATAACATAAATCAAATGAGAGCTTTTGTAATGTGCATCAAGAGATTATAAAAACTTAGTGTAATATTTAAAACAAAAGAAATAATAAATATAATTGTAACAAATTTAAAAGTTAATTAGTATAATTTACTCTATAAACGTAATATCTTATTACTAACAGAACTTCTCTTAAATTTAATGATGTAAACATCAAATTTTTGGATTTAACTAATCTAACTAAACCACTAAAAACAAAACCAAAAATAACAACGAATCTTAGGCAGTAGTATATTAGAAGTTAATGGTGACCATATGCACTGTATCTAGATGGTGTGAGTAGTGTAATCACGATTCTAATGTGCTAATGCGATCAAGTTTGTAAGTAGAATCAATTTTGGATCAGCAATCTTAATTATAAGATCATGGGATCGTAAGATGTAGATGTTGAATGCACTTAATTTTCTTTTTTCCATTAAAAAAAGTTAAAAACATTATCTTTAAGGTTTAAGTGTGTGAGCATTAATTTATATGTAATTTAACTAACTTATTTTCTTAATTTGATCAGTGGCTCTAAAACCAAACAAATATATTTTTTGTTAAAATTACTAATATTTAATAGCTGATTGAGTTTTAACTAATTTAATTTAAATTTGATCAATGAATTTAAAATTCACGTAATATATTTTTAGAAGATGAATGAAAATAAGATTTTGAAAATTTTGATTTTACTTAAATCTTGATTTATCATAAAATGATTTTAACCTTTTACTCAAACTTTAATTTATCCAAAATTTAAGTTTCTCTTGTTATTTTTCAAACAAATATGTGTTTGTTTAGAAAAAAAATTAAAAAAATTAAATTTTGGATAAATCATAATTTATAGAATTAATTTTAAGAAAACTTAAGTTTAAATAAAGTATGATTTGCAAAAACAACAATTTAAAACTTTCACTAAAATAATAATTTAAAAATAAAATTATATTAATATAAAGATTCTCAAATTTATTATTTTATATCAAAACTGTGTTAATTTAATCCAACTTATAATTAATAAAAACACAACCAAAAAAATCAAACAAGTTATATGTATTCCAGTACGCGTGAATTTCGCCGGAAAGAAGCCGACAAACACTGTTGTTGTTTATGATACGGCATTTACGTGTCGCTTCTTTTATACGTTTCACTTTTTTATTTAATTTTCAAATTTCGCAGTCCACACTATAAAAAAAGTAAAAATATGAGAAAAATACAGTTTATGCTTATAAATTTTTTTAATATAAAAAATTTTATAAATTTTAAAACTTAATAAATAATTTTATAAAATTTTATTTTATGTAATTTAATCCTACAGTTAAAAAATTATTAGTTTAATTAATAGTTAACGTTGATTATAATTTTTTAAATATTATATTATTACACTTTTATTCATCTAAACAGATAATTTGATAATAAATTTAATTTTTATATTTTTAATTTTGTTATAAAAGATAAATATAAAAATATAAATTAAATTTATTATCAAGTCAAATATTTACGTAAACAAAAGAATAATAATTTGACAATTAAAAAATTTTAATTAATATTAATTGTTAGATAAATTAATAATTTTTTAACATAAATGTTAAATTAGACAAAATATAATGTTGATAAAGATTTTTTTGTTTAGTTTAAAAGTTTATATAAATTTTTTACACATTAAAAAAAATTATAGGATAAAATGTATTTTTTTTCAAAAAATATTAATTATTTTTGGGGCAAAAGCAATAAAAATATTAAATTGAAAGAAAAGAAAAGTGGGATTAGGTGTTCGCATGACGTTTTCCAACCAGAGAGCGACAGCTGGCAAGCGCCTACTTAAATCCATTTCAACGTTAACGTATCAACATTCCCACACGCATTCCATTTTCGCTTCTTTCATTCTCCGTCGTTCTCACACCATTTTTCTTTTATTATTCTCATTATTTTATAAATCTAGATCATGGCTGAAAAATTCATTTCATTTGTTTTATTTGGCCCAGTACAATCCATTTCATTGCTATGAACCAAAATAATATATATATATATATATATATATATATTTGTATATTTGTATGTGTATCAACATTTTAAAAATTGAACTCGTTATTGAATCAGTGGAAATACTAGTTTAAGTGTTAATGATTAGATTATAGTTGAATCAGTTTATTTTAAAATATTAAATATATATAAATTTACAAATTTAATAAAAAATAAGATTTGATATCAAATTACACAAACGATATATACAATTAAAAATTCACAGTAAAAAATGACTAAATAATAAAGAAAGATTATTAATCAATATTAATATTCATTAATATCAAATATGTAAAATACCAATATATTGAGATTTCCACTAAAATTAGCTAATTTGGGATATTAATTTTTATTCATTATCAGATTGTAGAATAAATAAAATTAAAAATAATTAAAAAATAAAAAATAAACGGATCGGTTCAACTGATTCATTTAGCATTATTTTTACTCAATTTAACCGATTTTTTGACTGACTCAACTAATTTCTTAGCTGATTTGATTATTTACTAGTTTTAAGAGTTAATCATTATATTTGTTTTCATTTTATCCTTTTGTTGATAAATGTAGTTTTTTTTGCAACATTAAATTTTAAAATTTAACAATAAATATAATTAAAATTGAAACAAATATAATTCTTAAGAGATTAAATTAAAGTATTTAAATTTTTTAAAAATTAAATTAAAATAATTAAAAAATTTTAAGGACTAAATTAATAATATTCTCTATAATCTTTTAAACTAATTTTTTTTCGAATAAAACATTAATTTGTTTTGAAGTCATTGAATGCAAATAATAGAACCTTTCATAAAGCATTGTTTGTCAAATAGTGATCCACTTTTGTCCTTCAACATTTAAGGAACTACAGTCAATCAATCAATTTTAACCATCTAACTTCTAATTAATTTATTGAACAACTTTGAAATAAATAATGATTCTATATATATAGACAAAGCATAATTATGAGAAGTTTGGGGCAAATAATAAAAAGTTCAAAACAGCTGTCCAGATGTTGAACACAGCTAATTATTTGGTGGCCATATCTGTTAGGTTACATGTGACTTCCAGACCACTACGTTTAATTATTGATTTTAGTGAATGGATTAACGATATTTGTTTCCAAATCACCATTTTCAAATTTTAAAATCAATTGAGAATATTACGTTTTATTTTTTTATTTTTTTACGGAATGGATATTATATGTGTGTATGTATATATATATAACTGGACTGAACTGGTCGGTTCAATCGATTGGAATGAGATCCAGTTCAGAATAACTCTTAAAATTAATGAGTGATCGAACTGACAAATAATCAATCGAACTAGATAAAAATCAGTGCTAAATAAACTGGTTAACCGTTCCACTTGAATTTTGCTTTAATTTTATTTTTGTTTTTGAATTTTTTAAATTTTACTTATTATATAATCAAGTAATGATGAAATTAATATTACAAATCAACTAATTTTAGTAAAGTTGCCAATATATTGGTATTTGATGAATTTGATATTTCATTATTATATGGTTAATTTTTGTTATGAACTTTTGATTGTATTTATTGTTTTGTGTGATTCAATATCAAATCTTATTTTTTATTGAATTTTTAAATTTAAATTTTTAATTTTTAATTATATATATTATTTTTTTTAATATTTTAAAATAGATCAATTCAATCACGATTTAACAATTGATCATTAAATTTGTATCTCTACTTGTTTAATAATCGGTCTAATTTTTACTTTTTCAAACCTTATATATATTCTTTATTTAAACTTTTACCTATTGTTTTAAATAGCTCTACTGACTACTGTGAACATATTTAACCTTGTGAAATTGTTTCTTTGCTTTTTTTTTTTGCGATGGCCTTGCTAAAAGATTTAATGCATATTCTATTATATTGATTAAAAATAATTTAAACAACTAATATGACAATATTAATAGACAAAATAATAAAGACAATGTTTTGTTTGTTTTTACAAAAGAGAATGTTTTGACATAAATTATAAAACGCGTTCAAAATGAGGGTATATAACTGTAATACCCAAGAAAAATAAAATATAAATATTTGTTTACAAACTACTGTTACTATTTCAGTATACAGTACTATTCACCAGTATAATACTATTTACGTATATGATACTGTTCATTTATACAATCGAAATGTCAAGTACTAGATGTTGTTTGGTCATAAGAGAAAATTAGAAAGAAGTTCGTAGGAGAAACTGACGTTTTATGTGTGAAAATACCCTCAGGGACTAAAGTGAAAGGACTGAATTGAAAAGAAACTTAAAGGTTTAAGGTGAAAGGATATTTTTCCCTTTTAAGTTTCCAATAGTAGATGCACAGTAAATGTATTATTAGAAATGTCATTTTCATGAATAGTAAATTGAATATTTTATTAGCGTATAGTGTCAAATAGTACCCTTGACTTTTGCTATAGGCCCTTCCATTTCACTTCTAAACTCACACCTTCAACTTCTCTTCTTCTCTCCTTAAGTTTCTCTTACTCCAAAGCTAGGCCTCTGAGATTTTGGGCCTTTCCTTTTCAGCTTAGGTAAGGATACTATGCCCTTTCTATGTCTTTCAAATTTTAGAAGTTAATTTCTTAAGTATGCTCTGTGGTTGCGGTTTTGGCCGATCTTCCACATCAGAAAAACTGTCCTTAGCTGTTTATATGTTATTTTGATTCTCTGATTACCGAAATAGAATGTAAACTGTGAAGAATACATGTCTAGAAAAGTTCTGGTTAAGGAAAGACCTGGTTTTTAAGTGTGTCCAGTGTGACCCTCCACTCTTTCCTGGGAACTTACCTGGTGTACTCTTTTACAGATTGTATTCTCTATTTCTAGTATGAATATGTAATACCCATGAAAAAAATAAAATATAAATGCGTGTTTTCAAACTACTGTTACTATTTACGTATATGGTACTGTTCATTTATACAATCAAAATGTCAAGTAAAAAGTTGTTAGATTAGAATGTCCGTTTTTAGTAACTACGCCTACTGGAGGCACCTTACTAATAGATCGAGGCTATCGAGCTTGCAAGGTAAGAGTCGGAGAAATAAATACAACAGTAGACCTAATGCTGTTAGATATGACAGACTTTGATGTCATCTTGGGCATGGATTGGCTGGCATCTTGTCATGCCACCCTGGATTGCTATAATAAGATAGTTAAATTTAATATTCCGGGGGAGCCTTCTTTCATATTTCATGGTGAACGGAGTGAAATTTCTGGGAATCTTATATCTTTAATGTGTGCCCAACGTTTATTGCGAAAGGGCTGTAAAGGATACTTGGCATTCGTTAAAGATATTAAGAAAGAAGAACTAAAAGTAGAAGAAGTTCCAGTAGTCCAGGAGTTTGTAGATGTCTTCCCAGATGATCTACCAGGTATACCCCCAGATCGAGA
The DNA here is from genome assembly GCA_037074585.1 of Biancaea sappan. Taxonomy (NCBI): domain Eukaryota; kingdom Viridiplantae; phylum Streptophyta; class Magnoliopsida; order Fabales; family Fabaceae; genus Biancaea; species Biancaea sappan. The sequence goes on along the minus strand of CM073491.1, from coordinate 91,277,508 downwards.
GATTGAGTTCCAGATAGAGTTAGCACCAGATACTCGCCCAATCTCCATACCCCCTTATAGAATGGCACCAACAGAATTAAAAGAGTTAAAAACTCAGTTACAGGACTTGCTAGACAAAGGCTTTATAAGGCCAAGTTATTCACCTTGGGGAGCTCCTGTTCTGTTCGTGAAAAAGAAGGACGGATCGATGAGACTATGCATAGATTACAGGCAACTGAATAAGGTAACTATCAAAAATAAATACCCGTTACCTCGCATCGACGACCTTTTCGATCAACTTCAAGGAGCCAAGTGTTTTTCAAAGATTGACTTGAGGTCTGGTTATCACCAACTCAAGATCAAGGAGGAGGATGTGTCTAAAACAGCCTTCCGTACCAGATATGGGCACTACGAGTTCTTGGTGATGTCATTTGGATTAACGAATGCACCAGCTGCTTTCATGGATTTAATGAATAGGATTTTTAAATCCTTTTTAGACAAATTTGTCATTGTCTTCATAGACGACATTCTGGTGTACTCAAAGACTTTAGAAGAGCACGAACAACACCTTCGTGTTGTGTTGCAGACATTGAGGGATCATCAATTGTACGCCAAATTCTCTAAATGCGAGTTTTGGATTGATCGTGTAACTTTCTTGGGACATGTGATCTCTAAAGATGGCATCCAAGCAGACCCAAGCAAAGTAGAAGCGGTCAAAATGTGGCCTAGACCTACCTCCGTCACGGAGATTCGCAGCTTCTTGGGATTGGCAGGATATTATCGTCGTTTCATCCAAAATTTTTCTCAGTTAGCCGCTCCTCTCACACGACTGACTAGGAAAGGAGTAAAGTACCAATGGGATGACGCTTGTGAAGAAAGCTTCCAAGAACTCAAGAAAAGGTTAATCTCCGCACCTGTATTGGTCTTACCCTCAGGACCAGGAGGTTTTACAGTATACTGCGATGCATCAAGAGTAGGGTTGGGATGTGTTCTCATGCAGCATGGCCAGGTAGTGGCATATGCATCGAGACAACTTAAGAAACATGAACAAAACTACCCCACCCACGATCTGGAAATGGCAGCAGTAGTTTTCGCTTTAAAGATATGGCGACATTATCTATACGGAGAAACTTGCGAAATCTACACTGACCATAAAAGTCTAAAATATATTTTCAACCAAAAGGACTTAAACTTGAGGCAGAGGAGATGGGTAGAATTACTAAAAGATTATGATTGCAATATTCTTTACCACCCAGGCAAAGCGAACGTGGTAGCAGATGCCTTGAGTCGAAAATCTATGGGTAGTCTGGCCCATATAGCAGTAGCAAAAAGACCCTTGATCCAAGAACTACAAGAGCTGAGAGCAAAAGGTGCTACTCTTGAGGTTACAAGGACAGGATCATTCTTAGCCCATATCAGAGCTAGATCTTCCCTTGTTGACCAGATACGGATATCTCAAATGGAGGATCCTGAGCTTGTCCAAATTATGGAAAAGGTGAAGATTGGTGAAGTGAATAGTTTCACACTCGACGATACAGGAGTCTTACATTTTGAACAACGGTTGTGTGTACCACATGTTGGAACTCTTAGACGAGACATCATGGAAGAAGGCCATCGTGCTGCATATGCTGTACATCCAGGAGCCACCAAGATGTATCAGGATCTGAAACAGATCTACTGGTGGAAAGGAATGAAACAAGACATAGCAGAATTTGTGTCTCGTTGTTTAACCTGTCAACAGGTTAAGGCTGAGCATCTAAAGCCAGGAGGCTCGTTACAACAATTAGAGATTCCTGAATGGAAATGGGAACGAGTGACGATGGACTTTGTTGTTGGTCTACCTCGCTCCACAGGAGGTTATGACTCAGTTTGGGTCATTGTTGACCGACTAACCAAATCAGCACACTTCATTCCAGTCAAAACCACTTATGGTGTAGTAACGTTGGCACAATTGTATATTAAAGAAATAGTAAAGTTGCATGGAGTACCTATATCTATCATTTCTGATAGAGGTCCTCAATTTACCTCTCGTTTCTGGAGAAGTTTTCAGGAGGCATTAGGTACTCGAGTGGACCTTAGTACCGCTTTTCACCCACAGACAGACGGACAGTCAGAGCGGACGATTCAGACGCTAGAGGATATGTTACGAGCTTGTATTCTAGATTTCAGTGGTAGCTGGGAAAAGCATTTGTATCTTGTAGAGTTCGCATATAACAACAGCTACCAGGCCACTATTGGGATGGCACCCTTTGAGGCCTTGTATGGGAGACGTTGCAGATCTCCGATCGGTTGGTTCGAGGTAGGTGAAGCGAAAGCATTAGGACCTGACTTGGCCCAGGATGCCCTAACCAAGGTTAAGACAATACAAGATAGGATGCGAGCAGCTCAAAGTAGACAAAAGGCATACGCTGACCACAGACGACGTGATTTGGAGTTCTCAGTCGGCGATATGGTATTCCTTAAGGTCTCTCCAATGAAAGGTGTGTTGAGATTTGGAAGGAAAGGAAAGTTGAGTCCTAGATACATCGGGCCTTATGAGATTCTAGAACGAGTGGGAAAAGTGGCTTATCGGCTTGCCCTACCTATGGATCTGGAAGGGATTCACCCTGTTTTTCACGTATCCATGTTAAGGAAGTACCTTCATGACCCTTCTCACATACTTCACCCTTCTCAGAATGATTCTATCCTAGTAGATGAAAACTTGTCATACGAGGAGATACCGGTGGCGATCCTCGATAGTCAAGTAAAGAAACTCCGATCTAAGGAGATTCCATCCGTCAAGGTTTTGTGGAGGAATCAAACTCACGAAGAAGCCACATGGGAAGCCGAGGCCGACATGCGTTCTAGATATCCCCATCTTTTTACGACTTGAGGTAATTTAAATTCGGAGGACCGAATTTCTTAAAGGGGGTGATAATGTAATACCCATGAAAAAAATAAAATATAAATGCGTGTTTTCAAACTACTGTTACTATTTACGTATATGGTACTGTTCATTTATACAATCAAAATGTCAAATACTAGATGTGGTTTGGTTATAAGAGAAAACTAGAAAGAAGTTTGTAGGAGAAAATGACGTTTTATGTGTAAAAATACCCTCAGGGACTAAATTGAAAGGACTGAATTGAAAAGAAACTTAAAGGTTTAAGGTGAAAGGATAGTTTTCCCTTTAAAGTTTCTAATAGTAAATAAACGAAAATTTTCGATCGTACGCGTAAGGTGCACAGTAACTGCATTATTAGAAATGTCATTTTCATGAATAGTAAATTGAATATTTTATTAGCGCATAGTGTCAAATAGTACCCTTGACTTTTGCTATAAATAGGCCCTTCCATTTCACTTCTAAACTCACACCTTCAACTTCTCTTCTTCCCTCCTTAAGTTTCTCTTGCTCCGACGCTAGGCTTCTGAGATTTTGGGCCTTTCCGTTTTTGCTTAGGTAAGGATACTATGCCCTTTCTATGTCTTTCAAATTTTAGAAGTTATTTTCTTAAGTATGCTCTGTGGTTGCGGCTTTGGCCGATCTTCCACATCAGAAAAATTGTCGTTAGCTGTTATTTTGATTCTCTGATTACCGAAATAGAATATAATCTGTGGAGAATACATGTCTAGGAAAGTTCTGGCTAAGGAAAGACCTGGTTTTTAAGTGTGTCCAGTGTGACCCTCCACTCTTTCCTGGGAACTTACCTGGTGTACTCTTTTACAGATTGTATTCTGTATTTCCGGTATGAATAGTACCCGTACACATGAATAGTGACCGTATGAATAGTACCGTACGTATGAATAGTGACCGTATGAATAGTACCCGTACGTATGAACAGTATCTGTACGAAAATGATCTTAACGTACTTTCTGTAATCTTTCATGAAAATCTCTGTAGCGGAACACTGAAATTCACCTGCGTACTCTTGTCCGTAACGATTTAGAGAAGTGATACTCGTACGGAATCCAGGTGAGTGAAACGACCCTGTTTTAATAGAGTTTTAGCATTACTGGTGATAAAAAGTATGTCGTAGGACACTCCCAAGATTCATAGAGGGAAATTGGATTCAGAATGACGAATATAATGAGATAATTAATCCAGAAGTATGGATAAGACAAAGCAAGTATCTCATGATGATATGAAATTTGAATCATATAGTTATATACTATACCTGTTATATGGATGAGTATTATATTGTGCTTCTGATTATGATATGAACTGTTGTACTATTGATTGTGATTGAGCGGTACAGTACCCCCTCTCACGGCAAGGCGGAAAACCCGGGTTAAAGGGTGTCTTGACCAATGAGTGTGGAGACAACGATTCCCTCAGTAGGGATATAGCCCGGATTGGTGATAAATCCGTGAGGCGCCCTAGCTAAGAGGATGAGGTTGTGCGTCATGGCGGAAAAATACAAAATTGGTGAGCCGGCCTGTGTGCGCTCTCCGGGATATATTGCCATTGACGAGTACTAGTATCGTTTGTTGAATTGGATGAATTTTTCTTGTATGTAATTTCTAACTATGTCTATTGGTTGAGCTTGAGCCTTCGGATATGCTTGCATGACTGGTGATGTATTTGAATTCTATTAACGCAAGGCCGATTTGCTCACTGAGTTTAAAAGCTCACACTGTTTGTACAAACTTTTTGTTCAGATCAGGTTGCCGCCGAAGTACATCCGCTAGAGGAGTAGATCACGTTGGACCTTCCCGCTGTCGGGTAGGCCCTTCTTTTGTTATACAGTATGTTGCTCTGTAACCGTCTAGGACATCTAGGTCAGGGGTTTGGTATTTGGCTTGTATTTCAGTATGATAATGTATTTCGTACTGAGGATCTATTATTTTTAATTAAGAAAATCTGATGTATTTTCTTTGTATTTATTAAGGAATGGTATTTTGAGAATATAGAGATAATGACTAACGATTTTACTTGTGGGAAGAATTTATCGAAAGGCTTACAGTGATGGGATATTCATCATTGTGCCGGTCATGTGCCTAGAAAATGGGTCGTGACAGAATAGTACACATACGTATGAATAGTAACCATATGAATAGTAACCGTACATATGAATAGTATCCATACATAAAAAATAGTATTCATACGTATGAATAGTGACCGTATGTACGAATATTATCCATATATATAAATAATATCCGTACGTATGAATAGTGACCGTATATATAAATAGTGACCGTATATATGAATAGTGCCATATGTATGAACAGTATCTGTATGAAAACAATCCTAACTTGTTTTCTCTAATCTTTCATGAAAATCTCCGTAGCGGAATACTGAAATTCATCTGTGTACTCTTATCTGTAACGACTTAGAGAAGCGATATTCGTACGGAATCCAGGTGAGTAAAACGACCCTGTTTTAATAGAGTTTTAGCATTACTGGTGATAAAAAGTATGTCGTAGGACACTCCCAAGATTCATAGGGGGAAATTGGATTCAGAATGATGAATCTAAATGAGATAATTAATCCATAAGTATGGATAAAATGAAATAAGTATCTTATGATGATGTGAAGTTTGAATGTTTTCAAAAATGGATTAATTGTTATCTTGATATGTGGTTTATAAATCCATAATATAGTTATATACTATACCTGTTATATGGATGAATATTATATTGAGCTTCTGATTATGATATGAAATGCTATTGATTGTGATTGAGCGGGACAGTACCCCCTCTCACTGCAAGGCGGAAAACCCGGTTGACAGGGTGTCTTGACCAATGAGTGTGGAGACAACGATTCCCTCAGTAGGGATATAGCCCGGATTGGTGATAAATCCGTGAGGCGCCCTAGCTAAGAGGATGAGGTTGTGCGTCATGGCGGAAATATACATAATTGGTGAGCCGGCATGTGTGCGCTCTCCGGGATATATTGCCATTGACGAGTACTAGTAACGTTTGTTGAATTGGATAAATTTTTATCTTGTATGTAAGAGGATGATGTTGTGTGTCGTGGCGGAAATATACATAATTGGTGAGCCGGCCTGTGTGCGCTCTCCGGGATATATTGCCATTAACGAGTACTAGTAACGTTTGTTGAATTGGATAAATTTTTATCTTCTGTCTATTGGTTGAGTATGAGCCTTTGGATATGCTTGCATGACTGGTAATGTATTTGAATTTTATTAATGCGAGGCCGATTCGCTCATTGAGTTTAAAAGCTCACATTGTTTGTACAACCTTTTTGTTCAGATCAGGTTGCCATCGAAGAATATCTGCTAGAGGAGTAGATCACTTTGGACCTTCCCGTTGTCGGGTAGACCTCTCTTCTGTTATAGATTATGTTGCTCTGTAATCATCTAGGACATCTAGTTCAGGGGTTCGACATTTGGCTTGTATGTCAGTATAATAATGTATTTTAAATTGATAATCTATGATTACATGCAAATCATCTCTATGATTTTCAGATAAGAAAATTTGATATATTTATCGGAAGGCTTACAGTGATGAGAGATTCATCATTGTGCCGGTCATGTGCCCAGAAAACGGGTCGTGACAATAACGGATGGAAAGAGAAGAAAAGAAATTGAGTTTTAATTTTTTTTTTCGATGTTATATTTAAATTTAGTATTTTTTTTAGAATATGTTAAATTGAAAGAATAAATTTATTTGAATATGAAAAAAGAGGAAGTCAAATATAGAATTATACTCTTATTCCCTTCTCCTCTCACTACAAGAAAATTGACTTTCAGTGGCGACTTTTTGGTGGCGACTAAATAAGTCGCCACTAAAAGTTGACTTTTGGTGGCTACTCTTATAGTCGCCACTAAAAGTCGACTTTTGGTCGCCACCAAAAGTTTTTTTTAAAAAAAATAAAAAAAAATCAGATTTTTTAAAATAAAATAAACAATTAGATCGCCACCAAAAGTTTTTTAAAAAAAAAATAAAAAAACTCAGATTTTTTAAAATAAAATAAAAAATTAGACTTTTGGTGGCGACTATAGTCGCCACCAAAAGTCTTTTTTTAAAAAAAATAAAAAAAAGTCAGATTTTTTAAAATAAAATAAAAAATTAGACCTTTGGTGGCGACCAAATGTCTTTTTTAAAAAAAAATAAAAAAAAGTCAGATTTTTTAAAATAAAATAAAAAATTAGACTTTTGGTGGCGACTAAAGTCTAATTTTTTTAAAAAAATTAAAAAAGTCATTTTTTTACTTAAAAAATTCAATTTTTTTTATTTTTCTTAATTTTATTTAAAAGAAATTTAATTTCTTAAATTTTTTTAATTTTTTAATTTTTTTAAAAAATTAGATTATCAGTGACGACTGAAGTCTATTTTTTTAAGTGAAATCGTTTTTTTTTTATGAAATTAGTTGAAGTTGGACTTTTGCGGTGACTCCAATAGTAATAATATATTTGCTTTTTGTTAAGTTTAATATTATTTTATTTTTGTTTTATAATATTTTTGACCTAAAATATTTTTAACAGATTATATATATAGATATATATAATATTTTGCACTTACATAACACAAATGAAGCAGTGGCAGAATGGCAAGACACACATGGCTGCAAGCAAGGGACCCAGATTCGAATCTCAGGTATGCACATGTTTGGTTTAATTTCAAATAAACTTGAATATTGCACACAAAAAAATCGAGTCAGCTCGGGATAACGAGTTATTGGATCGGCCAAGACCCGTACAAGTAGAACGGATCTCGGGTCGACCTTCCGGGCCAATCCGGATCTAAAAAGATGACGAGTGACTTTTGGTGGCGACTAAAGTCGCCACCAAAGGTAGTTTTTGCTGACACCAAAAATCATTTTTTTCACGAATTTTTTTTTTGTAATAAAAATGACTTTTAGTGGCGACTTTGCGACTAAAGTCGCCACTAAAGGTAACATTTGGTGGCGACTTTGAAAGTTGCCACCAAAAGAATCAGCCACGGACTTACGCCAACAACTTTAGTCGCCACTAAAAGTCGCCACCAAAGACTTTTAGTGGTGACTTTTAGACTTTTGGTGGCGACTTTAGTCGCCACCAAAAGTCTTTTTTTTTGTAGTGTCTGCTTTTCTGAATTTAAACATACCCTAAGAAATAACATTCAAATTATTAACCACCGAATATTCTAACCCTAGAATTTCAAATTAGATTATGCTAATGAATTTCAAATTAAGTCTTATGAATGCAAAGGAGGAGAAAAAAGAAATTATGATAATTTTTTGACGCTAGAAAAAAATTGAAAATGTTTTAGAGAAAAAATTAACTAGTAAAAAATATTAGTGATTTTGACACGTATTAAAATGTATATTAATATTTTTCATAAATTGTTTACAGATAAATTATTTAAATTTATTAATGTATAATTTTAGAAACAACAACAATAATTTTCTTTCTAAATATGGAGGATAATTTTTTTTCTTAATTAGTGCATGAAAAATAGGTAAAAGTATTTTTTATATGTCTCTAACATTTAAATTAGGATTCAATTTCATCCCTAATGTGTTTTTTTACGTCAATTATATCTTACATGTTTTATTTTTGTTTTAAATATATTATTGTTATTAACGCCGTCTATTTCACTGATAGAAAATAATAAATGAATGGTTAATAAAAAGATATATTTGAAACCAAAATGAACCATGTATGAACAAACCTACCCTTTTTACGTTCTTAACATTTTTTTGTGTCAATTATATCTTATATATTTTATTTTTATTTTAAATATATTATTTTTACTAACCGTCCAGTCAATATTTTTTGTTAGTGAAATAGATGACATTAGTAAAAATGATAAATTTAAAACAAAAATAAAAATATAAGACATAAATGATATAAAAAAAAATTATAGACAAAATTAAAATTTAATATAAATGTTGAGAGATAAAAAGTAATTTTTTGCTAAAAAAAAATTCTTATTTTAGTCTTTACTGATAAGATCACCCCTGTGTGCAATCTGTGAACAGTACTTTTACACACTCTCTCTCTCTCTCTCTCTCTCTCTCAGTTACTATTTGAGTTTTGAGAGTGAAGCCGCACTGGTATCACCGGCACCACCGTAAATCCGTAATATCTCATATTTCCATTTTCCAGTTCATTTCATACTCAGAGGTTGAGCCCACAAGCACAAGTGGGCCATTTCCTACCCAGCTTCTGATTATCATTATTATATCATTAAATCTTCCCTGCAGACATAAGTCCCATTGCTTTGAGCAAGTTATCTACTTACCCCTCTAATTTATTTCCTCCCTCTTTTCTTGTGGAAGGAGATTCGTCCATCATCATGGTTGCTATCTACCCTAAACCAGCTCATCCCTCCGAAGCTCGGTATGCTATTTTAGTCTCTCTCCTATCCTTTTGACTATGTTTCATTTTCATTCCTTTCTTTCTCTCTTTTTCAATTTTTTAAGGCATAAACGAATCTATGAATATGTCAACATAATAGCTGAGGCTGTGATCAAGTTGATACCAGCCTGTGCTTAGCTATATTCTTATTGAACTTGCTTTTTTTGTTCTTTTTCTTTCAGTACTTTCATTCGATTTCTTTCAATCAACAAAGGGTGCTCCAGATTTTTCCTAGTTCCGGTGCTTCTCTGAATAGTGTTTAAGCCCTAAGGTGCATCTTCCTTCGTCCTTTTTCAGTTTATTTCTGTGTGTTTTGATTGATAATTAGACGATCATTACTTAGTTTTGTTTTTCCCTTCCTGCTTGTATCAGAACCCTAGGATTGTAGATATCCCAAAGCTGAAAAAGGGGGAATAGGAGAACATCTCGCTGGTCTTTCTTTAATTGCTAGATGCCAAGATGATGGATCGTAGAAAGCTTGCCTTCCTTATCTGCGCCTTATCAGTTTTGCCCTTGCTATGCTTTTCTGCAACCTTCGTTCCTGCAGACAATTACCTTATAGACTGTGGAGCGACTGCTAATACCACAGTAGGTAACCGCAATTTCGCGGCTGATAGCTTCTATGAGAAACTCCTTTCCACCGAACGTGAGGTTCTTGCCAATACCTCTTCAAAATCAATCACTTCCTCTGCCGATTCACCTCTCTATCAAACAGCAAGGATCTTCAGTGGATCCTCAAAGTACACATTTTCGATCAACCAACAGGGTAGACATTGGATCCGTCTTTATTTCTATCCCTTTGTATATCAAAACTTCAATTTGAGTACCGCAAATTTTGCTGTCACCACCCAAAACAATGTCCTTCTCAGTGACTTCAGTGTGAAGAAGAATCCAGTTATGAAGGAATACTCTGTTAATGTGACTTCAGACACCCTTGTGATCACCTTTACCCCTTCTGCCAATTCCATAGCCTTCGTAAATGCCATTGAAGTTGTTTCTGTACCTGATGATCTCATTGCTGATGATGCTTCGACTATAAATCCATCATCGACTTACTCCGGGTTGGTGACACTGTCATTGGAGACAGTTTGGAGGGTTAACATGGGTGGTCCAACGGTCTCCTCTGCAAATGACACCCTTTATCGGACTTGGGTTCCAGATCAAAATTTCCTAGTTGCACCAAACTTGGCTACTAATTTTTCAAATATTGGTGCTGTTCAGTATGTAGATGGTGGGCCTACAGAAAATACTGCACCACGCACTGTCTATGGTACTCTCACGGAGATGAACTCGGCCAATGATCCCCGTAGTAATTTCAATGTGACCTGGCAGTTTAATGTGGATCCTGGATTTCAGTACCTTGTTCGTCTTCACTTCTGTGACATAGTGAGTAAAGGTCTCAACGAACTCTACTTCAATGTCTATGTCAATTCTTACACAGCTGCTAAGGATCTTGATCTCAGTATTCTAAGTAATAATGATTTGGGTGCTCCCTATTATAAGGATCTGGTTACAGCCTCATCTGACAGCAATACACTTCGAGTAAGTGTTGGCCCTTCTACTGCAAACAGTGATTACCCAAATGCCATTTTAAATGGGTTGGAGATCATGAAAATGAGTAATTCTAAGGGCAGTCTGAGTGCAGCAACAGCTGTGATAAGTAGTTCTGATTCGAACTCAAAGAAGAAAGTAGGCATTATAGTGGGTGTGGTTCTTGGGTCACTTTGTGCAGTGATCTTGGCTGGATTTTTGTTTGTATTGTGCAGAAAGCGGCGTTTGGCCCGGCAACGCCATTCAAAGACATGGGTTCCCCTATCCATCAACGATGGAACTTCTCACACCATGGGAAGTAAATATTCTAATGGCACTACACTGAGTGCTGCTTCCAACTATGGATATCGCATCCCTTTTGCAGCAGTTCAGGAGGCTACAAGCAATTTTGATGAGAGTTGGGTTATTGGGATAGGTGGTTTTGGAAAAGTATACAAGGGAGAACTAAATGATGGCACTAAAGTGGCAGTTAAGAGGGGGAATCCTCGGTCACAGCAAGGGCTTGCAGAGTTCCATACCGAAATTGATATGCTGTCTCAGTTTCGCCATCGCCATCTGGTGTCATTGATAGGGTATTGTGATCAAAATAGTGAAATGATCTTGATATATGAATATATGGAGAAGGGAACCCTCAAGAGTCATCTCTATGGTTCAGGTCTCCCAAGCTTAAGTTGGAAAGAGAGATTAGAGATATGCATTGGAGCAGCTAGAGGACTCCATTACCTTCACACTGGCTATGCCAAAGCAGTTATACACCGTGATGTGAAGTCTGCAAATATCCTGCTTGATGAGAATCTCATGGCCAAAGTTGCTGATTTTGGGTTATCAAAGACAGGGCCTGAAATTGATCAAACACATGTGAGCACAGCAGTGAAAGGAAGTTTTGGGTACCTCGATCCTGAGTATTTCCGGAGGCAACAATTAACGGAAAAGTCAGATGTTTATTCATTTGGGGTGGTTTTGTTTGAGGTTCTATGTGCCAGGCCTGTTATAGATCCATCACTTCCTAGGGAAATGGTGAACTTGGCAGAATGGGCAATGAAATGGCAGAAAAAAGGACAACTGGAGCAGATCATAGATCCAACACTTGCGGGGAAGATCAGGCCGGATTCCCTCCGAAAGTTCGGAGAAACTGCTGAAAAATGTTTGGCTGACTTTGGTGTGGACAGGCCTTCTATGGGGGATGTCTTGTGGAATTTGGAGTATGCCCTCCAACTTCAAGAGGCAGTTGTTCAAGGAGACCCTGAAGAAAACAGTACCAATATGATTGGAGAACTCTCTCCGCAGATCAACAACTTCAACGACTCTAGCGTTTCTGCTGCACAGTTCAAATCTACAAGCGTGGATGATCTCTCTGGTGTTTCAATGAGTAGGGTATTCTCACAGCTGGTGAAGTCTGAGGGGAGGTGACTTTGCAGACTCTAGCTTCTATATTCTGCGTTACATATTTACATTACTCTCTCTTTTTTCTTCCTCTTTTTCTTTTCTTTTTTTTTTTTTAATTTTTGGAAGAGAAAAGGAGGGGGGGGGGGGTTTGTTGTTCTAATTCTCATCAGTAGATGTCTGCAAAAGAATAGATTTGTAAAGATAGACCAAGTCAATGTAACATGTTTGCTTAATCGGTGGCTAAGCATCTCCTTATTAAATTTTCTGGTTTGTTTACGTTAATCTGGACGGTCATGTACCTTATCAGTCCCAGATATGTCTGAATCTAAAATTTTTCTGTAGTTCTCCAGCCAGTCAGCCATTCTGTTTCTCTGCAATTTCTGTGCAGATTGTTGTGTCTTGTTAGTTATTAATTCTCTGCTCATCTACTTTGTCTTTAATTTATTTCTATTTCTATTACTCTTGTTGTTGTCTATTACTTTTCTGTCTTTGTATGATTTCAAATAGCTTATTTACTTGCGTAATCAGTTGCTAGAGTTGTACAAGCATATTATGCCCTTCTTACTATTGGTGGTTGGTTGGTTCATTGATCAGTTGCTAGAGTTGTACAAGCATATTATGCCCTTCTTACTATTGGTGGTTGGTTGGTTCATTGTTTCCCTTCATGGTATTGAGTTCAAATTTTGTAAATGGAATAAATTGTAGTACCAGAAAAATTCTACAGCTGGCTTGGTTTGAACATATGCCCCAATTTTTTCTCATTCTTCTTAGATATTATCATTTATCTGGGCCACAATTTTTGTAATTACCACAAAAAGGTAAGCCAAGAAAATCCTAAAAGTTCTCGCATATTTCTCAAAACATATGGAGTAACCCAGAAATTCCGTAATGGCAAATACTGTTGGGAAAAACACCTTTCCCCCTTAAAAAATATCTTGGCACAAATAAAACAGAGAAATAACAGGAAATAATACTCACAATCACAATACAAGAAAATAACGTGGACACCCCAAAATCGGAGAAAAAACCACGACCGTTGTCAAAGACAACCAGAGAAAATACTATGTGTAAATTTTTACAACACACAGAAACTTCTTTTAAATACCTGGTACCAAATACTAGATACCAACTGATACTCAAATACACCCACACACTTTCAAGTATGTATTTAACTTACATCTCTCATCACTCTAGAACAAGAGTATAAAGAAAGAAAGAATTAAATACAAACTAATGTGTCTTGTATTGGTACACCTATAACCTTAACACTTGGTCCTATATATAGTAAGGAACTAAGTTTCACACATTAAACCCAGCCGATGTGGGACTTCAAAGAGCTTCATTCACATTTGCAAATTTTCTTTTTGTAGGTCCCACCACTTTCAATCAATTATTTCCAACAAATCTCCACCTTGATTGAAAGTAACCACGTCTGCTGATTCATTTTCTACACCGACAATCATAGTTCCAAGAACTACCATACTCCACCATAAAAGAGTATATCCACCTAGAATTAACCAATTCTAGGAATTTCACCTCGGCACATGTCGAATAATTCCTGTTGAAAAATTTATGGTGCAACTTCCAATGTTGGCTCTCCTTGGAAGTTCTTCAGCCATCGACATCATCCCACTACACATCTTGCATCAATGCCAACCAATGCTCATGTGCAATTATGGACCCGCTAGTAGTAACTCATCCTCTTTCATGGCAACGCGGACATGCCATGAGGATTTAAACTTCTCACTTTTCAGAGAAATTCCTCCCCCGCAATGAGAGAGATAGAGTTTGCATCTTCCTCGAAGCCTTTTGCCGAACCTGCTCCACCTAGACAATTTCTCCTTACATGTCCAGACTTTCCATATTTCCAGCAAGTCACATTCTTACCCATACTCTTCTTCCCCTTACTCCCACTTCTAGCTACCGCCATTGAGTCTAACGAAGGTATAGAGCGACCCTCACATTTTAACCTTCTCTCCTCAAAAATAATTTTACTGGCAACTTCTTCGAAGTTTAGAGTCTCCTTCCATACATCAAAATGTGTTTCATGTTCTCATAGGAAGACGGAAGAGACCATATGAGCCTTAACGCTTTATCTTCATCATCAACTTTGACTCCGACAGCCTCTAGTTCAGATACGATACCATTGAGAGCACTGAGATGATCTGATATTTTTGTACCTTCTTCCATACGAAGCGTATGAAATTGCTCCTTCAGTAACAATCGATTTGAGATATCCTTCGCCTGATACAACCCTTCGAGCTTCTCCCAAAGTTCTTTGGCTGTTGATATTTCTTGCACATTTGCAAGAACATTCTTGGCCAGGCACAGACGAATTGCACTTGCCGCTCTCAAATCTAGTTCCTCCCAATCTTCATCGCTCATACTAGATCCGCTCTTTTCAGAATCCTTACTAGAAACCTTCCCCTTTCAACGCCTTGTATAACCCAGATTGTATCAGCACGTCCTTGACTTGTACTTGCCACAAGCCAAAATTGATCATCCCATCAAATTTCTTTATGTCAAATCTCATCGCGCTGGAAAAATTTGACATTGCAACTGTATACTGGAATAGTGAACACAACTATAAATAGTACACCAGGTAAGTTCTCAGAAAAGAGAGGTTGGTCACAATGGACACCCTTAAGTACCTAGTCTTTCCTTAGCCAGAACTTTCCTAGACATGCACTTTCACAATACCACACTTCGTTCCAGTAACCCAGCAACCAAGAACAATCTTCAAGCAACTGGGAACAATTCTTTTCTGATTGTGGAAGATCAGACAAAGCTGCAACTACAAGAGCATACTAAGAATTTAACATCCCACCGAACTATAGGCTCTGATACCACTTGTTGGAAAAAACACCTTTCTCCCTTGAAAAATACCTTGGCACAAATAAAACAGAGAAATAACAGGAAACAATACTCACAATCACAACACAAGAAAATAACGTGAACACTCCAAAATCGGAGAAAAAACCACGACCGTTGTCAAAGACAACCAGAGAAAACACTATGTGTAAATTTTTACAACACACAGAAACTTCTCTTAAATACCCGGTACTCAATACTAGATACCAACTGATATCCAAATACACCCACATACTCTCAAGCATGTATTTAACTTACATCTCTCATCACTCTAGAACAAGAGTAAAGAAAGAAAGAATTAAATACAAGCTAATGTGTCTTGTATTGGTACACCTATAACCTTAACACTTGGTCCTATATATAGCAAGAAACCAAACTTCACACATTAAACCCAGCCGATTTGGGACTTCAAAGAGCTTCATTCACATTTGCAAATTTTCTTCTTGTGGGTTCCACCACTTTCAATCAATTATTTCCAACAAATACTAGAGTATTATAATTCACAGTGGAAATTGTAAATTGAGGTTGATTGGCTTTAGTGCTGAAGTCATCGGTTGCCGATCGTTTGATTGTTGATTGGACAATTAAAAGCAAGTGATTTTGAAAAAGAAAACATTATTGTTAATCATTCAATTGTAATCGTAAAGAGTAACAATAGCTCTAGTATTGGAATCCGAGAACTATGATAGGTTTTTATTATTTTAGAAGAAATTATTGGTAGTGTATTTTCTACGTTAGTGAATAGTGATAAGTCACAATCACATGATCTTGGCCCCAACGTCCAAAGATTCATAATGACACCCAAAATTGGAAGCAAAAGAAGGAAATCTTTGGATTGGGTCCATCATTTGATGTCTTTTCTTTTGAATAACTTCACTGCATAAAGTTAGATTATAGTGGAAAAGATAGTGGCCTTCCTTACTCCCACTACTACCACTTTCTTCTATCCTCAAATTTTTTATAGTCATTGTGTTGGCCCATAACCAACCTAACACCCTAATTTTGTAAAACATAAAGGTATGGTATAATATTTAGATTTTTGTTTGGCTAAGTACGGGTTTGATTTAGGTCAGATTTTAAGATCTTTTTTAATAAAAATAGTATTGTAAAATATAAATTATTAGTTATGAAATTTAACAATCTAAATTAGTTAAGCACTATGCTTAACTTTGAAGTCAATGAGAGAATTCTCTTCTTATAGAAAGGCACTTAGCATTGTTCTCAATCTAAATTTTAGGATTTTTTTTTTTAAAAAATTACTCTGTTAATTCCTGGACTTATCCAAATGATCAGAACAAGACTCAATTTTTAATTTTTTATATATATCTTTGTGAAATTTGAACCATTGATGTGATCACCCTACAAGAGACCGGTTTCTATGGTATAACCACAGTATTATAATTTTCATTTTCGGATTCACAATTTAGGGAGTAATAAATTTTAGTTTTTTTTATCTCGTTCACCGAATTCTCAAAGTTTCAGAACCAAACTTAGTTATTAAAAATATGCCTTAGGAAATATCTAATGGTGGAAGAAAAGCAAATTAAATTATTATATTACATCATGTAGTACTTTATAAATATTAAAGGTATGTTTGTTATGGAGAAAGAGAAAAGGAAAGAGAAAGAAAATAAAAATAAAAATAAAGTATTTTAGTAAAATACTCCAACTCTAAAAAGAAGAAAAAAAAGAAGCTTAGAGTTTTTAAATAGAGTAATTTAGACAAATTTTTACTATATTTTCTATTACTTTATTCATTATATTATACTAAATCTTTAAACCAAACATGCCCTAAACTATAAATCGAGGACTCTTCAATATTAACCTAATTGTGACTATTATTAACTGCTAGATAAATTTAAGCATCGTTATTTAATAATTAACATTACAATATATTCCCTTGCTACGTATTATTTTCCTCTCCACTTATCACTGTGAGATTTTGCTAGCTTGTAAAAAGGAATATTCATAGAATTTGTTTGAAACGAATTTTTTATTTAGCTAAATAACATCGTTCAATCAAATAAAATTTATATAAATTCATTTATTAGTGTCAAATAAACGATCTTGTTTAACTAAATATTCAAGTTAATAAAACCTAACAAAAAGACGAAAAATGGAATTGAAATTAGATTGAGAATGTATGTGGGGGCCATGATGTTCCACGTTTAAGCAAAGCATCATAAAGGGGGTTGGTGTCCATCTCTATCAATATCATAAATTAAAGATTCGTGAAGGAAGAAAGGGTGAAAAGGTAATTTTACGATAAAAAGATAACTGCAAATAAGAATCTCAGCTTCTGAACTTTTTGGAATATAAGCACTCAGCTTTTAATCTCAACCATTGAAAGTTCAGATCTCGTTTTGGCTGGGATTCAATAATTATTTGTGTTCTACATAATAGGTGCGTGAATCATTTTCATTATCTCTTTCATTTTTGAGCTACTTTCGTTTGTTTTCAGATCGTTTCAGAAAAAAAATTTTTTTAATTAATAAAAATTGAAAAGATATAAATGAGGCTGAAAGAAAACACCAATGAACAGAATGATTGACATGGTTCATTAAATGCTAATGTTATCTATTATTTTATTTATTTAGATGCTCATTGGATTATAATTAATATTTTTTAACAAATAAGTTAATGTTAGAAATCGTATACGGAGTAAATACTAACTAGTATATATTATAATAGTTTAAAGACTGAATAGTTATCATGTGGTCTTCAAAGACTTGAAAACACTTGGCATCCAGTTATAATTCAATATAAGCGTATTAAGAAAAAAAATAGATCACATTAGCATTTTAACATGCCACCTGTCACATAAAAAACTATTTTCCTTTTTTTTTAATTTTTTTTAATTTATGGCAGTTGGCAGAAAGGCATGTGGAGTTGCCGGCTGCTAAATCGAGGATTCCAATGTATGATAAAGGTATTATGTGGGATGGGCCTAAATACTCAAATTAATTTTCACAAATGTCACACTACTCACTCAATAAATGGTAAATTCATTAGTTACATTGCTTTTTTTTAATTTTATTTTATAGTTTTAAAAATTAATTTGGTCATTTATTTATGTTAATTTTTGAGTAATTGAATTATTAGTTCAACTGTCAAATTAATTGTTGAATTGGAGAATATATATATATATATACACTCTTCAATTAAAAAATGACAAAAAAATGAAAAATAATAAAATTAAACTAAAATTTTAAATATTTATATTCCCTTGTCATTTATTTTATTAGTATAAATATATTATTCATAAAACTAGATTAAATCCAATTCAAAGAAACTGTCTAAATGAAAACTTTACTCTCATCTCCTTTTTCATCATTAGGCTAAATTATGTTCTTAGAGCATTTACAGTGATCGTTTTTAAGAAATTTTTAAATTTAAAAATCAATTTTTATTTCAATTCACCACTGTAGTTCACTACGTTGGCTGCCACACGTAAGAACGGTTCTTATACAAAAAATAATAATAAAATAATTAACTTACAATAAATATTAATGGAGTTAGTGAAAAATAATAAATGATGAAGTAATAAAAAATTAATTGTGGAACCTATTTATAGGTTCTTAAAAAGTTCACTACTAGAGTAAAAAGTTATTTAAAGTGGTGGAGAGTTACTTAGGCTAATGTGGCATTGTGGGACTCACAATAAGAACTAAATTGAGGTTTACCACTGTAGATGCTCTTAGTTCTTATAGTTTAACTCAATTTTTAATTTAGTCCTTATGTTTAAAAATTTGTAATTGAGTCTTTATAGTCTTACAATTTTTTAATTTAATTCCTATTATTAAAATTTTATTAATACTTTGTTAAATTTAATAACACGACCAATATATATATATATATATATATATATATATATATATATATATATATATATATATATATATATATATATATATATCATATTAACATTTGGAATGTACATGATTTAAATTAACTTGTCCTAGTTATTTAATATAAGTTGCAATTGAGTCTTTTTTTTTTCTTTTTGTTGGCATCAATCACGTATATTTAAAGCTTTAATTTCTATATGGTTAGTCACTTTAGAAAAATTGAATGACATATCGATAAAATTTTAATAACAAGGACTAAATAAAAAATTTATAAAACTATAAGAACTCAATTACAAAATTTTAAACTATAGAGGTCAAATTAAAAATCAAATGAAATTATAAGGACCAAAAGAGTAATCTAACCCCATCATTATTCTTCTTAATCCAAATATTTCCTTAAAAGTTAGAACTTAAAACCACAGTCTAAAAAGTTGATATGACATTTAAAACATAAAAACGTAAGACTTTGAAACTTGTACTATACATAAGTCCCAATAAAAGCCGAAAGTAAAAACTGGATATGGATTAAAAATCTTCCCCATGATGATTAGCCTCATCAACCTTAAACGAGCGCGATAAAAAACGGTGAAACATAGAGAAGAAGGCAGCACAAGACGCATTCTTAGTCTTAGGCATAAAAAACTCAACCCTAACCCTAACCCTAATATTCTTGCCCTTGAAATATGATCCATTATTCCTAGCACAAGAGACCATTCTCTGTTTGAATCTCCCCAAACACTTGAGAGTCTTGTCCTTCACACCCTCTTCCTTCCTTGAAAATGTGTAGCTCCTCAAGTACATTTGCCTACACCACCTGCTATCCACAACCCTAGTTGGTGAACCAGTGACACTGCAGTCCTCGTTTAAGCTCACCGTCTTCACAAACTCCACCTCAGATTCCGGCCACCCATGGCGGTTTATGTAGGTTGAGCGGTGGAAAGGGAGGTGCATGTCCTTCCCAAACTTTGAGGTGCAAGTGGAGGCCATGGGAGTTTTAGGGAAGGATTAGAAAGAAGCACATATATGTATATATATAAAGTAAAGAAAGTGGTTGGCGAGAATAAGTGTAAGGGAGGTGAAGCTCTCTATACATGAAGTGTAATAATATTTTAATGATAGAGACATCAATTGGCATTAAGGCGAGATATGAGTAGGCAATGAGACAGAGTGGATCATATTTTGGAAGTGTTTGTGGTAATTTCTCGTTGGACATTAGATGGATTGGATTTTGGGTGTATGAATGTCTTCGTGTAATGATGCTTATTAAGTGGGGAAGTTGTGTGATGAGACAAGAATTAAGGACAAACCGTCCTTTTATCTGTTTTCATTATAATTCTTAATATCTCAACTGAAATCAAATCTTTCAATTCTTAAAAGTAAAAACAACTATCTTATTACTGATTAGACCAATTCATATCATAAAAACAAAGATTCAATACATTTAAATACGAGGCTCAATATATCGTTATCAACTATTAAACTAATTTATATCCATTTAGTAACCAATATCATTGTTAAGAAAATGGCAATACTTCATACATGAAACATAACATTTTGAGACTTTTTTACTGCCGAATACCAATTAAAATTTTAAATCTCTTATCTGTATCATTTTCATTTTAATTTATCTCAGTATATTAGTTTTTACAATGTAGATACACGTAAGTTGTTCTTATGAAGGACGAACTCACACGCACCCAAGTCACCTTCTCAGACAGCAACATATTGCACAACCCTCTTCTAGCTTCACCCTCCTTTTCTGTTTAACCAACTTTGAAGACCCTCATTCATGAAGCCACCAACGCATAGTATCTAAATAATAGTGTGTTGTAGGATTAAGATTGCACGTTAAGTCACTCTCTAAGAAGACAACTTACAAGCATCTATATCACATTCTTTCGCTACAAAAACTAATACACTGAAATAAATTAAAAAGAAAATAGGACATGTAAGGGATTTAAAATTTTAATTAGTATTCTCCAGTAAAAAAGTCTTTCATATGATACATTAATTAATCCTTATCTTTTTTTTTTTTTGGGGCTGCTAGTAAAAACTAGCTGATACAAAGTGGGTAGAAAAGCCCAAAGAGTAAACCAGCAAACAAAACAGACTTGAAAAGTAAGATAGTCTAATTCTGAGCAGAGTCTGTAGAGTTGGAGGAGGAGCCGTGTATCAGTTAGGCAACACACTTGAAACGACAGCCGTGAACCAGAATAGAACGGCAATGAAAGGAGAAGATTCACACCGAGGAAGCACATTAGATTGGCATGCAAGAACTAATCAAGCAACACATTTGAAAAGGTAGCCGTGAAGCAGAACAGCTCTGCAACGGAAGAAGAAGATTCACCCCGAGGTAACAAGAGGAGAGTAAACACTAGAACGGTAGCCAAGAACCATCATGCAACACGCCGAGGGAGAAGCTAGAATCCCAGAGCAAGGGTTTCATTGTCCTTAACTAATTTACGATGGAGAGAGGTTGAAGGGGAGAAGGTCCATAGCCGAGGGAGACTGAAGGATTTGCAGAGGTTAGCGATTTAATCAGTTGCCTTATTAGCCTCTCTGTTACACCAAGAGTAAGCCACCGAGTCAAAATTTTGCCTCAGATTGAAGAGTTGTTGCATGATTGTAGCAATTTGCCAGTGCAATCCTTATCTTTTTTTTTGAACAAATGGATATCAATTCTATTAAATTGGCATGAACTCAAGTTTATATAAGATAGACCAAGCTTAAAAATTGTTTAATATGTAACAAACTTAAACTCATGAGAGAGTATTACATGATTTAAGATAACATATATTAAAAATTAGTATTAAACATACACAGCAGAAATATGAGATTATAAAGAAGTAACACACTTCTGATCTTAAAATTAGCGGACTAAAAAGCAGCAACACATCCCTAACTCTAGATTAGAGCTAGTCTTCTAAAAATCAAAGAAAAGATATAAGCTGACATATATACCCAACATCCAAAGTGAGCTGGTAAAACATCCAAAGTGAGCTGGTAAAGCCCAAAAACCATCCAAAAAAAACTAATCAAAATAGGGGATGGGTCGGCTTCCACACTAATTAGGGCATCAAACACAACTTCCATCCACACCTCCGCCACATCACGTCCCTTGGCCGAAGCTAATCCGAGATTGAGGTGCTTCTAGCACTGGCGCCAACGTGAGGAACCTTAGAGCTATCAAAAAAACCTTTCACTAGGGAGAGGAGGAACCTTCCATATAGGAAGACACAACTCTCATGAAGAGGAGAAGAAAATGCAGAAAAAAAAAAAAGGAAGGAAGGAATTGAGGGCTGCCTCAGGCGGCTGTCACTTGCTGCAAAACCCTGGCAGAGGAGGGCTCGTGATGGAACCTCTGGCTCATTCACTGAAGTATGTTATACTGGTGTAAGGTGCCCATTAAAAAGCCACCAGTGGAATCCTTATCAATTGCAAAATGTAACTGCATATCGTGGCCTGCTATGAAACTCAATTTGGGCCAACATTTTAATTGCAGCGTCTGTTATACTAAGCAACCCGATCCAATAAAGCCTCAAAAAACCCGAAAGCAAAAAGCCCAGATCGGACATGGGCCTCCGAACCAAGTTGCAACATTTTTATCCTTTAACCTCTCTCCAAGATTCAATTTTCGAAGTTTCTCTTCTTCCTCGTCTCTTCCACTCCGAGAGAAATTTCTCTAAAGAAATTTGAATTCAAATTCCAAAAAAAAAAAAAAAGTGCAGCCATCTCCTCCAGAGTTAAGATTCTCAGATCATGTATAACTACTAAATTCTTGTATATTTCTGCAAATCATTCCACACAGAATAGTGCCGTAAGTTGAATTGGGGTAAATGTTCAAGTTGTAAGGCCTTAGCCTATTCTCTGATGGAAAATTGGAGACTTCAGTAATTCTAAAGACATTTTCCGAGGCGTGAAGGTATAGATAAAACAAGTAGTACACAAAATAACTCAGAAACAAGAAAACTAGAGAAGGTTAAGTGAAAAACAGAAATAGTTCTCACATTGGAACATAATGTTTAGGTTACAGAACTGCAAGGAGCAGCAAGCTAATACAGACTAAATCAAAACACTATCTAATCCTTGCCATTTTTCTTGACAGCAAGACTTTTCCACACGAGGGGAATTGATTGCACAGAAGCAATTAAGCAACCTAATAAAACCCTAACCCCCAAACCCGTATAGGGTTCTTCCCTGCCTCTTGAGAGCGTAGACGACGTCCATCGCCGTAACAGTCTTCCTCCTAGCGTGCTCCGTGTAGGTGACAGCGTCACGAATCACATTCTCCAGAAAGATCTTAAGAACTCCACGAGTCTCCTCGTAGATGAGACCGCTTATACGCTTCACACCACCCCTACGAGCCAGACGCCGAATTGCTGGTTTGGTGATTCCCTGAATGTTATCACGCAAGACCTTACGGTGTCGTTTCGCTCCTCCTTTTCCCAAACCCTTACCTCCCTTTCCACGCCCAGACATGATTGAGAACTCAGTAAAGCGCTAAGACCACTGCGAAATCTGCATACCAGAAAATTTAACAAATATTAAATCAAACGAAGAAGGAAATAGCAATTACTGGAAGGAATAGAAGAGAAACTACAAACTAAAATTGCAGAGACAAGAAAGGAACTGAGTCAGACCGTACCTTTCAGGTGTTGGAATTTTGATCAGAAGAACGTCGCGATTTGAATGCTAGGTATTTCGTTTTTTTGGATATTTATAGGAGACGGAGGGGTTGAAGGGGATTCGGTGCGATCCGTGTACTGTTTTCTAAAAGGCGTTTTAGACTGTCGATGGATTTCTATGGACGGCTTAGATTAGTGATTGGATTATTTTCCGGATCGATGACGTGGTGGAGGCGCGATTTCGATTTCGCTTGGCTCGTTGCTCCGGGGAAATTTAGCGCTTTCCGTCCCGCCAATTTATTTCTATTCGCTGAGTGTTTTTTCTTTAGGCCAAATCTTTTCGGTGAGTTTAATGCTCGCTTACTAAATTTGAATGACAATCCCGAAAATATATTATTATTATTATTATTATTATTATTATTATTATTATTATTATTATTAATGACTAGGGTATATATTTCCCAAGTTTTTAAATATTAGACTAGTTATTAAATTAGTAACATATTAATTTAAGAGTTAATAATGAAATTATATTAAATTGTAGTTGAATATATAATTAAATTACTTAAAACATATATTAAAAAATAAAAATAAAGAAAATATATAATATAAAAGTATAAAACAATTATATATATATATATATATATCTTCTTCTGTACCTCTCTCTCTTATTTCTTTCAGACTAATACCACATCTTATTTAATAAAATTAGCTACACGCTACATCTATCTAATTTTCACTCTACCTAAATGCATATATCTAATATATACTTCATCTAAAGATTAAGAAAGCAACTAATGAACTTCGTGTTTCTCTCTTTCTTTCCCTGCTCTTCCATTTCTAATTTTCTTCAATGTCTTTTGTTGCTGTCCAAGTTGAGTGTATCAGCAAGTGATTGATGTTAGTAGGGTGGGTTGACAGTGAGCTTGGGGTGGCAAACGGTGATTGTCTATAAATTTTGACTGTGAACAAAAGTTTGAACATTTTAAAATCTTCCTCATCTTCAGCAAATTGTGAAAGCTACAACTTTAAAATTCTTCTTCACCTATGTGCACAATCATATTGATCCAAATGTTGGGGTTCGGAGAGAGGAAGTTGAAATTAGCCAAACTAATTACCTAATCGATTTTGACTGATTCGTTACTGGTTTAATTCTTCTCTAGTTTTGAGAGTTGTTCTAAATTAGTAGACTGATCAGTTTGTCAATTTTTTCTTTGAACTGTTCAGTCCAGTTCGATCTTTTGAATACGGATATTTTTTCACACTTTTCATATTCATTTCTATTTTGTTTATTATAATTTTTACAGATTATTTATTTTAAGTACTGATATATCAATAAATCATGGTTGAACATTGATGAGCATCATAATAACGTAGGAGAGACCTCGTGTTACGTAGCTTTCCAATTGGGATGCTTCCTTGCATGCTACAATGAGACTACAGCACCCTTGTTTCCAATGGCTCTGAACAGGGATCTTGAAAATCAAACTAAACCAATGCTGAAATAAATTGATAAAAAAAATTATTTTGAAATATAAATTTAATTGAATTAATTTGGTTTTGCTGAAGCAATTTTATATAAAAATATTATATATATATATAACATTATATTTATATATTCAAAGTTAAAAAAACAAATATATCTTATTTTTTATTTTCTATGTGTATACACTACTCAAATTTGACACTTTCATTTCATTATATCGCTTATTAAGAAACCCAGTATTATATATATATATATATATATATATATGGGCTTTTTGTCCAAAGGTAGAGCCCAATATAGTAATGTTATGTTATGAAGTTAGGTAAAGACTAAAGAGTCATTATTTTTGTTATTTTGGGAGGTTATTGTAATTAATTTGGTCTCAATTTTTATCTAAGATTTTGTTGACATTAAAAATTGAAAAAAAAAATTATTATAAACAAAATCGTTTAAAGCTGAATCGTCTAAATAAAATTGAATTAAATCCCATAAAATTAAATCAAACAATTTAAAAATAAAAACTGAATGAATAAATTTATAATTTTACAAAATTAATAAACTCAAAATCAATTTATTAAAGCTCAAAATAAAATCGAACCGAACTAATCCATCAACAGTTATACCAATAAATACACCTATGCATGAATGTAACTTGTCGAATTTCATTATCAGCCTCTTATGAATTGCTTTTTTACGTTGTACCAAAGCTTTTTTTTTGTTTTTAACCAATGAAAATGATTTCCATGCTGATGTAATCAAGCTCTTTTTTGTACCAAACCTGACAGCTCAGATCAAAATGCTGATATAGAATGAGGCTAACGTGGTATCGCCAGCCCGGCCCATGAACTACCAACATCTTTTGGGCCACATGTAATATTGGGCTTCAGTTACCAAACGAAATATTGGGCTTGGGTATAACCCAAGCCCAACTAGTCAGTGATTAAGTACTTAAGGGTCATTTGCTTTTTTCTTTTTTTTTTCAAGAATAAGATTTCTAAATCTAAATACATATTTGATTATTGAAATATTGTATTTGAATTTGAATTCTGAATAATTAAGACTAATTTTCAACATCTGAACACATAATTATATTAAAATAGTTTACAAATAAATTATTAACTAAATAGTTGTTGTTATTTACTTTCTTTAATATTATATGATATTATAAATTTTGTTGTTAATGTTTTTATTTCTTTTATAATTTACATTTGTTTTATTATAGATAAAAATTCATCCTTATATAATAGTGGTAAGATTTGGGTTAAATTGTTGAAGTAATTTTTCACATTTAGCTTGAGATTGGTTTGATTCTCAAAAGCTATTTTCTATTATTAAAATAAAGCAATTAACAAGACGTTTGAAAAGTTTTCAGACTCTTCTCAAAATCTAATTTATTAAGATATTGTTCAGACATATTAAGAACTTAATAAAAAAAACGCACTTAACATTCTAAAATCTGAACGATTCAAATTCAAATTTTCGTTAAGTGTAAACAAATAATCCTTAGTTTGAGGAGCCCAACATGAACTAGATGAAAGTTGAGGGCCTGTTTGGTTTGGGCATTTCCTGTTTTTATTTTCACTGAAAATAGAAAATAGACTTGAAAATGCATTTGGTTGAGTTAATTGAAAACGTTTTCTTGAAAATATTTCTTAAAATAAGTCTAAATCTGAAAACACCAAAAAGATATTTCAGTGTTTCAGGAAATGCATTTCAATAAATGAAGATTGAAAATGAAAACAAAAAATATTTTCACAAACCAAACAGACCCTTAGTGTCTAGCGATTCAAAAAGAATTATTATTAGAGAAGTCAGAATTTTTCTTTTTGTTTTTTGTTTTTAAATTCAAGGTAGAATAGATGTTAGAGTACTGTAATTCGATTATGGTTCAATCCTTCAACTATATCTCTATTATGGAATAATCTTGGCACACTTTGACAAACGCAACTAACGGTGCGTTCTTTTAGTATAAACGATTACACACGTATTTGGAAAAGTTTATAAAAATAGTTTATGGCAAATGCATAAGTTATTTTCAGCTTATTTTTATAAGTTATCTAAAATAGCTTATGCTGAAAATTGATTATATGAATTTTACCCTCATAGACTATTTAGTTGTAAAAATAACTTATATATAAGTGCTTATATGATAAGTACTTAGGGCCCGTTTGGAAGAGTTTATTTTGAGCTTATCTGGCTTATCTTATGGCATAAGCGCTTATGTGCACGTTTGGAAGAGCTTATAGAAATAGCTTATGGCATGAAAATAAGCTGTTTTCAGCTTATTTTCATAAGCTACTCTGAATAGCTTATGAAAATAAGCTGAAAACAGCTTATGTGAAGTTTGCCCTCGTAAATTCTTTAATTATAAAAATAACTTATATATAAGCACTTATATAATAAGCGCTTATTCTATAAGTACTTAAATAAGCTGTTTACCCAAACAGGACCTTATTTTATAAGCGCTTAAATAAGTTGCTTACCCAAATAGGATCTAAATGTGATATTGCGATAAAATAATTTAATTATGTACCTCACAATAAGTTTTAGTTTGAAACTATAGTTTGCTCATACTAAAACATAAAATTAAACATGAAAATAACTGACAGATTTCTTCCAAGGTACAATTACCGCGGTACTACGTTTTTTAAAATTATTTATGCATATACTAACTATTCAAAACTATTTCCCTATATACTAACTTTTCACTAAATTTGACCAATTCCTGGTCGAATTCAGTGCATATATGCAGCAAATTTGACTACAGCGTGGTTGAATTTACTGCATGTTAATTTTTTATTAATTTCTCACACATAATTCGATAAACACTGGGTCGAATTCTGTGTGACTTAATTTTTTTAAAAAAATCCAACAAATTCAACCAACCTATGGTCAAATTTGGTGTGTTTATTTTTTTAACACACCAAATTCGACCATAGGTTGGTCGAATTTAGTGTGCTTTTTTTTAAAGAAAAAGTTAATATAATTATTGAATATTTAAACAATTTTTACATCAATTTTTAAAAAATAATATTGATGTTTAAAAAATAATTTTTTATTTAAACTAAAATTATGTAATAAATAAATTGTACATTATTTTTTTATTTTTTATACAATATTTAGTTTCATTAATTATATAGATAATTATGTTAAATGATTTATTTTATCAATGATATTTATTATTGTTTCAATAATTATATTGAAAAAAATATATAAATTAGATAATAATAATTTGAAAGATTTATTTTGATTATTTTCTTAGATTTTAAAAATATTCTCAATTTTTATATTTTAAATAAATAAAAAATATGAAAATATATAAATTGTAGTCGAAAAGTAGATATTAAAAAATAATAAATGCCAATTGCAATTGTCATTAATTAAATTTACTATTATTAAAATGAAAAACAATGTAAGGAATTTAATGAATAAACTAATTTTAATTAATGTGAATAATAAATGAACTAATTAGTAAATTATTAAATCATATTTTTTCTAAGTATTCGTGTATATTTTTTATTTTACTTTATATAAATATTGTTATTTATTTTTTAAAATATTTTTATGCTAAATTTTGTTTATATGTGTTAACAATTTATTTATGTATGTATTTTATATGTATTTTATTTTTTATTTGTTGATTATTATAGCTGATAGTAAATTTGAAAAAATATAATACTGAATAATTTTCGTGCATGTTGTTGAAAGCACCGATTTCTTCTGACACACCGACTTTTAATTCAGTCCCGTGAAGGTCAGGGGGATGTTATGAAGGCCAAATTCGACTATCAAAAGGTCGAATTGGGCCTCATAATAATGAGGCCCCAATTCGAACATTGAACGGTCAAATTCTAGAATTCAACCGTTCAACGGTCGAATAGCTGGTTGCCACTTGGCAACCGGCCCCCCTCTCTCCTACACGGCACCTCCCTCCCCTACCACCCCCTATATATACCCCCTTCTCCCATCACACAATCCACACACACTTCTATATAACTTTCTACATATTTTGTGGCATTTTTTTGTCCTCAATATGACAGATCAAATTATAGCACATGGACCAATCAGACGAGATTTATTATATCTCAAAGATCAACATATATCTGAACAAACATGGAATGAGAACCTAGTAAATCATGTTGTTATTATTTTGACCATTTTATTTTATATTCTTAATTTGTTGTTATTATTTTGACCATTTTATTTTCTATTCTTAATTTGTTGTTATATTTTGACTATTTTAGTTTCTATTCTTAATTTGTTGTTATTATTTTGACCATTTTATTTTCAATTCTTAATTTTTTGTTATTATTTTGACCATTTTATTTTATATTCTTAATTTGTTGTTATTATTTTGATCCTTTTATTTTCTATTATTAATTTGTTGTTATTATTTTTTTGTTTTCTATAAGTCTGATAGACTATTAAAAGTTCGTCAACATACTAGTCCAATTAGTGATTCGAGCAGACCTCTGTATCGTGCCATATTTGCAACAAGCTGGATTTTACGAAATGTCGAGGATTCGATTCTTTATGTACGACCAAGCATTAGTCACAGTGCTTGTAATACCCAAGAAAAATAAAATATAAATATTTGTTTACAAACTACTGTTACTATTTCAGTATACGGTACTATTCACCTATATAATACTATTTACGTATATGATACTGTTCATTTATACAATCGAAATGTCAAGTACTAGATGTTGTTTGGTCATAAGAGAAAACTAGAAAGAAGTTCGTAGGAGAAACTGACGTTTTATGTGTGAAAATACCCTTAGGGACTAAAGTGAAAGGACTGAATTGAAAAGAAACTTAAAGGTTTAAGGTAAAAGAATATTTTTTCCTTTTAAGTTTCCAATAGTAATAACAGAAAAAATTTTTCATCGCGAGGTGCACAGTAACTGCATTATTAGAAATGTCATTTTCATAAATAGTAAATTGAATATTTTATTAGCGCATAGTGTTAAATAGTACCCTTGACTTTTGCTATAAATAGGCCCTTCCATTTCACTTCTAAACTCACACCTTCAACTTCTCTTCTTCTCTCCTTAAGTTTCTCTTACTCCAAAGCTAGGCCTCTGAGATTTTGGGCCTTTCCTTTTCAGCTTAGGTAAGGATACTATGCCCTTTCTATGTCTTTCAAATTTTAGAAGTTAATTTCTTAAGTATGCTCTGTGGTTGCGGCCTTGGCTGATCTTCCACATCAGAAAAACTGTCCTTAGCTGTTTATATGTTATTTTGATTCTCTGATTACCGAAATAGAATGTAAACTGTGAAGAATACATGTCTAGGAAAGTTCTGGCTAAGGAAAGACCTGGTTTTTAAGTGTGTCCAGTGTGACCCTCCACTCTTTTCTAGGAACTTACCTGGTGTACTCTTTTACAGATTGTATTCTCTATTTCTGGTAAAAATAGTATTCATACGTATGAATAGTGACCGTATGTACGAATATTATCCGTATGTATAAATAGTATCCGTATATATGAATAGTGATCGTATATATGAATAGTACCGTATGTATGAACAGTATCTGTATGAAAACAATCCTAACTTGTTTTCTCTAATCTTTCATGAAAATCTCCGTAGCGGAATACTGAAATTCATCTGTGTACTCTTATCTGTAACGACTTAGAGAAGCGATATTCGTACGGAATTCAGGTGAGTGAAACGACCCCGTTTTAATAGAGTTTTAGCATTACTGGTGATAAAAAGTATGTCGTAGGACACTCCCAAGATTCATAGGGGGAAATTGGATTCAGAATGACGAATCTAAATGAGATAATTAATCCATAAGTATGGATAAAATGAAATAAGTATCTTATGATGATGTGAAGTTTGAATGTTTTCAAAAATGGATTAATTGTTATCTTGATATGTGGTTTATAAATCCATAATATAGTTATATACTATACCTGTTATATGGATGAATATTATATTGAGCTTCTGATTATGATATGAAATGCTATTGATTGTGATTGAGCGGGACAGTACCCCCTCTCACGGCAAGGCGGAAAACCCGGTTGACAGGGTGTCTTGACCAATGAGTGTGGAGACAACGATTCCCTCAGTAGGGATATAGCCCGGATTGGTGATAAATCCGTGAGGCGCCCTAGCTAAGAGGATGAGGTTGTGCGTCATGGCGGAAATATACATAATTGGTGAGCCGGCCTGTGTGCGCTCTCCGGGATATATTGCCATTGACGAGTACTAGTAACGTTTGTTGAATTGGATGAATTTTTATCTTGTATGTAAGAGGATGATGTTGTGCGTCATGGCAGAAATATACATAATTGGTGAGCCGGCCTGTGTGCGCTCTCCGGGATATATTGCCATTGACGAGTACTAGTAACGTTTGTTGAATTGGATAAATTTTTATCTTCTGTCTATTGGTTGAGTATGAGCCTTTGGATATGCTTGCATGACTGGTAATGTATTTGAATTTTATTAATGCGAGGCCGATTCGCTCATTGAGTTTAAAAGCTCACATTGTTTGTACAACCTTTTTGTTCAGATCAGGTTGCCATCGAAGAATATCTGTTAGAGGAGTAAATCACTTTGGACCTTCCCGTTGTCGGGTAGACCTCTCTTCTGTTATAGATTATGTTGCTCTGTAATCGTCTAGGACATCTAGTTCAGGGGTTCGACATTTGGCTTGTATGTCAGTATAATAATGTATTTTAAATTGATAATCTATGATTTTCAGATAAGAAAATTTGATATATTTATCGGAAGGCTTACAGTGATGAGAGATTCATCATTGTGCCGGTCATGTGCCCAGAAAACGGGTCGTGACAAAGTTGGTATCAGAGCAATGGTTGTTAGGTCTCCTAGTGATTACAGAGCAAGGTAACCTTAGTAGTACCTCCTCTATCGTTGTGAACCCGGGCACAACTATAGAGAGACGGCTCTACTGAAGGTCCTGTAGGATGTTTTCATTTCCTTTCCCTCCGAGACTTATCTCTTCTTAGAAATTATGTTGTCAGGTTTAATTTTAGATAGATGTGGCTACACTTTTGAACTTAGTAAAGGAAAGGTTATTACTTGTTTTGATTCCGTTGTTGTCGGATCAAATTTTTATATGGTGGATTTTATAAGCTGAATTCATGATTGAATTTGTGTAGCTATATTATTTTAGGGTACAAGCCAATAAAAGAAACCACTCGCATTAAAAACAAAAAAAAACTGAAGGATTACATTGCAAAAAAAGAAGAAGTTTACTCATGCATGAGTAATCTAAAAGCGAGGTGGTCTTGGATTAGGAGGGTTGTATTGTATCATCACCCCTCGACCATTCTTTGGAGCAAGGGACATAGCAATGTCGCGGAGGGTAGTGTAAATCCCATTCATACAATCAACACTTCTTTGTTGTTGATTGCAGAAGCACTGGGTAGACCAATAGAAGAACCTGTCTATTCT
Organism: Biancaea sappan; assembly: GCA_037074585.1. Taxonomy (NCBI): domain Eukaryota; kingdom Viridiplantae; phylum Streptophyta; class Magnoliopsida; order Fabales; family Fabaceae; genus Biancaea; species Biancaea sappan. The sequence continues at coordinate 91,245,059 of CM073491.1, read as the reverse complement.
TGAAGTCATTTCTGCATGATTGCGTTTAGTTAACTTTTCCAGGTCTCCTATCATCTTTTTCAGATTTTTCACCTCCTGCTCTAGACAGGCGATTTTGTCCTCCGAGGTATGGCCCGTGCTAGTCTCCTCAGCTTCCTCGATCTTCTTCATTTTCTTCTCCTTCTGCTTCTCTGGAGACCCCTCAAAAGGTCTTTTGCCCTTGTCTTTGCCCAGACTTAAGTTTAAGTCGAGCTCTTCTTCCTTAGCCTCTATTGTGAGATCAATGTACTTCCTTGAGGCCATGATTTGGAAAAATTTAGAAATTTTTGTAAGAGTATGAGGCGAGAGGAATACTGGGGGATTGTAGGCTCGGAGATTATTACTCTTTGTGGTGTGGTAACTGAGAACGCTGGGATGGTTTTTATAGAGAAAAATTAGGACTTAGAGACAAAGAAGATATCTTTTCACCGCACCCCTACACGATCAACCTATGGATTTCTGCAAGCTAGAAGCCAGAAGTCTAGGGTAGGCGTGCACACCAACAATGCGTCGCATTAATGCCAAAACCACGAAAGTCAGTATTCGGTGGATTTGCGGCCGATTTTACTCGGTTTTCCCATTTCTCCCGTTGGCATTTTCCGAAATTCAAAGAAGTTGATAACATAGCCATCAAAGATTGCCTTGGATGCTTTTATGATGAACTGAAATACATTTCTCCGTTTTATTGTGTTGTTCTTAATAGCCTTCAGTTGAGTATAATATACATAATTGATTGAATCATGTTGTAATTACATGTATGTATGTTATTCATGCATAATGAGTGAAGGCTACGATCAAGGAGAATATGTGATGATCCTACATATACTCATAGGGATGTGAAATCAAAATGACTTGGATAGAATAAAATGTGTAGATGATGATATATCTTCATGGTTACATATACTTACATATAATGCTCTCGTGGGCAAATGAAAGGCAGTGATTTCCTTACATCATGATAATGCTTAAGGCATGTGACCGTAAGCAGTTAACTTTGTTTTAAAATGTATATATTGATATACATATATTATGTGTAAGTCTAGAGTAAAGACACCGATTAGAATCTAAGATACGGCCAATATGAGACGACCTAATCATAGAGGGACATCGTGATATAGGATTACAGAATAAAATAAGTTTAGAGGGAGAAAATCTCAGACTAAAGAGCGTAGTTAGTCAGAACTTTGCGAAAGGTCAAGATTAGCCGAAATTTTTTTTTTGAGGAAATCTTTGACTTATGTTATTTGCATTAAATTATATTTACTATTTACTTGCATGTCCGACATTAATTGCTGGCATTGCGACGTATGTGATCTGTAAACCTTATAGCAAGCGGCGTGTAGGTTGTGGTGGCTTTAGCTCCAGGGGCTTCGGGTTGTCTATAAATCTTGTATGCCCGTTACCCTACTCATCGCACCAAGCAAACCTACTTCTTTCATTACATACCTATTTCTCAATCTCCATTCCTTTCTCATTCGAAGTTATTTCTGAGATTCCTAGAGCAATGGCCGATAATAAGTCTTTCAACTTGAATTTTGAGACTGGCAATGTAGAGCTTGATTTAAATCTAAGTCTCGGAAACAACAAAGGGAAGAGACCTGTAGGCAGGTCACCAGAAATTAAGAAGAGAAAGAGGGATGTAATAGAGTTGGAGGAGGACAGTACTGCAACATCCTCAGAAAATAAGCTTGCATTCCTGGAACGTAAGATAGAGAGCCTGGAATACAAGATAGAGGACCAGAAGCGACTAATAAGTCGTCTCTTTGAAAACCAAGAGAAACTGATAAACCGTCATTTCGGGGAATTGGCTAATCGAGTTGATAGACATTCAATGTTTGCAACTCAAAATTTTCGTGACCAACAAGCAAGGTGTATTGACTGTATGAACGGAGTGACTTATGCTCTTCGCCAAATTTCTCAGGCGCTTCCTCCAGAAACTCTTTCTAGGCTGCAACGATTAGCTTCCTCCTTAAGGTCTGAAGCACCTTCCTCTTCTAGACCTGGAGCACCTTTTACATTTCAAAAGCCTCATCGTCCTTAATTTATTTTTCTTTTGTTTGTACCTAAAGCTACATTTGGTGTAAGCTTCACGTATTAAAATTATCTATGTACTAGAAATAAAATTTAAGTTAGTATCTAGATCTTCTTTGTTGAAGTGATTCATTTTACTGAAAGAACTTGAGGAATGAGAAGATATTGGACTTGTTATATTTCATACTTGATTCTAAAGCATAGTATAGTAATATCTTTTTGACTGAGCAGAGTTACTAAAATGATATTTCATTGCACTTCTGAGCTATGGAGGAATGCTGAATAAGTATTTTATGAACCTATAGAACTATAGGTTTGCCTCAATCATTGAAGGGATGCGACTCTATATGAGTCATTGAGGTGAGAGGAATTTTCATATATATAATTATGCGTAAGAAGTATGTTATTTACTTATCATATTTTCTAGAATTGTTCTTCCTAGAGATTTATGTAATGATTTCATTTTATATAACGCATTCAGCTGAGAGTATTGCCTTAAGGTAGAAGGATCACCTTCGGGCAAGAGTATTGCCTATGACCAAAATAATGCCTTCGGGTAGGGTACTTGTATTCGTAAAAGTTATAAGCTATGTGTATGGTAGCTTGTATTCTGATATTCAGTATAAACTGGAAAGATCACGTGCCACTGTTGAGAAGACACCTATTTGAGGTTTTACATAATTCGTCTCTGATTAGGTGGTTTGAGTTTGGTAAAGATTATGAGGATGAGACACTTTATGGTACAAAAGGTTGTGGAGAAGATCAAACTGATGAGAAAGAGATTACTTGCTATCTAGAAAAGGCAAAAGTCTTATGCAAATTATTGATAATGCGGTTTAGAGTTCACAGTCAATGGTATAATGTTCTTGTAAATCTCACCAAGGGTGTGATGAGGTTTTGGAAGAAAGAGATACAAAGAATGAGATATAGACGAAGTAATCACACTTATTTCAGTCTTGAAATGAGTTTTGAATTCGGGGGACCGAATTCTCTTAAGGGGGTGATAATGTAATACCCAAGAAAAATAAAATATAAATATTTGTTTACAAACTACTGTTACTATTTCAGTATACGGTACTATTCACCTGTATAATACTATTTACGTATATGATACTGTTCATTTATACAATCGAAATGTCAAGTACTAGATGTTGTTTGGTCATAAGAGAAAACTAGAAAGAAGTTCGTAGGAGAAACTGACGTTTTATGTGTGAAAATACCCTTAGGGACTAAAGTGAAAGGACTGAATTGAAAAGAAACTTAAAGGTTTAAGGTGAAAGGATATTTTTCCCTTTTAAGTTTCCAATAGTAATAACAGAAAAATTTTTCATCGTACGCGTGAGGTGCACAGTAACTGCATTATTAGAAATGTCATTTTCATAAATAGTAAATTGAATATTTTATTAGCGCATAGTGTCAAATAGTACCCTTGACTTTTGCTATAAATAGGCCCTTCCATTTCACTTCTAAACTCACACCTTCAACTTCTCTTCTTCTCTCCTTAAGTTTCTCTTACTCCAAAGCTAGGCCTCTGAGATTTTGGGCCTTTCCTTTTCAGCTTAGGTAAGGATACTATGCCCTTTCTATGTCTTTCAAATTTTAGAAGTTAATTTCTTAAGTATGCTCTGTGGTTGCGGCCTTGGCTGATCTTCCACATCAGAAAAACTGTCCTTAGCTGTTTATATGTTATTTTGATTCTCTGATTACCGAAATAGAATGTAAACTGTGAAGAATACATGTCTAGGAAAGTTCTGGCTAAGGAAAGACCTGGTTTTTAAGTGTGTCCAGTGTGACCCTCCACTCTTTTCTAGGAACTTACCTGGTGTACTCTTTTACAGATTGTATTCTCTATTTCTGGTAAAAATAGTATTCATACGTATGAATAGTGACCGTATGTACGAATATTATCCGTATGTATAAATAGTATCCGTATATATGAATAGTGACCGTATATATGAATAGTACCATATGTATGAACAGTATCTGTATGAAAACAATCCTAACTTGTTTTCTCTAATCTTTCATGAAAATCTCCGTAGCGGAATACTGAAATTCATCTGTGTACTCTTATCTGTAACGACTTAGAGAAGCGATATTCGTACGGAATTCAGGTGAGTGAAACGACCCCGTTTTAATAGAGTTTTAGCATTACTGGTGATAAAAAGTATGTCGTAGGACACTCCCAAGATTCATAGGGGGAAATTGGATTCAGAATGACGAATCTAAATGAGATAATTAATCCATAAGTATGGATAAAATGAAATAAGTATCTTATGATGATGTGAAGTTTGAATGTTTTCAAAAATGGATTAATTGTTATCTTGATATGTGGTTTATAAATCCATAATATAGTTATATGTTGACCCTAAGGCTATATGCCATAAGTTTTGATGATGACAAATATATTTGAATAGTAGCATTGATATATATAAAGATTAATTATCATATATATGCTACAAGTACTTAAGCATGATTATGTTATTTAATATGTATGTTGCATATATTGAATCATGCTATTAAACTAACCATTGGGTTTGCAAGTAAGATATATTTTATAGGTTGGTTCAAAACAAGAAGAGTGAGGATTGTATTGAAGAACAAGGAAAAGCAATATCATGCTTCACTCAAGGAAAACAACATGCAAGGATGAAGCTCCAAGAAATGAAGAATTAGAAGATTTGAAGTCTTGGAAGCTTGGATGCATCAAGATAGCCTATGTGTTTAAATTAGGTATATTTTATATAGGCTAGTATATTTGTGCAACTCAATGATTTAGATTTGCATACATTGGCTCAAGCATTTTTGAACAAATAGTTAGTGAGATATGAAATTTTACAAAAGTTATTTTTTGACCTTTGGTCACTCCTTATATCATATCTCATAAATGAAAAATCGGTTTTTCAAGTATCTTAATCTCATTTGATAGTAGACTCAAAGATCTTTTCAACGGTATATTATTTATTCAAAACGGAGTCCAAATGAGAAATATATGACTATTCAAAATATAGTTTGAAAAACTGAAAGTTGATTTTACTGTAATAAAAAATTATTCTGTTCTGACCTATAGTCAGTATTTTGATTATATCTTTTAAAAGAAAAATAATTTTTGAGTAAAACTTGGCTCATTTGAAACTAGACTCCAAGAGCTTTCCAACGGTATATTATTTGTTTAAAACGGAGTTCAAATGAGGGAGTTATGAATTTTTAAAGAAAGCTCAAAATCTGGACTGCACTATAACGGCTATATAACGGCTAGTTTTGTAAAATCTTATATATATGACCTTAGATACACGATTTTGAGTAAGAACAAAGTCCTACAATGTGATATTAACTTCTTCTATCATCTTTGAGAGAAAGGAAAGCATTCTTGAGCCAAATCTTGCATATTCTCTATCATTAGAGTTATTAGAGCTTCATTTGTTTTCATCTACTCTTTAGAGAGAGTTTCTTTGTATTGTTGATTTTGATCAACACATATATTATTCTGAGTTGAGGTTCGCAAGTACCGGTGTTGGAAGAACTTGCTTTGGGTTGAGGAGGAGCCCGGATTCATAAATTCTCCATTGTGGTTTTGCAAATACCCGAATCGAATTTGCGTGGTTGTAGTGGTTTGCAAGTACCCGGATTAAACTTGCAATTATAGTGGAAATACTCAAGTGGTCTCTTGAGGACTGGATGTAGGCTTGGATTAGCCGAACCAGTATAAATCTCCGAGTTTGCTTTCTCTATCCCTTACTCTTTAATTTGTGCATATTGATATATATTCTTTAATTCCTTGATCTTTATAATTATTTATCTTAACAGCACATTGATTTTCTGTATTGTATTTATTATCCTAAGCATTGTACTTTTACAGAAAATCATTTTAACTTCCAATTAATTCTTGTGAAAAATTTATAAAACCCAATTCACCCCCCCTCTTGGGTTCCAACCATTACTTTCAATTGGTATCAGAGCTTGGGCTCTTGTTTAAAGACTTAACCGTCTAAGAGTTAGCATGGTTGGATTTAGTGATTGGTTTATGTCTGAAAATTATTCTTTCACAGAACCTCCAGTTTTTGATGCTAATCATTTTCAATATTGGAAGTATGAAATGAAAATGTTTTTAATTTCAGTAGACTATAAACTCTGGGAAGTTATAGAAAATGGTTTTTATATGCCTGTCAAGGAAGAACAAGGAAAATGCATTCCAAAACCCAAGAGTAAATGGAATGATACTGAAAGAAGTTTAATGCAACTCAATGCTAAGGCAAAATTGATTATTTCTTGTGCATTGAGTCAAGATGAATTTTTCAAAATCTCCAACTGTGCAACTGCAAAAGAAATGTGGGAAATTCTTGAAGTTGCACATGAGGAAGATCTTATTGCTGAAGAATTAAGGTATAGAAGTTTCATTAATGAACTTGAAATTGCTCAAATGAACAATTGTAAAACCATTAATGAGATACAACTTGTGCTTAATCAATTGCAAGCTCTTGGTGTTGAACTTACAGAAAAATCTCAAATCACCAAGGAGATAGAAGAAAAAGAAAAAGGAGAAAAAGGGAAACCACAACCAAAAGTTGAATCATCAAAGAAAGCTTACCTATCGTCCATTTGGGGAAATAGCAATTCTGATGAGGAGAACACAAATGAAGAAGCCAACACTTGTCTTGTGGCCAGAGATAAAGATGAGGTAAATTCATTTGACTACTCTTTTGAAGAATTACAAGATGCCTTTGATGATTTACATGAAGAATCTCTAATACTTGCAAAGAAACTAAATGTTTCAAAACAGAAAAACTCTTCTCTTGAAAATGAGTTGGAAACATTGAAAAACGAATTTTCTATTTCCAAGGAAGAGAATTTTGTTTTTGAAAATCAAAACAAAACTTTGCAAGAAGATAATTTGATTTTAAAAGCAAATATCTCTACCAACAAAAATTGCTTTTGTACCAAGTGTGATTCTTTGAAAAAGGAAAATAATAATCTTAAAAACACACTTGCAAAATTTTCTCAAGGTAGAGAAATTTTAAATACCTCAGTTTTGAAACAAAGAAGAATGTTTAACAAAGTTGGTCTTGTTTCTAAAAAGAAATCAAACCAAAAGCATTCTAAAAACTTCTTTGTTTCTGTAAAGATGTCAAATAGTCCAACTTGCACTTGTTTTTATTGTGGACTAAAAGGACACAAATCTTACTCATGCTTTTATAAGAAAAATCTTGTTCATGGAGTTAAAATGAAATGGGTTCAAAAAGGAACTCATGACCCAGGCGGACCCAAAGAAATTTGGGTACCAAAGACAAAGGATTAATTTGCAGATTTGCCTCGAAGCAAGGAGCGGAAATGACTTTTCAATGGCTACATCATTCAAACTCCACTCTCTTGCATCAAAAGGAGGCAATGGACAAGTAAACATATAAGATGGAATGTATTGTAAGAAATTTGATTGATATGTTTACTGTATCAAATGCTTATGTTTGTTTTCTAGCATGCCTTTCATCTATCTTTGATATTCATGCATGCTATTTCTAAAAATGATTCTTAGGTGTGCGGCCTAAGGATATGATTTTTGCTTTGAGCTAAAATCTTTCTTCTAAATTTAGCTTGAACTTTCTTATTTATCGCATCACGACAACTTGCTTTCATTACATGCATATTTCCCTTGGTTTCACATCAATAAGATTACTCTTACTTGTAATGTTTATCTTTATTGTAATCTTATTTAAATATTTTCAATAAAATCAAAAATCCTCACACAAATGCATTTTATGGAAGCATGGTGTCACGACCCGTTTTCTGGGCACATGACCGGCACAATGATGAATCTCTCATCACTGTAAGCCTTCCGATAAATATATCAAATTTTCTTATCTGAAAATCATAGAGATGATTTGCATGTAATCATAGATTATCAATTTAAAATACATTATTATACTGACATACAAGCCAAATGTCAAACCCCTGAACTAGATGTCCTAGACGATTACAGAGCAACATAATCTATAACAGAAGAGAGGTCTACCCGACAACGGGAAGGTACAAAGTGATCTACTCCTCTAGCAGATATTCTTCGATGGCAACCTGATCTGAACAAAAAGGTTGTACAAACAATGTGAGCTTTTAAACTCAATGAGCGAATCGGCCTCGCATTAATAAAATTCAAATACATTACCAGTCATGCAAGCATATCCAAAGGCTCATACTCAACCAATAGACAGAAGATAAAAATTTATCCAATTCAACAAACGTTACTAGTACTCGTCAATGGCAATATATCCCGGAGAGCGCACACAGGCCGGCTCACCAATTATGTATATTTCCGCCATGACGCACAACATCATCCTCTTACATACAAGATAAAAATTCATCCAATTCAACAAACGTTACTAGTACTCGTCAATGGCAATATATCCCGGAGAGCGCACACAGGCCGGCTCACCAATTATGTATATTTCCGCCATGACGCACAACCTCATCCTCTTAGCTAGGGCGCCTCACGGATTTATCACCAATCCGGGCTATATCCCTACTGAGGGAATCGTTGTCTCCACACTCATTGGTCAAGACACCCTGTCAACCGGGTTTTCCGCCTTGCCGTGAGAGGGGGTACTGTCCCGCTCAATCACAATCAATAGCATTTCATATCATAATCAGAAGCTCAATATAATATTCATCCATATAACAGGTATATTATATAACTATATTATGGATTTATAAACCACATATCAAGATAACAATTAATCCATTTTTGAAAACATTCAAACTTCACATCATCATAAGATACTTATTTCATTTTATCCATACTTATGGATTAATTATCTCATTTAGATTCGTCATTCTGAATCCAATTTCCCCCTATGAATCTTGGGAGTGTCCTACGACATACTTTTTATCACCAGTAATGCTAAAACTCTATTAAAACAGGGTCGTTTCACTCACCTGGATTCTGTACGAATATCGCTTCTCTAAGTCGTTACAGATAAGAGTACACAGATGAATTTCAGTATTCCGCTACGGAGATTTTCATGAAAGATTAGAGAAAACAAGTTAGGATTGTTTTCATACAGATACTGTTCATATGTACGGTTACTGTTCATATATACGGTTACTATTTATACGGTCACTATTCATACGTACGGTTACTATTCATACGTACGATCACTATTCATACCAGAAATAGAGAATACAATCTGTAAAAGAGTACACCAGGTAAGTTCCCAGGAAAGAGTGGAGGGTCACACTGGACACACTTAAAAACCAGGTCTTTCCTTAGCCAGAACTTTCCTAGACATGTATTCTTCACAGTTTACATTCTATTTCGGTAATCAGAGAATCAAAATAACATATAAACAGCTAAGGACAGTTTTTCTGATGTGGAAGATCAGCCAAGGCCGCAACCACAGAGCATACTTAAGAAATTAACTTCTAAAATTTGAAAGACATAGAAAGGGCATAGTATCCTTACCTAAGCTGAAAAGGAAAGGCCCAAAATCTCATAGGCCTAGCATTGAAGTAAGAGAAACTTAAGGAGAGAAGAAGAGAAGTTGAAGGTGTGAGTTTAGAAGTGAAATGGAAGGGCCTATTTATAGCAAAAGTCAAGGGTACTATTTGACACTATGCGCTAATAAAATATTCAATTTACTATTCATGAAAATGACATTTCTCATAATGCAGTTACTGTGCAAATAGCGGCAACGGCTGAAAATTTTCTTTTATTTACTATTAGAAACTTAAAAGGGAAAAATATCCTTTCACCTTAAACCTTTAAGTTTCTTTTCAATTCAGTCCTTTCACTTTAGTCCCTAAAGGTATTTTCACACATAAAACGTCAGTTTCTCCTACGAACTTCTTTCTAGTTTTCTCTTATGACCAAACAACATCTAGTACTTGACATTTCGATTGTATAATGAACAGTATCGTATACGTAAATAGTATTATACGGGTGAATAGTATCGTATACTGAAATAGTAACAGTAGTTTGTAAACAAATATTTATATTTTATTTTTCTTTGGGTATTACATTATCACCCCCTTAAGAGAATTCGGTCCTCCGAATTCAAAACTCATTTCAAGACTGAAATAAGTGTGATTACTTCGTCTATATCTCATTCTTTGTATCTCTTTCTTCCAAAACCTCATCACACCCTTGGTGAGATTTACAAGAACATTATACCATTGACTGTGAACTCTAAATCGCATTATCAATAATTTGAATAAGACTTTTGCCTTTTCTATACAGCAAGTAATCTCTTCCTCATCAGTTTAATCTTCTCCACAACCTTTTGTACCATAAAGTGTCTCATCCTCATAACCTTTACCAAACTCAAACCACCTAATCAGAGACGAACTCTGTCTCTATGTAAAACCTCAAATAGGTGTCTTCTTAACAATGGCACGTGGTCTTTCCAGTTCACATTGAATATCAGAACACATGATACTACACACATAGCTTATAACTTTTACGAATACAAGCACCCTACCCGAAGGCATCATTTTGGCCATAAGCAATACTCTTGCCCGAAGGCGATCCTTCTACCTTAAGGCGATACTTTCAGCTGAAGGCGTTATATAAAATGAAATCATTACATAAATCTCTAGGAAGAACAATCCTAGAAAATATGATAAGTAAATAACATACTTCTTACGCATAATTATATATATGAAAATTCCTCTCACCTCAATGACTCATATAGAGTCGCATCCCTTCAATGATTGAGGCAAACCCATAGTTCTATAGGTTCATAAAATACTTATTCAGCATTCCTCCATAGCTCAGAAGTGCAATGAAATATCATTTTAGTAACTCTGCTCAGTCAAAAAGATATTACTATACTATGCTTTAGAATCAAGTATGAAATATAACAAGTCCAATATCTTCTCATTCCTCAAGTTCTTTTAGTAAAAAGATTCACTTCAACAAAGAAGATCTAAATACTAACTTAAATTTTATTTCTAGTACATAGATAATTTTAATACGTGAAGCTTACACCAAATGTAGCTTTAGGTACAAACAAAAGAAAAATAAATTAAGGACGAGGAGGCTTTTGAAATGTAAAAGGTGCTCCAGGTCTAGAAGAGGAAGGTGCTTCAGACCTTAAGGAGAAAGCTAATCGTTGCAGCCTAGAAAGAGTTTCTGGAGGAAGCGCCTGAGAAATTTGGCGAAGAGCATAAGTCACTCCGTTCATACAGTCAATACACCTTGCTTGTTGGTCACGAAAATTTTGAGTTGCAAACATTGAATGTCTATCAACTCGATTAGCCAGTTCCCCGAAACGACGGTTTATCAGTTTCTCTTGGTTTTCAAAGAGACGACTTATTAGTCGCTTCTGGTCCTCTATCTTGTATTCCAGGCTCTCTATCTTACGTTCCAGGAATGCAAGCTTATTTTCTGAGGATGTTGCAGTACTGTCCTCCTCCAACTCTATTACATCCCTCTTTCTCTTCTTAATTTCTGGTGACCTGTCTACAGGTCTCTTCCCTTTGTTGTTTCCGAGACTTAGATTTAAATCAAGCTCTACATTGCCAGTCTCAAAATTCAAGTTGAAGGACTTATTATCGGCCATTGCTCTAGGGATCTCAGAAATAACTTCGAATGAGAAAGGAATGGAGATTGAGAAATAGGTATGTAATGAAAGAAGTAGGTTTACTTGGTGCGATGAGTAGGGTAACGGGCATACAAGATTTATAGACAACCCGAAGCCCCTGGAGCTAAAGCCACCACAACCTACACGCCGCTCGCTATAAGATTTACAGATCACATACGTCGCAATGCCAGCAATTAATGTCGGACATGCGAGTAAATAGTAAATATAATTTAATGCAATTAACATAAGTCAAAGATTTCCTCAAAAAAAATTTTCGGCTAATCTTGACCTTTCTCAAAGTTCTGACTAACTACGCTCTTCAGTCTGAGATTTTCTCCCTCTAACTTGTTTTATCCTGTACTCCCATATCACGATGTCCCTCTATGATCGGGTAGTCTCATATTAGCCTTATCTTAGATTCTGATCGGTGTCTTTATTCTGGATTTACACATAATATATGTATATCAATATATACATTTTAAAATAAAGTTAACTGCTTACGGTCACATGCCTTAAGCATTATCATGATGTAAGGAAATCACTGCCTTTCATTTGCTCACGAGAGCATTATATGTAAGTATATGTAACCATGAAGATATATCATCATCTACACATTTTATTCTATCCAAGTCATTTTGATTTCACATCTCTATGAGTATATGTAGGATCATCACATATTCTCCTTGATCGTAGCCTTCACTCATTATGCATGAATAACATACATACATGTAATTACAACATGATTCAATCAATTATATTATACTCAACTGAAGGCTATTAAGAACAACACAATAAAACGGAGAAATGTATTTCAGTTCATCATAAAAGCATCTAAGGCAATCTTTGATGGCTATGTTATCAACTTCTTTGAATTTCGGAAAATGCCAACGGGAGAAATGGGAAAACCGAGTAAAATCGGCCGCAAATCCACCGAATACTGACTTTCGTGGTTTTTGCATTAATGCGACGCATTGTTGGTGTGCACGCCTACCCTAGACTTCTGGCTTCCAGCTTGCAGAAATCCATAGGTTGATCGTGTAGGGGTGCGGTGAAAAGATATCTTCTTTGTCTCTAAGTCCTAATTTTTCTCTATAAAAACCATCCCAGCGTTCTCAGTTACCACACCACAAAGAGTAATAATCTCCGAGCCTACAATCCCCCAGTATTTCTCTCGCCTCATACTCTTACAAAAATTTCTAAATTTTTCCAAATCATGGCCTCAAGGAAGTACATTGATCTCACAGTAGAGGCTAAGGAAGAAGAGCTCGATTTAAACTTAAGTCTGGGCAAAGACAAGGGCAAAAGACCTTTTGAGGGGTCTCCAAAGAAGCAGAAGGAGAAGAAAATGAAGAAGATCGAGGAAGCTGAGGAGACTAGCACGGGCCATACCTCGGAGGATAAAATCGCCTGTCTAGAGCAGGAGGTGAAAAATCTGAAAAAGATGATAGGAGACCTGGAGAAGTTAACTAAACGCAATCATGCAGAAATGACTTCAAGAATAGACAAGTTCTTCTATTGGTCTACCCAGTGCTTCTGCAATCAACAACAAAGAAGTGTTGATTGTATGAATGGAATTTACACTACCCTCCGCGACATTGCTCTGTCTCTTGCTCCAAGGAATGGTCGAGGGGTGATGATACAATACAACCCTCCTAATCCAAGACCACCTCGCTTTTAGATTACTCATGCATGAGTAAACTTCTTCTTTTTTGCAATGTAATCCTTCAGTTTTTTTTTTGTTTTTAATGCGAGTGGTTTCTTTTATTGGCTGGTACCCTAAAATAATATAGCTACACAAATTCAATCATGAATTCAGCTTATAAAATCCACCATATAAAAATTTGATCCGACAGCAACGGAATCAAAACAAATAATAACCTTTCCTTTACTAAGTTCAAAAGTGTGGCCACATCTGTCTAAAACTAAAACTGAGAACATAATTCCTATAAGTCTCGGAGGGAAAGGAAATGGAAACATCCTACAGGACCTTCAGTAGAGCCGTCTCTCTATAGTTGTGCCCGGGTTCACAACGATAGAGGAGGTCCCACTAAGGTTACCTTGCTCTGTAATCACTAGGAGACCTAACAACCATTGCTCTGATACCAACTTTGTCACGACCCGTTTTCTGGGCACATGACCGGCACAATGATGAATCTCTCATCACTGTAAGCCTTCCGATAAATATATCAAATTTTCTTATCTGAAAATCATAGAGATGATTTGCATGTAATCATAGATTATCAATTTAAAATACATTATTATACTGACATACAAGCCAAATGTCAAACCCCTGAACTAGATGTCCTAGACGATTACAGAGCAACATAATCTATAACAGAAGAGAGGTCTACCCGACAACGGGAAGGTACAAAGTGATCTACTCCTCTAGCAGATATTCTTCGATGGCAACCTGATCTGAACAAAAAGGTTGTACAAACAATGTGAGCTTTTAAACTCAATGAGCGAATCGGCCTCGCATTAATAAAATTCAAATACATTACCAGTCATGCAAGCATATCCAAAGGCTCATACTCAACCAATAGACAGAAGATAAAAATTTATCCAATTCAACAAACGTTACTAGTACTCGTCAATGGCAATATATCCCGGAGAGCGCACACAGGCCGGCTCACCAATTATGTATATTTCCGCCATGACGCACAACATCATCCTCTTACATACAAGATAAAAATTCATCCAATTCAACAAACGTTACTAGTACTCGTCAATGGCAATATATCCCGGAGAGCGCACACAGGCCGGCTCACCAATTATGTATATTTCCGCCATGACGCACAACCTCATCCTCTTAGCTAGGGCGCCTCACGGATTTATCACCAATCCGGGCTATATCCCTACTGAGGGAATCGTTGTCTCCACACTCATTGGTCAAGACACCCTGTCAACCGGGTTTTCCGCCTTGCCGTGAGAGGGGGTACTGTCCCGCTCAATCACAATCAATAGCATTTCATATCATAATCAGAAGCTCAATATAATATTCATCCATATAACAGGTATATTATATAACTATATTATGGATTTATAAACCACATATCAAGATAACAATTAATCCATTTTTGAAAACATTCAAACTTCACATCATCATAAGATACTTATTTCATTTTATCCATACTTATGGATTAATTATCTCATTTAGATTCGTCATTCTGAATCCAATTTCCCCCTATGAATCTTGGGAGTGTCCTACGACATACTTTTTATCACCAGTAATGCTAAAACTCTATTAAAACAGGGTCGTTTCACTCACCTGGATTCTGTACGAATATCGCTTCTCTAAGTCGTTACAGATAAGAGTACACAGATGAATTTCAGTATTCCGCTACGGAGATTTTCATGAAAGATTAGAGAAAACAAGTTAGGATTGTTTTCATACAGATACTGTTCATATGTACGGTTACTGTTCATATATACGGTTACTATTTATACGGTCACTATTCATACGTACGGTTACTATTCATACGTACGATCACTATTCATACCAGAAATAGAGAATACAATCTGTAAAAGAGTACACCAGGTAAGTTCCCAGGAAAGAGTGGAGGGTCACACTGGACACACTTAAAAACCAGGTCTTTCCTTAGCCAGAACTTTCCTAGACATGTATTCTTCACAGTTTACATTCTATTTCGGTAATCAGAGAATCAAAATAACATATAAACAGCTAAGGACAGTTTTTCTGATGTGGAAGATCAGCCAAGGCCGCAACCACAGAGCATACTTAAGAAATTAACTTCTAAAATTTGAAAGACATAGAAAGGGCATAGTATCCTTACCTAAGCTGAAAAGGAAAGGCCCAAAATCTCATAGGCCTAGCATTGAAGTAAGAGAAACTTAAGGAGAGAAGAAGAGAAGTTGAAGGTGTGAGTTTAGAAGTGAAATGGAAGGGCCTATTTATAGCAAAAGTCAAGGGTACTATTTGACACTATGCGCTAATAAAATATTCAATTTACTATTCATGAAAATGACATTTCTCATAATGCAGTTACTGTGCAAATAGCGGCAACGGCTGAAAATTTTCTTTTATTTACTATTAGAAACTTAAAAGGGAAAAATATCCTTTCACCTTAAACCTTTAAGTTTCTTTTCAATTCAGTCCTTTCACTTTAGTCCCTAAAGGTATTTTCACACATAAAACGTCAGTTTCTCCTACGAACTTCTTTCTAGTTTTCTCTTATGACCAAACAACATCTAGTACTTGACATTTCGATTGTATAATGAACAGTATCGTATACGTAAATAGTATTATACGGGTGAATAGTATCGTATACTGAAATAGTAACAGTAGTTTGTAAACAAATATTTATATTTTATTTTTCTTTGGGTATTACACATGGCATACTTTGAACATAATGTATTGTTTCTCCTGATGGTTGAAGATTTATTTGAACATCACTAATTTGAGAATCAAAGTACTCCATTAAAAGTGTCTTGCAGTTGGTTGGTCGACCAGCTAGCTCATCAGTGGTTGACCAGCAAGACTTATATATGTCAATCTGTGAACCAACGCCTAACGCCAGATGCCAACACTAGACGCTAAGTAAAGAGGATCTTGCAAATAATCAATCAATGAAGACCATTAAAATTGCAAAAGGAGAGGATCAAAAGAAGGGCAATGAAGAAAATAAAGATATCAACATTTTAAGGAGGGACTTCAAGAAGTAACAAGAGTTTGCCAAAATTGATGAGTATCTCTATCCGCTACTACTTTATTATTTAATTGAATGATACTCTTTGATCTTAATTAGCTATACTAGCAAATTGTTATCATTGACATATTTTCATAGCAATGATATACTATTTTACGAAATCTTACATATTTGATAATATCATTGCATATAAAAATATGTTAAATACTTAAATTATTTTTAAATATTCAATACATCATGGTTTGAGCATTATGCATGTCATATCCTTTGTATAAGCTATAGCTTATGAACGATTGTTTATGAATTATAGTTTATATCTGATTATATCTTATTAATCTATATTACCTCAATTATTGTACTACATACTCAGGTTATAATATGTTTTATCTTGATAAGTATGTAACTTGCTTTTGCTTTAAAATGATATATATGTCCATGCCAGAAAATTCTTTCTATCTTTAAAATGGATATATATTTTTCAATATATATATACTGTGCTAAATTTATGTAGCTGATTTCTTTTATCTTTCTTTATTATTATTTTTTTTGTATCGTCCAATAAAAGAAACCACTTGCATTAAAAAACAAACTGAAGGATTACATTGCAAAAAAAAAAAAAGGAAGGTTTGCTCATGCATGAGCAATCTACAGGCGAGGTGGTCTTGGATTAGGAGGCCCGTATTGTATCATCACCCCTCGGCCATTCCTTGGAGCAAGAGACTGAGCAATGTCACGGAGGGTAGTGTAAATCCCATTCATACAATCAACACTTCTTTGTTGTTGATTGCAGAAGCATTGGGTAGACCAATAGAAGAATCTATCTATTCTTGAAGTCAATGCCGCATTGTTGCGTTTAGCTAACTTCTCTTGGTCCTCTATCATCTTCTTGAGTTTCTTCACCTCCTGCTCCAGACAAGCAATTTTGTCTTCTGACGTATGGCCTGTACTAATCTCTTCAGCTTCTTCGATCTTCATCTTCTTCTTTCGATTCTCCTGAGATCCCTCCAAAGGCCTTTTACCCTTGTCCCTGCCTAGACTCAAGTTTAAGTCGAGCTCTTCCTCCCTGGCCTCTATTGTGAGATCAATGAACTTTCTTGCTGCCATGGTTTGGAATATTTAGAAATTTTTGTGGGAGTATGAAGAGAGAGGAATGTCAGAAAGTTATAGGCTCAGAGATGAATACTCTTTGTGGTGTGGTAATTGAGAACTCTGGGGCAGTCTTTATAGAGAGAAAATGATGACTTAGAGCCAACGAAGATATCTCTTCACCGCACTCCTACACGTTCATCCTACGGATTTTGCAAGCTGGAAGCCAGAACTCTAGGGTACGCATGCACACCAACAACGCGTCGCATTAATGGCAAAACCACGAAAGTCAATTTTCGGTGGATTTGCGGCTGATTTAATTTGTTTTGATTAAAAATTTTAAGGATTAATAAAATGGTGATAAACAGAACCGTATTTCTCTGCTTTGTTGTGTTGTTCTTGAGAGCTTTCAGTATAATATACATGATTGATTGCATCATGCTATGATTACATGTATCTAAGAACATATGTTGTGTATGCTATTCATGCATCATGAGCGAAGGCTATGGCTAAGAATAATATTTCATGATTCCACATGCACTCATACAAAATGAGCTGTCAAAATTTTTACATGTACTCATCCTCAAGATACATATATAAATTCATTTTGAATGGGTATATAAATTGCTTCCTTTGTGCTGAAATTTATCTTATCCTTTATGAAGCAAATTTGTTTTGAAAAAGGACTTTAAAAATGCTTCTGTTATGTTAATATGTTTTATCATATGAAGCAATATTTTTTTTTGAAAAAGAAAAGGTCTTAAAGATCTCTTTTGTTGTTGATGACAAAGGGATATTGATGTTTCATATATGGATTATGAACTATATGCTTGAATATATCTTATTACACTAATCCATATATATTGCTTCCTTAGATGAAACGTTTCTAAATTCCTTCGAAGCAAAATGTTTTTGAAAAATATCGTGAATCTCTTGAATTGCTTCCACAATTCTGAAATTGCTTTACCATATTGAAGCATTATCTGTTTTGAAAAGAAAAGGATTTGAGTATCGTTATTTTAAATCACTTTTGCTATATGTTGAAATAATTTTATGCATATATGCAGAAATTGTTTTTCAGAAATCTTGAAAAATATTATTATTCGATTTATGGATTATGATTAATATTCTTGTTTATATCATGCTTTGCTAATCCATATATCATACTTCTGCTGTGTGCTGTAAATATTTCTATCATATGACAGCAAATGATGTTTTTTTTTCAAAGAGTTTAATTTTTCTGCTATTTACTAAAAATGCCTCTTCATAAACAAGCAGAAATCATTTTCAATGAAAATATTGCAGAAATTTTTTCAAAAATCTTACTTCAAAATTCTGCAATCAAAAACTGAATTTCCTTTATAATGATTTGGATAATCTTTTTCAAAGGAAAAATGTTATGAAATTCAGGGGGAGCTTTGTCTCACTTGAATGTATTTTTTTTGAAAAAGAATATATCTTGAAAAATTGGATATTCATTATTCATTATTCTTTTTCAAATTATGCAAGGTTTAAGGGGGAGCCTAAAACTCTTTCAAGTTTTATCTTTTGGCTCATTTCATTTGACATGAGAAAAATTTTTCTAAAATTTTCTTTTTACATGTCAATGAAATCAATGATAAGTTTTGATGTATCCTTACCCCATACTATATTGACATCTTCTGACATCCTGACTTAATGAAGGTATGTGCTTTAACTTCTATATATTGTGTTCCTTACACCTTTTTGTTGATGTCAAATAGGGGGAGAAGAAACAATAGAAAAATATGTATACGTGCTTATAACATTGCATTCATTATCTTGTGATACATATTTTTATGTGGTGATTTGTCATCATCAAAAAGGGGGAGATTGTTGACCCTAAGGCTATATGCCATAAGTTTTGATGATGACAAATATATTTGAATAGTAGCATTGATATATATAAAGATTAATTATCATATATATGCTACAAGTACTTAAGCATGATTATGTTATTTAATATGTATGTTGCATATATTGAATCATGCTATTAAACTAACCATTGGGTTTGCAAGTAAGATATATTTTATAGGTTGGTTCAAA
This sequence comes from Biancaea sappan, assembly GCA_037074585.1. Taxonomy (NCBI): domain Eukaryota; kingdom Viridiplantae; phylum Streptophyta; class Magnoliopsida; order Fabales; family Fabaceae; genus Biancaea; species Biancaea sappan. Next base: position 91,225,627 of record CM073491.1, on the reverse strand, counting down.
ACAAGAAGAGTGAGGATTGTATTGAAGAACAAGGAAAAGCAATATCATGCTTCACTCAAGGAAAACAACATGCAAGGATGAAGCTCCAAGAAATGAAGAATTAGAAGATTTGAAGTCTTGGAAGCTTGGATGCATCAAGATAGCCTATGTGTTTAAATTAGGTATATTTTATATAGGCTAGTATATTTGTGCAACTCAATGATTTAGATTTGCATACATTGGCTCAAGCATTTTTGAACAAATAGTTAGTGAGATATGAAATTTTACAAAAGTTATTTTTTGACCTTTGGTCACTCCTTATATCATATCTCATAAATGAAAAATCGGTTTTTCAAGTATCTTAATCTCATTTGATAGTAGACTCAAAGATCTTTTCAACGGTATATTATTTATTCAAAACGGAGTCCAAATGAGAAATATATGACTATTCAAAATATAGTTTGAAAAACTGAAAGTTGATTTTACTGTAATAAAAAATTATTCTGTTCTGACCTATAGTCAGTATTTTGATTATATCTTTTAAAAGAAAAATAATTTTTGAGTAAAACTTGGCTCATTTGAAACTAGACTCCAAGAGCTTTCCAACGGTATATTATTTGTTTAAAACGGAGTTCAAATGAGGGAGTTATGAATTTTTAAAGAAAGCTCAAAATCTGGACTGCACTATAACGGCTATATAACGGCTAGTTTTGTAAAATCTTATATATATGACCTTAGATACACGATTTTGAGTAAGAACAAAGTCCTACAATGTGATATTAACTTCTTCTATCATCTTTGAGAGAAAGGAAAGCATTCTTGAGCCAAATCTTGCATATTCTCTATCATTAGAGTTATTAGAGCTTCATTTGTTTTCATCTACTCTTTAGAGAGAGTTTCTTTGTATTGTTGATTTTGATCAACACATATATTATTCTGAGTTGAGGTTCGCAAGTACCGGTGTTGGAAGAACTTGCTTTGGGTTGAGGAGGAGCCCGGATTCATAAATTCTCCATTGTGGTTTCGCAAATACCCGAATCGAATTTGCGTGGTTGTAGTGGTTTGCAAGTACCCGGATTAAACTTGCAATTATAGTGGAAATACTCAAGTGGTCTCTTGAGGACTGGATGTAGGCTTGGATTAGCCGAACCAGTATAAATCTCCGAGTTTGCTTTCTCTATCCCTTACTCTTTAATTTGTGCATATTGATATATATTCTTTAATTCCTTGATCTTTATAATTATTTATCTTAACAGCACATTGATTTTCTGTATTGTATTTATTATCCTAAGCATTGTACTTTTACAGAAAATCATTTTAACTTCCAATTAATTCTTGTGAAAAATTTATAAAACCCAATTCACCCCCCCTCTTGGGTTCCAACCATTACTTTCATTATATACTATACCTGTTATATGGATGAATATTATATTGAGCTTCTGATTATGATATGAAATGCTATTGATTGTGATTGAGCGGGACAGTACCCCCTCTCACGGCAAGGCGGAAAACCCGGTTGACAGGGTGTCTTGACCAATGAGTGTGGAGACAACGATTCCCTCAGTAGGGATATAGCCCGGATTGGTGATAAATCCGTGAGGCGCCCTAGCTAAGAGGATGAGGTTGTGCGTCATGGCGGAAATATACATAATTGGTGAGCCGGCCTGTGTGCGCTCTCCGGGATATATTGCCATTGACGAGTACTAGTAACGTTTGTTGAATTGGATGAATTTTTATCTTGTATGTAAGAGGATGATGTTGTGCGTCATGGCAGAAATATACATAATTGGTGAGCCGGCCTGTGTGCGCTCTCCGGGATATATTGCCATTGACGAGTACTAGTAACGTTTGTTGAATTGGATAAATTTTTATCTTCTGTCTATTGGTTGAGTATGAGCCTTTGGATATGCTTGCATGACTGGTAATGTATTTGAATTTTATTAATGCGAGGCCGATTCGCTCATTGAGTTTAAAAGCTCACATTGTTTGTACAACCTTTTTGTTCAGATCAGGTTGCCATCGAAGAATATCTGTTAGAGGAGTAAATCACTTTGAACCTTCCCGTTGTCGGGTAGACCTCTCTTCTGTTATAGATTATGTTGCTCTGTAATCGTCTAGGACATCTAGTTCAGGGGTTCGACATTTGGCTTGTATGTCAGTATAATAATGTATTTTAAATTGATAATCTATGATTTTCAGATAAGAAAATTTGATATATTTATCGGAAGGCTTACAGTGATGAGAGATTCATCATTGTGCCGGTCATGTGCCCAGAAAACGGGTCGTGACAGTGCTAGTAGAAAGATGGCGTCCAGAGACGCACACATTCCATCTAACACAGGGAGAGTGCACTATCACATTACAATATGTGACATTGCTGTTTAGACTCCATTGCAGTGGACGTACTGTTGTAGAAGATTCTGTCCTCTCCTAGGATATGGTATGTCTTGTATTGTTGGGAGTTATCCCGCCTGAGGACAAATTGAACTACCAAAGATTATGTATGACGTGGCTTCAAAAACAGTTCTCAGAGTTGTCAGAGAATGTGAATGAAGCCACAATTGAACAACACGCACGAGCTTACATTTTGCTCATCATCAGCGGCTATCTGATGCCAGACAAATTTGGCATTAACGTATATTTAATGTACCTCTTGCTGTTGCAAGACTTTGAAGAATATGAAAAGTATAGTTGGGGTTCGGCTGTATTGGCCCACCTATACAGTGAATTATGCAAGATAATACACCCTACTGCACATCAAATCAGTGTGTCTGTTCATTTATTGCATGGGTGGGCATTTGAACGATTTCTACGACTAAGGCCGTAAGTACCAACTCAACCTGATGATGATGAAGAACATCCGTGGCCCCCTCCAATAACACACAAGTATGTCATATGCTAGTATTAATTTATTTAGATATATTATTTGGATTCTTTTTTCAATTCAAAATTTAGATCATTCTATATTTAGGTGATAATTTGTCTAAATTGAAAATTGAAATTAAGATTTAATTTTAATAGATGGAATAGATTTTTCCTTTACCAAGCCCTCATTGCTCGTGCTCTAGATCGATACAGGTGATTGTTAGACCACATGACCGATAATGAGGTATTATCATTTATTTTATTTTTAGATTGATAATATTTTGTTTTCTATTAGTGGATGTGATGCTCATTTTTGACAAAATTAGGTTATTTGGCTCCCATATGCATGTCAAACTGTCCCAGAATATTGTCGAATTGATCCTGACGTCTGGCGTGCCTCAATTCCCATCCTAAATTTTCACATAATAGAATGGCGCCATTCGGATCGAGTCATGCGTCAATTTGGGATGAAACAACCAATCCCGGTCTCACCGATAAACTTAGGGAATTAGTATCTTAAAAAGTTAATTATGAAGACTGATACTAACTGGAAGGTGGAGCATGTTGACTTCATCCAGGTGTGGGACCGGTGGCGGGATCAAGTACACGTTGCTCCTATAATACAATCAGACCAATCACTGGGTGGTAGTACCTTCACACAAAGCGATGGATTCGTGCTTCCAACGCCTGCAATGGATACGTGGTAAAATATATTTTAAATTATTTATCATTTATTTTAATTAATATTACTTGAAGAATAATTTTGTTTATTGTATTGATTACAGGCTACTATAGTGAGAGTAATGCACGTGCACGGTCTACAAGAACCAACGATTCCCTCGGATTATGTGGTATTGACTGGTGACAAGATATTGCAAGCTCTTGGATAACGTAACACCATGGAACACTCAGCTCCAGCTGCACAAGACTTACCACAGTCATATATTCCAGAAAGGCCACCCCGAGGCAGGCGAGGTGGAAGGGCGCGAGGGGTATGTGGTCGTCGTGGTGGTCGGTCAGTGGCATCCGAAGTTAGCCCGAGCACCGCAAGGGGGGATGACGCAGGTCCGAGCGCATCCTATCAGACCCCACCAAAACAGTTTGCTGAACCTAGCAATGATTTAACCGAAGATGACCATTCGGCCGAAGATAGCGATCAGGAAGGGGATGATCAAGTACTCGGTCGTGGAAAGAGACGTGTCGTTTGGAGCCGTTGTGGAACTGGCTCGCACTACTATTGAATGTATTATTGTATAAAACTTATTTTATATTCAGTTTTTAATTATGTTTGATGTAATTCCTTTTTTTAATTTACTTAAAAAGATATGACTATTCTATAGATCTTAACAAGATAATAAAAATAAATCTTTGCCAATACATAAATTAATAATGAAGCCACAATAAAATAATTTATATTGTATAAAAATAAAAAAAAATTATGTATTATATTAATATTATAATTTTATAAACTATAATAATAAATAAATATTTTAAAATAAATAAATCAAAATCTTTATAGATAAATAAAAAATATCATTAATTTAATTTAATAAAAAAATTAATTATGTAGGCTACTTTAATAATCAAAAAATAAAAAATAAAATACATATAAAATACATACATAAATAAATCGTTAACACATATAAAAAAATGTTCAGCATAAAAATCATTTTAAAAAATAAATAACAATATTTATATAAAGTAAAATAAAAAATATACACGAATATTTAGAAAAAATATGATTTAATAATTTACTAATTAGTTCATTTATTATTTACATTAATTAAAATTGGTTGGTTCATTAAATTCCTTACATTGTTTTTCATTTTAATAATAGTAAATTTAATTAATGACAATTTCAATTGGCATTTATTATTTTTTAATATCAATTTTTGACTACAATTTATATATTTTCATATTTTTTATTTATTTAAAATAGAAAAATTGAGAATATTCTTAAAATCTAAGAAAATAATCAAAATAAATCTTTCAAATTATTAAAAATTATTATTATCTAATTTATATATCTTTTTCAATATAATTATTGAAACAATAATAAATATCATTAATAAAATAAATCATTTAACATAATTATCTATATAATTAATTAAACTAAATATTGTATAAAAATAAAAAAAATCATGTACAATTTATTTATTACATAATTTTAGTTTAAATAAAAAATTATTTTTTAAACATCAATATTGTTTTTTAAAATTAGATGTAAAAATTGTTTAAATATTCAATAATTATATTGATTTTTTTTAAAAAAAAAACGCACACCAAATTCGAATTAACACACCAAATAATTATATTGTGGAATTTGGTGTGTTAAAAAATAAACACATCAAATTCGACTATAAGTTGGTCGAATTTGTGTGATTTTTTTTAAAGAAATTAAGTCACACAGAATTTGACCTAGTGTTGGTTGAATTCTGTGTAAGAAATTAATAAAAAATTAACATGCAGTAAATTTAACTAGGAATTGGTCTAATTCAGTGAAAAATTAGTATATAGAGAAATAATTTTCAATAGTTATTATATGTATCAATAATTTTAATAAACATAGTTCGGTGATAATTGTACCTTCTTGGAATTTAAGCTTTGACCTCAATATTGAATGGGAGGCTTCTTTTAATTAGTCATAAGTCCTAAAAGAACATTTGGTATGTATGAAAAAATTTTTAAAAGAACAAAAAAGGGAAATGGAAAATAATTATTTGATATGATATAGATAGAATTAAAGGAAAATAGTTATAATTTTGTTTGGTATAAATTTTTTTAATGAAAAAAACGTAGGGTAATTTTACTAAATTACCCTAAATTAAAATTTTTTTTCTAAAGTATGTGGATTGTTTGTCTAAAGTCACAATTTCTATTATCTTTCAATCTCGTCTCCCTCTTTGTCTATATTTTTGTTCTCAATCTCTCTCGGTCTCATCTTTCTCTCTATTTTTTGCTCATGTTCTATGTGGGAGATGTGAGTTATTTTATCTAAAGTCACAATTTCTCTGTCTATCTCGGTCTCGTCTCTTTTTCAATCTCTATTTTCGTTCTTGGTCTCATCTCTTTTTGTTTTATTCTCACTTTCTCCTTCCCTCTCAATTTTGCACTCTCTCTCACAGTCTCTGCTTCTCTCTCTTATCTCTCTCTCTCTACTAGTTCCTTCTACTCTCACAAGAAAAACATAGACAACAGTTGAAGTCGATATATTGAGAAGTAGAGAATCACTACGGCGTCAAATAATAGTTCCAATAGATCAAGTAGCATGGCTTAATGCACAACAGATCAATTTTAGGGCTTCAACCGAGTTGAATGATGAAGATTATGAGAACATTTGAGGATAAACTTGCCATGATTCAAATCAACAAGCTCTGCCTCTCACTTTTTTGTCTATCCAACGATTAAAAATGTTCATACAATTATGACAAAAAACAAAAAACCAATTTTTCATCGCATGACTTTCATCAACCTTTATTTTCGACTACCAAACACTGTAAAACATTGAAGGCGATAAAATTTTGTCTTCCATCAAGACATTTGTTGGCTACCAAACACGCTTTTAACAGTAGCATCGGTGATTCTTTTAATCTGGACGTAAAGCAAGTGAAAGGGAGGCTTCTTAGAATCTCAAACCCTTATTCAATATTTAATTATTTTTTCTAATTAAAATAAAGGATTAAGAAGAAGAAGAAGAAGGGAAGCTTCCTATTACAACGCTACTAATGCTGGGGCCTAGGGCAGCTGTGCTAGAGTAGAGTGGTATTGCTAGCCATGTGCTGTTAATTAGTTTATTGGCAATATTTATCGCTTTCGCGATTTTATTATTATTTTTATATTAGGCAGCGATTATGGTTAAGGGTGTTGTAATAATATAGTTTAACAAGCCTTTTTCCAAGCTTGTAGGTTTGGATTCATAGCTTATAGCTAGCCAGCCCATGAATTACAGAATTAGTCATTATCATTCCGTCCCTCTCTATCTATCTATATATATATATATATATATATTCCATTATCATCAAACCTTTAATTAATTTTTTAATGTTGAGGGGGTGGAGATCTCATGATTTGCCTTTCCACCATGTGGTCTTCTGGGTCCAACATAAGGGGAACTGAGGAGCCGATAATTTTTTTTAAAAAATTTGTAAGGAGGAGACATTTAAATTTAAAATAAAAAATATATTTTTCGTTCTTAATATTTATTTTAAATTTTAATTTTATATATAATATTTTTTGTACCAATTTTACTTTATATATTTTATTCTTGTTTTAATTTTGTCTCTAGTGTTAATATCATTAATAAAGTTGACGAAAAATATTAACGTAAATTCCTCTAAGTGACATATGGACTCTTCTAAATAATATGTAAATTTTTTTATGTGACATTAAATATTTAATTGTTAATTTGAGAGAAATAAAATAACTGAAAGTATTATTTGGGACAAAATTAAAGTTTAGTCAAATGTTTGTAACAAAGTTAAAAATAAAATCAATTAATATGACATGTTGGTACTAGATGAGTCACATGAAGATGTCTACATTAATATTTTTCATCAATTATGTTAATAATATTATCATTAAAGACAAAATCAAAACCCAAAAAAACATGTGAAACGAAATTAACACAAATAAACGTTAGAGACAAAATTAAAATTCGAGATAAATATTATGGTCGAAAAATGTGCTTTTGCCTACATTTTTTTATATTTATATTATCAAATTTTGTAATAAATATAGAATATAAATACGTTTTTTGAATTGTAAAAAAATATAAAATTACTTTTAAAAATCATATATTTATTATATTTTGATTAAAAAAATCAAATATTAAAGATATAAGTAATTACATCTTTTTTTTTTTCACTTTTTACTTTGCTATGTAGCCCTAAAGCTGGCTCATGGATCTTGATAGTTTCATATCTATGTGTGAGGACCTTTGCTAATAAATTCTATTTGACTATAACCTTAAAATTTTGTCCAAATTTTTATGTTAAAATTAACAATAATAACTAAAGATTCTAATGTAAGCATAATATAAATATCCATACGCACTAATATTTAAAGCAGCAAAATAAGCTTAAAGTAAAAATATAAAGATAGAAAATTTGAGTATGAATAATTTTTTGAATAATTCTTTGTTACCAAAATAACATAGTTATAGTCAACAATAAAATAAAAATAATAACAATTAAAATAGTAATAAATAACAAAAACATTTGTTCCCAACATGCAAAAACGAAATATTTTGGATCCAAAATGACCTCAATAGCCAAAATTCACACTTAATCAGACTTTTGATAGTCAATCGGATCCAAAAAATATTCTACTAGATGCTCCACATAAATATTAAATAAAAATATATTTATTAATATTGAAGAATGTAATGTTACCTCATTATACTTTTGACAAGTAAATAATTTTTGTTTAAATTTTAAGATTTAATACAATTATATTTTAAAATTAAATATCGTAACCTTTATTAAAAATAGATTACAAAACACAAAATATTAATAAAAATAGTACTTATAAATTCCTTAATATTACTTAGACGATTTTGTTTATAATAATTTATAGTTTTTAATTTTAATAAAATATAAATAAATATAAAAAAAAGATTAAATTAATTATAAAATATATATAAATATTTGTGTTCATATAAAAATATAATATTATATTTGTATAATATTATTTATATATATAATGTTCCATCAATTCATTTTTAAATAAATTAAATTAAATTAAACTAACAAAAGAATCAAATCAATTAAAATTTATATTTTAAAAATTAATTTAAATTTTTTTATTTTGGTTAGGCTAGTTCAATTTAATCGGTTTAGTTTGATTTTTAAACACTCCTAACGGCGAGAGCTTGTGGAACAACCATACAAAACGACTTAATTTTGTAATGCCTATAAGCGATTCTATAGCACATATTTTATATGGTTTTTTAATTTTTTCATTTGATTCTCAAATATTTTTTGCTTAAAAAAATATATTATTTCTTTTTATCTATAAATATATGTCATATTAATTAAATTATGATAAATTTGCGTGTTTTTACGTTTTTTTTTGTTTATCTTTTTTGTTATATGGATATTTTTTTGACAATAGCGATTTTTTGTTTCAATTATGATACCTTTGTGATACCTGTGAGATGCTTCCACATTATAAATTTCTATAGGATCAATAGTTATTGGATTTTACTTTTTAATTTTTATTGAATTTTTTTAATATTAAAAAGCCACTCATAGCCGTAGTGGCTAACACTGCGCCGGCCGACAAAGACGTATATGGCCGTCCCCCTAATCCCATAGCCTTTAGCTCTCAAAATCTAAAGTTTGATTCAAAATCTCATCAATGCCTCACTCTTTTTAATATTCTTTCAGATTCGTCCCTCAACTTTTCAACTTGTTTGGGTAATTTGTACGACCCCTGCTTCATCGTTAGAGGAAAGTAGAAAACACACACTGACACACCCAATTAGTCTTTATTTTAGTTTAATCATCGGGTTCGTAACTCTATGCAAAAGCAATCCATAAAGTGGCTGCAACATGAAGGTGTAACAAGTGGACTTTAATTTAATGTTTTCCCAAACATAAGTTTGCCAAAAAGATTTTAGACATCTTGATGCCCCAGATTGCATATTTTAATATTTTTTTTGGCAAAAAAGACAAAATTATGGTAGGGACAAAGCTGGAACAGTTTGTCGGGTTCAAACTCTCCAATATTTAGTTTAAAATAATAAAAAATATTTTTCAATGGCAATTTGGACAATTTATTTTTCATTTTCTCTTTATCTTAAAATTAATCATAAACTTTTATAGATTTCATTAATTGTAATCAAGACTAAGGCCTTGATAGTGAAATTATTCTGAATCGTGATCATATAGATGTTTTACTTACAAAATTATAAGCAAGATAAAAAATATATTAAGATTGTAATTTTTATCGTAAAATCGATCAAAATCGTAAGATTATAATTTTGACTACATCTAATCATTCTTTCTATTTTTTTTAGCTAAAAATAAAAAATAAACATTTATTTTCATGAGATTAAGATCTTATATTTTAATGACATGTTTAATGTATAAAATTTATATTTTGTTGACTTTTAAATGTAGTTATGTATGTTATTTTGTCACTTTTGCAATATATAGTATATTTTATGAATGTATATTGACATTTAGATAAGTTTATACTTGTCTACAAATTTTAGACAACTATATAAATTTTTTATATATATTTATAAAAAATATAAAATTTTATGATTTTTAATTTAATTTATGTAATCAATTTATCCATTATATGTAAAATCTCGATGTTAATTATCATAATTCCATATTGTGTCTGAACAATTCTTCCGTTAACTTTTTCATCTACAATTCTAACATATTTATGCATTTAAGTTAGAAGATGTTAAATCAATAAAAAAATATATTCAATTTATTTTTTAAAATGGAAAAATGTTATTAATGTTAGCTAATTGAAATAGTTTAATAATTGTTGTTGTTAAGTAATTCTCGAGTTTGAATAAATAAAGATAATTAACATTAAAAGTGTTTTACACATTTATGGTCTAATATAATTTAAACTAATTGGTTATAATTCTGGTGAATTTTTAGATGCTAGTGATAATTAAAAAAAAAGACAAATACACTTGATTAATAGAAAAATTATGTTGCATGAAATTGAAAACTTATAAGATTTGTAGTCAATTTTTAAAGTATAGCAAATAAATTGTAATTTTCTTTTTTATATTTTAACCTTCATTTTAAAGAGAAATCAATAAAACAGTGTGAAACTGTAATAATTTTAATGGTATGTATGAATGTCCCACATACTAGTCACTAGCTAATAGCTACTAGTCCGAAGTTGACTCCATCCGAGAAAAAATCAAAAAGATTTTGAGTTCTCCAACTTTCAAAAAACAATAATTTGTCATAGGCTTGCAATGATTTCTCAACATGCTTCGTGATAAACCATTGACATCATCCGTATCGAATGAATTAGTCATACTAAAAAATTAGTGAATCAATTATATAAATAGATTGTTAAATTTAATAAATCGTTTAGTGAAAAAATTTGGTCAAAAAACCTACTAAATTTTTAAAAAATCAAAAAATTTGAAAAAATTAAATGGTTCAGTGTGTGTTTAGTTTTTTTGTTGAATTTTTATAAATCATAGTTTCAACTGTACTAACACGATTTTAGTAAAAAGTAACATATTTGAGAATCTTTATATTAATGTGATTTTGTTTTAAAATTATAGATTAGATAAAAGCTCAAGATTGTTGCATTTATAAATCATAATTTGTCCAAACTAATTTTTTTTTCAAAATTAATTCTACAAATTATTGCTTGTCTAAACTTAAGTTTACATAACTGTTTTTCAAAACACACACTCAATGGTTGAATCTATTTTATTTTTTTATTTTTTTATTTTTTAAATTTTTTATACTTTTTTTATGTTTTCATGCATTTTATTAATATTAATGTGCTATTCTACATATAAAAACTATTGATATAATATTTTGTAATTAATTTTAATTTTTGTTCCATGTTTATATATTATTTATATTAGGTATTATAGTTAAATAGGTACAAAAAATGCTTAATAATTTGTCTAAATCTTTTGTAAGTTTGTCAAACTTAAATATAAAAAGGCTTGTTATATATAGATTTTTAATGTATAAAATCATATATATATATATATATATATATTTACACAACTATTTTAATCACAATTAGATTAATGAACATTGAATAAGTACATCTATTACTATTGAATGAATTGAATTATAGTTAATCATATTATGACCCAACTCAGTATTTTAGAAGTGCAATCTAAAAAGAAAAAAACTCGATAGGCCTGAACCCAGTTACTCGCGACCCATTTTATGATATGAAAAGTTATGTATTTTTCTTATGTATGTTTTTCATTTTTCATCATATTGTGTACAAATTTTGCTAGTAAATAACAATAAATTCTCTCTGCTCGTAAATATATATTATATTAATTAAATCTGTTTCTTATATTTTTCTTTCAGTCAGTCTGTACGCCTACGTTAATTCCGTGACAATTACCAATCAAATCTTCCCTAAATTGACTAACATAATTAAATTACGAATCCCTGCTTGATCAATCTAACGATAATGGCTTCTGATTCGTAAGCTTGAAATCAGAAAAGTGAAAATCTGCAAGCAGATTTGAGATGACTAAAAATGTCTAAATTGAGTTTGTAATCAATGTCTGAAATTTTGGACCTCAACGGTTAAATCACGAAGTGACCTGAAAATAGTGAAATTTGAGAATAAGTTCTCTGCTTCAGCCATAGTGCCGAGGACTCTGGCTTCTGCTTCCTCACGCTTCCGCACTTTTTGGTCTCCTACGTTTTTAACTCAATTAATTGTATAATTTGATATTTGTGAAATACATTTTTCTAAAAGTTTAAAATTAATTTTCGTGGTTAATTACTCGTGACGTTTTATTTTTAATTAATCAAAATGTATGTTTTAATTTAGAAATTAACTTAATATGTACAATCAATTATAATATTTGAAAACTCGAAATTAAAAAATAAATTTTAAAATCAATTGGTAAAAAGTTTTTTTTTTTACACTATATAAATTATATAGTATCTTTTTCCAATTACTCTTGAACAAAGTTATTAAGATCTAAATTTTGATCATATTTACACATAAGATCTATATCTTATTGGTAAAAATGGTGCTAGATCGTATATAATTTATATTTTGATCATGATCTTCTTCGAAAAGTAGGATTATGAGATAGCATGTAAGATTTAGGTCTTGATAATCTTGATTTGTTGTGATTATAAGAGTGGTCTCAATAGATTTTCTGGATGGATTCTTATTGGTGCTAGCTAGATATCGCTTATGCTGCTATTTCTTCTTTGATCCGAATCAATTTGAAGATATTTTCAAAAGCGTTTGAGGTGGTTGATCCCTTTGTTTTTCAATTTATAGTTGCTAGCTTGCTGCTATTGAATTGCTTTGTGATTCTGATTTCCTGATTGCTAGTTTGTGTTGTGTTTGTGTAAGCAAGTGTTTTGTGTGTTTAATTTATGATTTCCTAATCCCTTGTGTTTTTGTAAACAAGTGTTTTATGATTTCCTAATTCCCTTTGTTTTTCAAGTTTTCAAAATTATGCTCCATGTTTATGAACCTGGTTTTCTGATTTGCTGTTGTTGGCTACTTGATTTGCTAATTGGTATTTGTTAGTTTTTAATTTATAAGTTGATGTTGCTGACTACTTGCTTGATTTGTTTTTTGATTGTATTTGTTTATTTGAACATGAGTTGTTAATTTGAATATAATCATACTCTCATTTCAATAAAATATGAATCTCAACATAATTAACCTATATTATTTTTGCAATATATGCGATATATGATATGTTTTATGGGTGAGCTTTTATTTTTTATTTTTTGGTAATGTTAACACACACACACACACACACACACACACATGTATGAAATTTTACAGGATTTTACAATTCTTAATTCTATTTTTCGTATGACTATTTTAATTTTATGCAATATCTCAATCTTAATAACACTGCTCTTGAGACCATTTGCAATTGAGCAACCCCAATATGCTCTAACAAAGTGAAAAGGTGAAGGAAAATTTGGAATGTTGATAATTCTTACATAATAATCTTAGGGTGAGTGTCGAATTGAGTAGGTTAAATCAACTTGTGAGTTTTATGCTTGTCAGCACCATGTTAGGCAAACAGGGTATATGTTTGTGAGGCGAGCAGGATGAGGGCTAATATGCCCAAGCTTGTAAGTGAGCAAGTATGGAACAACTCGTGACCCCTTTTATGTTTTCTGCCAAAGTAGTTATATATTTCAGATATATGTTCTTTTTCGGTTTTCGTCATGTATTGAAATATTTTTTGCCAATGAAGTAAGAAAGCTTCTCTCTGCTCAAAGATGTATGTTATATGACTGAACCACATAAATCTCTATGTGCGTGTTTCTGCGTTTGATTTTATTTTGTTTATCTTCTCTGTTGTGTTTTTTTTTTACAATTATTTTTTAGAGACTATACATTTATCTTATTCTGATTAGAGAACACACACTTATCATATTATAAATTAAAAACTTAACAGAAAATATATAAATAACTGCAGGTAACTTTTCTTCATGTAATTGTACATATTGCTTCTGATGATGCTTATTCTAAAACTAAAAACAAAAAAAGAAAAAGATTAAAAAAAGGGCACGCAAAAACTTCACCCTAGCTAGATAGATTGAAGTCTAAAAGTAGGTAGCACATGGTCACGTCCACCATATGCCTCAAATTCAAATCACTATATAATATATACATTAATCATACCTACGTTGCACCACATTACTTAAAATTAAAATTACATCAAACCAAACTAAACAATTTGCACAACATACCTGGATACATTATTATTAATTATTCTAAAACATCAGACCAAAGGACGAAGAAGTGTCTCGTGGATCTTGATCAATATTTGCAGCCACTAAAGCATCAAACAAATTCACCCAATTTTCATCTTCCTCATCTTCTTCTTCTCCACCAACAATGTTATTATGCCTCCATTGAAGTCCCTGGTTCTTCTCAGTTTCTTCATTCCTAGCAAATCTTCCTCTGATACGTGGCCTGCTGTCTGCTAATGTCTTCCTGCAAGCATACTATTCCCCCCACACAAAAAAAAGTTAGACGATTCTATTTTACTGTAACTATTGAGTTTCATGCTTCAGTAATTCAAAATTGTAATGATACACTAATTATCGTGCAGAGAATATGGGGGACGCTTATTGGTTCTGCTAATCTTAATTACAAAATGTCACTTCGATTTTCACTTTGGATTAATCGCGAATATGTAACTTTTTACTGTTTTATTAACTTTTATTCCTTGGAAACGATTTTAATGCAAAAGTGTGGCCATGGTTTTCCCGACGAGGGCATTGGTTTTCCCATTCACACAGTTTTATCCATCTTTCGTGGCCTCTGCTTCTCGATTTCTCGTAAGTTTAATTTACTCTAAAAATTAGCTCGTGAAAAGAGAAATATTCAAGTTTACATAATAAATTTGAAATATATTATTTTTTTTAATATGAAACTTCAATACACTTCTTGCACTTTCAAAACTAGACCTTTGGAGCGTGGAATTACATAAGAACAATAGGTGACCTAATATGGGCAGTCCACCACTAAAAGATCAACCTAGTTCTGATACTATGTTAAGTATGATACTTTAACTTAATTCATCTCAAAAACTAACTCAAAACTAAACTTTTGAAGCGTGAAACTATACAGGAATAATAGATGGTCCAACACGAGCAATCTATCATCGAGAAATCAACCCAGCTCTAATATTATGTTAAATATGATACTTGAGTTTAATTTACCCTAAAAGCTAACTCAGAGTTAGATCTCTAAAACGTGAAACTACATGAGAACAAATGAGTGATCTAACAAGGGCAATCCAATGTCGAGAAATCAACCTAGTTGTAATACCATGTCAAATATAGTACTTGGGTCTAACTCACCTAAAAAATCAGCTTAGAACTAGACTTCTGGAACGTGAAACTATATGGGAACAATGGCTGGCCTAACACGGATAAATTACCATCGAGAGATAAATCCAACTCTCATACCATGTCAAATATGGTACTTGAGCATAACTTATCTAAAAAACTAGCTCGTGAAGAGAGAGATATCAAAATCTATCATATAAGAAGTCTGAAACATACTATTCTTTTCAATGTGGGATTTCAACTATTATTAAATAAAAAAATGAAAAAGCTAACCTTGATTTTCTTGTTGAAGTTCCTCTGATTTCTCTTGCTTCTATATCTCTCGATCCTGACCTTCTTCTCCTCTGGGCTATAGCGACACGCCCTGCTCATCCCTTCTATGATCATACTGCTTTCGCTCGACAATGGACTATCTGACTGGTGATTACTGCGTTGCATCAATTTGATCCTCTGCTCCATTATATAATTAAAACAAATATAATAAATAAATATGTCAAATATATAATTATAACAGACACACACACACACACACTTGGATGTATATAAGTATTACCAATGAGTGTTTTGGGTGACAGAACTGTGAAGGCGTAACAAAAAGGTTAAATAAAATGAGTTTTGGTATGACAACTCATACTTTTAAACGTTCGAGTTGTAATTAGTTATTTTATATATAAAAATATATTTAAAGTTCAATTATCATAGATAATCATTGACTTACTATAAAAGAGCCGATATGAACCCAAGCCTTCTCTATAGCAAAATTTAATTTAAAGTGAATCAATGTAAATAGGTTAATCAATACTCGGAATAGATTTCTTGCTTGATTCATTTAGATAACTGATAGTAAAAATCAATGATTTAAATTTTATAATTATTTTTTAAAAAAATTAAAATCAACAACATCCATTAATTTTCACACCGAACAAATCCAATATCAACCAAACACAGTGAAAGCCAAGAAGAGATCCTTTCTCCAAAACTCAAGCTTGAGAGTTGGAGTTTTCTATAACAGAACCCAAACTGAATTATTAGATTGGTGCCTGAAAAGCACGAGACGTGTGAAAATGGAGGGAACCTGCAAATCGCCGGTACTGTAAACTCGGCGCACTGGGCAGTTGTCGAAGTCGAGAAAGTCAGCGAAGTGAGCGGAGACGGGATGGTGAATTTCGTTCTTATGGAGGGAATGGCTGCTGACGCTCCTCTGCATCAGGGTGGGGCGGCGAGTCATGTAACTCGCTAGCGAACTCGGCGACCCGTAGCTGCTACACCCGCTGCTGCAGCTATTGTTGTGGTTCGCCTCCGAGTTGAGCACCCACTCGAACTCGGTCGCGGCGAATTGGTCGGGAATAAGGCGGTACGGAGGGGTCGATAGGGCGGGCATTGGCGGATGTGACGTGGCTGCGTCGGGGCAGGGGAAGGGGAAGTCGGAGGCGCGTGAGAATGCGGGGTTGGAGTGCGTGTACATGGCGCGTGGTAGTGTGGAAGCAGTGAGTACCTGGGGTTGGGGAGTAGAAGAAGAAGGTAGTGAGTGAGGGAGGGAGTGAAGAAGAGAGGGAAGGAGAGGGAAGTATTTATGAGACACAGAGAAGGAAAAGGCCAAAGGAGAAAAGGGGAAAGGAGAAGATGGGATGGGGTGGGACCTGATGATGACGTGGAAAATGACGTCATGGTTGAAGAAAAAGGCAATGTTAGGAGAAGCGTTGACCTCTCTTTTTATACTTTCAAGTGTGTAATCACTTTCGCTTAGGATGAGCCGCTAACAAGTTGCAAACCCCCAGAGAAGGAATCCGCTCTTGTTTGAATGAACAACAGGAGTTTTTCCTTTATAGCCCGAGAATTACCAAATCAGATCAAAATAATATTTAAAAATTGAGTGTGATCACATAAGTCAAATTAGATAAAAATCAATGTCAGATAAACTAGTTAAATTGGAGCATCACGTCAACAAATGATTCATATGTTAAATTATTTCTCTTGCACTCAATCATCATATCTAATAGAATTGCGACACGTGACATATATTTAATTTTAAAGAAAAATCAAAGTAGCACATACACAGCATAGTAAGATTTGAACTTGGGATTAGATAAACGAATGAAGAGTTCTCCACTATTTAATCACCAATACACATTCAACATTTATTTATAAAATTTAATATATATAAGAATCTCTGTTATTGTATTCTAAATTCAAAACAATATGCACTAATTATTATATTTTATAAAACAATAACAAATCTTGTAATAAGAAAATATGCTATTATTTTACATAATTCATTTTAAATTATAAAAAAATTTAAAAAATTTAATAATAAATCTTATAATATAAATTATATTTTTATTAAGTAAAATAATTATAAAAATATACTATGCATATTAAAATTATTTTTTAATATGAGATTTGATATTATAATTTTTAGTAATAATTAAATTTTATAATATCAAATCTTATATTAAAATTTTATATTATAATGTCAAATTATTTTAAATTATATTAAAAATTAATTATTATTAAAAAATATAATTTTCAAATTTTATATGAAAACATAATTTTAACATGCATAGTATATTTTTATAATTACTTTTTAATATAAAATTTATTTTTATTAAATATAAATAATAATTAAATTTATATTATAAGACTTGTTATTAAAATTTTTAAACTTTTATATAATTTAAAATGTGTTATGCAAAATAACAGTATATTTTTTTATTATAAGATTTGTTATTTTTATAAGATATAATAATTGGTATATATTGTTTTGAATTTTGAATATAATAACAAAAGTTTATATATATATATATATATATATATATATATATATATATATATATATATTAAATTTCGCAAGTATATGTTGAATGTGTATCAATAGTTAGATAGTAGAGAGCTTTTTCCTCTTTTATTCAAACCCAAGTTCGAATCTTGTTGTGCATGCGCTACTTTAAATGAACCAATTAAATCAATCAACTTGAATTTTTTAAATTTTTTTTATTGTTTTCTATTCTTTTAATTTTGGTTATTATATAATCAGGAAATGAAGAAATTAATATTACATGTCAATCAATTTTAGTAGAAATGTCAATATATTGGTATTTTATGAATTTGATATTAATGAATATTATATTGATTAATAATATTTCTTTATTATTTGGTTAATTTTTGCTATGAACTTTTGATAGTGGATGTTGTTTTATGTAATTTGATATCAAATCTTATTTTTAAATTAAATTTATAAATTTATATTTATAGTCTTTAATTATGTGTATTATTCTTTTAATATTTAAAATAGACTGATTTGATCACGGCTCGATCATTGACTCTTAAACCGATACTTTCACTTATTCAACAATTGGTCCAATTTTTAGAACCTTGAGTATATTTCACAAGATAGATTTTTTTTTTTAACGAACAAGATTATGACTTATTTTGATTAAGAATATTTAGGGTTTAGGTATGGAGCGACCGGTGACCCATTTTTTATGATCTGTGTAGTTTATGTAATTATGATATATGCTCAAGCTTTCAGTTTTATCACTTATCAAGACAATTTTTGCCAATGAAAAACTAAAAAATTCTCTTTACTTATATATATATATAAATCACATTGACTAAATCGTGTTAAATTTATATGTTATATAATTTTTCTTTGTCATTGACTTTTATGTTTGTGCGTTAATTGTTTGGTATGCTAAAATTAACTTTTTTTTAATTTCTGGAAAATGGTGTACGCCGAAAATATTGTACAATCAAGTTTTACAAGTTCAGGGCCATGAAAACCCTTCAGTTCCATTGTTGCATTCCTTTACATATTTTGTTTTCAGTGCATTTTAACTTTAAAGTATGAAGTAAATTTCACCGTTCACCTTTTACTAATTTAAGCAGTTTTACACTTTTTTTTGTTCATTTTTTTAGCGAATTATTAATTTGTTCTTTTTAAAACATTTGTGTTAATCTATTTTCAGAAAATTGAACTTCTAAATTTGATGATTTTTCATTGTCAAATTTTAAATTTTGTTGTTATTAAAACATCCTTTGATAAATAAATTGACAAATTTGAAATTTTTTGATATTTTAAAAGTAAGATTGAGGCAATTATAATATTGTAGGTACTCTATGTATAATTTTAATTTTTGACAGGGAGAAGTACTATTTTCTTACATTAAAAGATTGTTTCCTTTTTTTTTTTAATTCTCTCCTTCTTTTAAGTTTCTCAGTTTATGACTCAAGCTTTTGGTTTAGGTCTTCCTTTTCAGCCAATCCAACTCTACTATTTGGAAGCAACAAAGGAAATCGAAGAGATGAATGAATCGAAGCACAGAAGGCTCTAGCACTCCATTATAGTCATTAAATATTGTATCTAATGGTCATAATTTTTTTTTTATATTTTTTAAAAAATTGCATTAGCCATTAATTACAAAAATACAAAAGTACAAAAAAAATGACGCATCCAACGATCTTGCTTAAAACCTCCCTCGCCTGGAAGGCATAGGACAGTATTCTGCCACTATGCATGCATACTAATTAATAGTTAATATATATTATTATCTTCTTCTACAACATTATTTTTGTCATTTATTAATTTTACACGTACCTCCTCCTATGTATCGATGCTTGTAGATCATATATGTGGGTCTAAAATTTAAACCTTAATCAGGGGACAAGTGCAGATGTTTTACATCGTTTTGCGACTTGAATAGTCTAAAGCACCATGATACAGAGAGGACAAATTATTATAATATGGATGAATGATGATCAGACAATAATTGTTGATTACAATTTCCCATTTGGTCTCCTGTTGTTATTTTTAGTAATGGATACAGTTTAGGAGCAAATCTTGTCATCATCATTAGATGGTAGACAGTTACATATATATATATATATATATATATATAAAATTATGATTAAAATCTTAGTACTTAAACCTCCTACCAAATATCATAGAAGTGTATTATACTAAAAGAGCTAAAGAAACCTCGTGAGGTGGGTCAACCCTAGTGCACAACCAAGTAGAGCTTCTAGCATCTAACTTCGCAAGCAAATCGCACACCTGTTGGTTTCTCTGAGAATGTGAGACACGTTGAAACTAGGATTATCTCCAAGAATCTGTTTCATGTCTTCAATAATGACCACTCCTAAAGCATCGGAGATGTTCCCTCCTTCAATAAGATGGATAGCCTCTAATGAACCCGTCTCAACTAGAATATGAGAGGCCTCCAACAAAGAGGCCATGCTGAATGGTGGCAAGCCTGGCATGCATATTTGAAGTAATCTCGACGAAACTAGAAAAGCCGATAATCCAATAATATTTACTAATAGCATCACGAATTAGGCCTTCTATACTAACTCTGCCCGGGTTGCCAAGCAAGCTTCCATCTGTGGCCTCAAATAGCAGCCACTGTTTGCTTCAGAAATCACCAAAATGGTGGCAAATTCAATAGCCACAATGGCATGCATAGTTTAGTGCTGCACATACTGGTTCCACAAGTAAAACTTGGTGCGAAATATCCGGAATCTGTTGGTCCATAACTTCATATACATATATACACACACACACACATAACAAAGGCTATATAGGTAAAGCCAATTGAAAACCGAAACGTTGAAGTCTGTATATATAGTTGGATTGGAGAGTGTCAACTAGAGCGATGGATTGTGTTTTTGGGACTTTATATATGGTTAGTAGTAAGGTGCACATATATGATCTTTCCCATCAGATACGTATATATATATATATATATATCCTTCGTCCTTGGATCGATCGACCACATGCAACAGCTGAATTTGTCATAATTTCTTTTTGAAACTGATAATTACGTTTAATTATATATCTTAATAATGATAATAAGAAAAAATGATATATATGCCAATAAGAAAAGTAACCCTTGAATTTTTGGGTGACAAGCGTCATCACCATCGACACTAATTACAAAACGCAATATAGATTTGCAGTTCAAATAATATATTTATTTCACATTTACACTAGTGTTATATACATTCTTATAAGAACTGGATCGAATTAGCCAGTTTAATCGATTTGACTAAGAATTAGTCTAAAATAACCCTTAAAATTGATGAGTAATTGAATTAGCCAAAAATCGATCAAATTGGATAAGAATCGGTTGAACCACTTGAAAATTATTTTTAATTTTTCTTATTCTATAATCAGGTAATGAATAAATTAATATTATAGATCAATTAATTTTAGTAGAAAGATGCCAATATTTTAGTATTTTATAGATTTGATATGAATGAATATTATCTTGATTAATAATATTTCCTTGTTATTTGGCCAATTTTTTATGAAAACTTTTGATTGTGAATGTTGTTTTGTATAATTTGACATCAAATCTTATTTTTAATTGAATTTAAAAATTTAAATTTATTAATTGAATTTGAAATTTGAAATTTATTATCTTTAATTATGTATATTATTTTTTTAATACTTTAAAATACACCAGTTTGACTATTGACTCTTACCGGTGCCTCAATTTTTTTAATGAGCAATTCAATTTTTAGAACCTTGCTAATACCTTGATTTAAAATACTAAAATAATAAATTTATTCTCATTGTTTTATATATAGCTTTTGTCCCGAAAAAAAAAGATCAAACTTTGTTCTAAATAAAATTCATTATAACCCAGGACGAGATGGGGTTGAACCTTCATTTTAAATCAAATTTTGTTCATGTTATAAGTTAACATATAATAAAATCAAGGTTAAATTATTCTTTTGATTCTTATATAGTTTCACTTGATTTTTAATTTGCTCCCTATAGTTTAAAAATTTGTAATTGTGAGTTCTTATAATTTCAATTTTTTTAATTTAATCCTTGTATGTTGCCAACCATATATGTATATTAAGATCTAAATATACATTATTTTTACCAACCAAAAAAAAGATAATTAAGTGATATTAACTCACATATATATAACATATAATGCAATTTATATTAAATAATTAAGACAAATTTGCTGAAGTCATATATATTTCCAATGCTAAGATAGTATATAATTGGTCATATTATCAAAATCTAACAGAATATTGAAAAAAAATTAATAATAGAGATTAAATTAAAAATTATGAAACTAATAGGGGTTAATTACAAATTTTTAAATTATAAAGACCAAATTAAAAATTAAGTAAAATTATAAGGACTAAAATACAATTTAACCTAAAATCAAATTCCAAGAAAAGTGAGTTGCCGTTAAATGTGTAAAGTATTTATATGCACAAAAATAATAGAAAAAAGAGTTTACGTTTGATATGATTAGCCGTTGAAATTGAGAGGGTAAAATGGTGGGATATATGATGGATGAAGAAAAGAAGGGCATCTTATTTTGAGGATCCAATTAAGTTGTGGTGGCATGTTAGGATATGAATATGATTGAAGCCAAAATCCTACTACGCAATAATAATGGGGCATATATTATTAAAATAAAATTAATTACAATTCTTATATCTTTGTTATCATGTTTTTTAAATGCATAATTTTTAAAAATAATCATTTTTTACAATTTAATATTGCATGGTCAATTATTTCTAAAAAAATTTATATGTGTTTTATGTCGACAAAAAATAATTTTTATATCTCTAACATTTACACTAAATTTTAATTTTGTCTTTAATAATTTTTTTTGTATCAATTATATCCTATATGTAAGGTAATCAAAATTAAGATCTTGTACAAGATCAAAAAAGCATAAAAAAAATCGAATCGAAGATCGTAAAATCTTACATAATTTTAAAAAATAAATATGAAAAATATTTATATAATTTGTCGTATCAATTCTACTACTCAAAAGCATTCTTTCCTTTTTTGTTTTGTCCTCCACTAACACTAACACTAGCAACCCCACTCCCTGACCCAACAGATTCAAGTTGTGCAATATTATTATCTTCATTAGATTCCATATCTAATCAATAAGTTTACAGTTAACAACATTTACAGAATTACAGTTATTAATAATTAACACTTATCAGTTATTACTTATTAATAATTAACAGCAATTACAAATTTACAATTCACAAAGTAGCAATTACAATTCACAATCAGATAATAGATTCAAGCATTCAGCAATTAGCAATACAACATCAGTATCAGCAATCCCAAATTCCCAATTCGAGTTCGACAACAATCAACAAAAAATAAGGAAGAGGACCAGTGGGTATCAGGCTATCGGCATCCGTAAAAAAGAGTGGACTGCGGAGTTCACCTAAGTACTTAACACTAATAGGCTAACATAATTGCTTAAGAATTAAGAGTTAAGCATTTAAAATTAAGACTTTAAGAGATAGAAATAGAACTTACTAGCAGGATGGCCATGCCGAAGCAACAAGGAGGAAACAAAAGCATAGTTACACACAAATCAATCGAGCATGACAACGGATGAAGGAATTGATTGAGGAAGCAGATGATGGTGGAGGAAGGAGGAGGAAGACCGACGTGATTTTTTAGTGACTAAATCAAACAGACGACCATGAATGATGACAACAGAGGCAAATATGCACAATTGAGAAAGAGAAAAATGAGAATGGCTTCAAATAAGGAACGAAGAAGGTGAAGACGAGATTTGGGGGGCTAGGGTTCAGTCCTCTCAATGGCACAACGTCATTTCAGGAGACAACAACTAAAAAAAAAAAATCTGAACATAGAACTATATCATTTTGTAGCCCTGCAAAAAAAAAATCAAGTGTGGATGGGATCGCGATCATGATGCAAAAACAATTTTACTTACGATCTTGCGCGATCTTGTTGTTAGAATCTCGATCTTGTACGATTTTACGAGCAAGATTTAGATCTTGATTACCTTGCCTATATGTTTCATTTTTATTTTAAACTTACCTTTTTTACTAACGCTGACTATGTGGTTAGTAAAAAAGTGGATTTAAAACAAAAATGAAACATGTAGGATTCAAAACTACCTTTTTATGTTCCTATCATTTTTTTTTTTGCATCAGTTAAGTTTTATATATTTTATTTTTGTTTCAAATAGACTCTTTTTATTAACGCTGCCTATTCCACCGATGAATAATGTTGATTGAATAATTAGTAAAAATAGTAAATTTGAAACAAAAATAAAATATGTATAACATAATTGAACACAAAAAAATGTTAGGGATAAAATTGAAACTTGATATAAATGTTATGAATGTAAAAATATTTTTATCTTATTTTTAATAAAAAAATATAAAAATTACACATAAATGTAGTGTATGAACTGTAGATGTGAAATCACAACAGAGTAAGACAAGACAAGAGATGGGAAAAGGGGGGGTTTTGCTTACTTGGAAAGTTGAAGTTTAGAAATATACAGAAGACAACAAAAACTGCTTATGATTTCATGGAGGCCCATTTAATACAGTTTTCTCCACTTTCATCACTCTTTCTATGACATTCTTCTCACTCTTGCTGTATTTTCATTTTTTGGTTTCATTTATGATGCCTCTCCTAACACAGACTCATCATCACTGGGTATAGATTTTTTGCTGAGTCTTCAAGGAACAACATGTTATTAAGTTTTTAAAAATCGTTTGATCAAATTTTATCTATAGACAACAATCGTAAGATTGTGATGGTCATTAGATCATTTTACCACCAATTTAATTTACATAT
The DNA here is from genome assembly GCA_037074585.1 of Biancaea sappan. Classification (NCBI taxonomy): domain Eukaryota; kingdom Viridiplantae; phylum Streptophyta; class Magnoliopsida; order Fabales; family Fabaceae; genus Biancaea; species Biancaea sappan. Next base: position 91,200,631 of record CM073491.1, on the reverse strand, counting down.
ATTGCTAATCACAAAAACTAATGTACTACTTGCAATTGACCTTTATTTAATATTACTGCTTTTCACGCATGACTTCTCCTTGTTAAGGCTTTTAAGACTTTTTAAAAATTAGTTTAAATTTTTATTATAAAAACATAAATTTCCTTCTTAAATTAAAATTTTTGTATTTTTGTTATATATAAAATATATAGTGGCTGTCTGGCCACCAATGGGCAGGCCTCAACCAGTGAGGGTTAAATTGTGCAGATTTGTCCTTTGCTGAATTCAAGCCCTTGGTTTTGTAGTTTTTAACGATGTGTCTTACCATTACTACTACTAATAATTTGTTGTTACAATATACAACTTAATATAAATATATGTAGTTTAATTGGAGTTAAACTTTGTAATAGAAAATTTTTGCCTCTCAAATTTTGATTTTTAATTTATAAAATAATTTTAAAAAAATTAAAAATAGAAAATTTTCATCGTAAAAAATGTCTATCTCTAAATATGTCTCAAATTATAATTTCTTTTTTTAAAGAATTAAAAAAATTAGAGATCAATTTTGAGATAAAAAAATTCTCAATCAAAATTCATCACAAATACAAAAATACTAATTTTTATTTTTTTAAATAACTTAAAAATTAAAAACAAATTTTGAGACGGAATTGACACGATTAGAGATAGACTTTGTCTCTAAATTTTTTATTTTTTTTTTGTAATGATAGTTGTTTAGTTTGACATTATCCATACTTTTCAAATTACATTTTCTTTCTCAAACATATATTTGCTTGAAGTAACTTTGGTTTACTTTTAATCAAAATTAAATTTAAAAATCTACTTGATCTAAAATTACTTTTATCTCATCCCAATCCAAAAACACACTAAATTTGTAGTGGAATTTATGTTTTAATTTTAGTTCAAATTTCAGAGAGTTTTTTTTTTGTTATATATATGTTTAATATTAGCCAGTGTATTAATTTTGTAATTAAATCTTATTTTAAAAGCGTAAATTAATGTAGTTTCCTTGATATTGAAATTAAATATGAGTATTAAATTGTTTCGTGCTTAATCGTGTGCTTTTTTATGTAGTTCATTAACATAGTATATTGTCCTTGTATAAAATTATTCAGAATAACTTACACTTATATATTTTTTGAAGTTTGATTAAATTATAATTATGCTTTTCTTGTTTTAAAAATTATACTTCATTTTACACTAATTTATTCTCTTTTACTCAAGTTATAGAAATAATACGTATTCATTTTAATAATAAAATTATTTAACAGTCTTTAATACCATATTATAAATAAAATTATGATTAGAGCTTAACATAAACTAATTGGCTTTTATTCTTATAATAAAATTGTAATATTATGTTATGTAAAAAAATTAACTTCTTTGATTAAAGATTAATTGGAAGAAAGATCATTTCTACAATATATATAGATTTGGATTTCTTACTTAGTTTCAAAGTTAAGGAAGGTGCTTGACTTAATTTGAGTTGTTTGATTCAATAATCTAAATTTTAGAATGTTATTTTTAAAAAAAATCTTGAAATTTAGATTGTTCGGTGTAAAATTTAATATGTTGTATTAAGCAGGAAATCTTCTTCCTATATATTAAATGATAAAAAAACCAATCAAAGCATTATTTACTTAAATTTTAAATTATACATCGTCATTGTCATGCTTTTTATGACACAAAACTTAAAATTTGGAAAAGTCAAATGAGATTTTTTTTTTGTTTAAAGTTGTGATTGAACGGGAAAGCGTAACATCAATCAGACCCTCATGGAATCAAGCACTCAGAATTCGTAAACAGAGACTAATGCACATTTAAAATCGAGCTCTTTATGAGCATCCTTTCTTCCAGAGGGCTATTCATCATGCAGTATAAATACTTAGAGAAAATTGCATAAAATCTCCATGAATTTTAGGGTCTTTATAATGTACTCCCATAAACTTTTAAATTTAGCAAAAGATTAGACTGTCAAATTGATGGTTAATCAACAGTTCAGTCATTTTTTTATGTCTAATTAGCATAAATGTACTATATAGACATTAATGTGATAAGGATATATTTAGCTTTTCAACCTAAAAAATTTAACAAATTAATAAATTAAAAAAAAAAATAAAAATTACACATCAGAAATAATAAAAACTGAATCAAAATCATTGTCTTTCATATTTGATTTAGCATAGTTTACTAAACCATTGACCGATGATCAATCTAATAAAAAGGCTTTTTGTAACATTTGAAAGTTGAAATGAGTTTTTTGTTAAGTTTAAAAGTTTATGAGAGTAAATTGCAAAAGCCCCAAAGCTCATGGGAGTTTTTTGCAATTTGCCCAAATACTTAAAGCAGTTTACTTCAATGTCGTTTTCCAACAACTATATTTGGTTGTGAAGAAGAAGAAAAAAGAAAGAGCAAGCAATTAATGAACATAAGATGATATATATATATGGATCGAAGAAATTAGATTGGGAAAATTGAATAAAAACCATTATAATTTATAAACTAAATTGTCATTTCTGTAGCTATTTCTATCTCTTTTTCTCACTTGTCATGTATTGAACTTGAGTGGCTTACATTATCTTCACATTTTGAAAATTTTGATACTTCTGATAAGTCTTGTCAAATAGCACCTCACTAAATTAGCAACTTTTCCCATGTTAATTGATGGTGATTTCAAAATATTGATCTCGACAAATGTACTGATCATTCAAATATTAAAGAGTAAGAAAAAAACATTTTTATTGAAAATTTGGGTGTCAAGTACTTAAAAAATTATTGCTATACTATTTAAATGTCCAAATTTTGAATTGAGAAAGCTCTAAATTAAGTCTAATAATACAAATTAATAAAAGACATAGTAATGCAAACCCAAAACTTAATAAGTGGAGTTAATTCAAATGAGAATGTCCTAAGATTGTTAATCCCCTTGTTGTCAATTTCAGGTTCAATTGAAGTGAAGTGCAAGCCTTATTCTTAGCCATGCGAAGTTAATATCCTTATTCCTACGTTGTTATCTATTTTCCTTAATGCCTAAGGTTCAAGAACGCACATTATCTAACTCATGGCCAAATTCATGCCTCGATCCTTTTCCCAAGTTCAAGATGGTTCACATAATCAATCCAATAATTGGCCAAAATATCACAGGAGGATAAACTTGCATTTATCACCAAAAGACTACAAGAGTTCACGAAGAAGTCAAATTCTAATCCATACTAGGTTCATAATCAATACACCCATAGAGATGAAGTTTAGCTACACGTATAAGCACAAACAAAAATTACAATATAAAAATGGAGAATTCATGGTGGAAATAAAAAGAAAAGTGGACCAAAAAAAAACTCCAAAACATAAGTGGGTAGGTTTTCTCCTTGCCAAAACAACCTCAACTGTCGTTCTTTAGCATCTTTTCCATCCAAAAATTGACTTAGATTCATAAATTTTCGCTTAAATATCCTCTATCATGTGCACAACTTCAGTTGTGGATGCCAAACTTCTTGAGAGGAAGGGAGAAGAGAATTCAGTCATGGGTGCCAGGCGCTGGGCACCCAGCTAACAGCAACCAACACTAGGGAGAATTCTTCTTCCACTATGAGGAAAACACGAATTAGAGTAAAAAATTTCCTTCTCTGCTTGAACATAAGTCCGTCTTTGACCCATTAGAGGTGGATTCAGAGGCAGAAAATAGTCCGTCTCTAAAAAAGAGACAGAAAATAGTCTGTCTCAATATCAGAGACAAAAATTATTTTGTCTCGGATCTGAAACGGTCATTTTTGTCCTTGATTCAGTCTCCAATCAAGGACAAACTTTTTTTGTCTCAAACCAGGCACAAAAAATTTCATCCCTAATTATGCCTATAATATGTATGTTAAAAAATATTTTCATTCTTGTTTGTTAAATATTTTCTGGAAAACTTGTGCATGCATCTTTTAATTTATTAAATTAAAAAAAAATTAAAATAATACCTTAGTTACGCATGATGTGCTTAAATGTACCTTCTTCTTCTCATATATTTTTATTTATATTATTGACATGTGTTACAATGCACATAAAATCGATTTTAACCAAGTGGAAGGGAATAGTTGTATTCAGTGACATATTCTTAATTATGTCACTAATTACAACCATGTATCCTTCACTTGATGAAGCTTGTGTTATATGTAATTTAACACATATCAAAAATTTAAAATAGTGGTGCACCTTGACATAGACATCCCAGACATAATTATTGGCAAGCACAAAGAACATAAAAAATGAGAAATATCAACATGACTATTACAAATTAAAGAACATAAACAATCAAATATCATTTCAGTCAAAGTTAACGAGTGTTATAATTGAATTTATTTTAAAAAGACTGAATATTATAGATTTCTGAAACGGAATATAAATTAATATGATTAATTATTAGGGAATTAGCTTAATTAAAATTTCTTGAGAAATAATTTGACATCATAACTTCAGGATTTGAGCTGCTGCATGTTGAGAAAGATGGAATTATTATAGTTGTGGAAATAGACAACGTAGAAGACCGAGATGAGTTCAGAATTAAAAATAAGCTAGACACGAGTTGTGGATGGTAGTGAATAACTGAGTGGTCTATTATGAAAATTAATGTTTGAAGTAATGTTGGTAAAAGTTCAAAAATGTTGTGAGATTTCATATCTTCTAGTACATGAAATAATTGGTGGATTAATGGTTAGAGATTTTCTAAGTAGAAATCTGAAAGCCTTGCAAAAGGTATGATGTCCACGTTTTTAGTTTCTTTGTGTAGAGTTTACTAAATGCTGAACTCAAATCTGGTTATGAATGATTTTACAATGCTTATAAAAAGCTGGTAAAATAATGAAATGTGAAACTTGATTTCATGGTTACTATACATATGGAAAGCTAAGAAATATGGCCATAGGCTTGAACTCAGGGCTCAATTTCAACCCTAAACCATAAACCCTAAACTACTAATAGTTTAATACCCTAAACCCTAAACCACCAATAATCTAATACTAATTACGACAATTTGATGAAATTAGAGACAGTGGAACCCTTCTAAAACATACCAAAGAGCAGTATATTTTATTTAAATCATCTAAAACATACCAAAGATCAACTGATTTTCTCATTTGGCCTTCACCATAGCCAAAAAAAAAAGTGAACCAATATGTTGGTAAAATATAAACATTAATGTTTTATAATATTAAGTAGAACCTCAAAAGTGCAGAAAAATTAACATAGACAGGCCAGCAAACATAGAAACGTAGATTAACATCAAGAGAATTTCTATCTGACCCAATTTGAACTAGATAAATTGGAGTTTAATCTATTTTTAAATATTGGTTGTTCAAACTTCAAACCCATTGGCAAGAACCCAACAAACATAAAGAGGCCAGCAACAAACAGAGAACCCAACAATGGAGGGAAGAGAGAGAGAGAGACAAAAGTGATCAAGAGAGTATCGCAAGACGAAGAGAGAGGCAGAGCGCGTGGCAGATCTCAGAGACGACGATGGTTGACCACAACAAAAGCACTCACGGGGCTACGGCAGAGGAGATGAAAATGGGCGCGGTGGGTTGTAGAAGAAATGGGATTGGGAAGTAAATCGGGAAGGGGTATTAGGTTTAACTTAAGATCCAAACGCTTCGTTTGGATCAAAGATGGAATTTTGAGACGAACAAATATGTCTCTAATTCAAGATGATGTCGTTTAGCACATTATTTAAAAAAAAATTGAGGCATTACTTCGACTAGAGACAGTTTCTAAGACGAAAAAATTCATCTCTAATGCAAGACGACACTGTTTTTCATATGATTTTTTAAACTGAGGCATCATCTTGATCAAAGATGAACTTCTGAATCAGAACAAATCCGTCTCTAATTTTGTAAATATATTAAAAAAAGAGCAAATATTAGGGATGGATTTTAACATGAAAAAGTCCGTCTCTAATATCAATGACAAAATATTAATCTAAGATGGGACATATCCATGCGAAAAGCTGTCTTTGATTCATTATTTAACAATTTGAAATCAGACACATAATTTCAACAGATTAGAGACATTCTGTCTCTGAATCTGGGATTTCTTGTAGTGTTCTTCTCATTTGCAAACTTCAATTTCCCATTCCAATTGCACCTACAAGGCAACATGGAAATTAGGTAAAAACAAGGCGAAAAAGGAAAGTAAATCAAGTAAAATCACAAGAGAAACTACAGCACATCTAACAAAATAGAGAGGAAAACTTACTGAAAAAGCTTAATTTAGGTTGAAAATAAAGATTTTCCTCACTTTTAATCCATGAAAAAAATAACTAATGTAAGAGGATTATTAGATTGAAGTATTCAAGCACAACGAGGGCTTCAATCCAAAAAATGTCAAATTTTTTATAGTTTGGCATTCAAAGGTATGGCCGTATGGTCCATTTTTACTCTAGTATTTTATAACTGAAACATTAATATTCTTGTTTCACGTGGTTTAAACTTAACACATTGATATACTTATAATTTCGTTATGAAAACTTTGGACAAAAATTAACATGTGTCATTTAATATTGCGGCTCAATTTAGCCACTAATATGTAAAGAAATGAAATCAAATTAATATTATTGTGTTAATATATAGATTGAAACCACAACGTATTAATATACTAGCGATCGACAGGAGTCATGCAACATGCACATGTCATTTTTTTCATCTCAGAGATAAAAAAAGTAATAATTAGAGAATACGAAAGTGTTAATAGTTTAAACCACATGATACCACAATGAAAAGGAACTAAGCTACAAGGTCTCAAACTATAATTTACCCTTAATTTATGTTGAGTTTGATTGAAAATAAGAACTACTACATTGCTTAGAAGTTCCACATTACAAGCCCATATAATGAGCCTAATTAAAGTCATGTTTTAAATTGCACCAAATCAAATCACTTTAATCTTATATTTAACTTTCTCTATTCTTTCTTTATTATATTGTTTTAGAGTGATGAGATATTTAAGTTAGATACTTGCTTTGGAGAGTTTTGGTGTACTTGAGGAGAAATTTTTATGTGTTTTAAAATTTTCATAGTGTTTTCTTTAGACGTTTTTTAGAACAATCATGATTTTTTCCCTTATTTTTGAGTTTTCGTGTTATTTCTTGTATTGTTTTGATTGTATTTTGTTCTATTTTATTTCCCTGTTTCATTTAAGGCAATACATTCCCAAGGAAGAGGTGGTGTTTTTCCGAACAGTTTAATGCACATTTAGATTGATATAAAGGGTGGATTTTGATTAAAGTTTGGAAATACCCACAATGTAATACTAACTAGAGAGAATTAAATCAAGTAGGTATGCATATGTGTTGAGTGCTTTAAATTTTTTAATGATTTTGATTTATAACTCTACCCGAAATTTGAGAACACAGCCTAAAATGAGAAAAAATTAGAAGTTTATAGTGCGAGCAAGGCTAGAGCCGACTTGCACCGCACCAGTTTGATTTTGTATATTATTTTATGTTCAATTTTTAAATCTTGTACTAGTAACAATTTTGCCTAAATAAAAAAATTCTTTTTCTACTCGTAGAGATAAATCATATCGATGGAATCACATAGATAAATGCGTGTGAAGAGATTTTTATTTTGTTTTTATCTTATATGATTTCTACTATCTCTACGACAATATGCTTCCCAAACCCTAATATAATTATGACGAATACAAAGACATTTACGTGTGCAATGCACAATCGCGTAATTTGATACTAGGGATTGACAACCATTATGTACTTTCTGATAGAAGAAGTGCATATTCATTCATCGGAATAGACAAACAAAACAAAAGAAACAACTTTAATTTTCTCAAATAATCATATGAATAGGGACTAAATATAGTGAAACTATGATGGCATTGAAGATTAATTTGCTCAAGGATGATGTCAACTCAGTCTCTCTTGACTCTTCTACTCTGAAAGACACTTAGGCTTTCAACTTTCAAATCACACGACGTCGTTGTGGAATGTTGAGTCAAAAAGGACGTTGGCTGACTAGTCATTACACTACTTTTGCAACAACGGTTCGCTGCATATATATATATATAATTTTATTTTTCACGTATTTATATTTTATTTTTATTATAAATTTATTTATTTTTACTTACGTCATTTATTTTACTAACAAAAAATATTAAGTTGAAATTGTCTGAGATATCATGTAAATTACTCAATCATTATTTTTTGTTAAAAAAATAAATAATATTAATAAAAAATATATATTTAAAATAAAAATAAAATATATACGCCATAACTAACAAAAAAAAATTAAAATTAAAAACGAAATTAAAACTTTGTATATACATAATATTTTTGTGTTGTGCTTGTTGCTAGTGCTATCAATGCGTCCAATACGATTTAACATGTTCCCATTTAAGTCCAATCCTATGGCATTGATCAAGTTTCAGAATCTCTCTTTACTTTTGTATTGATTTTTTGTTCTTTTCTTTGGCTTCAATCATTGTTCATCAATGGTGGTGAACAGAACGCTTAGATGGTCATGGAAGAAAGTAAAAGCATATTGATTGTAAGTTGTGTGATTGATCTGACATGGATATGAAGAGGGTGTATTCATGGAATGAGCCTTGAATGTCTTTTTCCAATGCATGCACTTTAATAGCATCCATCGATATTATTGTGGTTTCGTTGTTAGAAGGCAGAGGAATTGATTTGAGTTTAAATTTGAAGGAGAAGGAATGAGCTTAATTTGTGATGCCTATTTTAAATTTCTATAGTTTTTGTTGAGTACTTTAAATTATTTGATAAATTAAAGTATGATCTGACTTATAATTCTGAGAGCAAGGAAAAAAAAACTAAACGTCTATAAAATGAGCAGAGCAAAGGCTAATAGGTTCAATACACTTATGTATTTTTTTATATACATGTTATTTTTAGTTTCATCATATACTAAGTGAAACATTTACATGAAAAAATATATTACTTCTCTCTACTCATGGATGTAATTTGTATTAACTGAACTACGTAAATATATATGTTCTTCGATTTTTATGTTTCATTTCACTATTTTTTGTGCAAATCTCCTGACAGCTTTGTTGTGCTCTCAAATTCAAGGAATCATAAGTGGCATAGAAAGGATCAAGATTTTCTCTCGTTACTAAAAAGAAAGAAAAAGAGAGATTTATAGAAAAAAAAACTCAAAAAGACTTTTTTTTTATTCTTAATCTTTTAAAATCAACGATTCAGATTTAAAACAGAACTTTCCTATTTCTTTAGGAACAAAAGATGATCCAGATTATACAAATGAAATTTCGTGAGATAAAAAAAAACAAAGATTGATTTATGAATGAGTAGAAAGTAAAAACAATACTCTGAGCATGCTACTAAAACCAACTCTACATCGCACTAATTTTTTCAAATAAGGGGACCAATTTATTGAAAATAAATATAAAAAGTTAAATATAAATAGGCATGTGATGTGAGATATATCAGAAATCTTTTATATGGACTAAAATTATATTTCGATCCTTCATATATGAAAAGTTTTTTAAATGAATCCCTTATAAAATTGTCTTTTCAATTTAGTTCTTTATTTATGGGATATTTTATTAACTGAGTTTTATGTATAATTGTCGTCTTAATTTAATTCCTTATACTTGAGCATTTCTCAACTTGTGATATATATGTATTCTCAATTTACTATTAATGAAACTAACAAATGTAATAACATGTGACAAATATTTTTGAAAAATAACCGCTTATTTTTTTTATTATATAACATGGAGATAGCTTTAGTTTCATAATAACATATTGATAAAATAACATATATAATCAATAATAATTTTATATGATAGGGAATCGAATTGAGAAAAGATAATATATGAGATACCCAAATTAAGAAATAAAATTTGATGAGAGACCAAATTAAAAAAAAATCCTCTTTACTGGTAAAAAAATTGAACATATAATTTTATAAGAAACCAAAGTAAAATTTTCGTCTATTTATATGTGAAGTCAATTTATAATTAATTTAGTTTATAGATAGATCTAGCTTATTTAAATATTGTTGTTATTATCATAATCAAGATCGAGATCTTGACCATAAAATTATTTAAGATCGTGATCTTATGATGATCTTATTTATAAGATCGTAAAAAATGTCAAAATTGTATTAAGATCGCATAGAGCTGTGATCTTGATAGTAGGATCGTAATTTTATCCACATCTAATATTTTTTTCTATTTTTTAAGTTAAAATCCAAAAAAAATTTTTTTTTACTTGGGATTAAGGTCTTATTCAATAGTTCTTTTATATATATATATATATATATATATATATATATATATATATATATTTCAATGATTTGATTAATGTATGAAATTTATATTTTAATGACTTGCAATGTAATTAAGTATAATATATTGTCCTTTTTACAATATATAAAATGTTTTATGAATATATGTTAACATTTAGATAAATTTATAGTTGTCTAAAAATTTTAGTTAATTATATAAATTATATATATATATATATTTATATTTATAAAAAATTTATAAAATTTTAGGATTCATTTATCTTATATATTTATTGATCGTGTATAAAATTTCAATCTTAATTCTCAGTTACAGCAAATTGCCATTTCCCACTATCGGATAGAATCATAGAAGCAACATTGGCCTTCATTTGTTTGTGTTGTGATTATTCAATGGTTAATTTTTTAAGGGGCTTTCAATTTGTTTGGGCGACTCTTGAAAAATACCCAATTAAATCTTATGAAGTCCAAACAGAACTAAAGTTTTTCTCAACATTGGCCCAACTTAATGGAGATAAAAAAGCTTTGGCCCAACTTAAGGGACCAAAAAACCATTGGCCCAACTTCAACATGAAAACGGGGAAATTGATTGAATTTTTCCCCAAGGCTTTCTGGCCTACGCCTCTGTTTACACAACGGTCAAATAACAAATGTAATACTTTATGTGTAAAAGATTAAAAGTGTTTGAAATGTTCACGCTAAATTTTAATTTTGTTTATAATATTTTTTTATATTAATTATATTTTATATATTTTATTTTTATTTTAAATTTATTTTTTAATTATTAATATCGTCTATTTTATTAATAAAAAAATATTAATTAAATAAAAAATAAAAAATAAATTTAAAATAAAAATAAAATATATAAGACTCAAATTTATCTTTTTTATTTCATAATATTTTTTATTTTAATTATGTTTTATATATTTTATTTTTGTTTTAAATTAATCATTTTTACTAATCGTTTAATCAACATTTTCGATTAGTAATATAAATGACATTAGTAAAAATGTTAGATTTGAAACAAAAAATTAAACATGTAAAACATAACTAATGAAAAAAAACACTAGAAACAAAATTGAAACTTAATATAAACGTTAAAAACATAAAAAATATTTTTACCTATTTAATGTTAAATTTTTCAAAATATTAAGTTATTTTATATAATTATAATAATAAATCTAAAAAAAGAACCAAAATGTTGGTAAAAATCCATTTCACTAGAAGTTTGGTAAAAGAGTGACTCTGAGGATGCCGTTAGACAAAGTTGACTACATACATTATAATGTTGCCTTAATTCTGACATTTATTATATTTTAATAGTATTTAATAATAAAATATTATCGTTATTTATATTTTGATAATAAAATAAACAAATATCATTTAAAAATTAATATCTAATTTAACCGTAACTTAAAACTAAATTATATATCAGTCCCTCAATACAAGTTACACATTCTCTCAACATAAGTGCTGACAATCTTAACTTTTAATATACTTAATTATATAATATTTGATTATTAAATAATATTTTATTTTAAATACTTATTTAATCTCAACATAAATAATGCTAACAATCTTTCCTGAAATTTAATTAAATAATATTTAATAGATATTTTTAAAAAATAATATACTTAATTTTCCTTTAATTTATTTTTGGCTATTAAAATTAACTTTTTAGATATATTTATTCCAGTATTAAAATTATTTAACAATTTTCTTTGTCATATTTAAAATAAAATCACACTTTCATATATACTATAACTTAATATTAACTTAATTGTTTTTATTATTAAGTTAAAAATAAAAATGAAAAATGTACTATTCATACACTTGAACTTTGATCCAAATTTTAATTATAACCAAAAATTTTATTTTGTGTCAATTGTAACCTATATGTTTTTAATTAGTTTTTTATTATGCTTTTGAACCTAACACTGTCTAAATATTTAACGGCGCACGATGACATAGAATTCCATCTTCCATACGATATACATATATATATTGTTAGAACTGCTAGTATCTAAAAATTCATTGAGTATTGACTAATTTATTTTGAGTCAAGTAAGACCATATAAGTGCAAATTTTTGTTGAGTAACTTGAATATGATGACCCAGATTATAACCTGACCTAATTTTTTGGAACACAACCTGAAAGGAGAAAAAGACTTGAAGGTCTGTGGGGCGAGCATGGAGCGATCCAGTCTAAGCAATTTATATATTTTGATATATATGTTCATTTTGTGGTTCTATTGTACTATGCTCGATACTTTTGTTAGAAGTAACATATTTTTCTCTCTACCCATAAATGTAAGTTACACTAATTGACCCATGTAAATTCTTATGTATTTTCTATTATTTTGGCAGTGTTTATCTTCTTTGTTATAACGTTAACTTGTAACAATTTTTGTACTAAAGTTATTTTTTTTAATATTTTCAAGACTAAAACTTGGGTTTTTGTTTAAAAAGAATGAGTGTTGAATGATTTAAATGAACTAAAGTTAGTAGTTTACAGTAATATATAAAACAACAGTATCAAATACGTACAGATTAACTTAAGCAAATTTCATAAAAGATTAGTGTAATTTACCCCAAAAAATAAAAGAAAGAAAGAAAGGACACTCTTGAAGTGGCTTCTACTTGTCATTGAAGCAGCTTCACTATACACTATACTATATATACGAGCACCAAGCATTGCCTATTTCTTCACACTTCACAGTTCACACCAACGTCAGAATATTATAAAACCACCCAAAAATCTCTTTCACTGAATCATCTTCATCTTCCCACTATGTCTATCTTTCGACAGTACACCTTCGACGACTCGTTCCTCCGAGTCTACGTCACAAGCAAGTTGCTGAAGGAATACCAGCTCGCTCTCACTTTCGCCAGAGACTACGATGAGGACGGCGAACCCACCAACGGCATCTTCCACGTCTATTGGGACCATTCAAAAGTCACTCCCTCCGCCATCTCTCAGTTCAGATCTGACCACCCTGACGTCGCACTCAAGGTCTTCATCGTCATCGGCGACGGCGACGCCCACTATCCCTTCCACCCTCTCGACACTGACACGTGGGTCTCCAACGCTACCGAGTCCCTCACCGCCATCATCCGAGACTCAAGCTGCGACTTGAGCGTTGCCGGCATTGACGTCTTCTACCAACACATCGACGCTGAGCCGGACGACTTCGTGCATTGCGTAGGTCAGTACAGATAAGAGTGTAGGTTTAGTTTGGACTTTGGACACATTTATCATATTGAGATGACGAGTTTTACATAAAATTGGGTGCGGCTTCGTATGGATCTGCTTCAGTTAATAGGAGAGTCAAATTTTTTTTAGACATAATTTTATAATTTTTTAATTGTGATTAAAAAATAACAATAGTTATAATCGTAGCTAAAAATCATAAAATTGTGATTAAAAAGTGCTGAACTCTCTAATTACTTGGAGCGAATTCAAATTTGATGCGGCCGGTCTCCTCCTGTACTGAATCTGAACATTTGGATGAAATCATTTAACTATCTAGATTAATTTAATATTTTTTATAAAAAAAATTATATGATTAATCTAATGGTCTAGATCTAATACTTGAGGGAACAGAAGCCCAGTCCCATATAGACCAAAATCCTCTCCTTAGTTTTTTTCTCCTTAACTGTCCATAGACTTTGGATGGCTATCATGTGAGCTCCACAGCCACATTACAACCATCCAATGTTTGTAGATAATTAAGGAAGGAAAAGCTAAGGAGAGAATATCCATCCATCCCATATAACTAAATGGCAAAAGTATTTTTTTTCTAATATTTATCTTGAGTTTTAGTTTTGTCCTTAATATTTTTTTTTGTCGAATTCTTCTCTCTTTTTTTTTGGTTTCTTTTTTGTTTCTGAGGCTAACACTGTTAATATAGTTGACGAAATATGCTGATATGTACTTCTTCATTGTCATGTCCACTACTATATCATATTAATTGATTTTAGTTTTAATTTTATCATAAATATTTGATTAAGTTTTAATTTTGCCCCAAATTAACGTTTAAACATTTGATGTATCATATAAAATAATTCACATGTCATTTAGAGGAATCTATGTATTACTTGAAAGAGTATACGTGATACGTCGTCATTTTTTGTCAACTTTGTTAACGATATTAGCTTTAGCGACAAAATTAAAATAAAAAAAACATATAAAACAAAATTAACACACAAAAAAGATAGTAATGAAATTGAAACTTAAAAAAAATGTTAGGACTAAAAAATACTTTTTCCAAATTAAATTAAATCAATCAAATCACAATATTAATGAGGTTTATTTAGGGCATTGGACATATTATTGGGCTTTTGTTTTTTGCTTTTGAAAAAACTCTCAATTTTTGTCAAGAAACATTTAACAAACAATAATAATTCAAAAGCAAAAAACAATATTTATAAAAATAAAGAATTTAGAATATTTAATTAAAATAAACAATATTGCGATATATAATATTTAATGCATTAATTTTTTAATTGTGATATATAGTTTGTGTGTGTGTGTGTGTCTGTGTCTCTACATATATTATTTGGTTTGGTTTAATTTATTTGGGTACAAAATTAAAAACCCAACCAATTTGCGGTAAACTCCATATTTTAAACAGATTAAAAGTGATTATTATCCATTTTTGTTTTTGCTTAGTTTTATTTAGTCAAAAGAGGATGTTGACTGTAAACAACTTTGAACACTAACGTAGGTCAACTTATAAAAAACCTGAAGGAGGCTAATGTGATAAGTGTGGCTTCTATTTCTCCGTCGGCCGGCGTTAACAACGACTATTACCGTGGGTTGTTTAAAACGTTTGGGAAGTATATAGATTGGGTGGATTACCAGTTTCAGAACGAAGAGACTTTTGTGGCGACGCCGGAGAAGTTGGAGCAACTGTACAACGATCTGATCAAAGAGTATCCCAGAAGGAAGCTTTTTCCAGGGTATAGTGCTGAGAACGAGGATTGGGGTAAGCTTTCGCCCATTCTGTTCTTTCTGGTTGGATCTGATCTTCTCAAGAAGAGAAAAGCTCCAGGTTTCTCCATTCTGTACCATGATTATGGCGACGGCGCTGCTTGTTCTTCTTCTTCATCGCCGTCCAACTCGCGTCCATGATTTAATCAGAGTGTGTCTTTGTGGAACTTGGATTTCTTGATTAGCTAAATAGGGTCGTCTGATCAGTTGTGATAGCTAGAGCTCATGTGATGCTTAAAACTTGATCGAATGATTCAATCGACAACAGTTTATTTAGCCAAGTAAGAAATCTATAATTGTGTGTAAGTGGAAGACCAGTTATATTAATACTCTGACATAACAACAAGGTATTGTTAGTGCATTTCAACATATCTGTTGGGATAAAATATTAAATTAGATAAGTTAAATCTAAATTATATGAGATTTAATAATAAAATACACGAATAATACCTTGTTATTATAACAGACGATATATTTCCCCTAGGGCATAGGCTAGTCATATGTATATGTATATGTATGTGTCCTTAATTATGCTATATTTGTGTCCTTAATTAATTGTCATTAACGCCCACGGTGGTGTTCCTTAGTATGCGAAATGGATCTTTCATTTGCTCAATCTTGTCCCTTTATTATCTATCTTTAGATTTATAGGTCATAAAATGATTATTAGCAAATAGGGTTGTCAAATAGGTCAGAATGACCCACCTCAACTCAAAGTCTTATAGAGTTAATAATAAATATGGGTTGGGTCGAGTCAGATCTTATACAATTTATAGTTAAAAAATTCTGACTCATCCAATTCATTATGGACCGTAGACTTATTTATCTTGATTAAAAAATATACTTCTAGTTCTAAAAACTAAATATTAGAACAATCTATTTTTAAAAAATTAAATTAACTTTTTTAAAAAAATATTAACCCCTCTAAATAGGTCATTTTTTTATAATAATTTTAATTCTTTTGAATGACAAAAATTAAGTATTGAAACTATGAAATGAAACTTATAGAACTAAGCTTCTCAAAAATATAGACTAAAGTTTAAAGTATTAAAAAAAATTTAAATGCCCACAAGGGCTGATCTACTCTCAATCCACCTAAGTCCCAAAGACTTTGATGAGTTGGACTAAAAGTCTTTTTTCAAAATATAATATTCAATTATTGGTCCACCTCATCCTATTTACAAGGTTAATGAAATAGATTAGTCCATTAGACCAAACTCATTTTAAAAGCTCTAAAATACCAAGTCATTTGATATACCATTCTTATAAATGAATTTGAGGCATAAGATTAAGGGGATTCTGTTAAGATCAGATGTTTACCATTAATTGTATAACAAAAGCTCAAACTACATATTAGTAACTGTATCATGTTATTTTTCTTAATTATAATTTCTCAAGAGGCGAAATCAACCGTATTGAAATGAAACGAACAGGCTAAGGGAGACGCTGACTTAGTAAATTAAAAGTAAAACCCACAAGATATTATATAAAAAGTTGACTATCATTTATGTGCAAGTATGATTCATAAATTACATATAGTAAATACTACTTACCTGAAAATTGTTTCATCTAGGTATCATTATATAATTCATAATCGTTATATTAGCATAACTTTAATTTACATGTATATATATATATGCTCATTTTTTATAGTGTTTGTTATAAAATTCCTTTAACTTCATTATATTACAAGTAGATTTTTTTTTTGTAAACAATCAACATTCAATAGTTAAGTATGATCCCAGCACTCACGTTACTTGAACATTATCTTAATTAAACTTAACACATTTAATTTCGTTATGTCCATCCACTACGTCTTTCGACATGGTCGAAGCTTTCGGTTTTAATACGTGATAAATTATTCTTTTTAAAAGAGTTTATGTTTGTGAATTAAAAAATCACAAACAAATTCATTCAGGGTACAACAAAATCATGTGTAGAATCTGAAAAGATAAATATAAATTTTAGACACGGTTTGATTCAACTACGATTAAAACCTTGACTAACAAAGAACTTGAGCCTCTAAGTGTTTGTAGCGAATCTTAATCCGATATATATAGACTTCAATAGTTGTGTCTATTCAACTTTCAAGAAACACATTAATTAAATAATTTTATCTTCCTAATTTTAAATAAATACATTAGTTTAAATAATTGTGTCTATTTAATTTTTAACATACGTGTTAATTTAAATATTAAATTTAAATCAAACAACATATAAATTGTTGAATTTTTAAAATATCTTAAAATTTAATTAATACATTAATTCGAATAATTTCAACCAATACATTATTTCAAACTAATACATTAATTTAAAATAAAATTGATTAGACAAAACTTTAATTCTATGTAACATTTCAAATTATATATATCGTCAACCAATGCCACGCAGTGATAAATGAAAATAAGTAAATAACCCATATTCTGGAGACAGTCCTCCATTACACTTGGATCTTGCGTACTAAATTAATCTATATATATATATATATATATATATATATATATATATATATATATATATATATATATATATATATAACCTGATCGGTGCACGCAAGTTCCTTTTATCATACGCATGTATCTGAAACTGAAAATTCGCACAATTTGTAAGGTCACCATAATCTTGCACACCGCCAAGTAATAAATGGCTCTCTCTCTCTCTCTCTCTATATATATATATATAACCTGGTCGATGCACGCAAGTTCCTTTATCATACGCATGTACATAAAACTGAAAAATCGCAAAATCTGTAAGGTCCCTATAACTCTTGCACACCGCCAAGTATAAATGGCTCTCTCTCTCTCTCTCTCTCTCTACATATATATATGTATGTATATATACACACACACACTCTTCGTCATCGTCAAATGGAACTATAGAAGCGAATTTGATTCCCCCATTGTTCTTGAAGGTTTGTAATTGTCTTCTTTAACGGTGTTTGCGGGTGAAGAAACTGAGCTGTAAACCCACGGGTTAACCGTAGGGGAAATAGATGACGTGTCATATATGTAGTCTATGGCGAAGAAAACATTGAACCTATGGGCCGAAAAGCCCACTAGACACAATGAGCTCAGTCCACATTAGAAAAAAGATCCCAAATAAAAAAAATGTGAAAAACAAACAGGTGGACTTACATTTTTTTTTTCAAAACTCTGGAATTAATTATATATATATATATATATATATTTTTTTTTTTTTTTAAAATAAGAAATTCGATTCGCTTTTAAAATGTTTAGTTCATTTTGAAATGAGGTTTATTTTTATTTTTTTAAAAAAAAAAAATTAAAATTAACCTATTTTTAAATGAGTCTACCCATAATGAGGTCTAAATTAAAATGAAAAATCATATTTCAGGTTGTTTAACAGAGACTATGGAGATTTTTCTTGAAATATGTTGGAGTTTGAAGGGGATGCTCAAAGCATTTTTAATAGTGAACTTCACTTGAGTTGTTTATTGTGAGTTTTACAATGTCATATCACTACTTTTAACTTTAAATAACTATCTACTGTAATATTACAATTCTTAAGAACTAACAAATGAGTATTATAATAAACAATTCAATTTTTCTCTCCAAATATAAATGGAGAACAAATCATTTATTATATTTAATATAAATTTTACTTTTTAATTATTTTATTATTATTTTTATATAAAAATCGTTCTTGACAATTTTTAATAATAAATCTCCATAAAAACTAATTCTTACATCTAAAAACTTTCTAAGAACCCTTATTAAAAATATTTTTAGGTTGATGACATGCCTAAGAAGAAGACGAAAAGAAGCTTGGAAGATGAAAAGAGTTTGTACATATATTCAAAATAAATAAAAATTTATGTCATTTTGGCATCTCAAAAGGGAAAAAAATGAAAAAAAAGAAGGAGAATACTTTTCCTAAAAGAATATATAAAAAATAAGAGGGAAGGGTTGAAGGGTAAAAGATGAAAGCTGATGTTAACTTAGTTGGGACGGCAATTCGTGGAGCTAATTTATTAAAAAAGCAGAAGGCAAAGCGCCTGCAACGTTGACGTGTCAATTGTTTTACACAGTCAAAGCATGAGGGATCGATCAGTCTTTTGCAGTTTCCAAATATTCCCCAGTATCTTCTAATTAATTGTCAGGGTAAATATATGGGCTTAACACGTTTTGAAAGTTAATTCTAAAAACTGTTCAAATTTATATATAAATCTTTAATACAATTCTTTCATTGACGTGAAACTTCAATATACTCTTTGCACGTCTAAGATTGGACATATGAAGTGTAAAATTATACAAAAAATAATAGGTGATCTAACTAAGACATTTTATTAGAAGTGTGTATTAAGTTATTTAAACATACTATTTAGTCTCTTTTATCATATTTTTTTTTCAATAATAATAATAATACCACATATAACATTTGACATCTTAATTATAAATTAAATTATTTGATCCTTTCATTTAAAAATTTGTTATTCTCCCTTTCATCAAAGTTTTAAAAAACTCTAAAAGAAAAAATTAATTCAGTATCAAATTATATATGAAATCTTCTTCTAAAAAATATAATTGTCTGAGGTCTAATTCTATCTTTTTTTTATTTTTTATTATAACATTTTAAATCAAATATATCATTCTTTAAAAAAATAACCTACCAACAAAATCAAACCAACACATTTGTAATTAGTTAGATTGATTCGAATTGAGTGAGTAAAAATATTTTAATCTAAACCAATTCAATCAGCACACACCCTTACCATTATTGAGAAACTAATTAATTTTGATATCATATTAAAAATAATACTTAAACTTGACTCACTTCAAAATCTAATTCCAGAAATGTCCAAATCAATGTATAAATGTTTAACACATTTTCCTCGGTGATGAGAATAAAAGCTAATATATGATATAAATGAATTTGATTATTAGACACAAGCCCTTTTGGTGATGCCTCCTATTTTCTATTCCATGGAAATCAGAGTAGAATTCAGAATTTGGATTTGGAGTGTACATATACATATATCTATACACACACACACACACACACACACACACATATATATATATATATATATATATATATAACCCGAAAGCAAAATCACACCAACCGCTACTACTTTTTGCTTTGCTTGTGATGTCTGTATATAACTGCGTATCCACTTTCTCTATCTTCCTTCCATCCACGTGTCTCTCCCTCAGTCGTATATTATTTAACTGATTCTACTATTTCTATACATATATATATATATATATATATACATGTCATATCACTCTTCAATTTTACTCAATATTAAACTTTTTGGTCATGTGTCTAAAAATAGTTTTCTTTATAAGTAAGTTTGTTTATTTTAAACGGTCAGTCTGACTGACTTTTTTCTTTGTAAAATTGAAAATTTAACGTATTTCAAAAATCATGATGTATATGTGGATAACTAGAAAATGTAGGCTATATATGAAAGAGAAAGACAAAAGCCAAGCAAATGATTTAACTTTATTAGCTATTGTATAAATAATATGTTACTATATGAAATAATGTGAGCCTCAACTTTATGGGTCACTTTAAATTATATACTTATTTTTTTATTTCTAAGATTAGGTTTCTAAACTTCTAATTTTTGAGAAACAAGTTCATTTATCCAAATTTTTTATTCAAAAAAATTTAATATGAATGTACATTTATTTTTTAAAAGTTGAAAGGTTAAGGGTTGAATTTTTGAAATTTAAAGTTTAAGAATCTATTACATAAATGACGAAAAATTTCAGGAGCCTTTTTATGGCATTTTTCTTTTTAATGTCTAAATATGCAAGTAGGGAAACATCGCATAATCCCCATTTTGTGCTGAATAATTTTATTACTTCTTTAATAGAGAATTAAGCTTTAGATTAATAAATATCATTTTCTTTTTCAAGTTTGCATGGCTTTACCATCTTGGAAGTTGGGATTTGTGCTCTAAAATGTAGGACACAACTTGGAAGGTACCAAAAGGTAGTGTAAGGTGAAGTGAAGGGTTAGCTTTGATTGCATCCCACCAACTAACAAGCTTCAGTAACTAAAATCGATCTTCAGCTAGGTTAGTAATTTGTTGGCTTGAGTCGTTGATTTTTAAAATTGGCAATTTAGATTTTAAAGTCTTAAAAAAAGGATTTTTTTAAAATTTAGATGATTAATTTTGAAAATTAACGATCTAAATCTATCCACTAAGATATTGGATAGCATAAGATCTAAATTCTTGCTTGACGGTGAGTAGGAGGTACATATGGCCATTGTTGTAATAACCAAATTGAACTAGTCAATTCAATTGATTAGATTGAGGATTGGCCGAGGAACAGTCAATAATAATTCTTAAAACCAATGGGTTATCAAATCGACCTAGATTCTTAGGTGACATGGGGGGTACATATGGTCACTATTGTAATAATTGGATCTAACTGACACCAGGGAACTGGTCCATAATGATCTCTAAAACTAATGAGTGATTGATCCAGTCGAACCGGGATGCTAAATAAACCAGTTGAAAATATCAACTTGATTTTTTTTGTTTTTTAAATTTTTTTTTTATTTTATAATCGAGTAATGAAGAAATTAATATTATAAATCAGTCAATTTTAATGTTTAATATGAATGAATATTATATTAATTAATATTGTTTTCTTGTTATTCAGTCAACTTTAATTATAAACTTTTGATTGTTGATATTGTTTTGTATAATTTGATATCAAATATTATTTTTAATTTAATTTATAAATTTATATTTATAATATTTAATTATGTGTATTATTTTTTTAATACTTTAAAATAACTCAATTTAACTAAAGTTTAATCACAATTTAACTATTGATCCTTAAACCAATAGCTCCACCAATTTAATGAACATAATCTTGCATATGGCCTTCCTTACCAATACTAATTAGGAATTTCAGACATTGTTGTAACCTTTAAGGGGGCAAAAGTGTTGAGGGAAAATTGTTGAAGAAGAAGTGCACATACGTGTTGTGTTAAAAGCAGAAAACAAGAGATAGAGACAGAGGAGGAAGAAGAAGACCCTCTTCATGTGTAGATGTCAGATAAAGGGTCACGTAATTTCAAAGAGAGCTAACAAAAGCATACGCATTCAGTACATGTCCCACTCCCACGTTTCACTCACACCGTCTCCATATCTTTGGCCTTATCCCTCATTTTCTTTTTATTCCAATTCCTAAACTTATGCACATAATAATGTTATTATTATTATGATTATATATTTTATCTGGCAGTCACAGATAAGGAATTGCCTTATATTTTCGTCCTTGCATATTTTGTCAACATGAGTTGAATCTAACTGAAGATGTTAGTTCATGAAAATATGGTGGACCTAGGTTCAACTGCAAGAGATGCCCTTGAGTATAATTGCCTCCATTAGAAGGTGTATTTAGAAAGTCCTAGAGAAAAACAGATAAAAATATTTTTTACATTTCTATTGTTTACACCAATTTTCAATTTTATTCTTAGTTTTTTTATATATCATTTACATTTTACATGTTTCATTTTTATTTCAAATTTACCATTTTTACTAATTTTTCAATTAGTATTTTCAGTCAGTGGAATAGATAGCGTTAGTAAAAATAGTAAATTTGAAATAAGAATGAAACATGTAAGATATAAAGAAAGCCAAAAAAAGAACGTTAGGGACGTAAAAATGAAATATTTAAGACTCAAACTTACAATTTTTATGTTCCTAATATTTTTTTTACGTCAATTATATCCTACATGTTTCATTTTGTTTCAAATTTACCCAATTTACTAACGCTCAATTAGTATTTTTTGTTAGTGAAATAGACGATGTTAGTAAAAATGGTAGATTTAAAACATGTATGACGTGGCTGACACAACAAATATAAAGTTATAGATGAAATTAAAACTTGGTGTGAACGTTATAAACATAAAAAATACTTTTGCCAAAAAATAAAAATTCCCGCATATTAGTGTAATAAAGGTTAACAAGCTAGAAATCTCTTTTAATTTAAGAAATTTTGTAATTCACTATCTTAAATTTAAAAATTATTAATAGATTCTCCTAAACTTTTAATTTTGTGAAACATATTTTTTTTTCATTGTTTTTTCTCATCCAAACTACTGATATGCTGCACGCCCATGTAAATTAAAGATGCTGAATTAGCAAAAATGATTTATCATTTTTCTAGTGATTAAACAATACTCTTTGGTCATTTTTTCTATTTTTTTGCAACATAAAATTCCTTATAGGATATATATGTGTGTGTGTGTGTGTTTTTTTTTTTTTGGCTAATTGATTTAGCTTTTTTCAACCTATACAAGCAAGTAATGTAATAGTTTTGAGCTAAAAAAATTAATAATGTTATGTTTTACAAAATAAAAAATTTATCAAAGTCTATTGTCAATTTGTAAATTAAAAGAGTAAATTACACAACATATTAAATTGAAGGATTTTTTTCAAGGTTTAGAAAACATGACCAATCATTGAATATGTCAAAGTATCGGTTTAATGATCAATGGATAGATTGTGATTGAACTTTCATCGAATTGATAGTACTTAAAATATATTAAAATATTAAAGTATATAATTAATGTATATGTTACAGATATTAAAATGTATAATATATAATATTAAAATATTTAAGACATGTTATATATATATATACACAAATCATATATCTTCTTATAATAGCTTAATTTTTTAAAAATTTCTTAAAATACATAATGATATTTAGTAAAAGAAAAAAATTTGAACCGTCAAACCGGTCAATTTTACTGGTTCGATCGATTACAAAACTCATTGGTTCTCCGATTTAAACTGGATTGAAAACTTGACGAATTTATCGATTTTCCGATCGAATCAGTTGATACAGTCTGATAATTTGAGCCATGCTTTTTTTAGGCATTTATAAACCAAATATATTTTATCATTACTAAGTACTTAACTAAATTGGGTTGCTAATATTATTTTAAAGTTTATAAAGGATAATTATCAAAATTAGATTGCAAATTTGCATGATGAAGATTACTATTACGGAGCTGAAAGTCAAAAGCAGTTGAGAGAATAATCAATAAGACAAACCTATCGCCATTATATATATCATCATTAAACAAATTAGGCTTAAGCAACTAATTACTATATATTAATAAATCCCAAAAGAAAAAAAAAACTACTATACGTTACTGATCACTGTGATAATAACCCACCAAAATTTTTAGGTGGACTCCAAGTGATATATTTTGATATATTTGGCTGCATTTATGCCCTTGTAATAATAATTTTTGTTCTTTTAAGGCCAGGACTTGATCTTCACAAAAGTTACTTTCAGTTAAGAATAATAAAAAAAAAAATGTTTTCCATGGTTTAAAAATATCATTTTCACACTCTTAATTTCTTAGATTTAGCATGACTCAATATATATATATATATATATATATATGTATGTATGGAAAATATTCATCCATCAATGAAAAGTTAAGAAACACATGCAAGAGCAGAGAAAGCTACATGCCTCTAAATTAAATTAAGAGTAAATTACCATTTTGGTATTTATTTAAATGACCAATGTTATCAAGTATCTTACTGTAATATCCCAAGAATTTTTATGAATATTTAAAGTCTGATTTGAAGTTTAGTGAAAAATTTAATTATGTGGAAAATTTTCTTTTTGAATTAGTGAAGAAAATGTGGGAATAGAAATTTTTATTTTTAATTTAGGAAATTTTTACAAATTCTCAAGGACTAAAGTGAAAAGAAAAGAAAGTATAGAGGACTTTTGAGAAATGACCAAGTAGGAACCTGAGAAGAAGAATAGAGCTTATGGGAATGAATTATGAGTCCGGTACCGAAAAGATGATGGATTCGAGGTTAAAGTGGAGTTTGAGATATTGAGAGGGACTAAAGTGAATAAGAAAATTTGTGGGGCACCGAGGATTTAGAAACACCTGAGGTGAGATTTTATGAATTTACTTTTGCTAGTCTTGACTGAGGGTCAATTGCAGAGCAAGTGATAATTTCACCCCGGGCGAGTATATAGGTGGCCTCACCTATTTTTTATTCATTTTTCTCCTTTCCTCTCTCTCTCTTCACTTTCTCTCCTCTCCTTCTCTCTTCCTTCTCTCTAATTTCTCTCTCTACACTCCAACTCTACAACCGGGCTTTGGAGGGTGGATCTCGGGCTACGGGGCGAGCCTCTACGAGCCAAGCAACATAGGGAAAGCAAGGAATCGAGGTAGAAATTTCTATTTCTTAAGCTTTTCTCTATTTTCTAGTTTTAAGAGTGTTTGAGGTAAAAATCGAGATTCCGGCTTCGTTTCTCGATTAAAATTAGTGATTTTGGTGTCTAAATGCTCCTTAGACATTAAGGGTGAGATCCCATGGAAGAAATCATGAAAAACGATGAAGATTTGGCCAGATTTAGGCCAAAACCGATCGTGGCGCCTAGGCGCCAAGGTGAGATGGGAAGAAGAAGGAATTGGCGCCCAGGCGCCAGGTGTACCGGGAAATTTTAGTTTATTTTTCAATCGGCCATAACTTCTTCATCCGAACTCTGTTTTGGGCAAACTTTATATCGTTGGAAAGCTCTTTAAGTCTAGTTTCCAATGGTATAAGTTTCATTTGAATATTCATTACCAGTTAGGAGTTATGATTCGAGAAGTAAGTGAAGGTCGAGAGTAGTGGTAGGAAATTTCTCTATTTCGTAACTCTGATGGTTTTTGTCTGGTTACAATAGGAATGGTCAAAGTGCAAAGTGGGAGTGCCGAGGGCGTGAAATCCAGGTGAGTGGGTTAATACTTGCTATAATTAAATATCTGTTATTGACTTTTTGCATCATAGTGGAAATATGTTGTATATCCAAGTTTGAAGAGGATGATGTGGAACTATGAGGCATAAACAAATGTGGAACGTGTCTGGTAATATATATAATTATATTTTCTTATTTTCCCATGAATGGAGGTTATATGATGGATTGTGAATGGCATGTGAACCGAGTTGAATAATTGTTCTATATTATGGGTTATGTTATATACATGCTATGTTGCTGGAACCACATTGATTATGTTGTGGCTTGAATTGTAAATGACTGAGTTGTGTATGTGGCTCAAGATTATGATTGAGGATGTTTTTATATGTGATTGTGATTGTGTTTGACTGGAAAGGAAAGGCATGGTGGTGCATCCCATGGAGAAATCTATGTGAAGCTATAAGGGTGGAGAATATAAATGGAGCGATAAGGGTGGATGCGGCGGGGGCCGCGGGCAACGATCCAGAGGTATTCTGGATGACCCGGTTGGTACTAGAATTGTGTGTGAAATTGATTTCATCGATTGCTGTTGTGAATTTTGAATTTTGTTGAAATACATTTGATTCACTTGGATATTGTTGTGAAGTATTATGAATAATATTATATCATATGATGATCGATGTACGTATGATTGTTGCATGTTATCATTATGATGCATGATTTTTATTTTGTCATAGTATTGTGTTATCTCCTCACTGGGCACGTGGTTTGCTCATACCCCTCTTATTGATATTTTTTTTCAGAGTTGACAGCTAAAGGTAAATATCGGAACAAGGAATTATGGATCCTTAGTCCATAATTACCTTTTCATTTGTTCAGGATAAAGGTATAATAGTTAAGTTTTATTCTAAGTTGTATAAATCTAGAAATCTCTGTAATCGGGTAGGTTCATTCAGTGATGTAATGTGAGTAATTGTAGTATGTATAGAGAACTCGTTTTGGTTGCATGAAAAAGAATTGTATGATTTTTAAGAGAAAGATAGGCTTACGGAGGTGAAATGAAATTCACTTTCCGTGCCGGTCACGTGCTCAAATTTTGGGACGTGACACTTACTTTAGTTCTAAATAATTACATTTGTTTCAATTTGAACATTTATTTTTCAATGTGATTTTTTTTGCAATTTAATAATAAAAAAACGACCGAATTGATCAAACAAATGCAATCTTTCAAATATTTCAAAGATTAAATTACAAAATTATAATTTTGCAAGGGCTAAATTTATAATGTATTATTAAATTAATTAGTTATTGTAATTAAAATGGCGTTTAAAATGAAATTTAGAAGAAGAAAAATTAAAGCCACATGTTACAAAAATTGCAGCAAAATAGAAAAGGTAAAAAAAAAAAATACAAAGATTTACATAATTCGATCAATATGACTTAATGTCTATATGTTATTGGTCCTCGTTTGTCTCACATCACAAACCTCTATTTTTTTTTCTCTTTTTTGATCGAGCTTCTAAATTTTAATTTGATTCATAAATTTATTATGATTAACTAAAATTCAAAGCACACTACACCACATATATGTCTTTGCCTCTGAATGGGAATCTAAAATTTTTAAAAAAGGAAATCTGAAAAGAAAAAAGAAAGAAAAGGAATAGGGGAATAATGAAAACCAAAGAGAGCATGTGCATTATCGCATCACTCTTTATCATGTGGGGTAAGTTTATCACCATACTCAACCCCACTTTGTTTTTATTTTCTTAACCTTCAACCTTCTTTCTATTAAACCCCATTATTTTATTTTATTTTTTTAACTTAAATGATCACTTTCTATTGTTTTACAAACCAAACTTGCATACACATCTTTCTCTATATATTTATTTTTTTGCAAACAAAAAATAAATGAAATAGAATATATACCAAGGTCCTAAAAATTGGGCCCGTCATCAAATTGGCGGCGATATCAGTTTAAAGGTTAATAGTTGGATCGTAATTGAACCAGTCTATTTTAAAATATTTAAAAAATAATATACATAATTAAAGTCTATAAATATAAATTTACAAATTTAATTTAAAATAAAGATTTGATGTCAAATTATACAAAATAACTTTCATAATCAAACGTTCACAGCAAAAATTAACCAAATAATAAGGAAATATTATTAATCAAGATAATATTTATTCATATCATCTATAAAATACCAAGATATTAGTATATCTATTAAAATTGACTGGTCTGTAATATTAACTTTTTTATTACTTGATTATAGAATAAGCAAAAAAAAATTAAAAAAAATCAAGTGAACATATTCATTTAGCACTGTTTCTTATCCGGTTTGATTAATTTTTTGTTGGTTCAATTACTCACTGATTTTATGAGTTATTTTAGACTGATTTTCTAACGAATCCAATAGGTTGAACCGGTCGGTATTATCCAATTTCTATAACAATAATATATACTTAATGACTGGTGATTATTATGCTAATAATTTATCTATGATCTTAGAACGACAGAGAGACAGATGTTCAATTTTAAAAAATTATCTCTAAAGACATTTTGTTTGATCTTTTGAAATTAAAATACTATTCAGTTAGCCTCTAAATGTCAGAAAGTTTTATTGGGAGAGTTGATCACCAACTTATATGAATTACACAGAAAAATATACAGGTTTAATTCAACAATTATGTTGGTTGAAGAAAATTTAAAAATTAGTAATGGCTTTTCAATGCACTGAGAAAATTTAATATTTGGAGTACTCCTAACCTTTTTATTGCACCAAAAACAAGACTACTTGAGAATTTTCACCCACAAAATTAAAACTACTTGATCAATGGTAAAGTAACGATCCATTTGTTAGAGAGACAGCTGAAATTGTCTTTGATCCATATTTTAGAAATATACATATACGCATATATATATATATATATATATTCATATTTTGTTTGAGTTATGTAACAAATTATGTAATGGGTTCCATTTGCATGCTATTGGGAGCTTTGTTTGGTCTATTTGAATGGTTGAATTTTTATAATTTTTTTAAATAAAAATAATATTATAAAATACGGACTATTAGTTATAAAAATTAATGATTTAGATAAGACAAATATTTTGTTTGACTTTTAAAATTAAGAGATCCAAA
Source organism: Biancaea sappan (assembly GCA_037074585.1). Classification (NCBI taxonomy): domain Eukaryota; kingdom Viridiplantae; phylum Streptophyta; class Magnoliopsida; order Fabales; family Fabaceae; genus Biancaea; species Biancaea sappan. Next base: position 91,171,503 of record CM073491.1, on the reverse strand, counting down.
ATTGTTATTGGGGCCATATTTCCTCAATAATAGGAACCTAAACCTTGATTATTTCTTAAATCTCTTATATCTCACGCCCAAAATTTGAATTTAAGTAAAAGCGCCTACTATTTTTAATAATAAATAAATTATTTTAATTGGATGATTAAGAAGCAAAAAAGCAATTCTGTCAACTCATTTATTTATAAATTGGATAAAAGATAATTCATTATTCTAAACAAATAATTGAAGTTGAAGTGAAGACAATGAGAGAAAAGCGTAGGATTAGGATTTAGGAGACGCTGCTTCGGTTTCAAAATTTTTCAAAACGGAAAAAAATGGCTCACTACCTCACTATTCTATTCGGCGTTTGTCCTTTTTATAACGGTCGGATATTACGAGAAACGGAACAATTTGACGCCGTTAACGTTACTCTTAATTTTTATTTTTGTTTTTAATTTTTCGAATGCTTTCAATTATAATTATGTCTCTTATTTTTTTAATTTATTTTTCCCTATCTTCCGTTCTACTATCTTTCTATCCAGCTCCTAAAATAGGAATAGACACTCTCTCCCATCATCCTCTTTCTTCTTCACACAACTCTCTCTCTCTCTCTCTCTCTCTCTCTCTCTCTCTCTCTCGTATTAAAGATTAAATAAACTACTACAATCGGTTCATCAGTCTCTGACTTGACGATTTCTCAGTCTACAAATTCTAGAATCGCTGCCATTTGGTCACTGAAAATTCCATTTCAAGTTTTGAACTCTGGAAGCTCGTCTCAACGCCGGCGGTTTTGATTCACTGTGAGTCAGATTTCAATTCCACTGTGTTCTTCTTCAATCACACCGCTTTGTTCTTGCTTCTGATTATTAGTTCTTGATCCACAGTTCCGCACATTTCGATTCACCATTGTTTTGTATCTGTTGTTTGCATGTTTACACTGAGGAATGGCGGATCACGGTGGAGCTGATTTAGGAAAACAGGTCACTGACAAGGGTTTTTTTTATTGATTAGGATTAGGTCAGTGTGGTTTGAATTGTTTTAGAAGGGTTGGTAAGATTGGAAGTTACAGTGTAGTGCAATGGAGCAGAGAAGAGGAGGATTGGTATCACTATCCCCCTCGCAGACTCCACGCTCGAACGATAAGTCAGCTCGAGATCTGCGATCTGCAGATTCTAATTCGAGTAGTCATAAGTATGATAAAGACAAGGGCGTCAATGTGCAGGTTCTTGTTCGTTGCAGGTAAGTCAAAATCAAAGCTGAGTTGATTGAGCTTATTTTTGTTACTCGTAAACTTGGGTGATTGATTTTGTAACTGTAGGCCACTGAGTGAGGACGAAACGAGGCTACATACACCGGTTGTGATTTCATGTAACGAGGGTAGAAGGGAAGTTTTAGCAGTACAGAACATTGCTAATAAACAGATCGATAGAACCTTCGCGTTTGACAAGGTTTCTTGTTTTTTCTTTTCTTTGGCCTCTCCCATTGTTTTCATCTTTGACTGGGCGTATGTGCGAATATATGAATCGAAAATATATAATCTTGCCTTTTCATGGCTGCTATGAGCAAAATTTCAAGAAACTCTTATTTTTTAGGTGAATAAATGTACTCATGGAGACTCATTTGGAAAGCGAATTTTGTAATTCTACATTCAGATTTTACAGTGTTAATTGATATTCAAGAATTGAATTTGAGGCTCTTTAATATTCCGTTTACTCTCTTATTGGTTCTCTGTAATGTATAGGAACAGAGGATACTGTTATTTCTGTTCTCTAACTTCGGTTGCCAATGCGATAATCACAATTTCTTCTATTTGGTCTAGGTCTTTGGTCCCACATCTCAGCAGAAAGAACTGTATGATCAGGCAGTGTCTCCTATTGTATATGAAGTGCTTGAGGGCTATAATTGCACAATTTTTGCTTATGGGCAGACAGGAACCGGGAAGACATATACAATGGAAGGGGGTGCAAGAAAGAAGGTTATGGAGTTTCTTTTCACCTTGTCTACTACATATTTATCTTTCTAGTTGTTCCTATATTAAATCCGTTTCTCTTTCTATTTTCTTGTTTCCACAGAATGGAGAATTTCCAAGCGATGCTGGTGTCATCCCAAGAGCTGTTAAACAGATTTTTGACATATTAGAAGCTCAAAATGCAGAGTATAGCATGAAAGTTACATTTTTAGAGCTTTACAATGAGGAGATAACAGACCTTTTAGCCCCTGAGGAAACTACAAAATTTGTGGATGATAAATCTAAGAAACCTATAGCTCTTATGGAGGACGGAAAGGGAGGTGTTTTTGTCAGAGGCTTGGAAGAAGAGATTGTTTGCACGGCGAATGAAATTTACAAGATATTGGAAAAAGGTTCTGCAAAAAGGCGTACTGCTGAGACTCTTCTTAACAAACAAAGCAGTCGTTCTCACTCAATTTTTTCTATCACAATTCACATTAAGGAATGTACTCCAGAGGGTGAAGAAATGATTAAATGTGGGAAACTGAATCTTGTTGACCTTGCTGGCTCTGAGAATATATCACGTTCTGGTGCAAGAGAGGTATCAAATGACAATGCCAGCTTTGATTTGGCCAATGTACATTTAACTCAAAAATTTGGAATTGTTTTGGTACTGTGATGATTTTAGCGTAATTCCTGTAGTGCTGTGCTTATCTCTCTGCCTTTTTCTGTACCATTTGACTGAAAGGAAACTACTTGCAGGGTAGAGCAAGGGAAGCTGGTGAGATAAATAAAAGCCTGCTTACACTCGGTCGTGTGATTAATGCTCTCGTTGAGCACTCAGGTCATGTTCCCTATAGGTATGGGCCTGTGGGTATAATTTATATAGTTTATTCCCATTGTTGTCTTTTAATTGTATTTATGAACTTGGAAAATGATTTTGTTCCTAAGATATCTTTTTGTGTATCAGGGATAGCAAATTAACAAGACTGTTGAGAGATTCCTTGGGAGGTAAAACCAAGACATGCATTATTGCCACAATATCACCTTCCATCCATTGTCTGGAAGAAACCCTTAGTACTCTGGATTATGCACATCGTGCCAAAAATATTAAGAACAAACCTGAGGTGACATTTTGGTCAATGCATAATCTTTCTTTTCAGAGTTGTATTTTATGCAACGAACCATATCTAACTGTTCGAAGGTAATCACTTTTTCAGATCAATCAGAAGATGATGAAATCTGCACTCATTAAGGATTTGTATTCTGAGATTGACAGATTAAAGCAAGGTTGGTTGTTGACTGTTCCAGTTCAATTTAATTTCTGTTTCTCATTTTTGCACTTCCCTTTCTTTGACGGTTGAGTTTTTTTTTTTTCCTTTTTTTTGTCCAGAGGTGTATGCTGCAAGAGAGAAGAATGGAATCTACATACCACGAGATCGTTATCTTAATGAAGAAGCAGAGAAGAAGGTCTGGTTATGTTTGTTTCTATATGAATTAGAAAGAATTACTTTTTTCAACATTGCTAACTCCTTTTTTCTGTGTTCTTTAGGCAATGGCTGAAAAGATTGAACGCATGGAACTTGAAGCAGACTCTAAGGATAAGGTATATACCATTGCATTTATTCCCATGTAGGTCTTATGATTGCTTAGGTATTGAGATAAACGTTGATGAATGTGAGCAGCAACTGATGGAGCTTCAAGAACTCTACAATTCTCAGCAACTTTTGACTGCTGAATTGAGTGATAAACTCGAAAAAACAGAGGTAAAAAGACAAAAGAGGTGGTTTGTTCTAAATTTTTCTGAGCTTGTTCAAGAATTAAACTCCCGGTATCTGTAACCTCAGAAAAGTTTGGAGGAAACTGAACGGTCATTGTTCTATCTGGAGGAAAAGCACAAGCAAGCAAATGCAACAATCAAGGAAAAGGAATTTCTGATATCAAATCTACTGAAATCTGGTTAGTGATGTGTAACCTTATTTTCTAACATGGATGTTTTAATTGGCGTTTGTCTAGACGGAAGAATTTCATTAACTGTTTATAAATAAGTACTATATACTTAATATGTTTTATTCCGTATAACTGTTCATGCCTTTTCTAGAGAAAGCACTTGTGGAGAGTGCAATTGAGCTACGAGCAGAGCTGCAGAGTGCTGCATCAGATGTGTCTAGCCTATTTGCTAAAATTGGTTAGTATCATTCTCAAATAGTATCCTTTGGCATCTGGCAATACTTATCAAGTAGTTTTTATATTCTCATGATTGCCTTTTCCAACATTAGAGCGAAAGGATAAAATTGAAGATGGAAATAGAATACTTATCCAGAAATTCCAGTCTCAGTTAGCTCAACAGCTGGAAGTTTTGCACAAGACTGTTGCAGCATCTGTAATGCAACAAGAGCAGCAACTGAGGGACATGGAGGAGGATATGCAATCATTTGTTTCAACAAAGGCAGAGGTGAGGTCTCAAGGAAGGCAAATTTTGTTTGTCATCTAAATTTAAATTAACAGTGTTACAAACTTCTTCTTTTGGTATGCTTCTGAAGGCTACTGAAGAGCTTCGAATAAGGATGGGAAAGTTGAAAAACATGTATGGTTCTGGCATGAAAGCTTTGGATAATTTAGCGGAGGAGATTAAGGGAAATAATCAGTTAACTTTTGAAGACTTGAATTCTGAGGTAGCCAAGCATTCATCTGCCTTGGAGGATGTAAGTGCTTCTTATCTTTATGAATAAGTTCTACTTATAAAGTTAAAATTCATGCTTTAGTTAACTTAATATATTGGATTCAGCTTTTCAAAGGAATTGCCTTAGAAGCTGATTCATTGCTTAACGATCTTCAAAGTAGTCTCCACAAGCAAGAGGCCAAGTTAACAGCTTATGCACAACAACAACGAGAGGTGTGTGATTTTTAGTTTTTTGGGTAACATCTTAGTAAAGGTACTGTAATATTATTCCCTATTGCATGCAGGCACATGCTAGAGCAGTGGAGACTACACGTACAGTATCAAAAGTAACAGTGAACTTCTTCCAGACATTAGACATGCATGCATCCAATCTAACCCAAATTTTAGAAGAAGCACAAGTTGTCAACGATCAGAAATTGTGTGAACTGGAAAAGAAGTTTGAGGTGGCTGCACTGCTTCTTTTGAGAATTGCAAGAAATGACGATTCAAGATATCTAATTATCCTTTTCATTCCTTATTTGTGTAGGAGTGTACTGCTAAGGAAGAAAGGCAACTATTAGAGAAAGTGGCAGAAATGATAGCAAGTTCAAACGCTAGAAAGAAACAACTGGTACCTGACTAGCTGTTGCTTTTGAGCTGGCTAGCTTTTTTCATTTGCTGTATTATCTTCCATAAATACCCCAAATGTGCACGTTCTTAACATTCTTTTCTTGGTTTTTAAGGTTCAAATGACCGTTAATGATCTTCGGGAGAGTGCAAATAGTAGAACTAGTAAACTGCGGCAAGAAACACTAACAATGCAAGAATCCACTTCTTCTGTCAAAGCAGAATGGAGAGTTCACATGGAAAAAACAGAATCCAACTATTATGAGGATACTTCTGCTGTGGAATCTGGAAAGAAAGAACTCGAGGAGGTTCTACAGAACTGGTGGGGACTTGCATACTTTGCCTCTATTATATATTCTGTTCACTGAACTTAAATCTGAATCTAGATATGCAGCTTCAATAACTCTATTATATTTTCCTCTGTTCACTGAACTTAATTCTGAATCTACAAATGCAGCCTCAATAAGGCAGAAGTTGGTGCGCAACAATGGAGAAACGCCCAGGAGTCCTTGCTTAGTCTAGAGAAGAGAAATGCTGCTTCTCTAAATACTATTGTGAGGTAGGTTTCGTGTTTCCTATTAAGACCAAAGCAATCTTACTCTGAAATTCACTTATTTCTGAATTCCTATTTTAATTAGGGGAGGAATTGAAGCCAATCAAGCCCTTCGTTCTCGGTTCTCAAGTGCTGTGTCAACTACACTTGAAGATGCAGAAATAGCAAACAAGGATATCAATTCATCAATTAACCGTCAGTATTTAATCTCGTACATATATATATATATATATATATATTGAAACCGTTTTGTTAGTAGGTCATACTATAAATGTCAATTGACAAGTTAAAAAAACACTTGCAGATTCTTTAGAACTTGACCATGAGGCTTGTGGGAATCTGAACTCTATGATTATTCCTTGCTGTGGTGATTTAAGAGAATTGAAGGGGGTCCATCATCACAAAATTGTAGAGATAACAGAAAATGCAGGAAACTGTCTTCTCAGCGAATATATAGTAAGACTTAACACAGCATTTCTGTACCATTATGTTATTTGTAGTTTCTCAATTTTAATTTCTAATGTTCATAAACTACGGTTTTGGCATACAGGTTGACGAACCATCTTGTTCCACACCCAGAAAGAGACCATTCAATTTACCCAGCATTTCATCCATTGAAGAACTAAGAACCCCATCCTTTGAGGAACTATTGAGGTCATTCTGGGATGCAAAATCTCCAAAGTTAGCGAATGGAGATGTTAAACATAATGGGTCATATGAATCTGCTCAATCCGTAAGAGATTCCAGACTTCCTCTCACCGCTATCAACTAGGACAGAGAACTGTGTAAATAGCATACTGCTCATATATGTAATTCTATGAGTTATGACATGACATATTCGTTTATTGTTTTTTTTTTCGCGAAAGAAAAAAAAGGTGGGTAATCGTTGTGGAGGTGCGAATATACAAGGTCTTTTGTTTTTAGTTTTAGTTTTGCGGAATTGGTTTTGTTTCCGCAAGGTGATGTGATTAATCTTTTGATGTCAGCTGAAATTCGATTAGTTTTATGATTTTGAGGTGTTCTTGTGTTTAATCTTTGGCTCTCCTCCTTAACTTTAAGGAAGGGAAAGAAGGAAAAGAAATTGATGATTAAATGGTAATTTCTTTTCATTATGTTTGAAAAAAATTGTTGGTTAAAAATATTCCAAGTTTGAAAAGCTTAAAAATGTAAAAAAGCGAGAATTTTGGAAGAAAAATAGAGGGGTAATTAAAAATGTAAAATTGTCGAGTGATAATTCGATTCACCAAATAATTTAATACACTCAACAATACTTGACATGCAATTTCAAGAGCATCAATTGAAAGGAGGAAAAATTGGAGAACAGGTGCAAATAAGGCTAGGGTCAATAAGCTCAAGTGCAAAAAAAAGAGTTAAAAAAAAGTGATATACATTTAGTATATCACCTGTTTTATATTTTCTCTTAAAACATTTAGTATTTATAATATACATGATTTTTTCAATTCTATCATGTACTTACTCAAACACTTCTGTCTAAAGAAATATACTACTTTCTATCTGTAAATATAAATCACATTAATTGAACTACATTAAATCTACATGTATTCTTCAATTTTATTTTGTTTTATCTTCTCTAGTCTTTGTGTTTACTTAACACTTACTTTCATTGTTCATTGTTATATTCCTATTCAAACACAATATACATGATACGTGCGAGATGTATATTGGAATGGGAGGATAAAAAATTCGACATTGTAGGAACCTAAAAGGAAACAATGAGGCGTTGGGTACAACTATTTCTTATTCTTAGAAATCATATCTTCAGGAATATGATTTTCGAGAATGCAATTTTCAAAGATATTGTTAAATACATTTGACAACATTTATGGGAGTATTACATTCGTCTGTTTGGTTTAATGATGATGTTCTTAAGAACTATTTTTCAACAATGTCCTTGATATTTTATTATAAATATTAATTCTGATGAATTAATATTTTATTTATCAAAAAATAATTATATAGATGATAATGATTGTGATGATGACTATAAGTGACTGTGGTGTGTTGGCAATGATGAGACGGCCACTACCATGATGGTAATAGAAAATGGATAGTCTGTGATTATTGCATATGATACAGTATGAGAAAAATTATTTAGTATGAGAGAAATTAAAAAAATTGATATAAATATCATATATATTTATAGGAGAGTGATGTCTAGAGCTAGTACTCCTTTAAATCTCTTCTATTGCATTATATATATACAAAATTGTGGGACGATCCAAACTAAAGGTGATGATGGCATACTGCATAGCTAATAGGAGATGAATTGAAAGCTGTGATTATTTGAGTAAATAAAAGGTGAGTAGTGTAGTCTCATTACCTAAAAGAGCAGATTCTTCATGCCATGAAAATATAATGTTATCACTTTTAAGTAACATGAATATTAAAAATTGTAAATAATATTGCATTTCTGAGAATCCATTATTCGAATATTTTTGTATCGACAATTAAAATTTAACGCTTCAAACTTCTAGTTCTCGAGATTTTTTTTTTTTAAAAATCTCCAAGTACCCAAAAGTCAATCATAGTTAATGATATATTCAAAGGAAATACTTGTTTATCTAACAAAATATTACACTGCTTAGACCAAATACCCCAAAAGACCCATAAAGGTATATTTCTTTCTTGTAATTAAAAAAAAAGGTATATTTCTATTTAACAAGACTATAGAAAATACTTAAGAGACAATAAAAGGAGGCCCAGAAGTTAGAACTATACGTTACCATAATATAGATTCTCTAACGCAGAGGATTTCAATGTCACTGTAACATTAAATATGAACTGTCTGATTAGAGAGTATAGATCCCATTTTGTGCATACACGTCCGTGTTCAATATAAACTGTCCAACCAAAAAATATAGAGAACTTATATTCAATGTAACAATGATGTTAAAATCCTCCACATAAAACGATCTTTGCCCACGTTACTTGTAAAAAAGCCCATAAAATTACAACATCAAAAAGCAATAACATCTCTGACGGGTTCTTTTCTGAACAACTCATGTTGGGGTTCTTGTCATCTTCGTTCTTGTCGCATTCAACTTCGACTTATTTACTTACATCATTTTGATCTTTTAATACAGTTCAATACTTCTATATATAGTGGTGGGAATCGGGTCACTGTTAGAATAACTACAACAGAAAATTATATATACACACACACATCCATCAGACAATTTGGTGTGAATGAACATGGAAAGAACAACGCGTCAGTTTCTGCCTCTCTCTTAGACAGGCTTGTTCAGTAAACTTTGGACGTTGGTGTGTTTGCTTGAAATAACAACACGTCAATATAGAGAACCTTCACAACCATACTGAATTGTGACTTCTTGGCTCTTGCCTCAACTCTTTCCCCTATTTCTCTTTCAATTTTGCATTGTCATCTATAAGTTTTTTGGTTGAGACATGTACTTCTCTGAACAATGACTTTCCATGTCACATTTATAACACACACACGGCTGCCAAATGGGCTGGATAAACCCACCATAGTTCTAGCCATACAAGGTTAATAATGAGTATAGATTGGGTTGAGTCAAATATTATATAATTTATGACTAAAAATTCATGGCACATCTCAATCTATCATGGGCAATGAGTTGGTCTCATGAACCTATTAATCTTGTTTAAAAAAATATTTTTTAGTGATTTTAATGGTAAAAATTAGATATTGGAACAATCAAATTTTAAAAAATTAAATTAAACCTTAAAATATGCCAATTTTCTTTTTTAAATATAATTTTAATTATTTTGAATGACAAAAATTAAGTATTAGAACTATGAAATTTCAAAAAAATAGAACTAAACTTCTAAAAAAAAAGGACTAAACTTAAAATATAAAAAACAAAATTAATAAATAACCCATAAGGGCCAACCAATCTCAATCCATCTAAATCTCAAGAGTTTTGATAGTCAGTTTGAATTCTTCAAAATGGACTATTAAGATATTGGCCCACCCCATCCCATTTACAATGTTTGGGTTAGGCCAAACTCATTTTGATATCTCTACACATATATATTTGTATATTTAGGACTAAGCACCAATCGGGTTGGGAGGAATTTCAACATGACATAACCAAAAGACTGCGAGTTGGGTCGGGTTAGGTTGGGTCAGGTCAGGTCAAGTTCATCAATTTTGAAGGTTGAACTCGAACCAACCTAACCCGCACTCTAATGAGTTGGTTCGAGTTGGGTTGGCGGGTTGAACTTTTTTTTTCCCCCTCTCCTTCTCCTTTTCTTCCTCCCTTCCTTCATTCTCCTCTCTTTTTTCTTTTTTTCTTATATGGTTCATACGAACCAAAGCATCTCTGAACCAGAGATGGAAAGGATAACCAGAGGCCGGAGCTCCTTCCTTCTTGTCGTCTTCTCCTATTATCTGAAGCGTGAAACAGAGCATGTTATAGAGTGAGATCGAGAGAGAGAGAAGTTGTGAGCAAGAGGGTGTTGTAGCCTGATGAGCATCTCCATTAGCATTCTTTAGGCACGTTTTAGCTGGCAATGGGCCTTTTGGTCACCTAGGTACCATTCTACAATAGTGAAGACGAAGTTGACAAAGATGATGGAAATTGGAGAATTTGAGTGAAGAACTGATGGTGAAGAGCTGAAGACGAATCCAATGGAGATGAAATGATGGAGAAAGAAAATGAGTGATATGGACTTTGGAGTGGTGCTGCTGACTGCTATGCACGAGAGTGAGACTGAGAGGAGGAATGTGAAAGACTAATAGAGATGAAAGAACCCTAGGAGAAATATTTTTTTAAAATATATATATATATATATACATCGAGTTGGCGGGTTAGGTTGAGTTGAAAATTTTTCAATTCGCCAGTAATCGAGTTCAAAATTTTTAATCCAAACCAACTCAAATAAACGGGTTGGACAGGTCAACCCGAACTGTTACTCAGACATATGTATATTATTACTAATTGATTAAAGTACTTTTTCTTTTAAAATAAGGTCTCATATTCAAATTTTGTAAACAAAGAAAATTAATATTGAGAAATATTTACACATTTATGATCCGACTCAATTAGTTGAAGCTTAATGATTTATGAATATTGACACCAATTGTTGGGCTCGCATGAAAATGCTATAAAATCAAGAATTGTCTTGGACACAACTCTAAAGTATGCCCAACCAGTGATGTCAATAAAATAAAGCCATGGAAACATATTCTAGTTTTGCATGATCACCTAATCAAATTCCTATATATACCATCCTACTCATCTCCCTTACACCAACTCTCACAATTCAAAACATACACTCATAGTTGCAGAATACACGACACCTCGTTCCACTTCCACCGCCATCAAAGAACTCCCGGTCTTCAAAGTTCAACCCCTCCCTCCCTGCCATAAACGACACTTCTTTTGTCTCCCGTTTTGCCAACAGGCTTCCTGGCCCAAAAGGTGGACAAGCAATTCTTCTTCAAGGTGGGCCTCGAGATAAGCCCATGCCCATAAACCGAACATGTCAAGGGCCCAATGAGGCTAAGCTTGCGGCTTCCATTAATGACATTTCTTTTGTAAACCTTAGCAGAGAGCAAACCGAGAGACCTTCACCATCTTCTGCCGCGCCGGTGGGGGTGGCCCTCAGGCAGTCCCCCACCCTTCTCCTCTTCATTGTGTGAGCTTTTCCCTCTCCTTGGTGAGAGTTTTTTCCCCTCTCTTTCTTAAAAGCCTCTCCCTTTCCTTCGTTTTGCTTTGGCCCCCGCGGGATCGGCACCCAACGGCGGTGACATCTCATCTCCATCCTCTCACCGTCGTGTTTCTGTGCTTCATCGCTGGGTAGCAGAGGAAATTAAAAGATGGCTCTCTTCTACCACTGTGAACCGTTGGCAACCTGTGCTTGACGATTACCACTAGGAGGTCGACGCGAGTCTTTCCCCCTCCTTCATCAATCCTGGCATCCGAGGAACAAGGAATGGATGAAATGTGGATCTGTTTTTTTGTTTTTTGTTGTCCTTTTTGGGTGTTGGTTAGCTTGTTGGACTTTTTTGTTAGCTTGTCCTGCTCCTCTTCTGCTCCTCCTCCCGCAGCTGGTGAGAAGTTGCAGGAGTCTGCCCAACGCTCGCTCTTTTTCTGATGGTGGCTCCTCCCCGTTGATCCTTGAACGGCGTCGATGACCCTTCAAAGTCAGGCTGAAGACGCTACAGCCCAAAATGCAAGCCACTGTCAACATCACTATCTGGCGCATTGGCTCGCAATGGTTCGTAGGGTGTGAAGAACAGCGGTCCCTCATGGCTCCTGTCGGGTGGATGGTTCCGGGTTCTTGGACCATCCATCACCAAATCCTCTTTTTTTTTTTTTTGCTTTAAAAAAAAACCTTGGGCTTTTAGCTAATATTTGGTCTAAGGGTGTGTTGCCTCTACTAAAACCTAGGTATTTTTTAGGGTATTATTCTAAATTTATATACTTATTATCCCATAAATTCAAGTCTAAATTGTAATTGTATTATCTCAAAGTTTTGTATTATCTTATGTATTTTAAACTTAATATCTATTTGCATTTAATGGAAAATATTTCCATTCCTCCAAAAAAAAAATTCTTTTGTGCTGCCAAACACCGCCCATCTTTAAGCCCATTACTCTGGGCAAAGTAATGGGGTTTACTTATCTGACTTCCTAAAGAGGCCCTTAGAGCCGTTTAATTAGGCTGGGACTCCTCTAGAGCTGTTAAAATAGATTTAGTTCAATAGGTCAGTCCCCTCTAACACTGCAAATGAGATGAAGTAGGCTAATAATTTAATAGTATATTTTGAAAAAGGGTTTTTAGCTCGGCCCATCAAAACCTCTGGGACTTAGTGGGTGGGGTGGAGTAACCTTTGTAAGCTTTTTATTTTTTTTATTTTAGAAGTTTAATTCTATTTTTAAAGTTTTATAATTTCAATACTTAATTTTTGTCATTCAAAATAATTAAAATTACATTTTAAAAGAAACAAATGGACTATTTTAAGTTTCGTAATTTAAAGGACTAAATCGATAATATATCAATATGTAAAAGATCAAATTGAGAATGAAAATTTATAAGGAACTAAATTGATAACAAATCAATCTATAAAGGACTAAATTAAGAATAAAAATCTTTAAGGGACTAAATTAACTGCATACCAATTTGTGAGAGACCAAATTAAAAATAAAAATCTATGAGGAATAATAATGAGAAAAAAGACATCTATAAAGGATCAAAATAAAATTTTATGAGATGGCTCATAAAGAAATTTTAGTCTTTAAGACAAACACCGATTAGTTTTTTAATATGACTACAGATTCTATACACAGAAAATGAGAGAAAAAAAAAGGCAAGCAGGCGAGGCAACTCCTGCATAATTCCAACAAGAAAGTTTACTTATTTTGTGGCAATTTCAAAGTTGCCGCCCCATTCCCCTTTTTTCAATTCTTAAATGTCTTTTTATATATCTTGTGTATTAGAATAGGATTTACAAAAATAAGTCTGTCTTATTCCATCTGAATATCAATATTTAAGATATACAACCTAGAATCATGGACCTTTTAAAAAAAAGGTAAAAAATTCTTTAGTTCCGACAATCTAGATAAAATGAAACTCTCATATTTCATATAAGAACAAGAGAGAAACTTGTTCTTTATTAATAATCCAAACTAAGTTTACATATAATAGGAACTGAGAGATCCAAGATTCATTTTGGATCACATCACTTGGCATAATTAAACTACCTTGTACCATGGGCATTTTAATTTTCATTCATACTGAATTATGGGCCATCCAGGACATTAATTTAGCGGTTTAGAATAGGAATAAGAATCATATATAGAGTAAAAAATTACTCCAACTGTTCCATATTCAATTTGGATTCAGATTAGATATGATTATATTTGTGGGTTAGGTAAGGTTGTACACTATCCTTTGTTTTATTTTTAAAATTTTGAAGGGCATTAAGTCAAATCTTAACAATTTATAACCAACAGTAAGTGTGAATATAAATAGTTTGACTGTATTTAATTATGTGACGAACCAGATTATTAGTTAATCTAAAATTTAAGTGTGTGATTTAAAAAAAAAAATTTAAAGGTCTGTACGACAAGTAAATCAATGATCAACAAATAATAAGAATTACTCTCTACTCGTGAAATTAAGTCACATCGATCAAACTACATCAATGATTATCTATGTGACGAATTATGGACCAATGATTCACTCAGTCTATAAAAGAATTATAAGATTCTCCTAAAACGAAAAACAACACCAGCTAAAAGACAAAAGATTTATTAACATAAAAATAGCTTTGAAGCCCAAATTCTCATGCATAAATAACCCTAAAAACAACACAACTCTTCACTCATCATCAACCAATCAGTCATGACTTCACTTGATCTCTCCAAATCTCTTATTTTCCAACTTTTTATTCTCTTCGCCGGAACAACGTTGGTCCTGGCAGCACCAAACCCTAGGCTGTTCAGAGAATACATAGGAGCTGAAGGCAAAAACGTTATGTTCTCAGATGTACCCATAAACTCCAGTGTGGAATTCCACTTCATTCTCTCTTTTGCCATTGATTACACAAACTCAACTTCCTCTCCACAACCTGCCAATGGTGATTTCAAGGCCTACTGGGACACACAAAACCTCAGTCCTTCTCATGTTTCTTCCATCAAGTCCTCCCACCCAAACGTTAAAGTAGCTTTGAGTCTTGGAGGTGACACCATAGGCGATGATAATCACAAAGTGTTCTTTAAGCCCACATCGGTTAGATCTTGGCTTGTAAATGCTATTTATTCTATAACTCTCCTTGCGCGGGAGTATCACTTGGATGCAATTGATATTGACTATGAACACTTCGACGCAGATCCGGATTCTTTCGCAGAGTGCATAGGGAAGCTTATCTTCTTCCTAAAGCAAAATAGGATTGTGTCTTTTGCTTCCATAGCTCCATACGAGGATGAAGCAGTTCAGTCTCATTACTTGGCTTTGTGGAGAGAGTATGGGCATCTGATAGACTACGTGAATTTTCAATTTTACGCCTATGACAATGGGACAAGTGTGAGTGAATTTATTGAACACTTTGAGACCCAAAGGTGGAATTACAAAGGAGGGAAAGTGTTGGTGAGCTTTGGGACAGATGGAAGTGGGGGTTTATCCCCAGAACATGGTTTCTTTGAGGCATGTCGTAGTCTTTCTCATGAGGGAAACCTTAACGGTATCTTCGTTTGGTCTGCAGATGACTCGTTAAAGTTCAATTTTCGTTATGAGAAACAGACACAAAGCTTATTGGTCAGCACATAATGATATATATTGTCATTCCTAAACTCAAATTTTTTACTTGGCTAAATAAAATTGTCTGATTACCATGCTTGGCCAGATTTGGGAGCGTCATTTCCTGCTTGCCTCTATGACATCAGAGAGGTTATAAATTGCTGGTTAATTTATGTCACTTCTCTTACCCTTTTTAGCATCACATTCAAATGTAATTCCTCCATCCTTCAAGGTTTGCTTTCTATTAATAACTTTGAAAATTCTAAACAGATTATGACTTGAATCAGATTGATTAATCAGATTGATTCTTTTTTGAATCTTTATCTATGCATTTCCTTTGACACTAGAAAGTATTATCATATTTTATTATACATAATTATTGATACAATCTCATATTTTTTTTATCTTCTTATATACTTTTGAAATAACTTTTTGGTTGTGTAAACCAAAGAATGCTGACTCAATTGTACTAAGTCTGAAATGAGCAAATTTATTGTGTACCATAATCTCCCACTACTATACATAAAATAACACTTTGTATCTGTGTACTTTTTTTAATTTATCGTTATCGATATCAATCTAGTTTTTTTGGAAGCATAATATGGCATATTTATGAGTTTGGTTAGAGAGTTACCACTAATGCTTGATAAATGCTTCATGACCCGATTCACCTCAATTCACCAATGATTGAGGATGTTTGAAAATTTGTTAGGTAAGCTTAAATTTGACCAGAACTGATTTTAAGCAAAATTGATTTTCAAAATTAATTTTAAGTAAAATTAATTTTGTATAAACGTAATTTATGTTTAAAAATTATTAGAAAAATAATTTTAAAAAATAAATTTTATTTAAATATTAGCTGACAGAAACACTTTTAAATATGTAATAATTACCAAAAAAAATATGAATATTATATTATTTTATTTCATTTATCTTATTTAATTTTTATCCTATAAAAATGTAATAAAAAAATATTGTTTTAATAATAATTTTTTAACTATTGATGTTAATAATTGATTTAAAATATACATTTATAAATGTTGTAATAAAATGAATTTATTTATTTTATCTCAAAATATAATTTAATTATTTTTAATAATTATTTAAATATTACTATTAGAGTTAAGTAAAATAACATCAACAAACTCATAAAAAAATAGTACATTCATGCATATTTTATCTCCATTCTTGCATATATTTAGAGACTTTAACAAAAAATTTCAAGAACTAAAAAGGATCAAAGTGAATTAGAATACGAAAGAAGGGAGTTTTATGAAATTTAAGCTAAAATATGACAGTTGGGAGGTCGACAGTGGGACACATGGTGTCCTCTACTCCACCCATGTCATTAGAAGGCTTCGGAAGGGATACACATCTCCACCTTGGGTTTGTCTTGCTTCTCATGTATCTATACTCAATCATCTCCACCTCAATCTCCTTGGATTTGTCATGCTTCTTGGTAGTTGCCTACCATGGTGCTTCCTCGTCGTGCAAGCCATCAAAGGGGAGGCTCGCAACGGCAAAATGGTTGACTACAAGTATGGAAGAATATTAGCTCTATTTTAAAATTTTTTTTGTCTCTTCCTTCATGCGAAATGGGTCTAACACATAAAACAGGCGAAGCATCGGAATGTCTCTCCTTCCTCCTCTCGTTTTTCTTTTATTTCCATTTGCAATTGATTTGCAACAGAGAGAATAGGGGAAGAACCAGAACAAAGGGGCAAAGGGTAGTAAAAGAAATAGAATCAGAGAGGAGTAATGATAGAATCAATTATGGCCAAAATCTACTCCCTGCAAAGTTGAACCAAGCTTGAATTTGGACATAATGGCAAAGGAAAAAAAAACGCAAAACCAAACAACAAGGATTTCTGTGTAATCGCGCTTCTATCTCTCAAAGGCACGTTTAATCACTACTGACACAGAGCCAAACAAGCACGGAATGGATTGGGTTAAAAGACGGCTTCAACCTGAACCAGTTTATACCGTATAAACCCACAATTCTCACTTACTATGCTTTTATCCGCAACCATATTATTGTTGTTTGGCAAATACGTATTCGTACAGTGCGAATCAAGGGGTTTTTTGCAAACACATTCGTAAGATACCAACTCATTTTTCTTATCAGTTTATCCATATCTTCCAAACTTCCAACAACTATATTCTACTACAGAAAATCAAAACCATTATACAAGATCACATTGGGAATTACTTAAGTTCAGCTCTCGTATAAAGATAAAATTTAGACTTCTCATCTGTCAATCTCCTCTCCTTCTGCAAATTCAATATTTACAAGCTGCAGAATTGACTAATAATTGCTTCCCCGAATATACTGCCATTATCATAAAAAGTAGCTTAACATGATACTACATCAATTCCACTGGCAATTCGGAAAGACTAACCTGCTCTTCCCCTCTGATTCCAACGCTATCCAGTGCCCTTTGAGTAGCAAGATATTCATGCTCATCATCCATTCCATCCAGTTTATAACAGTTCGATTGATTTAAACAATGGAAGGAGCTAGAACTTCCTCGCTCATACTTTACCTTTTTATTACAAAATAAAGTTTTAATGTATAATACTATCGTAGCATAGCGGCCAATCCATCTGAAAAAAAAAATGTTCCAATATCAAAAAAGTGGACTATTACCTCAGCCGGTGCTGCACAAAGGTGGAATCAAATGGTTATTTTTTTCAGGATCTGAAATTTGACAAACACAAGACCTCTCAAGCAAGCATGGCTGCCCTTGAGATTCTTCCCTTGTTGTCAAAGACTGCATCTCAATATTAGGTGGAACATGACAAGAAAACGCTGTATTAGTTATTTCTTATGAAAGAGTAGAAACTTTTTTTTTAACGAATACTTTTCACTTGGCTTAATGAGTAGTGAACCATAATGCTAGGAAAGACTCACCACGAGTTATTGTTTCTAACTGTTTTTGCATCGCTAAATGCCTCAAGAACAGGATTACACTGCAAAAGAAAAACAATATATAAGAAAGAATAAAGAAACAATATTTCGGTTTCTAAAAATCATACAAAAACACAGTGCACGGGATGTGTAAACATCAAGCAGTTTAAAACTAAATGAATAATAAAGAAAAAATACGGAGATAGTAGAAAGTAACAAATAAGGAAGGGAAGCATTGTAAAGAGGTCAAGGAGAATTGTATGAAATTGTTGGCACCAAGTAAAAAGGAAGTTATCTATCTCTAGTAATACGACAAATAAATACCTAGCATCCAGACTCATAGTAATCAGCCATAATGAGTAAAAGGAAGAATCTGTGGCACTAGTGCTATAGTTTTACTATTTGCACATAATAGAGAAGCTTCCCCGAAATTTCTAATTTGCAGAGGATAGTTTTGATATTCACAGAAATTGGATTGTGGATCGTTTAAGATAAGGACTTACCTGAGATGTGTCGAAAGAGTAATTTTGGGACATCGGGAAATCAAACACATACAAAAACTATAAACAAATATCGAAATCTGTGGAACCCACAAAAGTGCATAAGCATAATGCATAACTATAGGCAAATTCAGAGAGGAGTAAATCAAAACACAAATCTAGATCATTCATAGTGTCAGTTTCAGGAAACACTAATGGGTTCTATTAAGAGTAGTTACAGTAGCCTCAATTTGTTCCCATGCATTAAGCAGCACATAATCGTGTTTGTGGTATTGGCAGGGAAAGGAACCAAAGATGTTTCCAAAATTCAAATTAACATTACCATGAGTTAATTGTGGACCAATGGGAGAATTCTTACTCACGATTTTTATTAAATTATTTCATAGAGAGGATTAACACTTCGAAGGCTGTGGGATTGGCAGCATCTTTCATAACCACCAAAGAGAAGGATGATGAATTTATTGTCACAGCAAACATGGCCAATGGAGAACAGGAAGCATGGTCCAGCCATGCAGGAGCAATAAACAGAAAGATAAGTTCTTGCATTTATTGATTGAAGATATAGTTTTAATTTTACTTTATCTGGCTGTATTAAGTTGAGCTGCCAATGAGACATGAAGACAGAAGATGTAAGATTTTTGGATGCCATGAGCCAATGGAATGCCGAAGAATGTCAGCCATCTATACTGGTGGAACTCCTTTAGTAAATCAACCAAGGAAATTAACTACAGTTAATTATAGTTCAAAAATTATCAGGTATGCCTTCATTGACAGGAAATAATAAATAAAGTACTAATTCACTTGCCATCTGTGGCAATGTTCATAACTTTTCAACGAGAAAGCAACAGATACGCCGCTCCTATATTTCATTAAGTCTCTATTTCCAATTCCCCAACCCTTCAATTTGTCCATGTTACAGAGCTTTCACCAATGTTCAGACCAAAGTAAGGAAAGGGCAAAAAATGCTAAACCAAACTGATAAAGCTGAAAAAAGCAGAAGTGGATCTGCTAAATGTCACTTATTTTATTATGTACAAATATGATTCAATTTCTTCTTTCTTTTCAGTTTTAGGAGCCTCAGCATACCTTTCTTTCAGCTTGGGTAATCACAAACAGTTATTTGCATCTGGGAATCATTCTCCTCCCCCAAATATTGTCTGCTGAAAGCTCTTCTCCACCAAATCTCAAATGCCTTTTGAATATTGGGGCAGTCATCTCCTTTATTAAGAAATCGATCAAACCAATTAAGCAACATAGCCTGCTGTTGAAGTAAAGGCAGTGTGAGTATAGTTTGGCTTAATCCGTCCTCAATCAACTTCCTATCAACAGCTCTGGAAGTTCTCCTCATCCATCCAAAGTCTTCATAAAGAGCTTCTAGCCATGTTGACAACAAGGAAAATCTTGTTTCTTTTGGCACCAGTATCTGTCCCCTCCCAATGGCAATGCAAAGTTGAGCTGTGATCCTACTGATCTCATGGCGGTAAATGATGGGAATTTTTGAATGAAGCATGGCAAGTTCCTTCTGGTCTGCCCATATTTTCACAAAATCATCACCCATTTTTTTGCCTATTAAAATGTCAACAATCCACTGAATATTGTCTGCCTCACGAGTAATTTCACTCATTACAACTCCTCGGTCTTGTTGCTTGTCCTTGTCCATGCTAGTTGCTTCAGATAAGCATAGGACAAGAGAGCTGAGGCATCTATGGCAAAGATCATAGAGTGTGTCTTTAGAGACATCAAGTCTGCTGCTATCATTAGATGCTTCATTAAGTAAACGAGATATGAGAGTTTTCATTTCCCTACGAGCTTTGTCATCTTTTGCTTGTAGAACACCATTTAGCAGGCTCACGAAGATGTCATCGGCTCTAGAAGATGTAGATGAGTCAGACAATACTCTAAGAAGAACTTCAGTTCCAGAATTATGAAGCTGGAGATGATCTAGCTGAGATATAACTTCTGCCTCTTCATCCTCCGACCAAGGTACAGCTTCTAAATACTCCAAGCATGAGACAACCCCGAGGTCAAACATGATAGCTGCTGCTACCTACAACAGAAGGTAACCCAAAACAGAAAATAAATAATAAGTCACAGCCTAGAAAACAAATAAACAATAAAAGGACTAATGAAAAGTCATTCTCAGTGTTGCCTTTTCCCTAATCATTGATAAGATTCAACAGATGAGGATGGATTTCTACCAGTAAACACAAGGTAGACTGGTCCACTGAAAAGGGTAGAAATTGAAGGGAACAGGAGATTAGATGCTTAACGTCAAGTGTGTCCAAGCCTCTCATGGAAAGTATTAAGATGTGATGTGACCGTGTAGAGGTAATATATGGGATTGTAATTTCCTAGTTCAGAATGTTCGGAAAATTCAGTCTACAGAGTTAATCATGATGAGACGCTCTATCACATCCCGGAATATCACTTGTATTCGGTTCAGAGAGACCAGATGCAATCAGAAGTCAAAAGGAATGTTACAAGGTACATTAGTTACGATCTTTGAGTCATTAAACTGTTATCCACTAACCTAAGTCAATCAAGACTAACTAGAAATTGATCCATTGTTCACACTAACCATAAGATTCCAAAGTGAATGTACTGATTATTCGAAGCAAACACAGATGCGTAGACAAAAGAAAGCAGACGAAGCATGTACCTTGAGCAAACTCAGAACCTTAGAAACCCTCTCACCCATCAACCTCCTCTTCAAATCCTCACAGTACATCAACACCACAGTCTCAACATACACCTCTACGTCATCACAATCGCTGATCTCCACCGAGTGTGAGACCCCGCGATCACACCTAAGCTTCTCGGCAAAGAACCTGCTCTTCTCAGTAAGAACGCTCTTGTGAACGTCCATGGTAATCTTGAACCCATCTCTCGCGACAACCGTAAGCTTCACATCACCAGGTCCTCCCCAATTAGGGTCTCGAAACGGCGCTTCATCCAAAAGCTTCGCCAGCCGATCTTGCAGCTTCCGACGCTTACCATCGGACATCCTGGATTCGCGATTCTGCTCTTCTGACATCATTTCGTAGAGAGTTTGGCTCTCACAAGGGCGAGTCTGCGTCTGATTTAGGGTTTGAGACTGAGGCGATGCGGAGAAAGGAGGCGGAGGTGATGAGAGGGTCTTGGAGGGCGAGGATGAAGGGGAATAAACCATAGAGATAGTCCTCGACGGCGAAAAAGAGAGGGTTTGGTCGGCTATGAAACCTTGCTTTATCATCGCAGACACCTCTCTGGATTTGAGCGCATTTTCGCCCGCCATTGAAGCTCTGCGCGCCAGCAGAGTGTGAACGTGAACGCGAAATGCGAATGCAAGAACCTTGTATCGAGATTTCTCAAGTAACAAGAGAGAAACAGGATTGGATTGAAAATTCAAGGACAGTAGAATTGAAAGTTCTCCAAGAAAGTTAAGGGGAAGCAGAGAGATAGATAGAAGCAAAAGAGAATCCAAGAAGGTTGTGTGTGTGTGTGTGTGTGTGTGTGTGTGAGAGAGAGAGAGAGAGAGAGAGAGAGAGATTGTAGTAGCAAATGGATCTACAGTTAAGCAGATAGAGTAATGGACTCGAGTGGGACGTAACTACACACCTTCCGCCTAATTCACTTCGATGTGATATTAATGCTATATATTTCGTCACACTTCACGAAACAAACTAATGTTGCAATTTGGTACCTAGTTTATCAAAAAGAAAAGGAAAAAGCAAAAGAGTTCTTTGACCGAAAGAAAAAAGTCATTCACTCTAATTGGCCATCAAGTTATTGTGTCTCCGGACAAAATAGCTCTCAAATTTGTGTTTTTTAAGAAAAAAGTTTAGATTTGATATTATAAATAAAAATATAAATGTTAAATTATAATTTTATTCCTACAATTTCATTAAAATTATAAATTAATTTTTATACTTTATTTTAATATAAAATAATCTTTATAATTTATTTATTCATTTATATAAGTTAGTCTTTATCGTCAATATGCTTAACTTTACTGTTAAATTAATCTTAGATGGTAACTGATGTGTATATTTCTAAACATGTTCATATGTCCAATCATTATTTTTTACACAATTCTAATTATGTCAACAAAATAAAATTTTCACTTTGTCGTTAATTCACAATTTCTCTAATCTAGCGTATTTCTTCGCTTACTAAATTTCTTCACCTATTATCTCATTTTCTCAAAAGAATGTAACTTCAGCTACTGTCTCTCTATTCGTCTATGATTTAACGTATTAGAATGGATCTACTAAAGAACGTGTTCAATTACAGGTTTAACATATTGATTAAAATGAAACATAATAAATTTTGTAATGAAAAATTAAAAACAAAAATGAACTTAAACCAACTGAAAAATAATAATATCTAATATGCAATGATATAATTTCTTGGTAGAGTAATAGATGGACATTCCTCATCATCCACATCCATGAGAGGAAAGCTTTCCATGAAACTCCCTCTAAAGAAACTGTAGGCGAGGTTGAATTCTTCTGTGGAAAAATGAGACAGTAGGTGAAGAGATTTATTAGGTGAAAAGATAAGAGAAATTGAGAATTAAGAGCAAATAAAAATTTTATTTTGTTGATATACCGACTAAGTTATGCAAAAATTAATAACTAAATATACTGATATATTCACAAATATATATATCAACTATCATGTAGGATTATTTTAATAGTAAAGTTAATCATATTGATAATAGGAACTAACTTATATAGATGGAGAAATTATAGGGAGCATAGGGACCAATTTATAATTTTAGTGAAACTATAGAGATCAAAATTATAATTTGATCAAATATAAACTTATGTGTTTACACAAGAGTTGCTCTTAAATAGACTCTTAAATGTAATTTAACAAATCAAGTCTTTTGTTTAATTTGCTCTAAATGATGTGAACTTGTTTGCTACTTCTAATTTCTCATATAATGTTAGGCTCCCCTAATACTCCAGATTCTATTAAGGATTTATTATCTTATTTTATCCATCTCATGCAAGGCTAAATTAGGGAAATATCTGTGGGGTTTTTACAGGTATTATGAAAATCGAACTTCTATCTATAAAGATTTGGTTAATAAGATTGATTCAAGACTCAAGTTTTGAAACACTCACACTTTTAATGAAGCTATGATTGGCAAGCAAGTTTGGAGAATTTTGCATACATTGATGAGTTGATGGGCTGTTAGTAAATATTGTTTTAGAAGAATAATTTTGCAATTATCAAGCGAACTTCTCAACCATCCAAAATAATTTGCAAATGATTTTGAGGAATATATCATGGTGAGTTGATTTACATTAATGATGGGATTTGGCCTACATCAAATGTTCAAAATGAAATGATTTCCAAGGATGCAGACACAACTCATTCCCTTACCCAACTCTTGTATGATTGGTTTTTTTGTTGCGTTTTTACAAATTATAATTTTAGTGCAAAATGACATATTTGAGAATTTTTGTATTAACGTAGTTTTATTCTCAAATTATAATTTTAGTGAAAGCTCTAGATTGTTGTTTCTGTATAATTATAATAATCAATTTTATAAATCATGATTTGCTCAAACTTAAATTATCTCAATTGTAAACACATATGAGTTCATAGAATACTCATTTGCTACATCGTTTGTACGACGATCAAACAGCAAGGAAAATTTTATCAATGCTTGTTTCTGCTTCACACAAGGATATTATTATTCTTTGGGATTCCCATTCTTCTTCTGGGAGTTATTCTATTAAAAAATGCTATCGCAACCTTCAATGGATAAATACTCATTTTGTTAATTCTCCTTCCTTGATATCTACAGTAACCTTCTAAGGGATCTATCTAGTCACAAGTTTTAAAAATTTTAGTTTTCTACAAATGACCTTAAATTTAAAATGGCTAGTTTTTTACATTTTTCTCTTTACTTTTTAAAACTTACTTTTATTATATGTGTGTTTTTTTTTATCTTTCCAAATAAGACATGGGATATACTCCCAAGGTTTGATTTCTTCCGGAAGATTTCTATCATTCCAAACCCTTCAAGTTCATGAAATATCAATAAACTTGAAAAAATAAAACAAGACATTCAAAGAAAGAAATTGGATTGACTTAGATATTAAAATTATCGATTTTTTCATCAACTGTGCGATTGACGGTTAATGTTTTAAAAAAATTCATTGATAACCGTACAATCATGCAATCAACATAATACTAGGATCTGGATTTGCTGTTGATTATTTGGCTGCTTTTTACTTTTAGCAACAGTTTTTACCGTTGCTAAAAGTTATGACAACAATTTTTTTATTGTCAAAACTTTCAGCAACGATAAAAATCGTTGCTGAAAGTGAAAAGTAGCATCAGCACCGATTTTGATAAACAGCAAATCCTGATCCCATAATACTAAAACTAAGCGGGTTTCACGCAGAAACATAGTTTTGACAGATATTATTATGTTTGCTCTTTTTCCGTGTCCTTTTAACCGGATTGGTGCTCAAACTTCTTTTGAGGTCCCTGCTTGATGGCCCCATGACATCCGAAGCTTGTGCAAAAGGCAAAAGCAACTTAAAGTGGCACAAGCTTTCACATTATGTTGTTGATCTCCATGCTGCAATTATTACTACTCGACTTTGGTGTTCAATCACGTTCCTCATTTCTCACTCCTAACTCCTAAGCGCTTCATACATGAGTGAGGACCTAAAATCTGGCGATTTTACAAGACAATCACTGAATTTTCACTCTTCATACATAGTATCCATGGATAACGAGTTTAGTTAGGATAATCAGTTCTTTCGCCCAGATTCTGATCCTTTCCAGTTATCTCGCAAAAAAAGAAAAATCTAGTAATTGTTAAATCAAGTGGTCCAAATAATTAATAGAAGTTAGGTTTACTTAAAGGGACTAGTCTTTGATAAAATGACAAACCCAAATTCAAATTTTAAGTTGAAAATGTGTTTACATCTAATATCTAACAGTGTCTCGAACAAGATAAATATCTATTGGCTCCAGTAAACCCGTACTGTAGTTAGAGGTGTTCAACCAAACAAACCAAACCTTAATAAAAAAGTCCAAATTAATTTTTAAAATATAATTTTTAATTGGTTCGGTTCGGTTTGGTTGTCGAGTTAGTTCAGTTAACTAAACCAACCAACTTTATATATATATATATATTACATCAAGAAAATTATTTTTATATATTTTATAGTTAATTTGATCTCTTTCTTTATATATATATATATATTATTGAAATTAAAAATTACAAATTATTGTAAATAAAAATGTCAAAAATTGAACCAAACCATTCAACCAAAATTGAATCAAACTATTCAAAAATTAAAACTGAATAGGTTTATAATTTTGCAAAAACCAATTAGTTTGGTTCAGTTTGGTTAACGTTTAAAACTGAACCAAATCAAGTATATAAATACTCCTTTGGAGCTACTAATGTCTCATGCTAGCTGTTTGATCAGTGATTGGATAGTTGACAGTAAGTAACTTAAAAAAATTTATTATCAGTCATTTGATTGCGATCAAACGGCTAACATGGGACAATAGTTATTGTAATACTAAAGTCAATCGTTGTTCGAATAAGATTATTTTTTTGTAAAAAATATTATTAGAAAATCCAACCAAAAAAAAAAGAAATAAATTATCCAAATTAATGGATGGTATTTTTATTTTTTATTAATTTTTTTATTTAATTTAATATTTCTAATTCAAAAGATGATTTAAATATATAAATTAAACGAATCTAAACTAATTTGAGGAGCATTCGAACTCAAGCACTGGATGAAGGCGGAGAAGTAAAACAAACCGAGTGTAAAACTGAAAATAAAGGGAATAATTAATATTATATTATGACAAAATTTCAACTTGACCTCTTTATCATCGTCATCATCAACAAAAGTTAGTGCCAGAGTACATCAATTTTGTCCAATCCAGTCCTCTGGGTCCCATAGCCATGTGAAGTATGTTGTCGTCAACACCATCTCATGAGACTAATTTACAGTTTTTCTTTAATATTATTTGTTGAAGACAACTCGATTTCAAACACTACCAAACATTAAATATAAATATTTTTTTCAACAAAAATTTGAATAGGAGTTTATTATATTGTGAGAGACTAATTCTGGTAGATTATTAAGTTCTCGATGTAGCATTATTTTGGTACTAATTACTCTCTCTTTCGTTATTTTTTTTGCTTAGACTTGTATTTCTTAACCCATGTTTTGAGTAGTTTAAGATTTCTTAAAGTTTAGGGTAATTTGAGTTATTTCATGATTCAAATTTGTTGATTAGTGATGTTTATTTGTCTTTTGATATACGTTGAGTTAGTGAGGAGAATATGCAAGAAGTTGCAACATTTTTTAAGTTTTTGAAACATGTTTCTTTGCCATTCACCGCTATAACGGTGGCCATTAGAACCAGAATAATATGAACATTTTTCCTTGCCTTCGAACGCTATAGTGGTGGGCCTTGTTTCTCTAGCCTATTTTATGAGTCATGCCGCTATAGCAGTGGGAGTAATTTTGCAACTTTCTGTCTTGGTTTAAATAGCAAAAAACATACATTTTTAGGTAATTCTGAGAACGAGAAGAACCAGAGGAGGCCGAAATTGCTGAAGGAAGAAGAAGAATCCTATTCTAAAGTTATCCGATCCCAATTTGCATCAACTCAACCTCATATTCATGAAGTTTTCTTTATCTTTTGCTATTTTATGTAGTTTTACTGTCATGAGTATTTAATTTTCTTATTCTATGGTTGCTATGAATATAATTTCATATTGCGAATTGTGTTTCTCTCTGTATTTGTGAAATCTCTTGAATTAATACATATCTTTTCATTCATCTATCTTGAACTTGCTATGAACTTGATCACTTTATAATTTGTTTGTTGCTTTTATTGACCTTGAGAAAGGGAGGTGAGAGTATAACTCTGATTGAAAGGGACAAGCACGTGACCTTAACTCAAGCGATTTTGCTTATTAACTGACAGAGATATTAGTTAATCTCGTTTAATCAAAGTTAAGTTGGTTATATTAGGTTTAACTCACACAAGGAATTGCATAGGTGTTAAGTAACTTAATCTAGATTTGGGTGAATTATTTTAAGCTATAAGATAACCTAAGATTAATATGATTAATTGACTAGAATCAAAATTGTAGGAGAGAGTTTAGCAATTTCTAAAATGAAAAAGGAGGATTAGTAACTCAAGACTTTTAATTGAATTAATTTTCATCGTCTAGCTTGTTTTCTATTTCCAAAGTTATTATCAAAACATTTGTTTAAGTTTCTTTTTAATTCTTTCGAACAGTTATCTTCAATCTAATATGAATCGTCAAACTAACGTAATTGAATTTTTCGAGTAATTATTGAGTTAGTTCTCGTAGAAACGATACTTTACTCATTCTTTATTTCTTGTGCAACTGGTACACTTGCTAAATCGCTAACATAGATCTAACCCTATTTGTTGGAAGTTAGTTTATAGTTTTTTTCAACATCATCTCATGCCTTTCACAGGGACCAACTAATAGTTTTTTTTTTCAAAAACATTTTTTGTTGAAGACAATTCGGTTTTGGGCACTAGCAAACACTAAATGTAGATATTTCTCCTAGAAAAAATTTGAATTTGAGTTTACCACATTGTGAGAAACTAACTCATTCCGCTAAATCAAATCTTATTTGTTGGAAGTTAGTTTATAGTTTTTTTCGACGTTATCTCATGCCTTTCATGGAAAATAATTTATAGTTTTTTTTCTTTGTTAAAGGCAATTCGGTTTCAGGCACTCTCAAACAAATGTGCATATTTCTCCTAACGAAAATTTGAATTTGAGTTCATCACATTGAAGAAATGTTATATTTGGAAGAGCTTATTTTGAACTTATTTGATTTATTTTATAACATAAGTGCTTATCCATCTAATTTTAAATATTATACTCATTTTTTGTTGATATTTTGATACATGTTACATAGCACTGGGAATATCGGCGGTCGGCTCAGCCAAGACGAGCTGGTCGAAAAAGGGCCGAGGTGGGCAGATCTGTTTTTAAAAAAGCATGGACTTTGCAGTCCAGGCTCATGGGTTCACAGCCCAACTTGCAGGCCAGACTTTAAAAAAAAAAAACTGATGTAGGAAAACATAAAATGAGCCCCTAGAGTCCAAAGGATAAAAGATAAACAAAATAGAGAGTCCAAACGTTAATTGTGTCCTTGTGTCCGCATTCCCAGTGTCTAAAACATATGAAATAAAAGCATAAGAAGACAAAGGCTAACAATTGTTTTGGTTGCAGAGTCTAAAAATTAAAAAACAAAAAAAAAAGAAAGGAAAAACTGAAGAGCTGGGAGTTTGGTCACTTACTCTCAATATAGCAGTCCATTATCCACGCATCACTAATAATATTATTGACAGTAAGTGAGTAGTTAATAAGAAATATTAGTTTTCTTTTAAATAATTTTATTCTTCTATTTTTTTAAATAAATTTTATATTTATTTTTGAAAAATATAATATTATAATTATTGAATATAATGTTATAAAAATGTGATAAAGTTAAATTATTTATATACTAATTGATATAATATAATTATATAAACATATTAATTTTTTTTTTAAAAAAAGGGCCATTCCGCTGGCTCAGTTCGTTTGGCCCATTTTTAAACGGGTCTATTTTTAATTGTCCAAGCCCATCCGCGAGTTAAAGCTTGTATTTCCAATGCTAATGTTACAATAACTTCCCATTTAGTTTATTTTGAAAAATAAATGAATTTTCTACTCAATATAAGAGTATAATTTTATTTTAATATAACATCAAAGGAAGTTAAGTTAATATTAACATCGAATATAAAATTATGACTTTATTTTTACTATGAAAATAAAAAAATGTTAAATGAATTTGTTACAGGAAGAAATATGTATTATTAAAAAAAATTAATTTTCATGAAAAAAAAAGTAAATTAGAGAAGAGCCAATTATAATATTTATAATTAAAAAATGCTAAATATAATTTAAATAAATGTAATTTATCCTATCTTTATTAATAATGGGCAGATACCCTTTTGTCTTTTTTTTTTAAAAAATGTACTCATGGGCATGCAAGATTGATGGTTTTGAACGTCAGTGTTGTTTCTGTCAGTTTTGTGAAGAGATATGGTCCAGTTCAAAATTGAAGGTCCAAACGAAGGATCTCATTTCTTTTATGTATAGAACCGTGGCCCAAATTAAATTCCATCCAAGCACTCATACGCAAGTTAATTTTCAACCTTCCTTATAGTCGCAAATGAAACAAACAAAATAAGACAAAATTTTTTATGTTATTAATATTTATATTAAATTTTGATTTTGTTTACAATAATTTTTTATATTATTTATATTCTATATATTTTATTTTTGTTTTAAATTTTTTTTTAATACTATCTATTCTATTGATAAAAATATTGAGTGAGTGATTAGTGAAAAGAATAAATTTGAAACAAAAGTAAAATATGTAAGATATAATTGATGTAAAAAAAAGTTCGGGACATAAAAAGGATATGTTTGAGTCATACACGTTTTATTTTTATTTCAAATATATTATTTTTACTAACTACTTAGTCAATATTTTCAGTTAGTGGAATAGATAGTGTTAGTAAAAAAATGTAAATTTAAAACAAAAATGAAATATGTAGAACATAATTTACGAAAAAAAATAATGTTAGGGATGTAAAAAAGAAAAGTTTGACAATTTAAGTCATACATATTTTATTTTTGTTTTAAATCTATCTTTTTTAGTAACTACCAATGTCAGTATTTTTTGTTAATAAAATAGATACTACTAATAAAAATAATAGATTTGAAACAAAAATAAAACATATAGACTTAATTGACTCCAAAAAATTAGAGATAATTTAAAATTAACTTAAACATTAGATGCGTAAAAAGTAATTTTGTCCAAAAAAAAATTTCAACCTTCCTTCCATCTTAATAGCATTTAACTTCGCCTACTTAGTCCTTCCTCATCAAAACCCCAATTAATTAATTTCACAAAATCCTACACCAAGTCTCTCTCTGATCCGAACAATTCTCGCTGCAAACTCACACAGTGCAGAAAATTACAAACCAACAAAAGAAGAAGAAGAAGGAAAAGAGAAAATCTGATTCAGTCTCATTCACAATGCACTCCTCACATTCACAACAACGCATACACCACAGTGGATCATCATCCTCTGGTTCTAGAAGCGTGATCACATGGCTGGTGATTGTTTTGATCATGCTCTTTCTTCTTCACTTCTCGAACCTCCTCCTCTCCCCCACCGACAAGCCGGATTGTTCAGTACACTCGAGTCTCGTCGCCTCCGAAAGCCACCTCCAGATCACGAACACCACAGCCTCCGCCACGCTCGAAAACGAGGACGACGAACAGGACGAGGAAACAGCGCAATACGAGGAAGATGACGAAGCCCTCGTGGCTGAATTGCCCCCCGAAAAGCCGGAGATTCCCCCGACGGAGCTTAAACACATCGTTTTCGGCATCGCCGCTTCGTCGAACCTGTGGAATATCAGAAAGGAGTACATCAAGACGTGGTGGAGACCTGGCGAAACCAGAGGAGTGGTGTGGCTGGATCAGAAGGTTAGAACTTCGAGGAGCGAAGGATTGCCTGAGATTCGAATCTCTGCGGACACGTCCAAGTTCAAATACAAGAACCCTCAGGTGATTAAATTTTGTTTGTTTGTTGGTTACGTTAGCATATACATCCTCAGATTTGATGTTCTCAACGTGACCCTCTTGGAATCCCATGATGCTTCTTATGCAATGTTTGGCATAGTAAAATTGCTAATGTGACCAATTATGTCTCATATGATTTAGTCTAACTCGCCCAAGTCACTTAACACGTTGTTGCATAGGTTTAGATCCTTTAATTTCTTAAATAAATTGATATTATGAAGTAAAAAAGATTTAAAAAGAAGGGATATGGGCCCCATTGGGGTTAATAAATTTAAATAGAACATCAACGAGAGTTTCAGTGGCAACCGAGACATTCAGTTACAAATTTTTAAACCATCAAAACCCTCTTGAAAAATTGAGTGGAACTATAAGCATTAACATAAAAATCATAGTTGGATGGGTGAGTTAGGCTAATTGTTTGTGTTGAGTTAGGCTGAATGTTTGTGTTGGGCTACTCATTGTTATCCATATAGTTTTATGTTCTAGTTGTCCCATCTTTAGCGTGTAGGAAGTGTGTTAAAATCTTACATTAAAGAGAAAAACATGTTATAGGTTTCTAATATGAACTTGGGCATTCCTCACCTTTTAAGTTAGTTTTTAGGATGAGTTAAGCTCAATTACCATTTTTAACAGATTAAAAGAATAAATTAACCTAAAAATTTTAATTTGCTACATTTAAAACCAAGATTCTGAAAAATGGACCGAATCAATAAAGGTACTAGTTTAAAGGTGAATGGTCGAATTATGATTGAACCAATTTACTTTAAAATATTAAAAAAAAATATACATAATTAAAGACTATAAATATAAATTTATAAATTCAATCAAAAATAAAATTTGATATCAAATTATACAAAACAACATCCATAATAAAAAATTTACAGTAAAAATTAACCAAATAACAAGAAAATTAAATATTATCAATCAATATAATATTCATTAATATTAAATTTATATAATATTAATATATCGACATCTCTACTAAAATTAGTTGATTTGTAATTTTAATTTTTTCATTACTTGATTATAGAATAAGTAAAATTAATTAAAAAATTTTAAAAAAATCAAGTTAACCAGTTGTTCATTTTAATACCAATTTTTATTCGATTTAATAATATTTTAGATCACTCACTAATTTTAAAGATTATCCTAATCAAATTGACCAGTCCTGTTTAAGACAAAAACTATCTGTATAGGAAGTTAACATACATAGGAAATTAAATGCAATGGCAGGGACATAGATCGGCGTTGAGGATATCGAGGATAGTGACTGAGACATTGAAGCTGGGGATGGAGGATGTGAGGTGGTTCATGATGGGAGATGATGACACAGTGTTCGTGGTAGACAACGTAGTGAGGATTCTGTCCAAGTACGACCACAGGCAGTTTTATTACGTCGGAAGCTCGTCGGAGAGTCATGTGCAGAACATTCATTTCTCCTATGCCATGGCCTACGGCGGAGGAGGGTTTGCCATAAGCTATCCCTTGGCCAAGGAGTTGGCGAAGATGCAGGATCGTTGCATTCAGAGGTACCCTGTTTTGTATGGAAGTGACGATAGAATTCAGGCTTGCATGGCTGAGCTAGGCGTCCCGTTAACCAAGGAACCTGGGTTTCATCAGGTAAGGAAATTGGTCCGTCATTGAGTTAACTTTTTATTTTGGTCACACACACACACACACACACACACACACACACACACACACACACACACACACACACACACACACACACACACACACACACACACACACACACACACACACACACACACACACACACACACACACACACACACACACACACACAGATTTTTCTCATTTTGGTCTTTCATAGAATTGCCTTCTTAATTTGGTCTCTCATGAATAGGATTTTTTTAATTTAGTCATTTACAAATAAAATTGTTTTCAATAATGTCCTTCTATTAATTTGTTATTAGTAAAATTAATTATCAATTTACATATTTTACAATGGTGATGACTAAGCAGTGACATATTAAAAAACATGTCACACAACATCAAATTTGTTAGTTTCGTTAATAACATATATATATATATATATATATATATCTCTACATACAGGAAGACATCACTAATAACATTTTATTTTTGAGGGACCAAGTTGGAAAAAAAATTCTATATATATGGGACCAAATAAAAAATGCAATGTCACGACCCGTTTTCTGGGCACATGACCGGCACAATGATGAATCTCTCATCACTGTAAGCCTTCCGATAAATATATCAAATTTTCTTATTTGAAAATCATAGAGATGATTTGCATGTAATAATATATTATCAATTTAAAATACATTATTATACTGACATACAAGCCAAATGTCGAACCCCTGATCTAGATGTCCTAAACGATTACAGAGCAACATAATCTACAATAATAGAGGTGCCTACCCGATAGCGGGAGGGTCCAAAGTGATCTACTCTTCTAGCGGATATTCTTCATTGGCAACCTGATCTGAACAAAAAGGTTGTACAAACAATATGAGCTTTTAAACTCAATGAGCGAATCGGCCTTGCGTTAATAAAATTCAAATACATCACCAGTCATGCAAGCATATCCAAAGGCTCATACTCAACCAATAGACAGAAGATAAAAATTCATCCAATTCAACAAACGTTACTAGTACTCGTCAATGGCAATATATCCCGGAGAGCGCACACAGGCCGGCTCACCAATTATGTATATTTCCGCCATGACGCACAACCTCATCCTCTTAGCTAGGGCGCCTCACGGATTTATCACCAATCCGGGCTATATCCCTACTGAGGGAATCATTGTCTCCACACTCATTGGTCAAGACACCCTGTCAACCGGGTTTTCCGCCTTGCCGTGAGAGGGGGTACTGTCCCGCTCAATTACAATCAATAGTACAACAGTTCATATCATAATCAGAAGCGCAATATAATACTCATCCATATAACAGGTATAGTATATAACTATATGATTCAAATTTCACATCATCATGAAATACTTGTTTCATTTTATCCATACTTATGGATTAATTATCTCATTTAGATTCGTCATTCTGAATCCAATTTCCCCCTATGAATCTTGGGAGTGTCCTACGACATACTTTTTATCACCAGTAATGCTAAAATTCTATTAAAACGGGGTCGTTTCACTCACCTGGATTCCGTACGAGTATCACTTCTCTAAGTCATTACAGACAAGAGTGCTCAGGTGAATTTCGGTGTTCTGCTACGGAGATTTTCATGAAAGATTAGAGAAAATACGTTAGGATTGTTTTCGTACAGATACTGTTTATATGTACGGTTACTGTTCATATATACGGTTACTATTCATACGGTTACTATTCATACGTACGGTCACTATTCATACATATAGTTACTATTCATACGTATGGTTAGTATTCATACCAGAAATAGAGAATACAATCTGTAAAAGAGTACACCAGGTAAGTTCCCAGGAAAGAGTGGAGGGTCACACTGGACACACTTAAAAACCAGGTCTTTCCTTAGCCAGAACTTTCCTAGACATGTATTCTTCACAGTTTAAATTCTATTTCGGTAATCAGAGAATCAAAATAACATATAAACAGCTAAGGACAATTTTTCTGATGTGGAAGATCAGCCAAGGCCGCAACCACAGAGCATACTTAAGAAAATAACTTCTAAAATTTAAAAGACATAGAAAGGGCATAGTATCCTTACCTAAGCTGAAAAGGAAAGGCCCAAAATCTCAGAGGCCTAGTTTTGGAGTAAGAGAAACTTAAGGAGAGAAGAAGAGAAGTTGAAGGTGTGAGTTTAGAAGTGAAATGAAAGGGCCTATTTATAGCAAAAGTCAAGGGTATTATTTAATACTATATGCTAATAAAATATTCAATTTACTATTCAATGACATTTCTAATAATGCAGTTACTGTGCACCTCACGCGTACGATGGAAAATTTTTCTGTTATTACTATTGGAAACTTAAAAGGAAAACTATCCTTTCACCTTAAACCTTTAAATTTCTTTTCAATTCAGTCCTTTCACTTTAGTCCCTGAGGGTATTTTCACCCATAAAACATCATTTTCTCCTACGAACTTCTTTCTAGTTTTCTCTTATGACCAAGCCACATCTAGTACTTGACATTTCGATTGTATAAATGAACAGTATCGTATATGTAAATAGTATTATATGGGTGAATAGTACCGTATATTGAAATAGTAACAGTAGTTTGTAAACAAATATTTATATTTTATTTTTCATGGGTATTACATTATCACCCCCTTAAGAGAATTCGGTCCCCCGAATTCAAAACTCATCTCAAGATTGAAATAAGTGTGATTACTTCGTCTATATCTCATCCTTTGCATCTCTTTCTTCCAAAACCACATCACACCCTTGGTGAGATTTACAAGAACATTATACCATTGACTATGAACTCTAAACCGCATTATCAATAATTTTCATAAGACTTTTGCCTTTTCTAAACAGCAAGTAATCTCTTCCTCATCAGTTTGATCTTCTCCACAACCTTTTGTACCATAAAGTGTCTCATCCTCATAACCTTTACCAAACTCAAACCACCTAATCAGAGACGAACTCTGTCTCTATGTAAAACCTTAAATAGGTGTCTTCTCAATAGTGGCACGTGGTCTTTCCAGTTTATACTGAATATCAGAACACAAGCTACCATACACATAGCTTATAACTTTTACGAATACAAGTATCCTACCCGAAGGCATCATTTTGGCCATAGGAAATATTCTTGCCCGAAGGCGATCATTCTACCTTAAGGCGATACTCTCAGCTGAATGCGTCATATAAAAGGAAAAATCACGTAAAATTATTACATAAATATCTAGGAAGAACAATCCCAGAAAATGTGTTAAGTAAATAACATACTCCTCATGCATAATTATATATATGGAAATTCCTCTCACCTCAATGACTCATATAGAGTCGCATCCCTTCAATGCTTAGGGCAAACCCATAGTTCTCTATACATAGGTTCATAAAATACTTATTTAGCATTCCTCCATAGCTCAAAAGTGCAATGAAATATCATTTTAGTAACTCTTCTCAGTCAAAAGGATATTACCATACTTTGCTTTAGAATTTCCATAATCAAGTACGAAATATAAGTCTAACATCTTCTCATTCCTCAAGTTCTTTCAGTAAAATGAATCACTTCAACAAAGAAGATCTAGATACTAACTTAAATTTTATTTCTAGTACATAGATAATTTTAATATGTGAAGCTTACACCAAATGTAGCTTTAAGTACAAACAAAAGAAAAAATAAATTAAGGACGAGGAGGCTTTTGAAATGTAAAAGGTACTCCAGGTCTAGAAGAGGAAGGTGCTTCAGACCTTAAGGAGGAAGCTAATCGTTGTAGCCTAGAAAGAGTTTCTGGAGGAAGCGCCTGAGAAATTTGGCGAAGAGCATAAGTCACTCCGTTCATACAGTCAATACACCTTGCTTGTTGGTCACGAAAATTTTGAGTTGCAAACATTGAATGTCTATCAACTCGATTGGCCAGTTCCCCGAAACGACGATTTATCAGTTTCTCTTGGTTTTCAAAGAGACGACTTATTAGTCGCTTCTGGTCCTCTGTCTTGTATTCCAGGCTCTCTATCTTACGCTCTAGATTTTTGATCTTACGCTCCAGGAACGCAAACTTATTTTCTGAGGATGTTGCAGTACTGTCCTCCTCCAACTCTATTACATCCCTCTTTCTCTTCTTAATTTCTGGTGACCTGTCTACAGGTCTCTTCCCTTTGTTATCTCCGAGACTTAGATTTAAATCAAGCTCTACATTGCCAGTCTCAAAATTCAAGTTGAAAGACTTATTATCGGCCATTGCTCTAGGGATCTCAGAAATAACTTCGAATGAGAAAGGAATGGAGATTGAGAAATAGGTATGTAATGAAAGAAGTTCGCTTGGTGTGATGAGTGGGGTAACAGGCGTACAAGATTTATAGACAACCCGAAGCCCCTGGTGCTAAAGCCACCACAACCTACACGCCGCTCGCTATAAGGTTTACAGATCACATACGTCGCAATGCCAGCAATTAATGTCGGACATGCAGATAAATAGTAAATGCAATTAACATAAGTCAAAGATTTCTTGAAAAAAAATTTCGGCTAATCTTGACCTTTCTAAAAATTTTGACTAACTACGCTCTTCAGTCTGAGATTTTCTCCCTCTAAACTTGTTTTATCCTGTAATCCCATATCACAATGTCCCTCTATGATTAGGTAGCCTCATATTGGCCGTATCTTAGATTCTAATTGGTCTTTATTCTAGATTTACACATAATATATATGTAAATATGTATATTTTAAATCAAAGTTAACTGCTTACGGTCGCATGCCTTAAGCATTATCATGATGTAAGGAAATCACTGCCTTTCATTTGCCCACGAGAGCATTATATGTAAGTATGTGTAACCATGAAGATATATCATCCTCTACACATTTCATTCTATCCAAGTCATTTTGATTTCTCATTCTCTATGAGTATATGTAGGATCATCACATATTCTCCTTGATCGTAGCCTTCACTCATTATGCATGAATAACATACATACATGTAATTACAACATGATTCAATCAGTTATGTATATTATACTCAACTGAAGGCTCTCAAGAACAACACAATAAAACAGAGAAATGCATTTCAGTTCATCATAAAAGCATCCAAGGCAATCTTTAATGGCTATATTCTTAACTTCTTTGAATTTCGGAAAATGCCAACGGGAGAAATGGGAAAACCAAGTAAAATCGGCCGCAAATCCACCGAATACTGACTTTCGTGGTTTTGACATTAATGCAACGCGCTATCGGTGTGCACGCCTACCCTAGACTTCTGGCTTCCAGCTTACAGAAATCCATAGGTTGATCGTGTAGGGGTGCGGTGAAGAGATATCTTCTTTGTCTCTTAGTCCAAATTTTTTCTCTATAAAAACCTTCTCAGCGTTCTCAGTTACCACACCACAAAGAGTAATAATCTCTGAGCCTACAATCCCCCAGTATTCCTCTCGCCTCATACTCTTACAAAAATTTCTAAATTTTTCCAAATCATGGCCTCAAGGAAGTACATTGATCTCACAGTAGAGGCTAAGGAAGAAGAACTTGACTTAAACTTAAGTTTAGGCAGGGACAAAGGCAAAAGACCTCTCGAGGGACCTCAAGAGAATCCAAAGGAGAAGAAGATGAAGAAGAATGAGGAAGCTGAGGAGATTAGCACAGGCCATAGCTCGGAGGACAAAATCGCCTGTTTAGAGCAGGAGGTGAAGAATCTCAAGAAGATGATAGAGGATCTGGAGAAGTTAACCAAACGCAATAACGCGGCAATGACTTCGAGAATAGATAGGTTCTTCTATTGGTCCACCCAGTGCTTCTGCAATCAACAGCAAAGAAGTGTTGATTGTATGAATGGAATTTACACTACCTTCCGCGACATTGCTATGTCTCTTGCTCCAAGGAATGGTCGATGGGTGATGATACAATACAACCCTCCTAATCCAAGACCACCTCGCTTTTAGATTACTCATGCATGAGTAAACTTCTCTTTCCTTTTTTTTTTTGCAATGTAATCCTTCAGTGTTTTTTTAATGCAAGTGGTTTCTTTTATTGGCTGGTACCCTAAAATAATATAGCTACACAAAATCAATCATGAATTCAGCTTATAAAATCCACCATATAAAAATTTGATCCGACAGCAACGGAATCAAAACAAGTAATAACCTTTCCTTTACTATGTTCAAAAGTGTAGCCACATCTGTCTAAAACTAAAACTGAGAACATAATTCCTAAGAAGAGATAAGTCTCGGAGGGAAAGGAAATGGAAACATCCTACAGGACCTTCAGTAGAGCCGTCTCTCTATAGTTGTGCCCGGGTTCATAACGATAGAGGAGGTCCTACTAAGGGTACCTTGCTCTGTAATCACTAGGAGACCTAACAACCATTGCTCTGATACCAACTTTGTCACGACCCATTTTCTGGGCACATGACCGGCACAATGATGAATCTCTCATCACTGTAAGCCTTCCGATAAATATATCAAATTTTTTTATCTGAAAATCATAGAGATGATTTGCATGTAATAATATATTATCAATTTAAAATACATTATTATACTGACATACAAGCCAAATGTCGAACCCCTGACCTAGATGTCCTAAACGATTACAGAGCAACATAATCTACAACAATAGAGGTGCCTACCCGATAGCGGGAGGGTCCAAAGTGATCTACTCTTCTAGCGGATATTCTTCATTGGCAACCTGATCTGAACAAAAAGGTTGTACAAACAATATGAGCTTTTAAACTCAATGAGCGAATCGGCCTTGCGTTAATAAAATTCAAATACATCACCAGTCATGCAAGCATATCCAAAGGCTCATACTCAACCAATAGACAGAAGATAAAAATTCATCCAATTCAACAAACGTTACTAGTACTCGTCAATGGCAATATATCCCGGAGAGCGCACACAGGCCGGCTCACCAATTATGTATATTTCCGCCATGACGCACAACCTCATCCTCTTAGCTAGGGCGCCTCACGGATTTATCACCAATCCGGGCTATATCCCTACTGAGGGAATCATTGTCTCCACACTCATTGGTCAAGACACCCTGTCAACCGGGTTTTCCGCCTTGCCGTGAGAGGGGGTACTGTCCCGCTCAATTACAATCAATAGTACAACAGTTCATATCATAATCAGAAGCACAATATAATACTCATCCATATAACAGGTATAGTATATAACTATATGATTCAAATTTCACATCATCATGAAATACTTGTTTCATTTTATCCATACTTATGGATTAATTATCTCATTTAGATTCGTCATTCTGAATCCAATTTCCCCCTATGAATCTTGGGAGTGTCCTACGACATACTTTTTATCACCAGTAATGCTAAAATTCTATTAAAACGGGGTCGTTTCACTCACCTGGATTCCGTACGAGTATCACTTCTCTAAGTCATTACAGACAAGAGTGCTCAGGTGAATTTCGGTGTTCTGCTACGGAGATTTTCATGAAAGATTAGAGAAAATACGTTAGGATTGTTTCGTACAGATACTGTTCATATGTACGGTTACTATTCATACGGTTACTATTCATACGTACGGTCACTATTCATACATATAGTTACTATTCATACGTATGGTTAGTATTCATACCAGAAATAGAGAATACAATCTGTAAAAGAGTACACCAGGTAAGTTTCCAGGAAAGAGTGGAGGGTCACACTGGACACACTTAAAAACCAGGTCTTTCCTTAGCCAGAACTTTCCTAGACATGTATTCTTCACAGTTTACATTCTATTTCGGTAATCAGAGAATCAAAATAACATATAAACAGCTAAGGACAGTTTTTCTGATGTGGAAGATCAGCCAAGGCCGCAACCACAGAGCATACTTAAGAAAATAACTTCTAAAATTTAAAAGACATAGAAAGGGCATAGTATCCTTACCTAAGCTGAAAAGGAAAGGCCCAAAATCTCAGAGGCCTAGTTTTGGAGTAAGAGAAACTTAAGGAGAGAAGAAGAGAAGTTGAAGGTGTGAGTTTAGAATTGAAATGAAAGAGCCTATTTATAGCAAAAGTCAAGGGTACTATTTGATACTATATGCTAATAAAATATTCAATTTACTATTCATGAAAATGACATTTCTAATAATGCAGTTACTGTGCACGAAAATTTTTCTAACTATCCTTTCACCTTAAACCTTTAAGTTTCTTTTCAATTCAGTCCTTTCACTTTAGTCCCTGAGAGTATTTTCACCCATAAAACATCATTTTCTCCTACGAACTTCTTTCTAGTTTTCTCTTATGACCAAGCCACATCTAGTACTTGACATTTCGATTGTATAAATGAACAGTATCGTATATGTAAATAGTATTATACGGGTGAATAGTACCGTATACTGAAATAGTAACAGTAGTTTGTAAACAAATATTTATATTTTATTTTTCATGGGTATTACATGCAATTTTATGAAAAACCAAATTAAGAAATACCCCATCTACAAGGGATCTAAACCTAAAAGATAACTCTACGGGAGATTACGAGAAACAACTTAATTATCTACTATATAAGAAACTAAACCAAAACGAAGTTTTAGTCAAAATGTGAAGCGATATATTGTAATTAACAAATGCTGTTGATGCATGCAGTCAGTATATATGAGGTATATGGAGACCTAGTAGGGATTTTAGGTTCACACCATGAGGCGCCATCCTTAACCTAGTAAGCGATATATATATATATATATATATATATATATATATATATATGTTGTAATTAACAAATGTTGTTG
Organism: Biancaea sappan; assembly: GCA_037074585.1. Lineage (NCBI taxonomy): Eukaryota > Viridiplantae > Streptophyta > Magnoliopsida > Fabales > Fabaceae > Biancaea > Biancaea sappan. The sequence continues at coordinate 91,130,101 of CM073491.1, read as the reverse complement.
ATGCATGCATGCAGTACGACGTGTATGGAGATCTATTAGGGCTTTTAGGGTCACACCCTGTGGCGCCATTAGTGTCACTGCACCACCTTGACTTAGTGGAGCCAATATTTCCACATATGCATCGAGCCCGAGCCATAGGACGCCTAATGGAAGCAGTGAAGCAAGACTCAGGCAGCATCATACAGCAGTCGATATGCTACGACAAGAACAAGTATTGGTCCATCTCAGTGTCGTGGGGGTACGTGGTTCAAGTGTGGAGGGGCATAGTGTCCCCAAGAGAACTGGAGATGCCTTCACGCACCTTTCTGAATTGGTACAAGAGAGCCGATTACACTGCTTATACCTTCAACACCAGGCCTGTCTTCAAGCACCCATGTCAGAAGCCTTTTATCTTTTATATGAGTAAGACTCGATATGACCCTGCCAGGAGGCAGGTCATTGGGACTTACTTTCGGGACAGGTCTAAGCCTTCTTTTTGTCGATGGAAAATGGAGTCGCCTCAGAAAATCGATGCCATTGTTGTTCTTAAAAGACCAGATCCTCTTCGATGGCAAAAGGTAGGGATATGATTCTCAACATGTCCATTAATACATTTTACAAACACATTCATATATATATATATATATATATACACACACACACACACACATATATTAAGGTTGAAAAATGTGGACGATAGATGTATCAATTCAAGGATAACTGATTAAATAGTAATTAAATTACGGTCAAATCGATGATATTTAAAATATATTAAAATATTAAAATATATAATATATAATATTAAAATATTCAAGGTATATTATAGATATATATTCATACAAATTCTAGATCTTTTTCTAATAATTTAAGTTTTTAGAGATTTTTTAAAATATATAATAATATTCAATAAAAATTGAAAAATTAAATTAATTGAACCGGTGTTCAGAAAACTGGACCAAATCAGTCGGTTCAACAACAAAAACCTAGTAAATCGGTCAGGGTATAGGTTCGGTTTTGACCAATGAATCAATGAGTATTTGAACTGGTGAAAAATTGGTTGAACCGGTCTCGAACTTGTAAAATCGACTGGTTCAAATGGTTCAATTTTTTATTTTTTTTATTTTTACTGAATATTATTATCTATTTTTAAGAAATCTGTAAAAATTTAAACTATTAGGAGAAGATTTAGGATTGATATAAATACATATCTGTAACACGCTTATAATATTTTAATATTAAATATTTGTAACATATACATTAATTATATATTTTAATATATTTTAAATATAACGATTCGACCACAATTTAATTATTAACTCTTGAATCAGTACCTCAACCAATTTAATGATCAGTTCAATTTTCTGAACCTTGGGTTGAACCGACTAATTTACCAATTTAAACGTTTACCGATTCTCAAGTCCAATTGAATTGGAGACCTAGCTAGTTCAATAATTTTCAGTTAAACCGACTGTTCCGATCGGTTTTCTCAACCATTCTCTATACATACATACATATATATATATATATATATATATATATATATATATATATATATATATATATATATATATATATATATATATATATATATATATATATATATATATATATATATATATATATATATATATATATATATATATATATATCGTCATCATCGTCATCATCATGGTTTCATATTCATTTACTTAGTTTTAATTATTGAATCAAAATAATTCTGGACATTTGGATTTGGAAGCTTTAATTACTAAAGAATCAACTTATTTTGCAGTCACCAAAGAGGGATTGTTGCAGGGTGATGCCATCAAGAACAGGCTCAACTATGTACTTATGGGTTGGCAATTGTAGAGCTGGCGAGATTAGTGAGTTGTAGCGCTGACAAGGAGGTAACTTTCATTTTTATTTTGTTTCAATTAACTGTCACTGATCATTAATATAATTCAAACCTCAGCTTTTCTTTTTTGTCGCCTTCATGCTCTCTTTCTTGAATTCTCCATTTGTCAAAGGTTTTTAATTTTCTTTTTTAAAAGTAAGTTATATACTTATATTAGTGTAAAGTTTAAAAAACCCGAATGGTCAATAAATTAGTCGAGACATTAGTTCAAAAATTAATGGTCGAATCATAATTGAATTGATAATATTTAAAATATATTATAATTTTATAATATTTAAAATATGTTACAGATATATATTTATACTAGTTTTAAGTTTTTTCTAATAATTAAATTTTTAGAGATTTTTTAAAATTACATAATATTATTTAGTAAAAAGATAAAAAAAATTAAAAAAAAACTAGTTGAATCAGTCGATGTTATCGATTTAAGCAGTTTTCTATCCGTTTGATTGTTTACCAGTTTACTGGTCTAATCCGAATCGAAAACTTGGCCAATTCACTAATTTTTAATCAAACTAACCGATCAAATCAGATTCTCTAAACATTGTATTAACGTCTCAGTTGATGCCTATTAATATATAACATGCAACATAATTTTATGTATCTTTAAAAACACATGCCTTGAATGTGACTCTGATGGGCTGAGGCTAAGGTTTAGGGTTGGGCCGGTGAAATGAGCCCGGCCCAAAATGTGATTTTACAGATAATTTATGGGATATGTCAATTAAATTTGAATTAATCTTCTAAAACACTCGTCTAAGTTTTTGTGAGTTCGTTATTATTACAGCCCAGTTCACATGTTTATATAGAAGTTTCTGTTGGAAGATATCGAGTTTCTCGCAAGAACAGAGTAATTCAATAGGACAGGAAAATTTTCTTCTTCTTCTACTACTTCTATTTTTTTTAATTAAAAAAATGATTTATCCTTCTCTTGCACTTGTCACATTTTTTCGTTATATATATATATATATATATATATATAATAGAATCAGATCAGTTGGATAACCTAAAAAAGGACTATTCAAAAAAAAAGGACAAGAACCGGTGAACTGAAAAATTAGTTGAATTGATTTTTATAAAAAAAAATCTTATTTACAAAATACAATAATTATTTTTCACACAAAATATTTATTATTTTAATATATATATATAATTATTATTATTAGTTCGAACACAATTTAATCACAGTTAGACCAATAAATTATAAATTAATATTATTACCGGTTCAATAATCAATCTGTTTTTAAAACATTATTTTTAATTGAACAATCATATTCCTGTGTAACTGAATTATATTAAACATTCCAGTCAATGGAGATACAAGCATTAACCGAAATATGTTCCTTTTTTATTATTTTTTGAAATTACATAATAGAATACATTCCAAATTATTTCTAACTAAATTAGTCATAGAAAGAATTTGATTTAGTTGTCTACTTCTATAATTTGAAGACAAGAATTATAATTAGACTGTAGTTCAAGAGGTTTCCCTTATTTTATTAATCACAAAATTAGTCGTATATTTACCATTTACCATTTAAATGTTAAATTATCAACACCATATCAAAATTCATATGTAGCCCAAGAAGCCCAATCAAATTGAATCCAAATCCAAGAATGTTAAGTTGGTGAAGTAGGTTGGTGAAGAAGGTTAGGTTTGGTTGGTGAAAAATTAGGTTTGGTTGGTGAAGATGTGTGGTTATTAGAATTTTGAGATAATTTATTCGTACGGTTTAGATTTGTTTGCAAGTACTATAAATACCCCTCCCCCCCTTCATTATAAATCATCAAGTAGTAGAAGAAGTAGTAGTGCACTTCAAAGAGTTCTTTAAAGTGTAGTCTTGTGGTTAGTGTGAGAAAGAGTGAGCTTTCAATATTGAGTGTTGTAATTTTTCTTCAAAGTTGTCTTAATATATTTAGTGCCCAAGAGTGTTGTGTTCAACAATTGGTATCAAAGCCTAGGTTGGTTGTGAGCGAGGTTGTGGGATCTCTTGAAAATCTAAGTATGCTCTATGGTTGCAGCTTTGACTGAACTTCCATAACCAGAAAAGATTTCTTGAGATTTTTTTTTGTGAGAGATTTTGAGTCGTGAGGAGTTTGGTACTCTGCAAGTTTGTAAGTCAAGCTTGTTCAGTATAGTCGAAATCTTGCTGGCACGATGGGTGACCTTCAAATAGTTGGAGGAATCAAGAAGCTCAACAACAAAAACTACAACATGTGGGCAACATGTATGGAGTCTTACCTACAAGGTCAAGATCTTTGGGAGGTCGTCGGTGGTGGTGAAGTTACACAACCGGTGGCAGAAGATGCCAATGGCACCTTGCGAAAGTGGAAAATTAAAGCAGGCAAAGCGATGTTTGCTTTAAAGACCACAATTGAAGAAGAAATGTTGGAGCACATCTGGGATGCTAAAACACCAAAGGAAGCATGGGACACTTTTGTTACACTTTTTTCAAAGAAGAATGATACAAGACTACAACTTCTTGAGAATGAGCTACTATCAATGGTGCAACGCGACATGACAATTGCCCAATATTTTCACAAAGTGAAGTTGATATGCCGCGAAATTTCAGAATTAGATCCAACAGCTCCTATTGGGGAAACCAGGATAAAGAGAATAATTATCCACGGTTTAAGACCTGAATATCGAGGGTTTATTGCCGCTATACAGGGATGGCCGATACAACCATCACTTGTTGAGTTTGAAAATTTGCTTGCAAGTCAGGAAGCTATGGCTAAGCAAATGGGAGGAGTCTCGCTGAAGAGTGAGGAGGAAGCACTCTATACCAGTAAAAGCAAAGAGACTTCTAAGCGGTACAATGGTGGTGGATCTAATAAGGATGGTGACAAGGTAAACCAAGGAAAAGGAGGCTTTCGTCTAGGAGGAGATTCAAAGAGTCGCGGTAATAGTAGAAAGTTCAATGGCGAGTGTTACAACTGCGGGAAGAAGGGCCACATGGCAAAAGATTGTTGGTCCAAGAAAAAGCCTGTTGAAAGTAATACAGCTACTTCTAACTCTACGGAGTATAGTGAAGATGGTTGGGATGCCGAAGCATTATTTGCTATGGAGGAAGAAGAATTAGCTCTCACGGTTACAACTCCAGAACATATTGACTACAAGAATGACTGGATCATAGATTCAGGCTGCTCAAATCATATGACGGGTGATAAACAAAAGTTGCAAAACTTGTGTGAGTACAAGGGAGGACGTGTGGTAGTAACAGCCGATAACTCAAGGTTACCAATAGCTGACATTGGTAAGACGATAGTTACACCCCGACATAACTCTAGCCATGTGCCACTTCAAGATGTATACCATGTTCCTGGAATGAAGAAAAACTTATTGTCTGTGGCTCAATTAACATCATCAGGCCACTATGTCTTGTTCGGTCCCCAAGATGTGAAGGTGTATCGTGACCTCAAAATCTTAGAAACACCAACAATGGAGGGACGACGATTGGAGTCAGTCTACGTGATGTCAGCAGAATCTGCATATGTAGATAGGACAAGGAAAAATGAAACATCAGATCTATGGCACATGCGGTTAGGTCACGTTAGCTATTCCAAGCTAAGTGTGATGGTGAAGAAATCGATGCTTAAAGGGCTTCCTCAACTTGATGTGCGAACAGACACAATATGTGCAGGGTGCCAGTATGGTAAAGCACACCAGTTGCCATACGAGGAATCGAAGTTTAAAGCAAAAGAGCCATTAGAGTTAATTCATTTTGATGTGTTTGGACCAGTTAAACAACCATCAATTGGTGGTATGCGGTATATGGTGACATTCATTGATGACTTCTCAAGGCATGTGTGGGTTTTCTTTATGAAAGAAAAATCTGACACCTTCTCAAAGTTTAAAGAGTTTAGAGAGTTAGCCGAAGGAGAAGTAGGAAAGAAGATTCGTTGCTTGCGCACAGATAACGGGGGAGAATATAGCTCAAAAGAGTTCTCTCAATACTTAAGGGAATGTCAAATACGACATCAATACACTTGTGCCAACACACCACAACAAAATGGTGTAGCTGAGAGAAAGAATCGACATCTTGCAGAAGTTTGTCGAAGCATGCTACATGCAAAGAATGTACCAGGAAGATTTTGGGCTGAAGCAATGAGGACTGCAGCCTTTGTAATCAACAGACTTCCTCAACTGAGGTTAGAATTTATTTCACCCTTTGAGAAACTGTGGAATAAGGAACCTACAGTTAATTACTTTCGAGTATTTGGCTGTGTATGCTATGTATTTGTTCCTGATCATTTACGAAGCAAGTTTGACAAAAAAGCTGTTAGATGTATCTTTGTGGGATACGACAGCCATAGAAAGGGATGGAAATGTTGTGATCCAATGAGTGGAAGATGCTACACTTCACGAGATGTGGTGTTTGATGAAGCATCTTCTTGGTGGTCCTTAGAGAATGAGGCATTGCCAGACTCCAGAGAATTTGGAGACAAGCTACAACAAAAGATGGAGGAACATACTATTCAACTTCAACAAAGTTCAGATGAACTAGGAAATCTAAATGGCAATGATGTTGAACAGAGAGTGACCCAGAATCCTTGGCAAAGTGGAATGTATGAACAATCAAATAAAGAAGGTGGGCCTAATGAAATTGAAGAATTAACTCCACAATCTCAACTTCGAAGGTCAACAAGAATACGAAGGCCAAATCCCAAATACGCCAATGCAGCCATAGTCAAAGAATTAACCATAGTAGAACCTGAGAAGTTTGAAGAGGCATCGCAGAGTCCTGAGTGGATGATCGCCATGAAAGAAGAGATTGATGCACTTAAGCAAAACCAGACTTGGGATTTGGTGCCAAAGCCAAGAGATGTAAAGCCTATATCATGTAAATGGGTTTACAAGATAAAACGCCAACCAGATGGGTCAATTGAGAGGTACAAGGCACGATTGGTAGCTCGTGGTTTCTCTCAACAGTACGGACTAGACTATGATGAAACATTTAGTCCAGTGGCAAAACTGACAACAGTACGAGTCTTACTTGCACTTGCAGCTAACAAAGATTGGAATTTATGGCAGATGGATGTGAAGAATGCCTTTCTTCATGGAGAGCTGGATCGGGAAATCTACATGATTCAACCAATGGGTTTTCAAAGCCAAAATCATCCTGAATACGTATGTAAGCTACGAAAAGCACTATATGGATTGAAACAAGCACCTAGGGCGTGGTATGGTAAGATTGCTGAATTCCTAACACAAAGTGGCTATTTAGTAACACCTGCAGATTCCAGCTTGTTTGTTAAAGCTAATAAAGGAAAGCTAGCTATCGTGCTAGTTTATGTGGATGACTTAATCATAACCGGTGATGATGAGGTAGAAATTCTTCGGACGAAGGAGAATCTTTCAGTTCGTTTCCAAATGAAGGAACTTGGACAGCTCAAGCACTTCCTTGGTTTAGAGGTTGATCGCACACAAGAAGGAATATTTCTTTGTCAACAAAAGTATTCCAAAGATTTGTTGGAAAAATTCGGAATGCTTGAATGTAAGCCGATTTCGACACCAATGGAACCAAATATTAAAATGTGTGCACATGAAGGAAAAGATTTAGAAGATGCAACGATGTATCAGCAATTGGTAGGTAGTCTCATCTACTTAACCTTGACAAGACTTGACATTTCTTATGCAGTTGGTGTGATGAGTCGATACATGCAAAATCCAAAGAAGTCTCATTTGGAAATAGTTCGACGAATACTGAGATATGTGAAGAGTACAATTGACTATGGTCTTTTGTACAAGAAAGGTGGAGAATGCAAGTTAGTTGGTTATTGTGATGTTGACTATGCAGGAGATCATGATACTAGGAGATCAACAACTGGCTATGTGTTTAAGCTTGGTTCCGGAACAATTTCTTGGTGTAGCAAGAGACAGCAAACGGTATCATTGTCAACCACTGAAGCAGAGTATCGAGCTGCAGCAATGGCAGCACAAGAAAGTACATGGTTGATACAGCTAATGAATAGCCTACATCAACCAGTAAATTATGCAGTTTCGCTGTACTGTGACAATCAATCAGCAATTCGTTTGGCAGAGAATCCGGTCTTTCATGCAAGAACTAAGCATGTTGAAGTGCACTATCATTTTATCAGAGAGAAGGTTCTACAGGAAGAAATTGAGATGAGACAGATCAAAACAGATGATCAAGTTACAAATTTGTTTACAAAAAGTCTAAGTATAGGCAAGCTCCAAATGTTTCGTCAACAGCTTGACATATTGCAGAGAATGGGAGCTGGTGTTGAGGGGGAGTGTTAAATTATCAACACCATATCAAAATTCATATGTAGCCCAAGAAGCCCAATCAAATTGAATCCAAATCCAAGAATGTTAAGTTGGTGAAGTAGGTTGGTGAAGAAGGTTAGGTTTGGTTGGTGAAAAATTAGGTTTGGTTGGTGAAGATGTGTGGTTATTAGAATTTTGAGATAATTTATTCGTACGGTTTAGATTTGTTTGCAAGTACTATAAATACCCCTCCCCCCCTTCATTATAAATCATCAAGTAGTAGAAGAAGTAGTAGTGCACTTCAAAGAGTTCTTTAAAGTGTAGTCTTGTGGTTAGTGTGAGAAAGAGTGAGCTTTCAATATTGAGTGTTGTAATTTTTCTTCAAAGTTGTCTTAATATATTTAGTGCCCAAGAGTGTTGTGTTCAACATTAAATTTGCTAAACAAACTTAATTTAACGAATCAGATCAAATTTGTTGGCAAGCCGCGAATATGAATACTTCATGAATATTTAAGTTCATTTTGCATTTCCTTTTATTTTTTTTTAAAAATACATTTTTTGTTTCTAATATTTATTTTTCATTTCAATTTCATCCACAATTTTTTTTTGTGTGTTAATTTCATCCTATATATATTTTTTTGTTTCGATTTTGTCTCTGAGATTAACGTTGTTAACATAATTGATCTGATAAAAATATTGACGTAAATTTTTTCATGTGACCTGTCTACCGCCAAAGTATCATATTGATTGATTTTAATTTTAATTTTATCCTAAACAGTTGACTAAGCTTCAATTTTATCCAAATTGATATTTTTTTTTCATTTTTCTCATTCATCTCAAATTAACAGTTAAAAGTTTGATATGTCATATGGAGAAGTTTATATGTCACTTGAAAGATTCCAGATGTCACTTAGAAAAGTTCATATTAGTATTTTTTAAGAAATTTTATTAATAATGTTAACTCTAGAGACAAAATTGAAATAAAAAATAAACATGTATGATGTAATTAGCATAAAAAAATATTAGAGGCGAAATTGAAACTCAAGGTCAATATTAAAAACAAAAAAAAAAGACTTTTGCCTATTTTTTATTATCCACTTCGATCCTTAAGTGGCTTATATATATATATATATATATATATATATATAACTGTTGTGACGTACATTCGAATATAGGAAAAGTTGAAGTTTTAATTTGTTTTATGTAATAGGAAAATCAATAGCAGAATAGTAAACTTTTCTGTAACTTCTTAGACTCCACAAATTTTGTCTTTGCAAAAATTTAAAAACAACCAATCTTGATTGATTTCAACTGGTTTGATACATGCTCTTTTAAAATAAAATTTTGGATTTGATTTTTTTAATGGAAAAACTCAATAATTGGTGAGCTTCTCACATTTGTGATTTGATCCTACTTGATCAACATGATTAGTAGGAGTTTAAAAAAAACAAATAGTAAATTTGTTTTATAAATTAAATAATTGTAATTATAAAATCGCTACATTACTTTTTTTATAGAGTACATTACACTTTTCTCCTTGATAAGTTTTTTTTTAAAGAATCTACACTCTTTTTTTTTTAGTTATAAAGTGGCTATATTTTAGTCTAATTTTTACATTTTTTTATAAAAAGAATGCATTACAGCCTATTTGTTGATGTTTGATAGTCTAATGCCGTGTATTAACTAAAGCATTTAATATGTATTTAAATTAATGGAGAGCATTTTAGTAAAAAAAATGTGACATTAATTAAGTTACTAAAAATAGTAAAATAGACTACGATGAACTCCTTACACTACAATTTAATCATTTTATAATTATAGAAGAGGAAAATGCATATTCTCAATATAAAAGAAGACAAAAGCATTTTTTATACCTTTAGGGTGTGTTTAGCTTGCTACAAAAAAGAGCTTATAGCTTATTTGACTAGCTTATAAACTTGTCAGAAGTGTTTAATAAATGAGCTTATTTTAATAGTTTAGAACTTATTTTCAAATGTTACTTTTTATAGCTTATAGCCTATAACTTATAACTTATATACTTTCCTTCCTATTTTACCCTTATTATTTTATCTCAATACCCATTATATCCTTTTGTTTTATTCATAACCTAAATTCCTAAAATATTTTTATTGTGAATAATTTTTATTTTTATTAAATTTTTTATCGCTAATTAAATTTATTTTAAACAAATATATATATATATGTTAAAGATAAAAATATGTTATATATTTAATTTGTAAGTATATATTACACTTTTTTAACATAACTATATATATACGTAAGTATAATATATAAAATATAAAATTATATATATATGATATAATAACATATATTAATTAATTATATATATAATAATTTAAATTAATTTACTTAAAAAATAAAAACTAATATATTTATTTTATATTATTTTAAGATTATAAAATAATACAAACATTTCTATGCTCTTTTACGTCATTTTACACTTTTCAACTACTTTGACAATTATTTTTAATAAATACTTCTAATTCAATAAGGTAGCTTATAAGTTTTCAGCTTTCAGCTAAAAATTAACTTATAAGCTTTTAGCTAGCTTATAAGCTTTTAGCTAGCTTATCAGTTATTTTTGCCAAAAACATCCTTAATGTTTACATTAAATTTTAATTTTGTACCTAACTGTTTTTTTGTGTTAATCATATTCTACATATTTTATTTTTATTTCAAATTTATCATTTTTTCTAACATCATCTATTACTGATAGAAAATGCTGACTAAGTAATTAGTTAAAATGATAGTTTTGAAATAAAAATAAAACATGTAAGACATAACTGACACAAAAAAAGTGAAGGACGTAAAAAAGGTAGATTTGAGTTATACATATTTCATTTTTGTTTCAAATTTGTCATTTTTACTAACTATTCAGTCAACATTTTCTATCAGTGAAATAGATGAATTAATAAAAAAAATAGATTTCAAACAAAATTAAAACATGTAAGACATAACTAAAGTGAAAAAAAAAATTCAGGATGAAATTAAAATTTGGTATAAACAAATTAAAAAAAACTGAATTTAGTGGCTTTTTTTTTCACATTTAGCATCGCTTTAACCGTCGCTAAATGTACCAAGTGGCAGCTCAAAAACCGCCATTACCAGTGCTTTTTTTTTTTTACACTGCTGAGTAATAAATAGTGGCACTTTTTTCTGCATTTTTTGGCAATTTTTAAAAAAAAACAATTTTTTTTTTAAAAAAAGATTGTAGCTAGTTGTCATTTTTCATTTTCAAATGTTATTTTATTGGCGGCCGTTTTCCACAATTTTTTTAAAAAAGAAATTTAAACTTGCAATTTTTTTTAATATTTCTTAAATTATTGTTTAAACATCAATCATTACTAACATTTCAAATAATATATTTAATATAATCATTAAAGAAACAAGTCATACATTGTCTAACTAAAATAAAATGTATCACAATAATATCTTAAAAGTTGTACAAGCATTATTCTATTAAACATTCCTAGATACAAAGAGTACTAATCTTAAGTAGTTCCATAACTATTTGGAGATAATTGCTTGATGTTGAAGAATGATGGGTATGAACTTTATCTCCCTGAAAAAAAAAAAAGTAATTTTAAATTTCAAAGTGATGAAATGAAATTAGTAAAATAAATAATCTATTGGAAGAGCAAAAGCTACATCTAGAAGCTACATTTGTAATTGGAGGTAATACATGTATTGAACTGATAACTTGCAAATAAATGAGACATTCTTCTAAGCAACCTTCATTTTTATAATCCAACAAACTAATGGATTCATATGCCAACAGAACTTTAGACTTGTCAAGTGCAGCCAGCAATAAAATTATTTATACAGAACTAAACGAAATCATCTATGAGATCCATCACAAAAGAATGAAAGGAAAAAAAAGAATTAAAATTTTTTTTAAAAAAAGATGTATCATATTGCCAACATATATTATAAGATGTATCAACTATAACAACAAATGGACCTCAAAGAAATAACACTACACAAAAAATCCAACATGTTTTCTTGCTTGTGCCCAAGCCAGGGATTCTGAATTCTTGATCATCCTCTTCCGCCTCCTCTCCACAGTAAAGTTATCAAAATTGGCTTGCCCAACATGATTTGAGTGTATCAAGGAAATACAAAAAAACAAATTAAGATCTAATAATTCAAATCTAAAACAGCGAGTAGCAAAGAGGAGACAAAAGAGTACAACTAATAATGTAATAAAAAGGGTTTACAAAATATTCTTACTCAATGGCCAATCAAATCTACCTCTGTTATCTTGGTTTTGATCAGGATGGTACTCCTTTATCCTAAAAGCTGTCTGCAAAGATGAAAAGAATACTTCATTGGTGATAAAGAAGAAATAAGAAGTGTAGGCAAAAATCTCATTTTAGTCCCTAAAACAGTAAAGCTTTGAAAGGAATATTGTATTAAACATCATCACAATGAAACATTCTCTTTATCAAGATGAACCTAGCTAATGCAAATTGGAATGGGTAGATGCAACACTTGCTGTAATATGCAAGAGAGCAAGTTAATAAGAGAGATTATATCCATGAATTTTCCAATGATGAATGCCTACTACCATTGTATGTACCCTCTATTAATCCCACTTCCATGGAAAAACTGCATCCAATGCAGTCAAGAAATAAAGTTGACATGCCATCACACAAATGGAAAAAAACCAAAAAAAAAAAAAAGAGTTAATGCTTTCTCACAAAGAATGAGAAAAAGAGACCATACTAATCAGTTTCATTAAGCATTTCCTTTTAACATAGTTGGATATCCTTCTCACAAAGAATGCACTTCAAAGTTTGAAGTAAATTAGTAAGTCCACAGGTTACAATGCTTTCTTCTTGAAATCTTATCTTGTGAAAATACTCAGAATATTTATAATTGTAATGACTGATGAGAAAGCTCCAAGTTGTATAATGAAAGCAACATATGTAGTAAGTACTCCGTATACTTACTGTACTTCCAAAACTAACAAAGACCCCATGTTCACAAACTAGTGTGTATACGAAGCAATCAAGAAGAGGTTTTTGCAAGGCTATCATTGTAAAGTATGCCACTGTATACAATTAAATATCTTGATACCTGTTAAAACCAACAACTTACTAAAAGACTAAATCTAATATTATTTTACGTTTAATAGCAAAAATAGAAATAGATTCTGTTGTATCAACTCATTATCAGCCTCTGTACCAAATCTAATATTAATCAATGATATATATAATATGTTAGACACAAATATACATAAGAGAGTTGAATTGTTTATACGAATAATTTCAACTTCTTGTAAAAATACTTTATCCTCCTTAGAAGCTTAGAAGGTAATGAAATTTAAAAACACAAAGAGAGTAAGAGAGAATTTTATACAACAAGTTTAAAAATGTTTGAATCACATCCATTTGGATTCTATGTCATTCTCCCTATGCATACAAGCAAAGAGGATTTCTTATAGTTTTGAGCTTTACAAGAAAATCTTACCAAAAACAAATTTCCTAAAACTTTTACTTTCTAAAACTCTCACAGACTATAAATACTTTCTTTAAAAAAGATAAATTACAACTTTTTATCAAAGGATTAGCTTAATAGCTTTTACAACCATCTTAAAGCAAATCAAAGACTAGGAAAATTAAAATCAATGAAAGAAACTTTCTTTCTCTAAAATAATACTCAGAACAAATAAGGCACAAGCTCACATAGAGCGCTCAAGAATAAATTCAAAGAAAAGAGTAGGTGAAAAAATGGATGTTGCAATAACTTTCTTCAATCTTTTTGTTAGTTGCTTCAGAAGCTGCATTAGACTTTAAATAGAGCACTTCAAGAACTAGCCGTTGGTTTCAACGTCTCTCTCCATAAATGCTTGTAGAACTCCATTAATGCTTGCCATAGCTTAGTCAGAGGAAGGGTAACTCGAAGTGTGAAGGAGAAGATATCTTGAAATTAGGTGCAACTTTTCAGGAGCTATCAAAAAACTCATTTTGCTTCCTGACAAATGACTTTTATCATTAGTAGGATCTTAACTTTTGTCAAAAGAGTTTTCTCTTTAAATGATGCAGAAAGGACAAAAAATTTAAATGCTGTCAGGAAAGAGAAATTTTTCTTAAAAATTGTGATTAAAGTGAAAATGGATCAAATATAAAGATGAGCTTTTAAGATAAGACAAGCTGACTCAATTCATAAAGGAATGCATTATTAAAAATCAAATGGGCTAAAAATATATTTAACCCAACATAATATAAAGCACAAATGTGTACAATCTTCTGTTTGACAGTAATACATAAATAAAAAAAAGTTCTTTCAATTATAAATCATACATTATAAATATACTGCATATACAATTGAAACTTGGTGTATATTAGGCACGTAAAAAGTTAAAAAAAAAAAAAAAGACCCTGCAATTTTGAAAATTGATGGGAATTTGTTCTATTTTATAATATTAAGCCCGTGTACTTTTTACTTCATATTCCGCTAAATATTACGAACTATTAACCAGATTAGCGAAGTAATTTATTATGAATTGAGTTTAAATCCTGAAAAATGGACTAAAGAAGATTCCTAAAGAGAAATTAACCCATCAACTCATCTCATTCTCACATATGGAATAAGGTAGAAGGACTTCCCAAAATTAATTACCTGTTATCTTGTAGGGAAACAAAAATAGATAACAAGGCACATAACATACATACATTACTACATTCATATATATATATATTGATATATGACAATTAGGCACAACAATCTTGGTCCCCAGAGGAGCTGTCAGTCTCAGAACAGGAAGCAACAAGATGAACATTATCGTTACTGTTTTCCCTTCTGAGTCCAGAGTGCGAGTGAGAACAAGAACGGGGTCGTTTTGATGTAGGAGAATCAGAGTCGTATTTCTGGGAAGCAAGGTAGTTCAGAGCCGTGACCACGTCGGCTATCACTGGTCTCATGTGGGCCTTATCTTGCACACACATAGCTGCTATGGCTAGGGCTTGGTACAACCCTCGAATTGGGTATTTGCCTTCCAGTGTAGGGTCTACCATTTGTGAGAACCTCTTCCTGTCTTTGAACAGGGGCCTTGCCTGCAACATTGCAATATTATAAGGGCCTTTTGATCATAGTTTTGACATCACTATTTAGATTTGAAAAAATTAATGAAGAGCTTAACTTTTTGAGAATTAAGTTATTTTGTCAAAAGATCAAACTCTTTGTGAACTTATTATTTGACTATATATAAATCTAAATCCTAAACCCTAATTTTATTATTTGCATATGTGAATATGTTAGGTATACTTTTCAATGGGACTCATCTCTGACTGAAATGATATGAGCAATAAGAATGGAGATAAGTAGGGCAACTTGGAATTGAAAGTTACATTACTTTAAAAAAAATTAAAAAAGAAAGTTTTCTGTGTCAAAATCCCAAATTTTTTGCATTCTACCCTTCGGGGCTGCTAGCAAGCATCCTTGTATAAATCAAAATAATTCACTCTGCATGCTATCTGACAGATGCACATGCAACTACATTTGCAGGTATATTTTGGAAAAATAAAATGCAAATATCTTCCTTCAACTTTTAGCCATTTGCAAATTACTCCTCAATCTTGAGAATTGAAAATAAGGAAAGTTTCACCTCAAACTATCTTTGTCATTTGTTGTTTTCAAAATAAACAAACAAATGGGTTGATTTTGATGTGACATTTTTCATAAGAAAATGGAAAAGGGTTAAAATACCATGAGATTATAGTTGAAGGGATGTCTTCAAATAGCTCAGAATTAAATAAAGGTTGCTTCTTTCCCTCATATTTTCCAACCCCAACAAAGGAAAATAAGACAAAAGAGTAAAGGTAACTAAAAGGAAACTGTATCTGTTTTAATATTTCAGCATCCTGGACAAATCCTAATCGTCCATCAAGGCTTATCATGCAGTTCAAAATGTATGCGTCTTTTGAGTTGTATGATGAATTGTCGATAAACTACTAGAATTTATCCAAGAGACTTCAAAAACTGAAGCAAATCCACAAAGGGTAAAAAGAGAATTCTTTTGGCCACATATATAACAATATATAACATACCCATGAGACAAGATTTTGTTCTTTGGTAGGTTTGGTTTTGTCGATGGCCTTTCTGCCTGTGATGAGCTCCAAAAGAACGACGCCAAAGCTGTAAATATCGGACTTAAAGTTGAGCTGACCAGTCATGGCGTAATCTGGAGCACAATAGCCGTAAGTGCCCATAACCCTAGTGGAGACGTGAGTGTGGTCCCCACTGGGCCCCACTTTTGCCAATCCAAAATCAGATAACTTGGGATGATATCCCTCCCCTAACAGTATGTTTGAGCATTTCAGGTCTCTGTATATCACTGGGGGCTTCATCTTGTCGTGCAGATACTCCAACCCTCTCGCTGCTCCTGCTGCTATCTTCATTCTTGTGTTCCAATCTAGTCCTTTTCTACCAGGTGGAACATCTGAAAACCCAGAAACACATTCATGATTAATGCTATATTTGTAAACCAATCTACAGGAACGATATTCGCATTATAGATCTAGAGGATAGGTAAAATAAAAGAAACTGTATATATGTCTTGCATGTTTGAGGTGGGCCATACTGAAAAAATATGCCTTGCATGTTTAGGTGTATCTTTATAACTAACCTAGTTTTTTAAAGGAAGAATATCTAAGAAAGAAATAGTGGTTTAACGTACGGACGAAAAATGAGATGATGGAAGGAAATGAAAGTGTGTACCATATAGATGATTCTCGAGAGAACCAAGGGACATGTACTCATAAACCAACATCCTATGATGTCCCTCGGCACAAAAACCAATCAATTTGACAAGATTAGGGTGGTCTGCTAGACTCAGTGTCAACAATTCCACTGCAAACTCCCTTATCCCTTGATGTCCACAGGGGTCCAGTTGCTTTATTGCTGCTTCCTGCAACAAATAAAATTTTAAAACTAATTCACATAAACCATGAATTTGAAGCCAGATCCTTTGCTGGATGTTGCCACCCAATATAATGCTGAGTTTCTCAATACCATTTTGAAGCGGGATAAGTGGAGTTTATGTGAACTCTACACCAACTTCTCAGCATCGAATGATGCTGAAAAGTCTGACACCCTACTAATAAATAAACTCATTAGTAGAGTGTTGGCACCCAGCACCCTACTGATAGGTAGAGCATATCAGCAAGGTGTTAAAGATACTAAACTTCTCAATACTGTTTAATAGGGATAGAATAGGTGGAACTTATTTAGATTCTACAAATTCAATGGTGCTGAGAGCCAACACCTAATAAAGAATACACGTTGATGAATTGCATGTGTGAAAGAGCATTTAAAAATTAAAAAAAATTGATCTATTTGGTATAATTATGAATTTAATGACCAACCTGGTTCACTCTCTTCAAGTGGCCTCTATAAACCTTTCCGAAACCTCCTTCGCCGAGAAGGCAATCTGATCTAAAATTATGGGTTGCAGCTGCGAGTTCATCGAGTTTAAATGTGATCGCCTTGTATTGATTTTGGGCTTTCCCATCTTTCAAAATCTCATGCTCTATGTTTAAGTCCTTCAGTTCCTCCGGAACTCGATTTGAACCACCTTTCTTCGACTTGTTCCCATCCACTTTCCAATCTTCTTTCGCCTTCTCTGTAGCGCCTATAGATCTCATGCACGTGAGCGACAAACAAACACAGAGCCACACATCGAATCAAACAAAACGACCCCACCACAATACATTAATTTAATCTAATCCAGGTGACTGCATGCACATCATTCAAAACAAAACAAAAATAAAATTCCATGGAGAGACCTCAACTTCGATCTGTTTCTCCATTAAATCTTCTCTAGATTTAAAAAAAAAAATTGCTTTGAGGCCATTCAAAACTTTAATCTCTTGACACAGCGGAAGCTTACGCAAAACCAAAATTTTAATCGGCTTAGAATATACCCATATATTTTTGCGGTGCAAAATCAGAACACAAGGGGGGAAAAAAAGCTTCAAAACAACATGATCCCAGAGATTGGGCGAACTTTTCTAGGAATGCAAAACAAAGAAAGAAAAATCTTTAAGATAATCAATCAAAGGTGGGATCAATGCCTGCATGTTTTCGGCTTGGCCAAACAAGCCGTCCGATCAAGTTTTAAGCATGTGTCGAAGTTGATAAAACGGTGACCAGCCAAGAAATCCGGTTTCAGGATGAATGCCCAAAAGGGTTTCTAACAGAATAAGACATTGAGAAGACAAGAAACAAATCTTAAAACGACGACAATATAAGAGAGAAACAATGATCGACCTGGAGCGAGAAGAAGGTTAGTCTTGTTGGGGCTTCGTTTAAAGTTTCTGGGATTGTGAGTGGAAGGGGACGATTTCTTGTGGGAATCGAGAGCGCAGAAGAAGCAACCCATGTTGTTGTGAATGGGTCTCCCTCACAAGCCTCCCCAAAGAACACAGCCCAAAACGGCAACCTCAAACATGGAAATATAGTTCGAGAGATAGATAGGTAGATAGAGAGAGAGAGAGAGAGAGAGTCAAAGCCTCCAAAGCTTTCCCTTCTGGCCTCTGCGTCAAATGGTTTCCAATGTTATCGTGGGCGTAACTCCATGAGATTGATCGAGATGTCCATGAAACAGCACCAGCAACTACATATATTATTCACTAATCAGGTGAAGCCACGGAAACGACAATCGAGACTTTTCTGTCATTTCGTTTCCTTTATAATCCCATGCACCCGATCGCATCTTATCATCATCTGCTTGACTGCTTCCGCTTAAGGGTACTTTCGGTATTTCACTCGCATTATCAGCCTCCTTCCCATTGCCCACAAGTCCTCTTATTCACCGTGTTCGGTTTTTAAAAATGTAAATATTAATAATAAAAGTTAAATAAAATAAAATGATTGGTAACATAAACTAATTTATTTGAAATTTAGTTAAACTATACTCGTCACCTTAGTTTTAAGTACTATGTTTAATTTATTTTTAATGTATTTTTTCATTGTTATTATCTTTTTGTCTAGCATGTATAAATTACTTAACTTTAATTTTAAGTATGTTTAGTTTATTTTTAATATATTTTTGTTATTGGTATTATCTTTTTGTCTAACATGTATAAATTACTTATTGATCTTTAATGTCACTTTGAAAATAATAAAAGTATTTTTTAAATCCCTAATATTTATATCAAGTTTTAATTTTGTCACTAAAATTTTTCTTTTGCATGAGTTATGTTTTACATATTTTATTTTTGTTTCAAATCTACTACTTTTACTAACTCTATCAATTTTATTAACAGAAAATATTGACTGAATGATTAGTAAAAGTAGTATATTTAAAACAAAAATGAAACATAGAAGAATAACTTAAACAAAAAAAATATGTTAGGAATGTCAAAAAGATAGGTGTGAGTTCTACATATTTTATTTTTATTTTAAATTTATTTTTTTACTAATTATCTATTCAATATTTTTCGTTAATAAAATAGAAAACGTTAGTAAAAAAGAATACTAAAAAATGATAGGAATAAAATTAAAATTTAGTAAACGACAATAAAAATATTTCTGCCTTTTGAAAATAAAGCTATAATTTTATATTATATATTAACGATATTTTTTTATTTGTATGATCAAGTTAAGAATAAAATTATATTTTCTAGTTGTTCTGATCAACGGCGAGGATTCACAAGAGACAGAGCCACGTAGAGCACGGCCAATCAATAAATGAATTTTAAGAGGGTTCATGTGCACCTGCCAGCACGGGATCACTGCTATATTTTATTATTATTATTATTATTATTATTTTGATGAAATGAATTAACGTTGTCAGTTGCCGTGTTGTTAAAACTAAAAAATGGTGGGTGAATTATTGTGGGATTGGATCGATGAGTCATTGCATGCTCATTTACTTGAAGTGGAATTTCTTTTTAAGTCTTAGACAACTAAATAGCGATTTTAGAAAGTTACGTTTCTCTCAAAACTCATAAACCAGGTAAACACAGATATTGAGTTGAGGTCTAAACCTAAAATTAACGGGAAAAAGAAAAAAATAAAATAAACTTTTTATTTACTTATGCTTAATGAATCACGAATTCACTATATACAGATAGGTAAAGCTGAAAAAGGAATCTTTTAACAAAAAGAAAAACAGAAAAATTTTGCTTACATTGTTTGACCGAAAAGAAAAGGATTAAATTATTAATTTAATCTTTAAAAGAATATATGTTTCTTTAATTTAATTTTTAAAAAATTAAAATTTTAATTTAGTTAGTAAAATATTATATATATCTCAATTTTAAAAAAAAAATATCAGATTCTAGCTCTAACATAGATAGTTTGACGTGTCATATTTAACGGTCTACTTTCTTTCTACATTTTTTTCTTTTTCTTTTTTAAATTTACTAACCTTCCAATTTCAACGATCATTAAATCTAAAAATTAGTCAAAAATTAGTACAATTTAACAAAAAAACAAAAAAATATAAACTATTAAATATATATCTAACGGTCTACTTTTAGAGTTAGAGTCAAGCGAATAAACTTCTCATACTTTTATTAATTAAATTGAAACACATTCTTGATCTTCCAAGAATAAAATTTAAAATAATTATATTCTTTTAAATACTAAATTAATAATTTACTCAAAAGTATACATATGACGTATGTCTCGCAAATTAACTACGTGTGAGCGTTTGATCACGTAGCATTATGACCAGATCATAGGGGAAACGACGTCGCAATGACCTAAGGGTGACCTATAGAATTCTAATATTAAAATATCAGCAATAAGGAAAAATAATAAAATATACAGTGACGACGATAAGCTTGGCCTGATCAAGAATGGCTTTAAAGTTCAAACAACAACGGAAAGCTAAACAAATTAAGAAAGGTAAATTCTAATTAAAAAGAACACGTAGTGTACCAGTTGCGACGAGAAAGCAAACAATAATAATATACTTAGAACAATATGATTATTTTTTAATTGTAAGAAAATTAGGAGTGAAGTAGGGCTTTGAAAGAGACAATTGGAAAACATTAGTGGTTGATTTTGATACGTATTTAACCGTTTATTATTAAAAAATTGCAACAATTTTGAACAAGATCGACGCTAAAAGACACCAAAAATGACACCCATCGATACAGATGTTAATATATTTATAGAAAAGTATTTCAAGTTTGGATTGATGACAAGCAATATACGAGTAAAAATATAGGATCATCGATTCATCCATAAATTATGTAACCAGACCAGACGTTTCACTAAGAATTGATCATTGATCCAGTTTAGTTGATCTAAAAAATTGACTAATTAAAAAGTTTGTCAAAAATCGGTAAAACTAATGAATCAATAAATCGGTTTTTATTAAAAAAATTTATTATTTACAAAATAAAATTATTTCTAACACTATATGAAATTTAATAATTTTTGTTTCTATGTTATATTTTTTTCTTAATATTTTTTTATAATAATATTATTTTTACCAGAAAAATAAATAAAAAAAATAATTACACACACATACATACATATATATATATATATAAGTTTACTAAGATTAAGTATGAAAATGTTTATTTATTTATTATTTATATATATATAATTATTATCAGTTTGCCACAGTTTAACTAATAAACTATGAACCAGTATTTTTACTGATTCAATGACTGATCCGGACCATTAGTATCATCACTTTGAATTGTATAGAGAATGACCAGATTTATCATCGCACTTCAATATTAATTTACGGGTTATATAAACATTACAAAAACTAAACAATCACTGATCATTTTATGATCAGTATTGTATATTAGTAATATTGACTTCTAAGATGATTTAATTGAAGTCTTTAATCAACCAACACATTCTAGACACACTTCAAAACGGGTGTTCATTTTTAAATAAATTGTTAGCGTAGTAGCATAGTCAAATAAAATTATTTCTTATGTATTTCATGCTTTGACTCAGACAAATGCACAAGATTCTTTCCTGTTCTATCATGGTCTAGTTATATTCCAAATTTTCAAAGTCCAGGTAGATTTCTATAATAAAAAAAATTGATTCAACATAAATTTATACTATGTATGTTGTTGATCAATTTTTTTATTATGGAAATTGATCTGGACTTTGAAGATTTGGAAGGCATTTAATGCACTATCACAACAAAAGAGGAAAGAATCATGTGCACTTTATGCAGTCAAACATGAACTAGTAAGAGGAATTTACGTGAGTTTAATGCTCAGATATCAATCATGGAACATATAAGGAAAGAGTCATTGACCAAATGAAAAAGGAAATGTCACGACCCGTTTTCTGGGCACATGACCGGCACAATGATGAATCTCTCATCACTGTAAGCCTTCCGATAAATATATCAAATTTTCTTATCTGAAAATCATAGATTATCAATTTAAAATACATTATTATACTGACATACAAGCCAAATGTCGAACCCCTGAACTAGATGTCCTAGACGATTACAGAGCAACATAATCTATAACAGAAGAGAGGTCTACCCGACAACGGGAAGGTACAAAGTGATCTACTCCTCTAGTAGATATTCTTCGATGGCAACCTGATCTGAACAAAAAGGTTGTACAAACAATGTGAGCTTTTAAACTCAATGAGCGAATCGGCCTCGCATTAATAAAATTCAAATACATTACCAGTCATGCAAGCATATCCAAAGGCTCATACTCAACCAATAGACAGAAGATAAAAATTTATCCAATTCAACAAACGTTACTAGTACTCGTCAATGGCAATATATCCCGGAGAGCGCACACAGGCCGGCTCACCAATTATGTATATTTCCGCCATGACGCACAACATCATCCTCTTAGCTAGGGCGCCTCACGGATTTATCACCAATCCGGGCTATATCCCTACTGAGGGAATCGTTGTCTCCACACTCATTGGTCAAGACACCCTGTCAACCGGGTTTTCCGCCTTGCCGTGAGAGGGGGTACTGTCCCGCTCAATCACAATCAATAGCATTTCATATCATAATCAGAAGCTCAATATAATATTCATCCATATAACAGGTATAGTATATTACTATATTATGGATTTTATAAACCACATATCAAGATAACAATTAATCCATTTTTGAAAACATTCAAACTTCACATCATCATAAGATACTTATTTCATTTTATCCATACTTATGGATTAATTATCTCATTTAGATTCGTCATTCTGAATCCAATTTCCCCCTATGAATCTTGGGAGTGTCCTACGACATACTTTTTATCACCAGTAATGCTAAAACTCTATTAAAACGGGGTCGTTTCACTCACCTGGATTCCGTACGAACATCGCTTCTCTAAGTCATTACAGACAAGAGTTCTCAGGTGAATTTTGGTGTTCTGCTACGGAGATTTTCATGAAAGATTAGAGAAAATACGTCAGGATTGTTTTCGTACAGATACTGTTCATATGTATGGTTACTATTCATACGGTCACTATTCATACGTACGATCACTATTCATACCAGAAATAGAGAATACAATCTGTAAAAGAGTACACCAGGTAAGTTCCTAGGAAAGAGTGGAGGGTCACACTGGACACACTTAAAAACCAGGTCTTTCCTTAGCCAGAACTTTCCTAGACATGTATTCTTCACAATTTACATTCTATTTCGGTAATCAGAGAATCAAAATAATATATAAACAGCTAAGGACAGTTTTTCTGATGTGGAAGATCAGCCAAGGCCGCAACCACAGAGCATACTTAAGAAATTAACTTCTAAAATTTGAAAGACATAGAAAGGGCATAGTATCCTTACCTAAGCTGAAAAGGAAAGGCCCAAAATCTCAGAGGCCTAGCTTTGGAGTAAGAGAAACTTAAGCAGAGAAGAAGAGAAGTTGAAGGTGTGAGTTTAGAAGTGAAATGGAAGGGCCTATTTATAGCAAAAGTCAAGGGTACTATTTGACACTATGCGCTAATAAAATATTCAATTTACTATTCATGAAAATGACATTTCTAATAATGCAGTTACTGTGCACCTCGATGAAAAATTTATTACTATTGGAAACTTAAAAGGGAAAAATATCCTTTCACCTTAAACCTTTAAGTTTCTTTTCAATTCAGTCCTTTCACTTTAGTCCCTAAGGGTATTTTCACACATAAAACGTCAGTTTCTCCTACGAACTTCTTTCTAGTTTTCTCTTATGACCAAACAACATCTAGTACTTGACATTTCGATTGTATAAATGAACAGTATCATATACGTAAATAGTATTATATAGGTGAATAGTACCGTATACTGAAATAGTAACAGTAGTTTGTAAACAAATATTTATATTTTATTTTTCTTGGGTATTACATTATCACCCCCTTAAGAGAATTCGGTCCCCCGAATTCAAAACTCATTTCAAGACTGAAATAAGTGTGATTACTTCGTCTATATCTCATTCTTTGTATCTCTTTCTTCCAAAACCTCATCACACCCTTGGTGAGATTTACAAGAACATTATACCATTGACTGTGAACTCTAAACCGCATTATCAATAATTTGCATAAGACTTTTGCCTTTTCTAGACAGCAAGTAATCTCTTCCTCATCAGTTTAATCTTCTCCACAACCTTTTGTACCATAAAGTGTCTCATCCTCATAACCTTTACCAAACTCAAACCACCTAATCAGAGACGAACTCTGTCTCTATGTAAAACCTCAAATAGGTGTCATCTCAAAAGTGGCACGTGGTCTTTCCAGTTCACATTGAATATCAGAACACATGTTTCCACGCACATAGCTTATAACTTTTACGAATACAAGCACCCTACCCGAAGGCATCATTTTGGCCATAAGCAATACTCTTGCCCGAAGGCGATCCTTCTACCTTAAGGCGATACTCTCAGCTGAACGCGTTATATAAAATGAAATCATTACATAAATCTCTAGGAAGAACAATCCTAGAAAATATGATAAGTAAATAACATACTTCTTACGCATAATTATATATATGAAAATTCCTCTCACCTCAATGACTCATATAGAGTCGCATCCCTTCAATGATTGAGGCAAACCCATAGTTCTATAGGTTCATAAAATACTTATTCAGCATTCCTCCATAGCTCAGAAGTGCAATGAAATATCATTTTAGTAACTCTGCTCAGTCAAAAAGATATTACTATACTATGCTTTAGAATCAAGTATGAAATATAACAAGTCCAATATCTTCTCATTCCTCAAGTTCTTTCAGTAAAATGAATCACTTCAACAAAGAAGATCTAGATACTAACTTAAATTTTATTTCTAGTACATAGATAATTTTAATACGTGAAGCTTACACCAAATGTAGCTTTAGGTACAAACAAAAGAAAAATAAATTAAGGACGATGAGGCTTTTGAAATGTAAAAGGTGCTCCAGGTCTAGAAGAGGAAGGTGCTTCAGACCTTAAGGAGGAAGCTAATCGTTGCAGCCTAGAAAGAGTTTCTGGAGGAAGCGCCTGAGAAATTTAGCGAAGAGCATAAGTCACTCCGTTCATACAGTCAATACACCTTGCTTGTTGGTCACGAAAATTTTGAGTTGCAAACATTGAATGTCTATCAACTCGATTAGCCAGTTCCCCGAAACGACGGTTTATCAGTTTCTCTTGGTTTTCAAAGAGACGACTTATTAGTCGCTTCTGGTCCTCTATCTTGTATTCCAGGCTCTCTATCTTACGTTCCAGGAATGCAAGCTTATTTTCTGAGGATGTTGCAGTACTGTCCTCCTCCAACTCTATTACATCCCTCTTTCTCTTCTTAATTTCTGGTGACCTGTCTACAAGTCTCTTCCCTTTGTTGTTTCCGGGACTTAGATTTAAATCAAGCTCTACATTGCCAGTCTCAAAATTCAAGTTGAAAGACTTATTATCGGCCATTGCTCTAGGGATCTCAGAAATAACTTCGAATGAGAAAGGAATGGAGATTGAGAAATAGGTATGTAATAAAAGAAGTAGGTTTGCTTGGTGCGATGAGTAGGGTAACGGGCATACAAGATTTATAGACAACCCGAAGCCCCTGGAGCTAAAGCCACCACAACCTACACGCCGCTTGCTATAAGGTTTACAGATCACATACGTCGCAATGCCAGCAATTAATGTCGGACATGCAAGTAAATAGTAAATATAATTTAATGCAATTAACATAAGTCAAAGATTTCCTCAAAAAAAAATTCGGCTAATCTTGACCTTTCGCAAAGTTCTGACTAACTACGCTCTTTAGTCTGAGATTTTCTCCCTCTAAACTTGTTTTATTCTGTAATCCTATATCACGATGTCCCTCTATGATTAGGTCGCCTCATATTGGCCGTATCTTAGATTCTAATCGGTGTCTTTACTCTAGACTTACACATAATATATGTATATCAATATATATATTTTAAAACAAAGTTAACTGCTTACGGTCACATGCCTTAAGCATTATCATGATGTAAGGAAATCACTGCCTTTCATTTGCCCACGAGAGCATTATATGTAAGTATATGTAACCATGAAGATATATCATCATCTACACATTTTATTCTATCCAAGTCATTTTGATTTCACATCTCTATGAGTATATGTAGGATCATCACATATTCTCCTTGATCGTAGCCTTCACTCATTATGCATGAATAACATACATAAATGTAATTACAACATGATTCAATCAATTATGTATATTATACTCAACTGAAGGCTCTTAAGAACAACATAATAAAACAGAGAAATGCATTTCAGTTCATCATAAAAGCATCTAAGGCAATCTTTAATGGCTATATCGTCAACTTCTTTAAATTTCGAAAAATGCCAACGGGAGAAATGGGAAAACCAAGTAAAATCGGCCGCAAATCCACCGAATACTGACTTTCGTGGTTTTGGCATTAATGCAACGCGCTATCGGTGTGCACGCCTACCCTAGACTTCTGGCTTCCAGCTTGCAGAAATCCATAGGTTGATCGTGTAGGGGTGCGGTGAAGAGATATCTTCTTTGTCTCTTAGTCCAAATTTTTTCTCTATAAAAACCTTCTCAGCGTTCTCAGTTACCACACCACAAAGAGTAATAATCTCCGAGCCTACAATCCCCCAGTATTCCTCTCGCCTCATACTCTTACAAAAATTTCTAAATTTTTCCAAATCATGTCCGCAAGGAAGTACATTGATCTCACAGTAGAGGCTAAGGAAGAAGAGCTCGACTTAAACTTAAGTCTGGGCAAAGACAAAGGCAAAAGACCTTTTGAGGGGTCTCCAGAGAAACAGAAAGAGAAGAAAATGAAGAAGATCAAGGAAGCTGAGGAGACTAGCACGGGCCATACCTCGGAGGACAAAATCGCCTGTCTAGAGCAGGAGGTGAAAAATCTGAAAAAGATGATAGGAGACCTGGAGAAGTTAACTAAACGCAATCATGCAGAAATGACTTCAAGAATAGACAGGTTCTTCTATTGGTCTACCCAGTGCTTCTGCAATCAACAACAAAGAAGTGTTGATTGTATGAATGGGATTTACACTACCCTCCGCGACATTGCTATGTCCCTTGCTCCAAGGAATGGTCGAGGGGTGATGATACAATACAACCCTCCTAATCCAAGACCACCTCGCTTTTAGATTACTCATGCATGAGTAAACTTCTTCTTTTTTGCAATGTAATCCTTCAGTTTTTTTGTTTTTAATGCGAGTGGTTTCTTTTATTGGCTGGTACCCTAAAATAATATAGCTACACAAATTCAATCATGAATTCAGCTTATAAAATCCACCATATAAAAATTTGATCCAACAACAACGGAATCAAAACAAGTAATAACCTTTCCTTTACTAAGTTCAAAAGTGTGGCCACATCTGTCTAAAACTAAAACTGAGAACATAATTCCTAAGAAGAGATAAGTCTCGGAGGGAAAGGAAATGGAAACATCCTACAGGACCTTCAGTAGAGCCGTCTCTCTATAATTGTGCCCGAGTTCACAACGATAGAGGAGGTCCCACTAAGGTTACCTTGCTCTGTAATCACTAGGAGACCTAACAACCATTACTTTGATACCAACTTTGTCACGACCCGTTTTCTGGGCACATGACCGGCACAATGATGAATCTCTCATCACTGTAAGCCTTCCGATAAATATATCAAATTTTCTTATCTGAAAATCATAGATTATCAATTTAAAATACATTATTATACTGACATACAAGCCAAATGTCGAACCCCTGAACTAGATGTCCTAGACGATTACAGAGCAACATAATCTATAACAGAAGAGAGGTCTACCCGACAACGGGAAGGTACAAAGTGATCTACTCCTCTAGTAGATATTCTTCGATGGCAACCTGATCTGAACAAAAAGGTTGTACAAACAATGTGAGCTTTTAAACTCAATGAGCGAATCGGCCTCGCATTAATAAAATTCAAATACATTACCAGTCATGCAAGCATATCCAAAGGCTCATACTCAACCAATAGACAGAAGATAAAAATTTATCCAATTCAACAAACGTTACTAGTACTCGTCAATGGCAATATATCCCGGAGAGCGCACACAGGCCGGCTCACCAATTATGTATATTTCCGCCATGACGCACAACATCATCCTCTTAGCTAGGGCGCCTCACGGATTTATCACCAATCCGGGCTATATCCCTACTGAGGGAATCGTTGTCTCCACACTCATTGGTCAAGACACCCTGTCAACCGGGTTTTCCGCCTTGCCGTGAGAGGGGGTACTGTCCCGCTCAATCACAATCAATAGCATTTCATATCATAATCAGAAGCTCAATATAATATTCATCCATATAACAGGTATAGTATATTACTATATTATGGATTTTATAAACCACATATCAAGATAACAATTAATCCATTTTTGAAAACATTCAAACTTCACATCATCATAAGATACTTATTTCATTTTATCCATACTTATGGATTAATTATCTCATTTAGATTCGTCATTCTGAATCCAATTTCCCCCTATGAATCTTGGGAGTGTCCTACGACATACTTTTTATCACCAGTAATGCTAAAACTCTATTAAAACGGGGTCGTTTCACTCACCTGGATTCCGTACGAACATCGCTTCTCTAAGTCATTACAGACAAGAGTTCTCAGGTGAATTTTGGTGTTCTGCTACGGAGATTTTCATGAAAGATTAGAGAAAATACGTCAGGATTGTTTTCGTACAGATACTGTTCATATGTATGGTTACTATTCATACGGTCACTATTCATACGTACGATCACTATTCATACCAGAAATAGAGAATACAATCTGTAAAAGAGTACACCAGGTAAGTTCCCAGGAAAGAGTGGAGGGTCACACTGGACACACTTAAAAACCAGGTCTTTCCTTAGCCAGAACTTTCCTAGACATGTATTCTTCACAATTTACATTCTATTTCGGTAATCAGAGAATCAAAATAATATATAAACAGCTAAGGACAGTTTTTCTGATGTGGAAGATCAGCCAAGGCCGCAACCACAGAGCATACTTAAGAAATTAACTTCTAAAATTTGAAAGACATAGAAAGGGCATAGTATCCTTACCTAAGCTGAAAAGGAAAGGCCCAAAATCTCAGAGGCCTAGCTTTGGAGTAAGAGAAACTTAAGCAGAGAAGAAGAGAAGTTGAAGGTGTGAGTTTAGAAGTGAAATGGAAGGGCCTATTTATAGCAAAAGTCAAGGGTACTATTTGATACTATGCGCTAATAAAATATTCAATTTACTATTCATGAAAATGACATTTCTAACTGTGCACCTCACGCGGAAAATTTTTCTGTTATTACTATTGGAAACTTAAAAGGGAAAAATATCCTTTCACCTTAAACCTTTAAGTTTCTTTTCAATTCAGTCCTTTCACGTTAGTCCCTAAGGGTATTTTCACACATAAAACGTCAGTTTCTCCTACGAACTTCTTTCTAGTTTTCTCTTATGACCAAACAACATCTAGTACTTGACATTTCGATTGTATAAATGAACAGTATCATATACGTAAATAGTATTATACAGGTGAATAGTACCATACACTGAAATAGTAACAGTAGTTTGTAAACAAATATTTATATTTTATTTTTCTTGGGTATTACAGGAAAGAACTTGCTTTAAAAGGGAAGATCACAAAATGAATAAGAAGATCAACAAAGAAGGAAAGAAGTTGTTACACGATGTAGAATGAAAGAATTCAAATCAGAAGTTTTTTTTTTTTTACTGCCAACTTTCAGGGCCTTAGAATTATATGCATTACATGTACTTAGTCAAAGTCAACTATCAGTCTATCATATTTAAAGACATAAAAAATGAATTAGAATTATCAATCAGAATCAAGTTACATGCTCAAATCATAGAGATATAATATCTTGAATTTAAACATGGTAAAAATCAAGATCCTCTTAAAGAGAGATCTCACCATTAATGTGATTGATCCTAATTGAAGAATAATTGTGTTGAAGGCAATTAAGCAACGAATATTTCAGAGCTCATTCAGAAATTTCAAACTCAACTTTGCTCAAGATAAAAGCTCATTAAATAGTGGATTATACAAAGTCAATTTGTTTCCTTATTAAGCACTTGATTGTATTCCATTTTAGAGTCCTGATTGATTGAACATTCAGAGAAGACTATATAAAGAAGACATCAAGCCATTTCAAGTACACCAAGAAATTCATAGAAGAATACTCTAGCTTTTTTTAAAGTACTTGAGCGTTGTGCCTAATCTATTGTAGTTTTGTTTGAGAAAGAGTTATACCTTTAAGATTATACTCTGTTTGAGTGAACTCTCAGTGTAAAAGGTTTTTGTGAACCAAACCCTTCTACCCACTCTTTATTTGTCCCGTGAGTGGACATTGTTTTAGGCGTTGGTGAGGATCATGTTTGTTAGGGCCCTGATATGGACCCTGTTTGTTGTGAGGAGTAAAAGTCGTGGTTGAGCCTTTCTAGAGGAAAGGTTTCCTGGTGAAATGTTTGCTAGGGACATGTGAAGACTTAGCAGGTTTAACCATAAAAGTAAGGTTTTGTTGAGCCAAGCTTGGAGGTTGCTAAGTATTTAGTATAGAAATGAGTAGTTGAACCTCAAGCTAGTTGCTTGTATATTGGTGATTCATTTTCCATAATAAACTCTAACTACTTTGTTTTTTGACGAGTGGACGTAAGTGTATCGTCAGATATAGCAGAACCACTATATATTTTGATGTCATTTATTTATTGTCTTAATCATTCTGTTAGTATATTGCCTTTCAAACTACTAGGTTTCAAACAAGACCCTGAATATATAAACAGAACTCTGCAACTATTTCAAAAGAACAAAAACCTATCAAAATAGTTTTATAACTCAATTCACCCCCTCTTGAGTATACATTTGTACTAACATATGTCAAGTAAGATTTGGTGAGAATGTACAATAGTTTAAACATAATTTCAAGTTTTCAACTACCAAAATAATAATGAACATTAATTATGTTTGAAATGGATATAATTTTAATAATTTGTTTGAATTATAATGGTGAATGTTAAGTGACATATATCCACTCATATAGAAATTAATAATGATTTTGTTTATAATCTTGCCAAGATATTTTCTCCCTGAGCCTTTGGCTGATTAGGAACCAAATCATATAATTAATAAACCATTAGTAAGTGATGAATTAAAGGAAATGTGTATTAATTAATTAGGTTATATTACGGTTTTCAGTCCTTATAGTTTTAGTCAATTTTTAATTTTTGTCCCTATAATTGAAAAATTTTTAATTGAGCCCTTATAATTTTTTAATTTGATCCCTATTATTAAAACTTTGTCAATATTATGTTAAATTTTGATAATATGACCACTTCATACCATCTTAACATTGATAATATACATAACTTAAGCAAATTTGTCCTAATTATTTAATATAAATTGCATTACATGTCATATACATGTAAGTTAATATTACTTAATTATTTACTTTTTTTGTTTTGTTGGTAAAAATCATATATATTTATATCCTAATATGTATATGATTGGCTACATTAGCAAAATTTAATGAAATACTGACAAATGTTTAATAACAGGAGCTAAATTAAAAATTTGTGAAATTATAAGGACTCAATTACAAACTTTTAAACTATAGGGACTAAATTAAAAATCAAGTAAAATTATAAGGACCAAAAGAATAATTTAACCTATTAATTATTAAGGGACATCCAATAAACCATGCTTCCTATATCTCATTAAATAGCTTCTCAACCCAACTGCGCAACAATAATGTAATCATTTAACTAATTTTATCTTTTTTTAATTCAATTGAATCATTACATATATTGTATACAATTATGTTTAATTATTATAAGTCTAACTATATACAGAAAGTTTCCTTTTTTCCCTTATAATTATTTCAATGTTAGTGGCACCAAAATTCATTCACACCCTCTCTAACTCGAACCCTAATTTTGCAGACATTTCAAATTGGCTATGTAGAAAAGAGGTATATTAAAATCCATTAAATCACATTTTAGAGGGTAGGTAATCCCCCTTTTTTTAACTTCATGCATTAACCAAAAGAATTAGGATATTATTTGTTTTAAGTTATAATATGATTAATGAGCTCAGAATCATATATATATATATATATATATATATATATATATATATATTTCCCACTTTTGGAAATTAATTATTGCTTCTTTTTGATTATGTGTTTTAATTTCCTATATTTTCTATTGATTATTTGAAAGAGTGAAATTTAGGTCTCCGAAAGTTGTATTGAATCATGTGGTAGGGATGGAAATTAATTCCTGAACCTTAAATTTATTTCCTTTTTCACGTTTGATTAGACATGGAAAGAATTGAAAAATTAATATAAGAATAGGAATGAATTATAAGTAAATGACTATAATATACCTATCAATGCAAAAAATTACACAAACATCAACATAATAAATTAAAACAATTCCACTCTAAGTCATTAATTGTCGGTAGGTTATTAAATTATTATAATAGAATAAATTTAAATAAATAAATTTAATGAATAAATTAAAAAAATTAATAAATTTGATAAATTAATTATATCATATTAAATGAATTTGAACAAATTAGGGTATATTGCTATATAATTGGTTTATAATTGATATAATTGCTATATAATCACATTAGATGAATTTTAAAAAAATTAGAGTAAATTGCTATATAGTTGGTATGTAATTGCTATAATTGCTATATAATTGATAAATTAGGTAAACTTTTTAATTTAAATATAATATCTTGTTATTTGGTAAATTAACATTTATTATATACAAATAATTAAATAATTAATTATTATATATTATATAATTGCTATATAAAAACTTACCTATAAGTGTTCATATTATTTATTTATTTTTTAAATAATTATAATAAAATTTAAATTACCTGTATCAAATCAAACTATAATAATGAATTATCACTCATTTTTTTTTCTATATAAACTTGCTAGATTTCTTTATTGTACCATCATCAATGGCCAATCTTCTATTTTCATGTAGAAGTTTTTAAAAAGTGACCATTACTATTGGCCAATTTTGAGGCTTTTTCATTTTTCAAAATTAAAATTTTAAAATTCAAAATCAATGTAGATATTTATATATTTCTTTCAAATATTTCATTCATAATTGCATATCTCTTTCTCTCACACAATTTTTTTTTTCTCTTTGATTTTGCTTCTTCTTCCCTTACATGGATGAAGGACAACAACAACGATTTATCATCAAAACTTTAAAGTGATGTTTTTCTCACATCATTTGGTATCATAGCTCAATTTTCTTTTTATTTATTTTTTTGATCTATACAATTCACGTACTATTCACATTTACGATCATTGTTCATTCTATTGTGATTTCTAATTTTCTGTTTCTCCTTCGTTCTTTGCGTTTTTTTTGTCTACTTTTTTGTTTATGTATTCGTTATTCGTTATTATTTTATGAGTTTCTGGTTCGTCTATGTTTCTATTTTTGGTCTTCTAGTTTTTTATTCCTGTCTGTTGTATTTCATTTCTATATTATTCTGGTTTTCTAATTCCAGTTTTGCTTTGTTGTTTCTATCATTACGTTTTTTTGAGAAAAATAGGTTATGAGAAAGATCAAAGCCTAAAAGAAAAAAAAACTATGCTATTAAGGTATTTACTTGTGTTTGAATAATATAATTTGACTATTTTTAAATTATTTTTTTTGGTTTTTTCATCTAATAGAAGAAGAAAAAATCAAAGGAAAACAAAGATTTTGATCCTAACAGACCTATTAGGTTAGTAATTTTTATTTCAATTCATTTTCATCATTAATTAATATATTTATCTAAATTAATTCATATAATACCTTAATTTTTACTCTTCTTTTCATTTAACGTTATTCACATTCTATCTTCAAAGCATTTGTTTTTAATAAATCATTTTATATATATCTTAATATGGCAATGTCTTATTATTTTTGTACACGTATTCTTTTATATTTTTTTTAAATATTTTTATTTATTTGATAAACAAAAATTGTGATATTTGTGCTAATTTATGTATCGTACGAGTCACAACACTAGTTATATATAATAACATTGTTAAAAAAAATTAAACAAAAGTAATTTTTAAAATTTTCAAAACAAGTTTTTAAAATATTTACTTAATATTAATTGATAAAATTAAACTTTATTATCGCAACAAAATTAAGGTCGACGTTCATTGAAATTACGTTAATAATCGCTTATTAAGAAATACCCATTGGTTATAATTCATCTTGTTTTACAGTTACTTATATGGAACAACTTATTAATTCATCTTGTTAATGAATTTCGCATGATAACCACAAAAAAAAAAACTTATTAGTCTTTTTTTTCTTCCCTATAAAAAAATGTCCACTTCTATCAATCATATCCATAAAAAGCGATGGGAGTATTTTATGTGACGCGAAAGTTTGAACTTTTAACCCTTTTTTTTTTTCTGAACATATTCTCCATCATTGAAATGGAGAAGAATCTGGGATTAAAGATAAACGATGAAAAGAGCGTGTATTGATTTGAACCATTTATTACTGCAAAATCTTGAATAAATTATTCATTTAGTACTTAAAAATATTTATTTATTTAAATTTAATTATTAAAACATTGAATATTTTAATTTAATATTTTAAAAATGTTGTTTGATTCAACATTGTTTATTTATTTGTCAACGATTTTTGAGACAGTAAAAAGTTTATAATTTAGTAACCATTAATTTAACAATTCAACAACTAATAAAGAATTAAATTGAGATAAATAATTTTTTAAAAAAACTTAAAATATTTATTTTTTAAAAATTAAATTGATATAATTATAATATTTTAAAAAATTAACTAAAAAATTTACTCTGAAATCTAGAAAAAAACTGAAGGATACTAACTTATTTTTTCACTATTTGAATTTATATCCGTTGAAAATATTTTCCTAGTATCCATATCTAAAATCCTCAATATCCAAAAATATGTTGCATGATGGATATTGGATTCCCTATTATGATATTCATTCAACAAAAATTTTAAATTTGTATTGTATAAATAATATATATAATGTTTATACATATTATGAATAATAATTGATACTCTATCTAGCCAATCATGTTGACAAATATAAGATACTTGATGTTAACATATATTTGTTTTTTTACTATTCTTATCTTATTCGGCACATGATGGATATATATTTTTATTTTCAAACAAATACCACCAGAATCCAAATTGCATATCTCTACTCCCATATAGCATCATAATTCCTGAGGGCCCATTTGAGCAAGTAGACTCAATATTCTTAGCATTTTTTTTTTAAAAAAAATCTCTTTAGGTTTTTTTATGGTACATGGTATTAAAAGCGTTCAAAATCAAACAAAATTAATCAAATTGATTCAAATTAAATTAAATTAATTAAAAATTAATCACAACAAAAAAAAAAGTTCAAACTGATTTTTTAAAACATAAAAACCAAACAATTTGCTTTAGTTAAAACCAAAATATATATATATATATATATATATATATATATTATATTTAAAAAAATCTTATACACTAATGCATTAATTTTATTTTTTTATTATTATGTCGATTGATATATATTGTTACAAATTTATATATTAATAATAATATATTAAGTTCTAATTTGAATTATTAATTAGTTTAAAGGGAGAAATATAAAGTTATAAAAAAGTTTAAAATAAGTGTTTTTTGTGTTTATAAAATAATATGTTACAAAAATTTTTTTAAAAAAATAATAGTAAAAGACCTCAAATATTATAACTTTAATTATAGTATTTTTTCCTCTAAAATTAAAAAAAATAAACTAAATCAAATCCAGCCAAACCATCTAATAAAAAAAAATCAAACCGTCCAAAAAAATAAAACAAAATAGTTCAATGAGCTGTTGACAAGGTTCTTGTTACCAGAAGTGGTATTTACTACTTAGTAAATTTAAGCACCGAGAGATGGTGAGTAATTGAACATCAAACAACAGACATCTTAAGCAAGTTTGTAAGTACGTCTCAGTTTGAAATAATTATATGGAATGAAAACTTGATTGTTCAGAAATTTAGTGTTATGATTTTTTTTTTGAGCTCAAATATAGCTTTGTGTTTTATTTAAGTAAAAGTTTGGTATGTTTATAATCCAATCAAACTGATCAAATCAATTAAAATAAAAAAAATAATTATAAATTAGTTTTTAAAATATAAATTTTAATTAATTTAGTTCGATTGTCCGTTTAGTTTGGTTTGATTCGGTTTTATATATAAAAAATTATATTATATATATATATATATATATTATATTTATATATTTTTATGTCAACAAAATTATTTTTATATATTTTATAACTAATTTGGTCTCTTTTTTATATTTATATATATTTCATTGAAATTAAAAATTAAAAATTATAAATAAAATTATCCAAAATCGAATCAAATTATCTAAAAATTAAAACTGAATAAGTTCATAATTTTACACAATCAATTAGCTTAATTTGATTTGGTTAATGCTCAAAATCAAAATGGAATCACTCATATGAACACCTCTAATAAAAGTTACATAAGATTGCATGAGATTTCACTATATCAAACATACAGTATGAAGTGGTTCTATGTTGTGCCAGTTATATGACCTGAATAAGGATATGACAAAGTTCTAGTATTTAAAACTGATTAGTCCGATTTAATTTAATTTTGGCTCAAGACCAACTGAACTAAACATCTAAAATATCTTGAGATATGGCCAAACCACCATTTACCAATAAGAATAAGAATGTTCCTAATATTTGGTCATGAATTCAATGTTCTATACCCTACTTCTCCTGAAATTGAGGACACTTCAAACCAAAAACATCTTAGGTACACGTTCATGCTTCAGAATTAATTAGGCCTACACATGTGCTGAAACATCGATGTGATTTGAAGAAATTCAAAAATTTTACTGGAAAATTGTAAAAAATGTACACCTCTTATTTTTATTATAAAAGTATACACAATTTTTTTAAAAGGAAAATATGAGAAAAATAGACAATATTGATATATTTTATTAAAAATTCAACATAAAATAGTATATTTCTTAAATTTGTATTTGTATTTTATTTATTTTAGGTTGAGAAATATAAATTTAATTAATCTTAACATTTTATTAGTTTTATGATAATGTTTAGGTTTATTAATATATTTTTTATTCCCTGCATATAGCTCATGGATAAATAAACAAAAAGTAAATTAAAGTAGGTATTTATAGGTGTTCAATTTGTGTCTTCGCCAAAGACACTGGAGGATCAATAATTAGCTTCATTTTTATTTATTTAATTTGCTCAAATTTCAGAAAATAAAGGAAGGAAATATCTCTTTCAGATCAATGTGCTCTTGGCAACCCGCAATGTATATCAAAAGCAACTGTAAGGAATGCGTTGGATTCAATAATGTTGGGATCAG
Source organism: Biancaea sappan (assembly GCA_037074585.1). Classification (NCBI taxonomy): domain Eukaryota; kingdom Viridiplantae; phylum Streptophyta; class Magnoliopsida; order Fabales; family Fabaceae; genus Biancaea; species Biancaea sappan. The sequence goes on along the minus strand of CM073491.1, from coordinate 91,092,138 downwards.
CATTTGTGGTGCCAATTGCCAAAACACCAATCCAGCTAAGGAAGACGACAACAATGGAGTGATGTTCTGTGTTGGGTCAAGTGGTGGTTATTTAAGGTGTAGTGGAACTCACACCACACAACAAAATCTGATATACTGAAATTATTAATAATATTATTGAACGACTGGGAACCAGGAATTTAATTTCCACCTTGGCAATTTCAAATCCAGCTAATCCAACTGTGACAATAATTGATTCGTGTCTCCTGTGAACTGTGCTGGATCAACAAGACAACATGGTCGGTGGAGGAGATCCGTATTAAAAGAGGCCTCATGCTACAGTAGTTATTTCATGGACTCTTCTAGCTTTGCATCCACCTTCAATATAGGTGAGAGCCTTTGTTACGCAAATTTGCCTTACAACCAAGAAGATAATTTATATGATTTAATTAGTATGACTTATATTCATTAACAAAAAAAAAATTGTATTACTTTTAGTCAAAAATATGAAAGTACAATATAGACCAATAAAACAAAAAATCGAATATAATATGTACAAGAAAAAAAAAACTATTCTTTGAACCAGTTCATTCTATAAGTCATTCCATACCAATATTCTCACTGGTCATTTAGCAAGTCTATATCTCCAATTTCGCTTCTGTACTCAATTGTCTCTCTCCTTAGTCCGATTTTAGCCTTTGTTGATTGAGAGGGTCGAAGACTCCTTTTACGAGCTTAGATCTATTGGCCATCACTCTATTCATTTCACATACTTTTAAGTGTTTTTATTTTCAAATCTTACTTTCAAATAAATCAAATTGAATCATAAATTAAATCGTCATATAATTTAAAACCCTATTATGTGTATTACGAGTCTACATATATATATATATATATATATATACATAATTTACTTGACATAAACTAAAGAACCGGGGGGCTTTGAATGGGGCTGGACCCTGGAGGACTATATATATAGACTTTTTTTTTTGGTTGATTTTAATATAAACAAAATTTGCTTATTCTAAAGTGTTTTAAGTACATAAATCCAAATTCGGGGATTTGGGAATTCTAAAGGAAAAAGGATGAGAATTCAGTTTTCCTTTTTATTCTTTTCCATGATAGCAGACACGAGGGAAATGCAAACCTCAATTGCACCCCTATCGGGACTTTAATGAGTTTCATGATGTAACTTGGTTTAAAATAATACAGAATTAAGTATGAATTATTACAATCTTCGGCAATGTCAGGTAGTTATATTTCATTTTCTAAGATATCTTTTTTAAACAATCGGAAGCCTGGGTCATGGAAAGCAAGGGGGACCTATGAAGCGCGTTCCTTTGTCAAGATATAGTCCACTGCTTCTTCCACAGTGTCAACAACCTGCAGAGAAGTTAGCAAGTTAATTATAATCCAACAAGGTTTTTCACTTCAGAATGGCAATAATAGTTGCAGAACTAAATTTTCAATTTCTCATTAACTTGTTAGGTGGCAATGTTTCCACGTAAACTCGCCACAAGTTTCAGACAAAATAAGGATTGGCAATAACATGCAAGCAATCATGGCCAACATTTCTACCAAACAAACGAGATTCCTCTCCATGGGTTCAAATATCCTAACATGAGTCCTCTAACCCTATTCAAAATCCCCTGGTTCATTAGTTTATGTCAAACAAAAATTGCTTATCCCCTTCTAGTTTCCATCCGGCTAAAATTTGTTACTTCTTTGACATTACATAATTTTGGAAGAAAAACTAGGGTTCCTTATCTCAAGTATCCATGACTGACACATTACAAAGTAAAATTATATAACATTCTTCTAAAAATACATGAAAAAGAAATTACCAGATCCGCTGGAAACTTATGATGATTTTCTTTCCCCTTGAAAACCCCTGTTCTCGTGAGAATCGAAAACCAAGGATGACCAGTCTGTAATTAATCATATTCCTTTATATCATCATTCCTCAGCAGAAATGTTATGCATCACACTTAAAAAATCTAACTCCAAGTCCAAGAGTCATACCTGCCGTGCGCCTCTGATGTCAACTGCAGGATTATCTCCAATCATGTAAAGTGTTTTGAAACATTGAGCTTTTGTATGATTCACGTCACAGTGATCATCCAAGAGTTGCTTTAACACAAGTTCTGCATTCTTGAATACAGATGGATGTGGTTTGCCAAAACACGTGTACTCCAAAGCATCATGGTGAATCCTGCATAAAGAGCATTCCATAGCAAAATTTCAGTTTACTTAATAACCTAAACTCAAACCGAAGCTGTCCCATGCTATGCTACTAAGCTAATATGACTGCTGTGTTGATAATGAGCATTAGCCCTGTAGTCCTCATCTCTCCAGTATTCAACTAAAAGGAACTTAAATAAAGCAAAACCATTTGTTAGAACTTAGGCAGTCTTACCTATTGAAGATGGCTTCTACTGCTATTCTGAAAGCTCCCATGCCAAGACGTTCAGAAGGAAAAGCAGCCTACCTTTTTTGGGACCTCGTCAATTAGTATAGTATATTAAAAGGGTTCCATAAAATCTCTATCTTTCCGCTATTATCTTAAGCAAGCATCAACCAACCTGGTACTCAAGGTCGTCATTTGCAAAATACAAATGTGGTTGTGGTCCATAATTCCTTCCAGGAAGACCACCTGTTCTCAAGATGTCACAGAGAACCTGAACATCGTTTATTGGTCAGTTACAGTCTCAAATCTGCCAGTCCTTCATAAACAATATCAGATCTATTAACTACAGAAGAACACGGCTGTAGACTGAACTCTTATATGTTCTTAAAAACACAAGTTGAATTCAAGGATGACTGAAACATATTTGCTAAAACTAGAAACGTTGACAGCTTAAAGTGTCAGATTTAGTTGCATGCTTCTAAATATAGGATCCTTTGGTGAAATATTGGCATTTCTTTTTCTTCTGTCATTTCCTTTTTTTCCCCATTTCTTCTTTTTCTTTTGCTTTAATTCTTTTGATCTGGCAATAAAGTATGACAAAGTTAGGGCCCATGAATAGCCCTGGCACAGACAATCGATTACTTCCAAGGAATCTGGAAGTTACTTGTTTAAACAAATGTTATATCTAGGATGATAAAATCTGCAAGCATTAGTCTAGCACTGGTCAATTTGATCCATTGAAAACATCGACCAAGTGGATTGGCTTATGCCCCGAACCACCTTGTAGGTAACAACGAAGGCCTGAGATGCAAGTTCCCATCAAGGAAGGCAACAAGCCGTTTATGATCTAATTGTATTGTTTCATACTGCTTTGTCAAAATGGAAGATTGTATAATTGTTAAACTTTCCACTACCTGTTGGATGCTTATGGCAAAACACGTTTAATTGAATTATAACTATTAAAACCTGTGATTCAAAAAGACCAGCAAAGTGCAAACCACTGTAACTAATATGTCCCTAAATACGCAGGAATAAAAAGAAAGAACATTCACATGGTAAGACATAGAACGTTGGAAACCTGTATGTCTCTGCTCCAATCAACAGGATCACTAACTATAAAAGCTGCTTGAACTCTCTCAGAGCAGGCCTTGTTTCTTGGAGCACTTTCCTTAAATTTTGAATCCTGATTGGCAAGCAACTTGGTTGTCCATTTCTTGTATGGTGCCAGTGGATCAATATGTTCAAAGCATGATGCATATTCGTCAATTGAAATAACGTTTCTGAAGATAAAAATCAACAACAGCAAAGTCATATAAGTTTACAGTTAATTATTGGACTGTGTAACATTTCATGGAATAACAAATAAACCAAGTATCTTAATAACTTACTTAAAACCATATTCAGACATCACCACAGCAGGTTCCCCTTTTCCCACAGCAACAATGAGTTCATTTTCAAATCTGTAAACTGAAAATTCTATCAGATGAAAAGGCATAATAGGTTCTATCCACTAAGACACTATAAGTACATGACTTCAAGATTCTCTTTGGCCAATGTTCAACTTTAACCATCTAATGAATGAATCCAAGTGATTTCAATTCAGACAATTGACCCACTCAAGATTTAAATATCTGGGAAATAGCACCTTCCCTTCATAATGTGCAGATTGTAGACAAAAAAGCCATTTTTAGACCAAATTGTTAGACATGGTTATTACTAGATACTTAAAAGGATAAAAACCACAACATCAGGCAATAATAAATAACACTTAGGATGATTTTAGTTGTATCCAAGAACTCAGGTGCAGTATCACGCTCAAGATATAAAATATAACTAACACTTCCAAACACATCTTGATGCAAACCAATTAAGAAAATATATTACCTTAATATCACATTAAGTCTTAATATTTTCCTATAATAAAGCCCAACATGGATACCATGGAACATAGAATTCATATGGATACTCAGAAATCATAATTTTGTTATGGAAGCTTCAAGCTTGTTCTGAACATACGCTCGTTCAACCTATCAAATTGAATCCTGAAACATGCTAACCTTACTGAATTCAGGTTCAGCATATTATATTTGTACACCAATTTAAAATGCATACCTCTTGACCAATTGTTTAAATGGTGTATGGCCCTGTATGATCTGCATAACGATCACAACTATAAAAGGTTAACAACAAAACTTCTGCTCTTTCAAAAAGATGGTTCCAGGATAGGATTCAGAGCAATGAAGAGAAAGGCAGTCAATTTTTCTACTTTAACTTTTTACAGAGATATGCATGAAGAAAAAAAAAGAACCATATTATACATTTCACGAGGGAAGAAAAGTTACTATATTTTCACATTACCTGTGAAGATAAGACATTAATGGCCAACACTTGACTTAGATCAAAGGCTCTTTTAGATTCTGGAAAACCACCACCTGTGGGCGAGATAATTTAATATTTAACACCCAAAAGTGATGTATTTTAAAAAGAAGAACAGGTTGATAATATAGATGATTCATTAATTGATGAGCACAATGTAGCTTAGAAATTTGACTATCCAAAACTCTCAAAAATACGCTACAGAACCTGTCAGACAGCATTTCAAGAAAATAATTCCTGTAAAACATTTCTCTTTGAGAAGTTTGGTTTTGTAGAATGATTATACTAACAGTCCTATAACTATCATTCTGTACATAGTAAGCCAAAAAACTAATGATATAAAATGAATACAATAAATTAGTTGTCAATGAAATTTATGCTAGTTAGTGAACACATCAGAACGTATTTATGTTTATACATAGCGAAATCATTTCCATCCAATGCAACATCCTCAGTCAACCGCTATAACAATAGTATGCCAATGCGTATTTTAAATTCTTCTAAACATAAGACGAAGAATTACACAAGCGAATAGCCACCCACCATTTGTCAAGAAAACGTAAGGGACTTTCAGTTTACCTAGCCACGAAAAGATATTAATAAATACGTCAGTTCCTGATGGCAGCATAGGAGGCTAAAAGAGTATATGTGAAGTGAAGACATGCAATTCATACCAGCGTCGTCGTATAATCTTCTTAAACCAGCCGGAGAGCCACCGACGGGGGAGTTTCCGAGGAGAATGACACCGTCGATGTCGAAGGCAATGCCAAAAGAAGATCTGGAAAATCAGTGAGGAAAACCATCAAAATTGAGCGTGATGCTGCATTTCCAACTCGAGAAAAACAAGATGAAGGATCGTTTTCCGAACCGTTCGGATCGAGAAGAAAGCTCAGAAAATGAGCGCGAAAGCAAAGCAGAAACCGAAGTTCGCTTTCTGGTTTGGCTCCGCCAAGCTTTCGTGAGGATGCGGATGCTCATCTTTCTCGTTAGAGGGAGTGCTTACTGCGCTATAAGTTTCTGGTGGCATCTCACGGATCAGAAATAGAGGCCTGCCACAGACTACATAAGTTGTGGGCTTGCGGGCTCAAAAACTTGGGCCAACGCTGACTATTTTATTTGGTCCTTGGGCTAAGAATGGTTGGGCTCTTTTTGTGTCTCACAAATCCACTTGTCCCATTTGCTTTAGTCTAAAAGTCTTTGCATACTTGTTCCTTCACTTCAATTAATTAATCACTGTCTTACGGATTAAAAAAATAAATAAAAAGCCACTGGTGTAAGAATTGGAAGAACCGGTTAGGAACCAGTTTAAAATAATCTCTAAAATTGGTGAGTAATTAAATCGGTCAAACTAGTTAAAAGCTAGTTAAGACAGGTCCACTTTAAAAAAAATTGTTTTTTTTATTTTACTCATTCTATAATCAGGTAATGAATAAATTAATATTACAGATCAACCAATTTTAGTAGAAATACTAATATATTGGTATTTTAGATGTGTTCGATAAGACAGCTTATAGCTTATTTGACTAGCTTATAAGCTCGTTAAAAGTGTTCGATAAACAAGCTTATTTTAGTAGCTTATAACTTAAAGTTTTTTGTTCCTATTTTATCCTTATTATTTTTTTAAAATATTCATTATGCCCTTTAATTTATTATATCATATTTACTTATCTTTTATTATATTTATATTTATATATAATAATATACGATAAAAATATATATAAATATATTATATATGTGAAAATATATTATTCATTAATAAAATATATAAATATATATTTTTAATAAATTTTATATTTATAATAATTTAAATTAATTTAATTAAAAACAAAAATGATATATTTATTAATATTATTTTGAAATTAAAAAATATATGTCATTTTACACTTTTCAACTATTTCAACAGTTACTTTTACCGATCACTTCTAATTTAAATAAACTAGCTTATAAGCTATAAGCTATTCGCTACCTTATAAATTAATTTTGCCGAACAGAGTCTTTATGAATTTGATATAAATAAATATTATATTAATTAATAATATTTTTTGTTATTTAGTTAATTTTTGCTGTAAATTTTTTATTGTGAAATTTTTTTTGTGTAATTTGATGTTAAATTTTATTTTTAATTAAATTTATAAATTTATATTTATAGTATATATTTATGTATATTAATAATTGTGATGTCGGCGGAAACAAACTGAAGTTGAACTCTTTATATATGGTCTTATTTTTGTCCTTTTTAATTCTTGGGGCAGAAGGAAGACTGACAACAAACTGAAGTTGAACTGCATCTGCAGCTTTAGTCGACGGCGTGACTCACGTGAAAGGAAGAAATATTGGCAAATAATTGGGAATTATGGAGAACTGCACGACAGAATCTGCTGTTTTCAGTCCACAATTCGCACCATAGCACACTGCACACTACTAAGTTACAACATTCTACGGCTAGGAATCTTCCGTATTGACTTGTAACGACCTATGTCGCTATGCGCCATTAATGTTTGATTTGCCACATGAAGAAAATAGACATTGTTTCATCATATTTGCTGCCGCTTTTGGAAACTGGACATTCTGTTTCCTTTAATTGTACAAGCACAAGTCTTTCTGCAGCCACAAGTCATCGAGTCTAAAAGTCAACATGAAGATGAATTGCGGCCGCTAGGGTTCACATCTAAAGGACGTCGTTTTTAGCATTGAATGAAAAAAAAAAATTCAGGTGTGAGAAGGATCGCGGGTGATCCCACTATTATATGAGTAGAATTGCGATCTTCATAAAAAAATTGATTTTAATCATTGGAAGGTTTAATGGTGTAACATTGCAATCTTATATGATCTTATAATCAAAATCTCAATCTAGATTATCATGTTTTAAATATTTTATATTGATTATTTATATTACAAATTCATACTATGTAGGTAATTTTTCATCAAATTCATTGGACCTCTTAACAGACTTAATAGCAACAAAATAGATAATATATATCAATATTAAGATAAAAAAGTGTCGATTCTATTAAAATAACCAACAAATTTGACAAAAAATAATTAAATTAAAACAGCATAAATTTACAACTTAAAGGGCCATTATGAAACATTTTAAATATAAAAGACTAAAATAAAACTTAAAATAAACATAAGGGACTAAAATATTATTTTTACCGTATAATTATTACTCATAATTATATTTCTATTCGATTCAACATTTTTTGGGATGCCATAACTCATTCTCATGGCTATTATTTAGGTTATGTTAAATTTCGCATTTGGACTTCAAAACATGAATTTGAGCATAAAATTAGTTGTTTAGTTTATCGTTTATCTCTCATCTCAAACTACGTTTTTTTTGTCCAAATCCTTATTTAAATGAAGCAACACTTGCTTAGTGTAAAACAAAAATACTTTACTTCACCTTTTATATATAACCGTAAGTCACTCATCCTAAAAAATGCTTTTTTCTTTTTTTAATTGGGCCTAAACGTGAGTGGCGTGATGAAGATTGAAAATTTGAAAAAATTAAAAAAAAAATCATACAAATAATTAAATTTGACCTGACCAAATTAAAAATTCGACAGCCCGAATTGAAATGATGGTGTTCGAAGAATCTACTTCATGCATCTGTCTCATCAATATCCCAAATCAAACAATAATCATTAAGGACCATCCTCAATTTCTATATCCCAAACTAAACAATCATAGGGACCATCCTCAACAAAATTCTCAATTTGACGCGAAAGGTTCATCTTATTTTTTAAAAAACAGTAGGATGTTAGACTTTTCAATATGATTATTAAACTCTCGAGTTAACTATTAAACTCATCTAAGTTTGTAAATTTAAGTCCCTAAATCAAGTAAACTTGGTCATGGAATTATAATTCGGCCAAACTTTATTCAAATTTAATCAAACTTATTGAGTTGACTCAGCAGTAATTCAAAATATTTTTTTTGTTTTTCTAGTATCCAACCCAAAAAATTGAGTCACCCATATTCGGAATCCATAATTCTAGAACCAGATGAGGAAATTGCAATTTTTAATATATTAATTATTAGATTTTGCAACTAATTAAAAAAAATATTTGTTGGGTAACGTTCTTATCAATTGATATTTTACTTTACTTTGTCAATTTATATTTTGTATAAAAAGTCAATTGAGTCTAAAAAGAACAATATCACAATAATTGAAATTAAGTAATTTTATATTAATTATAAACTATAATGTTTATGTGTTAGAATATATATAATTTTAGTAGCTTATTAAATGAGAGAATGACATATGTAAATTCTTACAATTTTATATTTTGATTTTTAGTTTCGAATTTATCTTATTTATCGAATTTAGGTAAAATCGAGAGTTTGACAATCTTATTTCCAAACATCATTGAATTCTGGCTGTCCCCACCAATCAGATGGTCTGCTTGACCCAGCATCCTATTAGACCAAGCAGAAATGCCAGACTTCATTTCACAACTTTAACTAAAAAAAAAAATCGGAAGCTGATCCACTCCAGCGCCTACAAGGCGTTGGAGGTCCTGCGCGCCACGTGCTGCGCAGGCATTGGTCGCAGTAGGTCCCACACGTTAGTGGGACCCACTCCTCATTCAACCACCATAATACCTCTTTTTTTTAAAAAAAAAGTAGTTATGCAAATTTTGGCTGGACCCATTCACGCAAATCTGTGACATCTTCCATTTAGGCATTGGTCACAGGGGGGTTCCACACTTTAGTGGGACCCACTCCTCATTAACCATAAGACTTTTTTTAAAAAAAAGTTACGCAAATTTTGGACTTTTGAATATTTAGTGGGACTCACTCCTTATTCAACCACTTCTCATTGGCTACAAATATTCAAATGGGTCCCACTAAGAGAAGGCAAACTCAATCAACCCATATTGTGCAGCTAGTACGCAAGTTCAAAAGTGATCTCCCTCTCAGCTTTGATTCATCCTGTCACATCCCAAAAATTGAGCATGTGAAAAGATACTACTCATTTGATATAATTCTCAAACATACGTTATATACATATATTCTGTAAGGTTTTACATTCAACCTTAATCATTCATTCCACACTACAGAATTATATTCATCTGATAAGCAAATATAGACATACATAGTCTGATATTTCTATCTCATCGCAAGCCTAGGAGACCTATAGAAAGTACAGAGCGTTTCTAGTGTCCACATTAATAAGTACTAGTATCCCACCAGACAGAAATAGAGTGTAATCCCAAGGGGCTTCTAATCTTCCAACGGATACTCTTCTTCTTTGTTTTCTGTATCTGAAAAATAATCATAGGGAGTGTGAGTTTATTTAAAAACTCAGTAAGTAAATAACTGTACTATATAAAATATCAAAAGTACAAATACCACATTTACTCATATAATTAATTGTCTTATACATCGAGTAGTATGGGACTCTAACCCTTTCAAACTCATGAATAAGATTTCATAGGTATACACTGAGTAGTATGGGACTCTAACCCTTTCAAACTCGTGAATAAGATCTCATCGGTATACACCGAGTAGTATGGGACTTTAACCCTTTCAACTTGTGTATAGATTTCATAGATATGCACTGAGTAGTATGGGACTTTAACCCTTTCCAACTCGTGTATAAGATTTCTTAGATATACACCGAGTAGTATGGGACTTTAACCCTTTCACACTCGTGTATTAGATCCCGTAGATCTTTACTCATTAATAAAATAGTGAGAATTCATCACATAGTACAATTGTCATGAAATAAATAATTTCTTCATACTCTTATTTCTACTGATCATCATATACTCCCATAAGAAAAATTAATTGCTTATTATCCAAATAATATTGTAAATGGGACTTATATTGTACTTTGACTAGTAATATCAAATTAGCTGAGCAAGGTTATTCACTCACCTTGATGTTTGTCCAAGTTTACCTTGTTCCACACTAGAACTTGTGTAGGAAAATTTCCTAGTAAAATATATTACAAGGAAACATAAGAAAGGAAACAAAATCACGAAAAATACGCAAAATTTTCTGACTGCTACAGTAACGGTTTGCTACAGTGTCAGTTCGCTACAGTAACGTTGACTGCTACAGTGCCGTTGACTGCCGACACTACAGTACTGCTACAGTAACCCGAAGAAAATTTTCTAGAATTTTTCCGAAATCTCTGGTCGCTACAGTAACTCGAATTTTTGCAGAAAAATCTTTCAAAAATTCATCCTTTCCTTTCTTGTTTCAAAACCAGAATTTCAACTCTTTTAATCGATTATAACTCAAATATAACTTCTAAAACTACTGAGATTCATGAATTATCATCAAAATCTTCAAGAACAAAACCTCCTCTGATCTTCTACATAAACTGAAATTTAAGGAAAATAATCGGATTAAAGCTTACCTTTGATCCTTACAAAGCTTTTGAACCGAACAAATAATCGAAACTCTGAAGATCAAGGGAAGGATTTGAGAAGAAAATGAAGAACTGAGAGAGAAATGCTTTTCTGCTTCCTTCGGCTGAGTGAAAAATGAGGGTTACTATTGAAACTTTATATTAAATATTTCTAATGGGTTATTCAATAACCCATGGGTATCCATAACCCAACATCCAAACCCATCCAGTCAATTTACAATAAATGGACTAATTGACCATTATGAAACCACTTTTCCATGAATTTCACCATTCTTAGAATATATCCCTCATTGTGCAAATATTTAGTCCAGTCATTTAACTCAATTTTCATAAATAATATTCAAAGAGAACAATTAAATATGAAAATTAAAAATGACCAAAATAAATAACTAAAGTAACGTTGTAGAATTCTAAAATACTCTTAAGCGAATTATATTCTGAAATTAACGGGTATTACATTCTACCCCCCTTAAAAGAATTCGGTCCTCCGAATTAAAATCTTACCTCAAGTTTCAAATAAATGTGGATAGTTTTTCCACATCTCATCTTCTGCCTCCCACGTAGCTTCCTCGCGAGAATGATTTCTCCAAAGAACCTTGACAGTAGAAATTTCTTTGGTACGCAATTTCTTGACTTTTCTATCAAGGATAGCTACTGGTACCTCTTCGTATGTGAGAGTTTCATCAAAATAAACTTCTTGGGGTTGAATGACATGAGAAGGATCAGGAAGATACTTTCGTAGCATGGACACATGAAATATTGGATGAACTCCCTCTAGGTTGGAAGGTAGGTCTAGGCGATATGCCACATTACCCACTCTGTCTACAACCTCATATGGGCCAACATACCTCGGACTAAGCTTGCCTTTCTTCCCGAATCTCATTACTCCCTTCATAGGTGAGATTCGTAAGAAAACCATATCACCTATTGCAAATTCAAGGTCACGTTGTCGGTTGTCCGCATAAGACTTCTGTCTACTCTGAGCAGTTAACAACTTTTCTCTGATCAGTTTAACTTTATTTATATCTTCCTGAATCATCTCAGGTCCAAATATTTTGGTTTCACCAAGTTCAAACCAACCTATAGGAGATCGACACCGTCTCCCATATAAAGCCTCAAAAGGTGCCATCTGAATACTGGCTTGGTAACTGTTGTTATAAGCAAATTCAATAAGAGACAAATGATCTTCCCAACTTCCACTGAAATCCATCACACAAGCTCTTAGCATATCCTCTAAAGTCTGAATTGTCCTTTTGGACTGTCCATCAGTCTGAGGATGGAATGCTGTGCTAAGATTCACTTTGGTACCCAAAGCCTCTTGAAAGACTTTCCAGAACCGAGAAGTAAACTGAGGTCCTCGATCTGATATAATGGATATTGGTACACCATGAAGTTTCACTATTTCTTTAACATAAATTCGAGCAAGTTTTGCTACATTGAAAGTGGTATGAACAGGAAGAAAATGTGCTGACTTAGTAAGTCGATCCACTATGACCCATATTGAATCATTTCCTTTTGTTGACCGAGGTAAACCTACTACAAAATCCATAGTGATCCTTTCCCACTTCCATTCGGGAATATCTAGTTTTTGCATCAATCCAGGTGGTCGTCGATGTTCAGCTTTAACTTGCTGACAAGTCAAACATCGAGCTACAAAGTCAGTCACGTCTCGCTTCATGCCCTCCCACCAGTAAACTTGTTTCAAGTCCTGATACATTTTCACAGCACCAGGATGTACAACGTAGGGTGAACCATGAGCTTCCATTAAGATTTCATGTTTCAAAGATTCAATGTTGGGGACACAGAGTCTCCCATTAAACCATAAGACTCCCTCTTCATCTACCAAGAAACTTGGTGCTAGACCTTGCCTTGCCTTATCTCTGATTTTGACCATATCAATGTCATTTTCTAAAGTTGCTTTTACTTTTTCTACAAGGGATGATCTAACTGTTAAATGAGCCAGAAATGTACCTGACTCAGTGATCTCGAAGAATACTCCATCAGCTTCCAATTCTTGTAGTTCATGTATTAGAGACCTCCTTATAGTGGCAATGTGAGCTAAACTTCCCATAGACTTTCAACTTAGAGCATCAGCCACTACATTTGCTTTACCTGGATGGTAAAGGATGGTACAATCATAATCTTTCAGAAGTTCCATCCACCTTCGTTGCCTTAGATTGAGATCTCTCTGCTTAAAAATGTACTTAAGGCTTTTGTGATCTGTAAAAATTTTACAAGTTTCCCCATACAAGTAATGTCTCCAAATCTTTAGGGCAAACACTACAGCTGCCATTTCCAAATCATGAGTGGGGTAATTCAATTCATGCTTTTTAAGCTGACGTGAGCCATAAGCTATGACTTTACCATGTTGCATCAACACACACCCTAAGCCTATCTTTGAGGCATCACAAAATACAGAGTAACCCCCTAGTCCTGATGGTAGGGTTAAGACTGGTGCAGAAGTTAAACACTCTTTCAATTGGGTGAAACTTTGTTCACATAAATCATCCCAAATGTATTTAACATTCTTTCGAGTTAACTTATTTAATGGGAGAGCCGTCTTAGAGAAATCTTTGACAAAGCGACGGTAATACCCTGCTAAGCCAAGAAAACTACGTACTTCAGACACAGTTGTTGGTCTAGGCCACTGTTTAACTGCTTCAATTTTACTTGGATCTACATGAATACCTTCTTGGGAAATAACATGTCCCAAAAATGTTACATGACTCATCCAGAATTCACATTTTGAGAGCTTTGCGTACAACTGATGCTCTCTCAAAGTCTGAAGCACTATTCTCAAATGTTCAGTATGTTCTTCATGACTCTTTGAATACACCAAAATATCATCAATAAATACAATTACAAACTTATCAAGGAAGGATTTAAACACTCTGTTCATTAAATCCATAAATGCTGCTGGTGCATTTGTCAACCCAAAAGACATCACAAGAAACTCATAATGTCCATACCGTATACGAAAAGCAGTCTTAGGTATATCATCACTCTTAATTCGTAACTGATGATATCCAGACCTTAGATCAATTTTTGAGAAGTATTTTGCTCCTTGAAGCTGATCAAACAAATCATCTATCCTTGGTAAAGGATACTTATTCTTCACTGTGACTTTGTTCAGTTGACGATAATCTATACATAATCTCATAGAACCATCTTTCTTTTTCACAAAAAGAACAGGAGCACCCCAAGGTGAAAAACTTGGGCGAATGAACCCTTTGTTTAACAAATCTTCCAATTGTTCTTTGAGTTCTTTTAGCTCAACAGGAGCCATACGATAAGGTGGAATAGAAATTGGTCTTGTGTCTAGGACCAAATCAATACTGAACTCAATATCTCTTTCTGGCGGTAATCCAGGTAAATCTTCTGGGAACACATCTGGGAATTCATTAACCACATGAATGTCTTCTAACTTCTGTTCTTTCTTTTCTAAATCTTTGATAAAAGCTAGAAATCCCTGACATCCCTTTCGCAACATACGCTGGGCACTTAACATAGATATCATGTTGCAAGGTACATCACTTCGATCTCCTTGAAACACAAAATTACTACTCCCCGGTATATTAAAGGAAATAACTTTGTCACGACAATTTATAGTAGCATGACAAGAAGATAGCCAGTCCATCCCTAGAATCACATCAAAATCTAACATATTGAGAACCATAAGATCTATCTCAGTTTCCATGCCTCCAACGATTATTTTACAAGAACGATAACATGTTTTAACCATCAAAGTCTCTCTCATCGGTGTGGAAACCAAGAATGGTTCTTTAAGAATAATCGAATCAAATGCAAATCTCTTGGCAAATAGGGGCGACACATATGAGTGAGTAGAACCGGGGTCAAACAAAATACGTGCAGCAAAAGTATTAACAGATAATATACCTGTAACTATAGCATTGGATGTTTGAGCATCCTGTCGGGTTAGAGCATATACTCTTGCATTTCCTCTGCCAGCAGCTTGTTTTCCACGGTCACCTTGGCCTCTTCCAGAACCTCTTCCCATACTACCCCCTATTGAAGGGGTTGGTGTTTGAGTAATAGAAGCAGAAATAGACTGTGGCCGAGGTGGCAAAGTAGACCCTTGACCTGGTCTTGTCATGAGCTGAGGGCACTCCCTTATAAAATGTCCTTTTTGTCTACAGTGAAAACAGCCTGTACCAACAGTGTTTAACTTGCATTCTCCGAAGTGAAACTTTCCACATTCAGGACATTGAGGTTTTTTCCTTCTACCATGAGTACCTCCTCTACTAGAAGAGCTAAAACCACCCCTGTTCTCTAAACGAGGCTTAGCCACACTGGCTGTAGAATAAGATGACTTAGTAGGAGTGGCTGGAGCATGTTGTGATGCAGTAAAGGGTTTCAAAGTCCCTGAGTCTTCCCTTTGATCAAAAGATCTCCTATATCTAGCTTTCTTCTTTTGTCGATATTCTTCTTTATTCTTTGACCTCCTTTCCATAACCAATCTGTAAAACTCCGTCCACATAACTGGCGGTGTGCCTTGAATTCTAGCTTTCTTCCAGTTCTTCCACCATTTACCAGCCCTACCCTTTAACTGAAAAGAAGTGAAATCTACCTTTTGAGTAGGAGAACACCCTATAGCATCACAGATTGCTTCACAATCTTCAAGAAAACATTGTGGGTCCTTTTTGGGATCTTCCCCTGAAAAAGTAGGAGGCCTCATTTTCTGGAATTCAGACATTTTTACCTCTCTTACATTAACTCCTCCCGCTAACGGAGCTGGTGGTACATTTTCAGCTTCAACAATAGGAGGATCCACTGGCAGGTTAGCTTGTGCAGCTCGACCTCTCATTTCAGCCTCAAATCGGTCAAATCGTTCATTCATCAAATGAATCACATGTGCAATAGTTGCATTACCGACGTGAGCATCAGGTTCGACTCTTCTTGCTTGCTCACTAGTTGCGCCCTCAGTACTTTGAGCATGTAAACTATCACCACGGTTAGGATCATCTTGCACATGTACTGGTGGATTTATGGCCCTCCTTGGACCCATATGCTCATTATTATTAGAAGATCCTTCTGACATTGATCTGTCACAGATCTACACACATAACAAACAATTTTCAGACATAAACAAAATATCACTTACTAGCCCCACTGAGAAGTTATATATAAAATGACATTATACTCTACAAGGTCTTTTATGGAACCTAATCCTATGGTCATGCCGCGGCTCATGACAATAGGGAAGGGCCCACAAAGATCACTTTGCTCTGTACTCTATAGGGGACCTATAAAACCTTTCCTCTGATACCAAATTTGTCACATCCCAAAAATTGAGCATGTGAAAAGATACTACTCATTTGATATAATTCTCAAACATACGTTATATACATATATTCTGTAAGGTTTTACATTCAACCTTAATCATTCATTCCACACTACAGAATTATATTCATCTGATAAGCAAATATAGACATACATAGTCTGATATTTCTATCTCATCGCAAGCCTAGGAGACCTATAGAAAGTACAGAGCGTTTCTAGTGTCCACATTAATAAGTACTGGTATCCCACCAGACAGAAATAGAGTGTAATCCCAAGGGGCTTCTAATCTTCCAACGGATACTCTTCTTCTTTGTTTTCTGTATCTGAAAAATAATCATAGGGAGTGTGAGTTTATTTAAAAACTCAGTAAGTAAATAACTGTACTATATAAAATATCAAAAGTACAAATACCACATTTACTCATATAATTAATTGTCTTATACATCGAGTAGTATGGGACTCTAACCCTTTCAAACTCATGAATAAGATTTCATAGGTATACACCGAGTAGTATGGGACTCTAACCCTTTCAAACTCGTGAATAAGATCTCATCGGTATACACCGAGTAGTATGGGACTTTAACCCTTTCAACTCGTGTATAGATTTCATAGATATGCATTGAGTAGTATGGGACTTTAACCCTTTCCAACTCGTGTATAAGATTTCTTAGATATACACCGAGTAGTATGGGACTTTAACCCTTTCACACTCGTGTATTAGATCCCGTAGATCTTTACTCATTAATAAAATAGTGAGAATTCATCACATAGTACAATTGTCATGAAATAAATAATTTCTTCATACTCTTATTTCTACTGATCATCATATACTCCCATATGAAAAATTAATTGCTTATTATCCAAATAATATTGTAAATGAGACTTATATTGTACTTTGACTAGTAATATCAAATTAGCTGAGCAAGGTTATTCACTCACCTTGATGTTTGTCCAAGTTTACCTTGTTCCACACTAGAACTTGTGTAGGAAAATTTCCTAGTAAAATATATTACAAGGAAACATAAGAAAGGAAACAAAATCACGAAAAATACGCAAAATTTTCTGACTGCTACAGTAACGGTTTGCTACAGTGTCAGTTCGCTACAGTAACATTGACTGCTACAGTGCCGTTGACTGCCGACACTACAGTACTGCTACAGTAACCCGAAGAAAATTTTCTAGAATTTTTCCGAAATCTCTGGTCGCTACAGTAACTCGAATTTTTGCAGAAAAATCTTTCAAAAATTCATCCTTTCCTTTCTTGTTTCAAAACCAGAATTTCAACTCTTTTAATCGATTATAACTCAAATATAACTTCTAAAACTACTGAGATTCATGAATTATCATCAAAATCTTCAAGAACAAAACCTCCTCTGATCTTCTACATAAACTGAAATTTAAGGAAAATAATCGGATTAAAGCTTACCTTTGATCCTTACAAAGCTTTTGAACCGAACAAATAATCGAAACTCTGAAGATCAAGAGAAGGATTTGAGAAGAAAATGAAGAACTGAGAGAGAAATGCTTTTCTGCTTCCTTCGGCTGAGTGAAAAATGAGGGTTACTATTGAAACTTTATATTAAATATTTCTAATGGGTTATTCAATAACCCATGGGTATCCATAACCCAACATCCAAACCCATCCAGTCAATTTACAATAAATGGACTAATTGACCATTCTGAAACCACTTTTCCATGAATTTCACCATTCTTAGAATATATCCCTCATTGTGCAAATATTTAGTCCAGTCATTTAACTCAATTTTCATAAATAATATTCAAAGAGAACAATTAAATATGAAAATTAAAAATGACCAAAATAAATAACTAAAGTAACGTTGTAGAATTCTAAAATACTCTTAAGTGAATTATATTCTGAAATTAACGGGTATTACACATCCCTAATTGTGTAGTGCCGTTTAGCAAAGTATTCATCGTGTTATTTCGACGCTGGCGAAGGTTCTGCAATCTAAACTGATTCTTGTTTATTGTTATTCATGTCATATATATATATATATATATATATATATATATATATATATATATATATATCTTCTTTAATTTTTATTAAATGTTGCAGAAAATTTACTTTTTATTCATTAATAATGTAACTAAAGCGTGTTGTAATAACTTAGGAACTATCTTAAGTTTGGGAATTGAGAGTCATTAACATAAACAATGAAGTTAATTGATGATAAAATATTACAATAATCAGTGGAGAGAAAAATAGTTGCTTTCATTCAATTTAATGTTTTGGAAAACCATTAAACAATTACAAATATGAACTGATTTTCTTCATTTAACTTTTAATAAGAAGCTAGATGACTTGGTAACTATGAATCTTTTGTTTAATTTTATATTAAGTTTCATTGTGTTTGGTATCTCAATTCATAGCTACATTGCATGTATATGTATTGCTTAGGATAATACATGGCTCAATCAATTTTTATCATGCTGCATGTGAAATTTTATACGTGTATCTGTATTGTTTAATTATATATTGTCTTAGTTATGTTTTCAGTTTCTTTTCAATTTTTATTTCTTCAAAAAGGGTAATAAATTTGAAGTTTAATTTAAATATATAGTTGAAGGCTTCAATAGAGACTATATTGAAACCCGAGATTGGAATGAAATTTAATACTTTAGATGAGGCTTGGGAATTTTGGAGGACATATGGTGGAAGAGTTGGATTTGGAGTCAGGAAAGAATGGCGTCGTGTTAGCAAAAAAGATGAAAGCATAATAGCTCGAAAATTGGTTGCATGGTTTCAATGTTAGTGAAATATAGTTGCATGGTTTCGAAAGGAGGACAAAAGACTTTTAAATCCTCAGAATCCCCGCAAGGATACTAGAACTGGTTGCATGGTTTCAATGTTAGTGAAATATAGAAATGATAAATTTGAAGTTCATAATTTCATAGAGGAACACAATCATGAACTTCATACTATAGAAACTAGCCATATGCTTAGATCTCAACGAAAAATATCGGATGTGCAAGCACATGATATAGAATTGGCAGAGGATTCTGGAATCCGACAAAAAGCCTCTTTTGACTTGATGAGTATGCATGTGGGAGGAAGGTCTAATCTTGGGTACCTACGCACATATGTAAAAAATTATTTGAAGTTGCGAAAGCAACGAAACATGGCCTATGGGGAGGTTGGTGTATTGTTGGGCTATTTCCAAAAATAATTATTAGAAAATCCATCATACTTTCATGCTTATCATATGGATTCAGATGAACAGATGACAAATATTTTTTGGACTGACCCAAGAATGCTAATTGATTATGAATTTTTTGGGGATGTGGTGTCACTTGACACAACGTTTGGCACTAATAAAGGAAATAGGCCGCTTGCTGTATTTTGTGGGTTTAATCATTATAGAGGATTAGTTATATTCGGAGCGACTCTATTATATGATGAAACTGCTGACTCTTTCAAATGGCTTTTTGAAATATTTTTAGAGGCCCATCGACAAAAAAGACCACTCACACTATTTACTGACTCGGATGCAGCAATGACAAAAGCATTGAGTGAGGTGATGCCTGACACCGTACATGGATTGTGCACTTGGCATTTGATGCAAAATGCTACCAAACACTTGTCTCATCTGAAAAAAGGTGATTCGCATATTTTAACTGATCTTTCACATTGCATGTATGACATTTTGGATGAACAATAATTTGAGGCAGCATGGACTAAATTATTGGTAGACCACAAAGTTGAAGATAATCAATGGTTGGCATCACTTTATAGTATTAAGCAAAAATGAGCAACATGTTGTTAGCCCTAAGGCTATATGCCATAAGTTTTGATGATGACAAATGTATTGTAGCATTGACATATATAAAGGTTAATTATTATATATATGCTACAAGCACTTAAGCATGATTATGTTACTTAATATATATGTTGCATATATTGAATCATGCTATTATCATGAATTAAACTAACCATTGAATTTGCAAGTAAAACATATTTTATAAGTTGGTTCAAAACAAGAAAGAGTGAGCATTGGATTGAAGAACAAGGAAAAGCAATATCATGCTTTACTCAAAGAAAACAACATGCAAGAACAAAGCTCCAAGAAATAAAGAATTAGAAGATTTGAAGTCTTGGAAGCTTGGATGCATCAAAAAAGCAACCATCATGCTCTAAAAACAAAGAATTTGAAGATAACAAGTGACTGGTCGACCACCCTATCCTGACTGGTCGACCAACGAGCTCCAAAAGCAAAGTCTTTGAGCACTGGTCGACCACCTTATGCTGACTGGTTGACCAACGAGCTCTAAAGGCAAAGTATTTGAGCACTGGTCGACCACCCCATCCTAACTGGTCGACCAACGAGCTCCAGAAACAAAGATTCTTGAAGACCATAAGCGTTGATCGACCACCCTATCTGCACTGGTCGACCAACGGACTCCAATAAGCAATATCCTGAGGAAGAACCATAAGCGTTGGTCGACCACCCCATCTACACTGGTCGACAGCGTGACTGATGAATCACTTCTAGACTACACTGGTCGACAGCGTGACTGATGAATCACTTCTAGACTACACTGGTCGACCACCGACATCAAAAAATGTGTTGTAACGGCTAGTTTTTGCTGACATCATTATGGAACCACCTTGGATTTGTCTCCAACGGTCTTATTCGTCCTTGGGCTATATATATCAACCTTGGGGGCTATCAAAATAGAAGAGAGAACACTCCTATTGCTGAACATCATCTGTAAATTCTCTCTTATGCAGATTATACCCTTGTGAGCTTATCAATGTAATATATACTCTGTTTTTAGAGAGTTTCTCTGTAATTGTTGATTTTGATCAACACAAATATTATCTTGAGTTGTATTATCAAGGAGAATATTCCTTGATAGAGTATTTATTGAGAGAGCTTTCCTTTGGGTTGTAGAGAAGCCAGTTTAGCAGAAATTCTCCGGAGGGTTGAGGAGGAGCTCGGATTCACAAATTCTCCGTTGGGTTGTGGAGGAGCCTTAGCTAACGAAATTCTTTGTAGTGGTTTGCAAGTACCTAGATCAAACTTGCAAGTATAGTGAAAATACTCAAGTGACTTCTTGAGGACTGGATGTAGGATTGAGATTAGCCGAACCAGTATAAATCTCTGAGTTTGCTCTCTCTATCCCTTACTCCTTTATTTGTGCTTATTGTTATCTATTTTTTATTTCCTTGCTCCTCATAATTATTCATCTTGATAGCACATTGATTTTCTATGTTGTATTTATTATCCTAAGCATTGTACTTTTACAGAAAATCATTTTAACTTCCAATAAAGTTTTGTGAAAAATTTATAAAACCCAATTCACCCCCCTCTTGGGTTCCAACCATTACTTTCACATGTTTTATGAGGCAAACTCTCACCCTTGGAATGCAAAGCACACAACTTAGTGAGATTTTCAATTCAGACCTGAAGGTTTTGATGAGACCAGACTTGGATATGATACAATTCTTTATGCACTTTGAGATGATTGTGAATGAAAAGTGGTACAATGAACTGATTTTTTATTATGATTCTAGGGAAAAACTCCTGCGATTGAGAGTGTCAACTTGTCATATGTTGAAACAACTTTCTAAGATTTATACTTATACTGTGTTTGAATTGTTCCAACAACAATTTGAAGGCATGATGGAGGCATATATCAAAGAAAGAGATGAGAGTGAGCAAATACGAACGTATCTTGTTGCCCTCTTAGGTAAGTAAAATATGCTTCTATATGTAATTCTAAATTGTGTATCTATATATCTAACATAATTCTCCTTGAAGGTAAGCCGGGAGACTTCATCGTATTTTTTGACTCTTCTCGTCAGACAGTTACATGCAAGTGTCGGATGTTTGAAAGCGTTGGTCTTATATGTTGTCATGCCTTAAAGGTATTTAATTTAATTTATTATGTAATTAAAAATTATATCTATTTAATTATAGTTTATTGTAAGCATTTATAAATTATAACTATTTAATTTAATTATCCTAATTCCTTGAAAGTATTTGATGTGAATGATGTCAAATTACTCCCGGAGCAGTATATTTTACATCGGTGGACTAAAAAAGCAAGAACCGGTGTGATACTCGATGTTAAGGGAAGAGAGATACAGGCATATCCTAGATTCGAGAGCACGCATCGATTCAAACATCTTAGTCGAGAAGTAATAGGATTAGTTGTTGATGCCTCTAACAATGAAGAAGAATATGCAGTTATGTTAGATGTATTGTGTCACATCCTCAACAGTGAGTCCGATTCACATTAACTCTAGGTTAAAAACATCATCAAGGTTTTAACTTCCATACAATGAAACCATACATAATATTCATAGTTACACATAGTCCGACCAAAAAAAAGAAAATCCTAGGAGGCTTATGTGACCACAGAGCTACTTCTAGAGCTTACAAGATATAGAATACAAAGGAACCAACCGAAAATACAAGATGGTTGGTTTAAGATAAACTCGCTATTCCCCTGGAAAATCCCCAGCGTCAGCCATAGATTCTGAAATGTTGTAAAATAATAGGATGAGTAATGAAATACTCAGTGAATGGATAACATTATCAATCAAAAGTAATTTAGCAAATAGTATCATAAAGATATCATTGAATTAAACTCACATCAGTTACCAATGATATACACAGTATAAATTACTCAGTGCCAACACAAATCCCGTACCAACCGGGTCGTCCACAGTACTAGTGGATCGTTGCCCGCGGCCCCCTGGCCGCATCCACCCTTATCTCTCCATGAAAGATATATCTCCACCCTTATAACTCCTGTAACTTCTCCCGTGGGTGCACCACCACGAAAATATTATAACCACGTCATACCATAACGCAAATATTCACACAACCTTAACATAATAACGGTAATATCAACATTAACTTTACATATTTTATAAGAATTAACATTTAATCAAACAAGAGGTTTGAAATCTACAATACCTTTAAATACAAGGAATACAAGTCCTTGATAAATAAATACACAACATACCGTTAAAGTCCACCTTCTCAATTTTCTTTATGATACTTGATGACAAAACTTTTGAAGAAATATAGATGAGATAAGGTTATCACACTCACCTCGAATGTGGCCCTAACTACCTTTCCTTTTGCAGCTAAATTATGAGGTGTTAGGAAATAACTCTCAAAGATTTCCTAAAATGTAAATAAGATGAAAAAATAAAGAATATATTAGAATTTTCAAGTGAAACTTGTACTATTAGAAACTAGACTCAAGGAGCTTTCTAACAGTATCTTAGTACGGAACGCAGCTACAGTAAAGTTGACTAAAGTCAATGCTACAGTAAAGTTGACCAAAGTCAATGCTACAGTAAAGTTGACCAAAGTCAATGCTACATTAACCGAGAAAATCTGGAAAATTTTTCTCGGTGAACAATAATTTCCGGGGAAAATTTTCGAATGTTCTTCGTGTTCTTCATCCAAAAATCCTAAAATCATATCTAAAACAACATTTCTTTTGATTTCTTCCATGGGTTTTGTTTCTCAATGTCTAATGAGTATTTTAATACCAAAACCCCTAATTTTTACCAACAATCCAAGCTCAAATCTCAAATTTTCATCAAGAACACTAACTTTTTCAAATATCCAAATTCTACGAAATTTCTTGTTCTAATAACATCATAAACCACTTAAGAATGTTTTACATTAACATCCACACTTAAATTCATCCATTAAAACTCAAAATCTTAATTTTCTTCCATAGGTCCGAAAATGGAGAAAAAGAGAAATAGAGCAGATAAAACTTACCTCTTTGCCTCTAGAACTCCAAGAATCGGAAGTATGGTTAGAAAATATCAGATTACTGGAAGAACTTAAGAAAGGATTGTAGAGGAAGATGAAAATGAAACGAAGAAATGGTGCGCGCGTTGCCTCGGGAGGAAGAAGGAGAAGAGAAACTAATAATTGTATGTGTGGGTCCCACCAATTTCTTTTTCGATAAAATTGCGCATAGCCACCTTAGCTTTTAAGATTTGTTCACTTAAGTCCTTGAAAATTTATAAAAATTTCCTAAATTAAAAATTGAAATTTCTATTCCCAAATTTTCTTTACTAATTCAAAGAAAGAAAACATATTTCACGCAATTAAATTTTTCACTAAACTTCATAATAGATTTTAAATATTCATACAAATTATTGGAGCATTACATATTGTCTGAAGGCAGAAAGAGAATAAGTGATCATCATTCTCTGCGAAAGGGACCAAGAGCCTATTGTGGATAGACATGTCGATGTCATCGCTGATCCCACAACTTAATGTACACCACAACTATCTGGATTCAAGAAAATAGCTGGAAAGAGTTCTAAGAGGTGCAATAAGAGCTACTTAGAGGGTCAAGGAAAAAGGAAAAAAAAAAAGATACTGTTACTAAAGATTCACCAATACCACCGTTTAGAGTGAGAAAAATATTATTCTGTATGTATTTAAATAAAATGTGTGTATATATTAACATGATTCACATTTGTTATTTACAGATGAATGAAACACAAATTGAAGGATCATTCTCGGCACCTCCAGCACCCCAAACATATGTTGCTAATTTGAGCTTCACCGAACTGTTAATGGTTAAAATTCTTTCATATAATAGAAATTAGTATTTTCAAAATAATTATTATTTGTCTATTGATTATTGTTCTATCATAATGCATGTAATACCCATTATATTTTTTTTAAGTTATAAGTATTCAAGAATTACGATAAATTTATTTTGGAGAAAATAAATTCCCTATCGGTTTAATTTTTGTATAATCGTTTGTGCATATTGTTGAAAATACAAATTTTTATTTATAGATTTTATAAATTGTGGGATATGATGGATGATATGATATGGAATTAATCCCATTAAGTAAAAATACAGTTCAAAAGTGGAATCTAGAATGAATAGTTGAAAGTGAGACTGGTAGATGAAACTGGTAGATGAAAACTGGTAAGTGAAACTGGTAGATGAAAACTGATAAGTGAGACTGGTAGATGAAAACTGGTAAGTGAAACTGGTAGATGAAATAGTAAAGGAGAACGGTAGATGGAATAGTAGCAAATAGTACCATAACTTCTCCTATAAATAGGCCCTTCTATTTTACTTCAAAACTCACACCTTCAGTTTCTCTTCTCTCATCTCCTCAAAACTTCTCTTGCTCCGGCGTTAGGGCTCTGAGATTCTAAGTCTTTCTTTCTTAGCCTAGATCCAAGGTAAGAATACTATGCCCCTTTTCTATGCCATTCAGATTTCAAAAGTTATTTTCTTAAGTATGCTCTGTGGTTACGGCTTTGGCTGATCTTCTACATCAGAAAAACTGTCCTTAGCTACCTATATGTTGTTTTGATTCTCTGATTACCGAAATAGAATGTAAACTGTGAAGAATACATGTCTAGGAAAGTTCTAGCTAAAGAAAGACATGGTTCTTAAGTGTGTCCATTGGGACTCTCCACTCTTTCCTGGGAACTTACCTGGTGTACTCTTTTACAGATTGTATTCTCTATTTCTGGTATAAATAGTAACTATATGTATAAATAGTACCTGTATGTATGAATAGTATTTGTATGTATGAATAGTGATCGTACGCATAAATAGTGATTATACGTATGAATAGTATTTTGGTACAAAAGCAATCCTGACTTTCTATATCTGATCTTTATGAAAATCTCCGTAGCGGAACCTGAAATCCAGCTACGTACTCTTCTTTGTAGCAACTCGGAAAAGTGACTGGGATACGGAATCTAAGTGAGTGGATGACCTTGCTAACCGACTTTATTTACTTTTGTTCCAAGTACAATATAAAATCCATCTCATATCGCAATTAGATTCTATATTTATTGATGATTGCTAGATAATGAAATTTATTGTTGATTTAAGATTATATTGATGAGATTATGAATTAGAGTATATAATACACATGGAATGGTTGAGGGCTTGACCCAAGATACCAATGCATGAAATTATACACATGAAATGGTTGAGGGCTTTATTTCCCAAGATACCAATGCATGTAATGATTGAGATTATAAGTGGAGACTGAATTCTTGAACATAAAATGCAGAGGTATAGAAACCCTGAATATAAAAATAATTGTTCTTATTGTGATTATGATTCTGGTATTTGTACTTGTGATATATTTATTATTGCACAGTCATTTAGTCACTGAGTTTTGATGAACTCACACTCTCCATGAACATTTTTTTTTAGATACAGTGGATGTCAACGAAAAAAATCTGCAGGAGAATTAGTATTCCTCGAGGATACCTTTTATCTGGAGGGCTTATAAATCCAAAAACTTAGGAATGCTTTGTAATCTCTATAGGTCACCTAGGCTTGAAAAATTGTATCATATTGTATGATATTTGACTTGTGTTTCTGTTTCACTATACTAAACTTTTATATGTATATATACATGAATATCTTTCTTGGAAAGTTTTGTTATATATACTGATCAGAGATTTTATGGGACACCATAGAGGTAATACCCTTGAGTTTACGGAGTTTCTCACATGCCCAAATTTGGGATGTGACAATGCAGGCGTCTATTGACCATTGCACGCCATCACTCGAAGCATTGGAATTTAGTAGACATTTTTCACATCCAAATCAAGATGATTAAATGGTTGACTTTGTAGTTTTGCATTTTTATAAATTAATTTGAATATTTTGTGAGATTTTATATTTTTTACAAACAATAAAGATATTATAAATTATAATTAGATGTTTTTCCTTGTCATCGTTGGTCAATATATGTGTTTGCTATGTTTAAAATTGATTGTACTTTCGTACCACATGTTTCATATGAGTCCAGTTTTGATATCTAGTTAAATGTTGAGAGCTTCCACACATTATCTGATCAACCTAAAATTCAAATGTCTATGAAAGACCCACATCAACTAAACAATGTAAGAGCGCTCAACAAAGAATTGATAAGCGTTTCAGATAATAAAGTATCAACTCTTTATCAACTGTGCAACACAATTCAAAAAATTACCGTTAATTATATTTAACATTTTTCTTAAAAGATTACACTTAATTTCATTAATGTTTGTATATATATTATAACTTTTTAAATAAAATTAACTTTCTCACCACATGTATTTAATAGAATCATTAAAATAATCAAATAATTTATTTTTATTATATGAAATTAATTTAAAATTTTAATACATATCAAATAATAGGAAAGTGGAATTTACTTTTTTTTTAGAAATACTCATTTTAATTTAATTTTTAAAAGATAAGAGCTTTTAATTAAATTTTTGAAAAAATTATATTTCCCTTAAATTTATTATTTATTTGTTAAAATAATTTTTTATAATATAAAAATTTTAAAAAATATCTATAATTTTTTGTCAACTAAATTAGCATTATAAGACCAATGACTAAATGGGAGATGTCATGGATTTGCATGAGGAGTGGGTCAAGTCAAAATTTGCTTAACTACATTTTTTTTAAAAAAAAAAAAAGAGGTATAATGGTGGTTTAATGAGGAGTGGGTCCCACTAACATGTGGAACCCACTGCAACCAATGCCTACCCGCCACATGGCGCGTTGGAGTGGATCAGCTTCCAAAAAAAACCAACATGTTTCTATGAATATATGGCCTCTAATTATTATGGTGTGATTCTATGAATAAAGAAGAGATAAAAGGTATGAGTCCCATTTTCTGACCATTAGTGGATTATACTATATTACTATTGTAATTTGAAAGCCCACACACCTATTTTGGAATTTGGATTTCCTCTAGTGCAATATTGTGATGGAGGGTCCAGCACACGTTTAAATAACTTTAAAGAAAAAAAATCAATTTTTTTATACCCGTAATTCAACTGGTGGGATCACTCCTCAATGCATTGGAGCCTCAAACATGTTAAAAGAATTCCCATTTCCCTACCTTGCTGAACTATTGAATTGTTCAAGTAAGAATGCTACTTATCTTTAGACTTAAAGTAACACTAAGAAAAAGACCATCCTTACCCCTTTTTTTCTTTTTCTAGACCTTCTTTTTTTTTTTTGAAGGAACGTCTTTTTATGGGTGTTACTTTAGGTGTAAAGGTAAGTAGCATTCTTTTATTTATTTATTTAAACAGCCTTATCATGGTTGACCCCACAAAAAATAACTTATCACGGCCAGTCAACAGGAAAAATAAAAAATTCTGAAATGGTTGAATTCTTCCACAAAGAAGAAATTCAAATTGGGATTGAGATTTTCTTTACTCTCCGTCAATAATAAAGATGGTATTAATTTTATATTTTATTAATCCAAATTGAAACAATCACAAACTTAACAGAGCTTGGGATTTTATAAGATTTTCGCTTTACTTATTCGACTAAAGGCATAGGTGCTTGAGTAAACTTATTTGTCACTTATCAGCACATGTTGAAAAAATTCATTTTTTATCACAACGCGCAGGAACAATAGGAATTTATTCGCCTTTTGGATGTAAAGAATATGGTTCAGATAAAGGAAATAAGCTTGAAAACATAAATTTTGAAGTAAATTAATTATTTAATTTTTAAAAATTATAGTTGTCTTAATTTAATTTTTAAGAGATTAAACTTCTCATTTTAATTATTAGTATATTATATTTGTCACAATTTGAAAATTTTCTTAATTAATTTAAGAATCAAATTAATTAATTTTTTAGAAATTAATTAAAGTATAATTTTATCGGAACGATAGGAGAATCCAATCAATTTGCATCAAGGACAAGTTTTCAACACCGAAGACAAAATGCGATTGATCATCAACAGTTGGACTTTAATCTGTTAAAATTCTCGGAAACATGATAAGACAGAGTACTTCAATTTGCAAATTCGATGCTAAAAATTAACCAAGGCAAGTAAAAAAATAGTAAATTGCAAAATTTTATTCACATATCACACCAAGATTTTTACAAAATTGTTCACAAATTTTTTATTTAATTTGGTCAGATAGAATCATTACAGTCGTTTGATGGACATTGATGACCGTTTGACCAAATATTTAGTTTACAATCTAAAATTTATCTTACATAATAAAATTATCTTACATGACAAAATTATTACACGTATTTCTTCCTTTAATCCAGTAGCAATTTCTCCGCACTTCTAGTAAACTATTTAGGTAATCAGAAATAAAAAAAATAACAAATGATAAAAATAATTAATTAACAGAGATCAGACCCTGAATTAATAAACAAGCAACGGAGCAGCTTTTTCTGAGATCAAGCATTTGGGTTGTGCCCGCTCGGAACCGGTGGCGTCGTGGCAGCGGAGCTCATCGGAGGTCCGTATCCGACGCGCGCAGCCGCCGGAAGAACAAGCGAGGGCCGACGCCGATTTGACGATGCTCCTGAAGATCCTGATCTTGATTAAGCCCCTTCTCGGCGGGAGCGTTTGAGGTTTGTTCTTCAATCTCGGCTCTGCGATTTCCATTTCCGCGAGTTCTGTTCGAGAAATCGATGACTGAGATAACGAACAGAGCAAAACTAGAAGATTGAACTCTGAAACAGAATCTGAGAGAGTGGTGCGAATTGTGAAGAAGAGTGAAGCGACTGATAGTGGTATATAATGATTTTAACTTCGAAGAAGAAAAGAGAGGGGGGAATTCACTGTAGAAGTCTTGCAGGTCACGAAAAATAAGGATAGCGAGGTGAAAATGGAATAAAATAAATTAGTTAAACATTTAATTTATGTAAAGTTTATATTTTCGTACTACCCACATTTGAAGTGTTTGCAGTCCTAGTTGCGAAATTATACAAGTAGTGTTATATTGGACAAATGAAATGTTGAGTTCTACTACTTTCCCTTGTTTAGAATTTGAGAACAGTAATTTAATTTAAAATTTAACTTAAAAATTATTTCACAATTAGTTTATAACATTTACCACAGAAAAGTATCAGGATGTTAACAACGTGTACCAGTCATTGCAATACGCGTGTTAAATTCGTGATTGGCTAAAAGAGAAAAAAGAAATCTGGCACCATCCCAAAAAGAATGGAATAAAACTTTATCAGGGAAATGGATCTCCTGCTTCTCATCTATTGAGGAGTAAGGTGTTCTTCCAAAATTGTAACTAAGATTTTTAGCTATAATTTAAACCGTGATTAAAAAGTATCATGGTTAAAATTTTTAGTAATATTTTTATTGTTGTTGAAAGTTTTAGCAACAATTTTCTTTATTGATAACCTGAAGAGCATCCTGTTCTTCTTCAGCCGAAGAGCAAGGGCACCAGTCCCTTTATTGGAACAATTTTGTGTTCCCGAGGATGTGAAGCTTATTTTAAGTATTCCCTTGTGTGAAAACACTCTTGGTCTTGGATGTATTCTAAAAAAAGTGTGTTTTAAAAGTTGTTATCATGTTTGAGATTTTGATGACAGTTCAAAAAGTCATGATGAAGCGACTTCTTTTTGGAATAAATTGTGGAATATTAGTATGCCTAACAAGTTCAAACATTTTGGATGGAGATTGTGTAAAAATATTCATCCTACTATTGATAATTTCCACAAAAAAAGGTCTTGCTTTACAGGACAAATGCTTTTTTTTGTAATAATCATTATGAGACTTGTAAGCATACTTTCTTCGAACATGAAAAGGTTGGGAGGGTATGGAATAATGCCCCTATTCCCTAACCAAATGTGGGTCTTAATGCAAGTATGGATAAATGGCTTGAGAAAAAAAGTTACATATGGTATAAGAAGGAGTTCAGTATGGTGTTATGCGTTCTCTATAGAATTTGGGACGCTCGAAATATGATCAGAATGGAGAAGAATCAACAGGTGCTGGGTCAAGTTTGGAACTAGTTGTGGAGGCTTGGGAAAGTTATGAGGAGGCTAACAATAGAGAGACCTAGTCTACTAACAAGAAAAAGAAGACCAAGTGGACAGCCCCTCCACAACAAATGTTTAAAGTAAACATTGATGCAGCGCCTTGTGAGTTAGGAAGGGTAACAACTACCATTATAAGAGATTTCAAGGGCTGAGGTGAATAAAGTTTCCTACATTTCTAGTCCCATGATCCTTAAAGCAAAAGCTATGATGGATGGACTCAAACTAGCCAAGAGTTGTAACATTCAAAAGATCCAGATTGAAGGAGATGCAAAAATCATTGTGGATGTTGTTAGAAAGGATAATCTTGGCCCTTCACACCTTATGCTGATCAAGGACATTAGATACTTGTCAAGATAGTTCTTTGAGTAAATTCCAAGAGAGGGAAATATATCAGCACAAAACCTAGTTAGTTTTGGCAAATCTATTGATTGTAACATGCAATGGTTTCATAGTTGGCTTGATTGCATTAATGATGTCTTGACTCTTGATTTTATTAGGCAATAAAATGCCCTCAAGTTTGTGTGATTAAAAAAAAATTTGGTACCATCCCTTGATCTTGTAGAAATATAAAAAATAAACTGGTTTTTACTATATTTAAAGAGTTTATGTTTGTATATTGAAGAATTATAGACAGACTCTTTCAAGATACAACAAAGTTCTTTTGAAACTTTTGGCAGGATATTTTTTAATCCAAGTTACCCATTGTAAAATTTTATTAAGATATATATAGAAGTCTGATTGTCTAAACAATTACATATGTTTAATTTCCAATAAATACATCTGTTTAAATTTAATCAATATGTCTACTCAAATTTTAAAACGAGTTTAAATTTCAACGGACACATTATTTTGAATTTATAAAAATAATTAAAAACTTAGTTGACATATCATTTCAAATAAATTGATAAAAAAAATATTAATTAATTGTAAAGGAAGGCCCAACCTGAAGTTCAAGTTATATATATATATATATATATATATCATTTGTATAATAATAATCATTAATATACTATATTAATTTAATTTAGACTTGATAAAAATAACATCAATTAAATATATTTATAAATATCTTATTGACATGAAACTTTAATTTTATTTTAATATTACAAACTATATAATATGATCATTGCTTCCTCATTAACTTAAGAAAAAATAATATATATATATATATATAAAAGAATAATAATTGGTATCATCGAATAAAGCCGCTTTTATGCGTTCCCTTTTTGTCTCTATGCTTGCCCTGTGTCCAAGGAGCAAACCAGAAAGAGTTTGGGATTTATTAGTTAAATAACCGTACATAAAAACAAATTTTATGAAATTTTTTTTTAAAAAATAACTGTTTCATTTGATGTTCTAGAACGTCCATGCATCCTATAATTGAAATCCAGGACTCCTAAGACAGTCACAAACTGTTTAAGAGATAAGCAGATAAGAAATTAAAGAACAGGGCCTTACTATAATGTTGATAAAATATTAAATAGTTTTGGGGCTATAAATTACATATTATTTTCAGAAAAAGTCAAGGTAATTAATAATGAACATTAATTTAGTCTGTTTGATTTTTTTAAAGACAATTCCTTTTACCTCACTTATTCATCTTTGTTTAAAAATTTTAAAAATATTTATTCGGGGACACTTTTATTTATTTATTTATTTTGTAGTTTTCGTCTAGGAAAATAAAATTGTGAATAAGACTTCAAAACGGTTATACTTAATTTATGGCCAAAAGATAGCAATAATCAATCCCAGGGTTTTTTCTAAACAGGAACTAAACAGCTTCAATAAAAATGTAATTTTTATAGTTTCATAAAATATGTAGAGGTTAACATAAGATAAATTAATAAAAAAAATGGTTGAGTGAATAAAAGGGAAAACTAAATTTCATTTAATATAAACCAATTTATACTATGCTTAATAAGTGAGAGTCTTGTCTTTCAAAATTACAGTCGGACTTAATGCTTTCTTAATTGGTGTTAGCAATGGTGTTAGCAAGACGCTTAATAATAAACAAAAATATCTAAATAAATGATAAATACAAGGCACAAATATTTTTTATGTTTTTAATATTTATACTAAGTTTTAATTTTATTCTTAATTTTTTTTACATAAATTATATCTGTTTCATTTTTGTTTCAAATATATTTTTTTTACTAATGCTATTTATTACATTAACGAAAAATGATGATTGGGTGGTTAGTGAAAAAGGTAGATTTGAATTAAAAATTAAACATGTAGGACATAACTGATGTAAAAAAAATATTATAGACATAAAAAGGATAGATTTGAGTTCTACATGTTTCATTTTTGTTTCAAATATACTTGTTTTACTAATCATTGAGCCAATATTTTTCATCATATTTTTCGTCAGTGGAATAAATAGCGTTAATAAATAAAGATAAATTTAAAATAAAATAAAATATATAAGATATAATTGATAAAAAAATATTATAAATAAAATTAAAACTTAATATAAATATTAAAGACTTGAAAAATATTTTTACTTAAATGTAACTACTTATATGCAGCATTTATGATAATGATACTCATAATTAATTTCCACTTGCGGCGCAACATTTATTAAAAGATGTATCCCTATACTCCAAGCCTAATTTGGAAAAAATTTCAGATGTGTTTGACCGAACCCTAATTAAAAATTCCCTTTGAAATATCTAAAGATACGCTGTCTTAGATTCACTGTATTTATGCCATATATTATTAATTTGCCCAAACATGTTCATTTATATATGAACATGGACTTTCTATTACAGGACTACAAGTTTGTTGAATTTGTCTAATCCAGCATAACACTTTTTAAATGGGACTCATAATGCTTTTCCTGATTTGACAAAGTTCCGGGAAAAAAATGCGTTTGGATTTTGGAGTCCCTGTCTAAAACTTCTTAAATGGAAGGCTAGCATGTGATTCTCATGAACCGAATTGGCTTCTATAGATATATGGCCTCTAATCATTATGGTGTGATTATATGAATCTGGAAAAGAAGAAATGAAAGGTATTGGTCCCATTTTCTGACCATCGGTGGATATTACTATTGTAACTATGAAAGCCCACACACCTACCTTGCTGGACTATTGAATTGATCAACAAAAAAGGAAGGTCTTTTTCTGGGTGTTACTTTAGGTCCAGGTAAGTAGCATTCTTTTATTTTTCTATTTAAACAGTCTTATCATGGATTGACCCCAAAAAAAAAAATCTTATCATGGCCAGTCAACAGGAAAAATTAAAAATTCTGAAATCGTTGAATTCTTCCACAAAAAAGAAGTTCAAAGTGGGATTTGGGATTTTCTTTACTCTCCGTCAATAATAAATATGGTATTTTAATTTAATAGTTTATTAGTCCAAATTGAACGACCACAAACTTAACAGAGCTTGATCATCAACAGAATCCAATCAATTCGCATCAAGGACAAGTTTTCAACACCGAAGACAATATGCGATTGATCATCAACAGAATTTGTACTTTAATCTGTCAATATTCTCGGAAACATGATAATACATAGTACTTCAATTTGCAAATTCGATGCTAAAAATTGAAAGAGAAAGACAAGGCAAGGAAAAATAGTAAAATACGCTGCAAAATTTTATTTATATATCACATCAGGATCTTTACAAAGTTGTCTATAAACTTTTTGTTTGGCCAAACAAAATTATCAATATTAATTGGACGATTTTAACAGTTTTAATTGACCAACCATCCGTCTAGAGTTTAGGATTTATCTTACATGACAAAATCACTACACGTATTTTCTCCTTCAATTGAATTTCAATGTCTCCCCACTGCTCGTAAACTATTTAGATAATCGGAAAAAATAATAATTAACAAATAGTAGAAATAATCAATGAACAGAGATCAGGCCCTGAATTAACAAACAAGCAACAGAGCAGCTTTTCCTTAGATCAAGCATCTGAAGTGTACCCGTTCGGAACCGGCGGCGTCGCGGAAGTGGAGCTCATCGGAGGTCCGTCTCCTCCGTGCTTCCGCCTCGCGCAGCAGCCGGAAGAACAGGCGAGGGCCAACACCGATTTGACGATGCTCCTGAAGATCCTGATCTTGATTAAGCCCCTTCTCGGCTGGAGCATTTGAGGTTTGTTCTTCGATCTCGGCTCTGCGATTTCCATTTCAGCGAGTTCTGTTCGAGGAATCGATGACTCAGATAACGAACAGAGGAGGACTAGAAGATTGAACTCTGAAACAGAATCTCAGAGAGAAAGACGAACAGAGGAGGACTAGAAGATTGAACTCTGAAACAGAATCTCAGAGAGAGAGACGAACAGAGGAGGACTAGAAGATTGAACTCTGAAACAGAATCTCAGAGAGAGAGACGAACAGAGGAGGACAAGGAGATTGAACTCTGAGACAGAATCTTCGAGAGAGAGATCGATCAGAGAGAGAGAGGTGCGAATTGTGAGTGTTGTGAAGAAGTGAAGAAGAGTGAAGCGAGTGAGAATGATATATACTGGTTTTTAGCTTCGAAGAACTGAAGAAGAGAGTGGAGGAGGAGGAGGAGGAGGAGAAAGGGGGGGAATTCACTGTCGATGTCTTGCGAGTCACGAAATGGGTGTGATTTATGAAAAACAAGAATAGCGAGGTGAAAATGGAATAAAATAAATTAGTTAAACATTTAATTTATGTAAAAGTTTACTAGGTTATAGTGTGTTTGATTTGTAAAAATATTTTTTATTTTTATTTTTATTTTTTATTTTTTGAAATATATTTTTTAAAATATTAAAAATATTTTTTGATATTTTTAAATTTTAACCTATTTTAAATTTATTAAATTCAATCAAACGTATTTTTTAGTTTATATTTTTATTTTCAATAAAAATAAACACAAAAAGTACTCAAACTAAACATGCTTTTATGTTTCTGTACTACTTAGATTTTAAGTGTTTGCAGTCTTAGTTGCGAAATTATATAAGTAGTGTTATATTGGACAAATGAAATGTTGAATTCTACTACTTTTCCCTTGTTTAGAATTTGAGTACTCATTACGTCTCTCATTGGGCAAAAGTGTATTTTTTCACCATTAACATTTATTTTAAGTTTTAATTTTGTCTAACATTTTTTTTAAAATTTTATCTTTAAGATTAACTTTGTTAACATAATTGATAAAAAAAATATCCACATGTACTTTTTTATATGATCTATCCATTACCACTTTGTCATATTAATTAATTTTAGTTTTAATTTTATCTAAAATATTTGACTAAACTTTAATTTCAACTTAAATGATACTTTCTATTTCTCTTGTTCACCCCAAATTAATAGTTAAACATTTTGATATGTTATATGGAAGAGTATACATGTTATTTAAAAAAGTTTATGTGTTATTTAAAGGAGTCTATATTGACAGTTTTTGTCAACTTTATTAACCTTAAGAAAAATTGAAACCAAAAAGAAAACATGTAGGAAAAATTGGCCTGAACTTTAATTTTATTTCAAACATTTGATTAGACTTCAATTTAGTCACTTTTGTTATTTCTCATTCATCTCAAATTAACAATTAAATGATTGATATATCATATGAAATAGTGTAGATATTATTTAGAGGAGTCTACGTATCATTTAAAGAAGTCTACATATTTTTTGACAACTTTATTCATGACAATAAATTTAAAGATAAAATTGAAACAAAATGAACATTAGGAATAAATTAAAACTTAAAGTAAACGTTAATGGTAAAAAAAACAATTTTTTTTGTCTTAAATTTTTTTTAGTGTTTTTATTCATGGATACTAACATTTTTAAATATAAATAAAACAATTGTAATTGATCAAGAATTTCTGTTTCTTTTGTACAGAATAATATGTGGACAATCACACGTGTCGTGTAGAGTGACAATCATTTTAAGAGGCTGACCCAAAAATTAAAAAAACAACGGTATATACGGAATAAACGTAACTGACAGATTTTTGGTAATGATTATGACAAAAACTTTGTTAGAATAAAACAAAAATATTCTTTAAGAATTTTAAAATTTGAGATAAACGATGCGTTTTTCAATTTTGCTTATTAATTATAAATGCTTAATAATATAATTTAACCATCAAACAAGAGGTCAATTGACATGGAATTATCTTATATTTTAGATTACAAGATCCTTCAAACAAACAAATAACATAATTTGGAAATCAGTGCAAGTGTTATCGTCTTTGTCTATTTCGGTACCACTCAGCATAAAACTGACACGCACATAATGACAAGCGACGCGTAAGTGACTTGAAAGACGAGGGATTGTCAAAATTGGAGGCTTATGAGTTCGTGTGATTTTTTTTTTAATTTTTTTGTGTTTATACCAATATTTTAAAATTTGGACTATTCGTTAAAACAGTTAAAATATTAATTTATCTTATTGATCAAATCATATTAATAATAATTAAATATATATATTTTATTTTTTTTATGTTCAAAATATATAATATAAAAAATCAATAAACATTTTTATATCTAATCTTGGTAAATTATTATTATTATTATTATTATTATTATTATGTGTGTAATTGTTTTTTTTGTTTCTCTTAGTTGTTTTTTTGACAAAACTAATATTATTATGAAAAAATAATTAAAAAGAAAAAATATATAGCATAATAGAAAAAAATAAAAAGGATAAATCTCAAATAATATGAGAAATAATTATATTTTGTAAATAGTATATTTTTTATTTTTTATTTACAAAAAATATAGATCAACTTTATAATTAACCCTTGAATTAATACCTTTATCGGTTTAATGACCGATTCGATTTTCAAAACTTTGAAAAATAGTGCCTAGCTGTACTATTAAGAAAATATTCATTAGTTTTGGGGCTGTAAATTACAAATAATTTTTTAAAAAAAGTCAAGATAATTAATAATGAACCTTAAATTAGTCTGTTTGATTTTTTTAAAGACACAATTCCTTTTACCTCACTCATTCATTTTCATTTAAAATTTTTAAAAATATTTATTCCTCGACTCTTTCTTTTTCTTTTTTCTTTTTTTCCTAATTTTGGGTCTAAAAATGTTGAGTTTTTTACTATTAGATCACTTTGAATTTGTGTAAAATAATCTTTAATTGATACACATATAAATCTCAAAGTAATCTAATATTGATTTAATGGTGAAAAACTCAACCTCTTTAAAGGTTGAGCTCGTCATAGATTTTTTCTTTTTTTTTTTGAATAATGATTATGACAAAAAATTTGTTAGAATGAAACAAAAATATGTTTTAAGGATTTTAAAATTTGAGATAAATGGTGTGTTTTTAATTCTGCTTATTAATTACAAATGTTGAATAATATAATTTAACCATCAACTACAAAGGTCAATTAGCAGGAAATTATGTTAACTTAACTAGATGTTTTAAATTTAAATTTATAAAAATACTTAAATTTTAATTATAATAACCTTTTCGTTTATTATATTTCTATAAAGTTTGAATTTAAATTAATTGATATTCCTATATTATTTGGTGATGTGATGATCCAAAAAAATATATATAATTTGGAATTCAGTGCAAGTGTTTATCTTCTTAATTTATTTCAGAACCAATCAGCATAAAACTGACACGCAATAACGGAAAAGCGACTCGCATAACTGACTTGAAGGACGAGGGATTTGTCAAATTTAGAGGCTCACGAGTTCGTGTGCGTTTTTTTTTTTTAAACTAATGTTTTAAAACTCAGACTATTCATTAAATATGTTAAATTATTTGTTTATAATTTATTGTTTAAATCTTGAATCAATAATAATTAAATATATATTTTAAATTTTTTATATTAAATATATAAAATATAAAAATTAATAAATTTTTTATCAATAATCTTGATAAACTTATATTATTATTATTATTATATATGTGTGTTATTGTTTTTTTTTTATTTTTTTTCTTGTTCTCTTATTTTTTTACAAAAATAATGTTATTATGAAAAAATAATTAAAAATATAACATGATAAAAAAGAATAAAAAGAATAAATCTCATATGGTATGAGAAATAACTGTATTTTTTAAACACTGATTTTTTTTGTTACAAAAACCAATTGAACAAGTTCACATGTTTAATTTACTGGTTCAACCAATTTTTTGACTAGTCGATATTTTGGGTCAATAGGATCGGACCAACAATCAGTACTCGGTCGAACTGGCCGGTCTAGTCCGATTCTGTAATATATGGTTTAGACAATTGATATTTAAAAATTTATTTGAATCATATTGGACTAAAAATCTGTGAAGCTTTCTCAATATTAATTTTTTTATTTACAATACTCAAACTTTACAAAAAATGTTGAACCATTCAATTCAAATCAACTACATGTTATTTTTTGTGTGACTTTTGAATATACAATGATCCACTAATTTTCAGATGTTCTGGTAATTTCTTCAACTAATCCTACGCGCATAATGGTTTATAAAACTATTTTAAATACTAATAGAATTTCTTGAATCAAAATATCAATTTTAAGCTTGAAAGCCTTAACTCAAGTAGTACTTATTTTAAACAATCAGTTCTAGGAAATTTTGATGGTTGAAGAATCGATTTCTCATATGCTCCTCTTTCCAAATCTTGTGCCTCTTTTACAACGAAAAAAAAGTCTCATTTATAAAAATAAATTGATAATCTGTGAAATTCACTATTAAAATAACATGATTAGTTTCATTGCAATTATTTTTTTAGTTAGTTGTGTTCAAATGTTTTCAAAGACGGGCAATTTACATGTCAACGATGGTAGTTTTTTTTTTTCTTTTACACTATTTATACGTGTCAAGCGTTATTCCCCAGGAGACATATTATAATACATAACTTAAAAATTATTTCACAATTAGTTTATGAACTTTACCACAGAAAAGTGTCAATCTCAATGTGTCAAAACTTAAAAAGCGTGTACACGTCATTGCAATGTCAAGAACGCGTGTTCTCCCTTTTTATAATTAGTACTAAAAATAAAAAAAAGAATCAATTTGGCATCATCTCTTTCATTGGTTACAAATATAAAGAATAAAATGATGTGACAGATATAATATTTAAAGGGTTTGTATTTGTATATTAAAAAATTATATATATAATTTTTTAAAATATAATAAAATTATTTTAAAAATTTTTTATAGATATTTTTTATTTAAATTACTTGTTGTAAAATTTTAAAAGAATATATAAAAGTTTGAATACTTATATTTGTTTAATTTTTAACAAATATTTTTATTTAAATTTAATTAACATGTCTATTCAAATTTTAAGAAGTTTGTTTTATTGTTGACTTAAAAAACATAATAATAATAATAATAATAATAATAATAATAATAATAATAATATTTGGTATCATCGAACGAAGCTGTTTTTTTCTGCCTCCCCTTTTTGTCTCCATGCAGCAAACCAGAGAGTTTGGGATTTATTAGTTAAATAACTGCACATAAAAACAAATGTTTATAAAAAAATGAAAAAAAAACTGACTGTTTCATCTGATGTTCTAGAAGGTCCATGCATCCTATAATTTAAATCCAGAAATCCCATCACACTCATAAGCTGTTTAAATGACATAAGCGAATAGGTTCGGTTCAGAAAAATCATTTAAATTGTTGAGGAATTGGGTTACTGGAAACGCAATGGATTATACTTATCTTAATCTGGATTATTATAATTTTAAATTTAACAGTTCAAATTTTAATGTATTTTTTAAAAATTAAAAATTATCAAAACTGTTACTTGATATTTGGACCGTTAGATCTGAAATTTGACTGTTCAAGTTAAGACAAGCACACTAAATTTGAATTCAATGAAAACAGATTGGGGTCATTTGGTATACAGGAAATAGTAGGAATGGAAAGTAAATAGAAAAATAGAAAGAAAAAAAGAACGGAAGAAGGAAAAGAGAATGGAAAAAAAATATTTGGTATAAGATAAAAAATATAGTAGAAATGGAATATGTTATGTGTTTGGTATGTATTGTTTAAGAAGAAAGAAAAGAAAAATTATAACGAAATGACTAAATTATCCTTGTGAATAAGAATTCGGGACTGCACATGTCACGTAAGTCGGTCGACCGGCTTGTTGCCAGGTGGCTGACCGCTTAGCCAATCGTCTAATGCCAGCCGAAGTGCAGATGTATGAGAAGATGAGAGAAAAAAAGAGTTTATTGTGAAAATTAATGAATCGAAAACACCACGACGTGCACTGGACTTGATCGAATGTTCAAACAACACGGGAAGACGACGAGGGGAAGAGGTAGACTTTACAGCAGCGAGGACAAGCATATACGGGATCTTGAACAAATATAGGGCAACATTGAATGGCAACATTGGCAATCAACTGAATAGTAAGGGGCAAATGAGACAAGTTGTCTTTCCTTTCAATTGAGATAAACGAGTTTTCATCGCTTATGTGATGGAAGATAAATCTGTCAAAATGATAGAAGAGAGAAAATCATTTTCTGTGTCTAATATTTACTGTATGACTATCAAACGCAAGAAAAAATAAATAGTATTAGATCTTTCCTTTCCTTTCCAGCGTTTTTTTGCCTACCAAATGGCCCCATCATATCTATTTTGAATCAGTAAAATTGGCCAAATCAGTTAGTTTATTGGTTGGACCAATTCAATGATTTTTTTTTAATTATTTGATAGATTTGATAAGCATTTTTTTTCCAAATGTTTAATTGAGGATATTGTTTTGACAAAAATTTTGTGTAATTGAATATTAGATCTTATTTTTAATTGAGATTACAGATTTATGTTTATGATATGTAATTATATATAGTATATTAATAATTTTAATTATAAATTTTATTTTTTAAATATTTTAAAGTACCAATGTTTCGATCGCTATTTAACAACGATCTAACCATTAATTCGTAAATTAGACCTTCACCAATTTAATGACCGATCTGATTTTTAAAACTTTGAAAAATAGTGTCTCGTATAATGTTAAGAAAATATTAATTAGTTTTGGGGCTATAAATTACATTTTATTTTTTTAAAAAATAAGATAATTAATAATGAACATTAAATTAGTCTGTTTTTTATTTTTTTTAAAGCCACAATTCCTTTTACCTCACTTATTCATCTTCATTTAAAATTTTTTAAAATATTTATTCCGGGACTACTTTTTTTTTTTCTAGTTTTAGTCCAGGAAAATAAAATTGTGAATAAGACTCCAAAACGGTTATACTTAATTTATGGCCAAAAGATAGCAATAATAAATCCCAGGGGTTTTTCTTTTTTGTTTTTGAAACAGGAACTAAACAGCTTCAATAAAAATATAATTTTTGTAGTTTCATAAAATATGTAGAGGTTAACATAAGATAAATTAATTAAAAAAATGGTTGAGTGAATAAAAGGGAAAACTAAATTTCATTTAATATAAACCAATTTATACCATGCTTAATAAGTGAGATAAAGAGTACGTGTCTTTC
Organism: Biancaea sappan; assembly: GCA_037074585.1. Taxonomy (NCBI): domain Eukaryota; kingdom Viridiplantae; phylum Streptophyta; class Magnoliopsida; order Fabales; family Fabaceae; genus Biancaea; species Biancaea sappan. Next base: position 91,049,468 of record CM073491.1, on the reverse strand, counting down.
AAAATTACAGTCAGACTTAATGCTTTCTTAATTGGTATTAGCAAGAAGCTTAATAATAGACAAAAATATCTACAGAAATGCCAAATGGAAGGCAAAATTTTTTTTTAAGTACTTAATGTTTATATCAAATTTCAATTTTATTTCTAACATTTTTTTTATTAATTATATCTTACATATTTTATTTTAAATTTATCATTTTTACTAACGCTGTCTATTTTACTGATAAAAAATACTAATTGTGTAGTTAATAAAAAAAATAAATATAAAACAAAAATAAAATACGTCAGATATAACTTACACAAGAAAAAAATAGCAACGTAATAAGGATAAATTTTAGTAATACATGTTTGATTTTCGTTTTGAATATATTATTGTTACTAACTAATCAGTCATAATTTTTTATTAGTGATATAAATATTGTTAGTAAAAAATTATAGATTTAAAATAAAAATATCTATGACCATGACACTAATGCAATTGTAACATTTTATATGCAACATCTATGACCATGACACTCACGACATTTATTAAAAGATGTATCCCTATAATCCAAGCCTAACTTTGGCAAAATTTTCTAGATGTGTTGACCTAACCCTAATTAAAATTCCCTTCGGCATATCTGAAGATATGCTGCTTAGATTCATTCACCATATTTATGCCATGTATTAATTTGCCCAATCACGTTCATTTATGGCTACATGATTTGCACTCTTGCTAATTAATTCACTCTATATGTGAACATGGATTTTTCTATTACAAGACAGCAAGTTTGTTGAATTTGTCTATTTCAGCATAAAATCTTTTTAATTGGGACTCGTAATGTTTTTCCTGATTTGAGAAAGTTAATGACAAAAGTGCATTTGGATTTCGAGGCATTGTCTAAAACTTTTGAAATGGAAGGTTGGCATGTGATTCACATCCTCTAACTTCGTTTTCTTCTAGAGAAATAAAAGAAAATTTGAAATTTTGGTAAAAATATTTTTTTTACGTACTTAACATTTAAAACAAGTTTTAATTACGTTTTTAATATTTTTTTATATTAATTATATCTTATATATTTTATTTTTATTAACGATATCTATTCTATTAACGAAAAATATTGATTGAGTTGTGAGTAAAAAAAATAATTTTGAAATAAAAATAAAACATGTAAGATTTAAACTTACAATTTTTACGTCTTACATATTTTATTTTTGTTTCAAATTTATTATTTTTACTAATAATTTAGTTAGTATTTTTCGTTAATAGAATCGATGGTATTAGTAAAAAAAGTAAATTTAAAACAAAATAAAACATATACGATATAACCGTTGTAAAAAAAAAGTAGAGATAAAATTAAAATTAAATATAAACGTTAATGACATAAAAAATACTTTTTACAAAAATTTTTTATAAGCTATTTAAATGATTTAGTAGGGAATGTGTTATTTTATTATTGACTATATCTTAATTAATCAATTTCTAAAAATTAAAAATTTATTATTTAGTTCCTAAATTATTTATTTATTTATTATTCGTATATATAATTTTTGTTGACAGGAAACTAACAAATAATAACTAAAAAAATTAAATTTAAGTTGTGCATTTTAATATTAAATAACTAAATAATTAAAAGTCGTATATCGTAAAAGACAACGAATAAAATAATAATCTTAATATATTATTACATTTTAATATACAAAAAATTAAAACACAGTCCCCAAAAAGAATGTTAAGGCTGATTGTTAGCTGACATCACGTCTACGCAAACAAAATATATGACCTTTTTCAAGATAATACAAAGAATATAATTTAATGTTGAGGAGCAAGGCTCAAAAATTGAACCAATCATGTCAAGCAATAGATTTAAAAGTTGATGATTCAACTGTGATTAAATTAATAATTTTTAAAATATATTAAATATTAAAATATATAAGTAATATATATGTTATAAACATTAAATATATAATATTTAATATTAAAATATTTAAAACATGTTATAGATATAAATTTATATCAGTCATAGATCTTCTTTTAATGTTTTAAATTTTTGAATATTTATTAAAAATATATAATAATATTCAGGAAAAATTAAAAAATTTAAACAAATAAATCGAGCAAGTCAATTTTACCGGTTCGACAGACTTTTTATCGGTTCTCAAGTTTAAATTGAACCAGAAATTTGGGCTAGTTCACTAATTTACTTGTCAAACCAACCAGTTTGATTCAGTTTTTTAAACCATGTTGAAGAGGATTATCATAAAACTAAAGCGAAGTTAAATAAATAATTTTGATAATGTATCAGAATATTTTTCCTTTTCAACTTAAAGTATGAAATATGAGGTCCCACGATATGCTCAAACCATGTTAGTGCCAACTTGTGAGATAACTTGTTAAAATAAAACTCATTCAAATATTGGGAATCTAACCAAATTCAATTAAACATAATCAAAAAGTTTGGATATTGATCATGGTGATCAACAAATATCCTAACTCTTATTTCCCATATTAATACTGTCAACAAAGTGCCAGATTAATTATTTGGTCCAGAATCTATTGAATTGTGTCTCCCAATGTCATGCCATTTTCAAACTCAACCAGTTTCAGAGCTTTAACATTGTTGCTGGATTTGGCTCTCAATCATTTATGAATCTAGCTTTTTTCCTTCTTTTAGTGACTTCTTTTAGTGACACATTTTCAATTAGGAATCTGAAAATATTTTGCTTCCATTTTTTAATAGAAAAAGGCATGAAGATGCCATATCTTAATTTTAATTCATGTGACCAATTGTAGAATTTGCGCACGCCAATTGTAGAATTTTCTATGTGTGTTCTCATAAATAATCATATCTTTAGTATTTCAAACTCATCAAAAAATAAAAATTAAGAACTTGCTATATTAAGAAAAGAAAAGAAGAAAGAAAGAAAGCAATAATATATAAAGAACAAAACTAGATTTAGGTATAGCTGTTTATATTTTTGCTATAATTTTTTTAAAAAAACTATATATGTAAAAAAAAATCCTTTAAGAAACTAAATAATGTAAAGCTCTTCCGATAATTTTGAAACACAAGAGGCTGCAAAAATAATTACTGTTTACTTCTCAGTCTTCTGCAAAATTTCTCGACAAATTGACAAAGGAAAACAATTAAAACAAGCTGCAAAGTTTCATTTAGCATATACAAAATACAAATACATCAAGGTCTCCGCAAATCTTCCCTTTACAGAATCAATACACAGTCCTTTTTCCAAGTCTTTCCAGAATTTCAACTGATAAAAAGAAAAATGAAGGAAATAGTAAGATTAACAGTTAATTACACAAATAGACCCTGAACAGAACACATCCGAGAAGCCATCGAGAAACAGGCACAGGAGTTATAGCCGCTGGAAGTGTGTGGCGGTGAAGAGGCGGAGCTGAGAGAAGCTCCATCTCCGCCGTCGGATCTGCGTCCAAGGCCACCGGCAGCCCGTAGACGCGAACGCCGTCGCCGACTTGGCGACTGTCCTAAATATCTTCATCTTGATCTGGCCTCGCCTTGGCGGGAGCCTCTGTGCGCGGCTGCTGTTGGTTGGAGCTGAATTGATTCCCGCGAGCTCCATTTACGAGGAATCGAGCACTCTGTGAGAGTCTGAGAAACCGAGACAGAGAGACAGAGAGACAGAGAGTAGACGAAGAGAAGAAGAATGTGGAGAAGTTTGAAGTGAAGGGAGTGATGTGTGTGGTCTATTTATGGGGAGACGGCCACTCAAGGCTCCGAACTCGGAACTTCATCTCCAAGATTGAGGATTTTATTTTTTCTGATGCAATTCCAGAATCCGATATCCAATTTACCCACATCCGACCGATTCACCCGATCCGAATGTCGGCGGGTCAGATAAAATTGAGGGTCGCCAATTACCATCCTACCATTAGTCCATTCCTCATTTCTTTAAGAGTAATTATTAAAGTGCTCAAAATTTGAACTGTTGTGTAATATTAATTTTTTTATTGGTCAAATAATTAAAAATATTATTAATCAATACAATTTTTATTTATATTAAATTAATAAAATATCAAAATATTAACATTTTTACTAAAATTATTTGATTTGTAATATTAATTTCTTTATTACTTGATTATAGAATAAGTAAAATTTAAAAAATTTAATAAAAAAAAAAATCAAGAGAACCGATTCATTTAGAAGCAGTTGTTATTTGGTTCGATCAATTATTGATCGTTTCAATCGCTCACAAATTTTAAGGGTTATTTTAAATTGGTTTTTTGGCTGATTCTTTAGTCCAACTGGTCTAATAAGTTCTTACAACAATAATTATATACGTCTCAAAAATTAAAAAATATATTTTCTTATTATCTATTTATTAAAAGTTAATTATTGAGTGAATTAATTCATACTAATTATAAAATTAGTATAAATTAATTTTTTTACTTGATTGAATTGTATATCTCCTCATTTTTAATTAAGAAATTAACTCAATAATAATTTATAATAAGTTCATACTATTAAAAAAATTTAAAAAACTAAACAAACGACTTACTTTTTTTTTAATGAATAAATTGTTAATATGTTTTTTTTAACTTATAAAAAAAGAAATGAGCATCTTCTTCGATTTTTAATACAAAAATTTATCGATGTAGTTAGTTTTGGTTTAATTGACTATACCGAGTTATATTGATGATAAAAGGGACTTTTAACCGTAACTTTAAGTCAATTGAAAGGTCGTTATCTAAAAAATATAAATTGTAGGCAAACTATCAATCCCGCAAAAATAGAATACGATGATTATTTTCGCATGTGTATCTCATTCGATGTTATTATTTTTATATGTGTATTTCTTTTTGAATTTTTGTTATAAACACGTGCAACCATTTTTTAAGCCGAATTATATTTTTAGTTATGGTCAATTTTATATTCTCATATTAAGAGTAAAAAATATGAAGAGATTAAAGATTCTAATACTTGACAAGGATGAGAATCTAGTAACAAGCACTACTAATGTTATGTATAAAAAAGTATTTCAAAATCTATGCCATAAGTTAATAATTTTTATTTCAACTCATTTTTATTTTACTTTTATTTCAAAATCTATATAATACCTTTTTTTAAATTTCTTTTCATTTAACGTTATTCACATTTAATTTTCAAGATATTTATATCTAATGAATCATCTTATATTCGTTTTAACATGACCTAAATGTCTCATTATTTTTATACATATATTCTTTTATATATATCTTAATTGTTCTTATTTATTTGATTATCAAAAGTTGTAATATTTGTGTTAACTCGTGCATCGCCAACCTACTCAATCCAAATCAACTCACTAGTTTTAATACTAAAATAGTTTTCAAGTAGGAGTGTGTATTGGGCCGGGTCATCTCGCCAACCTACTCAATCCAATTCAATTCGCAAGATTTGGTTAGGTTGGCATGTTGGTTTGATTTTATTTTTTTCCTTGACCCACTGATTATTAATTTGTGTAACGAGTTCATAAATTTTTAATTTGATGAATTCAAACTAATCTACAAACCCACCCCTTTTTTTATTGTAGTACTTATATGCTATGCATTTATGTTGTATGTAAAGTATTTAAGATTTAGTTAGTATACTATTTAGTTTCATTTGCAACATTTTCTTTTCTCAATAATAAAATATAGTACCACATATAACATTTACCATCTTAATTATTTATTAAACAACTAGCCCTGCATTTAAAAGTTTGTTATTCTATAATTCATCTAAATTCTAATAAACACCAAAAGAAAATTATTTCGATATCAAATTATAGATGAAATTTTCTTCTAAAAAACATATAATTATGTAAGGCATAATTCTATTATTCTTTTTTCATTTTTAATTATAACATTGTAAACCAAATCTATCATTTAAAAAATAAAAATCAATCCATCAACGCAATTGACAATAGATTAAATTAGTTAGAGTTGAGTAAGTAAAAATATCTCAATCTAATTTTACCCCTTTTTTATTGGGTCGATTCATAAAATTTCGTCCACTTAACTTAATCTATCCCACGCAAATCCTTAGTTTCATGGCGAAAGTTAAGAGAATAGAAATTTGAAAAAAAAAATGGAGAACGACCCTTATGGGATATTTATAAGAGAATCCTTTAAGGATAATTTTATCAGGCTAGTCGAATCAGATAGTGGAGGTAACATAAAATATACTATTTTTTTGATTGTTTGTGAGGAATTATATTTTAAAGATAGAATGATTCTTTAGCTCCTAATTTTTTATGTCATAATAAATAAATAAACCACCTTATGAAATGGCGTCAACTGTCAAAATGGGTTAACTCCACTAGACCGATCTTGTAAATAGGGTGGAACGAGCTAAGAATTTAATAAAGACTTTTAGCCTAGCCTATTTAAGCCCATAGGACAAAAGTGAGCTGGGACGGACCAGCTCCATGAGCTTATTTAATAAAAATATTAGGGTCTGTTTGGTTTGTGAAAACATTTTTTGGTTTCATTTTTAATCTTCATTTTTTGAAATGTATTTCCTGAAATACTAAAAACATCTTTTTTGTGTTTTCAGATTTAAGCTTATTTTAAGAAATATTTTTAAGAAAACGTTTTCAGTTAACTCAACCAAACGCATTTTCAAGTTCATTTTCTATTTTCAGTGAAAATGAAAACAGAAAATGTCCAAACCAAACAGGCCCTTAGTACTTTGAGTTTGTAAATTTTTCTTGTTACTTAGGTAATGAGTTGTTAGGATCATGTACCATTCTCTCATAAGTTTTAAGCTTGTAATATATTTGACGATTTTTAGGTCATGATCTATCTTAAGTAATATATGACTTAGTGCTATTTTAATGAAATTGATATTCATTTGACCAAAAAAAGAAAAAGGTCATAAGTTGTTAAGGTCGTCCAAATATAAAAAACTAACTCTTTAAGTAATGTATATGTTCCAACATAATGTCTTAATCTAAAAGAGAGGCTTCTAAAATTAAAAATAAATTGTCATAAAAGACTATGAATTTTTGTTTATGTTTTAAATCTTTGACACTAGCCTATAGTTCTTTCTCTTAAGTTTTATTGAATAAAGATATTATATATAATATATTTTTTTATTTTTTCATACATTATATCTAAATTTATAATATATATTTAATTTGTGAATAAAATAAAATTTTTTTAAAATAAAAAATATGGGCTAACCCATGACCCTTAAAGAGCTGAGCTAGATTATGATTTTAAACCCAATTAACATCATACGCTCAGCCTAACTCAATCCACATTAATTAAAAGCCCGCGCCCATATTCAAATTCAATCCATTGACACCTATAATTACTAGGCTGTGGCATGGAACATACTTTGTGAAAGGCAAAAGACCACCTTATGTCATTCATTTTTCCATGTTAAACGCGTTTGATATCTGCAAACGCAGGAGGGCTCCAATCCTTTCCCAACCCCATACGACATTATCTCCAAATTTAATACAAACCAAAACATATGTCTATATGACATTGAAAGAAGCCAATTCGAGCTGGGATTACAACAGCATCAAACGGGTTGGCTTGTCACGATATGATCACGGGTCTTAAATTAAATGTCAAAGACTATCTGTGGGTCACTACTTTTTTTAAAAAAAATTATATTTATATAACATAATTTTAAAAAAATTTTAGTGAAAATTTTCAATATTTTTTATTAAAATATAATTTATATATGTAAAATATTATTTGTTTAATATTTTTAAATAATCAATAACTTTAATTTTTCATATTTTCTTTTTAAGTTAACTATATTAAATTTAAATTCAAAATTTCTATATTTATTTTTAAAAAATTACAAAAATTTTCATAACCAAATTTATTATATTTATTGAATATAAAAATTTGATAAAGTGGGTTATTTATATTAAATACTACAATCTTGTAAAACAAAACAATAAACAGGTCGAGTCGCGGGCTAAACAGATTGATCAATTTAGGCATGTTTTTAAATGAGTGTAATTTCTTGAACTCAAATCCACCTATTTATGGGTTGACTCACAAGCCATGAGTCAAACTTATAATATTGAGAATAGCACGGTGTTGAGTTTCTCAATATCGTTTGACGACTCTGACAGTGGAGCCTATGTGGGCCCCATCATCCATGAGATAGTGTTGAAAAATCCAATACTGTGCAGTATAGCAAAGGATCCTGACTTACAAAAAATGGAGGAAAAACTAAGCATGACTTATAATTTAACCACTGAACTTATGTTTAACACAAATTGACCATTCAAAAAAAGAAAAAAGAAAAGAATAGTATTACTCTAAAAGGAACATAAGAAACAAACAGAAGGAAAAAAACAAGGTCCGTCACTTAATAAATGTTTAAATTGGATTTGTTTATTTATGTCCAATAAGTGTTTTTGCTTATTTGTTTTTATTAAGAATTTAATTGCTCTCAATATATCTTATTTAAATAATAACTTTTGGTTTCTATAAATTTCAAACTCCTTCAATATATTTTTTAAATAGTACTTTATTGAATTTTCTTTGTTAAATAGTACTTTTGGTCCTATAGTTTTAACAGAACTTGATTTTCGTTTCTATATTTTCAAAATTTGTTTTTAGTTTCTATAGTTTTCAAATTCCATGAATTTGGTCCCTATTAGCTCCAGTCAATCAAGAATGATAAACATATGATTTCTATTCTATTCTTTAGCAAGAACGTATAGACAAAGGCAAAAAGACGAACCAATGTATTTTCTCTTCTCTTCTTCACACGCTTGAGGGTAAGTTTTGCTGAAACTATAAGCACCAAAAGTATCATTTAACCTACATTTGTTACGGACATATATTTAATTTTAAAGTGTATAGTTGTTGAAAAATAAACAATCTTAATTATTTAGAAAAAAAATTTATGTGCAATGTTTTATATATTTACTATCAAATTTTTTAACTAAATTATAGCAAATATATGGTTATCCAGTCATAATATAATAAATGTATGGTCTTTAAAGAATTTTATGTTTTACAACTCATTAATACTTGATTGGGTCTTTTAAAAAACTTTTGACATATGTTCTACTTTTAAGAAATATATTTGTTATTATTTAAATTTTTAATATTTAAAATATAAACTTAAAATTGATTTTTTTAATGATTAAAAGGTTTGAATTGGAATAAATATCTAATTATTAAAATGTTATTTATAAATTAAAAAAAACTCAATATGCTATTACATTTTAAATTTTTAATATGTTAAACAATATATATACAGTCCCCAAAGGCTGATTGTTAGCTTACATCACATCTACGCAATTAAAATATATAACCTTTTTAAACATAAAACAAAGAATATAAAGTAATGTTGAGGAGGATTACCATGTCACTAAAGCAAAGTTAAATAACTAATTTTTATAATGCATCAGGAATTTTTTTTTTTTTTTCAGTTTAAAGTATGAAAAATGAGGTCCCAGAAGATGCTTTGACCTTGTTAATGCGAGATAACTTGTTACAGTAAAACTCATTCAAATAATGGGAATCTAATCAAATTCAATCAAACATGATAAAAAAGTTTGGATATTAATCATGGTGACAACAAATATCTCAACAATTATTTCCCATATTAATTTTGTTAACAAAGTGCCAGATTAATTAATTGGTCCAGAATCTATTGGTTTGTGTGTCTATTTCATGAGAAAAGTTATTTTGTATATGGTGGCAGGAAATATAGAGTGAAGTTAAAATATTAATATTTCGATCATCAAATAGATGACTAAAATTGAATCGATGAAATTGAAGATACAACTATTTTATTTTTATTTTCATTTATTCAATATTGACCGTTTATTTGATAATAGAACGATTGAAATTTCAACTATACTCTATATTTTCTAGCACCAAATGTAGAGGAGTCATTCTACTATTTCATGTCATTTTCAAACCCAACCAATCAAAACCAATGTTTTAAAAATTGGATCAGTCACTGAACCAATAAAAGTACTAGTTTACAGTTCATTGATCTGATCGAGATCGAACCGGTAACAATTAAATATATATATTTTTAATTTTATATATTAAAAATATATAACATAATAAATTAATAAACATTTCCATACTTAATTTTAGTAAACTTTTATTATTATTATTATTATTATTATTATTATTATTATTATTATTATATGTATGTAATTTTCTTTTTCTATTTCTTTTATTGTTTGCTTATTTGTTTTTATGGCAAAAATAATATTATTATAAAAATAATTAAAAAAGAAATATAACATAATAAAAATGAATAAAAATGATAAAAAAAACTGTCTAAATCTCATATATAATGTGAGAAATAATTATATTTTTATAAATATTAAATTTTGCTTGTTTATTTTCACAAAAATCAGTTTAACTGATTTATTGGTTCACTAATTTTCATTAATTTTTACTAGTTCCGTGCCAATTTTTAACTTCACTAATTTTAAAGATAAATCAAATTGGACCAATAGCTAGCTTCCAATTGGATGGATTTTTAAATCCATGTTTAATAATTAATAGTGCTTTTAGACTTGGCTTTCAATCATTTATCAATTTACTTTTTCGGTTGTAGTTACACATTTTCAATTAGAATCTGTGAAGATTTTTTTTTTTGGGTACCTTTTTAATAGAAAAAGGCATTAAGATGCCTTTGTGTGACTAGAATTTGCACACGTCAAATTCTGTCCAATTTTTTGTTGGTAGAAGTTTTCTGCGTGTTTTCTTAAATAATCTTGTCTCTAGTATTTCACACTCATCCAAAATTATTAAAAAAAAAAGAGTTAAATATATTTAAAAAGGGGGAAAAAAGATAGCATGAAAAATACAGAAAAAGACAAATTAAATATAGTTGTTTATATATTTGTGATCAGTTTCTTTATAAAAAAAAACTATGTGATACAAAATAACAGGAATTAAAAAAATACATTATTTTTAAAGAGCATATACTTTGATGAAATATTTTAATAATAAAAATATAAATATTGCAATTAAATTTTCACCTAGCATCCACCTTTTTTTTTTGGTTATAAAGAAGGTAAAGACCTAAGTGGATTGAAACCACAATTACCAAAATCTCTTAAAAATTATATTAAAAGAAGTATCATTTAAATTAAGACCCTTAAACAACAACTAACTTTGTTACTTCTTCTATAAAAAAATTAAAAAGTAAGTAATTAATTAGGGACATAGGTCTGTGCCTCTTGTTAGTTATCCGATCACAATGAGACGAATAACGATATATTTTTTAATGTATTTATTATCAACTATTCAATTACAATTAGATAACTGATAGGACTCCAATTGGCTAGAGCCAACTCGCGCCCATTAATTAGTGAATTCAAAAATACAAAAGACAAGGCTGTAAAAAAGCACACTTATGAGCATATTAATAACAGGGAATGTCAAAGACAAATTATGTCTCAAAAAATTACAATCAAGGATAATAATAATAATAATAATAATAATAATAATAATAGTAATAGTAATAATATTTTTTCCTCTTTTCTTTGCTTTACAAAATTTCATACACCATATACAAATTACAAATACATCAGGGCCTTTGACTTTATGCAAATCTTCCTATTACAAAATGAATACATAGAAAAAGAAAAAATAAAGTATATAATAAGATTGAGAGTTAAATAGACGGACTTGGGACTTCTCCTTGGTCCTTAGCCCTACAAGTCCATGGATGAGTGGACCCCACTCATCTAAAGGTAGGGGTGGGCTAAGGAAGGGGTTCTCTAAGGAGAGAATCCCAACCCGTGGTTTGATATATATAGGGAGATGGTGGCTTTAAGCTTAATAGCTTCATCTCCAAGATTGAGGATTTCAGCCTTTTGGCATTACTCCAAATTCAAGATAGAATATTCCATCGCATGGGTATCTGACACACCCGACCCAACTCAAACAAGGTGTAGGGTAAGATTGAATTTAAATTTTCCAACATAACCATTAATTGTGTAGATCAACTGGTAAGAAGTTGTCTTAACTTAACTAGAGGTATTGAGTTCAAATCATTTAAAATGCAGTTGAGTTAAAGCTTAATAGGAATAGCTTTGCCACCTATTGTGGTTCTATCCGGCTCCAATCTGAATTAGTCAACATCCGTGATTTGGTGATCGAATACCGGGTAGTTATTTACCAAAAAAAAGTTTCCCCACCTACTATTTCCTTATGGTATGTTTGGTAAAGTAGGCAAAAGTACATTTTTTATTCCTAATGTTTGTTTTTACTTTTTAGGTTCTTTACGGCAAAATTAGCAAAGCTATTAAGCTAGCTTATTGAATTAGAAATATTTGGTAAAAGTAGCTGTAGAAGTAGTTAAAAAATGTAAAATAATATGAAAAGACATATATTTTATAACCCCAAAATAATACAAATAAACATATAAGTTTTTAATTTTTTAATTATTATATCTAATATATTTTATCTATAAATTTAATTAAAGATAAAAAATTTAATTAAAAATAAAAGTTATTCACAAACAAGTGAAGAAATTTGGGGATTTAGGTTATAATAAGTTAGGGGTATAATGAATAATTTGAAAAAGTGATAAGGGTAAAATAAGAATAAAAAATCAGAAGTTATAAGTTATAAACTATTCAAAATAGTATTTCAAAATAAGTTATAAGCTACTAAAATAAATTATTTTACCAAACACATCTAATGAACTTATAAACTAGTCAAATAAGCTATAAGATAACTTATTTGCACAGTCAAACATAGTCTTATTCTCAATTTTGTTCTTAATATTTTTATGTCAATTTTATCATATGTGTTTCTTTTTTATTTCAATTTTGCCTCTTGAATTAATGCTACTAAGAAAGTTGACAAAGAATATTGACATGAACTCTTCTAAGTGTCTATAACACATCAAAAGTTTAAACGTTAATTTGGAGCGAAAGAATTAAATGAAAAAGTATTATTTGGGGAAATTAAAATTTACTCAAATGTTTGGGGCAAATTGAAAACTAAAATAAATTAGTATGGCATATTGGCAATCGATGTGTCATATTGAGAAGTTTACATTAACATTTTTTGTAAACTATATTAACGACGTTAGTCTTAGGGGCAAAATTGAAATAAAAAATATGAGAAACAAAATTGGAGCAAAAACATTAGGATTGAAATTAAAACTCGAGATAAACGTTTGAGACCAAAAAAAAAACTTTTACCACCTGATGGTAGAATGAGGTAAAGAAGAGAGTGAGGAATTTACAAAATATGTAGAGGTTAACATAAGATAAATTAATTAAAAAAAAGGTTGAGTGAATAAAAGGGAAAACTAAATTTCATTTAATTTAAACAAACTTAGATGATGCTTGAAAAGTAAGATAAAGAGTTGTCGTGTTTTTAAAAATTAAAATGAGATTTAGGTTCGTCTTTGCTCCTATGTAAGAGCCTCTTACAAGCCAGATTCAATCAATAGGCTAAGCAATAGCTGCAATTATAATGCAAGCACTCCACTGCCCCCAATTCAATCTCCTAGTATCTATAAATTTCTTTAAAATATCCACCATCACTACCTAAAGCACAACAGTTATCCCTATGATCTCCAGAAACAACTTGTTTTTGTGAATCCCCTTGAACACACTCTTCTTCTCTAGCTTCCTTGCATTGAACTTGTTGAATGCTTGGCAAAGCATGTATGTGTTAAAGATCAAAGTGTCTTTTACCTTTGCACTCACCACAAATATAGCTTCACCCTTGAATTGCAGATGAAAGGTAGGGAAAAACCAACATTCAGGAAAAAAGAAGACAATTGAACCAATGATTGTGAAAACGAGTAGGGGTGGTTTTTCAAGAGAAAAAAAAGACAATTGAACCAATGATTGTGAAAGCGAGTAGGAGGCTCCTACGTAGGTCTCTGCGTAGCACTGTTGGCAAAACTAGACTGCACTGGCTGGTTTGACTGGGAACCAGAGGGGGTACCAGTCCAGTCTTGCCATTTAATCGGCCAGTGGTTGGACTAAGACTGAACTGGTGGAACCGGCGCTGAACCGGGTGAACTAGCCGATCAGGTGGTTGAACCGATTTTGTCATGTTTTGTTTTTTGTTTTGGTAGTTTTTTTTATGGAGGTGGGTAAAAAAATGTATAGGGAAGTAAACACATAGTAACCCAAGTTAATTTTGCAACTGTCAAATATGCCACCACTCAGATAAGCAAATAAAAAAGAAAAAATCGAAGGAGAAAAAAAAAGCTGAGTCCACTTTATCACACGCGCAGGGGGCAGACTAGACGATTTGCACTGCATTGACTTGAAATTATGAGCGCGTAAACCCACCACTTCTCTTAGCCTCTTATAAGCCCATTAACATATATTAGTATATAAATCTTTTTTCCCTTCTTGTTCTAAGCAATGTAAGACTTACTCACTCTTTTACAATACTATTTCACAACTAAGACTTAGTTTGAAATTGTGGATATTATGAGTTATGATGAATTATCAATTATAGATTAATTTTTTTTATTTCCTTCACTTATTGTTATGAATTATCAATTATATTAAGTATTTTAATATTTTAAATTATATATACTTTTAATATTTTAAATTATGTATATTTTTAATATTTTTTAATTACCATCGGTTTGACCACGATCTAATCACTGAACTTTGAACCAGTGGCTCCATCGATTTAATGACCGGTCCGTTTTTGAAAACATTGCTGCGTAGGAGCAAAGCCAGACCCGTGAGACTTAATGCTTTCTTAATTAGCATTAACAAGAAGCTTAATAATAAACAAAAATATCTACATAAATGATAAATGGAAGGGAAATTTTTTTTTTTTATGTAATACCCGCCAAAATTAGGATTATATGGTTGGGGTTATTACGGTGTTTCTTAGCGTTAAATTATTTAATTTAATTTAGTCATTTCATTTTTTGTAATTTATTTGATCTATTTGAATGATAATTGTAGAAATTGAGATAAATGACTAGACTGTGTATTTTTAATGTTGTGTGATAATTTTTCGATGAATTGAGGAAAATAGGAGGAAGAGGGATTAAATGTAATTAATATAATTATTGAGGAATAATTATAGTTGGATCACTTGAGTTTGGGGCAATTGGGTGTGAGTACCCGTGGGCCACCCAATGATCCACCTAGCTCTTTAAGTCCTCATTCCTCTCTCATTCCTTTTATTCACGCACCTCTTGGCAAGGGACGTGAGAGCCTCTTTCATCATTATTCTCAAATTCTCTTTTCCATTTTCTCCATTGATCTGTTGCTTTCTGACCGTCATTCTTGTTCACTGAGGTTGCTAACAGCAGAGGTAAGCTTCATCTTCCTATACTTTCTCTATTTTCAAATTTCCTTGAGCCCTAGAGGAGAAAATGGGAGTTTTGGGATGGTTGGTTATAAACTTTACTTTTTGGCTTTCACCTTTGGTTTGGTTTCTTGACAATTCTGTTATATAACTCTTTGGGAAAGTAAAGAATGAGGGAATGAGTTTTGGAAGAATTGAGGATAATGGGTAGCAGAATCATTTATGCGAGCAAGCGGTCGACCATTGCGCTTGAGGCAGTTGACTGGTTGCCAGGGTGTCTTTTGCCCATGTTCGACTGAAGCACACCAGTCGACTGATAGGTTCATATCAGTCAATCAATCATTTTTGGATAATTTTAACATTTTGGATAGTGATGCATCGGTCGACCAGTGGCTCCCTATCAGTCGACCTATAAATCATGGACAAAAATGGCAATTTGGACAGTAACGAATCGATTGATTGATATGTTGCTAACAGTCGATCGTTGCTCACTTGTTGGTTTGGTTGGGATGGCTAGTCGACTGTCAGAGGAAGAACAGTCGATCGGTAGCCCTTATTTATCCCTTTCTAAAGGAAATGTTGGATTAGTTTATAGGTGTTTTTGGGAGATTCGTTGGCTTTGTTGCTTGGACTTTGTCCATGGTAATCCTAATCAACATCAAGGCGAGTGGGTGATCTTGCTAATCATGTAGGTGACCTTGCTAACTGGGTTTTTAATTGTTCAAGTACAATATAAATCTCACTCACATCATAATTGAGATTATATGAATTAAATTTCCTCGTTAATGATAAAAACTAGTTAAAGGAATTTCTTATTGAATGGGGTATTATGTTATGAGTTATGATTGGAATTGTGATTGGTTACTAAATGTGTTATGTGGTATTTATGTGTGGTTTGCATAAGAGAAAGAGAGATGTGGTGGGAACGTAGACCCGCCATAACACCGAGTAGTGAATTCTTTGGTGGGTAAACCCTTGTAGATGAATCTTGATAAAAATATGTGAATAATGTGGTGAATTGTGAATAGCAAAAAATGTGTGTTGTGTTGTGTTTGTGTGTGAGATGTATGGAGAAGAGGAATTGAGGTGGGAATGTATACCCACGATATAAAAAGAGTAGTATGTAACACCCCGACATTTTATTTCCTTTAAAAATAATAATTTTTCTCTAAATCGGTTCACTGGATAATTTTCTGAATAATTTTCTTTCAATAGATTTCACTATTCACGAATTTTACTATTCATATGAATAGTAACCTTGCAGAAAATTTACAAGATTCTCATTAATTATATCTGAGCTTGAATACATACAAAAATAATTTACATAATATTTATTATTATCTTTACATCTTTGAATCATAAACTACCATAAAATATATTCCCACACTTCAAGATCATCATTAATATCATCAAGCCTTCCATTTTGCCCTTTTTCCTGAAATGATCAATTTTCTAAAAGTGAGATATAAAATATCTCAGTAGCTAGTCACTTTCTTAAAAACATGTAAACACATGAGGAGATCATTTCAGCCATAAAAGCACAACATCACACTAATAACAATTAAATTTCTCTTGTTCACTATATAGAATAAAATTCTGTAAAAACTGATTATGAACACAGATATCATAAATCATAAATAATCATACTTTTATGGAAAACTAACTACCTGATCTGATTCTCAACCTTTTAAACTTCATTGCTCCTATTTGTTCTGTTTCTTAGTCCTCTCTCTTCTTCAAATTTTCGCCTCTTCCTCTCTCTCTCTCTCTCTCTTTCTTTTCTCTACTCTTCTCTCTCCATCCCATACCACAACGCACCCACACATATATATATAATTGAAAGAAAAGCAATGTCTCCTTTTCTTTCGTTCTTCCTTTTCTTTCACTATTCCCGCCTCAATTCAAACATCACTTTCTCTCTTTTATTTTTCCTTCTCACAACACATTCATATATATATTAATTAATTATTCATTAACAACCCACATGTCTCCTTCCTCTTTTTTTTTTTTCCTTCCTCATTTTCTCCTCCGCACACTTCACACACGTCATTTTCACACTTTTTTCTTTTGGTTGAAAATAATAAAAACCCTCAAATTTTTTTATTCTATACAAATAAGTCCCTACTCAATGGATAAAATTCTATTTATATCTCTCAAAAATTTCTTAATAACTATTTTATCCTTATTTTCTTGCTCATTTATTTATTTAGCCTCATTTTCTAAGGTAATTAAATTTGGGATATCACATAGTAAGTCCTAGGATGAGTAAATTCTTGTGGACAAACCCCGAGGGACTTAAGACTATAAGAATGTAGACTCTTAGCACACTTCCATTGAGTTGCGACTCAATGTGATGTTAGTGAGAATGTAGACTCGCGGGAAAAAATAGCTTGTCATGGCTACGAGAATGCAGACTCACGTGGGAATAGCACGCCATTGTTGCATAGTACAATACACTTTATGTGTATGTATTTATTTGTGCTGGTAAGTACTGTAGGTATTTATTCTGATTGTGATAATAATTATGGTATTTGTCATTGTGATATATATTAATTTATTGCTTGGTCATTTGCTCGATGAGTTTTAATGAACTCGCATCTTCTATGGTTATCATTTTTCAGATATAGGGACAAAAGAGGAAGGGTGATCACTGGAGATATAGTGGCTTTTAGAAATATTCTTTATTTTTTATTGGTGAGTTCATGGAACCAATATTTAGGCAATGTACCTAGGAAATACTATGTAATCCTATAGGCCACATAGGCTCGGATGTGTTAGGAAATTATGTTTATTTAGCTGCATTTACTGCTGTACTTTGATGTTTATATTCTCGTTGTTTTGGGAAGTGGTAAACAAATATAATTTGTATAAATGTATATATATGATATTTCCTTTCTTGGAAATGTGTGACATTGTGTATTTTAGGACTGTTCAGGGAGTTTGTGGAGTAAGTCGAAAGAGCACCCTAAAATTTATGCTTATCTTACATGTCCAATTTTTGGGTCGTAATATTTTATGTCATTAATGTTTATACTAAGTTTTAATTTTATCCCTAACATTTTTTTTGTGTCAATTATATCCTACATGTATTATTTGTGTTTCAAATTTACCATTTTTACTAATGTTATCTATTTCACTGATGAAAAATGCTAACTGGGTAGTTAGTAAAAATAGTTAATTTAAAACGAAAATGAAACATATAAGACATAATTTACGTAAAAAATAAATGTTGGGGACGTAAAATGGGCAAGTTTTAGTCTTACATGTCTCATTTTTGTTTCGAATCTACCATTTTTACTAACCATTTTGTTAGTATTTTTTGAGTAGAATAAACAACAAAAAGGTAAATTTGAACCAAAAATAAACATGCAAGACATAACTAAACAAAAAAATAATATTAAGGACCAAATTAAAATTTAGTGTAAATATTAAGAATGTAAAAAATTACTTTAGCCCAAATGTAACATTTTATATGCAACATTTATGATCATGACACTCATAATTAATTTTCAATTTGGCGCAACTTTTATTAAAAGATATGTTTGACCTAACCCTAATTAAAATTCCCTTTGACATATCTGAAGATATGCTGACTTAGATTCATTCACCGTATTTATGCCATGTATTAATTTACCCAAACATGTACATTTATGGCTACATGATTTGTACTCTTGCTAATTAATTCACTCTATATATGAATATGGATTTTTCTATTACAAGACAGCAAGTTTGTTGAATTTGTCTAAGACAGCATAAAATCTTTTTAAATGGGACTCGTAATGTTTTTCCTGATTTGAGAAAGTTATAGACAAAAGTGCATTTGGATTTTGGAGGCATTGTCTACAACTTTTTAAATGGAAGGTTGGCATGTGATTCCCATTCTCTAGTTTTCTTCTAGAGTAATAAAAAGAACAAAAATGTTTACCAAAAAACAATAAAAAGAAAAAATAAGATATATAGGACTTAAACCAACTATTTTTACATTCCTAATTTTTTTGTGCATTAATTATATATTATATATTATATATTTGTTTCAAATCTATTATTTTTATTAACTACTAAGTCAATATTTTTCGTCAATAGAATAGATGATGTTAATAAAAAATATAGATTTAAAACAAAAAATAAAACATATAGAACATAATTGAAGCAAAAAAAATTAGAAACAAAATTAAAATTTAGTATAAATGTTAATAACGTAAAAATAAGCTATTTAAATGATTTAGTAGGGAATGTGTTATTTTATTATTAAGTATATCTTAAATACTCAATTTTTAAAAATAAAAAAAACTTATCATTTAGCTCCTAATTTTTTTAATTATTCGTTAGTGCCTAAAATATATACTTTTTGTTGACAGAAAACTAACAAATAGTAACTAAAAAAAATTAAATTTAAGTTGTCTATGTTAATATTAAGATTCAATAATTAAAAATCTTATATCGTAAAAGACAACGAATAAAAATATAATCATAATATACTATTACATTTTAATATACTAAAAAATTAATACACAATCCTCAAAAAGATGTTAAGGCTCATTGTTAGCTTACATCACATCTATGCAAATAAAATATATAACATTTTTCAAGATAAAACAAAGAATATAATTTAATGTTGAGGAGCAAAGTTCAAAAAATCGAATCGATCATTGAATTAGTCGAGGTACCACTTCAAAGTTTAATGGTCAAATTTTGGTCAAATTGCGGTTAAACTAATAATACTTAAAATATATTAAAATATTAAAAAAAGTAATTAATGTATATGTCACATATATTAAAATATATAATATATAATTAAAGGCATGTTATATATATATATATCAGTTCTAAATCTTCTCATAATAGTTTATTTTTTAAAATTTATTAAGAATACATAATAAAAATATTCATTAAAATTTTTAAAAAAATAAATCGGTTGAACCGGTACGACAGGTTTTTCACCAATTTCCAGGTCAAAATCATACTAAAGACGTGAATTAATTCACTAGTTTTTTTGGTTGATCTGGCCAATTTAATTCTGTTCATTGAACCATGTTGAGGAGAGTATAAAACTAAAGCAAAGTTAAATAAATAATTTTTATAATGTATCAGAATATTTTTCCTTTTCAACTTAAGTATGAAATGTGAGGTCCCACGAGATGCTCAAGCGATGTTAATGCCAACACGTGAGATAACTTGTTAAAATAAAACTCATTCAAATAATGGGAATCTAACCAAATTCAATTAAACATAATCAAAAAGTTTGGATATTGATCATGGTGATCAACAAATATCTTAACTCTTATTTCCCACATAATATTGTCAACAAAAGTGCTAGAATAATTTCGTCTCGAATCAATGGAAGCAGATTTTCTCATACACTTTTTTAGCGCAGGAGATTCTAACTCTAAATGTAGATTGTTAAATACATATGTAACGGTTCATATTTTTTCTTTATTTTTTTATTTAGAATATACTAATTGTTGGATATAATGACTGTTGTACGAGATAAAAAAAAGTAATGGATTTTATTTTAAAAAGACAAATAAATGCAAAAAATTATAAACCGTTAAATGTGACATATCCAACTATTCACAATGAAGTTAATCCTATATTGACTTGTGTCTCCCAATTTCATGCTATTTTCAAACCCAACCAATTATAACAGAAGTACAGAACATTGAGAAAACCAGTTTCGGAGCTTTAAATTGCTGGATTTGGCTTTCAATCATTTATGAATCTACTCTTTTTCCTTCTTTTAGTGACACAATTTCAATTAGGAATCTGAAAATATTTTGCTTGCATTTTTCAGTTGAATAAGCCAAAAAGGCATGAAGATGCCATATCTTAATTTCAATTCATGTGACCAATTGTAGAATTTTCTATTAGTGTTCTCTTAAATAATCATATCTTTAGTATTTCAAACTCATCAAAAAATAAAAATTAAGAACTTGCTATATTAACAAAAGAAAAGAAAGAAAGCAAGAAGAACAAAGAACAAAACTAGATTTAGGCGTAGCTGTTTATATTTTTGCGATAATTTTGAAACACAAGCGGCTGCAATCATATTAATAAATAATAACTGTAAATATGGAAACTCAATTATCTCTCCAAAAAATTAAATTCTGGTGAATATTTCTATGTTTTTTCTTTTTTGAATTTCGAGAATATTGCTGTTTAATTGTGTTGAATGTTTTAAATTATTTAATAAATCAAATTATGACTAAATTCGAAAATAAATACACTATTTGAAAGAGGAGAAAAAATATTAAAGGTTTATGGGTCAAGTATGAAGATAATATGGAGTCACCCATTTTGCATTTCTTTTTAGAGATATATATATGTCTTTTTAGCTTCATCATATAAAGTACAATTTTTACCAATAAATAAAAAAAATTTCTTTCTGTCCATCAATATCAATCTATGACGGAACAAGTTAAATCCGTGTGTGCCCTTAATTTTTTATTCTGTTTTCTTCTCAGTTTTTTGCAAAATTTCTGGACAAATTGACAAAGGAAAACAATTAAAATAAGCTGCAAAATTTCATTTAGCATATGCAAATTACAAATACATCAGGGTCTCCGAAAATCTTTCCATTACAGAATCAATGCAGAGTCCTTTTTCCAAGTCTTTCCAGAATTTCAACTGATGAAAAGAAAAATGAACGAAATAGTAACATTAACAGTTCATTAAACAAATAGACCCTGAACAGAACACGTCCGAGAAGCGATCGAGAATCAGGCATCGGAGTTATAGCCACTGGAAGTGTGTGGCGGTGAAGAGGCGGAGCTGAGAGAAGCTCCGTCTCCGCCGTCGGATCTGCGTCCAAGGCTACCGGCAGCCGTAGACGCGAACGCCGTCGCGGACTTGACGACGGTCCTCAATATCTTGATCTTGATCTGGCCTCGCCTTGGCGGGAGCCTCTGTGCGCGGCTGCCGTTGGTTGGAGCTGAATTGATTCCCGCGAGCTCCATTTACGAGGGATCGAGCACTCTGAGAGAGTCTTGAGAGACGGAGACAGAGCGACAAGGAGAAGACGAAAAGAAGAAGAAGGTGGGGAATTTTGAAGTGAAGAGAGTGATGTGTGGCTTATTTATAGGGAGACGGTGACTCAAGGCTCACTAGCTTTAGCTTCATCTCCAAGATTGATTTCCAGAATTCGATATCCAATTTAGCACCATCCGACCCGCCAATTCGTCAGTTCTTTAATTAACTAATTATTAGGGAACCTCTGATGTACAAGAGGTTTTTGGAATTGTTGGATTAATCACTCATTAATTTTAAAAATTATTTTATATTAATGTTTTGATTGATTTTTAATTCAATTAGTTAAATTAATAAGTATGATTTAGTTTTTACAATAATAATTATTTACTTCTTAAAAAGTAAAATATATATTTTCTTATTATTTATTTATTAAAAGTCAATTATTGAGTGAATTAATTCATACTAATTATAAAATTAGTATAAAGTAATCTTTTTACATGATTAAATTGTATATCTACACATTTTTAATTAAGAAATTAACTCAATAATAATTTATAATAAGTTCATACAATTAAAAAACTAAACAAACCACTTATGGTTTTTTTTTAGTGAATAAATTGTTAATATATTTTTTATATTTTTTTGAACGTTTAAAAGAGCATCTTCTTCGATTTTTAATACACAAAATGGATCGAAGTAGTTAGTTTTGGTTTAATTAATTATACGGAGGTATATGATGATGAAAGGGACTTTTAACCGTATGTTTAAGTGAATTGAAAGGTCGTTCTCTATAAAATATAAATTGTAGGCAAACTATAAATCTCGCAAAAATAAAATACGATCAACGGTCCGAAAGAGATAGAGGATCCTTCATGAATTTTTTTGGTAGAGATATGCATTAGGTCTTATCAATTCATTAAATTTTTTTTAATTTAAATCAATTAATAAGATTATGTTGGATTGGTGGATTGATTGTATTTTATTTTTTTTAACTTCTCAAATATTGATTTGGGTAATAGATTTATAAATTTTCAATCAGCTGAACCGAACAAATCCACTTACTCATCCTTTTTTTAATATATTGTAATACTCTTATACCATGCATTTATATTGTGTATAAAGTATTTAAGATTTAGTTCAAATACTATTTAGTTTTCTTTATAATATTTTCTTCTCTCAATAATAATATATAGTATCACATATATTATATATTATCTTAATCATTTATTAAACTACTAGCACTTTCATTTAAAAATTTGTTATTTTACTTTTCATCCCAATTTTAATAAGCACTAAAAAAAATTAACTCAATATCAAATTATAAATGAGATTTTTTTATAAAAATATATATAACTATGTAAGGTTTAATTCTTTTTTTAATTCTAATATTTAAAATCAAATCTATCGTTAAAAAAAAAAATCAACCCACTAATTCAAACCAAACCAAACCAAACCGAACCCTCGGTTTCATGGCAAAAGTTAACAGTGTAGAAATTAAAAAGAAAAAGGAAAAAAATGAAGAAGGTTGAAGAGGAACGATCCTCATCTAATTGGCATAATGGGAAATTTATAAGAATTTTTAAGGATAATTTTATCAGTCTAGTCTAATCAGGAGATAACATAAAATATATTATTTTTCTGTTTATTTGTGAGGAATTATATTTTAAAGATAGAATGATTATTTAGCTCCTGAATTTTGTATGTCATAAAAATTAAATAAAAAAAAAGGTTAAAATAAACTTTATCTCCCTAAACTTTACTCTATGTGTTAAAAACCTTCTTAAACTTTTAAACTCAACAAAAAAACTCTCATCAACTTTTATTTTGTATAAAAAACCTCCTACAGTGAGTTAACTGTCAGTTGACCATTAACTAATACCACATCATTAGTATATTAAACAACTCAAATGTCATGTCAAACATTTTTTACACTTCAAATGTTGACAGTAATAATTTGGCAGCGTTGATATGACAAGTAAATTGTACAAAATGTCTGACATGACATTTGAGGCGTCTAATATACTGATGATGTGGCATTTAGTTAACGGTCAACTGACGGTCAACTAACTGTATGAAGTTTTTGGCACAAAATAAAAGTTGATAGGTTTTTTGTTGAATTTGAAAGTTTAAAATTTTTTTTTACACATAGAGTAAAATTTAAAAGGGTAAAATACATTTTAGCCCAAAAAAAACCTCATTAATAGGTTGTGGCATGGACCATATTTGTGTGAAAGGCAAAATACCACCTTATGTCATTCATTTTTCCATTTTAAACGCGTTTGTTATCTGCAAACGCGGCTCCAATCCCTTCTCAATCCCATATCACATTATCTCCAAATTTAATACAAACCAAAACATATGTCTATATGACACTGAAAGAAGCCAATTCGGGTCGCGATTATTTGTTGTTCTCTTACGGGATACAACAGTGTCAAACCAGTTGATGATTATGGGTTTTAAATTGAATGTCCAAAATTATCCGTGAGCCACTATTTTTTTTAAAAAAATTACATTTATATAACATAATTTAAAAAAATTTTAGTAAAAATTTTCAATATTTTTTATTAAAATACAATTTATACATATAAAATATTATTTTTTAATATTTTTAAATAACTAATGGCTTTAATTTTTCATATTTTTTTAAATTAGTTATATTATATTTAAATTTAAAAAATCTATATTTATTTTAAAAAATTACAATAATTTTCGTATCACCAATTTAGGCATGTTTTTGAAGGACCTAATTTCTTAATCCAAATCCATCCATTTATTGGCTGGCTTGCAGGCTATGGGTCAAATTTATAATACTAGAAATAGCACGATACTGGGTTTTCAAGCATCGTTCAATGACTTTGACATGTGCCCCATCATCTATCGGATGGTGTTGAAAAGTTTAGCACTGTGCAGTATAACAAAAGATTCGACTTATAAAAAAAAGGAGGAAAAACTAAGCATGACTTATAGTTTAAGCACTGAACTTATGTTTAACACAAACAAGACATTCAAAAAAAAACAAAACAAAAAAAGAAAAAAAAAAGTAATACTAGACCTACAAGAAACATCAGAAACGAACAGAAGGAAAAAAACAAGGTCCATCACTTATTAAAGGTTTAAATTGGATTCGTTTATTTCTGTCCAATAAGTGTATTTGCTTA
Source organism: Biancaea sappan (assembly GCA_037074585.1). Taxonomy (NCBI): domain Eukaryota; kingdom Viridiplantae; phylum Streptophyta; class Magnoliopsida; order Fabales; family Fabaceae; genus Biancaea; species Biancaea sappan. The sequence continues at coordinate 91,024,104 of CM073491.1, read as the reverse complement.
TTTGTTTTTATTAAGAATTTAATTGCTCTCAATATATCTTTTCTAAATAATACTTTTTAGTTTCTATAAATTTCAAACTCATTGAATATTTTTTAAATAGTACTTTATTGAATAAATTTTTTTGGTTAAATAGTATTTTTGGTCCCTATAATTTTAACAAAACTTGATTTTTGTCACTATGTTTTCAAAACTTGTATTTTAATTTCTATAGTTTTCAAACTCCCTCAAATTGGTCTCTATTAACTCCAGTCAATCAAGAATGATAAACATATGATTTCTATTCTATTATTTAGCAAGAACATATAAACAAAGGCAAAAAGACGAACAAATGTAATTTCTCTTCTCTTCTTCACACGCTTGAGGGTAAGTTTTGCTAAAACTATAATCACCAAAAGTACTATTTAACCTACATTTTTTTTACTCACATGTATTTAATTTTAACGTGTATGGTTGTTAAAAAAATAAACAATCTTAATTATTTAATAAAAAAATCTATGTGCAATTTTTTATATATTTATTATCAAGTTCTTAAATTAAAATATAACAAATATATAATTTTTCACTTAAAATATAATAAGTGTATGATCTTTTAAAAATAATTTAATATGTTTTACAACCCATCAATACTTGACTGGCTTTTTTAAAAAACTTTTGATATGTGCTCTTTTTTTAAGAAATATATTTGTTATTATTTAAATTTTTAATATTTAAAAAATAAATTATAATTTTTTTTAATATTAATAGGTTTGAATTAAATAAATATTTAATTATTAAGATATTATTTATAATTTTTTTTAAAAACTCAATATGCTATTATATTTTAAATTTTTAATATGTTAAACAGTATATACACAGTCCCGCAGTACCCAAAAAGATGCTGAGGCTGATTGTTAGCTTGCATCACATCTACGCAAATAAAATATAAAACCATTTTCAACATAAAACAAAGAATATAAAGTAATGTTGAGGAGGATTACCATATCACTAAAGCAAAGTTAAATAACTAATTTTTATAATGCATCAGGAATTTTTTTTTTTTCAGTTTAAAGTATGAAAAATGAGGTCCCAGAAGATGCTCTAACCTTGTTAATGCCAACATGTGAGATAACTTGTTACGGTAGTACTCATTCAAATAATGGGAATCTAACCAAATTCAATTAAACTTAATCAAAAAGTCTGGATATTGATCATGGTGATCAACAAATATTTCAACTATTATTTCCCATATTAATATTATTAACAAAGTGCCAGATTAATTATTTGGTCCAGAATCTATTGGTTTGTGTGTCTATTTCATGAGAAAAGTTCTTCTATATTTGGTGATAGAAAATGTAGAATGAAGTTGAAATATCAGTTGTTCAATTATCAAATAGATGATCAAAATTGAATAAATGAAATTGGAGACACAACTGTTTTATTTTTATTTTTATCTATTCAATCTTGACCCTCTATTTAATGATCAAACAATTAAAATTTTAACTCCACTTTATATTTCCCATTACCAAATATAGATGAGTCGTTCTACTATTTCATGCTATTTTTAAACTCAAACAATCATAACCAATGTTTTAAAAACTGGATCGTCATTGAACCAGTGAAATTATTAGTTAAAAGTTCATTGTTTTGATCGATGTGAAATCAATAATAATTAAATATGTATATTTTCACTTTTATATATTATTATAAATTAATAAACATTTCCATACTTAATCTTCCTAAACTTATATATTATTATTATTATTATTATTATTATATGTATGTGTGTAATTATTTTTCTATTTCTTTTATTGTTTGCTTGTTTGTTTTGTGGCAAAAATAATATTATTATGAAAATAATTAAAAAAAAGAAATATAATATGATAGAACAAAATAAAAAATAAAAACTTGTTAAATCCCATATATAATGTAAGAAATAATTATATTTTTATAAATATGAAATTTTGGTTTCTGTTTTACAAAAATTGGTTCAACTAATTTATTAATTCACCATTTTCATTAGTTTTAACCGGTTTTGTACCAACTTTTAAGTTCACTAATTTTAAGAATTGATCAAATGGGACCAATAGCTAACTTACAATCCGATTGATTAAAATGACGGATCGAGTTGGATTTTTAAATCCATGTTTAATAATTAATAGTGCTTTTAGATTTGGCTTTCAATCCTCTGTCAATCAACTTTTTTCTGTTGTAGTCACACATTTTCAATAAGGAATCTGTAAAGATTTTTTTTTTGGCACTTTTTTAATAGAAAAAGGCATAAAGATGCCTTCATGTGACTTGAATTTGCACACGCCAAATTCTGTTCAATTTTTTGTTGGTGGAAGTTTTCTGCGTGTTATCTTAAATAATCTTATCTTTAGTATTTCACACTCATCCAAATTATTGAAAAAATGAGTTAAATATATTTAAAAAGGGAAAAAAAGAAAGCATGAAGAATAAAAAAAATTAAATATAGTTGTTTATATATTTGTGATCAGTTTCTTTATAAAAAAATATAATGTGTAAATTTTAAAAAAAAAACTATACAGAATAACAGGAAATACAAAAATACATTATTTTTAAAGAGCATATACTGTGATGAAATATTTTAATAGTAAAAATATAAATATGCACTTAAATTTTCACCTAGCATTCACCTATTGCTTTTTTTTTTTTGGTTATAAAGAAGGTAAAGACCTAAGTGGATTGAAACCACATCAAAATCTCTTAAAGTTTATATTAAAAGAAGTATCACTTAAATTAAGATTCTTAAACAACAACTAACTTTGTTACTTCTTCAACCAAAAAAATAATTAATAAGTAAGTCATTAGTAGGGACACGGGTCTATGCCTTTTACGAGATGTTTGATCACGATCGAACAAATAACAATGTATTTTTGAAAAATATTTTTTATCAATTGTCTGATTACAGTTAAATAATTGACAATGCTCCAGTTGGCTAGAGCCAACCCATGCCCATTAATTAGTGATTTCAAAAGTACCAAAAAAAAAAGGCTGCAAAATAATCCACTTATAAGCATATTAATAACAAGGAATGTCAAAGACAAATTATGTCCCAAAAAATTACAGTCAGGGATAATAATAATAATAATAATAATAACAATAATAACAACAACAACAACAATATGTTTTTCTCCCCTCTTCTTCTTTTCTTTACAAAATTTCATATACCATATACAAATTACAAATGCATCAGGGCCTCTAACTCTTTGCAAATCTTCCTATTACATAATCAATACACAGAAAAAGAAAAAATGAAGTATATTGTAAGATTAAGAGTTAAATAGACGGACCAGGACAAAGTAGATGACCATCAAATCCGAGAAGTGACAATCGAATTAGGCATGGGAGCTATAGCCTTGGGGCAATGAAGAGGCGGGGCTGAGCGAAGCTTTGTCGTCGTTGTCAAAGCTACGTCCATGGCAGCTGGCAACTGTGGAAGCGAAGGTCGTGGCAGACTTGACAACGATCTTCAATATCTTGATCTTGATATGGCCTCGCCATGGGGAATGTAGACCCTTAGCACGCTTCCATTTAGTTGTGACTCAATGTGATGTTAGTGAAAATGTAGACTCACAGGGAAAAATAGTGTGTCATTGCTGCGAGAATGTAGACTCGCATGGGAATAGCACGCCATTGTTGCATAGTACGGTACACTTTGTGTGTATGTATTTATTTGTGTTGGTACGTGCTGGAGGTATTTATTCTGATTGTGATAGTGATTATGGTATTTGTACTTGGTCTATATATTAATTTATTTCACATTCATTTGCTCACTAAGTTTTGATGAACTTACACCCTCTATGGTTGTCATTTTTCCGATACAGGGACGGAGGAATGTAGACCCTTAGCATGCTTCCATTTAGTTGCGACTCAATGTGATGTTTATGAAAATATAAACTCACGGGAAAAAATAGCATGTCATTGTTGTGATAATGAAGACTCACGTGGGATTGTTGCATAGTACGATACATTTTATATGTATGTATTTATTTGTACTAGTACGTGCTGGAGGTATTTATTCTGATTGTGATAGTGATTATAATATTTGTACTTGTTCTGTATATTAATTTATTGCACAATCATTTACTCACTGAGTTTTGATGAACTCACATCCTTTATGGTTGTCATTTTTCAAATACAGTGATGGAGGAGGAAGGGTGACCGCTAGAGATATAGCCACTTTTGGAAATATTTTTCATTTTTGATTGGTAGGTTTATAGAACCAATTTTAGGGCTATATGTCTAGAAAACATTCTGTAATCTTATAGGCCACTTAGGCTCGGATGTGTTAGGGAATTATGTTTATTTGGCTGTATTTATTACTATACTTTGATTTTTATGTTCCTATTTGGGAATTGGTAAACAAATATAATTTGTATAAGTGTATATATATGATATTTCCTGTAATACCCGTCAAAATTTGGGTCACGTGTTTGGAGGTATTACAGTATTTTTATAATGTTAAATTAATTAATTTAACATAGTCATTTTATTCTCCATTTTAATTTAATCAATTTGAATGATTAATTGTGGGAATTAAGATAAATGACTGGACTGAGTATTTTATTTGCGATGTAGTTTTTCTAAGAATTGAGAAAAACAAGAGGATTTAAATTCATTAAATTCTCTAGTTAGTGATGTTAACTAGGTAGTGGAATTTTGATTATGATTTGAGATATTATTATGCGGGAGTAATGAATTAGTTGTTATACGTGATACACAATGTTTGTATAAATGCATTGCATATGGAGAAGAGAATTGCATGTGAACATAGACCTACAAGAAGTGAAAAGAGAATTATGTGGGAATGTAGACCCACAAGAGTATGATCGATTAATAGATCCGTGAAGCACATCATCCGTGCGGATGAAAGTCGAGAATTAATTCTAGAGGAACGTAGACCTCTAAAGGAAACTATTGAGCATAAATTCTCTAAGAATGGTGAGTACCGAGATTTAGACTCAATATGATATATGTGAGAATATAGACTTACGAGTAAGAAGATATGTGATTGTTGCATGATCATACTCTGTGTGTATGGTTTATTTATGCTTATACATACTTTGGAACTGTAATTAGATTGTTGAATCTACTTATTTGAATTGTGCGTGTTTGCGTAAAGGAAACTTAAGGCTCAGGGAATATAATTCTTTTGCACCTTTTCATTGAATTGCGATTCAACGAGGAGTTGTGAGAGTGTGGACTAATGAACGAATAACACGTTATGGTTACATATTAAGGTACACTCGTGTATGTGTATATGTACATACTTATACGTACTAGAGATATTTATTTTAAATTATGGTTGTGATTATAGTATTTCTACTTGTACCTTATTTTATTGCACATTCATCTACTCATTGAGTTTTAATGAACTCATACCCTCTGTGGTTATCTTTTTTAGATATAGCAGTCGATGAGAAAGGGAAACCGTTGTGAGTTTAGCTATTTTTTGAGACATATTCCATTTTTCGTTGGAGGATTCTTGTAACCAATTTTTGGGCTAAATGCCAAGAAGAGTGCTCTATGATCCTAAAGGCTACTTAGATCCTACTGTCATTTTAAAAAATTTATTATTATTTGGCTGTATTTTGCATTGTATATATTTTCCGATGTATGGGGCGTAGAAGAAAGCATTATGTAAATTTATTTTCTTTGAAAATTTATGATTTGCATAGTTATGAATATTATAATTATTTAAAAATTTATGAGCTATCACTAAGATACACCCTAGCATTTGTATTAACTCACATGCCTAATTTGTTGGGTGTGACATTTCCTTTCTTGGAAAATGTAATTGTTGATTTTAAGACTATTTAGGGAGTTTGTGGAGTACCTCAGAAGTATACTCTAGAATTTATATTTATGTCATGTTTCATCCGTAACATTTTTTTGTGTGTGTCAATTATATTCTACATATTTTATTTTTGTTTCAAATCTACTATTTTTACTAATGCCATTTATTTCATTGATGAAAAATGCTGACTGAGTGGTTAGTAAAGATGGTTAATTTAAAATAAAAATGAAACAAGTAGGATATAACTGACGCAAAAAAAAAGTTTGGGATGTGAAATGGGTAGGTTTAATCCTACATGTTTCATTTTTGTTTCGAACCTACCATTTTTACTAACCACTTAGCTAGTATTTTTTGTTGGTAGAATAGACAATATTAGTAAAAAAAAAAGTAAATTTAAAATAAAAATAAAACATTCAAGACATAATGAGCAAAAAATAATAATATTAAGGACGAAATTAAAACTTTGTGTAAATGTTAAGGATGTAAAAAATTACTTTTGCCTATGCATTCTTCAAATCTTGGATTTGCTCTCGCGTGACCGGATTGTGCAAATTGTTCATGTTCTTCACCAAGCTAATATTTGTGCTGACTGGCTTGCCAAATATAGTTCCAAATGCTACTCAGGTTGGTTCCTTTGGAGGAGTGCTCCTAAGGAGTTAGGATCTGCCTTGCTTGCTGATGTTCTTGGGTTACAGTTTTTAGCTTGCTAGTTTCTTTGCTTGTTTTCTTTCTCACCAAAAAAAAAATGTAACATTTTATATGCAAGATTTATGCTCATCACATAATTAATTTGGAAAGATATGCTGACTTTATTACCTAACCCTAATTAAAATTCCCTTTGAAATATCTAAAGATATGCTGACTTTGATTCATTCACCGTATTTATGCCATGTATTAATTTGCCCCAAACATGTTCATTTATGGCTACATTATTTGTATTCTTGCTAATTAATCCACTCTATATACGAACATGGATTTTTCTATTACAAGACTACAAGTTTGTTGAATTTGTCTAAGACAGCATAAAATCTTTTTAAATGGGACTCGTAATGTTTTTCCTGATTTGAGAAAGTTATAGACAAAAGTGCATTTGGATTTTGGAGGCATTGTCTAAAACTTTTTAAATGGAAGGTTGGCATGTGATTCCCGTCCCCTAACTTCGTTTTCTTCTACAGAAAGAAAAAAATTAAAATTTTGATAAAAATATTTTTTACATCCTTAACATTTATAACAAATTTTAATTTCATCTCTAACTTTTTTTTTTGCGTCAATTATGTCCTGTATGTTTTATTTTTGTTTTAAATATATCCTTTTTACTAACATCATCTATTTCACTGATGAAAAATAGTAGATTTGAAACAAAAATAAAATATGTAAGACTTAAACCTACAATTTTTACGTCCCTATTTTTTTTACATCAATTATGTTTTATATGTTTCATTTTTGTTTCAAATCTATCATTTTTACTAATCACTGAATCAGTATTTTTCATCAGTAAAATAGATGGCATTAGTAAAAAAGGTAAATTTGAAACAAAAAATAAAACATGTAAGACATAACTGATGCAAAAAATATTAAGGACAAAATTAAAACTGAGTATAGACGTTAATGACATAAAAATAAACTATTTAAATGATTTAGTTGGGAATGTGTTATTTTATTATTGAGTATATCTTAAATGCTCAATTTCTAAAAATTAAAAATTTATCATTTAGATTCTAATTTTTTTAATTATTCGTTAGTGCCTAAAATATATACTTTTTGCTGACAGAAAACTAACAAATAGTAACTAAAAAAATTAAATTTAAGTTGTGTATTTTAATATTAGAAAATTAAATATCGTATATCGTAAAAGACAACGAATAAAAATATAATCTTCATATACTGTTACATTTTAATACACTAAAAAATCAATACAGAGTCCCCAAAAAGATGTTAAGGCTGATTGTTAGCTTACATCACATCTACGCAAATAAAATATATAACATTTGCCAAGATAAAACAAAGAATATAATTTAATGTTAAAGAACAATGTTCAAAAAATCAGACCGATCATTGAATCAATCGAGGCATCGATTTAAATTTCAATGGCCGAACTGTGGTTAAATTGCGATTGAACCAGTAGTACTTAAAATGTATTAAAATATTTTAAAATAATTAATGTATATGTCACATATTTTAAAATATTAAAATAAATAATATATAATATTAAAATATTCAAAACATATTACAGATATATTTTTATATTAGTCATACATTTTCTCTTAATAATTTAAATTTTTGAAAATTTATTAAAAATATATAATAATATTCAGTAAAAATTTAAAAAAAAAAACCGATTGAACTAATTAAACCGACCAATTTTTGATTCGATAGGTTTCTCACCGATTCTCAGCTCAAAACCGGATCAATGACTTGGACTGATTCACTAGTAGTTCAATTGAATTGACTAGTTTGTTTCAATTTTTTAAACCACGTTGCAGTCGGTTACCATAAAACTAAAACAAAGTTAAATAAATAATTTTTATAATGTATCATGAATATTTTTCTTTTTCAGCTTAAAATATGAAATACGAGGTCACGGGAGATGCACAAACCATGTTAATGCCAACATGTGAGATAATTTGTTAAAATAAAACTCATTCAAATAATGGGAATCTAACCAAATTCAATTAAACATAATCAAAAAGTTTGGATATTGATCATGGTGATCAACGAATATCTGAACTCTTATTTCCTATATTAATATTGTCAACAAAGTGTTAGAATTATTTGGTCTAGAATCTATGAAAGCAGATTTCTTCATACGCTTTTTAGGTGTAAGAGAATTCAACTTCAAATGTAAATTATTAGATACGCATTTAATGATTCACATATTTTTTTTTTATTTTTTTTTTAAAAATATACTGATTGTTGAATCTAATAACTATTGTCTAAAAATAGACAATTAATAGATTTTATTTTAAAAAGACAAAAAAAAAAGATAAATTGTTAAATATGTCAAACGATTCACGTTGAAGGTATAACGTCTTACTGTTTTCCACTTTGAGAAGCTATTGACTTGTGTCTCCCAATTTGATGCCATTTTCAAACCCAACCAATTATAACAGAACATTGAGAAAACCAGTTTTAGAGCTTTAACATTGTTGCTGGATTTGGCTCTCAATCATTTATGAATCTACTTTATTTCCTTCTTTCAGTGACACATTTTCAATTAGGTATTTGAAAAGACTTTCCTTGCATTTTTTAATAGAAAAAGGCATGAAGATGCCATATCTTAATTTTAATTCATGTGACCAACTATAGAATTTGCGCAGGCCAATTCTAGAATTTTCTATGTATGTTCTCTTAAATAGTCTTATCTTCAGTATTTCAAACTCATCAAAAAATAAATAAAAATTAAGAACCTGCTATATTAAGAAAAGAAAATAAAGAAAGAAAGCAAGAATAATAAAGAACAGAACTAGATTTAGGTATAGCTATTTATATTTTTGCTATTAAATTTTTTAAAAAAATATAATATATGTAAAAAAAATCCTTTAAGAAACTAAATAATGTCAAGCTCTTCTAATAATTTTGAAACACAAGAGGCTGCAAAATACCTAAAAATGAACATATTAATAAATAATAAATGGGAATATGAAGGCCCAATTATCTCCGAAAAAATTTACAATCTTGTGAATATTGTTATATTTTTTTCTTTTTGATTTATAAGAATATTATTGTTAAATTGTATTGAATGTCTTGAATTATCTGATAAATTAAATTATGACCTGATTTAAAAATGAATGCACTATTTGAAAGGTGAGAAAAAAAAAATGGAGGCACGTGAGTTAAGTATGACAACCCTGTGGAATGACACGTTTTGTATTTCTTTTTGGAGTTGTTATGCATTTTTTCATATATATGTTTTTTTATTGGTTTTATCATGTACAGTATAATTTTTTCTAAATTTTTCTCTGTTTATCAATATAAGCTACATTGACTGAACATATTAAACCTATGTGTATGCTTCGATTTTTATTTTGTTTACAGTTGGAGTAAATGTATTTAATATTTAATGGATTTAAATATAAAGCATACTTAGTTATTATTTATAATGCCTTCTATTATATTGTTTTGGCCATCTTATAACAATTTTTAAAAGCCCGTGGTAATTTATTTGACCCACTTGTATTTATTTATAAAGCTTAAAATTATCTTCTGCACCATGCTCAAGGAAACGATCCTCCTGACATCCTTTTTATTTTCCTTCTCCTTCATAAAAAAGTGCTTATGACAGAAGTACAAATCCTAAAGATAAAATATAGCTGGCAAGAGACAGAAAGTGTTACTTGCAGCTCATAGGAAATAGCACCTAAATTCAAATTGTCTTCTCCTTCATTCTTCATGCTACACTTCTCCTGACCAAGCCAAGGCAAACATTAATGGAAAGAGGCATTAGTCTCAACGGCTAGTTACTAGAGTTGCCGTATTTAAAGCTTGATGTTGTTCCTGAAAAAACTTAACGAAAATGTTAAAGAAAATTATTGTTATATTCATTTATTCAACTACTCCCTTCTTTGAAATTAATTTTGAGTGCTATGAGTGAGTTTGTGCTATAATTGCTTGGTGTATTGTGTTAAGGAGAGACAACTTCTTTTATTGATTTCATCTTTTAGTTGTTGATTTGCTTTGATAAGGTTGTAAAAGCTGTTGAGTTGATCTATTGGTAAAAAGTTATAATTTATCTTCTTTAAAGAAAACATTTTTGGCCTGTGAGAGTTTAAGCAAGTAAAAGCTTTAGAAAGTTTATTCTTAATGAAGTTTTTTTTTGTAAAATTTAGGACCTTCATTTTATAAAAAATTCTCTTTGTGTGTGTGCGTTGGGAATATAACGTAAAATTCAAGTAAATATGATTTGAACCTGTTTAAATTTATTGTTCAAATCTTTCTCTTACTCACTTTTATCTATTGAATATTATTATTTAACTTCCTAAAAAAATAGTTTATTTTTAAATTTAGAAAAGAAGTTGAAATTACTCGTATACACAATTCAATCCATTTCTTGTCTCTAACATTTACTTCTGCAAAATTTCTGGACAAATTGACAAAGGAAAACAATTAAAATAAGCTGCAAAGTTTCATTTAGCATATACAAATTACAAATACGTCAGGGTCTCCTCAAATCTTCCCATTGCAGAATCAATACACAGTCCTTTTTCTAAGTATTTCCAGAATTTCAACTGATAAAAAGGAAAATGAAAGAAACAGTAAGATTAACCGTTAATTAAACAAATAGACCCTGAACAGATCACATCCGAGAATCAGCCATCGGAGTTATAGCCACTGGAAGTGTTTGCCGGTGAAGAGGCGGAGCTGAGAGAAGATCCATCTCCGCCGTAGGATCTGCGTCCAAGGCTACCGGCAGCCGTAGACGCCAACGCCGTCGCGGACTTGACGACGGTCTTCAATATCTTCATCGTGAGTTGGCCTCGCCTTGGCGGGAGCCTCTGTGTGCGGCTGCCGTTGGTTGGAGCTGAATTGATTTCCGTGGGCCCCATTTCCTACGAATTGAGCACTCTGAGAGAGTCTGAGAGATAGAGAGAAGACAAAGAGAATAAGAAAGTTGGGAAGTTTGAAGTGAAGGGAGTGATGTGGGTGCTTCATTTATACAGGAGACGGTGACTCGAAGCTCAGTAGCTTCATCTCCAAGATCAGGATTTTTCCGATGCAATTCCATAATCTGAGATCCAATATATCCGCCACCCGACCCGATTCACTGACCCGAAAGACAACGTGTCCGATAAGATTCAGAAGGTTATCAATTAGTCAATTACACCCTACTACGGTCCACCAATAGTCCATTCATCAGTTCTTCAAGAGTAATTATATGAAAGGCTAATTGGGCTTAGAAACTTTAAGAAATTGAATTTTTTAAATTGGATTGATTCGTATTGAGATATTTATCATTATCTCAACTCGAATTAACTCAATTTTTTGATTTTGTTTGAATTGGTAGGTTTATTTATTTTTTAGAATAATAAACTTGATTTAAAATGTTATAATTAAAAATTAAAAAAAAGAATAATAGGATTATACTTTACATAATTATATGTTTTTTAAAAGAAAATATCATCTATAATTTGATATCGAATTAATTTTTTTCTTTTAGTGTTTATTATAATTGAGGTGAAAGGTAGAATAACAAATTTTTAAATGAAGGTTCTAGTGGTTTAATAAATACTTAAAATAGTAAATGTTATATGTGATATTATATATTATTATTGAGAGAGAGAAATTTTGCACAAAAAAAAATTAAATAATATGCTAACTAAATAGTGCAAAGCATAAGTGTACAACAACAAAAAAAAATCGAGTCAATCCACCAACCCGCCTAACCTAAACTAATATGCAAGATTGAGTTGGATTGATAGGTTGGTTCGGTTTTATTCTTCCCAACTTCCCTACTATTGGTTTCATAAATTTTCAACCCGCCAAACTTAAACCAACTCACAAACTTGCCTAATTTTTTTTATTATTATAGTACTTATGTTTTGTGTAAAGTATTTAAGATTTAGTTAACATACTATTTAATTTTCTTTACAACATTTCTTTCTCTCATTAATAATGTATAGTATCACATATAATATCTATTATCTTAATTATTTATTAAACAACTAGCTTCTTCGTTTAAAAGTTTGTTATTTCATCTTTCATTCCAATTCTAGTAAACATTAAAAGAAAAAAGTTAACTCAATATCAAATTATAGATCAAATTTTTTAAAAAAATATATAACTATGTAAGGCTATTCTTTTTTCAATTTTAATTATAGTATTTTAAATCAGATATATCATTTAAGAAAAAATTCAACCCACCAACTCAAACCAACTAACTCATTTAATAACACGTTGAATTGATTCGAGTTGAGTGAGTAAAAACATTTGAACTCAAACCAACCCAATCTATTTAACTTGTGCACATCCCTAATTTTATGGCGAAAGTAGAGTATAGAAATTTAAAAAAGAAAGAAAAATGAAGAAGGGTGAAAAGGACGACGATCCTTATCTAATTGGCATAATGGAATATTTATAAGAGAATCCTTTGGATACTTTTATCAGGCTAGTCGAATCAGATTGTGGAGTTAACATAAAATATACTATTTTTTTCTGATTATTTGAGAGGAATTATATTTTAAAGATAGAATGATTCTTTAGCTCCTGAATTTTGTATGTCATAAAAATTAAATAAATAAAAAAATGTGATTTTATTGAAATGGCGTCATTACTAGGTTGTGGCGTGGACCGTATTTGTGAAAGACAAATAGCCATCTTATGTCAAAGCTCAAAAACAACTTCATTTTCCATCTTAAACGCGCTTGTTATCTGCAAACGCGGCTCCAATCCCTTCCCAATTCCCAACCACACGTCACATTATCTCCAAATTTAATAGGTTAAACTATTCTTCTGTTGCTTACAGTTCCAGTTAATTTTTAGTTTAGTTCTTATAATTTAAAAATTTATAATTAAGTCTCTGTAATTTTTACTAATTTTTAATTTAATCTTTGTTATTAAACTTGTAATTTAATCCTTGTTATTAAACTTTTGTCAACATGTTTGTATTTAAAATATTCAACTAGTTTTGTTTCGGTTTTCGACTCCATTAATTTTTAAGACTGATTGGAACAGATCAATGGTCAGCTTCTAATCTAATCGATTGAACTAGTTAGTTTGGTTCAATTTTTATATCCATGCTCTAAATATATGTGATTGATGCCAACTAAAAGAAAAAAAAGATAATTAAATGATATTAATTTATATGTATATGACATGTAATGTAACTTATATTAAATAATTTGCACACATTAGTTTAAGTTATGTATATTCTAAATGTTAACATGGTATATATAATGGTTATGTTACTAAAATTAAACAAAATATTAATAAATTTTTAATAATAGGGATTAAATTAAAAAATTATAAAACTACAAATTTTTAAATTATAAGGATTAAATTAAAAATTGAGTATGAATAATATAATTTAACCAATTTAATATAAACCAAAACATACGTCTCTATGACACTGAAAGAAGCCATAAAAAAGGAGGGGGAAAAGTAAGCACGAGTTATGGTTTTGGACTTATATTTAATACAAACTGGTCATTCAAAAAAAGGAAAAAACAAAACAAAAGCAACATCAGAAACAAACAGAGGGAAAAACACAAGATCCGTTAGTTAATAAAGGTTTAAATTTGATTCGTTCCTTTTTGTCCAATAAGTGTATTTACTTATTTGTTTTTATTAATATTTAAAAAATCGAACTAATGAATAAAATAATTAAAATACTAATTTAAAGATCGAATCATAATTAAACTGTAGTTAAATTGATAAAACTTAAAATATATTAAAATATATAAGTAATATATATGTTATATATATTAAAATATGTAATATATAATATTAAAATATTTTATGAATATTACATATATATATATATATATATTAAAATATTCTAGTAGTTAACACTGCAGTTAATAAACCGTTAGTTTCCATTGATGTAATATTGATTAAACATCTCAGTCAACATGGATTTTTTCATATCATCAACCAAGTGGTTGTAACTTGTTATGTTTGATTCTTAGCGTGGATTTCATAGTGTTATATTAGTTTAAACAACTTCTTACCACTTTAAGCAACTCTCTATTTCAGTAGTGAATATTTTAAGAACATACAAATAGATCGCACAATTAATTATCTACTATTTTAACATTTATTGTGAGTTTAATTATTTTAGTATTACTTTTTTGTACAAGAACCAGTTCTTATATAAGAATGTTCTTATGCGTAGTAGCTAACTTAGCGAATAATAGTGGTGAACCGAAACAAGAACCGGTTCTTAAGTTTAAAAACCCTTTAAGAACTACTACTATATATACTCTTAATATATAAGTCCTCCTTTAAAAAAAATTACGTTTCATCATGTACCCTGAACAGTTTTTGTCAGTGAAGGAAGAAAAAAATTATCTCTGCTCGTAGATGTAGGTCATATTGACCGAATCATATTAAATCTGTGTGTTTTCTAAATTTTTTTTATTTATCTTTTTTATTTACTGCATTTATTGCTTGACAAAAATAATTCCAAAAAGGTTTTTTATAGTAACTAAAATATGTACTATTTGTTGATAGAAAATTAACAAATAGTAGCTAAAAATTTTCAATTTTTAATATTAAAAAATTCAATAATAAAAAATTTACCTCTTAAATATAACAAATAAAAGAAATAATTTCAATATGCTATTACTTTTTAAATTTTTAATACGTTAAACAATATATATACAGTCCCCGCAGGCTGATTGTTAGCTTACATCACATCCACGCAAATAAAGCAAAGTTAAATAACTAATTTTTTATAATGCATCAGGAAATTTTTTTTTTCCATTTTAAAGTATGAAAAATGAGGTCCCAGAAGATGCTCAAACCATGTTAATGCTAACATGTGAGATAACATGTTAAAATAAAACTCATCCAAATAATGGGAATCTTACCAAATTCAGTTAAACATAATCAAAAAGTTTGGATATTGATCATGGTGATCAACAAATATCTTAACTCTTATTTCCCATATTAATATTGTCAACGAAGTGCCAGATTAATTATTTGGTCCAGAATCTATTGAATTGTGTCTCCCAATTTCATGCCATTTTCAAACTCAACCAATCATAACAGAATATTGAGAAAACTAGTATTAGAGAGTTTTAATAATATGATTCAATGAATTGGACTGAATTTGATTTGACCCAAAAATTAGTGAATTGATCAGAACTTTAATTTTGTTTGGATCTGAAAACTGATGATCATTTAAATCGATAAAAAAATAGATTGATTAGTTTCAAATCAATAAAATCAGTCAGTTCAATTGAAAAATCGATGAACTAATCATGTGTTCTATCCGATTTGGATTTGAAATTTAGTGAGTGTTTAAATTAATGAAAAATCAGTTGAATATTATATGTATTTTAAAGAAATCTCTAAAAATTTAAATTATTGGGAGAATATCTAAACTTATGTATATATATATATATATAAAAAAACACGTATAAAATATTTTAATATTTTAATATATATAACATATATATTAATTATATAATTTAAATATTATCAGTTCAACTATAATTTAACTATTAATCATTGAACCGATATTCCGAAGTTCAATGACTAATCTAATTTTCTTAACATTGTTTAATATTGTTTGTAGATTTGGCTTTCAATAATTTATAAACCTACTTTTTTCTGTTGTAGTCACACATCTTCAATTGGGAATCTGTCAAGCCTTTTTTTTTTTGGGTACTTTTTTAATAGAAAAAGGCATAAAGATGCCATGGCTTATTTCACTTCATGTGACTAATTCTAAAATTTGCACACGCCAAGTCCTGTTCAATTTTTTGTTGGTGGAAGTTTTCTGTGTTTTCTTAAAATAATCTTATCTTTAGTATTTCAAACTCATCCAAAATTATTAAAAAAAGAGTTAAATATATTTAAAAGGAGGGGGGGGGGAAGAAAGCAAGAAGAATATAGAAAAAAAATTTAAATATATTTGTTTATATATTTGTGATTAGTTTCTTTAAAAAAAATTTGTAAATTTTTTAAAAAAATTATGTGATACCAAATAACAGGAAATACAGAATTACATTATTTTCAAAGAGTATATATTCTGATGAAATATTTTGATCATAAAAATATAAATATTGCACTTAAAGTTTCTCGTAGCAGCCACCTTTTTTTTCGGTTATGAGTAAGGTAAAGAAGTGAGAAAAAAGCCTAAGTGGATTTATATTCAGAAAAAAGTACCACTTAAATTAAGACCCTTAAACTGCAGCTACCTTTATTGTCTTTTTCTTTTTATTAAAAAAAACAACTAATAAGTAATTAATTAAGGACACATATTAGCTCTCATATTAAAATTAATTCATATTCTTACCGGTCACCCGATCGTAATCGAATAATTGACGATTTTTTTTACAATATTTATTACAAACCATTGAATCGCAATTGAAAAGCTAGTAGGGCCTCATTTAGCTCTAGTCGCGTCCATTATTTAGTGGTTTTTAGAAACACAAAAACAATACCGCAAAATAAGGCCAACTATGAGCATATTAGGGATTATCAAAGACAAATTTTGTCCCAAAAAATTACAATCATAATAATAATAATAATAATAATTAGTTTTTTTTTCCTCTTTTCTTTTCTTTACAAAATTTCATTAACCAATTACCATATACAAATTACAAATACATCAGGGCCTCTGACTCTCTGCAAATCTTCCTACTACAGAATCAATACACAGAATTTCAACTGATAAAAAGATAAAATGAACGATACAGTAAGATTGAGAGTTAAACAAACAGACCCTGAACCTGAACAGAGTAGATGCGAAGCTCCATCGAATCCGAGAAGCGACAATCGGATCAGGCATCGGAGCTATAGCCTTGCGTCGATGAAGAGGCGGGGCTAAGAGGACCTCCGTCTTCTCCGTCGGAGCTGCGTCCATGGCCGCCGGCAGCAGTGGAAGCTAAGGCTGCGGCGGACTTGACGACGGTCTTCAATATCTTGATCTTGATCTGGCCTCGCCTTGGCGGGAGCCTCTGAGTGTGGCTGCTGTTGGCTGGAACCGAATTGATTCCCGCAGGATCCATTAACTAGGAATTGAGAACTCTGAGTGTGAGAGAGAGAGAGAGAGAGAGAGAGATTACGGAAGTTTGAGAGAAAGAGAGGAACGGAAGGAGCGAAGTGAAGGGAGTGATGTGTGTGGTTTGATATATATAGGCAGATGGGGGTTCCAAGCCCAATAGCTTCATCTCTAAGATTGAGGATTTCAAGCTTTTTGCGATACTCCAAAATTGAAGATAGAATATTCCATCACATGGGCAATCCGACCCGACCCGACAAAACAAAGTGTGGTGAAATTGAATTGGAGTTTCCCGACCTACTATTTCCTTACGGTATGTCTGGTAAAGTGAAAAAAGTACATTTTTCATTAATAATGTTTGTACTGAGTGTCAATTTAATTCTTAATATTTTTTGTATTATTTTTATTTTATATGTTTCTCTTTTATTTTAATTTTATTTTTATTTTCAAGTGATTATTTTTTATATGACGCATAAAAGTTTAAAAATTAATTTGGAGTGAAAGAAAGAAATGAAAAAAATATCATTTGGGATGAAATTAAAATTTAGTATGACACATTAGCAATGAATGTGTCATATGAAAAAATTCACATCAATATTTTCTATCAACTATATGAATGATATTAGCTTTAGGGACAAAATAAAAATAAAAAAAAAGAAATATGTGAGACAAATTTAATATAAAAAAATATTATGAATGAAATTGAAATTCGAAATAAATATTTAAAATAAAAGAAACTTTTACCACCTTATAGTATGTTTGGTGCAGTGTGAAAAAAAAAAAAGAGTGTGTATGAGAGAGATTATCTAAATTATCTTCTTCAAAAGTACTAAACTTTTTTTTTTAAAAGTTACCATATTTTAATAAAATACTCTATTTTCATTGTTATTGTCTTCCCTTTTCCTTTTTTTCCTGTGTAGCAAACGTACTATTGATTCTTTTAAGAGCAGGTATGTGATAATGTGAAAGCAAAGTCATTAAAAAAATGCTTTTTTCTTTTCTTTTTCTTTTTTTTGGGGGGGGGGGGGGTGGGTTAATCTTTGAGAGATGGAAGGAAGTACCAATCTTTTAGGACTAAAATAGTAATTTACTCTTATGAAAGTATATTACTAATTTAATTCTTAAAATAATATATTTTTTAATTCAATTTATAAAAATATTAAGTGCATCAATTTAGTCATAGAAGTATTAATTATATACATCTCAATTTTATTTATATATTTGTCAAAATAATTTTTGATATTGAAAATTTTAAAATTTGAAAACAATAGATTTTTTTAGTACATGAAAAAAATAAATTCTGAAATTTAGTAGCAAAAAATGACCAATATATAACATATAATAGTTTCTTAAAGACCAAATTAAAATAAATATATTTTTTTCAAAAGCTTGAAATAATTATAATTTTTTAAAGACTGAATTAGTAATTTCTTCTTTTTATATGTCATAGATTGAATACAAATTAATTCTTTATATGACTAAATTATATATTTTTCTCATCTTTAAAGGGTCAACTGATTAATAATGGTGTCCAACAAATTTATGATTATTCATAAATAAAATTATGGAGAGTTCAACTTTTAAGAATTAAATATACAACTCATGTAGTTTTTAAGAACTCAAATGTTAATATATATATATATATATATATATATGAAAATTTACGAGTTACAAAAAAAAGCAATAAAAGTGTCTTCTTTTTAATTTTTATACATACAAATTTTTCATGGCAGTTATTTTTTTAATATGCATTTAAAAAAATAATTTTGGTTCATTTGATTATATGGTGATATATGATGATGAAAGGGATTTTTAACTAGGTTGATGGTTAACGATGTGAGAGGGATAGAAGATTCTTCGTAAATTTTAATGCTTAAAATTCTTTTTTTTTTTCAAGACGAAAGTTAAGAGTATAGAAATATATTTTTTTAAAAGAAAAAAAGAATGCTGATGAAGGAGAATGATACATATCTAATTGGCATAATAGAATATTTATAAGAGAATGTATAAATTTAGATTAAAGACATTTTTCAGTTTTTTCGTAATAAAAGCCTTTTGCTTAATGTTTAGTCTTTACAAAATTTACACTATATACGTTACTATCTTAAAGATGACAACGTTATACTCGTTAATTTATAATTTCATTTCAAACATTTAATTTATTGATATGATCTATGTGTTTACATGTCTTGTTAAATGTTATCAGTTAGTTGCAAAGACGACATTATTTTGTTAGTGACATGACATCCCAATCAAATTTTTAGTGAAAGATAGATATTCACATGACCACTAAAAGCATATTAACTAATAAATAGATTGTAATAATTTAATAAAAAATTTCGAGTTCAATTTTAAAACTATAATTACGTAAAAATTTAGTAAAAAAAATTTTATTGTTCGTTATGATTTTGTCATATTCAAATTTAAATTAGTTGACACAAACACAATATTTGAATATCAGATAAATTGTTTAATATATATATATATATATATCCACATGTACTTAAAAAGGGCGAGTTAAAATATTACTTAATAGACTCTTTTATGAAAGTTGATTATAAATAAAAGAGATGCATTTTATGGAACTCCTCCATTTTTTTCCCGTAACGCGTTTGTTATCCGCAAACACGTCTCCCATGTCCCATCCCAGACGTCTAAATTTAATTTAAACCAAATAATATGATTCTATGACATGAAATACAGAGTGGGCAAAAAAAAAAAACTAAGCATCAGTTCTGGACTCATGTTTAACACAACGACTAATCTCAAAAAATGAATATTGAGAAAAAAAAACTAAAAAAAAGTCATACAACTATACATGCGACGACCACAATAAAAAAATAAATAAATAAAGAGAAAAACAAGGTCCATATTAAGAGCACTTGCAAAGTGTGGACATCCAATTTTTTTTGGCCAATTGCTAACATTACTCTTTATTTGTCATTACTATGGGTGTGCATTGAGTCGGATGAGTCCGTTAATACGTTCAATTCAAACCAACTTCTAAAATTATGTTGAGTTGGGTTGATGAGTTGGTTCAGTTTTATTTTTTTCAACCCATTGTCTATTTGTTCAGATAATAAGTTTATAAGTTTTCAACCCGTTAAATCTAAACCAACCCATAAATCTACCAAATTTTTTTAGTACTCTTATACTATGCACTTATGTTATGTGTAAAGTATTTAGGATTTAATTAGCATTTGCAATATTTTACTCTCAATAATAAGGTATAATACCATATATAACATCTAACATCTTAATTATTTTTTAAGCCAAAAGTTTGTTATTTCATATTTCATCTCAATTTTAATAAATATCAAAAGAAAAAATTAATTCAATATTTAATTATAAATAAAATTTCCTTCTAAAAATTATGTAACTATGTAAGGCCTAATTCTTTTAACTTTATCTTTAACTTTAATATTTTAAATCAAGTCACTATTCTTTTGAAAAAAAAATCCAAACCAACCCAATAAATTTGGTAACAGATTTAATTAGTTCAAGTTGAGTGAATAAAAATATATTAACTCTGAACAAAATTAACCCACGCACATTTGAAGATGGATTAGTAGTGAAATGGACTTGCGATCATTTGTTGAAAAGTAAGTTAATAATTTAATTTTAATTTAGTCTTTTAACGAAATAAAACTCTAAATTTAATGTCTAAAAATTAGTCAAGACTAGGTCGTTTATGTTTTGAAATTTTAAGGTTAAATTTTTAAAATAAGTATTTTTTTAATAATTAAATTTTTTTTCATTTCCGTGTCATTACATTTCGCCTAGTGAGTAGTGACTTAATATTGAAAGTGGTATAAATAATCGGTATTTATTTACTTATAAACTTATATCTCTTTCTTTTTTTTCTTTTCTTTTATTTTTTTTCCTAGTTGTAATAAACTAATTTCTTTTTTTTTTTTCAAATAAAACCACATCTCGGTATTTTAATAGCAAATACTAGAGTTCTATGTTTGCTATGGCATTTCAAGATTCCAAACAATCAAAATACAGTATGTCAAGAATGATTTTAACACCACAACACAAAATAAAACATATAACCTTTTTTCAATATTCAACAAGGAATGAAATGCCAACCCTTCTTTTTTTTGGCCCAAGAATATAATGCTGAGTCGAAGAGGATTTTTAGTTCATTTACGTACGCAAAGCTAAATAAAGGGAATCAGTAATGGATATAAGTATTTTTTTTTTAATGTTAAAACTTAAAAGTATGAATTATGAGGCCCTGGAACATGCAATTAATCTTCCTAATAATGCCAACGTGTAAAATAACTTAATAATTAGCATGATTAACAAATTCAATTAAACATGATGAAAAAGTTTGGGTTGTGATGATAATGATGATTAACAAATGAGTATTGTCAACTTTCAACTATTATTAATCACGTAATCATTTTTCAGTATGACAAATTAAAATTACTCTTGAAACAATAATTTATAATTAAAACCCCGAAATCCTTACCCCTAAAATTTTGGTGTATTTAAGTTGTAGGCCTCTAGAGTTCAAGAATCTAAGGTTTAAGGTTTTGGTTCATAAAAATTTTGATTTTAAGAGTTTAGATTAAAGAGATTTTAAGGCTCAGAGTATAGGTTTTAAAAATAGGAGAAAATATTTTTTATATCTCCAACGTTTATACTAAATTTTAATTTTATCCCTAATTTTTTTTTGCATCAGCTATATCATACACGTTTCATTTTTGTTTCAAGTCTACTATTTTTACTAATGCTCTATATTCTACTAACGGCAAATGTTGGTTGGATGGCTAACAAAAAAGATATATTTGAAACAAAAATGAAATATGTAGGATAATTAACGCAAAACAAAAAAAAAGTTAAGGACATAAAAAAGACAGATTTTAGTCCTATATTTTTTATTTTTATTTTAAATCTATCATTTTTACTAATCACTTAATCAGTATTTTCTGTTAATTAAATAGATTGCGTTAGTAAAAAAATAAATTTAAAATAAAAATAAAATGTATAAGACATAACTGATATAAAAAAAACATTGATGATTAAATTAAAAATTGGTATAAATGTTAAGGACATAAAAAATATTATTACCTTAAAAATATTTTTTAAAAAATAATTATGTCATATTTAAAAATAATTACAGCATTAAAAAACTGAATATCCATTGAATAAATGTTATTTGAACACTTATTTAAAAAGATTAAATATTTCTTAACTTTAATCTTCAAAACATAATTAGCACTACCCTCATTAAAATGTTCGTATATTAATATTATCAACAAATTGCGAGAATCGTTTGGTTCAAGAATCTATTGACTTGTGTCTCTCAATTTCATCCCATTTTCAAAATCTGGCAATCATAAACAGATCATTGGGTAAACACATTTCAGAGCTTTGACGTTTCTTCTACATTTGGCGAATCATTTGTAAATGTAGTATTTTCCACTCACATTTTCAATGGCGAATCTGTAAAGACAGTTAAAAAGCTTGAACTATCATTTTCTAAAGAGAAAAATGCCATGCCAATATGCCATATTCCATTTGTGACTAATTGCTGATTTTGGATACGCCATAACTGGATATTTTTTCTTGATTTTTATTGTGTTTTCTTAATCACTATGTTATATAGTTTGTAATATTAAAATATAATTGAAGTCTTACATCAGATAAAATATAATATTTGTAAATGTATTTAATTGTTGTCCCATTTACCAGTCTAAATTAATTTAATATAGCATATTGAGGAATATATATATACACACACACACACACACACACACATATATATATATATATATAAAACATAAATGACTTAGACTTAGGGCTTGGGCTTCTGGCTGTGCATTTCTTTATAATTAATTAATATTTTTTGATCAATTTTTTTGAAATGATGTGTCAATTAAATTTCAAATTATTTTAATAAATTTGAAATAATAAGTTGGTTAAATTTTAAATTCATTTTAAAATTCGAACAAACATGTTCATTAAATTTAAACAAATACATTTGTTGAAAATTAAACAGATATATCTATTGAAAATTTAATAGATATAATTGTTCATACATATATATATATATATATATATATATATATATATATATATATCCTATTAAAATTCTATAGTGAGTAACTTAGATAAAAAATATACAGGCAAATGTTCTAAAAAAGTGTTGGTTGAATTTTAAATTCATTTTAAAATTTAAACAGACATGTTGGTTAAATTTAAACAGACATATTTGTTAAAAATTGATCAGACACTTCTGTTGGAAGTTGAACAGATATATTTGTTGAAAATTGAATAGACATAGTTGTTCATACCTATATATATATATATATCCTATTAAAATTTTACAGTGAGTAACTTGAATAGAAAATATCCAGACAAAAAATTTACAAGTAGAAGTATAACATATACATGTATTGAAAATTGAAGAAACGTAGTTGTTCATACCTCTATATATTCTCTTAAAGTTCTATAGTAAGTAACTTAGATAAAAATTATTCAGCCAAAAGTTTTAAAAAGGGTTTGTTGTATGAATGCTGGAAGAGTCTACTCATAATTCTCTAATGCTGAAAAGTTCTATATGTATTATATCTTAAAATTATTTTATTCTCTTTATTTTTAACATATTCACCGACCAAAAAAAGAGGAACTCCTTATCTATATATATAATGGGAGAATAATAAAGACTATAATTCTTAAAGTTGAGAATTTTTTTTTTTGGAAGAAGAAGAAATTCAAATACTAGACGACCAAAAAGCAGCTCCGATATTACAAATTTGCAAATTACTCTAAATCGAAGTGCCGTTAATTGAGTTGCTCATGCTCAATATAGCGACCGTCTCTAGCTTCTTTGGAGAGAATCAATTAAAATTTTAGTTCAATAAATAATTAATGGCTAAAATTTCATTTTGGTCCCTTATAAACATTCATTTTTTCAATTTCATCTTTCACAAATTTTTATTCTCCTTTTGGTCTCTCAAAATGCTCATTTTCTCAATTTGGTCCTCACAGATGCCCATTTTCTCAATTTGGTCACTTGTAAATTTTCATTCATAATTTAATTTATTACAAATCCAAACATTTTTAATTTGGTTTTTCAGTGCAATTACAGTTAATCAACTCAATAGATGTGTAAATTTAATTGTTATCTCATTGATGTGGATCATTAAGTGTCAAGTATATTTTTATTTTGCTTTTGACATAAATTTATTCCTTTGTTGAACTCTTAACCAACAATAAAAAAAATTAGAAAAAAAGGCATCTATAACAGACCAAACTAAGAATGAAATTTTGTGAAGAATTGAAGCATTTGTGAGAGATTAAATTGGAAATAAAAAATTGTGAGGGACCAAATTAAAAAAAAGAGGAATTTTTGAGAGACCAAATTTAACTATAATTTTTAAAGGCACAATATGATAACAAATTTTAATTCTTATATGAGACTAATTTTCTTAATATGATAACAAAAATAACTAAATAAAACTATTTTTTCAAAAATATATTTTGTATAAAAAATAATTTTACCAATAAACAATTAAAAAAATTGCAACATAAATTAAAAAAAAACAACATCAATTACGAATTCATTAAACCCAACTTTAACGTACTTGATACTTATTTTATTTTTTAAATTTTCGTTGTCGCGGTCCTTTTTTTCATATTAACTTATTATTACTAACAAGAAAAGGTGAATAAAAAAAAAAAGATGATGACAAAAAGGACAGAGAAAGTGGATAAATGACAAGATGGCCAAGACAGCTTTGAGAAATACATATTGGGCCAAAGGCCCAAACAGGTAGCACCAATTTTTGGTTGGAAAAAATGTATTTTACCCTGTGAATATTTTTTTATTATATAAATAACTCTTATGAACTATAAAACTCAATATAAAACATCTCAAAACTCTTCATTTCGTGCAGTAAGATCATTCCATCTAATAATCTGTTAGTTTGACTAATGATCAATATTGATTAGGATTACAAGCATATCACGTCAGTTCTATTTATATACCTCAACAGTTGATTTGGACAAACTAATTTCACATTACCCTTACTCAAAACAGTGTGATACCATGCTCTTGTTTGTCCGAATATGATGACATTTTTTACCATTAATCAATATCACGAGTTCAAAAACCATTCATGGAATCATTTGTATTACACGGAGTAATGTCTTTGGAATATAAAATCAATATTTTCTTCGGAAATTTCAAGAGTAGAATTATGAATAATCTTTCTCTCAACACATACACACACACACACACACACACACACACACACACACACACACACACACACACACACACACACATATATATATATATATATAACACATTAATGTACACAAAAAGAGTATGCGTCAAATTGTCTATGAAGAAAATTTAGCTCTTAATTACATCATCTGATTTGAATTGGATTAAGCTACAAAGAAGTAGAAATCTCCTAATATTAGTTGTGTCATAGAAAAATATATAATATCTATATGGCAATTTTTAAAGTAATTAAGTCTGTACACTTACATTTATTTTTAAATTTGGATCATTTGACTTTATTGTGACATTTAATTTAAATCATCAAGAGATATGGATGACATTCCGTATGTTCACATCTACATCTTTCTTTTTTCAAATAAATGAAGATTAATATAAGTTATTGTCTATATTTTCTAATTAGACAGTTCAAATTCAATGTCACTATAACGTTAAATTATATATGTCTATTCTTAGACTCATCGCCCCTTGCTCTTAATTCTCACTAGGGACATTAATTGTTATTATCTTCCCACCCAACCTCCCCAACTCACAATATTTATTAATATATCCTTTTGTTCCTTATAAAAGGGGGAAAAATCATTTACTCATTAAGATTCGTCTTATCTTGAAATTTTGTACCCGCCAAGTCCATGTTTTCTCAAAAAATCCTTTCACACTGACTAATGTCTTTAGGATATTCTTAAAAAAAAATATTCAAATTAACAAAGAGAGGTATCTTTATACAAATTAAAATGGTTGCCTCCTTAGGCTTTTGTAGCCATTAGATGACTGTAGAACTCACATAATAAAATAACTCTATTTCAATTAGGGATCCATGAACCTTTTATTTTTTTCCTGCCAAATTTACAAATTATACAAGAGAATATTTGCTTTAATTTGAAATTTAAACAAAATAATAAGTGATAGAAAAAAGAAAAAAGTAGAATTGTTCAAAATCAAACAAAACAAAATCAACCAAACTGAGTCAAATAAAATCAAAAAGACCAAAATTTAAAAAAAAAGAAGCACGAATCAATTTTTAAGATATAAATTTTAATTGATTTTGTTCAGTTAAAATTGAACTGAATTGAACTAAATTTATATAAAAAATATTACATATATAATATTATATTTACCAAATCTCTTTTGTAAATAAATAAATTTCATATTTTTGTTAATTATTTTATTTTTACAAATTTTGCCTTCAAAATTTAAATTTATGTGTCTTAATTGTTTCTTTACTGACAATAGAAAAAAATTATAATACTAAAAATGAAAATTTGCCTAATTTGTTTAGAACTAGATCTATATATATATATATATATAGAAGGAATAATTAAAGAGACTAAAGCGAGTAAGCGACACTCACATCAGTTCCTAACCCTACATTTTCACTATCTAAGTGGGCTCCACGCTCTCCTTTATGTTTATATTTCTAGGCAAGCTAGCTTTATTAATCAAAGGGGTTATTACTCCTCTTAGTGACCACCCAAGCGGCAAGATAAAAGTTGTCTGTGTATGTGAAATTATTGAGTACCTTGAATTATTTGTTAAATAAGATTATGATGTAATTTAAATTTAAAAGAAAAAAAAATAAAAGTATATAAAACAAGTAAGATGAGAGTTGATAGACCTAAAGAACGATTTTATAAAACAACTTGTTTTATATATTTTTTTAAGCAATTATATATTTTGTATACATGATTTTTCAATTTACATGATGTACTATAAGAGTTTGCTTAAATAATAAATAATAAAAAAAGTGTCTCTTTGTTTGTAAATTATAGTTTATATCAATCAAATCACATAAGTCTTATGTGATTCTTTTTTGAGTAGTTTTCTCATTCTTTACGAATTTTTTTGACAGGAATATATCTATTCTTAATTCTCATCACATACGAAGCCAGCCACCTTATCTTACAAAAAGTTCACATTTCTTTATATCTTCTAGTGCCTAAACTTAATACGAAGTTGTTTACCACTTGTTTCAATACTACTAAACAATGAACTTTATCACGCCTGACCTAAGTATCTAACTTACATTCTTACCACTCTAAAATAAGAGAATAAAAAAATAATTAATAGAGCAAGTCAAATACAAATTTAAGGTATTTTAACTTAGTACAATTTAAAACAAAAACTTTAGACTAAATTTAACACTTACTTTTCCAAAAACTTTAGACTAAATTTGACACTTGCTTTTCCTTTGTATTCTAAATTAACAATGCGAGACTATAAATAATATAGTAATTATTAATTTCAACCCAACAAGAAATAGGGTTCATGTACAATCCCAATTTTCGGGACATTCTCAAATGAAAAATACGAGTTAAATAGCCAAATGCTACTCTTTTAGAAAATAATTAGGTATATGCTACTATCTTAAAAAAAATTTAGGCAAATGCTACCAATCATCCAATTTTTATTTTTTATTTTTTAAAATATGTGAGAAACTTGGCCAATAACTAACCGAGTTCTTGAGAGGTTTTTTTTTTAAAAAAATTGCATAAACTCGACTATCTACTAGCTGAGTCTCTTATTAAAAAAAAAAAGAAAAGAATCGGCTAGCTATTGACCGAGTATTTGATAGAATTTTTTTGTCAGTTACTCAGCTACAGTGGTGCCAAGTAAAGGCAGAAAAAAAAAGTTGCATGTTTTGCTTAAAACGCTATTTATAGTAACTATATCAGTTCCATTAGTAATTAACAACCAAATTTGAAAACAAACAAATTAAGTAGTATCACTAATTTTCACTATTACACGCTACAAAATGATGTAGATTCTCGACTTGGTTTATTACAGGCATTAGATGTAGTGCATGGACATATCATATTTAATCTGTCATGAAAGTTGTGAGTTGTTGGATTGACTCGATTCAACGACCCAAATCACGTCTCCCTTAAACCTCTCCCAAACCTCTTCTCCTTCGCCACCCATGGAGGATTCGACCATTGCTCCGGCCCTCTCCTCCTCCACCCCTAGCTCCACCACCATTGCCATCATTGACATTATCCAAAATTGGCAACAAATTGGCCACCGAAGGTGACGAAGAAGTGGACTCAAAAGATGACACGGTTTCCAACATAGGTGAATTGGGCATAGAGTAACATAGGGCCATTGAAGACAATGATGCAATTTCCACCATTTGAGAGGGAGGCGCGGCATTTAATGACAACAATGCGCATTTTGCCACCGATGTAACAGAGGGCTTGTCATTGGGGCAAGGGACAATGTGGCCGTCGTAGTTGCACATCAAACGGAGCTTGTTGGAGGCGATGGGCAGAGGGACAGACTCGTCCTAGATCCTCCATGGATGGCAGAGGAAAAGAGGATTGGAGGAGTTTATCTAACGGCCCACAACCTTCACGTCAGATTAAATCTCATTCATCCATGCACTACATCAAATGGCTATTATAAGCCAAGTAGAGAATCTAAATTTGCCACATACTTGATTGCAAAAGGTATAAAGAAAATCTCCAATTAATTATTTCATCTTGTCTCTAAAAACCACGAGAAGAGAAAACTAGCAAAGGTACAACAATCACGGTAGAAAATGGAAATTACAATACTGCACAACCACTAAAATATTGGTTTGGTAAATTCTTATTCACCCTCTCATCTTCAATTTCTAATATGTAAACGAGGAACTAACATTTTTAAATGGACCGCTAATAAACAAGCTATTTTCAATGCTCAAGCCCACCTATCATAGATTGCAGGCTTAAACAGTTCAGCATGCAAGTCACTTTTTTTTTTCTAATTATATTTAAATAATACAATATTATGATTTTTTAGTTAAATAATAATAATTTTTTATTAAAATTCAATTTATATATGTAAAATATTACTTCTTTAATTTTTTAAATAACTAATAATTTAATTTTTCATATTTTTTAAATTAACTATATTATATTTAAATTTAAAAGTTCTATATTTATTTTAAAATATTATATTTAAATTTAAAAGTTCTATATTTATTTTAAAAATTACAAAATTTTTTATATCTAAATTTTTTATATTTATTGAATATAATATTATAAAATAAAAAATATGAGTAAAGAGTAATTTTGTCGGATATAAATCAAAATCCATATGGCCTTCATTTTCCATCATATGCGTATGTTATCTTAAAACGCGGTCGTTTCGTCACTCAGCTTTAATTTAAACCTCATACGTCTCTATGCCTATGACACGGACCGGAAGAAGTCCAAAAAACTAAGAATTTACTCAATTTAATTATATTTAATATTAGATTCTACTAATTAAGCCTGCAAGCAATACCAATACGCACGCAATCAACAATTAAAATAATATAAAATAAAAGGAACAACTATGTAAGTAATCAAGAGCTCTTGCAATTTATTTAGTTGTTTATTTATGGTCAAATATTAACTACGTTCTTTAGTTGCAACTAATTATATCAATGATTTTTCTAAACTTTATTGGCTTAATTTTCTTCTCATTATATCATCGATTCCCCGATCACTTCTCTTGATATGTCTACCTGTTCAAAGATTATACAAATATTCGAATTTGAGGTTTTTTTTTTTAAAATTAAACTGAAAAGGCCATGTCAGCCATAAATTGCATCAAAACTGTGAATATCAGTACAGGCCAAATTCTTTTACTGAATTTAGAGTCATTAGAGAAGAGAACGTTCTCAAGTTTAAACACGTTAATTGAAAAATAATTAATAATTATATAAAAAAGAACTCTAGAATAGTAAAACTCATTTGAGATGAAATGATCTAATGAAGAAATAGAAGATAAAAGTATATTATATTACTAAACAGATTTGTTTCATTATTGAAACCATTAGTTCTCTTTGTCAGTTATCTGATTGCATTATTAGAAGACTGACGATAAAATTTTTTAAGTATTAATTGTTAGTAGTCCAATTAAGACACGAGAACTAAAGGTTCCCATTACATTACATCATTGGCCATGAAAGAATAAATGCAAGTCAAGCAATAGGTACTCGAAGTTAGTTTTTGGTTAGTCAACCATTAGTCAATGTTGACTGAGATGCTCATGTCAGTGTTAAAATCTAATCAATATTGACTGTGTACCACTTATGCTTACATGAACTAGCCAAGTGAACTCCCTAAAAAGAAAGTTTTAGTTTATTCACTTAGGTCTTTAGTCAAAATTTTTCTTTTGTGTAATTTTTTATATAAATTCGTCTTCTACTTCGTCTAGGTCCCTAATTTAAGAATATATTTTTTTATTTGTCAAAATTATCTCCTACAAACTTTTTAGTTTGTTCACTTTAGTCCTAATTCTTCACTTTCATAATTTTTTTTCATAGTTTGGTCCTTCAAATTAGTCCATCATTTTATTTTTAGTCATGATATGATTCAATATATTATTCATACCTAAAAGCAATACAATAAATGAATTAAAATCCAAGTTTCAAAGTTTATCTTTTATTCACTTAGATATAAATGATAGATTGAATGATAGATTATATTATTTTTGGGTAAAAATGATAGATTTAATTATATTATAACTAAAAATGAAATTATAGAGTGATTTGGAGGACCAACCAAACCATGAGAAAAAAACATGAAAGTGAAGAACACGGACTAAAATTATCAAACTAAAAAATTTATAGGAGATGATTTTGATGAAAAAAATATATTCTTAAATTAGAGACCTGTATAAAGTTGAAGACTAGTTTATATTAAAAATTAGACAAAAGGAAAATTTTGACCAAGGAAATAAGTTAATAAAAGGTAAACTTTCAAACTTGAATTTCAATTCATTTCTTGTATTGTTTTTGGATAAAAATGATAGATTAAATCATATCATGACTAAAAATGAAATCATAGACTGATTTGGAGGATCAAACAGTGAGAAAAAAAGTATGAAAGTGAAAAGAGGGACTAAAGTGAACAAACTTAAAAGTTTGTAGGAAATATTTTGACAACAAAAAAAATATATTCTTAAACTAGGGACCTAGACGAAGTAAAAGACGAGTTTATATCAAAAATTGGACAAAATGAAAATTTTGACTAAGGACCTAAGTGAATAAATTGAACTTTTATTTTAGGGAGTCCATGTGACTAGTCCATGTCAGCATAGATAGTACACAGTCAGTGCTGACATAGATTTTAATACTAACATTAACATCCTAGTCAACGTTGACTAACGACTGACTAATCAAAAATTAACTTCAAAGACCTATTTTATGGTTTTGAAAATTATAAAGACTAAATTTATTGTTTTCAAATTATAAAAACTAAAATTATCTTTTAACAAAACTATAGGAACATCAAATATATTTTAACTAATTTTTTAAGTATTAATTGTTAGTGGTCTAATTAGGACACGAGAACTAGAGGTTCCCATTACATTATATCACTGGCCATGAAAGAATAAATGCAAGTCAAACAAAGGCTAAGCTCCACGCATCTTCACTTCTTTAGTTGTGTCTATGTTATTGGTATATACATTGTAATGGCCAAACGGAATGGGTAGGTAGTTGTTCTAGTTTATTTAGAAATTTTGAATTTAAGTTTTTGATAATGTAGCTACATTAAAATTTAATAGGAAGAATTTCATCATTTACAGTAACCTTACCTAACTTAAATTTAGATTAATCGACAGCTATAATTTAATATTTAGATACCGATTAATTGTTTAAAAAAAGAACAAAGCTGATTAGAGATAAACTACTAGAGTACCAAAGGGTGAAGATTGATCTTTCATTTGAAATATTTAAAAATTTATTAAACTTTAACTTAATTTAATTCGAATCAAATTAAATTATAAAATTTTTAATATTTACTAAATATTATTTAATTAAATAAAAATATTTAAATAAATATACATCTAATACAATCTGGACAAATTTTTTGGCCACCACCAAATGTCATGAACTTTGGATCGAGGGAAAATTATCATCTTCCGTGATGTGCATAGGAAAATATTTAATATTATGAACGTCTAATGTTTCTTAAGCAGTGCAACTAATAATATCCAAATGTAGTCTAAGTTGCTTTAAAGACGTTCTTAAGACTGTCCCAAAGACGAATTTGAGTAAGAATCTTATGTTATTTTTTTGACCCAGCATCGTTTAATGACTTTGATAGACATGACTTATTTGAATTTTACCATTGGTGGTAAAAAATTTAACACTATGTAATACAACAAAAAATCCCAACTTGACGATCCCACGTATCAAAACAGCAATAAGAACAAGAATGAAGAGAAAATTAAAACGGAGAGCTAAAGTAGTCAGGAAAACGCAAGGGTAGAGAAGAGGGGATAATATTTTAAAATAAATAATAAGAATATCTGAAAACTGAGCAGAGAGATATCCTAAGCTTGAAATATTTTATAAAAATATTTCAAAAAAAGCAAAACTATATTTATTTGTGAGGAGAGAATTCACGTCTTGAACTGCATTAGACTGATACCTTAGACGCATAAACCCAATTTTTTCTCAAAAATCTGTATAAGCACATTATGACAATTTATTATATAAAGACTAGTGTTTTCTTTTAAATTTGTCTGAGTTTGTGAGTTTATGTCTCCAAATCGAATAAATTCAATTCTAAAATCAAAACTTGGTTAAATTTAATCAAATTTATTGAATTTATACTGAGTCGTGAATAACAGTTCAAAATATATTTTTTAAAATTTTTTGGAACTCAACCCAAAAAAATTGGGACCCATATTCAAAACCCTAGAGTTATTTTAGTTTGCCTCAATTGGTTTGGTAATGTGATATATTAAGACACCATTTGATATTTTACTTTAATAAATTGTGTTGTATGAATATTTTATAACTTTAATTGATATTTTATTTTACTTTATCAATTTATATTTTCTATAAAGAGTCAATTGACCTTAAAAAGATCAATATCACAATAATTGAAATTAAGTAATTTTATATTAATTATAAATTAAGATATTATTTGTGTTAGAATATATATAATTTTAGTAATCTATTAAATAAAAAAAAATATATAAACTCTTACGATTTTATATTTTAAATTTTTCTTTTTTTATCGGATTAAGTAAACTCTGAACTTGACGACCTTGTTTTTTTACACAAAAGTGAGACTTATGAAATACTCTATTTTTTACGAGAAAAGAAAAAGGACAATTTATAAATGGCTTGCATTTGCATGGCAATTTCTATAATAATTAAGAGTGTTCACTCCTATTCATTGCACACATTCTCTCATAGTCATCGCCCTTGAGAGCAGGTTTGCTCCTACTTTCAATAGAACATGAACCTTCTATTCATCAGAATCGTTGACTTTAAGATCTACCAGCTTTAATTTTTTTGAATTTTATTTTAAAAAAATCATTAATTACAATAATAGACGTTCCTAGCCGAAATAGAAGGTTGTTTGACCTTTTGGAGTAAGTCCAGCCCAACCGCCATCTGCCTCTAATTAATTCTCATTTATCATTTATTGTCATCCCACCTTGTAGCCTCCCCACCCATAAATCACAATAATTAGTATTCCCATATCATTCGTTTACTCATAGAGGGACAAAAGGACAGAAAAGTACTATTAAATGTATAAGTTAATTGATAATAAATTATTATAATTTAACGAAGTATTAAATTCAAAATCTGAGATTGTAATTTAGTTAAAATTTGGTATAAAAAATTTTGTCATTTATTATAATTTTATCTAATTCGAATCTTAGTAAACATAAATATAATATTCAAACATCAAATAATTGTTTTAAAAAGAGAGAGAGAAAGTAGCTGCACATCCACCACCGTCCATGGAGGAATTATTGCTGCTCTTTGTTCTTTCCATAGGCATGCTTGGTTGAAAAGTCGTTTTGACCGTTGACCCATAATGTGCGCACAGGTCTCGTCATGCAAAAGGCAGCCTCATTCCTTATCAGTAGTTCAGGGCTTTTATCACCTAGTACTGCTTGGTTCGAGTGATTCTCACTTTCATTTTTAAATAAGATCTCAAGTGTAAGTTTTCTAAATGGAAAAAAAAAAAAATCACTAGGGAGAGTACTACATGCTTGTGATTTTTTTGGTTTCTTACATGTCTTTTTCGTTAGAGATAATTTTGTTCGAAGTACTGTTAAGCATTAAATATAAATACGTCTCTCAGCAATAATTCAAATTTAAGTTTATCATTTTGTGGGAAACTAATATCTTCTACTAAACTTAACTCTTGTTGAAACATGCTTGTAAATTGACTTTACAAAAATTAGATTAATTAGAGCCTGCCTGGTATGGGATTCAAAATTCCAAGTATATATTAAACTCCCAAAAATAGTCTCATTCCCATATATATATATATATATATATATATATATGAGTAGCTTGAATTATTTGGTAATTTAGAATATGGCCAAACCCACAATTTTGAAAACGCAATTTAAAAGGAAAAAAAGTTAGAGATTTGTGAAATGAGTAGGGTGTGAATCAATAGGCCCAATCTAAAGTAGTGATGTATTTTTAGATATATGATTTATTTTTTATTTTTCATCATGTAAAGAAACAGTATTTTGCCAATGAAAGAATAAGAAATTATATCTACTCATAAATATAAATAATTTTAATCAAATCATATGAAATCTATATGTTATATGCGTTTTTTCTTTCTTTTCGTTCATTTTCTTTGTTTGGTGTGTTTTGTTTGTGATATATATGTGCGCGCGCACACATGCACATATATATATATATAATCTAAATCTGTCCCACCCTTTCTTCAGGGGTGGACCTATGTTATACACGGAGTGCGGGTGGACCTATGTTATACACGGGTGCACCCTTTAAATTTTTGTAAAAAATATTTTAAAAATTTATATTTTGATCTTAAATTTTTTTTTTCATTTTGACCCCCTAAATTTTTGGCCAATATTACATTTTTATGTACAATATTTTAAAAATTTACATTTTGATCCTAAATTTTAAATTTCCTTTTTACTTTAGCCCCTATGTTTTTTGCTAAAGTTATAATTTTAAGTATAATATTTTAAAAATTTATATTTTAACTTTAAATTTTAAACTTTTTAAAATTTTTTCTCTTATAATATTTTAAAATTTACATTTTATCTCTTGATAGTCCTGAATCCGCCATTGCCTCCCCTTTATATTTATTTATGAAGGCTAACTTTGTTATTAGTATCAAAGGGCCTACTACTTCTCTTTATGACCGCCCAAGCGGCAAAAGTGGTATATATGGGGAATGTATCTATTCTATCTGATATGAAGCCACTTTACCTTACAAAAAGTTCATATTTCTTTATATCTTCTTGTGCGTAAGCTTATAACAGGGAGCTGTTAATTACACTTCTTCCATTAACTATCAAACAAAATGAACTTTATCACATATTCACTCTCTAAGTGTGCCCCATCCTCTCCTTTATGCTTTATATTTCTAAGCAATCTAACTTTGTGATTAATCAAAGGAGTTAGTACTCCTCTTTATCACATGCATATGGAATATATCTATTCTTATCAGGTATGAAGTCACTTTATCTTATAAAAAGGTTCACATTTCTAACTACCTTCTAGTTGTCATAAATATAAAGAATAATATGATTTTTTTTTGACTTCGACACTATCTTTAAAAAATATATGTCTATATATTTAAAAATTATAAATAAATTATTTCAGGATACAAATTCTTTTTAGAACATTTGTCCAGATATTTTTTTACCAAAGTTATCCAATGTAAAATTTTAATAGGATATATATATATATATATAGTCATAGAAATCTAAATAATTATATCTATTTAATTTCTAACATATGTATCTGTTCAATTTATAACATATGTATTTATTTAATTTTTTAATATATGTATCTGTTCAATTTCTAATATATGTGTCTATTTAAATTTAATCAAAACTTAATTAACAATCATTTCACATAAATTAATTAAAAAATATTAATTAATTAAAAAGAAAGTCACGACTTGAAGCCCAAGCCCTGAGTCAAAGTCCAATTCATTAGATATTTATTTCATTTGTATGTTAATGTTCATTAATATATTACATTAAATTAATTTTGATTTGATAAAAAATACATTAATTAAAGGGCAAGACTTAAATTAACTAGCCGTGGGATTTAAATTAAGTGATAGTGGGTATTGAGATTTATGTTGGGGTTTAGTTAAATAAATTATTTCAATATTAAATAAAATTTTCTTCTTTTTATAAGACAAAATGAATTTAAAAATTGAAAAAAAAATTTATAGCTTCTTAGAACATTTCTAATGACAATTTTTAAAGGGTTTTTAAAAATAAGAACTTGTTCCTAGTGAGTTTTATTATTGAAGTGCACCAACGTGACTGCTACATGTAAAAATTGTTCTTATATAAGAATCGGTTCTTACAACAAAAGTAATTGAGAGTTGTGAGACACATTGTGATAGCATAAAGATATGTGATAACTTATGAGACTCATTTGTAAATTCTTTAGAATGGCACTATTAGAGTGGATAGTTGCTTAAAGTAAAAAATAGTGATGTGACATTGTATGACTCACAATAAACAACTCATTAGAGTTGTACCATTGGAGATACTCTTATATCTTTACAATCAGACTTTTCATTAGAATATGATAAATGTACAACTCTCCAATCAAAACACAATAAGGTATAATCTTTAAAAAATAGATGTATATTTCTTATAACTTAATATTACATGATTAGTTTTCAAGAAATTTTTACACATATTTTAATTAAAATTTTGATTGTAAAGATATAAGGAACTATAAATAAATTTTTTTTCCAATTTTTAAATTCATTTTGTCTTATTAAAAGTAAGAAAATTTTATTTAATATTAAAGGTTAAATTATAATTTTGGTCCACATAGTTTCACCAAAATTGTAAATTAGTCCTTATAGTTTTCTCATTCATGTAAGTTATTCTCTGCAGTCAATATGGTTAACTTTGCTGTTAAAATGATCATATATGACAGCTAATGTGTATATTTGTGAATATATCAGCATGTTTAATCATTAATCTTTTCACAATTTAGTTTTCATGTCAGCAAAATTTTCATTTTGCCCTTAATTCGTAATTTTCTGACCTAGCGACCGTCAGTATAGGCATTAAGTACAAAATAAGAATTTTGCTAACATGGTTAAATTATGCAAAAATTAATAATTAAACATGTTGATATGTTCACAATTGTATACATCAGCGACCACGTAAGATAATTTTAACAACAAAGTTAATTATACTAATGATATGGACAAACTTTCAAGGATACAAAAAATATAAGAATTATTTTACATAAAAATAAAATATATGAATCATTTTATAATTTTAATAATATTATAAGGGTCAAAATTATAATTTAACTAATATTAAAATAATTTATTTAACTAAAACTCAACGCAAATTTCAATAACCACTAAATTTAGATCACACAATTGAAAACTCGACCGAGAAGTGGAGCTCCTGGAGTCTCGCCCATAAATAATTAATAATACCTTTACAATGTCTTATTTCGTGTCACATCAGATTTCAATTACTACGAAGCTGTTTACCACTTCTTCCATTTACTACCAAACAAATGAATTTCATCATCTTTTGGTGCAACGAGTCTTTACACGTCATTCAGGGCCATTAGTCTATTTCGTTCACAATTAAATAATATTATTGAGCAGCTAGTGTGTGAACCCAAAAGACCGTGGTTCTTTTTTCTCCATTGGCGTTTGATGATGCAGAATTGGTTGTCATTAAATGGATATATAGAATCATGATGATAACTAGCTATGTGTCAGCTGAAAAAGTGGTTCTATCTGTGGTTTCCATTATATTTGCTTAGCTGACAAAAATAGTTGAAGTCTTTTTCTGTTTTGCAGCGAGCCTACAGTTACAAGATCTTTGGGAATAGGGTTCATGCACAATCCTAGTTTCTGAAATGTTTTCAGATGAAAAATACAAGGCATCTGTCAGTTTCACGTGCCACTTCAATATTCAACAGTCAAGATAAGATGAATTCATGAAAAGGATTTTAGAGAACGTGTAGAGATAAGTTGAATATTTTTATTATTAGATTATTTTAAAATTTGTATAAAATATTTTATTATTATTATTTACATAAATTTTAAGATGATAATAAAAATATTTAACTTTTTAAAAAATTCAACTTTCTATAGACTTATTCAAATTTTTTAAACAAACTTTAAGTCAATTATATATATATATATATATATATATAAAAGCTGCAGTGTTCACGCTTAATACTTCATGGAGGTCCTAAAAATGGAGTCAGATTGTCTAACGTTAGTCCCCTAACGTTACTCTGACATAAAACTATAGTCGCCTGATATTGGCAATCTAACGTACACGATTTGTTTGCAAAAGTCACGTCATTTGGGTCTTATGCTTCTCCTCCTCCTTCTTCTTCTTCTTCTTTCTTCTTATTTTGTTTTTTTAATGGATGTTGGCTTAAATTCTTTTAAGACTCATACTTTAGAAACATTATTTTACAATAGTCCCAGCCATTTTCAAAATTTCATATTTTCCCAATTTTTGAGTCATTTTTTATTTTGGTCCCCAAAATACTTTGAAAATTTCAAATGGCCCAGTTTCAATATTTGATTCTTACTTTAACACCTCCCATTTCACAGAATTTCATCCGAAAACTTGAAGGACCAATTAGGAATTCCCAAGAATTTTTAGGCCAACCTTGAAAATGGATTGGTTTTAAACCCTAAAAGTTTTGGATGAAAATATGAAATTTTGTGAAAATGGACAAATTTTAAAATCTATAAGTTTTGGGGCTTATTTCTTACATGACCACTTTAGAATTTTCAAAACACTATGGGGCTAAAGTGAGAATAAATATTAAAATTAAGCCATTTGAAATTTTCGAAGTCTTTTGGATAAGAAATGATTTTAAAAAAAATTAGCAAATATTAAATTTTGAAAAATGGTAGGGACCAATTTAACATAATGTTTCTAAAGTGTGAATCTTAAATAAATTTAAACCAACAGCCATAAAATCAAATGATCTCCAAGTGAACTTCACTTAAGTTGCTTAATAGCATATTATTACTTTTGACTTTAAATAACTTTACATTTTAATAGTGCAACTCCTAAAAATTTACAAATAATTTTTTATTATTTTAATTAATGTATGATTATTTTATTATTATTTTTATATAAAAATCAGTTATAACTAATATATCAAACTCTAATGATAAATTTTAATAAAAATTAGTTGTTAAATTTAAAAACTTTTTTAAAATTCACGTTACAAGCCAAAGGCACAAATGAGGCGTGACTTGTGGACAAATCGTGAACGACTATGATTTTACATCAGAGCAACGTTAACTGACAAACGATAGACAGCTCGAGTCCCTGAAAATGACCTCACTTTTTGTGTTAATCTGAAAATTTCCAATAGGTCCGGTGAGTAAGGAAGACGATAAGCAATGCTGCTGACCCCACACGTCAATATCATGACACGAACAGTGCTAAAATTATATAGCTTTCTCCCTCTTCTCAATTTGTTAATGTTCTTTTCTTGAGTTCGTTTTCATTGTTTTTGTAATATTAAAAAATCTAATATTTTTTTATTTATATTTTGTCTCTCAAGCAAAAATTACTTGTTAAAACATAAATTAAAAAAACACTAAATTTTTCAGTGATATAAAAAATAGAAAATATTTCTCTATTTGTTTAATTGTTCTTTTAGTTATAAATGATGAAGTGGCGCTCTTTTCACACAACTAAGTGCCGCAAAGCTAGACCAAAGAAGTAAAAGAGGTCAAAATTTGTATAGTAATTATTTGTTTGTCTGAATCAAATTAAATATCGAGTTTCAGTATATGTCAATCTCAGATTCGTCGTATGAGGAATCGAGCTGAAAACTTGACTTCATACTTGACAGCCCATTTAACGAAAAAGGAGGAAAAAGGCATGAAACTACTGATCACAAATAGTAAATGTCAAGAAAATTGCGGAGAAAATAAGAAAGAAAACTAAAAGAAATTTGCAAAACACAAAAATATACGTGAAGATTAATGTGATTTATATTTATGGGTAAATAGTAATTTTCTGTTTCTTCAGGTAAAAATTGTTGCACGTAAAGCATATTACAACTATGGAACAGTATATATTATATAATTGACTTGGGCAACTCTATATCGATTTTTGCCTTGCTCATATTACAAACTTCTAATTTTTTATACTTTCGAATCACGCTCTCAAATTTCAAGTTCTCTACAAATTGGCTCATCAAAAAATTCAAGAGAATGAACTGTAAAAATATCAATTCCACTGGTAACATCCAAATTTAGAAACAAAGAAAGTAGTATATCACTCATTTTCACTGTTACACACCAGACAACCAAATTACAAAAAGTACAAAGAATACCTCCAATCATGTCATCTTGTCTCCAAAAACATGAGAAAACAACACTAGCAGAGGTACCAACAACCACTATATATAGAAATTACAGTACTGCAAAACCATCTAAAACATTGCTTTTGCATATTCTTAATTATTCTAATATGTAAACAAGACGGGCTATACATATAATTAACAATTTCACAATAGTATACACATAACAGGAAGAAGAAGAAGAAGAACTATAGAACATGTATGATGCTTCCTCGAAAAGAAAGCATCGAAGGAGACCCCCTGCATAGAGCAGAAAATAGGGTTAGGGTCTGCTATATGGAACTGATCAGATCGATCATCATAATGGTGTTTGTTACTTCCCCAGCTGACTTCGGTTTGGACTCAGACGACATCGGAGCTCCCCTCGGAGTTGTAGGCACTTGGTGGTGGGGTGGAAGAAGCCGATCTGCCGCGGCCGCCGTTTCCGTTTCTGGTGATCTTTCCTAGCGCCGCCCCTCCTGCCTTTGAGACTGTAGAGACGAACTCGACCACGCCGTTGAAAATTTGGGCTTTGATCCGTCCTCGTTTCGGTGGATCCGGAAAGTTACCGGCTTTCTTTTTCTGAGGTGGCGGAGACGGAGAGGTGGTCGCCATAAAGGAGGAGGAGGAGGAGGAGGAGGAGGAGGAGGAGGAAGAAGAAGAAGAAGAAGAAGAAGAAGAAGAAGCCCGCATATATTTGGATTACAGTGGAATTACCTTAGGATCAAGGAACAACAAAACCAGACAAAGGAACAAAAGAGGATCACCTCAGAAAAAAGGATGCGAAATAGGCGAAAAGGGCCTCTGCCCCTTTGAGACAGAGGGAAGAGGATGTCTATGGGTGAGGAGGTTGAAGAGGAAGCATGGTGGGGTTTATAAAGAACCAGGGACCCCAAGAAAAAGAAAGGAAATTTCCTCTTAAATTTGTAGT
The DNA here is from genome assembly GCA_037074585.1 of Biancaea sappan. NCBI lineage: Eukaryota > Viridiplantae > Streptophyta > Magnoliopsida > Fabales > Fabaceae > Biancaea > Biancaea sappan. The sequence goes on along the minus strand of CM073491.1, from coordinate 90,982,126 downwards.
TTATTTTTGCTTTTAGGCTCACTTGATACACTCCTAGATAGATTATGTCATATATTTCGCAATAAATTATTAAACGCCAAGACCCTAAACGTGAAAGTCGTTTTACCTTAATCTGAACTGGGAAAGGGGAAATTAAATGGAAAATACATTTTTTATTCCTAATATTTATTTTGAGTCTTAATTGTATCTCTAATATTGTTTTATATCAATTTTGTCCTATATATTTTTTTTTAAATTTTGTTCCTAAGGTTAGCATTGTTGACATAATTAATAAAAAAATGTTGACATGAACTTCTTCATGTGACTTATCTATTACTAATGTGTCATATTAATTGATTTTAACTTTAATCATATCTTGAACATTTCATTGAACTTTAATTTCACCCCAAATGATGCTTTTATCATTTCTTTCATTCATCATAAATTATCAGTTAAATGTTTGATATGTTCCATCTAAGAGTCTCTGTCATTTGAAAGAATTTATGTGTCACTTAAAATAGTTCACATTAGCAATTTTTGTCAATTTTTTTAATAGCGTTAACCCTAATGACAAAATTGAAACAAAAAAAAAATATGTAGGATGAAATTGACCAAAAAAAAATATTATGGATGAAATTGAAACATAAGAGAAGAAAATATATTTTGGCCTAAATTATATTATATTTACTATTTTTCTTATTTTTAAAATCATTTTTAATTATTCCTTATTATTGAAGTTGACAATTTTAGTAATACTAATACAAACTTTTTTTTAATAATAATAAATTCCAAGAAAAATAGTGCAATTTACTCATCGGAGCAACTGTCAAATCTAGCCAATCATAGGTAGTGAGTAGTACTGTTAAACTGTCATCAGGTTAAGAAATAAATGGATCAGCCTATGTAGCTCACATATTACTCTTTTTATTTTTTAAATATTAAAATAATATAATTTTAAAATTTTAAGTAAATTTTTAATAATTTTTATTAAAATAATATTTATACATATAAAATATTATTTTAAATATTTTTAAATAATTAATAACTTTAATTCTTCATATTTTTTCTCTAAATTAATTATATTATATTATATTTAAATTTAAAAATTCTATTTATTTTTAAAAAATAAAAAAATTTACATTCAAATTTATTATATTCATTAAATATAAAATTTATAAAATATAAAAATATAATTAAATAAAATTATTTATACTAAATAATATATTTAAAGAAATAAAAAATAAAAAATCTAATTTATTTAGAACTATTTTTAAACAAACCAAAATAGTTTAACTCAAAATCAACTATTCATAGGTGGTCTCAATCGAACCTGGGCCACGAGTTTTTTTCCAGTCACTAATTGTGAGAAAAGGATTTAAAGTAATAGCACTTTCCAAGAGAGTGGCAAATACGTACGCAATTGGCTTACCCACGTGGCAATAGATTGGTAGTTTCATCAAAGAGAAAATTTAGATATAATTCTATTAAATTTTTTTAATTAAAAGTGTGTCATTGTCTACTTAGAACACAAAATATGATTGTCTCCTCTGAATAAAAAGCAATTCAGAAGATGTTGAATAAGTCCCATAACCTCTTGCGTGGAGACAAGTCGTGTTATTAAAATACAATAAGTATACACATATTTATTATATTTTTATTAAAAAATTTAATAATAAATATAAGAGCTATTAAAATGAATTTGGGTTAAGATCATTCTAATCTTATAAATAAGACGGGTGAATTAATATTCAAGACAAGGGTAGTTTTAGTTATAAAATAATGAAAAAGAGATACAGTAAGCACATGAATACAAAACGGAATGTTCAGTGGCTCCTGGTGCGTAATGGCGGCGCCGAGAAATACATGATAAGTAACGTGTCAGTATCAAGCTTCGAAACTTCCGTAGAACAGCCAAGTAGGCACTTCTCTGCTTAAGAATTCAATTTTAAAAGGAAAAATTTATAAGAGCTTAACTTATTAAAAAATTAAAATTTTTAACTATTAGATATTTTAAAATTTGTGAATATAAAAATTAAAAAATATTGCACACAAATTTTAAAATAATTCAATAATAAAAATTTCAATATCTTGATAAGTTAAACTTTTCATAAATTTACTAGATTTTAAAATTGTTACCCTTATAAAGTCTGAATTATCGTCTATCGGCCACCGTTATATAGAGCAATGTCGGTTGTTTCCCAGAATCGCAACACGAAAGCTATACTTAATTATCAAAAGCACAATTAGAAAAACACGACTTTAATTTTTATATACAACTTTAATTTGAAGCAATCAAACCGAACTTGTATTCTCGATACTTAAGACAACTCCCGCGAGTTCTTTAAAATCTAAACTCTTAGTCATTGTATGTGTTTTGAAATTTATGTATGATCATTAAAAATATTTTGTTATATCAATTTTGAAGTTAATTTAGCGAGTTAAAATTTGATAAAACTAAAATGCTCTTTAATAAAATTGATATTCATATTTTTAAGAATATAAATCGATTGATAAAGAGTTGTAATAACTTAAATAAAAATTTTAAATTTTATTTTTTTTATAATGTAGTTATATTAAAATTTGATATAAAAAATTTTATTATTTACTATAATTATATTTAACTCAAATTTAAATTAATTAATACATATTCAAATGCAAAATAATTGTTTTCTAGCAAAAAGAAAATTCGATTTGATAAGTTTCATGGGGTTCTGGATGGTGCAACGTCATTATCAAGATTTGGTCGGTTTTGTGGGGCCACCCATATTGAATACCACTTCAGTCGATCTGTGGGCTGAAGCGTTGACTTTGGTTTGGTTGTCTTTTGCTCATTGTTCTGCTTGCCAGCGAGATTCCCCTTTGTTGTGGGTAACGTACCAAGAGTATGTATAATAATAATTTTAAAAAAAATTTTAAATTTAAGAACAAACTTTTATTTTAATTTATTACTGTAATTTATCACATTAACACTATGGATAAAGATAATTTTTATATAAGAATCGATTATTATACAAAAAATAATAATAAAATAATTAATTCACAATAAATATTAGTAAAGAGTAATATATTAAAGTAGTAAAAAGTTGATTGTGAAACTCATTTGTGTGTTTTTAAGAGGTTCACTACTGGAGTGAAAAGTTACTTAAACTAATGTGATATTATAAAACTCACAATAAAAATCCAAATTGATTGTGGCGATATTGAATTGATTCAATTTTATGTAAAAGTAGTTAAATTGAATTAGGGATAGCAATATGAGTTGAGTTCGGGAATCTTTACTTTCAAAGACTCGCAAGCGAGAAATTTTTTTCACGAGAAAAGAGTGAAAATTCCCTCAATTGCATTTCGGGGATTGGGATCGTACTCTCTATCCCGCAATGTCACCATCCCCAAATGACATTGTAGTATTTTTTTTAAGAAATTATTAAAATGCCATTAAAATATATATAGTATTTATTTTGGGATATTTTAATAATTTTCGTAACTAAAATGATTTAAATTAATTTAATTCAAAAGACCATAATTCCCAATCCCAAATTACCTTCTCCTGTCGTGCAGTAGTGCTTCATCTCTAAATTTGATTGTGATTCTCATCTCATTTATTTAATTCAATCCCTCCCTCTCTGACCGTCATCTCCCTCACACGAATCACGCCTCTCCTCTTCATCTCCTTCATGTCTCACTCTCAATCTCGCCCCTCTCTCGTCATCATTGATCTCTTGTTCAGTCACCGTTGCATACCTTCACTTGATGTTTTGTTGTTGTCTTCCATTGTCGCCCTAAGTATAACTAGTTATAGTTTAAAGCATTTGGAAACCCTAATTCCCAAATCACAATCTCATCTCATCTTTGAAACTGATTCTCATCTCTTCCTAAATCTAAAACATTTATGATTCAATCTCTCTTTCTCACTGTCGTGCTTTGTCCCTCAACCCTCACTTAGTCACTCTCTGCCCCTCTTTCGTTGTCGTCTCCCTCACGCCTCACTCCTAGTCTCGCCCTTTTCTCACATTCTCTATGTCGTCTCCCTCACACCTCACTCCTGTTGTTGTCATCCATTACCATTGGTAAGTGTAACCATTTATATTTTAAAGCAATTGAACTCTAGTTTTGCTATTGTCATTGTTGTCTACCATTGGACTTCGAATTCTCATATGAAGTGTGGGGACAGGGGCTAACGAACTCCAATTGTACAGGGGAGGGGATAAAGACTAACAAACTCTAATATTAAAATTCAATAAAAATTGATTTTTATTTTTTGAACTCTTTAAATATTTCATTGGAGATACTCAAACTCCAATTTGTAGCCACATATAAACTTGATGGTGGCTTCAATCACTATCAGCTGCGAAATTAAAGTCAAGTATAAATATATATACAATGGGACAAAAAGCTCAATAATAATTCTATAAAACCAGGCACTTTTTCTTGTTTAAAGATAAGTATTATTATTGATACAGTCAGCATTGACGATACATTAACGATAAAACGACTTCATGAGTGATGGAAGCTTTTCTGTTGTTATTTTTGGGCCTGAAGTGATGGAAGTTTTAAAAAGACAATAAATATTACTCAACAATAAGAAGAATTATAAATATGAAAAACCTTTATAAAATAATAAGATTGAAATCATGAAATTTTATTAATTTAGAAAGGTATTAATTAATTGATAAATTAATAATATATTAATTTAAAGAGTACATTCTCAATTCAATGGATATGAATTTAATTATATAAAAAATTATTGTGAATATCACTAATATACAATGTATATGTATCATAGTTCATGAATTATTTTTTAAAAAAAAAATTCATTATACATATATATTTATGAAAATAAGTAAATGATATTTATTGTTTTTAGTACTAAAACAATATTCATTGTATTGATTAAATAAAATTCAATACAACAATTCAAAATTTTTTGTTACAGTTTGAGAACACAACATAAGACATTTTGAATGTAATGGAAAAAGTTAAAGATGAAATTCACCTAGATTTAAATTTCATGAAAAAACAAACAACAATAAATTTCACATTTTAATAAATTGTCCTAGTTATGTTTTTAATTTTAAAAAATTATTAATTTATGATATTGATAGAACTATAAATTTATATAAATATCTTCCTAAAAATTATTATCTTTTTAATTTATCAAAATTACTAATTTTATAAATTGATTCAAATTGAAATAAAAAATTATTAATTTATAAAATTTTAATATATATAAAAAACATGATATTGAAGTATAAGCTTTATCACATGCAGACAAAAAAAAAAAGACCAGTGGATTCATTCCTATCTTGCTTACACCGTACAAAAAAAAGAAAGCAAGGAATTAATGCCTATGTAATTTAAAGGCCTATAAATTTAAGAAAGGAAAAGAAACAAATTGCAATATTAGGATTTTCACAAATCAAAATAAGATTTATTATTATATAAATATTAGGATCGTCAAAATCCCAATATAAGCGCAAAACTTTTTTTTGGGGGGTCTGAGCACAAGTACACGAAACACAACCTTAACATTCACCCAAAAACAAAAAAAAAAACACACAAAACAAAAATTAGTCTTGCGTGTTAGGGCCTTTGGCCCAATATGTCTTTCTCAAAACTGTCTTGATCATCTTGTCATTTATCGACTTTCTTTACCCTTTTTGTCATCATCTTCTTTTTCTTCAGCTTTTATCGATAGTGATAATAATTAATAAGTTAACAACAATAACGACCACCACAACGAAAATTTTAAAAAATAAAATAAGTATCAAGTACGTTAAAGTTAAGTTTAGCATGACTACAGCAGATAACTGTGTTCGTTATTGTTATTCGCATTAATTAAAGAAATGGACAAGATAGAATGACTAAAGCAGATAGATGAGACTGAAATATTCGCATTAATTGTGTTATTCAACAAATCCAGGGAGAATATATACAAATAACCCAGATCAAGAACTATAATAGAATTAAAACAAACTAACTTTTTTCCTCTTGCACATAGACATCAATTTAAGATTTGATGACCTTCCTGACTTTCACTTTAGTTCAAGTATCTAAAAATGGTCATCCTTGTAATATAGATGAGATGCCAATTTTTTACACGAGATGAGATGTACATATGAAATTACATAAAGAAAAAACCGATTCAAGGGGAAAAAATTGATTGGAAAACTGCTTTTTTTATATTTTAAATTCAACAATTAGAACATCTTGGCTAAATTATATAAATTATTTATTTATTAATTAATTAACGATAGAGGACAGTTAATATATAATTGATAAATAAAATATTTATATAATTTTACCAGAAGGGTCTGATTGCTGGTTTTTATAATATATATATATATATATTATCAATAGATTCAAATATAATTTTGTAAAAGTACCATGTGTTTAACGTAATTTGGGAAGAAATTAATTTAATTTACTCTTTTATTTTAGTCTGCTAAAATTGGCATCTAGGTAATTTTTTTTAACTAAAAGTGCTTTTAGCAATATTTTTGAAACGACCCGATCAATGACCTGGGTTGGCATCTAAGTCACTGAGTCACTGGTTCAACTGTCAGGTCACCGAATCAATTGATAAACTTGGTAAATAAATTAAAAAATTAATATATATATATATATATACCTATATTAGCTGACAAATAAATATAAAACTAAGTAAAAAAATAATAATTTATATGCAAATTTCACACTTTAAAATCTTAAAACAATAGTGATGTAGTCATTAGTTATAAATAATTAAAATACAAATACTCAAAAAATCATAAACATCCACAGTAATTCAAATATAAAGTCAAACTTTAAAATACATATATTATTACATAAAAATTATAAAATCATAAATATCTAAAATAATAAATATTTTAAAAATCAGATCGGTCATTAAACTAGTGAGATGAATGATTCATGGTTTAATGGTGAGATCATGGTCAAACTATGGTTAAACCGGTTGAATTAAAATACATTAAAAATATTTTTTATTATGTTTTATATGTTTATAGTATAATTTTTTTATGATAGTTAAATCAATAAATTGTAAAATAAAATTACAAACAATTTTTTTTTCAAATATTAGATTGTTATTTTTTATATTAGATGATTATATAAATTTTTTTGTTTATGCTCTTCAATTTTTTTTGATTTAATTTTTTTTACATCAGATAATTATATAAATATAGTTGTCTTTTTTCTTATCTCCTAATCCATTAATAATAATATTACCACTAACATCGTTTAAGATACTGACGAAAAATGATGATTGGACGGTCCATGGGGCATATATCACAATCAACATCATTTGCCACATAAACTTATAACTTGAAATTAAACAAAATGCCCTTAATAATAATAATAATAATAATAATAATAATAATAATAATAATAATAATAATAATAATAATAATAATAAAGACAATTTCCATCGTCTCTCTCTCTCATAGAGACATAAAAACGAGAGAGAGAGAGAACAACGACATAAAATTTTTTTTATAATTATTATTAAGGACATTTTTAAAATATCATGTTATGAGTGTACATGACAAATGACATTGTCACGCTTCCAAACTTATGCACGTGACCGGCACGATAGATGAACTTTTACCTCACCACCATATGCCTAATTCTATACCAATTTGATACATATTTAAATATAAATGTTATCGCATGTAAGAGAGTGCAATTTTTCCTATTTCTTTTTAGAGAAAGAGACAATAAATATTTCAATATGTCCATTTATTCATTAATAAATAACATTCTCTAACAAGCATTATTCGTCTAAGATTTACTTACTCAAATTACAGAGCTACTACTATAATACTTTGGATAAAATTTTACATAATAACAAATATTTACCCTGATCAATGGGGTTGATGACTCGAACAATTAGCTGGATGTGCCTCTACTTCTTCTTGAAAATCTGTGAAAGGAGGAATGACATGAGTATATTTTACTCAGTGAGAAAATATATTATTCTATTACATTAACATAAGAAATAATTCATATAAAATCGCAAAACATATCACACAGTTCTAAATTAAATTCTCAGACATTTTTCGGGTTTTGTCCACATAAGGTGGTCGTTGTCCCGCGGCCCCTGCCGCATCTTCCCTTATTGCTACTTTCATAAATACCTCCCTTATTTCACCTCTATTTTCAATACTTTTTGTATTGGAACAAATTTTTGTTTAACATAACTTGTCACCCTTATTATCTCATGCTCCTCCCTTTTTACTCCCACACAGGGATCCATCCCCGTAACATTCTCCATCAATCACAAACATAACAATAATTTAACCTTACACATAAACACTACACATGCATATGACGTTGTTCATATATATAGTAATGTATACGGTACTATTTATATATACTATACTATTCATATGTTTAGCACTATTCATATAGTATTGTTCACATATACTATACAAATATACATATGAGTACTATTTATACATATAAATACTATTTATATACAATACTATTCATATATACATACGGAACTATTCATATGTACGGTACTGTTCATATGTACAGTACTGTTCATATGTACGACAATCAGAATAATTTTCAAGTTACTGAGGATAATTCCTTTTTGATGTGGAGGATCAGCTAAAGCCGCAACCACAGAGCATACTAAGATTTTATCTTACAGGTACTTGTAAAAATATAATATCTTCATAGCATCTTAATAAATCAATAAATAATTCTTAAGCAACCGAGGTTAATTCTTTTATGCTATGGAGGATCGATTAAGGCCGCAACCACAGGGCATACTAGGAATTTAACCTCTAAATTATTGCAAGAATTTAAAAGAGCATAGTAGAATATTCCCTCACCTCGAATCCAAGCTATAGAGAAGGGCTTTTATGATAACCCAAAATCTTTGCATTAGAGTCAGAGAAATTAAAGGAGAGGAGAGAAGATAAGTTAAAGGTGTGTGTTTAGAAGTAAAATGGAAGGGCATATTTATAGGAAAAAAATGGAAGGGCATATTTATAGGAAAAATCGAGGGTACTATTTGACACTATATGCTAATAAAATATTCAATTTACTATTCATAAAAATGATATTTCCGATAATTTAATTTACTGTGTGGTTTAATAATTTAGCTTACTGTGTAAATCACGAAAAGGCGAAGGCGGCTGAATTATTATTATTATTGAAAATTTAAAGGAAAAACTATCCTTTCACCTTAAACCTTTAAATTTTTTTTCAATTCAGTCCTTTCATTTTAGTTCCTGAAGGTATTTTCTCTCATAAAACGTTATTTTACTCAACAAATTTCTCCAGTCACCCAATATTCAAATTATCCACATAGTATTTATCACATTTTATTTTATTAAAGGCTCATTTACTATAGGTATATATATATATATATATATATATATATATATATATATATATGTATTTACACATACAAATTTTTTAGAGATATTACATCCTTCCCCCCTTACGAAATTCGGTCCTCTGAATTTCACATTTCTATTCATTAAACAAATATGGATACCTAATATGCATATCGTTTTCAACCTCCCACGTTGCCTCTTCATGGGAGTGATTCCGCCACAATACCTTGACGGTAGGGATTTCTTTTGACCGAAGTTTCTTTACTTGCCGATCTATGATAGCCACAGGGGTTTCCTTATATGAAAGGGATTCCTCAAACTCTATTTCTTGCGGTTGGATCACATGGGATGGGTCAAGAAGATAGTTTCGCAACATAGATACATGGAAGACAAGATGCACTTCTGCCAAAATTGAGGGTAAGGCTAACCGATATGCTACGTGGCCTACCCTTTCTATAATCTCGTAAGGTCTAATGTATCTAGGACTTAACTTTCCTTTCTTCCCGAATCTCATGACTCCCTTCATAGGTGAAATTTTGAGAAACACCATGTCTCCAATGGCGAACTCTAAGTCTCTTCGTCTGTGATCTGCATAGGCTTTCTGCCTACTTTGGGCTGCCAACAATCGTTCTCGAATAAATTTCACCTTAGCAATTGCCTCTTGCACCAAATCAGGTACCAAGACTTTTGTCTCTTCTAATTCGAACCATCCAATTGGTGATCGACATTGGCGGCTGTATAAGGCCTCATAGGGTGCCATCTTGATGCTTGACTGATAACTATTATTGTAGGCAAACTCTACCAAAGGAAGGTGCCTTTCCCAACTTCCATTAAAGTTAAGGACGCATGCTCTCAACATGTCTTCCAAAGTTTGAATGGTCTGCTCTGTTTGTTCATCAGTCTGTGGGTTAAAAGTCGTACTAAGGTTCACTCTTGTGCCAAGAGCTTTTTGAAAAGTTCTCTAAAATTGAGATGTGAACTGTGGCCCTCGATTGGAGATAATCGTTAAAGGCACTCTATGTCGCTTTACAACCTCTTTAATGTAGAGTTCAGCTAGTCTAGATACGTTGTATGTTGTCTTAACTGGAATAAATTGGGCTGTCTTTGTTAATCGGTCAACAATGACCCAAATGGAATCATAACTATTGGGAAAACGGGGTAAGCCCACTACGAAGTCCACAATCACATTTTCTCATTTTTCACTAAGGAATTTCAATTTGTTGAAGTTTCCCTCCTAGCCTCTGGTGTTTAGCTTTGACCTGCTGACAAGTCAAGCATCGTGATACGAAGTCTGCCACATCGCGCTTCATGCCATCCACCAATAGGTTTGCTTCAGATCTTGATACATTTTTGTGGCACCTGGATGGACAACATAAGCAGTACTATGTCCTTCTTCCATGATCTCCCTTTTTAAAGGTGATGACTTTGGAACACATAGCCAGTGTTCAAACCAAAGTATTCCTGAATTATCAAGTGTAAAGCCCTTGGTTTCTCCTCTACGCACCTTGTCCATGATTTTGACAAGATCTAGATCTTCTATTTGTGATCTACAAATTCGATCAGAAAGGAAAGACTTAGCCTGGATGTGAGCTAAGAACGCTCCTAACTTAGATATCTCAAAGCAAACTCCACTAGCTTCGAGCTCCTGTAACTCCTGTACCAAGGGTCGCTTTATTTCGACAATGTGCGTGAGGCTGCCCATGGATTTTCGACTCAATGCATCTACTACCACATTAGCCTTACCTGGGTGGTACAGAATATTACAGTCATTGTCTTTCAATAGCTCCATCCACCGTCTCTGTCTCAAGCTTAAGTCATGTTGTTCGAAGATGTACTTGAGACTTTTATGATCCGTGTAGATCTCGCATGTTCCCCATAGAGATAGTGTCGCCAAATCTTGAGGGCCAAAACTACTGCTGCCATCTCTAAGTCATGAGTAGGGTAATTCTGCTCATGTTTCTTGAGTTGTCTCGATGCATAAGCCACGAATTTGCCATGCTGCATGAGAACACATCCCAACCCCACCCTTGATGCATCACAATAAACCATGAAGCCTCCTAGTCTGGTTGGAAAAGTGAGCACAGGAGCAGATGTCAAACATTTCTTTAGCTTTTTAAAGCTCTCTTCACATGCATTTGTCCATTAATACTTCACGTTTTTTTGAGTTAACTTTGTAAGAGAGGCACTTATCTTGGAGAAGTCCTTGACAAATCGACGATAATATCCTGCCAAACTAAGGAAACTTCATATCTCAGTCACTGTGGTTGGCCTTGGCCATTTTTGTACTGCATCAACCTTGGCTGGATCAACTTGAATTCCCTCCTTAGAGACTACATGTCTAGAGATGGCAATGGGGTGGGACGGAGATTTTCTCCCCCGCCTCGGTGCCCACCCCCCAAATCTCTACTTGTCCCCACCTCCGATCCCCAAAGGGGGAGGGAAAATTCCCCCATCCCCATTCCCCGCCTCGTGGGGCCCCGCGGGGTTATTAAAAAAATTCTAAAAAATGAAAAAAGAAAGAAAAAAATTTGTAATACATAAAAATATATATAATTAAACATAAAAAGTTAAATTTAAATATTAAAATAGTCATTCAATTGCTCCAAAAGGACCAAAACATCATTACATCATCATCTTAACATATGTTCAAGAAAACAAAGATAAAAACTCAAATACATTGTCCACAACAAATATAAAAGATCAAAATACATTAAAATTCAAATACAATATTCTTTCTTGGTCACACCAAATCATCATGGATCCATGCGTTTGATTTACTTGTTCTTTGGTACTTTCCTACAAAATAAAATTCAAACAAATCAACTATAAGATATATATAAGAAATAATACTTTAAAACAATATAAGAATTACAATACTTTAATATGTATGAGAAATCATACCTCAAACTTTAATATATTCTCTTGTTCATCACATTTTAGCTATTTAAATTACAGTACTTTCCTACAAGATAAGAATGAAACAAATATTAGTAATTAAATATATTAGAAAAGGATAATAAAAATTAAGCCATATTAACTTGCTACATCATCATCATCACCATCATCATCCATTTCTTCAAGAATACTATTGATTTTAATCTTTTTTTTTTGCCTAAAAAGAAAAATTAAAGAGTCAAACAAATTTTGAAAAAAGAAAAACAAAATATAAATCAATATTAGAATATATTATTACCTCCTAGTCCTACTTCATGGCGTAACCAATTTTGAGTACACATCAATGCTTCTAATGTTTTCTCAATCAATCTACTACGACGTGGACTCAATACACGACCACCAGTACTAAATGCAGACTCTAAAGTAACTGTAGAGATTGGAATAGCCAAAAAATCTCTTGCAATTTGTTGCAAAGTAGGATACTTCAAATCATTTTGTTTTCACCAACCCAATATGTCAAAGTCTTCAGTAGTTGTTACATCAAGCAACACAGGCTCTTCTAAATAGTAATCTAATTCAGACTTGCATACTGTACTTGAAATATTTTCTTTGACAGACTGAAACCACTTATTTTTCCAACTTTCTTTCCTCACATGAGAATTGAGGTCGGTTGAAGTTGAGAAAAAAGTATTATCAACACTAGAAGAACTATGACTCTTATTCATAACTTGATATTCATTAGCCAACTCCTGAAACATATCTTTCACCTTGTGCAATTCAACAGAAGCATCATCTCTATACATCAAAGGAAAGAAATAATCCAACACAGTCATTTTATATCGAGGATCCAACACAACACCTATGGCCATAACTCCATTAATTGATCTCCAATATTTGTCAAACTTCATAATCATATTAACAACCATATTTTTTATAATATCACAAGAACTATCAACCCACTCCCTCAAAGCCAATCTAATTTCACAAACTTTTGGGAAATAAATATTTGAGGTCGGGTATTGGAAGCTCAAAAATAATTCAGTGATACTATAAAACAATTCCAACTTCCCACAAATATGTTCTACCATTTTCCAATCCTCTTCACTAGGCAAACTCTTATATTGAGAATCATGTTGCTTTAATCTTTGGAAAACATCTTGATATTGTAAAGTAGAAGCAATCATCAAATAAGTAGAGTTCCACCTAGTTCTACAATCAAGAACAAGCTTCTTTGAATATTTTTTGTTCAATTGAAGGCAAGTATCACTAAATTTTTCCTCCCTCTTTGGTGTTGCAGTCCAAAAAGCAACACTTTCTCTAACTTTTTCAATTGCATCAGAAATTACCGACAACCCATCTTTCACTATCAAATTTAGCACATGAGCACAACAACGCATATGAAATAATTCCCCTCTCAAAATAAATGAAGAACTTGGAATCCTATCAAACAAACGATCAATCATGGCATCATTAGTGCTAGCATTATCAACAGTCAAAGTTGAGAACTTTCTATCAATATTCCAATCAAATAAACATTCAACTAACATATCAGAAAAAACTTCAGTAGTGTGTGGTGCAAGCACATAAACAAACCTATAACAAATTATAATAACTATTACAAAGTACCACATAAAGAATCATAAAACAAATATGATAAATATGACAAGAGAGAAAAATATTAAAAGAATAGAACATTACCTCACAATCAAGTTCTGCAAAGTCTAACTGTCATCAATGTAATGGGTTGTGATGGACATATATCCTTTATTTTGATTAGTTGATGTCCACATATCAGTTGTTATTGCAATATGGCCTGAGTTCTTTGCAAGTAATTTCATTACTCTAGCCTTCTCACTCTCATATATTTTCATTACGTCGCCCTTTATTGTATTGCGAGAATTTACTTTGAACATTGGTTGGAGAGAATTGACAAATCTCCTAAACCCGACTTGATCAACCACAACAAGAGGATACTCATGCATTATAATCATTCTTGCAAGTTCCCTTCTTGTATTATCATGATTAAATGTGAATGTGCCAACCATAACTGATTCACCCCTAGTTCCTATTGAAGAGAAGGATTGTTGCAAATTATTTATAATTGATTGTCATGCAACCCTCACAGTACGAAGCTTACAACTCTTAATGTGGTCATGTAAATGTTTTGTGCCTTGTTTCCAAGTTTCTTATTGCAATATTTGCATATTGCTTTCCACTTATCATCTATTTTCTCCCTTTTAAAGTGTACCCAAGCTTGTGAGGTCAATCGTCTTTTATTTGGACTTCTTTGTACACTAACATCTTCTTCTTGTTCTAATTCAATACTTACTTCATCAGGGAGAGGAGTTTGATTTTCATTTTCTTGTGTTCCTTCCATCGGATCTGAAGTAGGTGCAAGTGGAACTTGCTAATTTTCCATAGGAATATTAGATGATTGATCTTCAACAATCTTTAAAAAAAAACCAACCTAAAAGAAAATAACTCAATGTATTTAAATGTAATCATTTATAATAATTACTAAAGATTCAAAAATCTAATTTTTCTAAATACAATTTCCAAATGAATTAATATGGGTTAAGATAGTTTGGCTTTCATAGTTGTTGCTGAGAAGATATTCCTTATGTATTTGTGGAATTTTGTCCCTTTTTAAAAAGTAAATCTGAATTTGTCACGACCCGTTTTCTGGGCACATGACCGGCACAATGATGAATCTCTCATCACTGTAAGCCTTCCGATAAATATATCAAATTTTCTTATCTGAAAATCATAGATTATCAATTTAAAATACATTATTATACTGACATACAAGCCAAATGTCGAACCCCTGAACTAGATGTCTTAGACGATTACAGAGCAACATAATCTATAACAAAAGAGGGGTCTACCCGACAACGGGAAGGTCCAAAGTGATCTACTCCTCTAGCAGATATTCTTCGCTGGCAACCTGATCTGAACAAAAAGGTTGTACAAACAGTGTGAGCTTTTAAACTCAATGAGCGAATCGGCCTCGCATTAATAAAATTCAAATACATTACCAGTCATACAAGTATATCCAAAGGCTCATACTCAACCAATAGACAGAAGATAAAAATTTATCCAATTCAACAAACGTTACTAGTACTCGTCAATGGCAATATATCCCGGAGAGCGCACACAGGCCGGCTCACCAATTATGTATATTTCCGCCATGACGCACAACATCATCCTCTTACATACAAGATAAAAATTCATCCAATTCAACAAACGTTACTAGTACTCGTCAATGGCAATATATCCCGGAGAGCGCACACAGGCCGGCTCACCAATTATGTATATTTCCGCCATGACGCACAAACTCATCCTCTTAGCTAGGGCGCCTCACGGATTTATCACCAATCCGGGCTATATCCCTACTGAGGGAATCGTTGTCTCCACACTCATTGGTCAAGACACCCTGTCAACCGGGTTTTCCGCCTTGCCGTGAGAGGGGGTACTGTCCCGCTCAATCACAATCAATAGCATTTCATATCATAATCAGAAGCTCAATATAATATTCATCCATATAACAGGTATAGTATATTACTATATTATGGATTTATAAACCACATATCAAGATAACAATTAATCCATTTTTGAAAACATTTAAACTTCACATCATCATAAGATACTTATTTCATTTTATCCATACTTATGGATTAATTATCTCATTTAGATTCGTCATTCTGAATCCAATTTCCCCCTATGAATCTTGGGAGTGTCCTATGACATACTTTTTATCACCAGTAATGCTAAAACTCTATTAAAACGGGGTCGTTTACTCACCTGGATTCCGTACGAACATCGCTTCTCTAAGTCATTACAGACAAGAGTTCTCAGGTGAATTTCGGTGTTCTGCTACGAAGATTTTCATGAAAGATTAGAGAAAATACGTCAGGATTGTTTTCGTACAGATACTGTTCATATGTACGGTTACTGTTCATATATACGGTTACTATTCATACGGTCACTATTCATACGTACGATCACTATTTATACCAGAAATAGAGAATACAATCTGTAAAAGAGTACACCAGGTAAGTTCCCAGGAAAGAGTGGAGGGTCACACTGGACACACTTAAAAACCAGGTCTTTCCTTAGCCAGAACTTTCCTAGACATGTATTCTTCACAGTTTACATTCTATTTCGGTAATCAGAGAATCAAAATAACATATAAACAGCTAAGGACAGTTTTTCTGATGTGGAAGATCAGCCAAGGCCGCAACCACAGAGCATACTTAAGAAATTAACTTCTAAAATTTGAAAGACATAGAAAGGGCATAGTATCCTTACCTAAGCTGAAAAAGAAAGGCCCAAAATCTCAGAGGCCTAGCTTTGGAGTAAGAGAAACTTAAGGAGAGAAGAAGAGAAGTTGAAGGTGTGAGTTTAGAAGTGAAATGGAAGGGCCTATTTATAGCAAAAGTCAAGGGTACTATTTGACACTATACGCTAATAAAATATTTAATTTACTATTCATGAAAATGACATTTCTAATAATGCAGTTACTGTGCACCTCACGATGCAAAATTTTTCTGTTATTACTATTGGAAACTTAAAAGGGAAAAATATCCTTTCACCTTAAACCTTTAAGTTTCTTTTCAATTCAGTCCTTTCACTTTAGTCCCTAAGGGTATTTTCACACATAAAACGTCAGTTTCTCCTACGAACTTCTTTCTAGTTTTCTCTTATGACCAAACAACATCTAGTACTTGACATTTCGATTGTATAAATGAACAGTATCATATACGTAAATAGTATTATACAGGTGAATAGTACCATATACTGAAATAGTAACAGTAGTTTGTAAACAAATATTTATATTTTATTTTTCTTGGGTATTACATTATCACCCCCTTAAGAGAATTCGGTCCCCCGAATTCAAAACTCATTTCAAGACTGAAATAAGTGTGATTACTTCGTCTATATCTCATTCTTTGTATCTCTTTCTTCCAAAACCTCATCACACCCTTGGTGAGATTTACAAGAACATTATACCATTGACTGTGAACTCTAAACCGCATTATCAATAATTTGCATAAGACTTTTGCCTTTTCTAGACAGCAAGTAATCTCTTCCTCATCAGTTTAATCTTCTCCACAACCTTTTGTACCATAAAGTGTCTCATCCTCATAACCTTTACCAAACTCAAACCACCTAATCAGAGACGAACTCTGTCTCTATGTAAAACCTCAAATAGGTGTCATCTCAAAAGTGGCACGTGGTCTTTCCAGTTCACATTGAATATCAGAACACATGTTTCCACACACATAGCTTATAACTTTTACGAATACAAGCACCCTACCCGAAGGCATCATTTTGGCCATAAGCAATACTCTTGCCCGAAGGCGATCCTTCTACCTTAAGGCGATACTCTCAGCTGAAGACGTTATATAAAATGAAATCATTATATAAATCTCTAGGAAGAACAATCCTAGAAAATATGATAAGTAAATAACATACTTCTTACGCATAATTATATATATGAAAATTCCTCTCACCTCAATGACTCATATAGAGTCGCATCCTTTCAATGATTGAGGCAAACCCATAGTTCTATAGGTTCATAAAATACTTATTTAGCATTCCTCCATAGTTCAGAAGTGTAATGAAATATCATTTTAGTAACTTTGCTCAGTCAAAAGGATATTACCATACTTTGCTTTAGAATTTTCATAATCAAGTATGAAATATAACAAGTCCAATATCTTCTCATTCCTCAAGTTCTTTCAGTAAAATGAATCACTTCAACAAAGAAGATCTAGATACTAACTTAAATTTTATTTCTAGTACATAGATAATTTTAATACATGAAGCTTAGACCAAATATAACTTTAGGTACAAACAAAAGAAAGAATAAATTAAGGACGAGTAGGCTTTTGAAATGTAGAAGGTGCTCCAGGTCTAGAAGAGGAAGGTGCTTCAGATCTTAAGGAGGAAGCTAATCGTTGTACCCTAGAAAGAGTTTCTGGAGGAAGCGCCTGAGAAATTTGGTGAAGAGCATAAGTCACTCCGTTCATACAGTCAATACACCTTGCTTGTTGGTCACGAAAATTTTGAGTTGCAAACATTGAATGTCTATCAACTCGATTGGCCAGTTCCCCGAAACGACGATTTATCAGTTTCTCTTGGTTTTCAAAGAGACGACTTATTAGTCGCTTCTGGTCCTCTATCTTGTATTCCAGGCTCTCTATCTTACGTTCCAGGAATGCAAGCTTATTTTCTGAGGATGTTGCAGTACTGTCCTCCTCCAACTCTATTACATCCCTCTTTCTCTTCTTAATTTCTGGTGACCTGTCTACAGGTCTCTTCCCTTTGTTGTTTCCGAGACTTAGATTTAAATCAAGCTCTACATTGCCAGTCTCAAAATTCAAGTTGAAAGACTTATTATCGGCCATTGCTCTAGGGATCTCAGAAATAACTTCGAATGAGAAAGGAATGGAGATTGAGAAATAGGTATGTAATGAAAGAAGTAGGTTTGCTTGGTGCGATGAGTAGGGTAACGGGCATACAAGATTTATAGACAACCCGAAGCCCCTGGAGCTAAAGCCACCACAACCTACACGCCGCTCGCTATAAGGTTTACAGATCACATACGTCGCAATGCCAGCAATTAATGTCGGACATGCAAGTAAATAGTAAATATAATTTAATGCAATTAACATAAGTCAAAGATTTCCTCAAAAAAAAATTTTCGGCTAATCTTGACCTTTCTCAAAATTTTCGACTAATCGCCATTTCAATCTATAATTTCCTCACTCTATACTTGTCTTATAGTGTAATCTCAGATCACGATATCACTCTATGATCGGGTAGTCTCATATTGGCCGTATCTTAGATTCTAATCGGTGTCTTTACTCTGGACTTACACATAATATATGTAAATATATATATTTTAAAACAAAGTTAACTGCTTACGGTCGCATGCCTTAAGCATTATCATGATGTAAGGAAATCACTGCCTTTCATTTGCCCATGAGAGCATTATATGTAAGTATGTGTAACCATGAAGATATATCATCATCTACACATTTCATTCTATCCAAGTCATTTTGATTTCACATCTCTATGAGTATATGTAGGATCATCACATATTCTCCTTGATCATAGCCTTCACTCATTATGCATGAATAACATACATACATGTAATTACAACATGATTCAATCAGTTATGTATATTATACTCAACTGAAGGCTCTCAAGAACAACAAAATAAAACAGAGAAATGCATTTCAGTTCATCATAAAAGCATCTAAGGCAATCTTTAATGGCTATATCGTCAACTTCTTTGAATTTCGAAAAATGCCAACGGGAGAAATGGGAAAACCAAGTAAAATCGGCCGCAAATCCACCGAATACTGACTTTCGTGGTTTTGGCATTAATGCAACGCGCTATCGGTGTGCACGCCTACCCTAGACTTCTGGCTTCCAGCTTGCAGAAATCCATAGGTTGATCGTGTAGGGGTGCGGTGAAGAGATATCTTCTTTGTCTCTTAGTCCAAATTTTTTCTCTATAAAAACCTTCTCAGCGTTCTCAGTTACCACACCACAAAGAGTAATAATCTCCGAGCCTACAATCCCCCAGTATTCCTCTCGCCTCATACTCTTACAAAAATTTCTAAATTTTTTCAAATCATGTCCTCAAGGAAGTACATTGATCTCACAGTAGAGGCTAAGGAAGAAGAGCTCGACTTAAACTTAAGTCTGGGCAAAGACAAGGGCAAAAGACCTTTTGAGGGGTCTCCAGAGAATCAGAAGGAGAAGAAAATGAAGAAGATCGAGGAAGCTGAGGAGACTAGCACGGGCCATACCTCGGAGGACAAAATCGCCTGTCTAGAGCAGGAGGTGAAAAATCTGAAAAAGATGATAGGAGACCTGGAGAAGTTAATTAAACGCAATCATGCAGAAATGACTTTAAGAATAGACAGCTTCTTCTATTGGTCTACCCAGTGCTTCTGCAATCAACAACAAAGAAGTGTTGATTGTATGAATGGGATTTACACTACCCTCCGCGACATTGCTATGTCCCTTGCTCCAAGGAATGGTCGAGGGGTGATGATACAATACAACCCTCCTAATCCAAGACCACCTCGCTTTTAGATTACTCATACATGAGTAAACTTCTTCTTTTTTTGCAATGTAATCCTTCAGTTTTTTTTTTAAAGCAAGTGGTTTCTTTTATTGGCTGGTACCCTAAAATAATATAGCTACACAAAATCAATCATGAATTCAGCTTATAAAATCCACCATATAAAAATCTGATCCAACAACAACGGAATCAAAACAAATAATAACCTTTCCTTTACTAAGTTCAAAAGTGTGGCCACATCTGTCTAAAACTAAAACTGAGAACATAATTCCTAAGAAGAGATAAGTCTCGGAGGGAAAAGAAATGGAAACATCCTACAGGACCTTCAGTAGAGCCGTCTCTCTATAATTGTGCCCGGGTTCACAACGATAGAGGAGGTCCCACTAAGGTTACCTTGCTCTGTAATTACTAGGAGACCTAACAACCATTGCTCTGATACCAACTTTGTCACGACCCGTTTTCTGGGCACATGACCGGCACAATGATGAATCTCTCATCACTGTAAGCCTTCCGATAAATATATCAAATTTTCTTATCTGAAAATCATAGATTATCAATTTAAAATACATTATTATACTGACATACAAGCCAAATGTCGAACCCCTGAACTAGATGTCCTAGACGATTACAGAGCAACATAATCTATAACAAAAGAGGGGTCTACCCGACAACGGGAAGGTCCAAAGTGATCTACTTCTCTAGCAGATATTCTTCGCTGGCAACCTGATCTGAACAAAAAGGTTGTACAAACAGTGTGAGCTTTTAAACTCAATGAGCGAATCAGCCTCGCATTAATAAAATTCAAATACATTATCAGTCATGCAAGCATATCCAAAGGCTCATACTCAACCAATAGACAGAAGATAAAAATTTATCCAATTCAACAAACGTTACTAGTACTCGTCAATGGCAATATATCCCGGAGAGCGCACACAGGCCGGCTCACCAATTATGTATATTTCCGCCATGACGCACAACATCATCCTCTTACATACAAGATAAAAATTCATCCAATTCAACAAACGTTACTAGTACTCGTCAATGGCAATATATCCCGGAGAGCGCACACAGGCCGGCTCACCAATTATGTATATTTCTGCCATGACGCACAACCTCATCCTCTTAGCTAGGGCGCCTCACGGATTTATCACCAATCCGGGCTATATCCCTACTGAGGGAATCGTTGTCTCCACACTCATTGGTCAAGACACCCTGTCAACCGGGTTTTCTGCCTTGTCGTGAGAGGGGGTACTGTCCCGCTCAATCACAATCAATAGCATTTCATATCATAATCAGAAGCTCAATATAATATTCATCCATATAACAGGTATAGTATATTACTATATTATGGATTTATAAACCACATATCAAGATAACAATTAATCCATTTTTGAAAACATTCAAACTTCACATCATCATAAGATACTTATTTCATTTTATCCATACTTATGGATTAATTATCTCATTTAGATTCGTCATTCTGAATCCAATTTCTCCCTATGAATCTTGGGAGTGTCCTACGACATACTTTTTATCACCAGTAATGCTAAAACTCTATTAAAACGGGGTCGTTTCACTCACCTGGATTCCGTACGAACATCGCTTCTCTAAGTCATTACAGACAAGAGTTCTCAGGTGAATTTCGGTGTTCTGCTACGGAGATTTTCATGAAAGATTAGAGAAAATTGTTAGCCCTAATGTATTATGCTATAAGTTTTGATGATGACAAATATGTGGGAATGATTTAATCTTCTTGACCCAAATGAATGATTTAATCTTCTTGGCCCAAATGAATGATTTAATCTTCTTGGCCCAATGTATGATTTAATCTTTCTTAGCCCAAATAGTATGATTTAGTCTTCTTGACCCAAATGAATGAGTTAATCTTCTTGGCCCAAATGCTTGATTCAATTTTTCTTGGCCCAAATATATTTAATGCTTTATATATTTATATATAGTAATATAAATTGATTTTTGATGAAATTTATTGGTTGTTGAAAAAGTATGATAAAATTTATTGATTGTTGTAATATAATTTGAAAAAGAATACTTTTTCCTGTACCACTTTTGAAAAAGAAATTTGATTGTTGAAAAAGTATGATAAAGTTTATTGGTTGTTGTAATCCACTATCTTTTACTGTAGCAATTCTGACTAAAGCAGTCACTGTAGCAGCAAGGTTTCACTATATAAAGGGGACTTCACAACACCATTTACATCAAGCTTCAATTGTTCATTTCTCATATTATCTTGAGTTCATTCTCTCTAAATTGCTAGAGAAATATTCTGAGCTTAATTTTTGCGTTATCTACACTTTGAGAGTGTCTACCATTATTTTCCTTAAGCCTTTAAATTTAGTTTCTCAAGGATTGGTTCTTTGAGTTAGTGTTTGAGAGAAAACACGTTGTAAGGGGGAGAGACACCCTTGAGGGAGAAAAAGTATGTTGTAGTGGTTTGCAAGTACCCGGATTAAACTTGCAATTATAGTGGAAATACTCAAGTGGTTTCTTGAGGACTGGATGTAGGCTTGGGATTAGCCGAACCAGTATAAATCTCCGAGTTTGCTTTCTCTATCCCTACTCTATTTACATTTGAAGTTAATTAATTAATGCTTTGCATTTATATTTGATTTCTACCTCAAGTATTAATTAATTTGTGTAGATTTATATTTGCTCTTTAATTCCTTGCACTATAAAATTATTCATCTTGATAAACACTTTGATTTTCTGAATTAAATTATGATCTTTAACATTGTCCAATTTCAGAAAATCATTTTAACTTCCAATTAAGTTTTGTGAAAATTTTTATAAAACCCAATTCACCCCCCCTCTTGGGATCCAATCATTTCTTTCAATTGGTATCAGAGCTTGGGCTCTTGATTTGAGACTTAACCGTCTAAGAGTAAACATGGTTGGATCTAGTGAGTGGTTTATTTCTAAAAATTGTTCTTTCACAGAACCTCCAGTTTTTGATGCTAATCATTTTCAATATTGGAAGTATGAAATGAAAATGTTTTTAATTTCAGTAGACCATAAACTCTGGAAAGTTATAGAAAATGGTTTTGATATGCCTGTCAAGGAAGAACAAGGAAAATACATTCCAAAACCCAAGAGTGAATGGAATGATACTGAAAGAAGTTTAATGCAACTCAATGCTAAGGCAAAATTGATTATTTCTTGTGCATTGAGTCAAGATGAATTTTTCAAAATCTCCAACTGTGCAACTGCAAAAGAAATGTGGGAAATTCTTGAAGTTGCACATGAGGAAGATCTTATTGCTGAGGAATTAAGGTATAGAAGTTTCATTAATGAACTTGAAATTGCTCAAATGAACAATTGCAAAACCATTAATGAGATACAACTTGTGCTTAATCATTTGCAAGCTCTTGGTGTTGAACTTACAGGAAAATCTCAAATCACCAAGGAGATAGAAGAAAAAGAAAAAGGAGAAAAAGAGAAACTACAACCAAAAGCTGAATCATCAAAGAAAGCTTACCTATCGTCCATTTGGGGAAATAGCAATTCTGATGAGGAGAACACAAATGAAGAAGCCAACACTTGTCTTGTGGCCATAGATAAAGATGAGGTAAATTCATTTGACTACTCTTTTAAAGAATTACAAGATGCCTTTGATGATTTACATGAAGAATCTCTAATACTTGCAAAGAAACTAAATGTTTCAAAACAGAAAAACTCTTCTCTTGAAAATGAGTTGGAAATATTGAAAAACGAATTTTCTATTTCCAAGGAAGAGAATTTTGTTTTTGAAAATCAAAACAAAACTTTGCAAGAAGAGAATTTGATTTTAAAAGCAAATATCTCTACCAACAAAAATTGCTTTTGTACCAAGTGTGATTCTTTGAAAAAGGAAAATAATAATCTTAAAAACACACTTGCAAAATTTTCTCAAGGTAGAGAAATTTTAAATACCTCAGTTTTGAAACAAAGAAGAAGGTTTAACAAAGTTGGTCTTGTTTCTAAAAGGAAATCAAACCAAAAGCATTCTAAAAACTTCTTTGTTTCTGTAAAGATGTCAAATAGTCCAACTTGCACTTGTTTTTATTGTGGACTGAAAGGACATAAATCTTACTCATGCTTTTATAAGAAAAATCTTGTTCATGGAGTAAAAATGAAATGGGTTCAAAAAGGAACTCATGACCCAGGCGGACCCAAAGAAATTTGGGTACCAAAAACAAAAGATTAATTTGTAGATTCACCTCGAAGCAAGGAGCGGAAATGACATTTTAATGGCTACATCATTTAAACTCCACTCTTGCATCAAAAGGAGGCAATGGATAAGTAAACATATAAGCTGGAATGCATTGTAAGAAATTTGACTGATATGTTTACTGCTCTCTAATGCTTTTGTCTGTTCTCTAATATGCCTTACATCTATCCTTGATACTCATACATGCTATATATGAAAACAATTGTTAGGTATGCAGATTATAGATTCGAATTTTATTTTGAGCTAAAATCTTTCTTCCAAATTTTGCTCAAACTATCCTTTTTACCGCATCATGAAAACTTGCTTCCATTACACGCACATTTTTCTTGTCTTCACAACAATAAGATTCCTCCTACCTATAGTATTTATCCTTGCTGTAATCTTATTTAAATATTTTCAATGAAATCAAATATTTTGTAAAATTGCATTTCATGAAAGCATAGCACTTTTATTAATATGGCATATCTTGAACATAATGTTGCTCCTAGTACTCGAGATTTATTTGAACATTACTGATTTGAACATCAAAGTGCTCCACCAAAAGTGTTTTGCAGGAGTTAGTCCTCAAATCTATCCTCTAAGCTCATTCCTAATTGTCGACCAATGCTTGATAGTGATCTTATAAGAGATTGTTTTCAAGAGGATCTTGCAAATAATCAATCAATTAAGTTTATTAAAATTGCAAGAAGATAGAATCAAAAGAAGAGCAATGAGCAAAACAAGAATATCAAAATCTTGAGGAGGAACTTCAAGAAGCAATAAGAGTTTGCCAAAATTGATGAGTATCTCTATTCTTTACCACTTTACTATTTAATTAAGTGATACTCCCTGATCATAATTGGCTATGTTGGCAATTTTTTTACTGACACACTTTCATTGCAATGATATATTGTTCTCTAATATCTTACATATTTGATCATATCATTGTATATAAAGATATTGTCTTTATACCATTCATCATGGTTTGAGCATTATACATGTCATATCCTTTGTATAAGATATAGCTTATGAACCATTGTTTATGGATTATAGTTTATATCTGATTATATCTTATTAATCCATATTACCTCAATTATGTTACTACATACTCTGATTATAATATGTTTTATCTTGAGTAAGTATGTAACTTGCTTTTGCTTTGAAATGATGATATATATATCCATGTCAGAAAATTCTTTCTATCTTTAAAATGGATATATATTTTTCAAAATATATATATCCTTCTATTGTGCTAAATTTGTGCGGCTGATTTTCTTTATCTTTCTTTATTATTATTATAATTTTTTTTTAAGTACCGTCATCTGAAAGAAACCACTTGCATTAAAAAAACAAACTGAAGGATTACATTGCAAAAAAAAAAAAGGAAGGTTTGCTCATGCATGAGCAATCTACAGGCGAGGTGGTCTTGGATTAGGAGGCCCGTATTGTATCATCACCCCTCGGCCATTCCTTGGAGCAAGAGACTGAGCAATGTCACGGAGGGTAGTGTAAATTCCATTCATACAATCAACACTTCTTTGTTGTTGATTGCAGAAGCATTGGGTAGACCAATAGAAGAACCTATCTATTCTTGAAGTCAGTGCCGCATTGTTGCGTTTAGCTAACTTCTCCTGGTCCTCTATCATCTTCTTGAGTTTCTTCACCTCCTGCTCCAGACAAGCAATTTTGTCTTCTGACGTATGGCCTGTACTAATCTCCTCAGCTTCTTCGATCTTCATTTTCTTCTTTCGGTTTTCTTGAGATCCCTCCAAAGGTCTTTTGCCCTTATCCTTACCTAGACTCAAGTTTAAGTCGAGCTCTTCCTCCCTAGCCTCTAATGTGAGATCAATGAACTTTCTTGCTGCCATGGCTTGAAATTTTTTTTTGGAGTATGAAGAGAGAGGAATGTCAGAAAGTTATAGGCTCAGAGATGAATACTCTTTGTGGTGTGGTAATTGAGAACTCTGGGGCAGTCTTTATAGAGAGAAAATTATGACTTAGAGCCAACGAAGATATCTCTTCGCCGCACCCCTACACGCTCATCCTACGAATTTTGCAAGCTGGAAGCCAGAACTCTAGGGTACGCATGCACACCAACAACGCGTCGCATTAATGGCAAAACCACGAAAGTCAATTTTCGGTGGATTTGCGGTTGATTTAATTTGTTTTGATTAAAAATTTTAAGGATTAATAAAATGGAGATAAACAGAACCGTATTTCTCTGCTTTGTTGTGTTGTTCTTGAGAGCTTTCAGTATAATATACATAATTGATTGCATCATGCTATGATTACATGTATCTAAGAACATATGTTGTGTATTCTATTCATGCATCATGAGCGAAGGCTATGAATAATATGTCATGATTCCACATGCACTCATAGAAAATGAGAAGTTAAAAAAAAAATTTTTTTAAATAAAATGAAATGTGTAGAGGATAATACATCTTCATAGTTACACATACTTACATATAATGCTTTTGTGGGCAAATGAAAGGCAATGATTTCCTTGCATTATGATAATACTTGATGCATGCGACCGTAAGCAGTTAATTTTGCCTTTAATCCTTGATTTACATTACTAACTTAAGCATCGGAGTGGTTGTCAAATTTTTTGCAGGTGCTCATCCTCAAGATACATATATGAATACATCTTGAAAATTACATTTGTTTAATATGCATTGATTGAGGGGGAGCCTAATCTATACTTAAATGCTCTATATTTTTAGGGTCACTTTATATGAGATGCAATGTTTTCCTTAACTATATATTTTTGGCATATCAATGATAAGTTTTGATGAAATTTTACCCTATGACGTCATATGATATTCTTGCTTAAAGAAGGAATACGCTTTAGCCTTTATATATTGCCTTCCTTATACCTTTTTGTTGATGTCAAATAGGGGGAGAAGAATATGGAAAGAAAAATATGTGTATATTGTATAATGATTATTACATTGTAACATATTTTTCTTTGGTGATTTGTCATCATCAAAAAGGGGGAGATTGTTAGCCCTAATGTATTATGCTATAAGTTTTGATGATGACAAATATGTGGGAATGATTTAATCTTCTTGACCCAAATGAATGATTTAATCTTCTTGGCCCAAATGAATGATTTAATCTTCTTGGCCCAATGTATGATTTAATCTTTCTTAGCCCAAATAGTATGATTTAGTCTTCTTGACCCAAATGAATGAGTTAATCTTCTTGGCCCAAATGCTTGATTCAATTTTTCTTGGCCCAAATATATTTAATGCTTTATATATTTATATATAGTAATATAAATTGATTTTTGATGAAATTTATTGGTTGTTGAAAAAGTATGATAAAATTTATTGATTGTTGTAATATAATTTGAAAAAGAATACTTTTTCCTGTACCACTTTTGAAAAAGAAATTTGATTGTTGAAAAAGTATGATAAAGTTTATTGGTTGTTGTAATCCACTATCTTTTACTGTAGCAATTCTGACTAAAGCAGTCACTGTAGCAGCAAGGTTTCACTATATAAAGGGGACTTCACAACACCATTTACATCAAGCTTCAATTGTTCATTTCTCATATTATCTTGAGTTCATTCTCTCTAAATTGCTAGAGAAATATTCTGAGCTTAATTTTTGCGTTATCTACACTTTGAGAGTGTCTACCATTATTTTCCTTAAGCCTTTAAATTTAGTTTCTCAAGGATTGGTTCTTTGAGTTAGTGTTTGAGAGAAAACACGTTGTAAGGGGGAGAGACACCCTTGAGGGAGAAAAAGTATGTTGTAGTGGTTTGCAAGTACCCGGATTAAACTTGCAATTATAGTGGAAATACTCAAGTGGTTTCTTGAGGACTGGATGTAGGCTTGGGATTAGCCGAACCAGTATAAATCTCCGAGTTTGCTTTCTCTATCCCTACTCTATTTACATTTGAAGTTAATTAATTAATGCTTTGCATTTATATTTGATTTCTACCTCAAGTATTAATTAATTTGTGTAGATTTATATTTGCTCTTTAATTCCTTGCACTATAAAATTATTCATCTTGATAAACACTTTGATTTTCTGAATTAAATTATGATCTTTAACATTGTCCAATTTCAGAAAATCATTTTAACTTCCAATTAAGTTTTGTGAAAATTTTTATAAAACCCAATTCACCCCCCCCTCTTGGGATCCAATCATTTCTTTCAAAAATACGTCAGGATTGTTTTTGTACAGATACTGTTCATATGTATGGTTACTATTCATACGGTCACTATTCATACGTACGATCACTATTCATACCAGAAATAGAGAATACAATCTGTAAAAGAGTACACCAGGTAAGTTTCCAGGAAAGAGTGGAGGGTCACACTGGACACACTTAAAAACCAGGTCTTTCCTTAGCCAGAACTTTCCTAGACATGTATTCTTCACAGTTTACATTCTATTTCGGTAATCAGAGAATCAAAATAACATATAAACAGCTAAGGACAGTTTTTCTGATGTGGAAGATCAGCCAAGGCCGCAACCACAGAGCATACTTAAGAAATTAACTTCTAAAATTTGAAAGACATAGAAAGGGCATAGTATCCTTACCTAAGCTGAAAAGGAAAGGCCCAAAATCTCAGAGGCCTAGCTTTGGAGTAAGAGAAACTTAAGGAGAGAAAAAGAGAAGTTGAAGGTGTGAGTTTAGAAGTGAAATGGAAGGGCCTATTTATAGCAAAAGTCAAGGATACTATTTGACACTATGCACTAATAAAATATTCAATTTACTATTCATGAAAATGACATTTCTAATAATGCAGTTACTGTGCACCTCACGATGCAAAATTTTTTTGTTATTACTATTGGAAACTTAAAAGGAAAAAATATCCTTTCACCTTAAACCTTTAAGTTTCTTTTCAATTCAGTCCTTTCACTTTAGTCCCTAAGGGTATTTTCACACATAAAACGTCAGTTTCTCCTACGAACTTCTTTCTAGTTTTCTCTTATGACCAAACAACATCTAGTACTTGACATTTCGATTGTATAAATAAACAGTATCATATACATAAATAGTATTATACAGGTGAATAGTATCGTATACTGAAATAGTAACAGTAGTTTGTAAACAAATATTTATATTTTATTTTACTTGGGTATTACAGAATTCATTCTAAAAACAACTGGTTTTATTTGTAGACAGTTCCATCCTTTTAGATTTTGAGTTCTTCATTATTAAATCTCTTCAAAATATAATTCTAGATAGGTTAATAAAACATTATATTCATTATAAATCTCAAAAGAAATCAAACAATAAAAAACTTAAAAATCTTAATTAGTCTAATTGCCCATTTTAGTTTTGATTCTGAGTATGCTTCTAAACCAGTCATAATGTCAAGTCCCCTAAAACTTCAACATTAATTATATTACCCAGTTTGTGGCCTTTGGGTTGAAGCTACATACCCTACTGAAATCAATGGCATATAAATTTATGAGGATTAACTCTAAATTATGAGAATTAACTCAGCAATTTAGCACATTATGTGGATTAACTCTAAATTAAACATTAATTAGCAACTCAGCAATTCAGCACATTTTCATGAGGATTAACTCTAAATTATGTTATTTCACTAACTTACCTTGCCTGAGAGCAGGACGGAGCAGTGAGGACTGAGGATGAAGGGTCGAAGGACTGATGAAGGAGGAAGGATTGGGATTGACGAAGCCCAAAGGAGGAAGCCACCCACAGCACGCCGCACGCAGGGTCGGAGGGGTCTGGTCCTTCCCTAAACGAAGACGACGGCCGACAATGGGCACACCTCTCGTCTTAAGCACAGCAAGGAGGAGTCTGGTGCCCTGGACGAAGACGAGGGCGGAGGGCTGGCAGTAGGCATGCCTTACGGCTCACGCACTGGCACGGCCAGACGAGTCTCCTTCTTCCCTGGGGCCTGGACGAAGACGAGACGACTAGATCTAGATGAGGGCTCGAAGTCGAACTCGATAGAGAGAGGCAGAGCCAGAGTCGCAAGTTGGAATCAAAAGTTGCAGGAATTGAGGGAAAATGAAAAAAATTAGGGCTTAGTAGATAATAGTAGTTAGTATTTAGAAATCAGAATTTCAGTTTCTTTTTATTTAATAATAAAAGTATTATTATTTTATCTTATAAAATTACTAAATTACCATTAACTTTTATATTAAATATATATTTTTAGGATATTTTAATAATTTCATACGAAATTACTAAAATGCCCTCGGGCACGGGGACCCCACAGGGCAGGGAGAGTGATCCCCGTCCCCGTCCCTATTTAGCTTTTGGGGGGTTTTTTCCCCGCCCTTGTCCCCGCGGGAGAAAAAACCCCTATCGCGGGGCCCCGAATTTGGGGCCCCATTGCCATCCCTATACATATCTTAGGAAAGCTACTTGGCTCATCCAAAATTCACATTTAGAAAATTTGGCATATAACTGGTGTTCTCTCAGTGTTTGTAATACTTTTCTCAAGTATTGTTTATGTTCCTTGAGGTTTTTGGAATATACCAAGATGTCATCTATGAAAACGATGACAAACTTATCTAGCAATGGTTTGAACACTCGATTCATGAGGTCCATAAATGCCGCCGAAGCATTTGTTAATCCAAAAGACATTACTCGAAACTCATAATGTCTATATTGAGTTCAAAAGGCTATTTTTGGAATATCCTCCACAAACTGGTGATAACCAGACCTTAAGTCAATTTTGGAGAAGCATTGTGCTCCTTGCAATTGATCAAATAGATCATCAATGCGAGATAAAGCGTATTTGTTTCGTATCGTGACCTTGTTAAGCTGCCTGTAGTCTTTACATAACCTCAGTGACCCATCATTTTTCTTAACGAATAACACTGGTGCTGCCCAAGGTGATGTGCTAGGTCTAAATAAAACCTCTGTCTAGAAGATTCTGTAGCTATTCTTTGAGTTCTGCAGGAGCTATTCAGTCGGGAGGGATATAAATCAGTTGGGTCATAGGGACCACATCAATGTTAAACTCTATCTCCCTATCTGGAGGCAATCCAGGCAACTCTTCAGGAGAAACATCAGGAAATTCTTTTACTACTGGCACTTCCTCTAGAGTATGTCTTTCTTTCTCCACATTTTTCACAAAGGTTAGATATCCATAACATCCTTTTCTTAAAAGTCTTTGGGCATTCACAGCCGAAATTAAGTTATTTGATGCTTCGATCCTATTGCCTTGAAAGGAGAAAATTGGTTCCTTAGGTATTTCAAATTTTACCATTTTTTTGTGACAATCAACAGTGGCATGGCATGATGTCAGCCAATCCATACCCAAGATAACATCAAATTCTGTCATCTCAAGTAACATTAAATCTGCTAAGGTGTCCATTTCACCAATGGAGACCTTGCACGTATTGAGACTATTTTCTACAATTATTGACTCCCCCATTGAGGTTACCACAAGAAAAGGCCAGTCTAGTCGAGTTGGGCCCATATTAAGACGTTTAGCAAAATTTGGTGGTATATAAGAATGGTTTAAACTTGGGTCAATCAACACACATGCCTTATGAGAACATATAAGGAGAGTGCCTATGACCACTACATTAAAGGCATGTGCATCTTGTCGAGTAAGAGTGTAGACACGTGCCTGCCCTCTACCGGCCATTAATTGGCCCCTTCCTCTAGATCCACAACCCTGTCCTCTACCTGCACCACCTCTTCTTGAGGACGAAGAAGGAGCTTTAGGGCTAAAAACTGTCTCGGATTGTCGTGCTAAAGGGTGTAAAGATTCTTTCCCTGACCCTTCTAGTAAGTAAGGGCATTCTCTCATGAAATGACCTACTTGGCCACATTGATAGCATGCGGGGCCTGTTAATCTACATACTCTGAAGTAATACTTTCCACAATTTGTACACTTGGGCTTATTTTACCAAGGTTGGGAAGAACCTTGTTGAACTGTAGATTGTTCCACCTTACTTTCTGATCTATTTTTTGGGGCACTTGCTAAAGTTTGTACTGATGCTGAAGGTACACTGAAGAGAAATTACCTCGACCAGAGGACTTAAATCTTCTTGACCCACCATTATTAGTTGTCATGCTCCCTTGATCTCGCCCTCTTTTCTTAAAATTGTTACTTTTTGTTTTATACCCATATTCGACCATCCATGCAGCTTCAACCACCGGTTCATATGACGGGTAAACATTGGCTTGTGGGGATATCACACTATAAAATGATTGGCGAAGCCCCAGGATAAATCGCCTAATTCGACGCTTTTCATTTGGTACCATATGGGGTGCATATCATTCAAGGTGAACAAACTTAGTATTGTATTCTTCGATGGACATCTCTGGGCCTTAAGTTAGCTGCTCAAATTCTTGTTCTCGAGCCATCTGAAGGGTTTCTGGAAGAAACCGTTCTGTAAAGGCTTCCCTAAATTCTCCCCAAGTGACTGCCGAGGCACCTATGGGTCGGCCTACCAACCATGTTTCCCACCAATCACTTGCATCATTTCGAAACCAGAAAGCAGCCATTTCAACCATACTATCAGCAGACCATCCCAAAATAGATTGAATTCTTATAATATGATATAAGAATTCTTGAGGGTCCTCATCTTCTGACCTTGAAAAAGTAATCGGTTGTAATTTGAGAAACTCTGAAACCTTATTTGTTGTAGGTTCAACAGTCATAGGGACCGATATTATCGGAGGACTCGTTTCAACGTTTTGCTTAGCTACTATAGCAGTTATAGCCTATATGGCATCTTGGAAACCAGTCGCCATAGTTTCTATAGTGCCTTGCATACCTGAGATGAAAGCCATAAGTTGTACATTATCTGGTTGGGGTGGTGCTCCTTCCCTTACATGGGATATTTTTATTGGCTTTTGCATATCATGTGTGCATTTGTCATGCTCAGGATTTCCCTCATTTTCTCGACCTTTTCCTTGGTCCCGAGTAGTTAACAACGGAGGATGAGATGAGGCTTCCTCTGAGGCCTCACGTTCTCTTACTTGTGTCTCGTGCTGTGAATAAGGTATTTTGAATCTACAATATAAATTTTTTTATTTTAAACGACGTTCTAAGGAACAACAATTTAGGAAAGAAAATGTGACATAACATCCCTATTGGTCCTTTGGTCGAGTCTTTTACTATTGCTATGCCCGAGCTCATAGTAATAGAAAAGATTTCACTAAGGATACCTTGCTCTGTAATTAGTAGGAGACCTAATCCCAAAGCTTTGATACCAACTTTGTCACGCCTCCAAACTTACGCACGTGACTGGCACGATAGATGAGCTTTTACCTCACCACCGTAAGCTTAATTCCACACCAATTTGATACATATTTAAATATAAATGTTATCTTATGTAAGAGTGTACAGTTTCTCCTATTTATTTTTAGAGAAAGAGACAATAAATATTTCAAATATATCCATTTATTCATTAATAAATAACATTATCAAATAAGCATTATTCGTCCAAGATTTACCTACCCAAATTACAGAGCTACTACTAGAATACTTTGGATAAAATTTTACATAATAACAAATATTTACCCCGATCAATGGGGTTGAGGACTCGAACGATTAGCTGGATGTGCCTCTACTTCTTCTTGAAAATATATGAGGGGAGGAATGACATGAGCATATTTTACTCAGTGAGGAAATATATTATTCTATTACATTAACATAAGAAATAATTCATATAAAATCGCAAAACATATCACATAGTTTCAAATTAAATTCTCAGACATTTTTCGGGTCCCGTCCACATAAGGTGGTCGTTGTCCCGCGGCCCCCGCCGCATCCTCCCTTATTGCTACTTTCATAAATGCCTCCCTTATTTCACCCCTATTTTTAATACTTTTTGTATTAGAACAAATTTTTGTTTAACATGACTTGCCGCCCTTATTATCTCCTGCTCCTCCCTTTTTACTCCCACACAGGGACCCATCCCTGTAACATTCTCCATCAATCACAAACATAATGATAATTCAATCTTACACATGAACACTATACATGTAAATGACGTTGTTCATATATATAGTAATATATACGGTACTATTCATATATACTATATTATTCATATATTTAGCATTATTTATATAGTACTGTTCACATATACTATATAAATATATGTATAAGTACTATTTATACATATAAATACTATTTATATACGATATTATTCATATGTACATACGATACTATTCATATGTACGACAATCAGAAATAATTTTCAAGTAACTAAGGATAATTCCTTTCTGATGTAGAGGATCAGCTAAGGCTGCAACCACAGAGCATACTAAAATTTTATCTTATAGGTACTTGTAAAAATATAGTATCTTCATAGTATCTTAATAATCAATAAATAATTCTTAAGTAACTGAGGTTAATTCTTTTATGATATGGAGGATCGGCTAAGGCCGCAACCACAGAGCATACTAAGAATTTAATCTCTAAATTATTGCAAGAATTTAAAAGAGCATAGTAGAATATTCCCTCACCTCAAATCTAAGTGCTTTTATAATAACTCATAATCTTTGCATCAGAGTCAAAGAAATTAAAGGAGAGGGGAGAAGAGAAGTTGAAGGTGTGTGTTTATAAGTGAAATGGAAAGACCTATTTATAGGAAAAATCGAGAATACTATTTAACACTATACGTTAATAAAATATTCGATTTACTATTTATAAAAATCACATTTCTAATAATTTAATTTACTGTGCCTTTAATAATTTAGTTTATTGTGCAAATCAGTGAAGCGGCTGAATTATTATTACTATTGAGAATTTAAAGAAAAAATTATCCTTTCACCTTAAACCTTAAATTTCTTTTCAATTCAGTCCTTTCATTTTAGTCCCTAAAAATATTTTCTTTCATAAAACGTTATTTTACTCAACAAATTTCTCTAGTCACCGAAGATTCAAATTATCCACATAGTATTTATCACATTTTATTTTATTAAAGGCTCATTTACTATAGGTATATATATATATATATATATATATTTACACATACAAATTTTTTAGAGGTATTACAGACATAAAACGTGATATATGCTATATGGAAATATACTTTTGTCTTCTTTACTCGCACAATAACTAGTTTGAGTTTCAAAAGATGTTCATCAACATGGTATGGACGGGATACCTCATTTCCATTATCAATGAAATGGATGTGAAATTACATAATTAACACTAATTCATTACTTTTTCACCTATTCTTTTATCCCGTTTACCTCTATCAATACTTATTTCTCAATCTAAGATAGATGAAAATTATCTATATTTTTTTCTTTTTATTAGCATAAACCATGTATATTTATAGTATTAATATGTATATGGTTGGTTACATTATCAAAACTTAATGAAATACCAGTGAAAACTTAATAGTAAGGACTAAGTTAAAAATTTGTGAAACTATAAGGATTTAATTATAAATTTTAAATTATAAAGATCAAAATAAAAATTAAATAGAACTATAAGGACAAAAAAATAATTTAATCTATAATTAATAATGATACAGGGACATTAATAAATAATTAATAAATAAAATGCCTATATAATTTAGTTGGATGGGAACTCTCACGATAAAGTTTGACGTTTTTGTAGTTCACCCACGAACTACGCTCTGTAATTCGACTGTGAACCGTTTAATTTGTTCAAATCTCACAGCTGAGTAGCGCCACGTGGCAGCTTGGTATTGTGCCCGTAAGAACACCTAAACACGCATCGTTTCTTGATAACAAAAAAGCAGCAGAAAGAAAACCTGGAGAAGGTGTGCTGCTTCGAATGGGATCCTGTCTTTAACTCAAAAACTAAGGAGACAACTAGGAACCACTTTGCTGGCCTGTGAGAAAACGGTAACAATTGAAGAGCTGAAAGAACGCATCGATGCATCTTATTTACTTCTGCAAATCTGGGTTCTCTTCCTTCATTGATTTTAATACCTTTCTTGACATGTTTTCTTCTTCCCCTCCAGTTTCTCTTGTAGGGGCTTCAATGGAGGTAAGAGAATTTCATATGTGAAGCTGGTTGAGAATGAAGGAAAGAGTCGGTCTTCTACTAGAAAGTCTTCTTGCTAATGCACTTGGTGATGGGAATTTCAATTTGAGTTGATTTTATCTGTTACACATGGAAGTATATATAGATTCAAACATATTATATTCACGGCAGAAGAGAATGTTCATGAACAAAAAACTACAGAACAGTCAAAGGCAAAAGGGGCTGAGCTAAGTCGCCATGGACGAGGGCTTGATTGAGGAGAAGGAAGAAGACAGAGAATCGTTTCGTGTGTTCTTCTGGACACAAGCTGCCACGTGGCACGACGTGATCCGTGAGATCTAGACAAATCAGACGATTCACGCGCGAACTACAGAGCGTAGTTCGCGCGTGAACTACAGCGACGCCGGACTCCTTTCAGCGCCCTCCAATTATCACTTATCAGTAATGGAGCTCATGCTTTGGGCGGGAAACAGCAGAAGGAGAGAAAGATGGCGAACAAGCTCATCAGCGAGATGGGATTGCCCAAATGGATCGCCAATATCTTCGCGGCTCGTAGCATCATCACCGCCAAGGTAAACTAATCGTGTGATTTTGCTCCGTTAATTCATATTCAGCTTCGTATTCTCTTTCCAATTTCGTTTTCAGTATCGCCCAGCCAGAATAATTGATTTTTGATCTCTAACCTTTCGAAGTTGCATGAAATTCTCACTGTTCATCAGAATTCTGATTTTAAATTCCTTGAATTCGCTGCGCGTTCAATAATAAAAAACGCCTCCCGCGGTTGAATTGCCGATTCGTTTGGAGTCTCCGACTCTCCGTTTTGCGCAGCTTATATCTGTCACCGTTAGGTTTTTTTTTTTTTTTTCCTTTTGGATTCGCAGGAAAATAATGGCGAATTATCATTTTCTTTCCTTTTTTGTTTGTTTTGGTAAAATCACAGGATGCATTATCTCTCACTGAATTTGAGTTGATGGAATTGCTGGACATGGGGCTGGCTGAAGTAACATCTGCTGTAGCACACATCAGTGAAGTCGTTTGTCCACCTTGTCAAACTGTAATATACATATGTACATGTATTTCATTTAAATTTATTTGTCAAGTTTCTCAGAAATGATTGATTTCAGCTGTTTTACTAGGCCTCGTTTCTGATGGAGCATCGAGTACAAAAAGAGATTTTGGCTGGTCATCTTCCCACTCGTTTGAAAGGGCTAGATGAGGCCTTGTGTGGTGGTATACCATTTGGTGCTTTGACAGAGTTGGTTGGCCCAGCTGGAATTGGAAAAACACAGGTGCATTAGTTACATCCACGTTCTACTTTCGTACCAACATCAGTGCATCACTTTCAGATTTCAATTAGGATGAAAATAATATTCTATACCCTCAAAGGCCTTTGTTTGTTGGAGTTTTGTATCTCAGCAAACAATATCTTCATCACCTGCCTTTTGCATGGTGGACTAGAAGAGAGGTGCATGTAGGGTTCAGAAGTTTTGTTAGTCTAAACTTCAACCTCAAAATTAGCAGTATAATAAAATCGTCCACTTAGTAGTCTTTGGCATTCATCTATCTTTGTGGAACTAGATTCTGAATTGCTATTAGCTAGTGGACTCGTGTGTCAGATACACATATAACCCATGTTTTTTGAGATGTAAGTACCAAGATTATGTGTTACCAAGGTAGTTAACTCCATCTTGGTAAATGTAAAAGCGTGGCTGTTTGAAAGGATCAATTAACAAAGTCTACAGCCTTGAGACATGAGATTTAGGAATGCTCTTCAGAGCAATTGTTAAGCTTTTAATTAATCTTGCCCAAAAGTTGATGGATGGTTGAGCAGCTAGTGATGAGCAGGTTCACCCACTTGATAGACCTAGGTTAAAGATAACAGTTATAAGAATATAAAGCTTATAAAGTTTATGCCGACAGAAAGAGAATGATATAATTACTTGTAGG
Source organism: Biancaea sappan (assembly GCA_037074585.1). Taxonomy (NCBI): domain Eukaryota; kingdom Viridiplantae; phylum Streptophyta; class Magnoliopsida; order Fabales; family Fabaceae; genus Biancaea; species Biancaea sappan. The sequence goes on along the minus strand of CM073491.1, from coordinate 90,943,722 downwards.
AAATCTTGATGGTGTTGGATCTGTTGAAAACTGAAACATTTAATTGACTGAGGATAACAAGACAATGTAGTTTTTTATTAGTTTATACTTCTTTTTCTAGCAATTAGGTATTAAGCTAGTAATCAAGTCCTTCCATTAGCATTGCTTAAGAAATCCGAAAGTTAACTGCACTGTAAAGTGGTGCTTGTTGTGGAAATATACATGCTTTATGTCATTCCAATGTTTTGAGGCTAAGCATATGAAATATATCTTTATTCCTGCATCCAACTACACGATAGGTTTGTTAATATTCTTTATCAGGAGCCATTTATCTGGATGGGTAAATTTCACATTGCAGTTCTGTTTGAAGCTCTCTCTGCTAGCCTCATTGCCGGTAGAATATGGAGGCTTAGATGGCCAAGTAATATATATAGATGTTGAATCAAAATTCAGTTCTAAAAGGTACTTGAAGCAGACAAGAAACAGTCAAGTGGTCTTATTTCTTATTATGTATTTCAATATGAATATGCGACATATTTTGGTTACAAACTTACAATTTCCAGATTGATAGAGATTGGAATGAAGAGTTTTCCTGAGATATTTTTCAAGAAAGGAATGGCACAAGAGGTATGCAGGTTATTATTATCATCATCATCATCATTATTATTATTACTATTATTATTATTATTTTCTGGTTTTGGTATCCCATATGAACTGGATCTAGGAACTTAAAGATGACTATCTCCTTAACACATTGCAGATGGCTGGCAGAATCCTCATTTTGCGTCCCACTTCAATTTCTGAATTCACTGAGAGGTGCGAATTTCTATAAGACTTGATTGTACTTGGTCTCAGCATGGATGGTAAGGCAATGGATAACAAAAACTACAAGGTAATATCAATAATTTGAAAAACGAGAACATGTTAATGTTTGGCTATATACAAAAAAACCTGGACCTCTGCAGTCTTAAGAGAATGTTAGAGAAATAAGTTTCAAAATATTAATTTAGAAGATGGGAAAATAGAAAAAGAACAAGAAAAGGAGAATGTTAGAGAAATAAGTAAATGATTTTTGCTGTTAGCCCCAAAAAATAAAGAAAATGAATTGTTTGCTAGAAGACAGATTTAAATGGTTATAATAGATTATACATCTGAAATACTTCCTTCTAGTAAAGCTTTTATGTGGGAGGGGATGCTATATCTCATGAAATGGGGTTTTTCCATATCATTCTTTTCTTTATGTTTTTTGTCCTTTTCATCAGTTACAACAAGTTATTACATAATACATGTTAAGAGGTACTAGGGATTCAGGAAAATCTTGTAAGTCAAGGTATAGTTACTTGCAATGCACCTGAAGTAAAGGGAATAATTGTCTGGATGTTGTTATAGTATTACTGTATTAGTTTAAGTAAAGGTCGAGAGTCAATGTTGTATACACCATAATTGAGTCTTTCAATAATGTTTTATTTTGTCCCTTCTTCTTCTCCTTGGTTGCTGCTTTTCCTTTTTTCTCAACAGTAAGTACTGAGCCACGGCTGTTTACATTCTTTCCACTCCTGTCTGAGAATTTCTTGATAGGATGGTGCCAAAGGTTAGGAATTTTTTTAGCAAAGCCATAAACACGAGTCAAGAAGTTTACTAGATATGTTGATGAATGTTTCTGTTAGATAGGTCATGTACTTGTTTGTGGTCAATTGTACAGCCAACATTTTGGGCTTTTGCTGCCGCTAAATTCTCTATTTTCATTGATCATAGTTACCTCGATTATATTTAGTTTTTTCTTAATAAGAACTTGCTATTCATACTAACATTACTAAAATTATTCACTGCACTATGTTGTGTCAATGCTATCAGTTTGCATCAGATCAAGGTATCACTCCTGCAGCAACAAGTGAAGTTGCTCATCATTGATAGCATGGCTGCTCTTGTTCTAGGGTTAGTTTAACTTGTGATGATTTTGAATGATATACTCAAAGATGCTTTCTTCAAATGCTTCTCAAGTTTATCATAAATTTTATCAGATCCTTTTCCTGGACTCCTTATGCATAGAAATTATATATTCAAATAGTTTTGCTCTCTCTCTATCTCCTTTTCATGGAAATATATCTGAACTTATCATTGGGCCACATGATGTTTTCCAAATATCTATCAATAAATTAATTATGATCGTCAACTATTCCCCCCCCCCTCCCTTTTTTCGGCCAAAGTTGATATACATACTATAATATTGTATATATTTAGAGTAGATAAACATAAAGCCATCATAAAAGATGAAAACAAGTAGCCTTGTTGATGTAAAATTGATCCATTGTTCTGTACAGAGAATATGAGTGTGGAGCTTCTAGACAACAAGCACTTGGCTGGCATGCTTCTTTTATCAAGTAAGATAATGTTACTTTTCTGAGATATTGAGAAGAGGAAAAATGTTTCTTCATCGGTATTGGTTTTGAACATGCCCAGGTCACTTGCTGAATTTTCACGAATTCCAGTTGTTGTGACAAATCAAGTAAGATCTCAGATTGGTGATGAAGCTTGTCTGTATCCCTTCCAAGGTATGAAGGCAAAATTAGATTCTCAAAGCTTTCATTTATTTTGCTAACACATCATTATATTTTTAAGCAGCACAGAACCGCACTGGAAAGAAAGACAATTCTGCTACATATGATTCTCACCTTGTTGCTGCTTTGGGAATTAGCTGGGCTCATGCTGTGACCATCCGACTTGTACTTGAAGCTAAATCAGGTCCATCGTGCACCAACTTAATTTGTGAGATTAGGCTACCACTAGAAAAAGTCCTGTTACTTATGCGGGATGTTGATTTAATTTGCATTTTTCTGTAACTAAAGTTTGAGTAGATTATTTGGAGATGTTATATATGGCACTTTTGCTAAAAGATGCAATAGTATTCCATTACCATATGTTTCGCTAGTAAAACAAAATTCACAAACTGAGTATTCTTTACTTAACAATGAGTTCTAATGAGAAATTAATACCCGTGCTAATTATTTGGTATTATTTCTTTTGTAAGGCAAGAATCCTTATTGGGGATTCACCTTAATGTTTCTTTTGTTTGTTAAAATTCTGATCATTTGTGATTTAAAACTCTGGAAGTGGTTTTCATGAGAAAAGAATTGTTGAAGTGGTCTGGAAAAATATTTAGGTGCAATGTGCCAACAACCAACTATTGTTTATAATATATGATTACTCAGTCTCTGTACCGCAGATGTGAATTTCAGAAGTTTGTTTTCTCTCAGGTCAAAGGTTTATTAAATTGGCAAAATCTCCCTTTTCTCCCCCTCTGGCTTTCCCTTTTAACATAACATCGTCAGGGATGGTCTTGCTAGACGATATTGGGATGGAGCTGAAAGGGTCAGAAATAAATACAATCCACTTCCAAGGTTTGTCATTGAGCTTTTGTTGTTGATAGGTCTGAGGGTTGAGTAAGAAAACATAAGAGCATGGTGCACATATAGTAGGTGTCTTCCATCTCTTGTTTTGTTTTCCCCCCTCCCCTTCATGAGCATGATCCATGTGGAGAAGTTCCTTTGCAGATGAGAGTTTTATATGCATTAAATGCACTAATTTTGTGATTTAAAGTGCTTTGTCTGAGTTAATTTAATTTTGGAAAATTCAGGCCAAAACTCTGTTCAGTTTTGAAGGGGACAAGTTGCAGTGATCGGTAGATTGTCTGCTTTTGTCAATCAATTGAGATGTCGTAGCAAATTGTATTTGTCCGTGAAAAGAAATGGCATCTGCATTTCGGCAGTTCATTGTCTTTCGAATGAGCCAAGGTTAGCTAATTTTTAAATACTTCTCTGGCTTGTTTATGTGTATAAAGCATCTTGTAGTAGTTTTTCATGCTTAAGCAGGGGGTTCCATATTTATTTTTCCTTGCACTATAGTGTATGATGTTAAGGTAGTTATGTCAATGCTCTCTCTCTTATTAGATGGATTTTGAAAAAACATCTAGAAGACAAAAAGTTGTATTTGAATGTGGTGGATGATTTACGGCGGTTTCTTTTTAATTCCTTACTATTAATTTTATTTATAGAAATTGAACCACAAGCCATCAAGTTTCTTATGGCTATAGTTTACATGAACTCTGATTTGATTGTCAGATTATTCAGATCCTTAAATTTAGTTGCTGACAGTAATCCCACTCTGCTATTATGCAGTACTAGAAGCTGTGTCCTTCCATTTTACATCATTCTTTAATTTGTTTTCTACCTTAGGTCACCTTCGTCTTATGCTACCTGACTTATTTGATGTCCAGGCTGTCTGAGGATACTGTGAAAGGAATGTTAGGAATTATAGCAGCTGAAGTCAAGCTCTATATATTTTTCTTTTTAAGTTGTATGCAAACATTGACAAATCTTACTCAAAAAGAAAGAAAGAAAGGAAAAAAAAAAAAAAAGGTCTGGACGACATTATAGCCTAATTCTATTGTCTGGTTGGATACGTGCCAAAGTTTCTTGAGATGATTGAAATAGGCAAACATTTTAATAATCTTAAGGCACTGTGAGCGATTTACATCACCTGATTGATGAGTTGTAAAGGGATGCGACGAGTTTTATGACTACACGTGTTGAGTTTGGTTCTGCACTGCTGCTGAATTTTGAATATGGTAGATCCATCAATGTACTATTTATTTAGACTTGCTTAACCTGGAAAGTTCTATTTATACATCGCAACTAGCAAAGTTTATTACTTAGTATTCTAAAGTATTTTGACAAATGATAAACAGAGATTTCTTCCACCACCTAGCACGAATATATAAGTTAACATTACATCAAAAGTCTTATTCAAGGGCAAAATTTGCCCAGAACCAAACATGGTTCAGTTCTCATTTCTGAACTTCTCGTTCATGTAACATCAATACATGCTAATTTTTTTTTTCTTTTCCTTTTTCTGTTTTGTTTTGGTTTTTTTTTTGGGGGGGGGGGGAAGTTGGGTGGAGGGACATAAATTGTATATTTATATGCCTAGAAACTATTTCTTGATTCTTTTAAGCGGCATCTCACCAAGAAATTTTAAGGCAGGATGTGCATATAAAACTCCTAGATAATGAAAGAACATAAGGTTGATTATCTATCCGTTAACAAAACTAACAATGTAAACTATATTCTGGCTTCCGTTGTAGAAGTGCAGCATTTTTACAAGTATATTATATATATATATATATATATATGAAGAGTGGCGGGGGAAACGCAAGTCCAAAGTTTATTTGTATTGGATGCAATCAGAGTCAATATTGTAGTTTATAATTATAGAAGAACAAAGGAGAGTTTTTCTCGTGTCACAGAAAAAAGGAGAGGAAGGTGGACAATTTAAAAAATTTACAGGTAGAAAATATCTAAAAATTTTAGATAGTGGAATGATTATACGAAGTGATGACAGCTTAGATGCCACCGTATGATAATGGTTATTAAATAAAAAGCACCAGCAACTTGATGGTAAATTAGTATGTTGATCTATTTGTTTGCATGGGCGCCATATAGCAAGTTTGTGTCTCTGTTTTCTGACTCTGAAGTATGGGCCTTCCAGAGTTGGTTTAGCTGAATATTTGGGCTTGTCCATGACACAATGGCCCTACTATTGTTTTTTTGGTGGTAAATTAGTATGTTGCTCTATTTGTTTGCCTGGGCGTCATATAGCACATAGACAAATATATTTATGTCTGTGTGTGTGCTTTTCGACTCTAGTATGGGCCTTGGAGAGTGGGTTTAGCCGAGTATTTGGGCTTGTCCATTACACAATGGCTCTCACTATTGCATTCTTGGTGGTGGTTGGTTTGGTGTTTTGTTATATATATTTTTACTTATACGGGACAGAATTTAGGACTTGTACTAATTCAGCTGACTACAGCCATTTTAATTAAATCATGCTAAAATGATATTTCGTTTTTCAGTCATAATGTGTGATATGCTGGATCTAAGGCAATAATAAGGTATCCATATTTTGTTGCTGCATGCATTTCAGTGATGATCTTAACATGTGCACAATTCGAAGGTACAGATGTGATTGTCGATTGGATTAGATCAGATGTCTATATCTACTATCTAGGATCTACCATTCCTGATCTTTAACATGGGAATTCCCTTGCACAATCATGACATTGACTTGCTTTAAGACTATCTACTCTGATTCAAATTTTCAACAATAATTTCTTAGCATGCACTCCATCTCGATACCATTTATGGTGTTTCTTTCCCATTCTTTTTATTTGAAAGAATCCAGGAAAGGGAGCTTTTTAATCATTATAAACGTAAAATAATTTGGACTCTTGCTTGTCCTTACCTGAAGAGGAGATAAAGTATGCTGCCTTCTGGTATTGGTTTCTTAATGAAGAGAAAAGTACGGGTAACATAAATCCGAAGATTCCACTTGATTTGAGGTTTCTTTCTTTCTTCAGCCTTGTATTACGATATCATATGATTTCTTTTTCGACCAAATGGACCTCTCTTTATCTCTATAATAATATATTCGTTGTATAGCTGTTATATTTATTTGAAACGTGAATCATCTATCACGCTAAAGAGCCTAATTGACAGAATTACAAAACAGCAGAATGATTTCCAAACCTTGTCTATCATGTCTTTGAATCTTGTTTAACTTTTAAGCACAGATACAATCAACGTTAGTTGCAATAAATTAGTACTGGTATGTTGTGTTGATGGCTGCTCCGCTTTTGTTTATTTATAAACTTGGCATCTTAATCTCCCCGAAATATATTTTACTCCTCATCCAATAGTTGAAAGGTGAGACAGTCTCCTTTCTATATATTATGTTTTCTAGTGGCATCATATTTCTTGGGCATCATCAATAATGCATGACTTTAATTTTGTTTATTGCTTAAATGTCGATGTAGCTTCTTTAATTAATTCTCCACTTGGCGCTATCTTTTGGTGTGTCTACCTGAGCCACTTCCCCCCTTGCATCTGAAACATGATTTATTTTTGGAAGAATATTGCTTAGTTATTTTATTTGAGTGGACTTATATATTAATTATTATATGTGTATATATATTGGGATATATATGTTCCTATCTATAATTAGTTTTAAATTATTGATTTTTATAAAGTATATTTTGAACTAGACCTATTTGATATATTAAAGTTAGTTTAGAGTGTTTGTGAATTAATATTATAATATGTGTAGATATTCGACCTAAATTAATAATTGTAATGGAGCATTATTAATAAATGGGGTTAACCAATTGGGATTGATAAATGAGTTATGGTCTTCAAAATCATACGGATTTGATTTTTAGGTTTTAAAAACATCTATAAATATATGAGGGTATAATGTAATATCAATTACACAACTTATTTTTGTGAAAAATCACTTATAATACCCATGAAGTATCTATCCTCTCTGAAGATTGATTATTATGAATTAAGATACGTTATTCTTTATTATTCTATGAGTTTTTACTATTATTGTTAACTTGTTTATCAAAATTTTATAAACAATCAATTTATAATCATAAGAAATAATCTATATTTTTTTTATTAAATTTTGCATTTGAGTGAGTCTATGAGATTTGGTTGTTTGCGACTATATGTTATAACATGCTTAGATTATGGGTGTGTTTAGCTTGCCACAAAAAGAAGTTTATAGCTTATTTGATTAGCTTATAATTTATTTGACTAGTTTATAAGCTTGTCAGAAGTGTTTGGTAAACGAATTTATTTCAATAGCTTATAGTTTATTTTGAAATGTTACTTTTTGTAGCTTATAACTTATAAATTATGTACTTTTTTTCTTGTTTTACCCTTATTATTTTATCCTAATACTCATTATATCCTTTTGTTTTATTCATAACCTAAATTCTCAAAATACATTTATTGTGAATAATTTTTTTTTATTAAATTTTTTATCTCTAATTAAATTTATTTTAAACAAATATATATATATATAAAATAAAGATAAAAATGTGATATATTTAATTTGTACGTATATATTACACTTTTTTAATCTACAGTTAGTATAATATATATAAAATATAAATATATATATATATATATATATATATGATAATTTAAATTAATTTAGTTAAAAAATAAAAACTAATATGTTTATTTTATATTATTTTAAGATTATAAAATAATATAAACACTTCTATGTTCTTTTATGTTATTTTATATTTTTCAACTACTTTAACAATTACTACTCTATCTACTTCTGTCCTTTGGGTTCACAATATCACAATAATTTTCGCATTTTTTATAAGTTTAATATGCCTTCACCAGTTCGACCCATTCTTTAGCCCTCTCTCAAACTCCTACCCCACCATTTTAAATACAGAGTCGGCCCGTTTGTTCTTTTTAGATTTTGTTTGCAGGATTCTGTAGTAGTAACATGTAGTCCCAGAGTTTCTTTAATGTGGGTATCCAGAACTGGTGACCATTTAATAGTTACCTTTCTGGCGTGATTCATGTGAATTTTAACTTCAGAAGATGGCTCCAATTGAAAATGATTTTTGATTAGAAGCTAACCCAACTCCACGTTTTGCGGCGGCTTTGCCTCACGTTCCAAGTTCAAGGGTTCATATATAGAGAGTCGACATCATATAGAACAATAATACTATTAAAAATTGAGAAAATTATATTAACCTCTTATGAGGTATGATTAACTTATTTATGATATCTCTTGTATTTTAATTATTACGTTCGATTTCTTTGACATTTTAATTATATACTATAGAAATTTTATCTCTAATTTACTTTTTAAGTTAATCTTTTGCCTACAAAATTGTAATTTTATTTTTAATATGACAATAAAAGTAATTAAATTAATTGTAATTTTTAATATAAAATTATTTTATTTTCAATATGACAATAAATATTATTAAATAATTTGCTATTAGATGGAATGTATATAGTAGAAAAAATTAATTTTAATGATAAAAATTAAATTTAAAAAAATCGATCACAATATTTAAAACAAAAGATATCTAGTGTAGTTTAGTTTAGTTAATTAAATCTGAGGAAAGGTAAGTACAATTTACTCTAAAAAATAATTTATATCCCCAGTGGTGGGCAGGATGATTTCTAATTTTCTTTTGTCCAAATTCTAGTCACAACTCGGAGTTTCACAGACGAAGAATTTATGCCCCCTTATGTTGTGGGAAGGTGCTTATCTCTTTATGAATTATTGGATTTGAAATTCGACAATTTAAATTTCAAATAGTAATTTTTTAAAAAAAATTGAAATCTGTAAATCTAACGATCTATAGAGAGACAAGTAAATTGTTTGTCTTTGAAGATTTGTTCTCACATATAGGATTCTAATTACCAAAAATTTACAGTCTTATCTTTAAATGCTTATGTTAGGTTACTGAAATGCAATTAATCAAGGAGAAGGATAGAGAATAACACACAAAGAAATTACGTGGTTCGGTCAATGCGACCTACGTCCACGGACAGAGAGAATATCTGTATTATTTTCTGAAGGAGGCTATACAGAGAGAAATTACATCAACCACTCTTATGAATTCCATTACACATATATATAGAGGAAATAATGGGTTATGGGTCATGGGTCGTGGGTCAGGTTACAAACCGGGTCACCCACAAAATTCAAGTTAAACCCAACAATTTCCCTCCTTGACTTGAATTCTCTCAAATCACCAGAACTAAATATAAATTCATCTCTGTCATTCAAGCCCTGTAGGGCTTCATGGAATGCGAACATTCACCAAGTCCAAGCTATGCTTGAACTTCTCTGAAGGTAGAGCCTTTGTCAACATATCTGCTGGATTATCTGCTGTGGCTATCTTCTCGATGGATAATTTCTTGTCTTCTATCACATCTCGAATAAAATTCAATCTGATATCAATATGCTTCGACCTCTCATGGTAGACTGGATTCTTGGCCAAACTTAATGCACTCTGACTATCACAATAAATGATAGGTCTCTGAATATTTAACCCCAGACTATCAATCAAACCATGTAACCACATACCTTCCTTAACTCCTTCTGCCAATGACAAGTATTCTGCTTCAGTAGTAGACAAGGCAACTGTAGATTGAAGTGTTGCCTTCCAATTGACAGCACATCCATTCAGAGTCAAGACATAGCATGTTAAGGATCTCCTCCTCAAAAGATCTCCAGCATAATCTGAATCTGTATAACCAACCAAGCCACTATCAGATTTATCAGCACCATAAACCAAGCAAATATTACTCGTACCTTTCAGATACCGCATAATCCATTTAACTGCACTCCAGTGAGCTCTCCCAGGATTACTCATAAACCTGCTTACCACACTGACTGCATGAGCCAGATCAGGCCTAGTACACACCATTGCATACATCAAGCTTCCAACAGCATTACAGTAGGGCACTGAATTCATGTACCCTTTTTCCTCAGCTGTAGTAGGTATTGTACTAGCATCAAGTTTAAAATGTGCCGCCAACGGAGTACTAACCGGCTTAGAATTATTCATTTGAAAAGACTGCAACAATTTTTCTATGTATTTCTGTTGAGATACATACAGTAAACCTGCACTTCTATCTCTCCAAATCTCCATGCCCAAAATCTTTTTGGCTGTACCCAAATCCTTCATCTCAAACTCACTGCTCAACAAGGCTTTCAAACATCAATTTCAACCTTGTTCTTTGCAGCAATTAACATATCATCAACATATAGCAACAAATAAATATAAGAATCATCTGCAAGTTTCTTAGAGTAGACACAGTTATCAAACTGATTACGCAGAAAACCATGGGAAGTCATGAATGCATCAAATTTCTTGTACCACTGTCTAGGAGACTGCTTCAAACCATACAAGGACTTTTTCAGCAAACATACATGATCTTTCTTCTCAGAATCAAGAAATCCTTCTGGCTGTGACATATAGATCTGCTCCTCTAAATTTCCATGTAAGAAAGTAGTTTTCACATCCAGTTGTTCCAACTCCAAGTCAAAAACACTTACCATGGACAAAAGGACACGAATGGTTTTATGCTTCACAACCGGGGAGAAAACTTCATGATAATCAATTCCCTCCTTTTGTGAAAAACCCTTTGCCACAAGTCGTGCTTTGAACCTTGCTGGTTCAACTCCAGGAATACCTTCTTTCTTCTTGAAGACCCATTTGCATCCTACCGGTTTCACTCCCTTTGGTAACGGTACAAGATCCCATGTTTCATTCTTCTCAAGAGATTGCATCTCTTCATTCATTGCAACCAGCCATTCTGATGCTTCTCTACTCTCAACTGCTTCTTTATATGATCTCGGGTCATCAGAATCAATACTTTCACCTACTGCCAAGGCATAAGCAACTGAATTAACATCATCTATATCAACACAATCTGCATACCTCATAGGTTTTCTGATTTCCCTCCTTTCCCTCCTTGTTGCTATAGGTTGTGATTCTTCTTCTTCCATGGGCTGCTGTACAGGGTATGTTATAACCCTTTTTGAAGTTTGAACTTCAATTTCCACCTTCTGGTTGGCACCTTGATCATTATTACCTGCATGACTACCAAGCTCCTCCTTCTGACCAAACATAGCAGACTCATCAAAAGTTACATCTCTGCTAATAATAAATTTTGGAGTTCTATCCTTTTCAGTACACCACAGTCTGTACCCTTTAACTCCATGTGCATACCCTAGAAATATGCATTTCATTGCTCTAGGCTCTAGTTTACCATCATTCACATGAGCATAAGCAGGACAACCAAATATACGCAGGCCAGAATAATCAGAAGGTTTACCGGACCATACCTCTTGAGGAGTCTTAAAATCAATTGCAGTAGATGGCGATCTATTCACCAGATAACAAGCAGTGTTAACTGCTTCAGCCCAGAATTGTTTTGGCAAGCTAGCGTTTAATCGCATGCATCTTGCACGCTGCAACAGTGTTTGATTCATACGTTCTGCAACTCCATTTTGCTGTGGTGTATGACGTACAGTGCGATGCCTCACTATACCTTCTTTCCTGCAAAACTCATCAAATGGAGTGTTACAGAACTCCAACCCATTATCAGTTCTGAGTGTTTTGACCTGTTTTCCAGTCCGTTTCTCAACCATGGTCTTCCACTCCTTGAACTTCCCAAACACTTCATCTTTAGATTTCAGAAAATATACCCAAACCCTTCTAGAGTAGTCATCAATGAAAGTAACAAAGTACTTGCATTTGCCCTGAGATTCAACTGGAGAAGGACCCCACAAGTCTGAGTGAACATATTGCAGAACATCCGTAGAAGTATGCTTCCCAGAACTGAACTTAACTCTGCGTTGTTTACCCATAACACAAACTTCACAGAATTTCAGTTTCCCAGTTTCTGCTCCTTCTAACAATCCTTGTTTACTTAGAATTGACAGCCCTTTCTCACTCATGTGTCCCAATCGACAATGCCACAACTCTGTATAATCATCATTCTTCCCTAAAGATTTAGATACAGCCACTGTCCCCATCACAGAACTACCAATCAGAAAGTAAATGCCATGCTGCAATTTACCCTTCATTATAACCAGAGCACCTTTGGAAATTCTCAACTGTCCATTCTCTCCAGAGTACTTGTACCCTTGTTTGTCTAGAGTACCAAGAGAAATCAAGTTCTTCCGTAGACCAGGAACATACCAAGCATCAAGCGTCCTGACTATTCCATCATACATCTGAATCTGCACAGAACCACTGCCCTTAACACTGAGCTGCTCATCATCACCCAACCTCACAACACCATTCCACTCCTTGAAAGAAGTAAACAGTTCACGTGAGAAAGTCATATGATAAGATGCACCTGTGTCCAAGACCCAAGTATTTGCAGAACCAGAGGTGCTGACTGTGAGAACATCAATGTCTTCTTCTCCGTCAGAACTATCTTGCACCACCGAAGCACTACCACTGGTATTCGGTTCCTTCTCGTCATTTCCCTTCTTCCTCTGTGGACAATTCTTCCTGATGTGCCCCTTCTGTTTACAGTGATAACATCGAGGTCCTCCTTTGTTCCTCGACTTAGACCGTGACTTGCTTCTTTTTCCATCATCCCTTTTAGTGTCTCTGCCTCTGCCAACATACAAATCTGCTTCTGCACCATCCTCATTAGAACTAGAGACTCTTCTCTTCAGCTCTTTAGACTGCAAAGCATCTTTGACATCATTAATAGAGATACTATCTCTACCATACAACATAGTGTCAACAAAGTTCTCATATGAATTTGGTAGAGAACACAAAAGAATGATAGCTTGATCTTCATCATCTATCTTAACCCCAACACCCTGTAAATCCAGGATAATTCGGTTAAAATTATCAAGATGATCTTTTACCTGCATATTTTCTGTCATCCGCAGGGTATACAAACGCTGCTTCTGATATAACCGGTTTGTGAGAGACTTTTTCTGGTATTTATCATCCAATTTCTTCCACAAACCTGCAGCAGTTGATTCATCAACTACTTCTCTCAACACCTCATCTGTCAGACTCAATAGTAATGCACTATGAGCCTTTGTCAAAATTTCCTTCTTCTCCTCTTCTTTCAACGTGTTAGGTAGACTACTTTCTCCTTCTAATGCCACTGCACATCCCTACTGAACCAGAAGTGCCCTCATTTTTACCTTCCACAAAGTGAAATCATTCGATCCATTGAACTTCTCAATATCGAATTTATGAGTCGACATCTTCTCAAATAACAGCAGATAAATTACTAGCAAATTTCGCAATCAGAAATTGAATTTCACAAAACTGTTCAGAACCTTGCAAACTGACCAGAACTTCACTAACAGAAATTCAACACAGCAGTCCAACAAAATTCACAGCAGTAAACCAGAAATTCAATCCAGCACAATCCAGTAAATTCACACAGAAATTCAGAATTCTTTTCTGAATTAAACATAAACTTACCGGAACTGTGTCGAGGAAACAATAACGATCGCAACAGAAAACTTGGTCCAAACAACAACAATGACCAAACAGCAGCTTTGACCAAACAGCAATTTTTGACCAAACAGCAGCTTTAACCAAACAGCAGCTTTGACCAAACAACAGCTTTGACCAAACAGCAACTTTGACCAAACAGCAACTTTGACCAAATAGTACCGTTGACCGTTGACCGTGCTACAGTGCCTCGCCGTAGAAGACGATGAACAGTGCTTCCGATGAAGATTCCGGTAATGAACAGTACTTCCGATGAAGATTCCGGCGATGAACAGTACTCGCAACCGTAAAAACTCACCGAAACAACTGAAAAACGATCTCCAATGCACTAGAAATGCAATAAACGGTCTCTTTTTCCCAAAAAACAAGCGAATCAAGCTAGATCTGAGATTTAAAACTAGATCTGAAAATTTTCTTACCACCAAAAATTGGTCTCCGACGTTCTTTAACGCACCAAAGATGCAGAGAATGGTCTCCTATGCTCCAAATCAACTAAATCGGGGCAAGATCTGAAATTTTGGAGCCGGATCTGAAAATTTTCGGACGTTCTACAGTAACCGACGAACCAAAAATGAACCAAGGCTCTGATACCACTTGTTAGGTTACTGAAATGCAATTAATCAAGGAGAAGGATAGAGAATAACACACAAAGAAATTACGTGGTTCGGTCAATGCGACCTACGTCCACGGACAGAGAGAATATCTGTATTATTTTCTGAAGGAGGCTATACAGAGAGAAATTACATCAACCACTCTTATGAATTCCATTACACATATATATAGAGGAAATAATGGGTTATGGGTCATGGGTCGTGGGTCGGGTTACAAACCGGGTCACCCACAAAATTCAAGTTAAACCCAACAGCTTACCATTAACCTTTATTATATTTTTGTATGTTTCTATTTGCTACTGATCTATTTTTACAATCAAGGTTTAGTTATAATTTTGTAGCTTAATCATGTGCACACTGGTTTGGATTATTGAATTTGTAGAATTCTGGATAAGAAAAACTTTCATTAAAATCATAGTCATATCTTATTATGGCAAGAAAAGAAAAACTTTGCTTTTGCTATATTTTTTATACATATTCTCATTTAATATATTTGATTACCAAATGAAGAGGAAGCAACTTGCGTGTGTTAGGTTTATGGTAATAATGAAGGTCGGCTGTATAGTTGTCACGTGCAGGAAACATTAATCAATATCAATTTTTTTAAAAAAAAGAAAGTACCATAATGATATTATAAACAAACCAGTGTTTAAACTGAATTAACTCCAACCGTAGAACTGAACTAAATTATAAATCGTTTCGAAAGTTAAACTATACTATGATTTGGTAAAGAAAGGTTTACCTCTGTAATGCCAATATAGTTAGTTGGATAGGTTGTGGCCTAAAACCAGCAAAATCGAAGAATTCTAAGTTAATATTTTTCGTTGTAAAAAAAATTATAATTTGCAGAAGCTAGAATACGTTTAATAATAAATTATAAAAAAATGTGAAATTATTTTTAAAAAATATAACCACTAAGTGCAGTAAAGGGTTGTTTTACTTAATTGGAGGTTTCAAAATTTTTTGATAATATAATTATGTTAAAACTTAATTAAAAAAATTTTTCATCGGTCTTATCCTGTTGCTTATATTTAGATTAATCGATGTTTATATAATATAGTCGTTAAAAATAACAAAAAAAAAATTGATCAGAAAAATATAACCATAATGAGTAAAAATCATGATGTCCCAATCTAAGAAAGCAATTGTAGGTGTCGTTTCCTTTTAAGAGTAGGTTGACACTGATCGCAGCTTATCCTTCTCACCACGCCACACCCAAAGAAAGAAATCGCTAAAGGGCACGGTCCAAGGGCATAGAAGTAATTTCAATGTACAGGATTCGTAAACCAATAATTGCGATTCGGTACAGTGGGAAATATTAGTATTAAAAGAGGGAGAGGTTGAAGTACTACTCTTTGTGAAAGTAATAAAAAAGGCGGATGTGAATAATATAAAAATACGGAAAAATAGAAACTTTAAGAAACGAGGGGGATAAGATACTGAGGATTGAGTTTCCATGAATGGAGAAGGAGCATCCACGTCTCCTAAGACTTAAACCTCGTACATCTTGCCGACAACGTACGTACCCATCCAAAAGTAAAACTAAACCTACCTTTCCTACTTTCCTTTTCTTTATTGTTTTCTTATTATTTTATCTTAATTAATATTTTATTCGGGCACGTTAAACACTTGCATTTTGTAATGCCCTTTCTTCGAAAGATAGCAATAGCAATAGCAATCGGTAGATACTCGGTCCTTTTTTCAACCTCAAATTAAGATTGTTTAAATCGAATTTTATAATCAGATCAAGATCAACAGATCATACTTTTAAAAATATATATCTAATATTTAAGAATTTAATTATATACATATATATATAAATTACAACTAAGTTTAATATTATATTAAAAATAATTAATTAATATAATTTCAATAAATAGAACTTAAAACATTATATTAGAAAAAACATTTTGTAATAATAAGAAGAAATATTATTATACAATATTTGAAAATATTCAATTAGTAAAGTAAAATATAGAGATTAACCATCACTTTTTATTGTCTTTAAAAACTTAATTTTTCTTGACCTAATAGATAATTTTTTTTCGAAACCTACTATAACATCTCTAACTTTTACTAAAATAAATTAAAAATTGACTAAATTATGAGTGACATGACTGTAATTATAGAGTATTAGTGAGAATTTAAGTTAATTTAATCATTTTTTATCTCATTTGACCTAATAGATTAGAATCATATCAACAAATAAAAAATTAAAATTTAAAATATTATAAGATTGACAAAATTATAAAATCTTACAATTTAAATCGAGATTTTATTGAAATCTTAACATATTTAAATCTTATAAAAAAATTAAAAAAATTCAAATTACTTGAAATTGTAAGATAATAAAATCTTAATATTTAAATATCTGACAACCTTTATCAGAATTTGAACTTGCTTGAAACATTCAATATCTCAACCCTAATATGAATCTAAATAAATTTACTTTCTGAGTAACTCAGTATCTGAAATACACAAAAAAAAAAAAAGTATCACATGATGAATAGCAGATATCTTAAATTTGTTATTGGGTATCGTGATTTCCAATATAGGTCATTCATCCAACAAAAATCTTAATATAAGAGTGACACTAATATTTAGTTAATAAATACCAACCTATCTCATTTATATATTTAGAAGATAATGTGTTAATTTTGTTATATAAATTAATAATTTTAATTAAAAAAATTAAAATAATAAAATTATGAAACATAAATGATAAACATAAAACTTTTAAAATATAAAAGATTAAAATAAAATTTAAAATAAATATAAAATATTAAAATATTATTTTTTTCTGTATATATATATATATATATTTAAGCAATTGGCACTTTTTGTAATATTGATACAAGTATAAACTTCTGTTTGCAAAAAACTTATTAAGAAGGATGGCTAAGGGCTGGAATTAGTTTATTTAAACTTTTAATTTAGTTTGTTATAATTGTTTAAAATTATTTCTTATGCTTTATTATAATTTTAATATAATTTATTAATGTTAAGATTCATTAAGATATCGTTACTTTAAAATTGTCTTATATAATGAATTGTTGACTTGCCATCAAAGAACACTAATTTAACTAAAAGAACTTCATTTAATCATTGTAATTTTTATAATTTTTGTTTTGGTACTTGACGTTAAATTATTATTTTTATAGCCAATAGAGTCACAAAATTTATAACTAATTTGAGATTATTTTATATTCAGAATGCAATTTATTTTTAAGTCTACTATTTTGTTTGATATTAGATTTTCCTTTTATCATATGGTTATTGTCATATAATTATTAACTACAATCACTTGATGAGAACAAACTTTGACATTAAATGAAATATCATTTTTGAAATCACAAGTTTAGTGGTAAAAAGATATAATTTTATATTAGAGACCAATTAAAATTTTAGATAAATCAAAACAAATTAAAACTTCAAAATAAATTATAAAGATCAAATTTATAACTACCCCATGGTATTAATAGCTCGTATGGGTAGGTTGAATAGCCAATGACCTTTTTTTTCTTATTTAATATGTAGAACTGAAAATTTATTTACAAAGAATGTTTGGTTGAATTTATACTGTATCATATATAAAATAAAATAAATTTGAGGCATTATTTTAAATTACCATTACTTTCATGATTACTTGAATATAATTTACTAGTAATTATGGAACACTATTTATAAAAGGAGAGTCATTCTAAGAATATGTCAATATTTTTTCTTGAGTAATTATTTTTTTAGTATCTAAAAAATTATAATTTTTTCTAATATGGTTCTTCAAAAGTTTAATGTCCTTAGTTTCGAAAATATATTATTTATTTTAATTTAATTTTTTTTATTGTTAATTATACAATTTTTTTATAATAGCCAATAAAGTCTAAATTAGATCATATTTAAAAAAAATAAAAAAAAATTGTATTGGTCAGATACAATAAGGATCTCTAAAAACTAAAATAAAAAACTCCTCAAAAGAACTCTGAAGCCTATCAAAGAATATAGAAAAAAAAGTATACAATGACTTATTAACCAAAGAAGACAAGCCAAAATATATTGTTAAGACTTTTGGAGTCATTTCATCTATTTATCTTCGTATCCTATCAACATGTGTTTGCAAGTGTTTGCACATGTTAATCATATAATTTACTATTGTTAAATTTAACCAATTTTATTGTTAAAAATTACTTTAATAATAAAAATAAATAAATAAACCATAATTTTTTAAAAAAAAATAAATTAAGAGAATGATAATATTGTGAGAATTATTTACCAATTACTTTTTGTTGCCAGAGATATGTCTATGTACGATTGAGTAGGGGTGTACAAAACCGAACCAAACCGCCCGGAACCGACCGAACCAAACCGAACCGAAGAAAACCGAGCCAAAACCGATCAAAGAAGGTCTAAATCGGTTTTAAAAATCATGAAAATTTCGGTTTGGTTCGGTCGGTCGGTTCCGGTTTGGTTTGGTTCGGTTATAACCGAACCGAACCGAACCATGTATTACAAAAAAAAATTTATATATATTTCTATCCAAAAAAAATTATATATATTATATTATATTTATATAATTATATATATAGTTTAAAAAAATGATGTACCTTCCAGTAACACCACTTCAATTTGAATTCTTAACAAACTCTTAGTTACAAAAAATAAAAGACTAACATAATAGAACAATTTGTTTCTACTTTCTACTGAACCAAAAACAGAGAGTGAGGGCTTACTAAGAGAGAGGATTGTCACTTATAAAATTTGAGTTATTCTTTGCTTTATGCTTTCGGTTTGGAGAAAAAGACAAATTTAACTAAAGAAGAAAAAATATAAACAACAAATCAACAATGATTAACAAGTTGTATTTATATAACAGTAAATAATGAGTCGGATCATTATCTTCTCCACTCTTATATTTTATTAGATAAAAATAAGTAATATAATTAAATAAGAAAAATTGGTTATGTTAAAATAGATAAAAGTGAGTTTTTTTTAAAAAAAATTTTTTTTAGAATATTAAACCGCCCAAAACCGAACCAAACCGCCCAAAGGAAACCGAACCGAACCGTCCAAGAACCGAACCAAACCGCCCAAAATTAAAACCGATTAGGTTCGAAATTTATAAAACCGATTAGGTTCGGTTCGGTCCGGTTCAAGCCCAAAACCGAACCGAACCGACCGTTGTACACCCCTACGATTGAGTGGAGAGAGACAATAGCATGTAAACCCAAAACACTAACTAGTAAATATCATTGATTTTAAAATTTTCTGACTTTTATTTTATTCGTAGGTTTTGTTTGCATCAAGGGATATGAAACAGAGAATAAGAAAGTGTGAAAGTCTAAGGCCACAAAAGGGACACCAAGGTTTGTGTAGATAGGAGGTGGCAGTGGGGCCTACGTTTTCTAGAATAGCCACTACTTACATATTTCTTATTTGGAAGGATTTTGTTTCAGCGAAGTCGACCTCACCAAAATTTGGTTGCGTCTAAGGCTAACACATATCGACATGTATGTTAGTCTTTTTCTTTTTTTTTTATTTGAAGAATAAAATATTTGAGATTTTAACCCTCATACTTTGTTAAATTTATAGTAATTATTCTTTTTGGGTTTGTTTTTCAAAAATCACCAACAAAAATTAAATCTAACCGTTCACAACCAAAACAAATAACTCAAATGAAAAAACCAAATAGATTCTTATTTTTTATAAATTGATTAGTTTGATTTAGTTGAAATTTAAATCAAAACCAAACCGAACTAAATATGTAAGAAAGATGATTTTCGATTTAATCAAAGGAAATACTTGGCTCAATATGAGTTGTTATAGTTCACAACCAACAGCTTAGATTGTTTGATATTTTTAAAAAAATATATATTTTAAAATCTGAGTTATTGGTTATGAAATTTAACAATTCAAATTACGTCAAATATTTTACTTAACTTTGAGGTCGAACAAAAAATCTAAATCCAACTTATAAATATCCCTAATAATAAGAGCAGCAGTCATAAATTAGAAATTAAATAAAAAACTCTTTTTTTGAAGGCAAAATTTAAAATTTAAATTTTTAAAACTAAAGGTTTCATTTTTTTTTTTTTAAATTTTCCCCCTTTAATTTTAGAGTTGAAATCTTTACCGCGGTCAATCAACTTGTGCCACCGGCTATAGCCCGTAAAGAGGGTCCCTTCAAAAGTAGCGGGAAATGAGTGGTTGGGTATAGACCATAGATAGTGAAATTACCCAAATTGGAAACCCAATTTTAACGAAAGGCTTTTAAGGTTGGACTTTCCTCTAAACAGCAAGTCAGCACTATCCTAGTCCTTCCTCTTCTCCTTATTATTGCCTTTTATTCTTTTCAAAAAAAATATTGCCTTTTATTTATTTATTTATTTTGCCAACTTTGTTTTGTTTGTTTCCACTGCCACGTGTCGGTGTCTCTTTTGGATATCGAAAATTCACGAAGCACAGAGGTGCGACCCACTCTCTGTATTCACAATTTCACGCATTATTTTTTTTGCATGATTGGACAAAGTGGGACCCACTCTACCAATTTTCTTTGTTTCTGACTTTCTGTTTTCGTTAGTGTACAAAATGAAAATATCATGCTTTCAATTTTTATTTAGGCAAAAATATATTTTGATACTTTATTATTATTTTAATCTTTTATCTTAGTTCTCTATGTCTCAAATGTTTTAAATTAATCTTTTATATTATAAATTTATACTATTTCAGTTATTTTTTATCAAAATCGTTAGTCATTTTAACAAAATTGATACTTTATCATCTTAATACAAATATGATATATTTATTTTAATGTTAATTGCATACAAAACATTGTAATATAAAGTGTCGGTTATTTTAAAATGATTAATAGTTTTGATTAAAAAATTGAAAGTGTTTAAGAAAATTGACACTTTATCGTCATAAGGTATATCTACTTGATAGCATACAAAACATGGTGTTATAAAGTGTCAGACTAATATTTATGACTAAAAAGAATTGGAATAGTGTGAATTTGTAACATATAAGACTAATATGAAATATCTTAAATATAGAGGTCTAAAATGACACGAAATATAAAGATAAAGGATCAAAATATAAATTTTACCTAATATTTATTATTTAATTATCTCAACTTCCCTCATAAATATAGGATAAATTTATTTTTTGTTTCTCTTATTTAAATATTATATTTTTCTTGTCATTTTAATGCAAATTACAGAAAATTCTTTTCTCATTTACTTTATCTCAAAGAAATTAATTTCTTGTACACTATAATACCATTATTTTAATTTTAATAATAAAGACTAACAAGTATTTTTATACAGAAAGTTAACTTTAAAGATGAAAGCATAAGCTTTTAAGGGAGCCAAATGTAGTTTTAAAATCAGAGAAGTGTGTGTAATTTAACTAATCTCAAAGGATCAAAATATCAATTTTATCTAATATTTATTATTTAATTATCTCAACTTCCCTCATAAATATAGGATAAATTATTTTTTGTTTCTCTTATTTAAAAATTATACTTTTCTTGTCATTTTAATGCAAATTACAGAAAATTCTTTTCTCATTTACTTTATGTCTAAGAAATTAATTTCTAGTACAGTATAATACCATTATTTTAATTTTAATAATAAAGACTAACAAGTATTTTTATACAAAAAATTAACTTTAAAGATGAAAACATAAGCTTTAAGGGAGCCAAATGTAGTTTTAAAATCAGAGAAGTGTGTGTAATTTAACTAATCTCAAAGGAGATATGTATAATTTACTTTATTAATTTTTGTAATTTTATTTAATTTTTAAAATTTAAAAATAATTTTAATGAAAGTTTTACTTTCATTTTTACTATTAATTTTTTATTAATGTTTCTATAAATTATAGTGGCATAATTTATGCTAACAATAAATAAGAACAACAAAAAGAATTTATTCACACACACTCGTTACCATGTGAATAAAATCTAGTGATATATTAATGAAATTTTAATAATAAGCACTAAAATAATAATTTTTAAAGTATGGAAACTGAACTAAAAATTAATAGAATTTTAATACAAACAAGATAACCAAACTTAAATACAACCACCCATAATTTATTATATTTTCATGGCACAGTTTTATGTGTTTAATATTCACATGTAATTTTGGGACAAATAATTGTGATGCAAAATCAAAGAGCCAAAATCCTTTGTTATTTTTTGGGGGAACTGTAAAGTGCTGGTCTTCCTAGCACGTCTGATAGTTCTGCCAAATGGAGTTTATGTGGACTTTACCATCCATCTGATCGTGCTGAGAAGCCCAACACTATACAGTACAATAGATGATCCTAACTTAAAACTAGAATATTGTTTTGAAATATGAAACTTTTAAAGAAATTAAAGAATTTTTAAAAATATATATATAAAAGAATTATCCTTTCCCATGTGGATAAAATCTAGTTATATATATATATATATATATATATATTAATGAAACTGTAATAATAAACACGAAAATAATGGTGAATTAAAAATTAATAGAATTTTAAGACAAACAAGATAATCAAACTTAAATACAACTACCCATAATTTATTTATATTTTCATGGCCCAAGTTTATGTATTTAATATTCACGTGTAATTTTAGGACAAATAATTACTATGCAAAATCAAAGAGTCAGAATTTTCTTTTGTTCTTTAGGAAAACAACACGGTGTTAGTCTTTTCAATACTATCTTCTGATAGATAGAGTTTGTATAGTCCTCACCATTTATCAAATCATATTGAGAAATTCAACATCGTACAATACAATAGAGAATCACAACTTAAAACCAGAGTTTTGTTTTAAAATATGAAACTTTTAAATAAACTAAAGAATTTTTGACAATAAATATAAAAGAATTATCCTTGCTGTCTATTAAGTATATAAAGGGCACAACATTAAACAGTTTAGCCGATTTTATCATAGACCAAATGGAAATATAGATACACAAAATTAAAATTATTGATACGTTACAGTAATATGCAAAAAAATTGTTGTTAATACCGTATTCATATATACTAATTCTACAACACTAATATTCAGGATTACTTTAGAAGAAAAATCGACTGAGAAAAAAATGAACCAATTTCTACCCAATTGAATGTTGAAAACTTTTCCAGAAAATAACAATTAAATGCGAATATAAATTTCCATTGCAACAATTGAGTATTTAAAAATTCATTTGACTCTTATTAACCTACTTTAAATTGAGTAATAACACAAGTGCTAATATTTTTAATTTATAAAACTCGAACTCAATACTGTCATTAACATGTTGCTTCTATGCTTGTGTCTCTCTCGTGGTGTGCCTTGTTGGTTTCCCTAATCATTTGTCGACATATTCCTTGGTCATCGATATGTTTTCTTTGTTCTCCTAATCATTTGTGATTTTTCTTGTTTGATGCTTGTTTGGTTTTTTTTTTTTTGTCGTGTTTCTCATTGGTCGACACTGAAGTGGAGCGATCAGAGTTAGGAATGAGGAGTCGCACTACTCCAACATGTCTTGCGTATTATTTGTGTCAGGTCACGAAATCAAATCTTTTGTGAAAATCAATTCTTCTCAAAATTTAAGTTTACTCAATTATTTTTTTAAACATCCCTTATATCTTCCTCTTGAAATCTCCGGCTGGAAAAAAAAAAATTGAAACCATAACAAATCTGAGTTTGAACAAAATGGATTTGATCTAATAATGAAACACCAACACTTTCATGTCGATAAATAGAGGTTAGAAATATATAGTCAACAAAAGAAGCTCAAACCAACCACCATCATTGATAATTACTTCGTAAGGTTACGCAACTCTCAAATATTTTAATTTTTTTAATTGAGTCGTCGCGTAGTGGTGGCTCATGAATTAATAAATTGGATTACGGTATGTTGTAGTAGCTAATATTTGTGGTGTATATGAATGTAAGGATCTATATATGTATAAATAAATATTTTAAAATATTATCTTTGTATTATTTGACTTTTAATTAATCTTAATTATTGATCTTCGGGTCTGTCTTATTGATGCAAGTATCCATTCCCAACTTGCGTAGGGAATTATACATATCTCATTAATTATATATTTGATTGGCTGAGATCACGTAGTGTTTAATTCACATCTTTTGCTAAAATAAAGATCAATGATATAAATGTAAAAACGGATAAAACAAAAAGGTGTAAATAATAATAATAATAATTATTATTATTATTATTATATATATTTATATTATTTGAACAAAAATATCCATCTATCTAATTAGATGTAAGATTAATCATTTTTAAATTTATTGTATACAAAAGACAAAGTCTTTTTTTAAATTAGCGTCTCTAAGTATATTTGTGGTTTTCTATGATACTTTCATTATGAAATTAATTAACATATAAATTATTTATTTCACTTATTTTGATATTTATTTACAAATATATATATATTATTTATTTTCTCGATTCAATAATTAATCTTGTGGATTGACAATTGTATTAATAACTCAATGAACCAATTTTCTATCTTGGTAGTTGATCAAGCCAATTGCTAAAATTACGGTCCAACAGCCACTATCACTGAATCATTAAGTATTGAATTTATTTTTTAATAATATTAATCTTCAATTATATAGAATTAGTTTTTTATATAAACTAGCTATCATATTATATAACTTTTTAGACTAGGTTTGAATTTTTTTTTTAAAAAAAAAGAAGATAAAATTTATATTTTATTATTTTGGAAATAACAGGATTAGAGGAATGAATTAGAAAAAGAAAAGAAAAACTATTTAATTAAACAAAATATCTTCCTTTCCCTTCTCTATCCTTTCCCATATTTAGTTATCCCTTCTTGTCCAAGTGTCACTATCCGTATGACTAAATTGGTATTCGTCAAAACATATATTTAATATTCATATTCCCAACTAATTGTAATATCTACGGATATAAATGATTCTGTATTTATTCTTTTTAAATAATTCAATGTATGAAAATGTTACTTTTTGATTGGATATAAATATATATCATTTGGTGTGTCACCATTTTGTGAATCTGTTTACACATTAGATTTTTGAATGCCAATTTGATATAAAAAGGGAAAAACAAACTGTAGTTCCTTATATATTTACTTTTAAGTTATTTAATTAAAATATGATAAGTATATATTTTTTAAAATATAATTTTATATTTTTTATAATTTATCATTACATGATTAATTTTTTTAAAAAAATTTTAAACACGTCATGTTTTTGTTAGAGAACTTGATAATAAAAATATAAATAATTTTATATAAATTTTTTCTATCTCTTTTTTTCTTAAAAAAAATAGTTAAATATTAGCTACGTGAAGACTGTTTTAGCTATGGTTTTTGTACATCGTGGCTAAAATCTATTTTTTTTTTTTGTCAAAAATAATATTAAGCCAAACCAAGTTGATCAAAAGCAACATAAAATGATGACAAAGAGAATCCAAATCCCACTTGACATGTTGAATAATAATGCACAAGTGGATTCACGTTTTTCTTCGAATAAACTTTAGTACTTTACTTCATGCTTGAAGAAGTGTGCAAGTGAATTTGATTAAGTGGGATTATTATAGTTTTTACCTTCCAATAACAATATGGCAACTTGAAATGGCAAGAGTGACTATAAAGCAAAGCCCAAAGCCTTCTCTCATAAAGTGTAAATAATATGCAATTCACGTGGTCTAGCTAAATTACAAACTTTGATTAATCTAATCATTTTCCATCAATGAAACTAAATCTATGGAATTCACGAGATAATATTCAGGCAAATCTTTTTCATTCTACCTTTTTTTTTTTGAGATACTATTGAGTAAGTTTTATTAATAAAAATAAAAGGTACAAATATTTTTTACGTCGTTAACGTTTATATTAGAGTTTAATTTTATTTATAATTTTTATTTTTATCAATTATTTCATACATATTTATTTTTATTTTAAATTTATTTATTTTACTAACGTTATTTATTTTACTAACAAAAAATACTTATTAAGTGATTAATAAAAAATATAAATTTAAAATAAAAATAAAATATGTATAACTCAAATTTAATTTTTTTTATATCTCTAATACTTTTTTTTTTACATCACTGATCAACAACAATAACAATAATAATTTAATTGAATTTATTTCCATTGCACTTGCTTCTTGCTTTACCAAGTTATGCAAAATGTCTTTTCTTTTCCTCTCTTTTTGTTTAGGTGTCAATTGTGCTAAAGAATTGATATAAGAATGGATAATTTAGTTAAAAAAAGGTTGATATTTAGTTATTAAAAAAAGAATAAGAAAGTGCAATATACACAAATTGGATCTTCTTTAGTGGATATCAAAATTGTAGAATCTAGTTCTTCAGTTATATTATATTTTTTACCTCATGAAAATTTTTTTTCTTAATCTTTAGTCCTAATTGTCCGCTTAAAAACGAATGACTGTTACAAAAGAATTATACTCTTTAATTTTCATATTAATTGCAGAATATCTAAATTTCAATATACATGTGTTCACCTTATACTTAGATATATATCACTCAAAACACAAAGAAATGAATAAAATTGATTTAATAGAATAAAGGTGAATTATTAATTTTACATAAATTTAAAAGGCTATACAATCAAGGACAAAGATTAAGATACATAATTATAATTTCTCCAAAATTAGTTGCATTAATTTATGTTTTATTGACCAAATCTACTTATACATCTAGAGAATGGGAGAAAACAAAAAGGCGCACTTGCCTAAAATCTTTGGACTGCAGTCAACATGATATGAAATAGCATGCGATACATTATGACTAGATTAGGATAACAGGTGGCGAAGTATATATCTTTTCAAAATTACACCGGTTATTAAATTAGTTAATATATTAATTTATAGATTAATAATTTGATTATGGTTAAATTAATTGTACTTAAAAACATATTAAAATATATAATAAATATATGATATATATATTAAAATATTTAATACATGTTACATATATATATATTAATTTTAGATTTTTTTAATAATTTAAATTTTTAAAAATTTTTTAAAAATATATAATAATATTTAATAAAAAATTTAAGAAATTAAAATAAAATCTTATTGAACTATCAAACTAGTCAATTTTATAAGTTTTATTAATTTGAGATTGGTTTGATAAGTTTTAAGTTGGTTGAACTATCGAATTCGATCAATTTTACAAGTTTTATCGATTCAAAATTGGTTTGATAAATTTTTTACTGATTTAAATATTTACCAATTTTTAAATTTAAATTAAATTAAAAATTTAGTCAATTCTCTAATTTTTTAACTAAATCCACTTATCTGGTTCTATTCGATTCCCTAAACGATATACAGCATGATGTTGCGGTGACTTTGAGCAATGTGGTAGTTAGGCCATTCCCATCACTGTCATTAATTAACACTGCTTTATTAACTTTTCTTTTTCTTTTATGGGGGTCCAAGGAAACAAAGAATTTAGGGCACTTTAGAATCTAGAAACACCACAAAAAATGTGAAAAGGAGGGAACAGAAAAAGCAACGTGATAGATAAGGAAGCTAAGTAATATCCATGATGATACCCCACAAGACCAAATTTGCAGTTTTCTATGAATTTGATCTTTCCTATGAAAGTGTACCTATATATTATATATATATATATATATATATATATAATCTAATTAATTAATAGCCATAGGGGGGTTGAATGTGGATTTGAAACCAAGCAACACCTACAAGTCAAAATTTGCGACGATTTGTTGGTGTTTTCACGAATCAAAGTGGTAACCTCTGTTCCGAGGAAACACTTTACCTTGTACTCATAATAGTCAATATTGTTGTAAATTAAAAAATTAGTTTAAAATAATTTTTAAAATTGATGAGTAGTTGAATTGATAAAAAATAAATTGAATAAGATAATAACTAGTGGTAAGTGAACTAGTTGAACCGATTTATTTATTAATTTTTTTAAATTTTACTTGTTTTATAATCAAATAATGAAGAAATAAAAATTATAGATCAGTCAATTTAAGTGAAAATATCAATATCTTACTATTTGATAGATTTGATAAGAGTTAATATTATCTTGATTAACAATATTACCACAATTTTTTATGTTAACATTTGATTATAAATGTTATTTTATGTAATTTGACATCAAATCTTGACAAATTTTCATCAACATTTTGCTCATTCTATAATCCGATAATCAAAAAATTAATATTACATATCAGTCAATTTTGACATAAAATCTTATTTTTAATTAAATTTATAAATTTATATTTATAATTTTTAATTATGTATTATTTTTTTAATATTTTAAAGTAGACCGATTCAATCACGATTAAACCACCATCTAACTATTACTCTTGAACTGATGCTTCTGTTAGTTCAATAATAGATATAATTTTCAGAACCTTATTTTTGAACTTGGAAAACCCACAACCTCATGGAAAAAGAAAATTGCCCTCACAAGTAAAAATAAATTGTAATTATCTATATATTGATGTCACGCCGTCTCTTTATTTATAATATTCCTATTGACTTATAAAAGATTGTAACACGATCTAATTACAAGAGATGCATAATTTGATATTAATTGATCATAGTAATAACAGAAGTTTAAGAATAATAATTGTTCAATTTTTTTAGATATAAATATAAGAAATACTTTACTATTGATCTATGATATTGTTAATTGAAATTTGAAAAGATACTCTTGATAAAACTAAAAAATAACTAGAGATGCAAATGCATACTCATTGCAAATATATTCATTTTAATTAGATTTAATATATAGTTTAAACAATTTTTAAAAAAAAAACTTTTAATGAAGTTGCTAAAGTTAGTTGTTATTTTTATATTAAATAAATATAATTAAACAAGATTTACGTGAATGAATATGATCGTTTTTAAGATTAATTATGTATATCTTCAAGTCAACTGATATTTTTAAGCGACATTGACATCGTGACAACATTTCTATACGATCCACCGCTAAACTCTTAATTCAAAATTAAATTTCAATATATAATACGTATGTAGCCCCTCATTATTATTATTTTTTTGGGTAAAAATACTCTTTAATATTTATATTAAATTTTAATTTTATTCTTAACTTTTTTTTATTTCAGTTATATTGTATATATTTTTTTTTATTTTAAATCTACTCAATTTTTATTAAAATTGTCTATTTCACTGATAAAAAATGTTGATTATAAGTGATTAGTAAAAATAATATATTTAAAATAAAAATAAAACATGTGAGACTCTAATCTACTCTTTTAGAAATTAGACTACAGTTTATGGGCTGTTGGATGTGATCCATCTGACAACCCATGTTTTGCTTGCTTTTTTTCTTTTTAAATTTTGTATTAGTTGTTGAGTTTGATAACTAATTGATTAAATCTAACAATCAATATAATTTTTTAAAAAAGAAAAAGGAAAAAAAAGAAGACATCACGGTTGTTAGATGTAGATCAAACGGTGCGCAGGAGGAAATCCTGTTTCCTTTTTTTATGTTCTTACCATTTTTTGATTTGTCAGTTATGTCTTATATATTTTATTTTTGTTTCAAATTTACTCTTTTTACTAATTACTTAGTTAATATTTTCTATCAGTGAAATAAACAACGTTAATAAGAATTGTAGATTTAAAATAAAAATAAAGTATTTAAAATTGACTCAAAAATAAAATAAATTTAAGCACAAAATTAAAATTTAATATAAATATTAGAGACGTAAAAAATAATTTTATTTTTTTTAAAATCATTCTAAGCTTTAATATAAACAAGTGTCGGTGACAAATAACTTGAAGCATGAAATATGCATAGATTTTTTTAGAACATAGGATTGTAATAAGGAAATTTGATAATATAGAAATGTGTAAATTTTTCGAAAACATATTTTAATTACAAGGTCACGTGGATTTGGTTACCATTTTATTTTAATAAACACTCATAGACCTCTCCGATAAACCCCTATATACAATATGATAATTATTTTAATCAATTATTGGGAACTTGTACAAATTAATTAACTCCTTTGTTACAGGCTTGTTTGTTTCTTTTTTTTTTTTAATCGATCTTTTTATTTTGTCCATGATTACACGTGATGGCTTGACTCAAGTAATTAAGAATTAACAAATATTTAAACTTTATCACAAAGAAGGTTTAACAAATTAATGGGTCTATTTGAGGCTATAGAAAAGACATCATTCGATTGTTTATTTTATAAAAATTTAACTCTACTTGATTAATTGGTAAATATTATAAACTCATTAAATATTTGTCATGGAATTAGTCTTATAAGTAAATATACAATTTGATTATATTTAGAGTTAATTTTAACTAATATTTAGCATTTTATTACTCTAAGTCGAAAGAAATATAAAATATTCATATTATAAACTCATTAAATATTTGTCATGGAATTAGTCTTATAAGTAAATATACAATTTAATTATATTTAGAGTTAATTTTAATTAATATTTAGCATTTTATTACTCTAAGTCGAAAGAATTATAAAATATTCATAATTAAATTTCATTACAGTCTAAAATCATTGATTACTGCTGTGTCCAATAATCATTAATTTAGGTGATGAAGATATTTTGAGCACTATTGATTTAACGACGCAATCACCTAAACATGTAATTTTTTATTTTTATTCTGCACGAAAATTGGCCGATACCGCATGTTTCTAAATTGCATGTAATATAAAATATCAATATAGATTATTAGGTATAGGCCTTATAAGAATATTGACCTACTCATCGACCGGAAAATTTGTCTTGTTCGGCATTTAAAAAATAAAAAAAAAGTTCTAAAAAATACGGTAAAT
The DNA here is from genome assembly GCA_037074585.1 of Biancaea sappan. Lineage (NCBI taxonomy): Eukaryota > Viridiplantae > Streptophyta > Magnoliopsida > Fabales > Fabaceae > Biancaea > Biancaea sappan. The sequence goes on along the minus strand of CM073491.1, from coordinate 90,912,420 downwards.
ATAAATTAATTATTTATATATTTTTAAAATAATAAATTGCATCTTTAAATAATAAATTATTATATATATGATATAAAAAATATATATTGTAATATTCAAAATATTTCATTTACATGTATAATATTAAAATATATAATTATATAATATATTTTTAAATTTTTAATAATATATAATATATAAATAATTTTAATATTTAACATAATATTTAATTGTTTATTAAAAATACTTTTCTGCCTCAAATTTTTTTTTATATTAATTATATGTTATATGTTTTATTTTTGTTTCATATTTTATTTTATTTATTAATGTCATTTATTATATTAATAAAAATATTAATTAAATAATTTATAAAAATAATATATTTAAAATAAAAATAAAAAATATAAGATATACTATTTTTATTAACTTCGTCTATTATAGACGACGTTAATAAAAATTATAAATTTAAAATAAAAAAAATATATAACATTTAAAAAATTAAAAATAAAATTAAAATTTAGTATAAATATTAAAAATGTAAAAAATAATTTTATTTATATTTTATGTTATAATTATATGTTATTGTTGGGATAATTTATCCCATACAAAAATAAGATATATTTATAAATCTTAAAAGTGAAGATGTAAAATATGAGTTTTGATAAAAAGTTGAGTTGGTTTTTTTTTTTTTAATTTGATCCAATTACTAAAAAATATCAGCAGTATTTCTTACCACCTTATAGGAATATATGGTTAAAAGGAAGGGCACAACTGTATTTTCGCCCACGGATTTGTGCGAACCAAGAGCGTATGCCACGAGTTAATGTAACAACTTAGAATTATGCGGAAGCAAAGAATCAGCACGTGTAGCTCATGGTTGGGGACGGCAGAGGGCACTTTTGGAATTTCATATTCCATAAAGGGCCATATTCCGGCCATTTGGGGCCTCTTCTTGTCCCTTTCTCCATTCCTTTCTTATTGTTTCCGAAAAAATCATAAGAATAAAAATTTAGTCCGAATACGAATATCGAATCACAATGATAAAGAAAATTACCAAAAAGGAATAAATATCGGCGACTAAAAGAGAAAACTATCAAACGCATTGATTCACAGAGAGAGATAGTTGGGCAGTTCGGGCAGCGAGTGCTCCCCAGCTGTCACAGTTCGGGAAGTTAACGACGTGTACGTTTTTACCCGCTGGCTCTCTCTCAAATCTCAATCCGCATGACAAGGTTTCTTATAATAATTTATAACTAAAATTTTTTATCACCTTAAATTATATATATATATATATAATTGAGATGTAATTGTTATATTTTTATTATGAAGGTATTTAATCCAAAGTGTATAGTTTTTAAAAATAAGAATAAATTATTAATTTAATTTTAAAAAATTATTTTATTTTAATTTAATCTTTAGAAAATTAAGTGTTTTGATTTAAACTATGAAATATTGTATTTATTTCAATTTGATTCATTTTTTTTTGTTAAAATAACTTTTAACAACAAAAAATTTAAGATTTAACAGCAAAAATGATCAAATTAAAATGAATGTAATATTTTAAAGAGAAAATTGATTAAATTTAAAAAAACTATAAAATTTTTAAGGGTCAAATCAATAATTTACAAAATAACATTGCAAAATTAATTTTTGGCAAAAGTATTTTTTTGGCCCCTAATGTTTATCTTAATTTTCAATTTCGTTCCTAACGTTTTTTTTGTCAATTTCATCTTATATTTGTTTTTTGTTTTAATTTTATCCTTAAAATTAACATTATTAATAAATTTGACGAAAAATATTAATGTTGGCTCCTTCAAATGACTTATAGTCTCTTTTACATGACATATCAAATGTTTAATAGTTACGTTAGGATAAATGAGAAAAATAAAAAAAGTTTCATTTGAGGCTAAATTAAAACTTAATTAAATATTTGGGACAAAATTAAAAATGAAATCAATTAGTATGACACGTAGGTAGTGGATATGTTTCATGGAGAAGTCTATATCAATATTTTTCATCAATTATATTAACAATAATAGCTTTATGGACAAAATCAAAACAAAAAAAAAATATGTGAGAAGAAATGGGTACAAAAAAATGTTAAACTTTAAGGACGAAAAAAATACTTTTGTCTTAATTTTTTCAATGAAGCTCCCTATAAAAAGTAAAATATCTTAATTTTTTTAACATTTTATCAACTTTTAGATATAATATTTATATCTAAAAATATTAATTAATTTTTATTATGAAAATACTGTAAACACAATTTTATATTTATTATATATTTGTCTCAATATTCAATAAACTAATTTTGTATACAACATAAAACTGTAGTTAATTGTTTAATGACAATAAAAATAATTAAATTGAGCATAAAATTATGATAAAATAATAATATTGGCATTTTTCATTAAACAAGACATAAAGGTTAAAGAGTTCATTAAATGAACAACAAATTTTGCTAAAAACTGTTAAAAACAGGAATAAGAAATTAAGTATATATCAAAATAAAACAGATAGGACAAGCAAAGGCAGCGTGATATCAGTGGCGCATTCCCAGCCGTTGGATGAATAGTGTTTGATTGGGAGACTACGACGTATGAAGTAGTAGTAGGCTAGTAGCTAGCAGGACAAGATAACAAAACCGATGAATGCGGATGTGGGAGGGATGACCACTTTTTAATAGGCTACTGTTACTAGAAGGCTTCAAATGGACTGGCTGGACCATGGACCATTGCAGCTCAATTTTTGTAGGATTAATCATTAAGTTAAGTTGATTTTTATATAATTTATAATTAAAAAATTTTGATTTATTCGCCAGAGCTAGTCTCATTTTCTTATTGACCTATTTATTTTATTTTAAAAAATATATCTTTAATTATTTTAATAGTAAAAACTAAATATTAAGATAATTAAATTTTAAACAATTAAATTGGTCGTCTAAAAAATATTTTTAATAACAAAAATAAAATGTTAAAATTATGAAATTTTAAAAAATATAACTAAATTTTTTTAAAAAATAGACTAAAATTTAAAAATTAAAATATAAAAAATAAAAAAGTTATAAATGTTGACCAACTTCAATTCACATAAGTTTCAAGAACTTCAATTTTTTAAATTAAATATCTTTTTTTAAAATAATTAGTAAATCGTTAGTCTATCTTATTCTATTTACAAAATTGAAATAAACTGATAAATTGATTAATTTCATATTGACAGTTATAATCGTGACTTGACTATGATAACAAAATACGCCTGTCCGTAGTAGATTCCTATCTCCTCACACCCAATCATCAATGGGGTATGGCTATAGCAATACGACAAAGTTTTGAACTTGTGTGGTTGCTATACGAGGACTGGAGATAACAAAAGAAACAAACATTTTTTTATAATACTGAAATAGTAAAGAAAAAAAAAACAGCTATTGAATCATTGACGATACCGCTTCATTGCAGGTTAGAAAAGTTTGATTGGTTCATATTTTAGTTTATTAAGTGTATTTATTTTATTATATTTTTAAGTATTTATTTGTTTCAAATACATTTTGTTCAAATAAAGTTGATAAAAAAAAAGTATTAAAAACTTTTAGACATTGATTACTCTAAATAGAATAAATTTACAAAGAATTTAACCTTTTAAAAAATTAAATTTTCTGGTTATTAAATTACTTTAAATTTGTGTAAATCGTAATTAAAAATATTTCACAAATTTCAAAATAATCTAATTATAAAAAATTCACTTTCCTAGAAAGTCCACTCTTCATATACTTATCCATCTAAACATATTTTTTTACTAACACAAATTTAATGTGTATAGATATTAAAAAAGAACAATCTTAATTATTTAATCCTCAGTCTTGCATGAAAAAAAAAATATATATATATATATATAATGACCTCTTAGAAAGTGATTATTGTGTTTTCTAAAAGCTCATGCTCTCATCCAATGCTTTATTTTTTTATATATTTTTTATTAAAAATAATCATAATCGAAATATTATCAAGCATTAAATATGAGCATATCTTTTTATTAAAATTCAAATCGTGATTCATATGTGAGAGATAAGCCTCTTTAATTTTCTTAGATCTAACTTTCACTAATTTTGTACAATGCTTTGAATGATGCATGTCCTTGTTCAAAATGCACCATTTAACAGAGAACCAAACTATGTGGAAAGCCATTTACTGAGCCATGAATATATATCCATATGGTGGATTTAAGGTACAAAATTAGGAACATAAGAGTGTGACACAATTAAACTTTCATAAATTAATATTCGATAAATTAATAATTTTTAAAATAATATAATAAATTAATAATTTTTTAAAATAATATAATAAATTAATAATTTTTTAAAATAATATAATAAATTAATAACTTTTTAAAATAATATAATAAATTAATAATTCTTTAAAATTACAGACATCACTAGGATAATTTAATTAATAACATATAAACTACACTAGTTCTCTCCATCATCAAGTGACTTGTATTGATTTTAAGAAATTTTTTTTATGTTATTTATATAGTAATTCTCTTCATCATCACAATTGAATGTGTATTTAATTATAGTATAATAAATCATAGATGCAAGTAACTTTTGTTGAACTTTATTTAATTAGTCAATATAATGAATATTGTTTAATTACTAAAGACAATGAATACCATTTACTTATTTTCATAAATATATGTACAATAATTTTTTTAAAAATTAATTCAAGATATATGATACATAAATATTGTATATTAATAATATACACAATAATTTTTTATATAATTAAATTTATATTGGTTGAATCAAAAAAATATTTTTTAAATTAATAAATTATTAATTTATCGATTAATTAATACATATATAAATTAATAACATTTTATAGTCTCGATATTATTAATTTATAGAAATTTTACTGTATTTAATTTATGGACTTCAATTCCGGAAGCTTCAGTGAAGTCTCCTGATTTTGCATGATAGTGATTTCTAAAATTCTGTGTGATTTTATAGAGAGAGAGAGAGAGAGAGAGATTGACTGGCAGGAAAAAAGAACTAATTATATTAAAAAAATGAATAAAATAATTTATTTTTGAAATATTAAAATTGAGGTTACTTATTTTTTAAAATTAAAATTCAAAAGCCTTATTTCAGATAATATAAAATTTAAAGCATCTTTATAATTTTCTTTATAATATTGATATACGTTGTTAATTACCCCATGCTTCTATCTCCAATAATTTATCTCTGAAGAAAAGCCCTAATTATTGATAGATCCTGAACTCTTGTGCAAATATGTCTACATGAAAAGAAATGAAGTGATGAGGCCAGTGGACCCATTTTAATTAATATTGATAACGTATTAATAACATTTGAAACATTTTTTTGAAAAAAAAAAATCCAAGATGTATTAATGAGTTTGAAAGAAAATAATATATTATTTTATTGTCTAACAATATCATAATAAGTTTATATTGACTTCATGCTTTAATATTTATTAACAATTACCCCATTCATAGTTTGTTAAGGATAAATTGTTCCATAAAACAAAGTCATAATTTTTTAATTTGCCTCTTATTTATATGTTAATAAGTTTAAGTTTCTCTTAATATTTTAAAAATCGAATCAGTTATTGAATTGGTGAAGATACTGCCTCACGATTAATTAATCTGATCGTAATATAACTAATAATAATTAAATATATTTTTTTAATTTTATATATTAAAAATATATAATATGATAAATTAATAAACATTTTCATACATAACATTAGTCAACTTATATTGGTATGATTATATATATATATATATGTGTAATTGTTTTTTATTTTTTTCTTGTTCTCTTATTTTATTGGTTTTTGTGACAAAAAAATATTATTATGAAAAACAATTAAGAAGAAAAAATATAACATGATAGAAAAGAATTAAAAAATAAAAATTTACTAAATTTCATATAGTGTGAGAAATAATTACATCCCGTAAATAATATTTTTTTATTACAAAAACTGTTTCACGATTTATCAATTTTCACCGGCTTTCAACTTGCTCTTAATCTTTTTTTTTTGGTTAGCCCATTTTTTTTGATCAATTAAATTGGACGATTTATAATCAAATTAATCCATATCGTTATCAAATTTGGATCAACAATTTTGCCTTATGGTGGGATTAAAAAAATATTTTTCATAGTGGGACATAAAAACATAGAATCGAAGAAGATTATTTTTTATGTTAATGTTCAAGTTTATTTTATTTTGTGACAGATTCTCTTATTTTTCTCTTTGTAAATGGTTTCCCCCAATGAGGCTGAGTGTATACAACTTTGAGATTCTTTTTTTTTTAAAAAAAAAAATTCCTCCAAACGATGATTGTTCAGGATTAAAAGGCGATTAGAATAAATTCAATACTAACTATTTATTATAATATATAAATAGAAGAAGATTTTTGGTTTGTTGAATATTTTGTCAAATATGCCTCTTTGTTTGGATAATAATATTTTTATTCTCTATGATTTGTATAACAAATAATTTAATTTTTTTTATGTTTTCTATAACAACTTTTAATACTTTTTATTAGATGACAACTAATGTTTGTGGTACTTTGTTTAAAATATATATATATTTAAATTAGTAAATGTCAAAAATATAATATCACCTCTTTGTTGTTTATCT